>BSBN01000365.1:24200000-25600000 GCA_027924645.1 Cunninghamia lanceolata
GGATGGAAAAGGAGAAAGGGGATGGTCGGGACTCGTGATAGGTGGATGCCTCATTTAACTTGATGGCTTTCTGCTTGGGTACCCAAACCATTTTTCTTTTAGACTTCTTGTGTGAAGGTATGGGATTGGGTATATGTAGCCTTTGTGTAGCTTCTGAGATAATTATTTGTTACTTGGGGACCCACACCTTTTTCAATTTGGCATTGAGGTGTGTGGGTGTATGCATCTTTTGAGATGGATGTTTCTTTGATTCTTGTCTTTTATATCCTAGGTCATGAGGACTCTTCAGATTTTTGACTTTATACGTGGAGGCATCCAGATTTGTGCTTTTGAATCCCCTAGGGATGGCGGAAGTGAGGTTGGTGGAAGCTCATTGTTTAGACAACATGTGCATTTGTTGTCCATGATTGGGATATTTAGAGGATTCATAGATGGATGGATAAGGTGTTGGAAGAAGTGGTGGTAAAATGCATGGAGGGATATTAGGAGTTGGAAGTAGCGGAGGTAGATTGGATGGTGGAAGGTGTATGGTCACATGCTTTTGACAATTGTAGGAAGATGGAGGTGGAATGGCTACATATGTTTTAGGGATATGATAGGGTTTGTGATGGAAAGTGGTGGACTTAGGAGGAGTGGAGGAATACCAACATCTTGAGATTGTTCATCTTGGGGTATGTATCCAAGGCGATATGAGGGTGGAGGAACTTTGACATGGATAGGTTCCAAAATACCTTGTTCATGAAGGCCTAAGCCTTTTCCTTAATAGTTCATATTCTGGAGTATGCGATGGACAGTGGGATTATGTATAGGTGGAACACTAGACATGAGTTCCTTATTGGATGGAGAAGGTGGAGAGGTAGATAATAGTTGTTGGTGTTCTAACGAACAACATTCATGCATGAAGGTAGTGGGACCAAGGATATAGGATAATGGATTTGGAGCTTGTTCAATAATGGATGGTGAAGGATCACTAGATTCTTGATCATCATTATGCTCTTTAGGATCTAAGATATTGGGTTGATCATTCATGTGCACTTGGGAGGCAAGTGTCCCATCAAAGAAAGTGGAAGTTGTTTGATCATGGATAGGATTAGATGGAAGATGGATAGAAGTAATGGAGGTTTCTTGCTCACGTATAGGTATGGGATCATGTTGTTCATGGATAGCTTCTTCATAGGTATTATCTTGATCATGGAAGAAATAAAGGTTATGAACGGTTTGAAATTGGATGGGGGTGTTTTGATCTTGATTTAGACAAAGAGTGGATGCTTCCACATGCTCTAAAGTGTGCTCTTGACATACCGCTTGAGGTGCTTGAATTGGAGTGGAGTTAAAAGACTCTTGGATAGGATTTCGGTCAACAATATGAAGGTGCGACGGATCTTGACTTTGGCTCATGGTAGGAGGTTCTTTGATAAGCTCAAAAGGTTGAGGATTTGGCATCGTGTTTGAAGAAGCTTTGGTAAGGCCAAGGACCAGAATTTGGGGGCATGGTTGACTTTCTGCTAGTAGTCCTTGGGTCACATCCTTCATAGGTGTAGGAGTACATGGATAAGTGGATTTGGCTCTCTCCATAGTTTTTCTTTTTCTATATAAATTTGGAAAAACTCTTTTCCATAAATCATCTAAGGATTCTTTGGTTGTCGGTTCAGAGATTGGGGAACTTGATGCTGGTGTTGGCGTAGGATTGGTATGTTTTGGAATGTGTGTTTTAGAAGATGGTGAAGGAGGACTAGTAGACATAGTGGTATATGATTTACAACTTGAGGTGGTGCTTGCCTTGTCATGAGCATCATTAAGATGGGAAAAGAAGGTATGATTTTGGTGCAAGGCATAGCTAGTACTGGTACATTCAGCTTGCAAGATTGCCATTTCTTGTTGTAAGACTTGGATTTGTTGAGCAATTGCTATATAATCTTGGGGCGAGGGACCTAAGTTTATTTGCAATTGCAGATATTGGAGTGTTTGAGCAATATATTCTAATTGGTTTGCCATCTCTACAGAAATTGACACAAGACCGAAAAAGCTTACTGTGAGAGATGCGCAGCTACAAATGCATGGACACAGAGGAAAATAGTTGACTTGCATGATTTTAATCAGATCTTGGGAAAACTGAAACAAGTTTGAAATGGGTTCTGAAAAGTTTGACAGTTTTTCTCTTGGAAGTATAGAATAGCTCTCTGGTTTGGATGCGCAACAACAAATGCACTGAAACAAAGTGTAAAAGCACCACAGATCAAAGCAAATGCGCCAATTTGGTAATCTTCAAATGTGCCGCAACAGGGATCAAATGCATTGTAAGTCTCAGCAAATGCACCGCAGGTCGCAGCAAATGCATTGTTCTAGTTTTCAGTTTGGTTTTGCAAAGTTTTGGAATGCTTTTCAAAAAAATTATATTTTTTGGGTGAAAAACTTGGTCTTTTCTTGAATTTTGAGTTTCCAATTATGGCAAAAGACACAGCAAATGCATAGAAGTTTTCATGATTTTTATCTTTTATTATTTTTTTGTATTCTTGGACTTTTTTACTCAAAAACAATCACAACCTAGGCTAGAAATGATAGTATTTGTTGAATCCCCTGGCTATGCATATTCAAAGCATGTAGCTCCAGGATCTGGTAGCACTGGCTCCCCTCCATGGCACTCACTTCTCACGCATACCAGATCTGGGTTTCCTTAGGCTCGTACCCTCACCAAACCATAGGATTGTCCCTACTACCTCTACTAAGAATCACATGAATTGAGGCCGCTTCAAAGGCTCTGCCTTTTGTGTCAACAAATAGGGGTTTTTGGCATACTAAACAAGTGGCTAAGTAGTCAAGGCAATCGTTCGAGTGGTTACATGTGTAGAGGCACTACTCTCTATTATGGAGTCTCCCAGCCTCCAAGGGTTACACCTTGGAGGGTTTTGGGGGAGGTTGGTCGTCGGTGTAACACAGCAGCACTCATTGCAGGAAGCTTTCGCCTCAAGCACAATTTATTTTAAATGGGTTGGTAGGGCTTGGCTTTAGCCTGTTACCACTCAGGGTCTTTCCCACTTACACAGGTGGGCATCCAAGGGCAGGCCCCTCTAAAAGTTAAACACAAGGAATAACAAGTCTGGCGTTCTGGTCACCCAGTAAAGGGGAGAGCATAAGCCTATTGTCATTCAACAGACACAGAAGACAGTGGTTAATCCAATCCTAGTTCAAAGGAAAAAAACTAAATGTGCTATCTACTTAGGCACTCACGCATTTGTTAACTTTGAAGTGTTTAAAGATAGCAATGGTTCATTACGCTTGTGAGATAGCAATGTTCTAAACTAGGAAAGATAGCAATAATGCAAAGATAGCAGTGGTTCAATTACTATTCTCCTAGTTAAGGACTATATGAGATTTGCATGCATGCATTTTTTTTACTTTTTCCCCTAATTAATCTAAGATGAATTAATTAATGCAGCTAAATGATCTACCTAGCTCTTAATCCTACAAGACGAATGTTAGTGTTAATCAGAAAAATTAGAAGAAATCTTAAAACCACAGTGAAGAATAGATATGCCGCTTATTAGTCTGTATGCGCAGAAATAGAGAGTGTAAATGCCACTTTACAAATGCACTAAGACAGGAGTCAAAAATGTAGGAAGAATAGACAAATGCGTTAATTTAACATATGGGCCATGAAAATGTATGTAAGCGCCGTGAGGTAGGGTGTATGTGTCATGCCCACATTTTCCTTGTGGTCACAACTCACTTCGCACGTGTCATAGCCACATCTGTCATGTGGTTATGACACGAGATATGAAAAACTTTTCTCACACCGTCCTAAAAACCCCTTTCGCATGCGTACGCATGCTCAACGGTGTTCTCTCATGGCGAAACACTATACTCATCGACGGAATACAAGTATAATGGCGTGCAAACGGAAACATATAGATCAACAAGAGGGTCGATACAATGCTGCTAACGTCATTGCAAGAGTGAGATTACCCAAGTTCTTAAATCGCACCCTCGGCAATGTTCGGTAGCAAAATGCCTTACGGCGTTAGTGGGAATTACGCTGCACTCATTTACGCACGTGGTTCGCTGATAGAGGAACCACTCCCCTCGACGCCTTGTTCCAACTAAACCGGCTAGTGATCTCCCTATTTAGTCATTTTTCAGCCAGGCACGGTTGTCTGTCTCCTCTCTTGTTTCCTGAAACATACCCATCCTATGACTTAGCATTTTCAACAAGGCGGTTTGGTTGCCCTCTCTTCCCTTTCCACAAGTTCTTAAGTTGGATTATATCTTTATCGCTCTTACCTTAACTATCTCTTAGTTCATTTAGTGTGTTTATATTTCGGTCTCTCTCTCTCTTTCATTTTCTATACTTTCTTTATGTGCATCCTGTCCTTTCTTCGTGATTTACGTCAATCAGGGTTATTACTGCAGCTATTGTTGATATTAAACCTAATTTCAGGATGATCTCGGTCACATAGGCTGGTTTACTATTTCGCTGGACTCAGTCTCCTAATCTTCCCCGATCTAGGTTCCTCCTCTTCGTAAATACTTAGTCAACTTGTACCGAAGCACAATTGACAGAAGGGTCCGTCAACTTAGTTCTCTTATCCCGTGTGAGATATGTCGCGCATTTTCTCCTCTGTGTTTTCCAATGTTGGTTTTTCCTTCTTCGGAACCTCTTACAGGTTTACATATGAGATTGTTTGCTACAGTTGAGATTAATATGGCCACAAGGATCGTCAGTGGTGGCTTCTTAAGTTTATTTCCAGTGTTCTTTTTGAGTAAGGAGTTGTGTAATTTTCCTCTTCATTTTCCGGGTGATTGTTAGTATGTTTTTAGTTGAAACTTCCGAGAATCTCTTTCCAGAGTATCACTGAATATTCCTAAACTCTCTTTACATTATAATTTTATTTTCTCTTGTTTAGAATTACTGTTGTTACTGTTACTCATAATTACGATTCATACACTGTTTGTAACTCGTATGACGTTGTCAATAGGTGTAGGTGGTTCACCACTTTATAAAACTCTGTTCATGGTAATATAGCTTCTTTGGTAGTTGTGTTCGAAACTTAATAACATCTCCTGTGAGAATATAATTGTTATTTATATATATATATATATATATTTTTTTCTCCATATCCATGAAACATAGTTATTAACGATTTTTAAACGAGGGCCCAATAAATATAAATATATATAAATATATATATATATATATATATATATACATAAAATATATTTATTTAAATATCTCAATAATGAACAAATTGGTTTCCCACAACTTAAACCTTTATATATATATATATATATATATATATATATATATATATATATATATATATATATATATATATATATATATATATATATATACAGATGTATCTAATCATTCTTATATTATATATATAGCTATATACATAGACATATATAATATATATATATATGCCTATATATAGAGCTATATAAAAATAAACTGAATTTATTTACCAAATCACCCATTCATATGTTAGGGCCCATGCCCTACATTTTTTTTTATGGCTTTCAACCCACAGCAGATGGCGGCCATGGGCGGCGGTGGCCGCAAAGCGGCGGACGGGGATCTGAGGTGGCCGCAGAGCGGCGGACGGGGATCTGAGGTGGCCGCAGAGCGGCAGCCAAAATCCGCGGGAGGCATAAGGGTATGGAGGAGGGGGAGATGTGGAGTGGGGCGGAGCCCCACCCACATTCCCACGACGTGGGGTGTGGGTGGGGCTCCGCCCCACTCCACACCTCCAAATATGACGAAAACCTGCGGTGGGGTTTTCTTCCCCACCGCCCATAGTAAATAACGACTGTGTAATTTGTTACCCGCGGCTTAATTTTTTTGACAGTCTTTCTCCGTTCGTTGATTATTATCAATAATAAAATATCTTCAAATATATATATATATATATATTTATATATTCATATATAAATATATATATATATATATATATGTATATATATAACAACGATAATATATGTATATATATATATATATTTCATATTTATATATATATATATATATATATATATCCCCTTTTTTTTTTTTTATATATAACAATTATAATTACTTTCAATTTCTCTATTTTTTCTAAAATGATAATTACTCAAAATGAGAAATATATATATATCTCTATATATATATTTATAAAGTATTTAGAGAAAAATATTATTTTTGTATAATCCCAACTTCGACAACTTTTTTTTAATTCACTACTCTATGCATTTTCTCCAAATCAACATAGTATAAAGGAATTGTCATAACAATTAGATATAAATATATATATATATATATATATATATATCCCAATTTCACCAAATGATAAATAGCTCTTCCCTTAGTATAAGTATAAATTATTCCATTGTTATAAACATATAAGACTTGTAAATTTACAAACAGATTATATTTACATGCTAGAATTCCTCTAATTCTTCTAAATTAACAGAATCCATTATTATGGAGAAAACTCAAATATTTAAAAAACTGTCTTTTCCATTTCAACATTAAAAGGGAACTAGCATTTCAACTAAAGAAGCAATTCCAAACTTTCAAATGTAAACAACTCAGATTAAGTTGCAAAAACGAATTTATTTCTTTCAGTAATACTTGAAACACAAAAATTGCTATTGAACAAAGGTTGTAAACATCAACTTAAAAATTTAAGCACATTCACATTACAGTTTCACAATCATGAATACCAACTTCCCAGATATGAACTTTCTCCTCCCAAACCGTATACAACTGAAAACTTATGACAACCAATTAAAGTCCAATAATAACAAGACCAGGGAGGTGATTTCCTTCACTCCCAGAATATCAGTAATTTACAACAATAACGAGAGAGGTGTTCTCTCTTCATTTCTATGAAATAACCCAGGCCTAATTCTCATGACAAGAAGATAATCTGTTTCTTCATAAATAGCCAACCAGAAAGCTCCAAGAGAAAAACCTGCATATCAAAGACAAACAAAGAAGAAAATACCACTTGTCTAGCTCTCCTCCCTACCGTAGACCCGCAAGAGGGTCACCCCCGAGCTAGGGAGACCATACTCACACCTGGGTACTCAAACACTCCACTTCACAACAGAAACAACAACAATCCCAAAGCACACCTACACCCGTGGCTATTTTACACAATACGGAAACTCAACTACAGTGAGTTTCATAAGGGGCAGGAGAGTGGATACACTCGACTCCAGGGTGTCACCCTGACAGATAAATGAACTCATATAAAATTTCTCTTGGTCTCAACCAAGTGTGATCACATTTTACAAGAAATCTGCATATGACTCACAAGTCAAAAATACAGTCACAGATACATGCCCTCAAGGCTTTCAACATCCCAAAAGATGGAACAGGTATGCACCCGAGGAGGATCTCTCCTCCCCTACCCCAAACTTGATGAGCATTTCTCCCAAATGGGAGACGCTCTGTCAAACACCCGACAAGAACCCCACAGAAACAAATTTAAACACATATGTTACACACATTTCATACACATTTCAGTCCTACCATAACAAAGGTAAAATTCAGACCAACCTTGCAAGCCCTCCTGGAATGAAGTTGTTGCAGAGTCCACAGAGTTCACTTCCAAGCTTAGCCACCAACTCCCTCTCTCTTCTCTATCTTCCAAACTAACTTCTCTATTTTTGGTAAGGCCAAAATGAAAGAGTTTCCCCAAAATTCAACTAACTCCCTCTCATCCCAAAATTTGAAAATAAATAACCCAAAATTCTCTTTCTTTCCAATTTTGAGAAATGGGGAAGTGACACTTGTCACCTCCTTACCCTTCCCAAAAATCACTATACTGTCCAGGTGGCTTATGTCACTCTCCATTCCCAAGGGGACTCCTTAATCCTTTCATGTGACTCCACTTTCTCATGGGAGAAATAAAAAAAAAAGTTAAATGGGAACAAGACAGGTGACCCATGCCTCTTTCTCCTTTCTTCACATGGGTGTCCCCATAGTACATGGGGGAATCTTACTAAAGAAGAGGTAACTTTTACTAATGGATGGCATCTCTTATCTAGGGTAAAGTAGAGGGGATGGGTTGAGTGTTGGTACAACCCATCATGTCCCCTCCTACCTCCAATTTTCGCCACTTAACTTCAGGGAAAGGTTAAGTTGACTAGATGGAGGTTACTCAAGGGTTACCCATGCCAAATGGGCCCCTGGACCCATGGGGTAGAACCCAGGGTCAATTTTAACCCAAACAAGACACCCCAGGTCAAGGTAAAGCACAAGAAAAAGGGCCTCATAATTTAAAGAAAAATAGAAATTTCAAATTCAATCTCTTAACAACACTTACTTATAAAAATAATGATACATGAGGGTAACCTAACCCACTCGACCATACGAAAGACCACATTACATCAAGACATCAAACACAAAGAGATCTTGGTTCTTCGTGGAACCAGATCGGCTTAACAGGGAATAACAATTAACAAGGTGTGGACTGATCTCCGAAATCTGTGGTTTGATTAGTAGTCCCTGCACACTCAATTACAAGATCAGTAACCACATAAATTCATCATAGCCGAAGCAACTTAAATAACACATGCATTCTCATGCCTTAGTACAATTTAACATAATTAAAAAAAAAATCATATTACAATTTTTCCATCATCCCTAATTCATTTTTCTGAAAAGTAACTTATCCAAACATCACCCAATTAGTTTTCCCGAAAACATAATAAAGTTAAATAGTCTGACAAATTCCGGGAATTGCTATCCCACAAATATGAAAGTAACAATAACAGTACTGTAAATAGTCATAACAATAGTAGTAGAAAGGGCGGTCCTCACATCCTCTCCCCCTAAGACGGTACTTCCTCCTGGAAGTCGTCAAAAAGGTGAGGATACAGGGTCTTCAATCGCTCTGCATCTTCCCATGTTGCAGTGACTTCGTCGTATAAGTCCCATTGGACTCTAACCTGGTCCAGCTCTCGACCTCGAAGGGCCAGCTTCCGTCGAGCCAATATGCGAATTGGCTCCAACGCCAGTTGTCCGTCTGCCTCTACCTGAAGAGCACTCCAATCCAACACATGAGATAAGTCAGAAATATATTGACGTAAAACTGATACATGAAATACATCGTGGATACGTGACAGGCTAGGTGGCAAGGCTAGACGATAGGCTACTGGTCCTATCCGCTCCAAGATTTCGAAAGGTCCTACAAATCGAGGTGCGAGTTTAGAGCCTTTTCCGTAACGGATTGGACTTTTGTGCGGCCGCACTCTCAAAAATACTCTTTCCCCCACAGAGAAGCTTCGGTCTGTCCTTTTTGCATCGGCATACTTTTTCTGCCTGTCCTGTGCTTCCAGAAGCCTCTGTCTTATCTGTTTAACTTGCAGTTCCATATTCTGAACTATCTCTGGGCCGATGACTGTTCTGTCCTCTATACGATCCCAACTCAAAGGTGTTCTGCATGGTCTGCCATATAATGCCTGGAAAGGAGGCATACCCAACGAGCTATGATGCCCATTATTGTAGGCGAATTCAACTAGATACAGGTACTCCTCCCATCTAGACTGGTGATCCATCACATACATGCGAAGCATGTCTTCTAACACCTGGTTAACTCTTTCTGTTTGTCCATCGGTTTCTGGATGATATGCAGAACTGAAGTTGAGCTGTGTGCCCAACGCCTGATGTAAGGCTTTCCAGAACGATGAAGTGAATACGGAGTCTCTGTCAGATATAATGCGGCGAGGTATCCCATGAAGTCTAACAATCTGATCAAGAAACACCTTTGCCACTGATGGTGCATTGTATGTTGTACATATTGGTGAAAAATGCGCCACTTTGGTCAGCTTGTCAACTGTCACCATAATAGCATCATGGCGACGTGATGATATAGGTAGACCAACGATAAAATCCATAGAAATGGTATCCCATTTCCATTCAGGTATCTCGTGAGGGTACAACAGTCCCGCTGGATGCTGATGTTCGGCCTTAACCCTCTGACATTCCAGGCAACGAGCAACAAATTCGGCAATGTCACGCCTCATCCCAGCCCAATGATAAAGCTGTCGTAAATCAGCATGCATCTTCTTCACTCCTGGGTGTGCTGCGTAGGGTGCTCTATGAGCCTCTGATAGGATTACTGTACGAAGATTACCCGCATGGGGTACATAGATGCGTTGCCGATGTCGAAGCATTCCATCAGAATCAAGGGTATATCCTGTAAATTTGCCCTCAAGGGCCTTCTGATTTAGTACTGCCTGCTGCACTTCAAGAAACCATTCGTCCTCCGGCAAATGCTGTAAGATGCGATCCTTCAAGTCCATCTTCAAGGTCAGGGTCTGGATCTCGTGGCGTCTTCGACTCAGAGCATCAGCGACCACGTTCTCCTTCCCTTTTATATAATGGACATCGAAGTCATATTCGCATAGGAATTCCATCCAACGTCGTTGGCGGGCGTTCAAATTAGGCTGTGTAAAAATATACTGCAAACTATGATGGTCTGAATGGAGTTCAAAGCGTCGCCCTAAGAGGAAGTGTCTCCAGCGAACCAAGGCATGAACAACAGCTGCAAGCTCTAAGTCGTGCGTAGGATAGTTTAACTCATGTGTCTTTAGTTTCCGCGATTCGTATGCGATCGCTCGTCCATCCTGCATAAGCACGGCTCCCAAACCTTCTAATGATGCATCCGTGCAAACTACAAACTCTTCCGAAGGATCTGGAACTGCTAAAATAGGAGCGCTCGTAAGACGCTCTTTGAGGACTCCAAAAGCCTTTTCACACTGCTCGGTCCAAGTGAAACCCTTCCCTTTTCGCTGAAGGGAAGTAATGGGATGTGCTATCCTGGAGAAACCTTCGACAAACCGACGATAATACCCAGCTAACCCCATAAAGCTTCTGACCTCTGTCACGTTCGTGGGTGCCGGCCACTCCTGGATTGCTCTAATTTTAGATGGATCTACAGAGATGCCATCGCCTGATAAAATGTGTCCCAAATACTGCACCTCTGTCCTGAAGAAGGCACACTTCGCCAAGTTGCCATAAAGTTGCTGCTCTCGTAATTTCTGCAAAACTTGACGCAAGTGCTCTACATGCTCCTCCTCAGTCCGTGAATAAATCAGAATGTCATCTAGGAATATGATCACGAACCGGTCTAGGTATGTACGGAACACCCCGTTCATGAGACTCATGAATACTGCAGGAGCGTTCGTCAACCCGAAAGGTACCACTGTGAATTCATAATGGCCATATCTGGTTCGAAAAGCAGTTTTATGAATATCTGACTCCGTGATGCGCAATTGATGATACCCAGATTTTAGATCGATTTTCGAGAACACTCTGGCTCCCTGCATCTGATCAAAAAGGTCGTCAATCCTAGGTAGAGGATAACGATTCTTCACCGTCACCTTGTTCAACTGCCTGTAGTCCATGCATAGACGAAGAGACCCATCCTTCTTCTTCACGAAGATCACTGGTGCGCCCCATGGTGAAACGCTAGGTCGGATGTGTCCCTTCTCAAGTAATTCTTCCAACTGCAGCTTAAGTTCTGTGAGTTCATGGGTCGTCATTCTATAGGGTGCGCGGGATATCGGCTCTGCACCTGGCACTAAGTCAATGTGGAAGTCCACTTCTCTACGTGGGGGCATACCAGGTAATTCTGGCGGAAACACATCGGCAAACTCTCTAAGGATAGGGTGATCATCTAAAGTAGCCTCAGGTTCATCCTCTGCTCTATCACTGACTGTGATGGCAAACATCTGACATCCCCTCCGCATACAGCGCTTAAGCTGTTGTGCGGATATCATACGAACCGCCGTGGGCTTTTGAATGCCCACTATCTCAACCGACGAACCATGATCATCTAAACAGCTAATCGTTCTCTGGCGACAATCAAGCTTGGCTCTATGTGCCGCAAGCCAATCCATACCCAGAACTACTCCGTAAGACCCTAATGGCATAATCCTAAGGTCGCATATTGTGGTGAAGGGTCCCAATGTGATCTCACAGTCTTTAACCAAGGTATCTACTGACATCCTGGCCCCTGAGGCCAACTCAACTTCCCACCTAATGTCTTGCCTAGAAGCCACCAGCCTGCAACGCTCCACTAACGATGTAGACAAAAAAGAGTCAGTAGCTCCTGAATCAAAAAGGATCGAGATGGGAAAGTCTCTAATCGTACCTGCTGCCTCGATGACAGAAGCCTGAAAATCGGCCTGGCGGTTATCAACCGCTGCAAACATGTGGTGAGATCTGCCCACGTCACCTACGGTCTGCTCAGACCCTCCTGATCGGGGCTGACCCCCTGCAGTAAATCCCTGCGGACACTCTCTAGCCAGATGCCCTGCCCCACCACATACATAACATGGTCCCCTAACCTGTAACTGCCCTGACTGTGTTCTGCCCGACTGTTGTTGCCCGGTCCGTCCGGTGGATCCCTGTGAGCCTCTGTAAGACTGCTGGGACCTTGCGGGTCCTGCCGATGAACCCTGCTGTCTCTGATCCCTGCGTGGTCCCTGCTGCTGCCATCCACGGTTTTGTCCTCCCTGTCCCCTCTGTTGAAATTTGGATTTTTGCTGATGTTGCTGTTGCTGTGGAGGCCTAGGAGGTAATGATGAAGCATTATATCCTCCTCTCTGTGTTGTGTTTTGAGGCCTTCGGAAATTTTGTTGTTGTTGGGGATTTCGTTCCTGGTACTGTGAGCGTGAATTCTGTCCTCGTCCCTGAATTTCCTCTGATATAAGGGCCTTTTCAACAGCCTCGCTCATGGTTTGGGGATTTGCCATACGAACTGGTCCTGATATCCCATGATTTAGCCCCCTGATGAATTTGTGTATTAAGATTTTCTCGTCATGGAGGTATTCCGCATAACGAGAAAGTTCTATAAATCGGCTCTCATACTGAGTAACGGTGAGTCCCCTCTGCTGTAGATCATGAAACTCATCAATTCTGCGCTGTCTATAATGTTCGGACAAATACCGCGCATTGAAGCGCTCAATGAAGGTGTCCCATGTGAGTGTATCCACGGAGAGTCGGCGCTTGCACTCCTCTGTGCGCCACCAGGTGGCTGCTGCATCCCTAAGAAGATGAACTGCCACTCGTGCTTTCGTGTTGCTCTCATACGGTCGCAATGCGAAACACCTGTCTAAGCTAATTAGCCAAGCCTCGGCCACAGCTCCCTCTGTAGCTCCTGCGAAGGTGGGTGGGTTGAGCCTCAGTAGATCTCTGATAGGGTCCCCTCTGTCTCTAAGTCTCCCAAGTGGCTCTTCCACACCATCCTCATATACTCCCTGCTGAACCTGTTCTTGTCTCAAAAGTCTCGGAGGACTCCTGCTCCGTGCTCGGGAGGCCGACCCTACCTCCTCTACTGTTGTGTCAGGAATCTCAACGAAGGGCTCCACACGTCTCACCGCTAGTGGATCAACGCGGGGCTCCATACGTGGCTCAATACGTGACTCGGCACGTGGCTCCTCTCGCGGAGCAACACGAGGCTCTATACGTGGCTCAGGAATCACTGGTGGTAACCTGTCTAGCATAGTCTGTAGTGCCTGTAAGATCTGTGGACCTATATCCGCTACTGGTGTCGCCTGTGGTACTAGTAGTGCTTGTGGCACAGGTGGGGCAGGTGGTGCTGCTGAATCTGCGGGTGCCAGTCCCTCGGCTGAGGAATCGCTGTGCACCTCGACTGACGCTGTGTGGCGTGATCGCGCTCGTCGAACACGTCGGGGAGGCATCCTACAAAACAAGGTAGAAACTAATTAGCCAAAGTTGCGGAATAATAACGTGCCCAAATACGCCCAGTGTTTACAAACTGGGCTCTGATACCAAATGTCATGCCCACATTTTCCTTGTGGTCACAACTCACTTCGCACGTGTCATAGCCACATCTGTCATGTGGTTATGACACGAGATATGAAAAACTTTTCTCACACCGTCCTAAAAACCCCTTTCGCATGCGTACGCATGCTCAACGGTGTTCTCTCATGGCGAAACACTATACTCATCGACGGAATACAAGTATAATGGCGTGCAAACGGAAACATATAGATCAACAAGAGGGTCGATACAATGCTGCTAACGTCATTGCAAGAGTGAGATTACCCAAGTTCTTAAATCGCACCCTCGGCAATGTTCGGTAGCAAAATGCCTTACGGCGTTAGTGGGAATTACGCTGCACTCATTTACGCACGTGGTTCGCTGATAGAGGAACCACTCCCCTCGACGCCTTGTTCCAACTAAACCGGCTAGTGATCTCCCTATTTAGTCATTTTTCAGCCAGGCACGGTTGTCTGTCTCCTCTCTTGTTTCCTGAAACATACCCATCCTATGACTTAGCATTTTCAACAAGGCGGTTTGGTTGCCCTCTCTTCCCTTTCCACAAGTTCTTAAGTTGGATTATATCTTTATCGCTCTTACCTTAACTATCTCTTAGTTCATTTAGTGTGTTTATATTTCGGTCTCTCTCTCTCTTTCATTTTCTATACTTTCTTTATGTGCATCCTGTCCTTTCTTCGTGATTTACGTCAATCAGGGTTATTACTGCAGCTATTGTTGATATTAAACCTAATTTCAGGATGATCTCGGTCACATAGGCTGGTTTACTATTTCGCTGGACTCAGTCTCCTAATCTTCCCCGATCTAGGTTCCTCCTCTTCGTAAATACTTAGTCAACTTGTACCGAAGCACAATTGACAGAAGGGTCCGTCAACTTAGTTCTCTTATCCCGTGTGAGATATGTCGCGCATTTTCTCCTCTGTGTTTTCCAATGTTGGTTTTTCCTTCTTCGGAACCTCTTACAGGTTTACATATGAGATTGTTTGCTACAGTTGAGATTAATATGGCCACAAGGATCGTCAGTGGTGGCTTCTTAAGTTTATTTCCAGTGTTCTTTTTGAGTAAGGAGTTGTGTAATTTTCCTCTTCATTTTCCGGGTGATTGTTAGTATGTTTTTAGTTGAAACTTCCGAAAATCTCTTTCCAGAGTATCACTGAATATTCCTAAACTCTCTTTACATTATAATTTTATTTTCTCTTGTTTAGAATTACTGTTGTTACTGTTACTCATAATTACGATTCATACACTGTTTGTAACTCGTATGACGTTGTCAATAGGTGTAGGTGGTTCACCACTTTATAAAACTCTGTTCATGGTAATATAGCTTCTTTGGTAGTTGTGTTCGAAACTTAATAACATCTCCTGTGAGAATATAATTGTTATTTATATATATATATATATATTTTTTTTTCTCCATATCCATGAAACATAGTTATTAACGATTTTTAAACGAGGGCCCAATAAATATAAATATATATAAATATATATATATATATATATATATATATATACATAAAATATATTTATTTAAATATCTCAATAATGAACAAATTGGTTTCCCACAACTTAAACCTTTATATATATATATATATATATATATATATATATATATATATATATATATATATATACAGATGTATCTAATCATTCTTATATTATATATATAGCTATATACATAGACATATATAATATATATATATATGCCTATATATAGAGCTATATAAAAATAAACTGAATTTATTTACCAAATCACCCATTCATATGTTAGGGCCCATGCCCTACATTTTTTTTTATGGCTTTCAACCCACAGCAGATGGCGGCCATGGGCGGCGGTGGCCGCAAAGCGGCGGACGGGGATCTGAGGTGGCCGCAGAGCGGCGGACGGGGATCTGAGGTGGCCGCAGAGCGGCAGCCAAAATCCGCGGGAGGCATAAGGGTATGGAGGAGGGGGAGATGTGGAGTGGGGCGGAGCCCCACCCACATTCCCACGACGTGGGGTGTGGGTGGGGCTCCGCCCCACTCCACACCTCCAAATATGACGAAAACCTGCGGTGGGGTTTTCTTCCCCACCGCCCATAGTAAATAACGACTGTGTAATTTGTTACCCGCGGCTTAATTTTTTTGACAGTCTTTCTCCGTTCGTTGATTATTATCAATAATAAAATATCTTCAAATATATATATATATATATATTTATATATTCATATATAAATATATATATATATATATATATATGTATATATATAACAACGATAATATATGTATATATATATATATATATTTCATATTTATATATATATATATATATATATATCCCCTTTTTTTTTTTTTATATATAACAATTATAATTACTTTCAATTTCTCTATTTTTTCTAAAATGATAATTACTCAAAATGAGAAATATATATATATCTCTATATATATATTTATAAAGTATTTAGAGAAAAATATTATTTTTGTATAATCCCAACTTCGACAACTTTTTTTTAATTCACTACTCTATGCATTTTCTCCAAATCAACATAGTATAAAGGAATTGTCATAACAATTAGATATAAATATATATATATATATATATATATATATATATATATATATATATATATATATATATATATATATATATATATATATATATATATATATATATATATCCCAATTTCACCAAATGATAAATAGCTCTTCCCTTAGTATAAGTATAAATTATTCCATTGTTATAAACATATAAGACTTGTAAATTTACAAACAGATTATATTTACATGCTAGAATTCCTCTAATTCTTCTAAATTAACAGAATCCATTATTATGGAGAAAACTCAAATATTTAAAAAACTGTCTTTTCCATTTCAACATTAAAAGGGAACTAGCATTTCAACTAAAGAAGCAATTCCAAACTTTCAAATGTAAACAACTCAGATTAAGTTGCAAAAACGAATTTATTTCTTTCAGTAATACTTGAAACACAAAAATTGCTATTGAACAAAGGTTGTAAACATCAACTTAAAAATTTAAGCACATTCACATTACAGTTTCACAATCATGAATACCAACTTCCCAGATATGAACTTTCTCCTCCCAAACCGTATACAACTGAAAACTTATGACAACCAATTAAAGTCCAATAATAACAAGACCAGGGAGGTGATTTCCTTCACTCCCAGAATATCAGTAATTTACAACAATAACGAGAGAGGTGTTCTCTCTTCATTTCTATGAAATAACCCAGGCCTAATTCTCATGACAAGAAGATAATCTGTTTCTTCATAAATAGCCAACCAGAAAGCTCCAAGAGAAAAACCTGCATATCAAAGACAAACAAAGAAGAAAATACCACTTGTCTAGCTCTCCTCCCTACCGTAGACCCGCAAGAGGGTCACCCCCGAGCTAGGGAGACCATACTCACACCTGGGTACTCAAACACTCCACTTCACAACAGAAACAACAACAATCCCAAAGCACACCTACACCCGTGGCTATTTTACACAATACGGAAACTCAACTACAGTGAGTTTCATAAGGGGCAGGAGAGTGGATACACTCGACTCCAGGGTGTCACCCTGACAGATAAATGAACTCATATAAAATTTCTCTTGGTCTCAACCAAGTGTGATCACATTTTACAAGAAATCTGCATATGACTCACAAGTCAAAAATACAGTCACAGATACATGCCCTCAAGGCTTTCAACATCCCAAAAGATGGAACAGGTATGCACCCGAGGAGGATCTCTCCTCCCCTACCCCAAACTTGATGAGCATTTCTCCCAAATGGGAGACGCTCTGTCAAACACCCGACAAGAACCCCACAGAAACAAATTTAAACACATATGTTACACACATTTCATACACATTTCAGTCCTACCATAACAAAGGTAAAATTCAGACCAACCTTGCAAGCCCTCCTGGAATGAAGTTGTTGCAGAGTCCACAGAGTTCACTTCCAAGCTTAGCCACCAACTCCCTCTCTCTTCTCTATCTTCCAAACTAACTTCTCTATTTTTGGTAAGGCCAAAATGAAAGAGTTTCCCCAAAATTCAACTAACTCCCTCTCATCCCAAAATTTGAAAATAAATAACCCAAAATTCTCTTTCTTTCCAATTTTGAGAAATGGGGAAGTGACACTTGTCACCTCCTTACCCTTCCCAAAAATCACTATACTGTCCAGGTGGCTTATGTCACTCTCCATTCCCAAGGGGACTCCTTAATCCTTTCATGTGACTCCACTTTCTCATGGGAGAAATAAAAAAAAAAGTTAAATGGGAACAAGACAGGTGACCCATGCCTCTTTCTCCTTTCTTCACATGGGTGTCCCCATAGTACATGGGGGAATCTTACTAAAGAAGAGGTAACTTTTACTAATGGATGGCATCTCTTATCTAGGGTAAAGTAGAGGGGATGGGTTGAGTGTTGGTACAACCCATCATGTCCCCTCCTACCTCCAATTTTCGCCACTTAACTTCAGGGAAAGGTTAAGTTGACTAGATGGAGGTTACTCAAGGGTTACCCATGCCAAATGGGCCCCTGGACCCATGGGGTAGAACCCAGGGTCAATTTTAACCCAAACAAGACACCCCAGGTCAAGGTAAAGCACAAGAAAAAGGGCCTCATAATTTAAAGAAAAATAGAAATTTCAAATTCAATCTCTTAACAACACTTACTTATAAAAATAATGATACATGAGGGTAACCTAACCCACTCGACCATACGAAAGACCACATTACATCAAGACATCAAACACAAAGAGATCTTGGTTCTTCGTGGAACCAGATCGGCTTAACAGGGAATAACAATTAACAAGGTGTGGACTGATCTCCGAAATCTGTGGTTTGATTAGTAGTCCCTGCACACTCAATTACAAGATCAGTAACCACATAAATTCATCATAGCCGAAGCAACTTAAATAACACATGCATTCTCATGCCTTAGTACAATTTAACATAATTAAAAAAAAAATCATATTACAATTTTTCCATCATCCCTAATTCATTTTTCTGAAAAGTAACTTATCCAAACATCACCCAATTAGTTTTCCCGAAAACATAATAAAGTTAAATAGTCTGACAAATTCCGGGAATTGCTATCCCACAAATATGAAAGTAACAATAACAGTACTGTAAATAGTCATAACAATAGTAGTAGAAAGGGCGGTCCTCACAGTATGCACCAGGATTCTACAGGCGCTGGAACAGGAAGTGTATGCATTGTCTCAGAGGATGGATGTGCTATAGTATCACAGGCGTTGAAACAAAAGGTAAAAGCATCGGTTCAAAGGTTATTTGCGTCAGAAGTCTGTATGCACCGTAACAGGAGGTAAAAGCACCGACTCAGAGGATGGATGCGTTGTATGAACTTGTCAGAAGCCTATACGGAACCTGTCACTAAGAAACTCAGATTTTCTATTAGATTAGGGGCAAGGGCCCCACGGTGGGTGCTAGAAATGTAAGGGTAAAAATGGGAATAATTAATTAAATAATAAAACCCAAACATCAATGAAATATGAAGATAAAAGGAGATTACAATAAAAGAGAGAAGTATACTCACAACCTTTTACCTTTTGACTTCCATTGTTCGCCTTTTCTTTCTTGATCTTGTGGTGATGAAGATGGCCCTCAGGAAGCTTGCTTCCTTGCTTCGATTCCTCAAGATGACAAGGAGAAGTTGGCTCTAATACTTGGTGTGTTAAAGATGAGCTTCAACACACTATGAAATGGATGGATGATGAAGTGATATGCAATAGGGTGCCAATGGCAAGCTATAGTTCCTACAACATAAGTTTACTCAAATGATGGATATGAAATGAAGAAGAAGAGGGTTGTATTTATAGAGTTGTGTGAGAGAAGATCAATGGTTGAGAAGAAATAAGAAGATCAATGGAGGAGAATGGTAGAGGAACGTGGAACAAATAGAAGGACATGTGTCATTCAAAAGGAAGCTTTGTTGAGTTGACTGCTCTCTTGATGAGGATGAGTTTTGTTTTTCTTAAATTAGAATATATTTTTCTAATTTAAGAGCAAAGTTGCTTTAAAGTTGCTTTAACTCAGCTTTTTTTTTTGCGTGACAAGAAGAGTTTATTTTTGGAAGATTTTGAAGATTTTTTAGAAAATAAGAAAGCATAATTAAATAAATAAATTTATTTAATTATTTATAGATAATTTGGAGGAATAAATAAAATATTTTAATATATTTTATTTTTGGAGATTTTAATTTAAATAAATTTGCATTTTATTTAAATTTAGAAGAATGGAAGATTTAATTAAATAATTAAAATTATTTAATTATTTAGAGGAATAAAGTAAGTGTAGAAGAAATTAATTAAATAAATGTAATTTATTTAATTAAATGGGAGAAAGTGAATCAAATAAATAAATAAATTTATTTATTTATTGATAGAGGAATATGACGATGTAATAAATATTTAAAATATTTATTTAAGTAGAGTCATGTCATTTTTAGGTGTATACAGTCATCTTTGAATTTAGGTTTGGAATAAAAATACAAAGCAACATCATCATTGTTTGTAGCAGATGATCCATCTAACTTAAGATAGGTGGCCACACTATCTTCTCTTTCAGCACATCTATCATATGATGATGCATCACACAACTTGACTCTTCTAACAACACACTTAACCTAATCAACTATATTATTGTCCACATTGGTTGGTTCACCTCTTACAACATTTTCCTTTGGGGACAACATCCTTGCAATGTATTTATTTCTCATTGTTTCAAGGATTTCAAGACATTGGTAAGCTTGCTGTAAACTTGTAACCTTCAAATCCTCCTACAATGAACTTGATCCATCCTCAAAAGATTCAAACAACAAATTGATGCAAATGGGGATGACAAGTCTAAAAGCATTGGGAATCACTAAAAGTGTAACAACAAAATGATAACAAAAATCCCTACAAGACTCTTCCTCTTGCCTTCTAATTTTTTTAAGTTCACAGACAAAAGAAAAAGGAGCAACACCAAGTGTACACCACTCCTTAAAGGCATCAATTAAACCATCCCAAGAAGAAAATTAGCAGTCTAAAAAATTGCACAACCATTTCTTCACATCCTTATCTAGAGACCTAGCAAACAATCTCATCCACATGTCCTCATCTACATAATTGTAATTCTCCATGAAATCAGCAAACTTTTGAACATGTGACTCCCCTTTAGAAAGGTCTAACCCATCAAACTTGAAGGACAACTAAAGGTAGATTTCCTTTGTTGTGTATTCATAGTCATAATCTACCCATGACAACTAATTTCTCATAGACATCACAAAGGGGAATATTAGAACATCTATTCCATTGAGACTTGGGGATAGGGTCCTTCACTGGGATATGTTGGGGATTAAATTACAGGTTAGATTGAAGCAAAAAAAATTGGCTTTATATTTCATCATGCTCCTTAATAAGTTCATTAAGATTATGCAAGGAAGTCTGACCTTGAGGTAGGGGAATGCTAGATGCAAGACATTCTGAATAGTAAGATGAAGTGTCATCTTAGGAATCATGAGTATCCTCATCATCATAGTATCTAGGGCATGGAACATAGGATAATGCATATGAAGGATTTACCCTAGAATTATTGTTGTGCCAAAAGGCCATAATTTGAATATTCAATCATGCAGGGTAGAATGAGACTTGATAAAATAATTTCTTATGCATTTTTAAGTAAGTATAAACTGATTACAAAAGAAGGAAAATCATGTGTACCTTCCCAAAAGCATAAAATCTTTTCAACAGCAGATTCGCCACCTCTTCTAAAGAGGAATACCTTGAAGCATATAGGATCTCCAAGGTAGAAAATAGGTTTGGGTTCAGCTCACCAGTAGAATCTCAAATTCATTTAAGAACCCTCAATTTCTTCCCCAACAATAGTGCTCAAATATGCAATTCTACCAAATTTAAATACTTGACACCAAAATCTAAGGCCATGGATATGTCATGCTTAGGCAATGGGTAAGGCTTATGATCAGACAGTGGCATGAATGGTCCAATTGGTGTGAGTGAGTAAACTCACCTTCGTCTTTAGTCTCAATAAGGCCAAGGGGGTATTCCCTAAGGCTTCAACAACATAAACACTTTAACCATTAGGTCCTCAAGAAGCTATACCCAATGTGCTATGAACCCCTATAGTTGTCACTAAGTTCATGCCAACAGTAGCTACATATAGACTTATCAAACCTCTAATAAACAAATGAAAATTCACTCTTACCCTACACCCAAAGATATCAACTATATTGTGTTCCCTAGCAGATGAATCCATTTATCATTACATACATAAGGATAAGAGGGAAGAGCACACATGCATGATTCTCTAGTAATGCTCAATTTTAGAATTGCATAAGATGTGACTGAGTTCATAATGATGAATCATGCAAGCATGGTGGAAGCTAAACCTACTCCTACAACTAGCTAGAGAGAGATATGTAAATACTTTGAAGTGTTGTCCCTTCACCAATCAAATTGGTGCCTACTCCATTGGGCAACTGAGTCATGAATTTGCAAAGAGGAAAGAGATGTAGAATGAAAACATAAATGGAATCTACAATGTGCATCATCATACAATGCATATATCTCATCTCAAGTATTGGACATTCTTAGTAATCTAAATAGAACTACAAAAACTACATGAAACAGAAAGAAAGAGCATTACAAAGGGTTTTCAATGAATTAAAATAATGTCACATATTTCTCTAACCTCTGTTACATTCATACTAGCAAATGTGGTAAGAGAGGATGAACAACTAGGTTCAAACACCCCCATGAATAATTGCAAACTGCACTGGAGACACACCATTACATGCAGATCTATCTTTGAATAACATTCCTATGCTTAATGTACAATGTATTTCATCCTTTTAAAAATTAGATTGCATCTTTTGATGGCCTAGAACATTGTTGAGACACTTCAGTCCAAAAATTGGTTCAATGACCAACCCCTATTACATCTTATGGTCATGTATATATAGCATTTTCATTCACCGTTGCAATTTAGATGTGGGTTGGAGTGGTCAACACATCTACATGTCACCCATGCTTATTGCATCATGTCCATATGGGTTGAACCTAAAAATGCCCATCTAGAATGTGTGCCCATGCTTTAGTACATAGATTTAATTGCAGAAGGACTTACAAGAGCCCTCAATAGTTGGGAAATGACCTACCAAGACATCTGGCCATGGAAAGATTATTAATGGCCATGCTAAGAGTCACTGAGGTGTCCTTGGTGGTTGGGGTATTTGAATGCTCGAGACTGTTATAACTACTATTTTTTCATTTATAGGGAAACTCTTTTAATTTCTCTTAAAAATATCTTTTTGGCATTTTGGCGATTCTTTGAACCAAAGAACCTCTTCATCCTTTCATTTGTCTCTTCTCCTTCGAGATTGTCCATCCTTTCCTTTTCTTTTCAACGTTTTGGCACTTTTGAGAACTATCGAACCTCTTAATCTTTTCACTCTCTTTTCTCTTGGTTCCTTCTCTTTGTCTTTCAGCATTTCAACAAGTTTGCAAACTTGTGAACTTGCAGAAAGCCATTTGCTTTCACTTCATTCTTTGCCTTTGCCTTTTGGCATTTCAATACTTCTTAAAATTCATGAACCATGCCATCTTTTGTCTCTTCCTTTTCTCTATTTTTTTTGGTGATTTGGGCCCATCATGAACCACTTTTGGCATTTCTATGAGTTTGCAAACTGGCGAACTTGCTGAAACCTATCTTCTTTTCTTCATCGCCTTCTTCTATTTTTCTCTTTCAATGTTTTGGCAAGTTCACAAACTAGTGAAATTTCCTAAAGCTAACTTGCTCTCTATTTTTCATTCTCCTCTTTGTTTATTTCCTTTGGCTTGTCGATGCTTTGGTGAAACATAGAACCTAAGAACCTTTTTGATAGGTTTGTAGGTTCATGAACCTACTAAAATACTAAAACACATCTTCTTTTCTTCTTTGTATCATGCCTTCTTGTGGAGCTTAAAGTCCAATCCAGATTTGCATAAATTTATAGGGTCAAAGGATTTTGCGAAAAAAGAACTTGGACTAGGACATATCCTAGTGGATAGAGAACCTCCATAGAACCAACCAGGGAAGCGCTTGTGGGAAAAAGATGGCTTAGAAAATGTAGGAATTTTGGACATGTTTAGATGCATAGTGGGGCTCTAGAAAAGAGACGCCAAGGGAAAAGCTGGCATGAGGATCAACTCAAGATATTGCAAGGTTTCAAGGGCCAAGCAGACATGTCTAGATCCAGCATGAACTTTTGCAAAATTTGCTTTGTCAGGAATTTATGGGTTGGGACCTAAAAGGGAACCTGGGACTTTTGCATGGTTTTCCTTGGTTACGGGAACCAAGGAAATGGTTGCAAGTCCCCAGGTAGGTCCAAAATGGCTGACAAAAACAACACTTATAATTTTAGGATTTTGTCTTACATTTTGACACGTTGCGAACCCACTTAGGATTTCTCAGATCAGTAATTAGCAATGGGTGTACTTTTTAGGCACTTGAGAGGCATAAACTTGGGACCTTGAAAGAAATTGAGGCAAGTTCCAACACAACACCAACATCAACACATGCCAAAAAATATATAAATACCTCTATCACTGATGTGGACAGGGCATAATTCTATAATAAAGCATCCATGAACATAATGACAACATTTCATAATATGAAGAAAACATGCTAATATATCATTATTTCAACATAACAAATCATGCTAACACCCTAACAAGGTGAGGTATGAAAACATCCAAAATGATATCAATTAATTATTACAATTAAAGCCCGTCTTATCCCAAACATTGATGGATCATAACCTAAATAAGAGGATATAATAAAGTACAACTACAATCTTATTACAATGGTCTCAAGGACCCAATTTACAATGATTCCAAGTTAATAATGAGGAAGAGATACAAGAAGCACAATGCCACGAAAGTCCAACAAACTATCTAATGAGCATCGTTTGAGTTCATCTAGCCCCAATGGTGGTTTAATGTCACCCAACCATGTGGAACCCTCAGGCCCACCCCACTGTTATAGGAGATGGTCAAATTGGGTATCAAACACATGCATACAAACAAGGAGTACATGGAAACACTCATTCCAATCTAATGCATAGAACAACATATATAGAAAATCACACCAATCAATACATATGAGAGTATATGTAACACGCATGCCAATACAATACATACAAGAACATATGTAGCAACTCGTGCCAATATGAGCATAAAAAGAATGCTGAACAACATTCATGCATGAGGGTTCTTCACTCCATCAATGCACACAATCAATACATAAAGAGAATCCAAACATGTATTCATGAATATTCTCCACTCATCAATGCATGTAAGTAAATGCATGTGTATAACACCAACAAACATACATATATGATGGTACAACAATTCATAAATGTACATGTAGGTGGTCTCAACACTCATCAGATACCATATGCGATGATAGGATAGGATGAGGGTCCTAGAAGCAAGCTAATGAGTGTCAACACTAGCACTATAACTATGTATAATGTTGAGTAGAAATCATACCTTTCATGAGGGTACTTAATGACATTCACCAATCGTAATGAGTTATGAATTGTCCTAATCATCCAATTTGGCCCTTGGTGATGGTTATCGTGTTTAATCACATGTTTTATTTAACCCCAATATGTTTATGTTATCACTTGGTTAAACTCTCAACTAGCTTGATCCATAAATTTCTTTCAAATCTTGGAAAGTAGTGAGAGGCCACTCCTTTCCTACTCTATACCCCAATCCTAAGTGCCTAGAGACCCAAAATTACAATTTTGGCTTAGCATGGAAATCAATGCAAAAAGTCATGGCACGTTGCCCAATGATGCAAAATCACAATATATTAGGGAGGCTATTTATCCCACAAAATAAAACATTTATTTATGGTCTAAAATTTAATTTTCATCTATTTGAAAAGCATAGAAACCATAAAAGTTCCCAAATCCACCATTGATGGATTTGGTTGAACCCTCAAAATTTTATCTCACAAATTTTACAAGAAATTTAAAATTTTCTATTATACCCTTTTATTTTTTAAATGTAGAGCAACAATCTTTTCAACTCAATTTTGCACAACAGGGTTTTTGGAAAAAAATTTCCATAACCACAACTCTATTTTACATATTTTTAAAATTAAAATAATGTAATTTAAACTAATAAATGGAGCTAAATCATTCCTACAATATGGAGGCCATTTGCATCCACCTAATGTGGTCATGGCACATATAGGAAATTCTTTCAAATGCAATTTAAATGGGAAAAATACCTTCCTAACACAAGCTTGAACAATGGAAAGAGAGCTCCTTTGAAGAAGAATCCACACAACATTCTTAACTACCCACCCAAGCAATCTCACTCCAAGCCAATTCCAATCCAAAGAAATTCCAATACTTTCCCTTTCAATCCTTACAAATTTATTTTTCCCATGGAGCCAAGAGAGGGCTTTAAGACAAATACAAAGAAAAGTGATAAAAAACAAAAGTCCATCCTTCCTTTTAATATTTCCCACTAAAAAATATATTCCAATAAAGCTTTTTTCAAAATAAAATTATTTTCCAAACTTAAGACATTTGAAACTAATTATTTTGTTCTCAATCATAAAATTAGACCTAATGCATTACAATAAGAAATACACAATGGATTTAAATTTTATGCTTTTCCAAAGCTAATATTTTATTTCGAAAGCATCATTAAAACCACTTTAATAATGCAATGTATATTTTCCCTTTATGGTGCAAGTAGTCATCTTTCTTGACTTAAGCATATTAAATATTTCATAAACAATACAAATACATATTTCAAAATAAATTTAAATGCAACAAAATAAGATAAAATAACAATATGCAAAGGACTCACACACACTTTATGAGTTTGCACAACATATGGATTCCAAAATTGCCACTGATTCAAATTGAGGTTTACATGAGGATTCACAAGACTCATCCCGCACTCAACTTGAGCAAGATAGAGGTTAACCAACATGTTTTACCCAAGACGACCATCTCCAATATAACTGCATTGGGGATAACCCTGTACCTGCACACTTAGGTCAAAAGGCATACCTACTCCGCATAATAATAGCTAAAGCAAGATAAACCACCTAACATGATAGTAAAGATCATCACATCTAAATCTAAATCATCTATGACTAGCATGATCCAAGAAACAAGATGCATAATCAACAATAATTCATAATGATGAATTAGATATTCTATTCACACCTATATCAAATATAGTGAAATAGTGAAGCTGAAATATTGTGATAATCTAAACATATAGAGGCACAACATATGCATCCCATAATACATAGTTAGAAATCCAATTTCAATACAAACCTCATCAAGAACACATCGATGGTCATACAAAAAATCACAACAAAAGTATCCAGAGTAGACAATTAGAACACTTTAATGGTAAAACAGGGTCTAATTGGAAAGTTTGGTGCAACAAAACATAGCATGTATCTCACAATACATTATCAAAACTCCATACACCATATAGAACCAAAATCAAAGACACATAAAGCACACACACTAGTATTAATTACAAAAGACCTTATGGTGTGAACCATGTCATGATTCACTGATCCATCATTACCACATTCATTTTAGAAGATTCATTTATATGTTTGGCCAACTACACATTTCATTAGGTATTGATCTTTGCACCACCTTATGGCCAACTAGGATCACTCCTAAGGATAGAAGCTAATATATAAACATCTTAAAAGAACCTTAGAAAGTAGTGAAGAATGTAGGAAGATGGTGGATGTATAATTTGGGAATGAGCTTGTATTGTCATATCATTTGAATTTTGAAGTTTGCCCTTTATAATCAAACAATTGACGCTTAGCATGTTGGAAGACCATTGTGGTAGGTTGTAATTTTTTGTGACTGTAAATAAATAAAGAACATATTGTTGTTTATTGTTCCATTAAGTTTTGTTGTGTGTTTGTTTGTTTCGCTACATGGTTGGATAATCCTTTGTTGGACCCTCTAGCCATGGCTACATCAATAAGGAAGAGTAGTAAATGAGATGTTGTAATAGATTAGAATATTAACGGAATTTGTATAAGTATAGAGAGATAATTGAAAAAAGTATATTACAAAGAATAAGTGGGAGAGTTGACATAACTAAAAAAAGGGAGGTGAAACTGGTATTTTCTCATACCATAGAAGGAATAGAGAAGATGTGAGTATTTTTGATAGATGTAAACTACTAGAATGTAGGGTGTTTGTGAGATCTCAAGAAGATGTCAATAGGAGGATAGGGAAGAATGTGGAAGTTATAGTTGAAAGAACAATAATTAGAGAAAATTTGGAAAATGTAGGAAGTTGGAGGAATGTGGTAAGGTATATTGATACAGAAGCAACAACTAAAGTTGGAAATAGTTTGTTGGGAAGTCTAATGGATGAGAATTAGAGAAGTGGAGAGAAGTGGATGTTGCTAAAGGAGAAAATGATAGAAAATGAACAAGAAAGAAGTAGAATGGGGGAGAAATTTTAGAATAGGATAAAGCAATGTAAGTTGAGAGAAGTAGAGGTTAAAAATTGCAAAAGAAGCAGATGAGATTGGTGGAAGAAGATAAATTCTAGGAAAGTAAAATGGAAGAGCATTGGGAATAAGGCACTTGATGGGGATATTTAACATTAGATTATGATAATTAGGATGGCAAAGAAGGAGAAGCGAACAAGAATCTAGATCAGTTGATGGTAGAGGAAAAATGATGTAGATATAGACAACAAAGAAGGTGTTTGAGGGTTAGAGTCCTAGTTCCTTGAACTAGTAGAGGCAAAACCTGAGAAACATAAAGTTAATTTTGGAAGCTGATTAATGCATTGAGGGCACACTATGGTCAATTTACTCACTAAAGAGTGGCTCTATCATAGCCCTTATTTATGAGCATTATGCTCACAAATCACTTACCCAAGGTGTCTAATGTAGAAGCATCCTTGGCCTATGAGCAATATTGCATCAACCAAAAATATTTCATTTTGTTTGTTTTATTTTTTTTGTTTAGTAGTTTCTTTTCCATCTATTTTGGTATGTCATAGTTGGATTTCCTAACATAGTCATCAATTCAACACTCAAGCCATCATACTAGAATCATTTATAAGGTACCACATTTGAATAGAATGTCATGTGGCTTCACCTAGAGCATCAGTAGAGGATTGCAAGCATGTCCACCTATCTATTTGGTATTTATTAATCATTACACCTGGTGGTGTGCCAAATTAGCTTAAATAAGTCTATACATTATGTGCCAAGACTTAGATATTTGTGCCATATGATAATCTTTCGAAAGGCCACGTTAGTCCCATGGGAGGTCATGTTTAAAATTGCATTGGATTTGGAATCATAATTCTCATTTTGACCAAGAAGAATCTTCCTCACTAAAGATACATTATAAAAGAAAGTATAATTCATTTGTGAAGGGATAGTGGAGGGCAAGGAGAGATCTAAGGACCAAGTAGTGTCCAAGTAGCATAGAGTAGAGTAGGAGAAGCAAGATTAGCTCAAGGATGCTTTTGTTTGTGGTTGCACTCATGTGTAGTGTCTGAATTGTATTGCAAATTAAGACTAAGGTCTAGATTGATTATATGCCCTTGCAGCAAAAACTATAGATATAATTATGTTTGTTGGTAATATATATATTGAATTCCATTTATTATCATGAGATATTGTTGATGTTTGAGTTTTGTTGTTCTTTGGTATTGAGTGTTTGTGTTAAGGTTATATAGTTGTATAGTCCTTAATTGGACCCTCCATTCATGACTACATCACCCTGGTATCTAGACTCCATTCCTTCCTCTACTATTTTCTCTATGGTTCTAGTTTAGGTTCATCTGTGAAACCTCTCATTATAGTTTTGGAGCCTTCCTAGTCTACCTACAATTGGAAATTATTTGGGAAAGTTACTCTCTACCTCCCCTCAAACTCATGCATGTTCACATCTCATTTTATTAGGCTTCATGTTGATATGGACCTTTTGGGAGGCTTTTCGAAGTAGATTTGGCTCAAAGTGGGTGAGCATATATGGAAGCAACAATTAGATTATGAGTAGATAACATTCAAGAGTAGATTGTGCTTTTCTTATGGTCATTTAGAGGAGGCTTGTTTATAGAAACACTTCAAGGTTTCTAAGGAGGCTTTGTGGTGGCATGGAGCGACTCCTTAACATTGTATGGTTATAGTTGATTCTCTCTCCCTTGACTCCTCAACATCCTTTGTCCATGTATGTAGAGATTTCCAAGAAGGCTTTATTTGGGTCTCTTGCTTCAATTGATTATTCTTCTATTCAAATTTCAGGGTGCCCCACTCTTTAGTGAAGGTTAACTCCCCATTCTGGGTTGTTCATGGTCCCCCTCGAATAATGGAGGAGGACACCTTGGTCCAAGAAAGGGGAGCCCCATTCCTCTAGCATGGGAGGTTCTTGTTTAGATTCTCTTAGGTTTTAGGCAACTAACCCCACTAGTGGGTTGGTTGCGCCTTGTTAGGTGGCTCTTGAGCAAGTTATTTCTTGTTCCTTTACATGGGTTGTTTCTCCTTCAAGATCATGTTTGGGCTCCTTGTGGACTAGGTCTCTAGTTGTTGGATGGTCTTCATGTGCCCTTAGGGTGAATCCTCTTCGGCAATCCCTAGTTTTCCTCCTTCAATGGAATTAAAGTTGCTTGTGGCCCTCTCATACATTATTGTGGACAATAAAGAAGGTTAGAAAATCCTCTTCTAAGAAAAAACAAGCTTTTAATCTAATGGTTCTAAGATCTCATAAGAAGGGATTGGGAGTTGTCTTCTGTTAATTTTAAATTCACTTTTGTTTTTCTATCTCTCAACCTAGATGGTGGTTTACTTTTTCTCCCTTATTCTCTTGTCATCAATTATCATTATAAGGTATTTAAAAAAATTATACTTCTGCTTTGTGATAGTGAGTATGACAACTAATTATTATAAAATATTTTTCTCAAAATGTTATGAGTGAGAGCTCCAATGGAACCTCTCTTTTAAATTAATATTTTAAAATTGTGTTCTTCACTTTTTACTAAAACCTTGTAATACCTATGTTTATAAGTGCCATGTGCTCATCAAATTCCTAGTGCCTCTTATACTTCAAAAGATAAATTTGACAATCAACCTTCGATTACTAGTAAAGTTCCCTTACCATATATACGGCCATACGGCAGTCAAATGTAACTCAGTTGAGAGCCCCCACTTGAGCAGCTGGCAGCACGCAGCACTGCAATAATGGAGGGCCCTGGCCCACCACTGACAGTAACAGCTGCTCTCCACCTAATTAATCTGACCGAGACCGGGCCCACCACGTCATGCGTATCTATGTTCCTGCCACCTTATTCGTACATGTTCCCACCCAACACATACCTGTTTCCCCCTCGTCACGTGAGGTCAGGAAAATATTAAGGCACGATAGCTAAGCACACAGCTGGTGGTGGGACCCATACTAATGTCCCATATGCACATTATACGTAATGATCAGACCAGATAATGTACTGTCATTACACCGGTAGGTAACGGACAAAAGATATATATTAGAAAACGTCTCATCTACATGAGGGACCCACTTAAATTTACCCCTATCTAGTTATGGATCGACTTAGATATTTATGTCTTGCTTGCGTAGGTTTGCTTAGGTATTATATATGTCAATCTAATTTCCTTCCACTTTTTAGTAGCCATCTACATCATGGACTTTTAGTTCACGTTGAGATATATCCATTGTATATACATGTCTATCCACACCACAAAAGCACGTTATTGGACAACAGGGTCAATGCATGGGCACTCCAAATGCATGGGATTGCACCTAGAATGGATTTGAGTCTTGTTAGACATCCTTCTCTTTAAAAAATCTTGGTCCCTTAGACTCGTCGGTCTTACGGACGTTATTAAAATATTGCATTTGATTTTATACAATTAGAAAATGGCCTATTAGGATTGCATCCAAAAGTAAACACACCAAACAAAAATACCCATTTTTTCTATATATTGTTGGACTGTATTGGGGTGATAAGATACAAAACAATAATTTCTAAATCCAATGAAATACTCAAATTTCAAAATACTCGTTTTGAACATTCTCATTTGGATATACATTTTTTTTATTAAAAATATAATTGGATATATATACATATACACGTTGGCCAAATAGGAAGTAGCTCCACCTAACATTCATAATCATGGATGATGGATGGGACTACCCCCAATGGAGTAGATATCTAAACAAGGGAGACCCTATATGGTTGTAGATGAATGGAAGCATGGATATGGTGATCATAAAAGAGGAGTTTTACCATCCTTAGTAAATAATTGTTTTAGAGTTTATTATAATTAATGAGAAATAGAATGTCTTAAAAGAAATTGTTAGGCTAATCAATTATTAATGCTATCAATTTAGAAATTAACTTAGATAAATGAGTTGAGTTTAAATTTGGATTTAGATTTGGGTTTGGGTTTGGAATGGAAGTAAAATGATTAAAATAAATGTGTACTTTGATGTGTAAGAGTCCCCAATGGACCCATGAATCCATAATCACTTGCAAAACCAAGATTAGCCTTCCACAAGAGAATAATGTTGAATTATGGCGCAACAATGAATAATTATATTATTACATACTCCATACATAATGTACAAGAGAGATATTGCTTATAAAGACAAGGTTAAGAGGTAGGACTAACTAGGATGATAACAAGTGTCTTAATCCTATGACATGTGACAACTAGAGGATAAGATGACAACTATAGGATAAGATCACATGACAACTAGAAACTTCTAGAAAGATTCCTAGAGCCCTAAGTCAACTAACATGTGAACATGTGTGAATAGGTCCTAACTGAAGACTAGTTAGATAATGTGCCTTGTTCACATTACAAAGGGGAAATCGGATAGGTAATACCCCGTTCACACCAACATGATGTTAGAGAGGGATATTGATTTGATTGTGACAAAGACTTGACACCTAAAATTTAAATTTGAATTTAGAAATAAATGACTATGCCGAATGCACACTATAAAATCTAAAATTGTGTAAGACTTTGGATTAAAGTCATTGATGCAACCCTAAACCTCTTGAATGCAACCATGACCCTTGAAAAATTTAATTGTCAATTTGTTTAAAGCATAACATTTTAGCCCTAGCTTAGAATCATTTAGAAATGGATTTGTTGGAAGTAGAACAATGAAATATGAACTAGCTAATTCTCAAAATGTATGTAAGGTTGAGGCCTCATGTGTGGATTTGATCATAATATTTATATCCTTGAACCTCTATACAATCTTGATCTAGAAGTCATGGGGTAAGTGCACAAAGATGAGGGACCAAAATGGGGTCTTAAGATGACACTTTGTTTTTGAAATCAGGAAACATTGATGTTGGATGAGAAATTGAAGATAGTTGTACACTCAAAATTTGAAGATGGAACAAAAACAAGAGTCGTAGTGCCCCAAATCTAGTTTCTAAACTACTATTTTTTTCAAAAAATGGTTGAGATTAAAGGGTTCAAAAGGGGGAGCACACAAATTGGTCCTATTTTTCTCAAAAAAACATAACATAGCATCTGGTGTGCTCCCCCTAAAATGTTAACTTTTTTTTTTTATTTCAATAATCACTCCAGTGAGAAATTAGCTAACACCATGTAGTTTTTCCTTGATTTTTTTGATAATTTTTTCATGAATAGTTAATTTTTTAGTAATTTTTAAAGTGGACACATCTTGAAAAACATAAATTTGAGTGTGCTCCCCCCTAAAATGTTTGAAAACTAATCGAAAATCATTTTTTTTTTGAATACATGTAGAATGGAGTCTAAATTCTAAAAATGTAACTTATTTCAAAATTTGATGAACGGTTAAAAAAAAGTCAAAAATACTAGACACTAATTTTTGACAAAAAATGGACACACTAACAAAAGAAATTCAAGATGAAACCCTTAACGTACTCAAAATGCGAAAAAAATTATATGGTTAGATAGCTAATAGAGAGCTTAAGATTATGGTGTATTGTTTTTGAGTTTTCATTGAAAAAAGTGCCAACCTGATGGGGAGCGCGCTCCAAATTATCTCTAGATTTTGCTAAAAACTGATAAAAACACATCAAAGAAAGCTGACCATAATGTGAGCGCGTTATAATGTGCTCACGTTATGTGAAATCAATAACACGAGTGAGTTATAATGCGCTCGTGTTATGCTGATAATAACTAGCTAGACACATGCCAATTGCATTTGCTTGAAAGTGTCTAAAGCCTTTTCAAAAAATCCATTTTTTGCATATCTTACAATCATTACATTCGATTATAGAACATCTCTTTGAGGTGTTACGTCATACAATTGACATGCCTTGTCTATGCTTCCACACTTTACATACATGTCTACAAGGGAAGCTGCACTTCCTATCGTCTCTCTCGCTCTCTACTTCCCTCCCCTCTCTACGTCCTACTCTCTCTCTCTCTCTCTCTCTCTCTCTCTCTCTCTCTCTCTCTCTCTCTCTCTTCTACCCTCTCTCTCTCTCTACTTCCCTCCATTGTCTGCCTACTACCCTCTTTCTGAGTCTCTGTTTCCCTCACCTATCTACCTCCTACCTTCTCTCTCACTCTCTTCTCCCCCCTCTCTACCTCCTACCCTCTCTCACTTTCTACTTCCCTCCCCTGTCTACCTCCTACCCTCTCCCACTCTCTACTTCCCTCTCATCTCTACCTCCTACCCTCTCTCTCACTTTCTACTTCCCTCCCCTCTCTACCTCTCCTCATCATTCTTCCCATCCAATGAAATTTCACAAATTATCTTGTTTCCATTTCATCATCCGAATTTATATCCTCGTCCCTCTTTGCATGTCCTAGTTTTCTTGTTTCCATATTCCTTGTCGACATGGGAGAGAAGAGGGAGGAAGAGGGAGAGAGGATGGAGATGGAGGGGAGACATAGGGGAGAGATAGGGGGGTAAGTGCAAGAAGATGGGGGGCCAAAAAGGGGTCTTAAGTGGCCACTTTTTTTCTGAAATCAGGAAATACTGGCCTTGGATGAGAAATTGAGCATAGTTACACTCAAAATTTAGAGATGCAACCAAAACAATGTTCGTAGTGCTCCGAGTCTACTTTCTAAACTACTATTTTGTTTTGAAAATGGCATAGATTAAGGGGTTCAAAAGAGGGAGCCACAGAAATTGGTGTTGTTTCTGTCAAAAAAACATAACATAGCATGTTTTGTGGCTCCCTCAAAAGGTCAACTTTTTTTTGGTATTTTTAAAATTGCTTCGGTGAGAAATTAGCCAATAGCATGTAGTTTATGCCCGATTTTTCTGATAATTTTTTGATGAATATTTGATTTTTTACTAATTTTTAAAGTGGACACATCCTAAAAAATAGAATTTTGGCCATGCTACCCCTATAAATTTTGAAAACTAATTGAAAATCATTTTTTTATTTTTTTAATATTTGTAGAATGGAGTCTAGTTTCTAAATATGTAATTTTTTTAAAATTTGAATGAATAGTTATTTTACAATGAAAAAAAGACCAAACAGTGGTTTTTGCATAAAAACAGACACACAAACAAAAGAAATTAAAGATGAAAGGCTTAACATTGTTAAAATGTGAAAAAAATCACATCGTCAAATAGCTAAGAGAAAGCCTAACATTACCCATGTGTTCGATTTGTTCAACCTTGAAACACGTGCAAATCTGAGGGTTAGCACGAACGAAATTATGTGAAATTTTGAAGAATACAGAAAAACACGTCTGTGACTGTTCATAAGGCACTCCAAGCCTTTGGGTTGGAAATCCAAAGCAAATCCCAAGCCCAAGGCTTGGGATTCCCAAAGCAAGAAATAACGCGAGCGCGTTATAACACGCTCGTGTTTTAACGCGCTCACGTTATTTCTTGCCTTACATTTTTTCCCGCAAGTCTGTCTTTTGCCATGTTTGACATAACGCGAGCGCGTTATAACGTGCTCGCGTTATGTCCCACTCAATTTTTTTTACATTCAAGGCTATTCATCATGAGGGTTAAGGCATAAAGGATAGAGTTGAAAGGTTTATAGATAAGGGATTAGCGTTTAAGGTATAGTATCGAGCCCATTGAGGGTCTAGGAATAGGGATAGCGTTTAAGGTTTAGGGATGAGGGATGACAGATTACGGTTGAGGGTCGAGGGATCAAAGTTAAGGGTTGAGGGATTAGGGTTTGACATTAAGGGTTGAGGGTTGAGGTTCAAGGGTCAAGGGTTTAGGGATAGGGTTTAGGGTCGAGGGATTAGGGTTAAAGTAGAGTGTGGAGGGTGTAAGGATTAGGGATAGGGTTGGAGGGTTTAGGGATAAGGGATTAGGGTTTAAGGTATAGTATCAAGTCTGTTGAGAGTTTAGGAATAGGGATAGCATTTAGGGATTAGGGATGAGGGATTATAGTTGAGGGATGATGGATTAGGGTTGAGGGTTGAGGGATTAGGGTTTAGGGATAAGGTTTAGGGTTGAGGGTTTAGGATTAGGGTTTAGGGTTGACGGATTAGCATTTAATGTCGAGGTTAGGGTTAGAGTGTTGAGGGTAGAGGGATTAGGGATAGGGTTTAGGGTTTAAGGTTTAAGGATTGAGGGTTGAGGCTTTAGGGATGAGGGTTTAAGGCTTAAGATATAGTGTCAAGTGTTGAGGGTGTAGGGATAGGGTTTAAGTTTTAAGGGTTAAGGGTTGAGGGATATGGATTAGGGTTTAAGGTATAGTGTTGAGGGTCGAGGGATCAGAGTTAAGGGTTGAGGGATTAGGGTTTGACGTTGAGGGTTGAGGGTTGAGGTTCGAGGGTCAAGGGTTTAGGGATAGGGTTGAGGGTCGAGGAATTAGGGTTAAAGTAGAGTGTGGAGGGTATAAGGATTAGGGATAGGGTTGGAGGGTTTAGGGATAAGGGATTAGGGTTTAAGGTATAGTATCGATTCTGTTGAGGGTGTAGGAATAGGGATAGCATTTAGGGTTTAGGGATGAAGGATTAGAGTTGGGGGATGACAGATTAGGGTTGAGGGTTGAGGGATTAGGGTTTAGGGATAAGGTTTAGGGTTGAGGGATGAGGGATTAGGGTTTAAGGTATAGTGTTGAGGGTTTAGGGATAGGGTTTAGGGTTGAGGGATTAGGATTTGACGTTGAGGGTTGAGGGTTTAGGGTTTAGGGTTAGGGTTGAGAGATTAGGGATCAGAGTTAAGGGTTGAGGGAATAGGGTTTAACGTCGAGGGTTGAGGGTTGAGGTTCGAGGGTCAAGGGTTTAGGGATAGGGTTGAGGTTGAAGGGATTAGGGTTAAAGTAGAGTGTGGAGGGTGTAAGGATTAGGGATAGGGTTGGAGGGTTTAGGGATAAGGGATTAGAGTTTAAGGTATAGTATCGAGTCTATTGAGGGTTTAGGAATAGGGATAGCATTTAGGCTTTAGGGATGAGGGATTAGAGTTGAGGGATGAGGGATTAGGGTTGAGGGTTGATGGTTTAGGGATAGGGTTTAGGTTTGAGGGATTAGGGTTTAGGGTTGATGAATTAGGGTTTAATGTTGAGAGTTGAGGGTTGAGGGTTGAGGGTTGAGGTTGAGGGATAGGGTTAATGGTCAAGGGATTAGGGTTAAATAAGAGTGTCGATGGTAGAGGGATTAGGGTTTAAGGTATAGTATCGAGCCTGTTGAGGGTCTAGGAATAGGGATAGCGTTTAGGGTTTAGGAATGAGGGATTAGAGTTGAGGGATGACAGATGACAGATTAGGGTTGAGGGTTGAGGGATTAGGGTTTAGGGACAAGGTTTAGGGTTAGGGTTTAAGGTATAGTGTTGAGGGTTTAGGGATAGGGTTTAGGGTTGAGGGATTAGAGTGAAGGGTTGAGGGATTAGAATTTGGCGTTGAGGGTTTAGGGTTTGATGTTGAGGGTTGAGGGTTGAGGTTCGAGGGTCAAGGGTTTAGGGATAGGGTTGAGGGTCGAGGAATTAGGGTTAAAGTAGAGTGTGGAGGGATGACAGATGATAGATTAGGGTTGAGGGTTGAGGGATTAGGGTTTGATGTTGAGGGTTGAGGGTTTAGGGTTAGGGTTGAGAGATGAGGGATCAGAGTTAAGGGTTGAGGGATTACGGTTTGACATCGAGGGCTGAGGTTCGAGGGTCAAGGGTTTAGGGATAGGGTTGAGGTTGAAGGGATTAGGGTTTAGGGACAAGGTTTAGGGTTAGGGTTGAGGGATTAGGGTTTAAGGTATAGTGTTGAGGGTTTAGGGATAGGGTTTAGGGTTGAGGGATTAGAGTGAAGGGTTGAGGGATTAGAATTTGGCATTGAGGGTTTAGGGTTTAGGATCAGGGTTGAAGGTCGAGGGATTAGAGTTAAGGGTTGAGGGATTAGGGTTTGATGTTGAGGGTTGAGGGTTGAGGTTCGAGGGTTGAGGGTCAAGGAATTAGGGTTAAAGTAGAGTGTGGAGGGATGACAGATGACAGATTAGGGTTGAGGGTTGAGGGATTAGGGTTTGATGTTGAGGGTTGAGGGTTTAGGGTTAGGGTTGAGAGATGAGGGATCAGAGTTAAGGGTTGAGGGATTAGGGTTTGACGTCGAGGGCTGAGGTTCGAGGGTCAAGGGTTTAGGGATAGGGTTGAGGTTGAAGGGATTAGGGTTTAGGGACAAGGTTTAGGGTTAGGGTTGAGGGATTAGGGTTTAAGGTATAGTGTTGAGGGTTTAGGGATAGGGTTTAGGGTCGAGGGATTAGAGTGAAGGGTTGAGGGATTAGAATTTGGCTAAGTAACGGCATAATGTTGAGTAGTTTGTGTACGTGTCATTACCATTTGTAACCAAACTGAATGTCTGAAAGGTTTGTAACCGATTGGCAGGGTGGTTATAGGTGATTCACCTTCCACCGTGTGTAACTGTCAATTAAGAGTCTTTATATTGTTGGTCTCTGTTCATGTAGAGGGGAGTGAACGAACAGAGAGAGAAATTGTATTTTATTCTGAAGCAGAAGGAATAAAGAAATTCTGTGTTTTCTGGTCAAACTACAGTGATACCGATTGGAGTCATTCCACTGGTGGATTTCTTTGAAATCAGTGGAATGACCTCCATGTAGTTAGATTTATTTCTGTTATGTAGTTTTAGTGTTTCTGTGTGTTCTGTTCGGTTACAATGTGCAGAGAAGGAATTAGCACTTTATGTGTATACAATGAATGTTTGTGAGGACAGTTCGTATCTTCCATTTGAATATCATTGTTGTATGTGAGGTTTTTAGAATAAGCATTCTGAACGATGCAAGAAATGACCGGTGGAAACAGTAAGGAGGACCGGAAGAATAAGTCGAGCAATGTATGGAGAAGTCATCGGATTGACTATGTCTATCGGGTAGACAAAGGTGCATTGAACCGATAACATTAATCTTGCCGATCGTGTTTGTGTCGAGGTGACAAATGGTAATGTCTTACCGAAGATGAAGCATTATGTTGAGTTATCGGTAAGAGTTGTATTGTCGGAAGATGGGCGAAGAGTCCCACCAATGGTCTTAGTCACATCGACAAAGGTAAAGCGGAGGATGTGCATCGGCGTAAAGTTTGATATCGGATGACGAGGATTAAGTTACGCCGATAGTCTAAGTCAGACCGACGAAAGAGAAGCGAAGTATATCGGTGTGAGTAATGCCATCGGCATAAGAAAGTTGGTTTGGACCGATGGTAGGATCTCTCACCGATCGGGGTGAGATTCAAGAAGTCTTGCCGATGGTAAGTCTATCGGTGTAACCGATAGCATCGGCAGGAGACTTAAAGAGTTCCCTGACAGTTATGTTCTCTCCGATCGGGAAGACGACGGGAAAGTGCGGCCGATGTAACATATGTCGGCATGAGTTACCTCATCGGCCGATGAGAGAAAGGTGGTTGCCGATAGGCAAGAATAGGTACATTTCGGTGTGACATTTAAATTGTCTTGCCGATATACACTGTAAAGGTTATTTTGTGGACTTTCAAGGATTTTTTCACCTATGTTAATGTTCAACTTGTTTCGCTCTGCATCAAGGGATTAGGGTTTGACGTCGAGGGCTGAGGTTCGAGGGTCAAGGGTTTAGGGATAGGGTTGAGGTTGAAGGGATTAGGGTTTAGGGACAAGGTTGAGGTTGAGGGATTAGGATTTGACATTGAGGGTTGAGGGTTTAGGGATAGGGTTGAGGGATTAGGATTTGACATTGAGGGTTGAGGGTCAAGGGATCAGAGTTGAGGGTTTAGGGTTTAGAGATCTATAGCAGGACAAAACGCGAGTGCGTTATAGCGCGAGCGCGTTATAACGCGCTCGCGTTTTGTATTTCTACTGAAACGGTAAAAAAGTGGTTACCCCCGTGATCCAGGCCCACATGCTCTGTTTTCTTACTGATTCTGCGCGTGCTCTGACAAAAAAGAAGTGCTTTCATGCTATTGGGAAGTTCACATGCACATTTGACACATTGTACCACCTTTGCATGATCTTTCCACCACCTTTTCTGCTTTGCCAACTTGAGAAGGAGGAAATAACATAGTTTTCAAACCAAATTTGATATATATCTATACAAGTTTCAATTTTTGTAGTATTGCAATGTTAATTTTGATTCAATTTTAAGAATTTAACATTGAAAAGGAAGCAAGTGGTGAAAAACTCAAATTGTTGAGGAGTTTGATGCAAGAAGATAAAAACACTACATAATTGGGTACTCTCTCCATTCAAATCTTCATTTTTTAGGTATGTCAAGTCTTTACATGCATGTTCTTTACATTTTCCTTATTTCGGATTGAATTACTTTATCATGCATTATCATACATGTTTAAAATAGACACATTTCCAATCAAGAAAGCAACCTACAATCTCACATGATGCCATGTATATTTTCTACACTTGGGCTCTTTAATAATTATGTGTAATAAACAAACCTTAGTTCATACCATGATGTCAAACTATACAAGAATAAATCCTTACAACATAAAAAAATACAATCCCACTATTATCATGTATTCATTTCTTAGGAACTAATATTGGTCTCTTTATCATGCTACAGACAAATTCTCCGTCATGCCGAGGAAACGATCAAGAATTAAACCAACACAGGAAGAGATAGAAGCTAAGAATGCAAAGAAAGCAATGGCTATGAGGGAACTTCGTGAGAAGAGGAAATTGGACACGATAAATGAAGACATACCAATTGAAGAGGAACCACAACCATCACAAAGAGATATGGTATTGGCGGCACAAAGAGAACGAATGCAAAAACTTTGTGGTATGAGAGATTTAAATACCATAGTTGGAGACACATCCTTTATCGCAAGACAACATGTAGGGACACCATCTACCACATCTCAAGTTGAGAGTACATCATCACTCACATGTGATGAAGGAGGTACGCCATCGTTCCCACCTCAACCTCAAGGTATGTCATCTATTCCATCTTCGATCGAAGGTATGCCATCTAACCCATCTCATTTAAATATTGATGAAATTCCTAATGTTGAGATGAATTTACCTAACTTGACACCACCTAGAATTTTGCATAGAAAGCCAAAGTATTTGATTGATATTGATGAGAATATTTTGCAGCCAATGGAAGGTAAGATTCCAAAACGCACTTGTAGAAGATATGCTAATAAGATTTGGAGATTGTTGTTTGAAAAGTTAAATGAGACTGCAAGATGTCAACTATTCATTGAAATGATGCGAAGTATAAAGTATAGGTCTATCATGAAGATTCTTGGGTTGAGAACATCAGAGGCTTCAAGTGAAAAATCTATTGTCAAGAATCTAATGAGTGCGTATGAGAGTGTGGGTAACACCTCACGCACAAAAGATAGTAATGCAACACGGCGTGTGATTACATCGACTATAGTAAGTAGTCAAACGAGGAAAGCTCGTCTTATTAGAAAGACAAGTCAAAAATTGAGAATTAATAGGAAAACTTTATTAAGAGCCGTTGGAAGACGCCAAAGAATTGAGGACACTAATGCCAATGAATTATGGGCGTTCTCGGGGAGACTACCACGAAAAGATAAACCAATTGTTGAAGCATTGAGGTCACTAATTGAAGACTTTTGGAAGAATTACACAAGGGTATCTCTGAATCAAAGGGATGTGGTAAGAAGGAGAATTGGTAGTCAGAACCGCGAGCCACATCCAAAGCATTTTTTGGATGAGACTCAAACACAGTTTTATGGTAAATTTCTAGAGAAGTATCCTCAAATTAAAATTTGTCAAAGATATTTTGAAATGCTAAAACCTTTCTATGTTAAGATAAATCACACACGCACTACTTGTTGTTGTAGATTACATATTGAATTTTCTAACCATTTTGATGCTTATAGGTCTATATGTTTAGATATGCATACTAACAATGATTTGTAGGGTTGTGCCATATGTGCCCCACCAACATCTTCAAGAGACTTCATATCAAGAATTTTATGTGAAAGAGAGGAAGGTCAAATATTCTACAAGAAATTATGCTTGGATGGCACATGTCATCGTTGCGGTGGCTTGCAACATTTGCCAATATGTGAACATATGGAAATAACACATGCGGTTGGAAATGAACTAGTAGAGTTTGGCAAGTATAAAACAGTGGCATACAATACAAAAGATGGTAAAGAAGCAAAGAGGTGTGAATTAGTTATTGAAAAGATTCCAGTGTATCAGTTTATGCCTATATTTCGTGACAGCATAGTGTATGAGTATGCAAGACATGCCCATAGAGCTCGATGGTTGGACTTGCAATTCAAGTTATGCAAGGACACATTTTTAGTTGGTAGCATTGTTTCAGTCGTCGACTTTGCAGAGAACTACAGTCTACAGCCACAGCGTGAGGTGCAATCACAATATTACAACTCCACACAGGTTTCTATATTTGTGCACATCGCATTCATTCATGCGAATGATAGTATAGAGGACGACAGAAAGATCATAAGGGAGTATCATTTCTATATTAGTGATGATCGCACGCATTCTACGGAGTTTGTGCAAGGTTGCTTTCAGGTGTTCTATAATGATTTGGCTAGAAGGGGCATATCATTCAGTCAGCATATCATATGGTCGGATAATTGTGCATCACAATTCAAGAACTCGCAGAATTTCTATTGGCTGAGTAGGAGGCATAATTTTACAGGTATTCAACATATGTGGAACTTTTGTGAGGCCGGGCATGGAAAGGGGGAGCATGATGGTGCAGGAGCATGTATCAAAAGAGCCATAGCACGAGAAGAGTTAAAGTATAAAGACAATGCAAAGTTGACAGATGCAAAATCGATTGTCGAGTGGTGTAATGCTTCCATGGGTCCAGGTAATGAAGGTAAGTCTTTAGTTCGTAGATTTTTTTGGTTGATAGATGATACTAACATTGCACCATATGAGGATTGTTGTACACTGAAAGGATCAAATGAGATGCACTCTTTCAGAAGTTCAATTGCAGGTTCATGGAGTATCCATACACGAAAGATGTCATGCTTTTGTTCTTCCTGTACAATTCAAGTCTGGGATGAGTGCGAGTCAAAGGAGTGGGTTGACGAATGGCAGTTAAGTTATCTTAGCCCACTTGACACGTATCGACCCCCGACGGCACTGGAACTAACACAGATGGAATCATCAGTTGACTTTGACCACATATAAGATTTAGTTCAACCAGGTAATATAGGGCACATATATGCATCTAATTTCATCTAGTTCAACCAGGTAATGTCATCTTACTTTGTAGTGTTTTTGTAATGTTGACTAATTTCATCTAATTTGCTACACATATCAATGTAGGACACGTATATGCAGTTATTGCAGATGAAGACAATGAAGAGGGAACAGATTATTACTTATGTCGTTGTGTTGAGGCCAAAAAGAAATTGGAGGCCCCTGTTACAGATGGAGAAAACATCGAATACCCTACAGGATCAGTGGTTATTACTAGAACATGGCTTAGAAGGTACCCACATAAGAGTGTTAATATTTGGCTATTTCAGGACTTTGACATGCATCGAAAGATTCTTCATTACTCGAACCTTGTCGTGGCATCCAATGTTCATTTGACAAAGTATCGGGGTAGACCTTTGAACAAAATATTGTGGAAGGTGCGTGAGTCTGACCATGAAGCAATACTTGACACAATAAAGAGTAGAGCAGATCCAGATGGTTCATTGGATTAATTTGTAAGTATTCACATTGATTTTGTAAAGTTATGTTACATTGAGTTGTAAGTATGCACATTAATTTGTAAGGTTTGTCTTTTTTTATTTCCTCCTGCATTTTTACACATATGTACACATTTTTACATCATCATGTTATGCATTTTTGGTGTCCTACTCCTGATGCGACCAAACTCATAACTCACCCTACTAGACACCATTTGATGATCTCTCCAACACTCTGGATCCAGGGCACCCAATCATGATGATGACCTATATACCATTCTCCCAAGGCACTCATAATGAATGAATGATAAGGAGCACCTTGACCTCTATAATCAAGGTGCTTTTAAGTCACTTTGAGTCATTTGGGGTCAGTTTGAGTCTTTGAGTCATGTTGCAAAAAAGTGTCAATGTTGTCAAGTTGCACAAAGCAACCTTTGCATTTTTGGTGTCTTGCTCGTGATGTGACCAAACTGACTGTTCCAACGCATTCAGATGGGTACATTTACGCTAGGCATGGTCCTATTTTTCACCCAAACATGTCGAAACAGTCTGAGCTACATTGTACCAACGATATCCCTGAAGAGTCCAAAGTGCAAAAAGGCAGCAATCTTTGACGAGATGTTACTCAAAAATCGTGTCACTTAGAAACATTCCGTCTGAGGCAACGGGATCACGTAGAGTGCCTCTACAATAACCTCTCTCAGTTTTTTATAGCTCTGAGGCATTTGCCCGTGGTGAAAGGTTTTCTGTTGCCCCAAAAATCATCAGAAGGAGGCAGTGTAAAGTTGCAAAGGGGTGTAACTTTCATCCTGCTCCTGATGCGACCAAACTGACTATTCCAACGCGTCCGAATGGGTACATTTATGCTAGGCATGGTCCTATTTCTCACCCAAACATGTCGAAACAGTCGGAGCTACATTGTACCGATGATATCCCTGAAGAGTCCAAAGTGCAAAAAGGCAGCAATCTTTGACGAGATGTTACTCAAAAATCGTGTCACTTAGAAACATTCCGTCTGAGGCAACGGGATCACGTAGAGTGCCTCTACAATAACCTCTCTCGGTTTTTTATAGCTCTGAGGCATTCGCCCGTGGTGAAAGGTTTTCTGTTGCCCCAAAAATCGTCAGAAGGAGGCAGTGTAAAGTTGCAAAGGGGTGTAACTTTCGTCCTGCTCCTGATGCGACCAAACTGACTGTTCCAACGCGTCTGAATGGGTACATTTATGCTAGGCATGGTCCTATTTCTCACCCAAACATGTCGAAACAGTCGGAGCTACATTGTACCGACGATATCCCTGAAGAGTCCAAAGTGCAAAAAGGTAGCAATCTTTGACGAGATGTTACTCGAAAACTGTGTCACTTAGAAACATTTCGTCTAAGGCAACGGGATCACGTAGAGTGCCTCTACAATAACCTCTCTCATTTTTTTATAGCTCTTAGGCATTTGCCCGTGGTGAAAGGTTTTCTGTTGCCCCAAAAATCGTCAGAAGGAGGCAGTGTAAAGTTGCAAAGGGGTGTAACTTTCGTCCTGCTCCTGATGCGACCAAACTGACTGTTCCAATGCGTCCGAATGGGTACATTTATGCTAGGCATGGTCCTATTTCTCACCCAAACATGTCGAAACAGTCGGAGCTACATTGTACCGACGATATCCCTGAAGAGTCCAAAGTGCAAAAAGGCAGCAATCTTTGACGAGATGTTACTCGAAAACCGTGTCACTTAGAAACATTCCGTCTAAGGCAACGGGATCATGTAGAGTGCCTCTACAATAACCTCTCTCAGTTTTTTATAGCTCTGAGGCATTTGCCCGTGGTGAAAGGTTTTCTGTTGCCCCAAAAATCGTCAGAAGGAGGTAGTGTAAAGTTGCAAAGGGGTGTAACTTTCATCCTGCTCCTGATGCGACCAAACTGACTATTCCAACGCGTCCGAATGGGTACATTTATGCTATGCATGGTCCTATTTCTCACCCAAACATGTCGAAACAGTCGGAGCTACATTGTACCGACGATATCCCTGAAGAGTCCAAAGTGCAAAAAGGCAGCAATCTTTGACGAGATGTTACTTGAAAATCGTGTCACTTAGAAACATTCCGTCTGAGGCAACGGGATCACGTAGAGTGCCTCTACAATAACCTCTCTCGGTTTTTTATAGCTCTGAGGCATTTGCCCGTGGTGAAAGGTTTTCTGTTGCCCCAAAAATTGTCAGAAGGAGGCAGTGTAAAGTTGCAAAGGGGTGTAACTTTTGTCCTACTCCTGATGCGACCAAACTGACTGTTCCAACGCGTCCGAATGGGTACATTTATGCTAGGCATGGTCCTATTTCTCACCCAAACATGTCGAAACAGTCGGAGCTACATTGTACCGACGATATCCCTGAAGAGTCCAAAGTGCAAAAAGGCAGCAATCTTTGACGAGATGTTACTCGAAAATTGTGTCACTTAGAAACATTTCGTCTGAGGCAACGGGATCACGTAGAGTGCCTCTACAATAACCTCTCTCAGTTTTTTATAGCTCTTAGGCATTTGCCCGTGGTGAAAGGTTTTCTGTTGCCCCAAAAATTGTCAGAAGGAGGCAGTGTAAAGTTGCAAAGGGGTGTAACTTTCGTCCTGCTCCTGATGCAACCAAACTGACTGTTCCAACGCGTCCGAATGGGTACATTTATGCTAGGCATGGTCCTATTTCTCACCCAAACATGTCGAAACAGTCGGAGCTACATTGTACCGACGATATCCCTGAAGAGTCCAAAGTGCAAAAAGGCAGCAATCTTTGACGAGATGTTACTCGAAAACTGTGTCACTTAGAAACATTCCGTCTGAGGCAACGGGATCACGTAGAGTGCCTCTACAATAACCTCTCTCAATTTTTTATAGCTCTGAGGCATTTGCCCATGGTGAAAGGTTTTCTGTTGCCCCAAAAATCGTCAGAAGGAAGCAGTGTAAAGTTGCAAAGGGGTGTAACTTTCGTCCTACTCCTGATGCGACCAAACTGACTATTCCAACGCATCCGAATGGGTACATTTATGCTAGGCATGGTCCTATTTCTCACCCAAACATGTCGAAACAGTCGGAGCTACATTGTACCGACGATATCCCTGAAGAGTCCAAAGTGCAAAAAGGCAGCAATCTTTGACGAGATGTTACTCAAAAATCGTGTCACTTAGAAATATTTTGTCTGAGGCAACGGGATCACGTAGAGTGCCTCTACAATAACCTCTCTCGGTTTTTTATAGCTATTAGGCATTTGCCCGTGGTGAAAGGTTTTCTGTTGCCCCAAAAATCGTCAGAAGGAGGCAGTGTAAAGTTGCAAAGGGGTGTAACTTTCGTCCTGCTCCTGATGCGACCAGACTGACTGTTCCAACGCGTCTGAATGGGTACATTTATGCTAGGCATGGTCCTATTTCTCACCCAAACATGTCGAAACAGTCGGAGCTACATTGTACCGACGATATCCCTGAAGAGTCCAAAGTGAAAAAGGTAGCAATCTTTGACGAGATGTTACTCAAAAATCATGTCACTTAGAAACATTCCGTCTGAGGCAACGGGATCACGTAGAGTGCCTCTACAATAACCTCTCTCAGTTTTTTATAGCTCTGAGGCATTTGCCCGTGGTGAAAGGTTTTCTGTTGCCCCAAAAATCGTCAGAAGGAGGTAGTGTAAAGTTGCAAAGGGGTGTAACTTTCGTCCTGCTCCTGATGCGACCAAACTGACTGTTCCAACACGTCCGAATGGGTACATTTATGCTAGGCATGGTCCTATTTCTCACCCAAACATGTCGAAACAGTCGGAGCTACATTGTACTGACGATATCCCTGAAGAGTCCAAAGTGCAAAAAGGCAGCAATCTTTGACGAGATGTTACTCGAAAACCATGTCACTTAGAAACATTCTGTCTGAGGCAACGGGATCACGTAGAGTGCCTCTACAATAACCTCTCTCAATTTTTTATAGCTCTGAGGCATTTGCCCGTGGTGAAAGGTTTTCTGCTGCCCCAAAAATCGTCAGAAGGAGGCAGTGTATTAAGTCAGGATGAAAGCCTATTCACTCTAGGCGCCTGTTTTTGACCAAATCACACATGCGCCTTGAACAACTCTATCTTCAAGGCACTTTTCTCTAATCTCTGTAACTCTCCAAATCCACTAAGGTGCAAATTTTACCTCTTGGGCTCAAGATATAGGTTCTTCATCCAAGGCGCCAGAATGGTCCAAAGGCGCATTTCACCTCTAACCTCACCTCTGACCTTACTTGGAGGCGCTAAACCTCATCTCATTGCTCTCCTCCATTACAGGCGCTCACTTACCTCAATCTTGGGCGCATACCAACATCCCTACATCCAAATCACCTAGGTGCTCAAAACCTTCAAGACTCAAGGTGCATTTTATGATCAAACAAGGTATCTCCTGAACAAGGCGCTCATAGTCTCATCAGGGCGTTAATCATCATCATGAGCACTCATATTGTTCTAGGCGCACAGTTATCTCTGGAATGCTCAAGGCGCACATACCCTTCTCTAGGCTAGTTTACACTTATTCAAGGCGCTCATTCCAAACTTACATGAACTCCTCATTACAAGACGCACAAACTAGATGATCCTAGGGCATAAGGGCGCTCATAGGAGTTGTTATGTGTCATTTTGGCCAAGGTTTTCTAGAGTAGTGAAGACATTAGGAAGGGGATGATCGTTTGGATAGTTTTGAATGCTTTATTTCTCCTTGTTTAAACTAGGCGCTCATTAAGGATTGGAGTAGCCTTTGCACCCTCACATCACGTTAATCGGCATTTCAGAGGCAATCATAGTATAGGAAGATTTGCGCCTTGAAGAAGAGAGTTATCTGGTGAGTGCTTAGGAGTTCTGGCGCCTAGGGGAAAGGTCTAGGTAGAGCACCTTCAGACTTTGATAGTGAAGTGCCTTAAGGAGTTGGATGATGTTTTTGCCTAGAGTGGAGATGATGTTTTTAACGCCTTAAGGATGATGATGGAGCGCCTTGGAGTCAGGTTAGTCTGAAGCACCTTAAGAAGGTAAAGCACTTCAAATGTAAACACAAGTGTTTTGAGCGCCCTAATGAGAAGTTGTCTTGGCACCATAAGTTGTTCAAACGAAGATATGCGCCTTGGATAGTTGCAAAGACCTAATTTAGCGCCCAAGGTTGGAAGACTCTTTGTGAGCGCCCAGTGTTTGAAAGCTCTTTGTGTTTGGTGCATTAAAATGAATTTGGCACCTAAATAGTATTGAAACACTCAACTGAGCACCTAAAGCCCATGAGAGAAGTGATATGCACCTTGATAGGAATATCATGGAAGATGAGTTTACTGAATGGCGCCTTGAATGACTTGGTTGATTAAGTGTTTTAGCACCTAGATATGGGATGAATCATTGAGCGCCTTTGGTTGAGATGATGTCAGCACATTTGAGATTATAACACCTTGGAGTCAAGTTCGAAGGAGCACCTTGAGAAGGTAAAACACTTCAAATGTTTTCAAGGAATTGGAGAAGTCACTTAGTGCCTAGAAGGAATTCCAGAGCAAGAGGGTTGGAGCGCCTTGAGCTTCAAGTCAGATATGCGCCTAGACCTCTACCCTTTAGCAAGTTGAAGCCCTCTGAGCCTTGACAACGTGAGAATGCCTTATAGTGAATATGCGCCTTGGGCAAGGTTGAATACAAAGTTGAGGAGTATATCATAATGAGTAAGTGCACTGTAGGGTTAGATGATAAAGACTAGTGCCTTGAGTGTCTTGGTCAAAATTTTGATGTGAGAAGTCTTGCAAGATCAAACCCTGGAGTGCGCCTTAGAGAGAACCTATTGATCCTTTGCTTTGACAAGATTTGGGCACCAGAATGATCCTTAATAAATGGAATGTATCTACACCAATTTTGCGCCTTTAGGGAAGTGATGGTGGCCAAAATGATCCTTAATCTCATGTTTGTGCGCCTAGGTCTAGAAGCAAGATTTGAGCGCCTTAGGATAGGGTTTTTTGCACCTTGTCTTGGAGAGTGAATTTGCGCCTTGGATGATGTTGAAGCGCCTTGGGATGAAATGCACCCAAACTTATAGAGGGCCTTCAGTGAGGGAGTTGAAGAGAGTGCTTAGAGGAAGGATAGCCTTAAGATCAAACTAAGTACTTAGAAACCTAAGATTAGCGCCTTATTTGAAGTTATACACCTATTCTGGCGCCAGAGAGTGAGTTTGAGTGTGAAGAAGTGAATGTCTGCGCCTTGAAGGGGATACAAAGGGAAGATGATGCACCTTGATGGGTTGATGATGGAAATTTGCGTTTTGGAGCTAAATGTGCGCCTTGAATCTAAATGATATTTGAGTGCTTAGAGGTAAATAGAGGCACCTTTGAGAATTCTTTGTGCTTTAAGGAATGGATTGTGGTGCTTTGGACTAAGGTAAGTCCTAAGCACTTCCAATGATTTTAAGGAGCGCCTTGAAGGAGATAGTGCATAGAGGTACAATGAATCTTCCGGAGAACATGGATAGACAACTAAGTCTCCAACTTGAGTCTTCTAAGTGAATTGGATAATGAAGAGAGTCTAGTCATTTTGGGCGCTAGTATCAGGATGAATCATCCAAAATGGGTGCCTAGAACTAGAAGGCGCCAATGCATGAGTTCAAGGATCCTCCATTGGAGCGCCTAGCCCAGATGGCTATAGATTGAAAGTTTTAAAGCTAAGTGATGTCTCTTACGTGAATTCCTAGCCCAGGTGCATGTGTTGGGAAAAACTCTTTGGCTCTGGCGCCTAGAATTGGGAGCTTTGTAAGATGCACCAATTGATGAAACATTTCCATTTTGCGCCTAGAATAGAACTCTCTCACATAGTTGAAATTGACTTGATAGGAGGAGATAAGTCTTAAGGACTAGTTTGGCGCCTCACTTGCCTATCTCACCTTTAAAATGCGCTTTGGTTGATGATCATCATTGATGGAGCCTAGTGAAATGTAAAGCTATTTGCATCTCCAGAGGATCAAAATTGGATTAGGAGATCATCCTTGCAGTTGAGATTGACAGAGAAGTGTTAAAGGAATCACTTCAAATGGGCGCCTAAGCTAGTTGAGGTGCATATCAATTCCACTGTAACTCCAGACTGACGCTTAGGATCCAGTCATCTCCTAAGGCGCAGTTCCATTCACCCATGACCTCGCTTGGCGTCTAAAACTTGGAAACTCCTTTGGAAAGCTCCTGTTGCGCCTAGAAGATGAGTTTGGGATATCAGCTTGCAAAAGGCTTAGAAACTCTTCAAAGATGTTAGGCACAATCCCATGGCACTGGAGCTCAGTTTTGGCGCCTTCAAGGAATAGCACATGAAGGAACTTGGGAGGTCAGGTGCTTGTAAAAGGGAACACCTTGGAACATCTTCCAGGGGTTGAAGTAGTAAGAAAACATCAAGTGAGTCTAGGCGCACTCCCTTGTGTGAACAGTTTAGCTCTGGCGCCTAGCCACAGAGTGAGCCAGAAGAAGTAGTTTGGACATTAGAAGATAGGCGCTCATTCTACAATGAAGCATTCCACCTTCCTAATCAACAAAGACTTGCAAGAATTGACAAAGGAAGCTAAGGCGCACCTTCTACTTGTTTCCACCTCCAGAATGCACCTAACCTTGAAAGGGGGTTCAAAGATGTTTGTTAGACCTTTTCACTCAAGGCACTCACCTTAGGCGCACTTTCTAAGTCCTTGTCACCTCAAGGAAACACCTAGTTTGGAAGGCGCTTGCCCTGTTCTCCACTCCTTTCAATTGGCGCCTAGAACACAGAATGCATGAAAGGAGCGCCTAGACTCCAGAGGGCTTATTTGGGTGCCTAGCATTTAAAACACTTTCATAATGATGATGTTTTGGCGCCTACTCTTGGAAACAATCCAGAGCATCCATAAACTCTAATTGGCACCTAATGTTGACAAGGCGCAACTTCAGGAGGAGGTCACCTCAACTTGGCGCCCAAGTCAGAAAAACCTGTAAATCCTTCAAATATGCGCCTACCTTGTGAGGTGATGAGTTGAACATTCCAAATCTTCAAATGTTGCTCAAATAAGGAAGACATTGTAACATCAAGGCTTCAAGGCCTGTCCTTGTATTTCCATTGAATGAGTTGTACTTCATGCTATTGAAAGCATTTTCCATGTAATAAGACATTGCAAGTTGATTGAATCAAGTAACAAGACAAGTACCCAACTCTAATGTTGTTTCATTCAAATAGTTATCTTGATGTATATCTTTATGTTATTGAAGTAGTTGATGAATTGTTAGCAAGTAAAAGTGTTTAAGTAAGGAAAATTTTTCGTAGAACTAGTTGGGTATCTTACACTTACACCATGCCTATCCATCAAACATCACAATGCAATCAAAATCCTAACAACATGCCCATGATCCAAGATCAAGTGCAATCATGCAAAGATATTATCAATCACAAGCCTATTAAGAATGAACTAGAGTCTTCTAGTACCATACTTTTCCATCAAACACCATCATGTAATCCATGGCCTATCAAGCCTATCAAAGAAAATGCAAACATCCTATGTAATACAATCGGACTTTAAATATTTGAAGTAGCCATCTACAAATATCCATTCAAAAGTGGATTTATAATGCAAGTATGGACACCATCAATAAAAAAGATTTGTATTAACCAAATATCCATATAGGCATACATCAATATCTATCGATATAAGTATAACATATATACAAAATAGCCATATAGGCTTACAAGAATGCCATATAGGCATACAATGTCAACTATGTACAATACAAAATATATGTCCACAAATGCCATATAGGCATACAACAGAGGAACACAATAAAAAGTCATTCCCCTCTAGCTGGTGAAGAGAATAAATCACGAGCAGCCTTTGATCTTCTAGGGGATGGAGACATGCATGTGGGTGGTCTACTACGAACCCGAGGGCTACTCCTCCTATTTAGTTCTTCCTGCACCTTTACCTGTTACAAAAAAAAGTATAGATATTAATATATAGAAATTACATGTTATAAAAAAATGAAACATTTAACAAAATAATCACTTACCACTAACATATAATCTGTCTGCTCGCTTGCCTCAGTAGCAGGAAAAGGCCCTGGTGATGTCATGTCCTATAGAAACCATCCAGATAGAAATTAAACTTCAAATCAATAATCTTTTGATTTTTCAAAAATAGACAACTATAACAATGAATGTAAATTAAAATTTACTAATCTGCCTCATACCCCTGTCAATGCCATAGAGCTATGAATCGCAGAGGCCACACCCTGCTCCATTGCCCTATGAACATGGGGAGGTGTATCCGCAGCCTGCATCATCTGGAAATAAAACAACATTATTCAATTACGAAAACTATAATAGTGATGCAAATCATGGCTCCTAACATACACACACGCTCATCTAAACATGGAAGTACACACAATAAAACACACAAATCACATACAAAAATTTAGTAAGTACAATTCATTCATTAAACTATTTATTTTATTACCTCTGTAAAGCTTTGAAGTCCACCACCGCTGGCAGGTGTTGCCATGAAATCTACAGTGTTAACCTATTCAACATCCAAAATCAGAAATTAGAATACCATTCATATAACGATGCTATTCACATGTAATATTTATAATTGTTTACTAGTTACATACCTCGACAGTAGATGATCTAGTGAAAAATGTAGGTGGAGAACCACTGAAAACTGCATCGACGCTATGACCCTAAAATTTCATTAAAATCATCAATTTAAATTAGTTAATCTTGTATTTCAAAAATAAAATTTAATAAATTAAATTCAATAAACTTGCTAATATTTACTTGAGTATCAAGGCCGAAAGTCTCACTCAGGAGGGTATCTGTCATCACCATCTGCTCAGCTGCAGATGTAGCCTGTGCACCTGCGTCCTGACTGTCCATGGGGTCATAACCACAGGCTGACCCGCAAGCCTGGCAAGTATGCGGTGGGACCCTACTCCTCGCACTATCTCCCAACCCACTCTGTGTTGCAGGATCGGCATGCTCTATGATGCTCTGGGTCAAGGCACTAATCGACCTCAGTGTATCGACCTCAACACTCTCCTTCACAATGGAAGGGACAGAAACATGCTCGTGGGCTGGTCTGCTGATTACTCGTCTCACTACCCGCTGTGGGTCAAGACGTGCCCCTGGTCTATCCTGTGCTGAGCCCCCACCTCTACCCTGGAAGTCCCGCATATCAAAATAGTTTGGCACTTTATTGAGGACAAACTCGGAGTAGAGTTTCCTCAAAAAGTATTGCGGGACCTCATTGTTATTGCATGGAGGATGGTCAAAAACCATCCACCACCTCTGCCCGAAATTGTCCCTTATCGCTTGGTTGTTGCACCAATGGATAGGGAACCTCTTGCATGTAATGGGTGGAGGTTGATTTGTTTGTGGGTTTGTGAAAATTGAACACAAGTCTACTTTTGTAATTTGTAATTTTTTGACATCTTGGTATGATAATTTATCTGCATAGTAATCTCTAAACTCTCTCTTTTTATCGGTCCAACTAGTTATTTGCTTGCTAATTGAATTTACATTTGTTAACATAGACTCAAGAGATTCGGCAAGCGTGGACCTATGCAAGGTTGAAGTGGAAGGATCTTTCAACCTTGCAATTATATCTTCAATTTGTTTTTTGTTGTTTTCAATTTGCCCTATTATATTATCTTGTGTTCCAGGGGCATGTCGAGGAATGAATGGAGGAGGTTGTTGTTCTACAGGTATTTCCTCCTCAAGATTTTGTGGATTTTGAGGAGGAGGAGGAGGAGGAGGTGCATTAACATTTCCTGACAATTAACGAAATATACATTAAAAATTAACAAAAACCTACCTATATAGAAAGAAATTCAAAGAAAAAAACAAAGATAACTCACCTCTTTGGCATGCTCGACGTCGCGGCGGCATTTTGGCGATGAATTGACAAGATTTTTGCGTTGATTGGTGTTTTGCAGAACGCGAGCGCGTTTTTGAGGGTTTGGAGGCTGCGGGCAGAGGAGAAAATGAGAGAAATGAAATTGAGTTGCTTTTTTTTTTATTTATAGAAGCACATAACGCGAGCGCGTTATAATGCACTCGCGTTATGCCTTTATTTTTTTTCAAATTATTTTGGCCACTTTTTGGCCCCCCATCTTTTTGCACTTACCCAGGGTGATAAGGAGAGAGAGAGAGAGAGAGAGAGAGAGAGAGAGAGAGAGAGAGAGAGAGAGAGAGAGAGAGAGAGAGAGAGAGAGAGTCCTAGTTTTCTTGTTTTGGAGAGAGAGGACTGGTTAGGTTTATGAGTTTAGGGTTGCTTAAGTTTAGGGTTTAGTGGAATTATTTAGAGTTTAGGGGTTTAGGGTTACTTGGGTTTATGGTTTAGAGGTTAGGTTTTAGGGGTATTATTTAGATTTTAGGGGTTTTGAGAGTGAGAGAGAGGTTTAGGGTTGCTCAGGTTTAGGGGCATATTTAGGATTTATGAGTTTCTAGGGTTGTTCAAGTTTATGGTTTAGGGGTTAGGGTCAAAGGGGAATTATTTGTTATGGTTCATGCATATCAAAGCAATAAACACTAACAATTATATGTAGATTAAATAACACAAATATAACAATGAGGAATAACACAAAAGAGATCAAAACAAAAATTTAACACGGTTCACCCAATATGGGCTACATCCATAGAAACTAAATAATCCAATGATTTTATTATCTAGTGCAAAAATCTCGTGAATACCTCGCCATAAATAACATCCCAACCACTTATAACAAGCTTTTTGGAAGCTTCTAGAATTAGGGTTTTGCAATGTCATTTTTCTTTTGTCGATTAACAAAAATTAACAACTGACTCCAATCATGCAAAAAAGAGGGGAAAAAAAAAATTGGGGGCTATGCCCTCAAACCCTTGCTTCTTGGGGGTTGCCGCCCCCAAACCCCCACGTAGGGCCTAGCCCAGCCTCGAACCCTAGCGAGGATACATTACTAGTGTATAGTACTTGCATGATCAGTCGCCACATACCAACAATCTCCCACTTGGAGACTGATCCTGGACGACACCGTTGTGCTTGTAGCTCCCGCTGGATTACATGCTTAGCTTGTTTCTTATATCCATCATTATTAGTCATGAAGGCCAACAGAAACTGATGAGGAAATCAGTTTCTCACGTGTAACTGCCTTTGTGAACATATCTGCAGGATTTTGACTTGTGTGAATTTTCTCCAGCTTCATCTGTCCATCCTCCAAAATTGACCGGATGAAGTGCTATCTGAGTTGTATATGCTTACTTTTTGAATGCAAGGGTAAATTCTTAGCAAGATGAATGACACTCTAGCTATTAGTGTACAAAGGGCTATCTTCTTGTCGCTGGCCCAATTCCTCTAGAAAATGTTGTAACCAAATCATCTCTTTGCTAGCTTCCGTAGCAGCAACATACTCAACTTCAGTGATTGAAAGCGTAACAACCTTTTGCATCTTTGAAATCCAACTAACTGTAGTACCTCCTATAGTAAAAACACACCCTATAGTACTCCTCCTGCTATCAATATCACCCGCCAGATCAGAGTCAACATATCCTCTTAGAGTAGAATTTGTTCCTCCAAAACATAGTTTCTTTGAAGTAGTACCTCTCAAATATTAGAGAATCTATTTTACTGCATTCCAATGTTCCATTCCTGAATTGCTCATATACTTGCTCACAACACCCACTACATGTGCAATATCTGGCCTTGTGCATAACATTGCATACATCAAGCTGCCAACTACTAATGCATATGGTAGCTTAGACATTTTGTCTTCCTCCTCTTATGTCTTTGGACACATCTCCTTAGTCAACATAAAATGACTAGGCAAAGGTGTACTAACTGCTTTTACATTCTACATGTTAAACCTTTTCAACACCTTCTCTACATACTCACTTTGAGACAAAAATAATTTTCTGTTTGTCCTATCCCATGCACAATCCTCATACCAAGGATTTGTTTTGCTGCACCCAAATCCTTCATAGAAAATAAATTTGCTAATTTCTACTTAAGTTCACTAATATGCTGCATGTTATACCCGGTAACAAGCATGTCATCAATATAAAGCAACAGGATAATATAGCTGCCATTACCTAATTTCTTGAAATAAGCACAATAATTAGAATGATATCTTTTGTAACCTTATTCATCCATAAACTATCAAATTTCAAATACCATTGCTGAGGTGCTTGCTTTAAGCCATACAAACTCTTCTTTAACCTACACACAAAATCCTCCTTACCCTTGACCTCATATCCCTGTGGTTGCTGCATGTATATTTCCTCTTCCAAATCCCCATGGAGGAACATTGTTTTCACATCTAGCTATTCAAGATGCAAGTCTTCCGTAGCCACAAGACTTAGAATAGTTCTAATAGAAGTCATCTTTACAACCAGAGAAAATATTTCATCAAAATTTATACCTTTCTACTGTGCAAAACCTTTTACCACGAGTCTAGCCTTATATCTCTTCTTGCCTTGATTTTCTTCCGTCAACCTATAAACCCATTTATTTGGCAATGCCCTTTTACATGCAAGCAATTGGACTAAGTCCCAAGTCTGATTCTGCAACAAGGAATCAATTTCCTCTTTCATGCCTAGCTCCCACTACTTTTTGATATTTACATGCATTGCTTCTTCATAACCTTCAGGTTCACCAGAATCTATTAATAATATAGAATATAATGATGTAGAAAATCTTTCTGGAGGTCTAGTTATCCTTGTAGAACATCTAACACTTGCAGGAGTCTGTGGGATAACTTGTTGTTGAGCATCAGTTACCACTGGCATTTTATTTTCTGGAATCTCATCTAGCACCACATATTCCTTTTTGGCTTGTTCATGCTTCTTTTCCTGCAGCTAATCCTTATACATGACCTTCTCATTGAATATAACATCTTTGCTCCTAATGATTTTATAATTTTTAAAATCCCATAACTGATAACCAAATTCATCTACTCCATATCCAATGAAGGTACATTTTTTAGACTTAGCCTCAAGCTTGGTTCTATTTTCAATATCAACATGGACAAAAGGTTTAAAACCAAAGGTTTTCATAAATGAATAGTTTACCTTTTTATCCGTCCAAGCCTCCTTTAGGATGCCACCATCCAAAGGATTTGAAGGTCCCCTATTTATTAAATAAACAACGGTATGTACAACATCTACCCAAAAGTGTAAGGGTAGTCCAACATGCAATCTCATGCTCCTTGCATGCTCCATAATGGTCCTATTCATCCTCTCAGACACACCATTTTCTTGTGGGGTTTCAAGAACTGTTTTCTGCCTACAGATTCTATTATATGAGCAGTAATTCTTAAATTCTCTGCTGCAATACTTGCCTCCATTGTCAGATCTGAGACACTTCAACTTTTTTCTTGTCTCATTCTCAACCAAAGCTTTCCACTTTTTAAAAGTTTCAAATACTTCTAATTTTTGTTTTAGGAAATACACCCATGTTTTCTTAGTTGCATCATCAATAAAAGTAACATAATAGCAAGAGCCACCAAGAGAAGATACCTGAGCTGGTCCCCATACATCTAAATGCACAAGCTCTAGTTTCTCACTCTTCTTCTCTTTCCCAACTTTGAGAAATCATACTCTTTTCTATTTTTCATAAACATATTTTTCTCAAAACTCCAAGTCAATCTACTTTAGACCTAGTAGAAACTTTCTAGAGTGAAGGATCTTCATCCCTTTCTCATTCATGTGCCCAAGTCTATGGTGTCACAATTATGTTTGTCCCTGCAGCAAGTGTTATAACTGTCTCAGTAGCAACTATTTTTATAGCTCATCTAAGGTAGAATAAGTATTACCAGTACACAAATACAATGTGCCTACCTTTTCACCTTTAGCTATTACTAATGCACCTTTAGTGACCTTCCAGATTTTGTCTAAAAAGGTAACTATGCAGCCTTCACTACCTAGTTGTCCTGCAGAAATTAAATTTCTTCTCAAATTTAGAACATGCCTTACCTCCTATAGAAACCATTCATTTCCATTCTGCAACTTGATTTTTATCTTTCCTTTTCCAACAATCTGACAGGGTTCATCATCACCTAAATATACCTATCCAAAATCACCTTGAACATAATCTACAAAAGATTTCCTATGGGGTGTGGCATTAAATAAAGTCCCTGAATCTATTACCCATGAATCATTAGCATTATCTAAACACAAAATTAAAGCATCCTATAATTTATTACTTGCAACATTAACTTCCTTACTGTCATCGTGTTGTCCGTCTCCTTGTTTGCCCTTTGGAGACCAACAATCCTTCTTCAAGTGTCCTAGCTTTCCATAGTGCCAGCAATCCATTCTTCCTTTCGATTTAGATCTGCCTTTCTTCGACTTCCCTTGTGACTTCCCATGATTTGTAGGGATTTTTCCTCTTTTCTTTGTTCTTTCCCTATTCTCTACAGTCAAAGCATTACCAGATGTCGAAGTCTCACCTATGCTTTTTCGTCGTATTTCCTCACTAAGGATAACACCAACAACATCATCAAATTTCAAAGTATTTGAACCAGAGACAGAGTTACTTACAGCCATTACCAAGCTATTACAGCTTTCTGGCAAAGAACATAAAACTAAGAGAGCCCTTACCTCTTCATCAAATTTCACCTTTACAAAAGTTAACTGATTAGTAATCATATTAGATTCATTTAAATGATCTGACATAGATCCACCTTCAATCATTTTCAGATTAAACAAACACTTTATGAGAAATACCTTATTAGAGGCTGAGGGTTTTTCATACAATTTAGCCAAAGCTTTCATTTGTTCATCTGTTGTCTTTGCTTCTATTATATTAAGTGCCACAGATGGTGCCAAGCACAATCGAATGGTTCCCAGTGCCTTTTTGTCCAGAAGTTCCCAATCCTCATCAGTCATTACTACCAGTTTCTTGGCTTTTCCTTCCAACAGCCTCCATAAATCCTTCTAATAGAGATAATCCTCCATCTGCATCTTCCATAATTGATAGTTTTGCCCATTGAATTTATCTACCTTCAATTTACCCTCGTCTGCCATTGCTCCCACTGAACCATGACACTCCCACTCAACCGTGAGACCTTCCTGCAGATGATAATCAAACACAACCCACTCTGATACCAGTTGTTATGGTTCATGAAGATCAAAGCAATAAACACTAACAATTATATGTAGATTAAATAACCCAAATATAACAATGAGGAATAACACAAAAGAGATCAACATAGAAATTTAACGTGGTTCACCTAATATGGGCTACATCCATAGAAACTTAGCCATCAAATGATTTTATTATCCAGTGCCAAATAGATTACAATCTCGTGAATACCTCACCGTAACATACATCCCAACCACTTATAACAAGCTTTTTAGAAGCTTCTAGAATTAGGGTTTTGCAATGTCATTTTTATTTTATCGGTTAACAAAAATTAACAACCGACTTCAATCGTGCAAAAAAGAGGGAAAAACATTTCGAGGGCTGTGCCCCAGAACCCTTGTTTCTTAGGGGGTGCCACCCCCAAACCCCCACTTCTCAGGCGCTGCTGCTCCCAAACCCACGCTTAGGGCCCGGCCTGGCCCCGAACCCCAGCGAGGATACATTACTAATGTACAATACTTGCATGATCGGTCACCACATACAAACATTATTTTATAATTTCCATCCAATCCTCCTAATCTTAACACATTAGTCCACCCATCTCCTAATCCATTAATCCCTATCATCCATCCACCATATAACTCACCATCTAATCGACCATCAAACATTTTAAGGTCTAATCCATCAACCCATGAACACTTGAAAAATTTTCTCCAAAGACTCTTTACAAAATCCAAAAATAAAAGCAAAGATATGGAGCCATCCAAATCCATTGATCCAATTTCATCCCCCTCTAACACTCCCAATCCTAATCCATTTGGGCCTCCTATATCCATTAACTCAATCCTAATCCTAACCCCACATCATCTTCCATCATTGTGAATCAATTATATGCATATCCTAGTCCATCAACCCATGAAGCCATGAAGGATGCGACCCAAAGACTATTAGCAAGGAATCTAAGAACATCATGTACTCAAATTCCTATCCTTGAGCCTAACAAAGAACCTCCTAATAACATGTCTACCACTCCAACACCATCATCCACTCCTATGTCTATCCATTTCATTGAAGAGTCTCCTACCATAAGTCCAATTCAAACCCCATCATGTAGCCATGTTGTCAAACATCCAAAGATTATTGATCTCATCCAAGAACCCATCACATCCATCTAAGAAACCCAATAGTTATGTTAAGAGCCTAGTCCAAAGCATGTGGAAACACCAACCACCCATCCTAATCAAAATCCAAACATCCCATCTAATCCCATCTTAGATCCCTTACCATCTCATGGTCAACCCCTCTACATCGATCCCATCATTGATCCTCCAACATCTCCTAGTGAACCCCCATCACGACCTCTTATTCCCCAATCCAATGAATATCAATGTATCCCCACTTACTCTATCCATATCTAATATTGTGCTATCCATGCTTATCCTCCCCGTGATCAAGATATTATCTATGATCAAGATCTTATCCATGAGCAAGTAACCCACATCACTCATATCCATCATCCCATTAGCCCTATCCATCATCTCATGCTAGTCTTATTCATTATCCATCAATATCCCATGATGAGACACTTGGTCCCCAAGAAAACATAGATAATCAAACAAATAACTTGGATCCTATAAAATCACATCCCAATGAGGATAATGATAATCAAGATCCAAGAATTCTACATCCATTTCCCATTGATACTCCATCATCCCCTATCAAACTATATGTTTAGGGGTTTAGCTTGGTTACTTGAGTTTAGGGTTTAGGGTTAGGGGTATTATTTGAGGTTTACATGAGTTTAGGGTTGCTCAAGTAAATAGGGTTTAGGGCTTAGGGGTTAGGGTTTAGGGGTTAGGGGTTTAGGGTTTCTCAAGTTTAGGGGTTAGGGTTTAGGGTTTAGAGAGACACAGAGCAAAGGGACTGATAGAGATTGGGAGAGATAGGGAGATAGAGGTTTAGGGTTGCTTCTAGGTTTTATGGTTTAGGGGTTAGGGGTTTAGGGTTGCTCATTTTTAGGGTTTAGGGTTTAGGGGCATTATTTAGGGTTTATAGTTTAGGGGTTAAGGGTTAAGGTTTAGAGGTTTAGGTTTATGGTTTAAGTAGAGAGGAGAATAGGGAGATATAGAGGAGACTGAGCCTAGGAGAGATCTCTCTCTCTCTCTCTCTCCCTGTCTCTCTATCTTTCTCTCTTTCGATCCCCTCTCTCTAACTCTAGCTTTCTATCTCTCCCTCTCTCACTATCTCACTCCCCTTCTCTATCACTCTCCCGATCCCTCCACCTCAAATCTATCTCCCTATGTCTCTAGAAGTTATATCTCTTGATCTCTTTCCCTATCTCTATCTCTCTGGACATATCCCTATCTCTTAATCTATCCCTATATCTCCCCTCTCTCTATATATATGTATCTCATCTCCCTCTTTATCTATCTTTCTCCCTCTATAGACACCTTTGTCTATCTCAATCCCCCTCTCTCCCTCTCTCTGTCTCTATCTCCACCTATCCCTCTATATCTCTCTATTTGCCCCTCTTTCTATATTTTTTCCTTTCTCTAACTCTATCTCTATCTCTCCATCTCTTTCTGGATGTCCCTGAGCTCTCTCCCTATCCATGTCCATGTCCCTCTCTATCTCTCCATGTCTCCCAATCTCTCTATCTCTCTCTATTTATCCAGGTCTCCCGCTCCCCCTTTCTATGTCTCCCTCCCTCTCTATATACATCCCTTTCTATCCACCTATTTCTCCCTTTATCTCTTTATTTATCTATCCTCCCTCTATCTAAATATATCTACCTCTCTATCTCTATATCTCTCTCCCTCACATTCCAAGGGGTTGACAGAGAAAGGGAGAGAGATATATAGAAAAAGAGGTAGATAGAGTTGTAGAGAGGGAGGATAGAGAAATAGAGAGAGAGAGAGAGAGACTCTCCCATGTATTTATAAGGTTATATTTGTGACTCCTAGTATAGACAAGTTCTATTTCATGAACCACATGGATATTTGAGTCTAGGGATACTCTTGGACTATCACTTGATTACCTATTTGATGCACTACATGCATAGTTACAATATATTTTATGTGAGAGCATAACATCCTAGACCATGATTTGGCACCAACATTGAGAAGGTTATGATTTTTGCATGCATGAACCTTTATGTTTTCATGATTCCTAGAATGTGCTAGCATTATGGGAAGCATGAAAAATGGGAAAAAAGCATGTGGGATCCATGCTTCAGACCCCACATGACTGTTATTCCTACTTTTCATGCAGTATACCAAACAAGAAAATGCTTTTCATGTTGTTTGACATATTGAGAATCATTTTTAGATCAATCCACAATCCACCACCTTATTTATTTTTTCAACGTAGAAGAAATTATTTTGCATGTTTTTAGAGAAAATTTGATTATTTAAACTAAAAGTTTCATGTTTCATGTGTGATATTGTTTCAAAGCTAATTACCATTGATATATAGATTGAATTTGATGATATATGTTTTTTTTTTCCATAAATTTCACTAATCCTATTCTAGAGTTATATAGAATTCATAATCAAACTTGCGAAAAAGAAGAATTTGAGGATTTTGAAGCCATATTTTGGAGAATTGGTCAACTCCAATATCGAATTCTATGGTATGTTCAAGTTATGTCCATTTTAATTCACATATATATGTTCTTATGATCTTTATGTCTTTATGTCTTTATGTTCTTTATGATCTAAGATATATATGTTCTTTAAATATGTTTTCATACTTAGTCAAAGTTGTTTACCAAAACACATGAATCGTGTATGTATGTATTCATACATTGCAACCAAAATCAAACTATGGCTTGCGATAACAAAGACAAACTTGAGCATTTGATTCTTATGACTTTAATACCTCAAAACATTCTCTAGAAAATATATACATATTCTCAATTGTCATTACATGCACTCCAACACTACCTAATGTGCCCTTGCACTACCATACATGCTCTAGAAACTCACTTAGCTCATGATGCAATAGCGAGTTCTTCACCAAGAATCTTGCAATTGCTACCATAGCAACTATTAATGTACAAGTCTAGGGCAAAAAGGTTTTAAGATGGAAACTTGATTAAAAATTCATTTTTTGTAACAAACACTCTGTTGACATTTCTTCTGAATCAGCATTAGGGTTTGCCACTTCTAATGCACAGGCAGATTCAGGCCAACTGAATACAGGAGGTTGCGTGAGCTCCTCCCCTTCACTTCTGGTTATGCCGCACCAAGGAGGGTATCCCTATAACTCAAGATGTAACCTTGACTAGCTCAAAGATAGAAAGATCTGACTTGACAACAGCAGGCAGAATGCTCTCATGTATGGACCAAGATCTGTATGATAGATCACAAGGCTGGCAACATTCTTGGACATGATGTCTGGTTGGGTATGAGAGCATGCAGGGGGTTCCTAATCCTACTCCTACAACTAACAGGTGGAGGTGTGAAATGGTTTGATATGAATTTGGATGCAAAGCTGGACATGGTGTATAACACAAGAACACAGCATGACTGGTGCCTATCCAGGGCTTGGAGTCGGTAGACATACACCTGTGAATGATCAGCATAAATAGCTAAAACTGGATTTCAGGGGGATACACATGATATCTGCCTTACAGATATCTCCCAATATAGAGTGTTGAGCTATCTCTACTTATGGCATCCCTACTGCAGTATACCCTTCCCAATGTTCAACCTGAAAACAGTTTAATCTGCCCCTTGAGCAGAGGTTAAAAGATCAGACATTCAACATAGGAATTCTATGCTCTAGAATCTAAACATAAGCAAACATCCAGATCCAGAAGAAGGATACATGCAATACTGGAGACAGAATTAACACAACACATGCTAAGGTAGCATTACTCATATAAGATCAACCATGAAACCAGTGGATTCATGCCAAGTCCTACAACAGGAGATACATAAACTCACAAGAAAAACTGTACAGAGCAACCAGATCAGCTGGTTTTGGATTACAGAGCCAAAAATCTACAACTTTCAACAACCTTGAATGAATAACACCGTCTGCATTATATAGCAGGAGGGTGTATTCAGCATTGATTACAATGTTGACCAAAATCTCGCCAGATACACGGTATCATGAAAATGGCGCTCAAACACAACCGGATTGGCGCCCAAACTTGAATGCAGCAGGTAGGGGAGGAGACAGGAAGACATCTCGAGCCTTGCGCCACCGCCTAGGGATTCAGATCTTCAATCAGGTACAACATTCGTCCACGCCATCGCCCATACCTCTGCAACAATCGCCATTGATGGCGCACCAACCCGCGGCCTCGGGAAGAACATCAAACAGCTAGTCGCAACCGCTTCCCGCCGAGATTCATCATCATGATATTTGAAAATGCAGGATAACAATATCCCACATGCACCCCGCGATGACCTCAATAACACTTTATATACTAGGTCATGAGCATATATCATGTCGGTGCTTTTGCTCCTGACGACATTAGTATATAACCTCATCATCATCATCCTCCAGCAGCATGATATCCTGTTGTTCGAAATATCACCCTGACGTCATCATGATATTTAAAATATAACCTTCATGATAATCGGCACAACCTGATCCTTCGGAGGAACATCCTCCTGCTGAGCTTATAATAAAAGTCTGGCCGATGAACATCCTGATGACGTCATCATCATATCCTGCTGACGTCATCATCATATCTGCCTACTGCGCACCTCCTCATATCCGGATGACGTCATCATCATATTTGCAAATATCAGGAGGTCTCTTCAAGATGATCAGTTGTTAGAAATATGACCCCCGAGGACCTTGATGACGTCATCATCATATTAACATCATCATGATATTCGGAAGACAACCGGATATTTGGAAATATCCTCCTGACGTTCGAACATCAGGTTGCACTGTAGCTCCTCTGTAAGATCGGGGCGAAAACTGAACATGATGATGCTGCTTGAAAACATCACCCCCAGTAGACAATGCGCGAAGCTAGCAGGCGGATATCTCCCTGATATCAGCATCATCATGATGCTCGAGCAAACATATATCCGGGTGATATGAAAATATCACCCCTTCCTTCAGAATATCATGATGCAGTTAGGCAGAAAGAAAAATATCACCCTGATACGGATGACGTCAGCATCATCAGGATGAGAAACAAAGAACAAGAAGTGATACAACATCATCAGGATGATATTGACTAAGATCATCCTGACGTTCGAAATATGATGACCCTAGTGAATATCGGGTCGCACTTAAAAACTCTTCAACATCATCATCAGGATGATCATAACCAAGATCACCCGATGATAGAAATATCACCCCGGCGAAATATCATGAAGGCAGAAAATATGATGACCTCCGCACGCAGCAGGATGAAAACTGGAAATATCATGATGATGATGACGACCCTTAGGATAAAACAAGTTAGGTCGAGCAACTCAAAGAATAACCCCTTCAAGATAACGGGGCAACATCGTCATCATGTTTGGGCAAGGTGATAAATGGAAGATCACCGGATACTTTGAAAAATCACCCTCGCAAGCAGATCAGGGCGCACTGTAGCTCATCAGCATCATCAGGATAAAACCCAAACATCACCCGACAGCGAAATATGATGATGACGATGAGAAAACCGGTCGACGGAGAACATGATGATGCTGACCCTCATCGAAACAAACATGATGATGATGACCTCCTCCTCAGGAAAATATGATGCTGCAGCTGAAAAATGCTGAGGAGGTCCATTACTTAGAACAAAAAATGGGCAAGAAGATAAAGGCTTCAAATGAAGAAACCTCCTGATCATGACAAATCAACCCCAGGTCAAAATGAGTGTCAACAGTGGCTCTGTCTGGGGACGTGCAGGTGAAAACCTGCAGCGAGAACCCCAGATCTCTGGGATGTAGACCAGTCCCTTATCCATTGGGCACAGAGTCAAATACTGCACTGACCTGCATCACCAAACACACTTGATGGCCTAAGGCCACCAAGAAAAGAAAAACATGTATCTCCCTTTGTCAAATATCTTGTTTTCATCTGCATGCACTGGGTCAAGCTTGGAGATACTACAAAGATCCACCCACAAACAAATCTTGTCGTCTGCATATTCAATCCTCTGGTTTGGCTTGTCATTATCACCCCTGTGCAGATAACCTTCAGCATCATGTGCCATGTGGGTGTAGAATATATCAGGCAATGCATACTCAAATGGTATGGAATACAGGTTATCATCTGTATCATCATCTTGCATTGCAACATGATCTCCTAGCTGGACTGCAAATAGGAAACACTCAGAGTCCACCACACAACTAGGAAGATCAAGGCTCATTGTATTATATGCTGGCTCATCAAAAGAAAAGCTTTCAAAATCACAATTGTGTACATCATGTACACAACCATCTGGTACACCAGGTTGGAAAAGATCAGGCTCTGGCATCTCTTTCAAATCAGGCACATCTTCACAGTCACTTACCTGATGTATGTTGTTTCCTCTTTCATCATGATGAGAAACAGAATCCAAGCCAAAAATAGTGTCTAGATCCCCACCATACTCAGACAGATCCTCATCACCATATGTGTCATAAATGGGTGACCCAGGTGCATCAGTTTCATCAGAGTATGCCATTTGTTCATGGGCAGCAGAGCACATCTCTTCATCATCAATGGATTCATTCTGTGGAGGAGTATCAGCCTGTGTGTCATAAGCAAAACAGCCATCAAATGAAAAACAATCATGCTCTGAACTAGCACTTATTTCAATTTCTGACTGCTCTTCATGATCTCCATGTGTTTGAAAGATAGGCAATGGGTCACACATAGGACTGCTTCTCTGTTTGCTTATATCTTCTCTGTCTTGAGTACAATACTCACAATTTTCTCCACAGGTCCATTCTAAAAATTGCTCATTGCTGTCCACAACCTCATTATTGTTTTCATGGTCAGCTGCCTCATCATTGCAATGGGAATCCTCATTAGTCCTTTCACTGGCATCCTCAACTGGTAAACAATCCAGTTGAGCAGTATTGTTAGCATTATGTTCAAACACAGCAGTCTCAACCTCTATGCTTTTATTTTCATTTTTATCTGCACATGATGCCATAATCATTTGGTCATTTGCAACCTCATAACCATTTCTCACACCAAGGCCTGGGGACAGGGGTTTCAGCAGGTACACATTTCTGGTTTTTTCTATCTTTTCTATGAACCTGTATGCCATCTGCATACTTGTCACCTTGAAATCCCTCAGTATTGCACTAAAGCCCTCCTCAAAAGCTTCAAAGAATATGCCAACACAGGCTGAAATATCAGGTCTGAAACTTTCAGGGACATGTGAAAGGGCTACTGCAAACCTATGACTGAAATCAACACATGGCTCTTCATCTTGTTTTCTGATTCTTATCAATTCTGCAACAAGATCAGCCGGTTCTTTTGCAAATTCTTCTTTGAAACAGTCAGCAAGTTCATCCCAACAGGCAAAGGATCTCTTTGGAAAGCTCAAATACCAGTCTTTTGCTTTTGCATCAAAGGACCTAACAAGAAACCTCATCCACATATCCTCATCTTTGAATGAATATTTTCCCATAAAACTTTGAAAATTTTGGATATGTGCATTCCCATCACATATACTGTGACCACTAAATCTAGGCATCTGACAGTATATCCTAGCAGGCATAGTTTCTATTCTATAATCCACCCATGACAAATCCAGTTGGTCATACAAAGGATCAAAAGGGCTGACAGGAGGTTTAGCTTTCTGACTGGCAGACACAACAGGGTTACTGCTTCTTAACTGGGCCTGCTCAGCCTCTAAGAATATCAACCTATTTCTTATCTCCTCTATTCCTTTATCCAACATTTCACCACTGAGTGTGGGATAACTCATACTTGGATTCACAAAAATCTTACTCTTAGACATTGTTTGTCTGTCTAAGACCTAAGGCTTCCCCTGGCATCTAACCTATGCAGTAAAATAGCAAATAAAAGGGGAAGGAACAAGGTACCTTTTCTCATACAGATGCAGAAATATGTACATCTTTCAACCAATAACATACATCTATCTTTCATGTGCATTTAGATCTTTTTTGCAGAGTCGCCACCTCTCCAGAGAGGATAAAATTTACAGCAGCTGAAAGCTACTTCTCCAGGTTCATTCCACCAGCAGAGCAAAACTTCACCAGAGACTGCGGGATATCACTTTACATTAACTTCCCCAGTAGAGTCGCCAAATTGTTGACATTTCTTCTGAATCAGCATTAGGGTTTGCCACTTCTAATGCACAGGCAGATTCAGGCCAACTGAATACAGGAGGTTGCGTGAGCTCCTCCCCTTCACTTCTGGTTCTGCCGCACCAAGGGGGGTATCCCTATAACTCATGATGTAACCTTGACTAGCTCAAAGATAGAAAGATCTGACTTGACAACAGCAGGCAGAATGCTCTCATGTATGGACCAAGATCTGTATGATAGATCACAAGGCTGGCAACATTCTTGGACATGATGTCTGGTTGGGTATGAGAGCATGCAGGGGGTTCCTAATCCTACTCCTACAACTAACAGGTGGAGGTGTGAAATGGTTTGATATGAATTTGGATGCAAAGCTGGACATGGTGTATAACACAAGAACACAGCATGACTGGTGCCTATCCAGGGCTTGGAGTCGGTAGACATACACCTGTGAATGATCAGCATAAATAGCTAAAACTGGATTTCAGGGGGATACACATGATATCTGCCTTACAGATATCTCCCAATATAGAGTGTTGAGCTATCTCTACTTATGGCATCCCTACTGCAGTATACCCTTCCCAATGTTCAACCTGAAAATAGTTTAATCTGCCCCTTGAGCAGAGGTTAAAAGATCAGACATTCAACATAGGAATTCTATGCTCTAGAATCTAAACATAAGCAAACATCCAGATCCAGAAGAAGGATACATGCAATACTGGAGACAGAATTAACACAACACATGCTAAGGTAGCATTACTCATATAAGATCAACCATGAAACCAGTGGATTCATGCCAAGTCCTACAACAGGAGATACATAAACTCACAAGAAAAACTGTACAGAGCAACCAGATCAGCTGGTTTTGGATTACAGAGCCAAAAATCTACAACTTTCAACAACCTTGAATGAATAACACCGTCTGCATTATATAGCAGGAGGGTGTATTCAGCATTGATTACAATGTTGACCAAAATCTCGCCAGATACACGGTATCATGAAAATGGCGCTCAAACACAACCGGATTGGCGCCCAAACTTGAATGCAGCAGGTAGGGGAGGAGATAGGAAGACATCTCGAGCCTTGCGCCGCCGCCTAGGGATTCAGATCTTCAATCAGGTACAACATTCGTCCACGCCATCGCCCATACCTCTGCAACAATCGCCATTGATGGCGCACCAACCCGCGGCCTCGGGAAGAACATCAAACAGCTAGTCGCAACCGCTTCCCGCCGAGATTCATCATCATGATATTTGAAAATGCAGGATAACAATATCCCACATGCACCCCGCGATGACCTCAATAACACTTTATATACTAGGTCATGAGCATATATCATGTCGGTGCTTTTGCTCCTGACGACATTAGTATATAACCTCATCATCATCATCCTCCAGCAGCATGATATCCTGTTGTTCGAAATATCACCCTGACGTCATCATGATATTTGAAATATAACCTTCATGATAATCGGCACAACCTGATCCTTCGGAGGAACATCCTCCTGCTGAGCTTATAACAAAAGTCTGGCCGATGAACATCCTGATGACGTCATCATCATATCCTGCTGACGTCATCATCATATCTGCCTACTGCGCACCTCCTCATATCTGGATGACGTCATCATCATATTTGCAAATATCAGGAGGTCTCTTCAAGATGATCAGTTGTTAGAAATATGACCCCCGAGGACCTTGATGACGTCATCATCATATTAACATCATCATGATATTCGGAAGACAACCGGATATTTGGAAATATCCTCCTGACGTTCGAACATCAGGTTGCACTGTAGCTCCTCTGTAAGATCGGGGCGAAAACTGAACATGATGATGCTGCTTGAAAACATCACCCCCAGTAGACAATGCGCGAAGCTAGCAGGCGGATATCTCCCTGATATCAGCATCATCATGATGCTCGAGCAAACATATATCCGGGTGATATGAAAATATCACCCCTTCCTTCGGAATATCATGATGCAGTTAGGCAGAAAGAAAAATATCACCCTGATACGGATGACGTCAGCATCATCAGGATGAGAAACAAAGAACAAGAAGTGATACAACATCATCAGGATGATATTGACTAAGATCATCCTGACGTTCAAAATATGATGACCCTAGTGAATATCGGGTCGCACTTAAAAACTCTTCAACATCATCATCAGGATGATCATAACCAAGATCACCCGATGATAGAAATATCACCCCGGCGAAATATCATGAAGGCAGAAAATATGATGACCTCCGCACGCAGCAGGATGAAAACTGGAAATATCATGATGATGACGACGACCCTTAGGATAAAACAAGTTAGGTCGAGCAACTCAAAGAATAACCCCTTCAAGATAACGGGGCAACATCGTCATCATGTTTGGGCAAGGTGATAAATGGAAGATCACCGGATACTTTGAAAAATCACCCTCGCAAGCAGATCAGGGCGCACTGTAGCTCATCAGCATCATCAGGATAAAACCCAAACATCACCCGACAGCGAAATATGATGATGACGATGAGAAAACCGGTCGACGGAGAACATGATGATGCTGACCCTCATCGAAACAAACATGATGATGATGACCTCCTCCTCAGGAAAATATGATGCTGCAGCTGAAAAATGCTGAGGAGGTCCATTACTTAGAACAAAAAATGGGCAAGAAGATAAAGGCTTCAAATGAAGAAACCTCCTGATCATGACAAATCAACCCCAGGTCAAAATGAGTGTCAACAGTGGCTCTGTCTGGGGACGTGCAGGTGAAAACCTGCAGCGAGAACCCCAGATCTCTGGGATGCAGACCAGTCCCTTATCCATTGGGCATAGAGTCAAATACTGCACTGACCTGCATCAGCAAACACACTTGATGGCCTAAGGCCACCAAGAAAAGAAAAACATGTATCTCCCTTTGTCAAATATCTTGTTTTCATCTGCATGCACTGGGTCAAGCTTGGAGATACTACAAAGATCCACCCACAAACAAATCTTGTCGTCTGCATATTCAATCCTCTGGTTTGGCTTGTCATTATCACCCCTGTGCAGATAACCTTCAGCATCATGTGCCATGTGGGTGTAGAATATATCAGGCAATGCATACTCAAATGGTATGGAATACAGGTTATCATCTGTATCATCATCTTGCATTGCAACATGATCTCCTAGCTGGACTGCAAATAGGAAACACTCAGAGTCCACCACACAACTAGGAAGATCAAGGCTCATTGTATTATATGCTGGCTCATCAAAAGAAAAGCTTTCAAAATCACAATTGTGTACATCATGTACACAACCATCTGGTACACCAGGCTGGAAAAGATCAGGCTCTGGCATCTCTTTCAAATCAGGCACATCTTCACAGTCACTTACCTGATGTATGTTGTTTCCTCTTTCATCATGATGAGAAACAGAATCCAAGCCAAAAATAGTGTCTAGATCCCCACCATACTCAGACAGATCCTCATCACCATATGTGTCATAAATGGGTGACCCAGGTGCATCAGTTTCATCAGAGTATGCCATTTGTTCATGGGCAGCAGAGCACATCTCTTCATCATCAATGGATTCATTCTGTGGAGGAGTATCAGCCTGTGTGTCATAAGCAAAACAGCCATCAAATGAAAAACAATCATGCTCTGAACTAGCACTTATTTCAATTTCTGACTGCTCTTCATGATCTCCATGTGTTTGAAAGATAGGCAATGGGTCACACATAGGACTGCTTCTCTGTTTGCTTATATCTTCTCTGTCTTGAGTACAATACTCACAATTTTCTCCACAGGTCCATTCTAAAAATTGCTCATTGCTGTCCACAACCTCATTATTGTTTTCATGGTCAGCTGCCTCATCATTGCAATGGGAATCCTCATTAGTCCTTTCACTGGCATCCTCAACTGGTAAACAATCCAGTTGAGCAGTATTGTTAGCATTATGTTCAAACACAGCAGTCTCAACCTCTATGCTTTTATTTTCATTTTTATCTGCACATGATGCCATAATCATTTGGTCATTTGCAGCCTCATAACCATTTCTCACACCAAGGCCTGGGGACAGGGGTTTCAGCAGGTACACATTTCTGGTTTTTTCTATCTTTTCTATGAACCTGTATGCCATCTGCATACTTGTCACCTTGAAATCCCTCAGTATTGCACTAAAGCCCTCCTCAAAAGCTTCAAAGAATATGCCAACACAGGCTGAAATATCAGGTCTGAAACTTTCAGGGACATGTGAAAGGGCTACTGCAAACCTATGACTGAAATCAACACATGGCTCTTCATCTTGTTTTCTGATTCTTATCAATTTTGCAACAAGATCAGCCGGTTCTTTTGCAAATTCTTCTTTGAAACAGTCAGCAAGTTCATCCCAACAGGCAAAGGATCTCTTTGGAAAGCTCAAATACCAGTCTTTTGCTTTTGCATCAAAGGACCTAACAAGAAACCTCATCCACATATCCTCATCTTTGAATGAATATTTTCCCATAAAACTTTGAAAATTTTGGATATGTGCATTCCCATCACATATACTGTGACCACTAAATCTAGGCATCTGACAGTATATCCTAGCAGGCATAGTTTCTATTCTATAATCCACCCATGACAAATCCAGTTGGTCATACAAAGGATCAAAAGGGCTGACAGGAGGTTTAGCTTTCTGACTGGCAGACACAACAGGGTTACTGCTTCTTAACTGGGCCTGCTCAGCCTCTAAGAATATCAACCTATTTCTTATCTCCTCTATTCCTTTATCCAACATTTCACCACTGAGTGTGGGATAACTCATACTTGGATTCACAAAAATCTTACTCTTAGACATTGTTTGTCTGTCTAAGACCTAAGGCTTCCCCTGGCATCTAACCTATGCAGTAAAATAGCAAATAAAAGGGGAAGGAACAAGGTACCTTTTCTCATACAGATGCAGAAATATGTACATCTTTCAACCAATAACATACATCTATCTTTCATGTGCATTTAGATCTTTTTTGCAGAGTCGCCACCTCTCCAGAGAGGATAAAATTTACAGCAGCTGAAAGCTACTTCTCCAGGTTCATTCCACCAGCAGAGCAAAACTTCACCAGAGACTGCGGGATATCACTTTACATTAACTTCCCCAGTAGAGTCGCCAAATTGTTGACATTTCTTCTGAATCAGCATTAGGGTTTGCCACTTCTAATGCACAGGCAGATTCAGGCCAACTGAATACAGGAGGTTGCGTGAGCTCCTCCCCTTCACTTCTGGTTCTGCCGCACCAAGGGGGGTATCCCTATAACTCATGATGTAACCTTGACTAGCTCAAAGATAGAAAGATCTGACTTGACAACAGCAGGCAGAATGCTCTCATGTATGGACCAAGATCTGTATGATAGATCACAAGGCTGGCAACATTCTTGGACATGATGTCTGGTTGGGTATGAGAGCATGCAGGGGGTTCCTAATCCTACTCCTACAACTAACAGGTGGAGGTGTGAAATGGTTTGATATGAATTTGGATGCAAAGCTGGACATGGTGTATAACACAAGAACACAGCATGACTGGTGCCTATCCAGGGCTTGGAGTCGGTAGACATACACCTGTGAATGATCAGCATAAATAGCTAAAACTGGATTTCAGGGGGATACACATGATATCTGCCTTACAGATATCTCCCAATATAGAGTGTTGAGCTATCTCTACTTATGGCATCCCTACTGCAGTATACCCTTCCCAATGTTCAACCTGAAAACAGTTTAATCTGCCCCTTGAGCAGAGGTTAAAAGATCAGACATTCAACATAGGAATTCTATGCTCTAGAATCTAAACATAAGCAAACATCCAGATCCAGAAGAAGGATACATGCAATACTGGAGACAGAATTAACACAACACATGCTAAGGTAGCATTACTCATATAAGATCAACCATGAAACCAGTGGATTCATGCCAAGTCCTACAACAGGAGATACATAAACTCACAAGAAAAACTGTACAGAGCAACCAGATCAGCTGGTTTTGGATTACAGAGCCAAAAATCTACAACTTTCAACAACCTTGAATGAATAACACCGTCTGCATTATATAGCAGGAGGGTGTATTCAGCATTGATTACAATGTTGACCAAAATCTCGCCAGATACACGGTATCATGAAAATGGCGCTCAAACACAACCGGATTGGCGCCCAAACTTGAATGCAGCAGGTAGGGGAGGAGACAGGAAGACATCTCGAGCCTTGCGCCGCCGCCTAGGGATTCAGATCTTCAATCAGGTACAACATTCGTCCACGCCATCGCCCATACCTCTGCAACAATCGCCATTGATGGCGCACCAACCCGCGGCCTCGGGAAGAACATCAAACAGCTAGTCGCAACCGCTTCCCGCCGAGATTCATCATCATGATATTTGAAAATGCAGGATAACAATATCCCACATGCACCCCGCGATGACCTCAATAACACTTTATATACTAGGTCATGAGCATATATCATGTCGGTGCTTTTGCTCCTGACGACATTAGTATATAACCTCATCATCATCATCCTCCAGCAGCATGATATCCTGTTGTTCGAAATATCACCCTGACATCATCATGATATTTGAAATATAACCTTCATGATAATCGGCACAACCTGATCCTTCGGAGGAACATCCTCCTGCTGAGCTTATAACAAAAGTCTGGCCGATGAACATCTTGATGACGTCATCATCATATCCTGCTGACGTCATCATCATATCTGCCTACTGCGCACCTCCTCATATCCGGATGACGTCATCATCATATTTGCAAATATCAGGAGGTCTCTTCAAGATGATCAGTTGTTAGAAATATGACCCCCGAGGACCTTGATGACGTCATCATCATATTAACATCATCATGATATTCGGAAGACAACCGGATATTTGGAAATATCCTCCTGACGTTCGAACATCAGGTTGCACTGTAGCTCCTCTGTAAGATCGGGGCGAAAACTGAACATGATGATGCTGCTTGAAAACATCACCCCCAGTAGACAATGCGCGAAGCTAGCAGGCGGATATCTCCCTGATATCAGCATCATCATGATGCTCGAGCAAACATATATCCGGGTGATATGAAAATATCACCCCTTCCTTCAGAATATCATGATGCAGTTAGGCAGAAAGAAAAATATCACCCTGATACGGATGACGTCAGCATCATCAGGATGAGAAACAAAGAACAAGAAGTGATACAACATCATCAGGATGATATTGACTAAGATCATCCTGACGTTCGAAATATGATGACCCTAGTGAATATCGGGTCGCACTTAAAAACTCTTCAACATCATCATCAGGATGATCATAACCAAGATCACCCGATGATAGAAATATCACCCCGGCGAAATATCATGAAGGCAGAAAATATGATGACCTCCGCACGCAGCAGGATGAAAACTGGAAATATCATGATGATGACGACGACCCTTAGGATAAAACAAGTTAGGTCGAGCAACTCAAAGAATAACCCCTTCAAGATAACGGGGCAACATCGTCATCATGTTTGGGCAAGGTGATAAATGGAAGATCACCGGATACTTTGAAAAATCACCCTCGCAAGCAGATCAGGGCGCACTGTAGCTCATCAGCATCATCAGGATAAAACCCAAACATCACCCGACAGCGAAATATGATGATGACGATGAGAAAACCGGTCGACGGAGAACATGATGATGCTGACCCTCATCGAAACAAACATGATGATGATGACCTCCTCCTCAGGAAAATATGATGCTGCAGCTGAAAAATGCTGAGGAGGTCCATTACTTAGAACAAAAAATGGGCAAGAAGATAAAGGCTTCAAATGAAGAAACCTCCTGATCATGACAAATCAACCCCAGGTCAAAATGAGTGTCAACAGTGGCTCTGTCTGGGGACGTGCAGGTGAAAACCTGCAGCGAGAACCCCAGATCTCTGGGATGCAGACCAGTCCCTTATCCATTGGGCACAGAGTCAAATACTGCACTGACCTGCATCACCAAACACACTTGATGGCCTAAGGCCACCAAGAAAAGAAAAACATGTATCTCCCTTTGTCAAATATCTTGTTTTCATCTGCATGCACTGGGTCAAGCTTGGAGATACTACAAAGATCCACCCACAAACAAATCTTGTCGTCTGCATATTCAATCCTCTGGTTTGGCTTGTCATTATCACCCCTGTGCAGATAACCTTCAGCATCATGTGCCATGTGGGTGTAGAATATATCAGGCAATGCATACTCAAATGGTATGGAATACAGGTTATCATCTGTATCATCATCTTGCATTGCAACATGATCTCCTAGCTGGACTGCAAATAGGAAACACTCAGAGTCCACCACACAACTAGGAAGATCAAGGCTCATTGTATTATATGCTGGCTCATCAAAAGAAAAGCTTTCAAAATCACAATTGTGTACATCATGTACACAACCATCTGGTACACCAGGCTGGAAAAGATCAGGCTCTGGCATCTCTTTCAAATCAGGCACATCTTCACAGTCACTTACCTGATGTATGTTGTTTCCTCTTTCATCATGATGAGAAACAGAATCCAAGCCAAAAATAGTGTCTAGATCCCCACCATACTCAGACAGATCCTCATCACCATATGTGTCATAAATGGGTGACCCAGGTGCATCAGTTTCATCAGAGTATGCCATTTGTTCATGGGCAGCAGAGCACATCTCTTCATCATCAATGGATTCATTCTGTGGAGGAGTATCAGCCTGTGTGTCATAAGCAAAACAGCCATCAAATGAAAAACAATCATGCTCTGAACTAGCACTTATTTCAATTTCTGACTGCTCTTCATGATCTCCATGTGTTTGAAAGATAGGCAATGGGTCACACATAGGACTGCTTCTCTGTTTGCTTATATCTTCTCTGTCTTGAGTACAATACTCACAATTTTCTCCACAGGTCCATTCTAAAAATTGCTCATTGCTGTCCACAACCTCATTATTGTTTTCATGGTCAGCTGCCTCATCATTGCAATGGGAATCCTCATTAGTCCTTTCACTGGCATCCTCAACTGGTAAACAATCCAGTTGAGCAGTATTGTTAGCATTATGTTCAAACACAGCAGTCTCAACCTCTATGCTTTTATTTTCATTTTTATCTGCACATGATGCCATAATCATTTGGTCATTTGCAGCCTCATAACCATTTCTCACACCAAGGCCTGGGGACAGGGGTTTCAGCAGGTACACATTTCTGGTTTTTTCTATCTTTTCTATGAACCTGTATGCCATCTGCATACTTGTCACCTTGAAATCCCTTAGTATTGCACTAAAGCCCTCCTCAAAAGCTTCAAAGAATATGCCAACACAGGCTGAAATATCAGGTCTGAAACTTTCAGGGACATGTGAAAGGGCTACTGCAAACCTATGACTGAAATCAACACATGGCTCTTCATCTTGTTTTCTGATTCTTATCAATTCTGCAACAAGATCAGCCGGTTCTTTTGCAAATTCTTCTTTGAAACAGTCAGCAAGTTCATCCCAACAGGCAAAGGATCTCTTTGGAAAGCTCAAATACCAGTCTTTTGCTTTTGCATCAAAGGACCTAACAAGAAACCTCATCCACATATCCTCATCTTTGAATGAATATTTTCCCATAAAACTTTGAAAATTTTGGATATGTGCATTCCCATCACATATACTGTGACCACTAAATCTAGGCATCTGACAGTATATCCTAGCAGGCATAGTTTCTATTCTATAATCCACCCATGACAAATCCAGTTGGTCATACAAAGGATCAAAAGGGCTGACAGGAGGTTTAGCTTTCTGACTGGCAGACACAACAGGGTTACTGCTTCTTAACTGGGCCTGCTCAGCCTCTAAGAATATCAACCTATTTCTTATCTCCTCTATTCCTTTATCCAACATTTCACCACTGAGTGTGGGATAACTCATACTTGGATTCACAAAAATCTTACTCTTAGACATTGTTTGTCTGTCTAAGACCTAAGGCTTCCCCTGGCATCTAACCTATGCAGTAAAATAACAAATAAAAGGGGAAGGAACAAGGTACCTTTTCTCATACAGATGCAGAAATATGTACATCTTTCAACCAATAACATACATCTATCTTTCATGTGCATTTAGATCTTTTTTGCAGAGTCGCCACCTCTCCAGAGAGGATAAAATTTACAGCAGCTGAAAGCTACTTCTCCAGGTTCATTCCACCAGCAGAGCAAAACTTCACCAGAGACTGCGGGATATCACTTTACATTAACTTCCCCAGTAGAGTCGCCAAATTGTTGACATTTCTTCTGAATCAGCATTAGGGTTTGCCACTTCTAATGCACAGGCAGATTCAGGCCAACTGAATACAGGAGGTTGCGTGAGCTCCTCCCCTTCACTTCTGGTTCTGCCGCACCAAGGGGGGTATCCCTATAACTCATGATGTAACCTTGACTAGCTCAAAGATAGAAAGATCTGACTTGACAACAGCAGGCAGAATGCTCTCATGTATGGACCAAGATCTGTATGATAGATCACAAGGCTGGCAACATTCTTGGACATGATGTCTGGTTGGGTATGAGAGCATGCAGGGGGTTCCTAATCATACTCCTACAACTAACAGGTGGAGGTGTGAAATGGTTTGATATGAATTTGGATGCAAAGCTGGACATGGTGTATAACACAAGAACACAGCATGACTGGTGCCTATCGAGGGCTTGGAGTCGGTAGACATACACCTGTGAATGATCAGCATAAATAGCTAAAACTGGATTTCAGGGGGATACACATGATATCTGCCTTACAGATATCTCCCAATATAGAGTGTTGAGCTATCTCTACTTATGGCATCCCTACTGCAGTATACCCTTCCCAATGTTCAACCTGAAAACAGTTTAATCTGCCCCTTGAGCAGAGGTTAAAAGATCAGACATTCAACATAGGAATTCTATGCTCTAGAATCTAAACATAAGCAAACATCCAGATCCAGAAGAAGGATACATGCAATACTGGAGACAGAATTAACACAACACATGCTAAGGTAGCATTACTCATATAAGATCAACCATGAAACCAGTGGATTCATGCCAAGTCCTACAACAGGAGATACATAAACTCACAAGAAAAACTGTACAGAGCAACCAGATCAGCTGGTTTTGGATTACAGAGCCAAAAATCTACAACTTTCAACAACCTTGAATGAATAACACCGTCTGCATTATATAGCAGGAGGGTGTATTCAGCATTGATTACAATGTTGACCAAAATCTCGCCAGATACACGGTATCATGAAAATGGCGCTCAAACACAACCGGATTGGCGCCCAAACTTGAATGCAGCAGGTAGGGGAGGAGACAGGAAGACATCTCGAGCCTTGCGCCGCCGCCTAGGGATTCAGATCTTCAATCAGGTACAACATTCGTCCACGCCATCGCCCATACCTCTGCAACAATCGCCATTGATGGCGCACCAACCCGCGGCCTCGGGAAGAACATCAAACAGCTAGTCGCAACCGCTTCCCGCCGAGATTCATCATCATGATATTTGAAAATGCAGGATAACAATATCCCACATGCACCCCGCGATGACCTCAATAACACTTTATATACTAGGTCATGAGCATATATCATGTCGGTGCTTTTGCTCCTGACGACATTAGTATATAACCTCATCATCATCATCCTCCAGCAGCATGATATCCTGTTGTTCGAAATATCACCCTGACGTCATCATGATATTTGAAATATAACCTTCATGATAATCGGCACAACCTGATCCTTCGGAGGAACATCCTCCTGCTGAGCTTATAACAAAAGTCTGGCCGATGAACATCCTGATGACGTCATCATCATATCCTGCTGACGTCATCATCATATCTGCCTACTGCGCACCTCCTCATATCCGGATGACGTCATCATCATATTTGCAAATATCAGGAGGTCTCTTCAAGATGATCAGTTGTTAGAAATATGACCCCCGAGGACCTTGATGACGTCATCATCATATTAACATCATCATGATATTCGGAAGACAACCGGATATTTGGAAATATCCTCCTGACGTTCGAACATCAGGTTGCACTGTAGCTCCTCTGTAAGATCGGGGCGAAAACTGAACATGATGATGCTGCTTGAAAACATCACCCCCAGTAGACAATGCGCAAAGCTAGCAGGCAGATATCTCCCTGATATCAGCATCATCATGATGCTCGAGCAAACATATATCCGGGTGATATGAAAATATCACCCCTTCCTTCGGAATATCATGATGCAGTTAGGCAGAAAGAAAAATATCACCCTGATACGGATGACGTCAGCATCATCAGGATGAGAAACAAAGAACAAGAAGTGATACAACATCATCAGGATGATATTGACTAAGATCATCCTGACGTTCGAAATATGATGACCCTAGTGAATATCGGGTCGCACTTAAAAACTCTTCAACATCATCATCAGGATGATCATAACCAAGATCACCCGATGATAGAAATATCACCCCGGCGAAATATCATGAAGGCAGAAAATATGATGACCTCCGCACGCAGCAGGATGAAAACTGGAAATATCATGATGATGACGACGACCCTTAGGATAAAACAAGTTAGGTCGAGCAACTCAAAGAATAACCCCTTCAAGATAACGGGGCAACATCGTCATCATGTTTGGGCAAGGTGATAAATGGAAGATCACCGGATACTTTGAAAAATCACCCTCGCAAGCAGATCAGGGCGCACTGTAGCTCATCAGCATCATCAGGATAAAACCCAAACATCACCCGACAGCGAAATATGATGATGACGATGAGAAAACCGGTCGACGGAGAACATGATGATGCTGACCCTCATCGAAACAAACATGATGATGATGACCTCCTCCTCAAGAAAATATGATGCTGCAGCTGAAAAATGCTGAGGAGGTCCATTACTTAGAACAAAAAATGGGCAAGAAGATAAAGGCTTCAAATGAAGAAACCTCCTGATCATGACAAATCAACCCCAGGTCAAAATGAGTGTCAACACACTCCATTCTCCCACAAGGCTACACCCATTTTCCCAAAAGGCTTCTATTTCTTCCATCACTCAAATATTTTCAAGGCCTTTCCATGGTTTCCTCTTACTAATCCAACCAACCAGGACCTTGAAAATGGTGTAGCAGTAACATATAAGGCTAAGAAATCAGGTAAAAGATCCATGTGATAATCTATTTTTAGTTTTAACATATTTTTCTATCATTATTGACCATTGTATCCATGCATGTGTAGGTATATCAGTTAGTTCAGTCAAAGGACTGTAAATTCATCATGTTTCCACCTTGTTTCGGCCCTTCATGCCTTTATTTCACCTATATAAGAGAAAAACAATATCAAATACTTCATAAAATAATTTTAGTGAATAATTATTTGTCATACTCATATTCATGATCAATGTCCAGCCAAAATTGATTCCAAGACTCTTAATTTTCTCCCTAGGATGATATAGAAGGATTTATTCCTTAATATGCATAATGATTCATTCAATAGAACCATGCAATGGCTAGAATCTTAGACTATCCTATGCCCCCTATTATGACAATCCTACTTGTCTCTATTGATCATTTAGACATAATTGTTAGGTGTCCTTTCGATAACTTCTCCATGCATGTTTCATAGTATGAATTCTCTTTGAGAAGGTTGGAGGACGTGGAGACCTCTTTAGTGTCTTGGGCTAGGACATTCCTTATGCACCTATTCATGATGATTTGTATGCATGATACAACAATATTTTAAAATTTCCTAATTGTCCTTTGTTACTACATGATGGTGGTTACCTTGATCAACTATATACCTTTCAATACCCTAAATTACAGAGATTAGTTTAATGATTTTTATGACAGTCCTAGGTATGACTACCCTAAAGTAGTCAAGGACCATACTCTCTGACCATCTTGGATTGTAATAATCCCTCTCACTACATATGTAATTTCCTTAAGGTTTTTAGGGCCTTTAGTAATGTTGTACCATTCTCATATAGTCCTCACTTAGGAATTTGACAACTTGGGAGTGCTTTGTATATGAGTGTCCTAATAGCTTGGGTAGTCTTTGATTATTTTGGATTGTGATAGTCCCTTCTTGACTTGTTCATGACTATATAAGACAACAAAATACGTCTCCATCTACCCTTTCCCATTACCATCAAAACATTTCCTTCTTCCTATGAAATCTTCCTATTATTATGGCGCCATTTGGATGACCTTGTCATGACATTATCTTGACTAATAATAGCCCTTGTTATGGTTGTCATGTGAATAATCCTCCATGAAACCCTCATGTAACTTGTTGAAATTGTGAAGACATATTGACCTAACTTGCAACCATAGAAAGAGCCATTAGACTTGTCATGAAACCATGTTAATCAAAGAAAATGCATATGAAATAAGGCTCTTAAATCCTTATGAAGATAAGGATCTTGAGGGGCATACTTAGTAATAGTCCTATGGCACTTTGCAAGACAATCCTCATGGAATAAGAGTTAAATTAGTGACTATCTAGTATATTAGTGACTGCCCAACAGTACAGTCATTAGTGACTGTCCATATTATGCTAGGGTCATATTTTAGGTTGCTAGGCAAGTTTTTGAAGGACTTTCTTGATGTTATTAAAGTTACAAAGTGTGGTCATTAGTACAAATGTGGTTATAAGCCCTTGAAATTGTCATTTCTCAATGCTGATAGCTGAATTAGTATGCAAAATACCATGTAGATTGCCCTAGAAGACTGTCACAAATAAATCAACAATAGGACTATAATAAGTTTAGAGGCATCCATGGCATAATTTTCATCTTGAAACCTTCATTAATGTTGTCCTAGATCCCACATTATGATGAATAAGTCCTTTGGTGATGCATTACTGGGATAATGATATGATCTTGTGCCAAAATGTCACCTTGTTGTCCTAGGAAGATTGCCATGCCTAGCTAGTTATAAGGTATGTGAATTTGGTTTGAAGCTTAAAAACAATCATCAAAACATCTACCATGGTCCAAGAAGGTAAACTCTAAGCCCAATTTGAAACTACTTGCAAAGGGCTTCATTCAAGTCATGTGTTTAATCTTCACACGTCTTCCTCTAGACTTTGGAACAACGGTTATAACTTTTTTCATGGGTCAAGAAATGAATTACATATTGATTTTTTAGAAGTTATGAACCTTATACATGTCTAGGACAACCTGGGAATCATAAAAATGAGTTCTATCAAACCTACAACAACCATGAACATGAAGAATAAGATGTTGATTTGATTGAGAAAATGGGTATAAATCAAGCTAGTCTTTCACCACAAGGGGAGGTGCATGATATTTGTGCATTTGGATGAGTTCAAAAGTATTTTAGAGACCTCCATGATATTGCCCTAGCCCAAGAAATGCTCACACATGAACATAAGAAAGAATGAGGTGAGTTTTCTCATGATCTAGTTATTCAAAAGATTCCAGTGTATTAGCTTATGTCTACATTTCGTGACAATATAGTGTATGAGTATGCAATGCATACCCATAGAGCTCAATGGTTGGACTTGCAATTCAAGTTATGCAAGGACATGTTTCCACTTGGTACCATTGTTTCAGTTGTTGACTTTGTAGAGAACTACACACTATAGCCACAGAATGAGGTGTAATCACAGTATTACAACTCTACGCAGGTTGCTACATTTATGCAAATAGAATTCATTCATGTAGAAGATAGTATAGAGGATGACAGGAAGATCTTGAGGGAATATAATTTTTATATTAGTGATGATCACACACATTCTACGGAGTTTGTGCAAGGTTGCTTTTAGATGTTCTACCGTGATTTGGCCAGCAGGAACATATCATTTTGTCAACATATCATATGCCTAGATAATTGTGCATCACAATTATGAATGCGCAGATGTTCCTTTGGTTGAGCAGGATGTAAAAGGTGAATGGTGTTGAACATATGTCAAATTTTTGTGAGGCTAGGAATGGAAATGGGGAGCATGATGGTGCAGGAGCATGTATCAAAAGAGCATTGGCACGAGAAGAGTTGAAGTACAAAGATAATGCAAAGTTGACAGATGCGAGATCTATTATCAAATGGTGTAAAACTACAATGGGTCTAGGTAATGAAGGTAAGTCTATAGTTTGTAGATATTTTTGGTTGGTTGATGATACTAACATTGCAAAATATGAGGACTGTTGTATATTGACAGGATCAAGTGAGCTACACTCTTTTAGAAGCTCTAATTCAGGTTCATCGACTATTCATACATGACATATGGCATGCTTTTATTCTTCATGTACAAATGAATCTTGGTATGATTTTGAGTCAAAGGAGTGGGTTGATGATTGGTGTACAAGAGGCCTATGCCCGACTTACCATTATCGACCACCAACAACACTACAAATGATAGAGATTGCATCATCGGTTGATTTTGACCATGTTTTAGATCTAGTTCAATAAGGTATTATCAGCATTCTAATTTAATAAAATTGAATATGCCATCTTATTTTGTATGTTTTCTTATATTGTTGACTATATTCATCGAACTAAATGCATGCATCAACGCAGGGCATGTTTATGCAAAAATTGTAGCTGAAGACAATGAAGAAGGAACGGATTATTATTTGTGTCATTGTGTTGAAGTAAAAAAGAAATTAGATTCCCCTATTATAGATAGAGAAAGCATCGAGTACCCTATAGGATTAGTGGTTGTTATTGGAACATGGCTTAGAAGGTACCCATTGAAGAAGTTTGATGTGTGGGTGTTCAAGGACTTTGAGCCACATAGGAAGATTCTTCATTATTCTAACCTTGTTGTGGCTTCAAATGTTCATTTGATCAAATATGGGGGTAGACCATTGAACATGACCTTGTGGAAGGTTTGTGAGTCTGATCACCAGGCAATACTCGACACAATAAAGAGTAGGGCAAACCCTTATGGTTCATTGGATTGAATTAGTGGAATGACAGAAATATATGTTATTTTTCTTTGTTATCCTAATTTCACCTTGTATATTTTAACTACTCATTTTAGCTAAATAGTGCAATTACATTTGCATGCAGGATTTTAGTATGATGGAGGTAGGCATAATCCTAATGAAGTTGCCTTTGGAAGCAAAGTAAGGTAGGTTTTCATGATTATTTCATGATGATGTGTCCTTTACTTTCTATTTCATGAGTTTTAATGATGTTACTATGAGTTCTAATTCATTTTAATGATGCTACTATTTCATAATGAGTGTTAATGAGTTTTAATGACAAACAATTAATATCAACGGTAAGGGCAGCCTCAATTGATGCCCTACGAGACATTGGATCAAGTGAGAACACCTTTATAGTATTGAATTTTCAACTACTAGAAAGGTATTATGACTAAATTTTTAGGATAGGCATCTCCTGGGGCCAAATGGATGGCGCCAACACATCCAGGTGGGTGGGTAAATGCGAGGAGGGATGTCTTTTCGGTAGTAAAGCCTCATGGTCATTCTTGGCTATATTGAATGCAGACAATCTCTCAAGAGCCCCAAGAAAAAAATGTGGCAAACTTTGCATCAACTGTTCCATCAAAATGTGAAACCTAGGAACATCTTATTTGCATGTATAGGTGGATGTTAGGTCCACCTACAAACACATACCTCAATTTTTACTAAATCAATTTTGTTTACCTATGGTGGCAAGGAATGCATTCTTGCAAAATGCTTCAGTTTCATGTAGTGGAAAGGTGCTAGGAGTGACATTTTGCATTCCATAGGTCATGGGTCCGAACAGACTTCACCAACATGTCGAGGTGGGTGAGTAAATGCTAGGGGAGATCTCATTTCATGTGCCAAGCACCCCAATCGTTTGGGGCAGCAGGCTATTGACAAAGTCCCTTAAGATCCCTAAGACGAAAAAACTACCAAACTTTGACAGAGTGGTTCTTAGAATTCATGGTAGCTGAGAATGTTCTGTTTGGACCTATAGGTGCATGTGGGGTCTGTCCACAATAACCTCTCTCAGTTTCAGTCAACTCTAGTTTGTTTAACCGTGCTGAAATCAAACACATTCTTGCAAAATGCTTCAGTTTCATGCAGTGGAAAGGTTCTAGGAGTGACATTTTGCATTCCATAGGACGTGGGGCCAAACAGACTTCACCAATGCATCGGTATGGATAGGTATTGGCCAAGGGAGGCCTCATTTCATGTGCCAAGCACCCCAATCGTTCAGGGTAGTAGGCTATCGGCAAAGTCCCTTAAGATCCCTAAGATGCAAAAACTACCAAACTTTGATGGATCAGTTCTTAGAATTTGTGGTAGTTGGGAACATTCGGTTTAGACCTACAGGTGCATGTGGGGCCCGTCCACAATAACCTCTCTCAGTTTTGGTCAACTCTAGTTCGTTTGACCGTGCCGAAATCAAACACATTCTTGCAAAATGCTTCAGTTTCATGCAGTGGAAAGGTGCTAGGAGTGACATTTTGCATTCCATAGGTCATGGGATTAAACAAACTTTGCCAACATGTCAGGGTGGGTGGGTAAATGCCAGGGGAGGTCTCATTTCATGGGCCAAGCACCCCAATCGTTCAGGGTAGTAGGCTACCGACAAAGTCCCTTAAGATCCCTAAGACAAAAAAACTACCAAACTTTGACAGAGTGGTTCTCAGAATTTGTGGTAGTTGGGAATGTTTCGTTTGGACCTACAGGTGCACGTGGGGTCCATCCACAATAACCTCTCTCAATTTTGGTCAACTCTAGTTCATTTGACCATGGCAAAATCAAATGTATTCTTACAAAATGCTTCAGTTTCATGCAATGGAAAGGTGCTAATAGTGACATTTTGCATTCCATAGGTCGTGGGGCCGAATGGACTTTGCCAACGCATCAAGGTGGGTGAGTAAATGCCAAGAGAGGTCTCATTTCATGTGCCAAGTGCCCCAATTGCTCAGGGTAGCACGCTACCAGTAAAGTCCCTTAAGATCCCTAAGACACAAAAACTACCAAACTTTGACGGAGCAGTTCTAGGAATTCATGGTAGCTGGGAACATTCTGTTTGGACCTATAGGTGAAAGTGGGGTCTGTCCACAATAACCTCTCTCAGTTTATGTCAACTCTAGTCTGTTTGATCGTACCAAAATTAAACGTATTCTTGCAAAATGCTTCAGTTTCATGTAGTGGAAAGGTGCTAGGAGTGACATTTTGCATTCCATAGGTCGTGGGACCGAATGAACTTCTCCAACATGTCAAGGTGGGTAGGTAAATGCTAGGGGAGGTATCATTTCATGTGCCAAGCACCCCAATCATTCGAGGTAGCTAACTACTGGCAAAGTCCCTTAAGATCCCTAAGACGCAAAAACTGGCAAACTTTGACAAAGCGGTTCTCAGAATTCATGGTAGCTGGGAACATTCCGTTTAGACCTACAGGTGAATGTGGGGTCCATCCACAATAACCTCTCTCAGTTTCGGTCAACTCTAGTCTATTTGACCATGCTGAAATCAAATGCTTTCTTGCAAAATGCTTTAGTTTCATGCAGCACAACCTTTCCAGGTGCCTTATTTTTTGATATGCTTGTCGCGATGCCAAACGGATGGTGCCAACACGTCGAGGTGAGTGGGTAAATGTTAGGAAAGGTCTCATTTCATGTTCCAAGCATCCCAGTCATTCTGGCCTGCAAGCTACCGACAAAGTGACTTCCTCGGTAGCTTACAACCCAGAATGATTAGGATCCTTGGCATACAAAACAAGACCTCCCTTGACATTTAACCACCCACTCTGATGCATTGGCAAAGTCCATTTGGCCCTATGAGCTATGGAATACAAAATATCACTCCTAGCACCTTTTGAGTTTGCCAGTAACTTGCAGCCCAGAATGACTAGGACACTTGGCACATGAATTGAGACCTCCCTAGCATTTACCCACCCACCTGAATGTGTTGGTGTAGTCAGTTCAACCCCACAATCTATAGAATGTAAAATTTTAGTCTTAGCAACTTTCTAGTTTGTCGGTAGCTTACAACCTAGAACAAGTGGGATGCTTGGCACACGAAACGAGACCTCCCCTAGCATTTACCCACCCACCATTGGTAAAGTCCATTTGGCCCCATGACCTATGGAATGGAAAATGTCACTCCTAGCACCTTTCCACTGCATGAAACTAGAGCATTTTGCAAGAATGTGTTGTATTTCAACATGGTGAAACGAACCAGAGTTGACTGAAATTGAGAGAGGTTATTGGACCCCACGTGCACCTGTAGGTCAAAATAGAATGTTCCCAGCTACCATGAATTCTGAGAATTATTCTATCAAAGTTTGGTAGTTTTTGCATCTTAGGGATCTTAAGGGACTTTGCCAGTAGCTTGCTACCCCAAAAGATTGGGGTGCTTGGCACATGAAACGAGACCTCCTCTGGCATTTACCTACCCACCCCGACATGTTGGTGAAGTCCGTTCAGTCTCACGACCTATGAAATGCAAAATTTCACTCCTAGCACCTTTCCACTACATGAAACTAAAGCATTTTGTAAGAATGCATTTGATTTCGACATAGTCAAACAGACTAGAGTTAACCAAAACTAAGAGAGGTTATTGTGGATGGACCCCACATGCACCTATAGGTCCAAACAAAATGTTCCCAGTTGCCATGAGAACTACTCCGTTAAAGTTTGGCAGTTTTTGCCTCTTAGGGATCTTGAGGGACTTTGCCGGTAGCCTGCTGCCTTGAATGATTAAGGTGCTTGGCACATGAAATGAGACCTCCCCTGTCATTTACCCACCCACCCCAATGCATTAGCAAAGTCCGTTAGGTCCCATGACCTATGGAATGCAAAATGTCACTCCTAGCACCTTTCCACTGCATGACACTGAAGCATTTTACAAGAATGCGTTTGATTTCAGCATGGTCAAATGGACTGGAGTTGACCAAAATTGAGAGAGGCTATTGTGAATGGACTCCATGTACACTTGTATGTCCAAATGGAACATTCCCAACTGCCACACATTCTGAGAGTTGCTTTGTCAAAGTTTGGCAGTTTTTGCGTCTTATGGATCTTAAGGCACTTTACTGGTAGTCTGCTGCCCCGAACGATTGGGGTGATTGGAACATGAAATGAGACCTCCTCTAGCATTTACCTGCCCACCTCGACATGTTGGTGAAGTCTGTTTGGCCCCATGACCTATGGAATGCAAAATGTCACTCCTAGCCCTGAGGATTCAATCAAGTAGTCCTTAGGTTGATATGACCATTCTAAGCTTGACATGTGACTGCTACCATTTGCATATAATTGTACATTTATAAAATGAGTGTTCTAAGATCTTTATAACAACCTTCTCTATTTTTTGGGACAACACTATCCTAATGTGTGTTGACAGTGCTAAAATGTGAATAATGGTATGATGATTAGTAAATACTCTTAGGACCTTGATGACTGTCCTAGCAATCATATGATTGATCTATTGTTGTATTGACTATGACAACCATGATTAGAGATCAAAATACATTGCATTTACATAATTTCATGCCATTTACATGGTGATTAACCTATTTGTGTGATTAACCCTAGTGTCCATGATAGATCAAATAGATAATGGTGAATAAGGGATAGATCAATGATAGCTCAAATAGATAAGGAAAGGTAGCATGATATTTAAGATATACCAATGTAATATCATAAGGCATGGTATATAAGATATAAAAATGTAGGATCAATGATGTAAATTCTCTAAAATAGAAAAATATGTCAATATTTGATCATAAATGCTCACAATAGCTATGTAGAAACAATGATAAGAGATGGACCATAGACAATATGCTCAATATAATGATAGACCATGAATTTTCTAAGAAGCTAGAACCTCACTCAATGCATGTGAGAGGAGAATTATTATAAATATAAGAATGTCATTAGAAGGAGGTAAGATTATGTCATCAATGCATGTCCTACAAGGTGCATCACAAGGTCTAGACTCTAGATCATTAGTATGTATGTACTCACCACTATCCATATGATTGTCATTAGGCTTACTATGAAAAAAGGAATATGAAGAAGAATATACAATAACAAATCACAATGAACTATTTCATAATCTATATTAGGTATATCATGCAAAGGTGTGTTGGGTGAGTGATATTTTAGTGTATTTTTTAGATATCTTGTGTTGGGTGAGTGATATATGAAAGGGGAGTGTTTAGACATGTTAGATATGTTGACTTACACATTTCCTATCAATATTAGGGCCTGATCAATCCATTTGTTCTTTGCTTTTACAAAATAGTCCCTCAAATAAGCCTAATTTGACTGTAACAGTCCAAGTTTTATCTATTCCGTAGAAAACAAGCATACTTAAGTTTTACATATGTTTAATAAGGGCCAAAAGGGTATCCAAATCAAGTCTCAGATATCAATTATCAGATGTACTAGGGTATTTATTACATAATCTCTCTCTAAGAAGGGCTATAAGCTCCTAGACCACTTACAAAGCAAGTACATGTTATACTAATCATAGAGCTCTACCCATGCATGGATAAGGTTGGTATAGTGAATTTAAGCATGTATGAGTGTTTTAAAACCATGGTGAATTTCTATAAGTCTTTCAATCAATATTTTGTTTTGTTCTAGACCTAGAGTGAAGCTAGTGTGAGCTAGTGGGAAATTGAATTGCTCAGTTCATTGCATGAACATATCAAGTTGAGATCATATATTCTAAATTGCATGATTCTAGACAAGATATATGTCATATTAAAGGACCATGAAGGTTAAAATTCATGTGAATAATGAAGACATGATATGTTGTGAGCAAGTGTTCAAGGTAAAGAGCCAAATTGATATGAGTATGGTTGAGTTAGGATGACATCAAAAGCATAAAGGATATAGCAATTTTGTCAAAAGTTGTAGTTGCAACTACCCTAAGAGACATGTATGCAAAGTGTGGAAGCATAGACAAGGCACATGGACTATTTGATACAACACTGCAAAGAGATGTCCTCTCATGGGATGCAATGAATGCAAGATATGCAAAAATGGATTTGTTGAAAAGATTTTAGAAACTTTCAAGTAAATGCAATTGGCATGTGTAAAACCAAATTTCACAACCTTTGCTAGGGTCCTCCCTATCTATACACCAAAATAGGATGTTTGGAATAGTGTATGGACAGCCATCAAAGAATAAAGGATATAGGAAATTTGTCACATGCTGTAATTGCAGCTGCCCTTGTAGACATGTATGCAAAATGTGGAAGCATAAACAAGGCACGTGAACTATTTGGCATGATGCCCCAAAGAAATGTTGCCTCATGGAATGTAATGATTGCAAGATATGAATAAAATGGATTTTTGGATAAGGCTTTAGAAACTTTCAAACAAATGCAATTAGCAGTGTAAAGCCAAATTCCAAAACCTTCGATATGGTATCTTTGGAATACATTCTAGACATCCATCAAAGCATAAAGGATATAGCAATTTTGTCAAAAGTTGTAGTTGTAACTACCCTGTGAGACATGTATGCAAAGTGTGGAAGCATAGACAAGGCACGTGGACTATTTGATCATACAACACCACAAAGAGATGTCCTGTCATGAGATGTAATGATTGCAAGATATGCAAAAAATGGATTTGTTGAAAAGACTTTAGAAACTTTCAAGTAAATGCAATTGGCACGTGTAAAGCCAAATTCCACAACCTTTTCCAGCATCCTCCCTATCTGTACACCAAAATAGAATGTTTGGAATAGCATATGGACAACCATCAAAGCATAAAGGACATAGGAAATTTGTCACATGCTGTAATTGTAGCTACCCTTGTAGACATGTATGCCAAGTGTGGAAGCATAGAAAAGGCACGTGAACTGTTTGGCATGATTCCCAAAGAAATGTCACCTCATTGAATGCAATGATTGCAAGATATGAAAAAAAATGATTTTTTGATAAGGCTTTAGAAACTTTCAAGCAAATGTGATTGGCAAGTGTAAAGAAAAATTCCACAACCTTAGCTAGTATCCTCCTTGCCTATGCCAAACTGGACATCCATAAAAGGATAAAACATAGGGGAATTTTGTTAGATGTTCTAGTTGCAACTACCCTCAGAGACATGTATGCAAAGTGTGGAAGCATAGACAAGGCACGTGAACTGTTTGGAATGATACCTCAAAGAAATGTCACCTATGGAATGCCATGATTGCAAGATATGAACATTTAATGGATTTTTTGATAAGCCTTTAGAAAGTTTCAAGAAAATATAATTGGCGAGTGTAAAGCCAAATTTCAAAAACCTTAGAAGTGGTATCTTTGGAACATGGTATATACATCCATCAAAGCATAAAGGATATAGGATTTTTGTCAAATGTTGTAGTTGTAAGTACCCTGCAAGACATGTATGCAAAGTGTGGAAGCATATACAATGAACGTGGACTATTTGACATGATGCCTCAAAGAAATGTTGTCTCATGGAATGCAATTATTGTAAGATATGCATGAAATGGATTTTTCACAAGGCTTTAAAAACTATCAAGCAAATGCACAAAAGTAAATTTCAACCAAATGCAAATTTTGGCACATCTAAAACCAAATTGTACAACCTTATCCAACTTCCTCCTTGCCTATGCTAGAATGGGATTTGTATGGACAACCATCAAAGCATAAATGATATAAGAATTTTGTCACATGTATTGTAGTTGCAACTTCCCTTGTAGACATGTATGGAAACTGTGGAAGCATAGACAAGGCACGTGAACTATTTGAAATGATGCCTCAAAGAAATGCACAGTCCCACAGAATACAATGATTTTAAGATATGCACAAAATGGAAATTATTTGAAAATGATTTATAAACTATCAAGCAAATGCAATTGGCACATGTAAAACCAAATTATTGTAATGATAATTGATCATCATATTAAATATTTAATATAAACTATCATATACATAATGTCATGAGCATAACATCTAGTTTACATACAAAGCCATATAGGCATGTCCAAACAAAGCCAAAGAAGCATATATATAAAAATATACATCGATAACATTCAAAAGTCTGTATACAAAGCCATCTAGGCATACAAAAAATGTCCCCAAAACTAGTTTCCTATGGACTTTTATGAAATAAACAGTGGCCCTTGCTTGACCGTGAATATGGAGAGCTAATCCGTGACTCATCCTCTCTCTGCCGTTGGGTAGACATCTTCAACAAAAGTTCATCCAGATCCACCTATTAATACAATCAAACAATATGCACATTACTATAGAAAATGTACATGAAATATATAACATCACATATGTAATTGATCACTTACCACCATCTAATGATCACTCTCCATCACCTTGTCTCCAGCTTCTTTGTCCATAATTGGAGGGGTTGGAGTTGTGACCTTGTGTGAGAAGCATCAAGAAGAAAAATTGACTAAACATAAATATCATTTACGTACATCAAATGACATGAGATAAAATAAGAAATACAAAATTATGACATTTTCATGTTATTGGCTCATACCTCAGTCAAAGGATTTGAATACATCATGGCTGTAGTAACGCCTATCTGCATTGACTCATGAAGATGAGGAGGAGTCACCACATTCAGCATCTGAAAATCAAGTTCAAGATTATTCGACCAAAATAAATACATAACATTATTTTTAAAATGAATAATGATTAGAAATGGTTAAATTTACCTCCATAAAAGTGGTGGATTTGCGTCCAGGGGACCAAGGAAACTGAGGAGGTGTCGGTGACTATTGAAATCATCAAATTGTCACAAAATAATATTACCATTAACATATCTACAATAATTATGATCATGTGATAAATTACATACCTGCTGACTTGACCTCCTCTCATAACCCACCAATGGATGGCTAACAGAGGCAGGATGAAGACTTTGACCTTGGAATTTCATTGCGTAGACAATTACATACATTATTTTTGACTTATAATATAGAAAGTCATAAAATTAATTACAAATTTCAAATAACAATATATTAAATCAAGATGAAACTTGTAAAAAATTACCTGAGAGTAAATACCAAATGTAGTCTGTAATATATCATGGGTGAGAACAATATCATCCAATATGGATGTCTCCATCATTGGATGCTGCTCCTGCATCACAACATCTTGCCAAGGGTCCTGCCATGAGTCCTGCATCCCATAATCACATAGGTTCCCACATGAACTACACAAATGTGGGGAGAAATGATGCCTATTGCTCTCACCCTCATCGGCCTGGGTAAGATCATCAGCATGCTATGATAGAGATTGGGTGAGAGTAGTCAATGAATGTAATGTCTCCACCTCAACACTCTCCTTCAAAGTTAAAGGGAGTGACCTATATTCTGGCCTCAACAAGGGTACAGGGACATGGTTTTGATCTTGCTAAGCCCCCTCTCTATCTTGGGTAGAGCCACCACCTCTACCCTGGAACTCATGAATGTCAAAATAATTGGGAATCTTCTTGAGGATGAACTGGCAATGGAGTTTCCTCAAGAAATATTGTGGCACCTCATCATTGTTGCATGGGTGCTCATCGAAGACCATGTACCATCTATCCCAAAAGTTTTGGGATATTTCTTCATTCCTACACTAATGAATAGGAAACTGTTTGCAAGTTTCTTCTAATCTTTGGCCAGTTTTGGGGTTAATAAAGTGTGCACATAATTAAGATTTTTTAATTTTTTCATTCTTCACTTGTTCATATGACAACTTGTCAGCATAGTATTGCCAACACCTCTTCCTATAGTCTTGAAATTCGGTGATTTGTTTTGTCACCGAATCGGTGTGGGAAACAATCTCCTCTAGTGACTTCGCAAGCACTCTCCTATGATCGGTGCTTGCACTTGGATTGTTTAGCATTTGAATAAGATTTTGAAGATGTTTCTTATTTTCTTCTATTATCCGTAGGTAGTTTCCTTGACTATCCCTTACATTGTGAGGAAGTGAAGGCAGGTTTTGAGGGTTTAGAGGGTTTTGGGGGTTGATTTGACCCTTAATTGGATTTGGGTTTTCTCTTGCCTCTTTAACTTTAAACGCAAATAAAAAACTAATTAAACATTGCAAAAGCAAAAAATTCTTCTCAAACTAATAAAAATTAAACAAACCCTACCTTCTTCGGCTGCTAGGCCCTCCAAATTTGCTCCATGATGTCTTTGGTGGTGAGGTGGCATTGTGAAAGTGTTGATTTCTCCCTTGCACTTGCTTGGAGAGAATTTCCTTGAATGCATTCGCACTTTGAAGACTATTTTTTCGTATACAAACTCCTTTGGCTATGGGTGAATGGGAGAAAGTGAAGTTTTTTTGACTTTTAAAGCAAGTCAAAACATGAGCGCATTATAACGTGCTCGCATTTTGGCCTATTTTGGACCAAAAAGTCCTATGGTGGCAACTTTTTGGTCCCCCATCTTTGTGCATACACCCCATGATCTTAATGTCTAATAAATTATGGTTTTATTACCTATATAAGTTATTGGTGTGTGTTTGTACCTGCAATTCATAGACTTGGGTGGTATTGACAAGCACTATTGGAACTTGATATGACAATGGCGAGTCTTTGAGACTTCATCCATTATAGTCAAGACTAATTATACTGACTTGTTGTTGTAATAAAGTTAGAATACATATCAAGCAATGCATGCAACAAATGTGTAAGTAGATGGCAATGATGTCATACAATGATAATGAAAGCTTGAGACTTGATGCAATGGATGAAGTGTAATGAGTGCCTGAGTAGTAGATTAAGTGCAAGAATTAGGGTTTTGATGTTCTTTATGTGAATAAGGTGACCAATGCAAAGACAAAGTTATGATAGAGATGTGATTGTTGAGTGACCCTTTTTCTAATTGATAATAAATGTGGATGGGTGATTGCAATGAATTAGAGGTATGTCCTTTTATACAAGTCCTAGGCACATAATTTCAACTTTTCATGTGAAAGTCAACAATAATAGCTAATTGGAATTGAGTAAACATGGGGTAGTGATTAATTTTGAGGTTTAAAAAAGTGGGTCAAGGCTACACTTGTGGCCTTTAAATTAGTTCAAAGCTGGACATGCAGTCTTGAGCCTAGTAGAGGAAATGTTGTTTTGGGATCAAGGAATGTTATGAGAGAAGATAATGATGCAAAAGCATCTTAGGTTAGCCCTAGATCCTCCACATAGCTAGAAAATGGGGTACACATTTTTGGGCCCTTGAAGCTTTGGCCTTAAGAAGGGATACATAATGGAAGCTTGGCACCTAAGGAAGAAGCATGCATAATGACCTTAAAGGTCTAACATGTGAAATTTGAGGGAGTTTAGAAATGGGCATAATTCAACCATAGTTCAAGGTTTGAAATGAGGAATCACAAGGTGAGGGTGTTGATAATGAAAGGAAGCTAGGTGTGCGGAAATCACTTCCTACACTAATCTAATGAGGAGAGATGAGTGCAAATTATTTTTAACCTTTACAATTACAAAATATTTAACACAACAATGGAGATATTGCAGCAACACACAACACAAGAATGTAAGACATAAGAAAAGAGAGACAAGATATAACGTGGGGAAAACCCTTATTAGGTGAAAAACCCCACACTCCAAAACCTGCACAATGTATTGTCAAAACTGTAATGGTTTACAATACACTTGAAATGCAAGCTCTCAGGAGTCTTTGACACTTGTATCTAGAGATAAACTAGTAGCATAATAGTACCTGTCAATCACATAATACATCTCCTCTCAAAGCACCTGCTTAAATAGAAGTTTACAAGGCAAAACTAAGCTTTCCTTGAGATGGGTGTCTAACTTGGCCTCATGGCCCAAAACCCACACCTAGGGACACTTGTCCAACACGGTAGCATGGTCATGACACTTGTCATATCATCCCATCCCAATGTGGTCACCTATTCCCAAGTTGGGCAATGACAGATGCTCTTACGACTCTTACGACTGTCATAGAATTCGTCATAACTGTCATATCTTACAGTTGTAAGAGAATCTGTCATACACAGGCTAAAAATAGCATATTCTGTTACAATATGTCATAACCCTCCTTGGGGCAACCAAAGATGCCTTCTTCCAAGATGCCTTGTGACACATGTCTTCACCTGTCATAGAACATTCAATTTTTGACTCTTACGTGTCATACATTCTGTCATAGGAATCTGTCATAACCATTTCGGTCAAGATTCGCTTACACACTAGTCAAGATGCTAACACATGGTAGAAAGCATCTACCACACAAAGGGGAGGCCTATCTCCACATGGAGTGAGTCGACCATCCAAGTCATCTTACAAGTGGAGTGACAACTCATCATGCCACTTCACACTAAATGACAAAATAGGATGTGCAACAAAATTACAATATAGGCTAAATAAATAAATACATTACAAATAATAAATACAAGGAATTACCAAGGTTGAGACACCTTAATTCCCAACATTCTCCTATTTGTCAAACACCTTGTAAGAGCCAATGGAAATAACAGGATTTAACTGCTATAGGTCGAGAGGCCCATAGACTCTAAACACCATCTGAACTTCTTTATGCCCATTGGTTTGTCAATGCATCCACAACATTTTTCAAAGTGTCTACCTTCTCCAAAATCACCTTCCCATCCTCTACCATGTCTCGCATGAAGTGAAACTATACATCAATATGCTTTGTTCAGGCATGGAAAGTTAGATTCTTTGCTAGGAAAATTGTACTCTGACTGTCACAACAAATTATAATCTGTCCTGCATCAACACCAATATTTGAACACAATCTCTTAGGCCAAATAGATTCCTTGCAAGCATGAGTTGCTTCCATATACTCAACTTCTATCATGGACAAAGCAACCATAGGTTCCTACTTACTCATCCAATTAATTGCACCACTGAACATAGTAAACATGTAGGCACTGGTGGATCTCTTGCTGTCAATGTCACCCGCCCAATCATAATCCACAAATCCACGAATACAAACTGAATGTGGTGGTCCTGTAGAATTACCATGATAGCATATGGAATACTTTGAAGTACCCCTCAAATATCTGAACACTCTCTTTATTGCATCCCACTGTACCTATCTAGGATTAGCCATAAATCGACTAAGGACTCCCATTGCTTGGGAAATGTCTGGTCTTGTACAGACCATAGCATACATCAAACTGCCAACAAAACTAGCATAAGGTACTCTACTCATGTCCTCCACCTCACTAGGAGATTTTGGACAATCATTAATAGACAAATTTGTCCCCAATGACATAGGAACACACAATGGTCTACAATCTGCCATGCTGAATCCAACATGGTCTTCACATACTTACTCTTGCTTAACCAAAGTTTTATGTTAGCTCTGTCTCTTTTGATTTCCACTCCCAGAATGTACCTGGCTGCCCCTAGATTTTCATCTCAAACAGTACTGACAACTGAGACTTCAAATCAGAAATCATATTCTTACCATTCCCAATTAACAACATATCATCAACATACAATACAATAATGAGAATCTGATCATTGTCAAATTTATAATACACACAATGATTTGATTTCGATCTCAGAAATCCAACTGACAACACAAAGGCATCAAACTTCAAGTACCACATCCTAGGAGAGTACTTCAAACCATACAAAGACTTTTTCAACTTGCAAACCAAATTTTCTTTACCTTTCTTTATGTAATGCTCTGGCTGTGACATGTAAATACCTTCCTCCAAATCACCATGAAGGAATGCTATCTTCACATCCATCTACTCCACCTCTAAGTCATAAGCTGCTGCAAGAGATAACATGAATCAAATAGATGTCAACTTTGTAACAGGAGAGAAAATTTCACCATAATCAATTCCCTCCACTTGAGAATACCCCTTTGGAACCAGTCTGACCTTGTACTTTTCAATACTGCCATCTACACCAAAATTCTTCTTGAGCACCCATTTGCATCCAATAGGTTTCCATCCTTTAGGAAAAGGCACCAAGTCCCATGTTTTATTCTTTTCTAAAGAAGCCATTTCATCTTCCATGGCCTCCTAGGAACCTGCATCTTTCATGCCCATAGACTTTGTCAGAGTTCTAGGCTCATCGGTGTTAGTAAGCAAGGCAAAAGCACAACTAGAGTCAAGCAATGAATAACCAAACCTATCAGGTTGCTTCCTTGTTCGTGTAGACCTCCTCAATGGATGAGGTTGAGGTTCTTCTTCTTCTTATGAGCTTTCAAAGATGCTAGAGCTCTCCTCATCATTAGGTCTCACAGGGTCTGTTGGTTCAGTCTTCTCAGGGGTAGAAGAAAACTAAACCACATCCTCTTTCTTTTCTATTTCTTCTGGCTGTAAAACAATGGGAGAATGTGTTAGCTCTCTGAAGATAACACTTCTGCTATACAACAATTTTTCAGCCACAGGATCACAAATCTTGTATCCTTTCACACCGACACCATAGCCAATGAAAATACACTTAACAACCTTGTTCTCCAATTTAGACCATTTCTTCCTAGGCACATGTGCATATGCCTCACAACCAAAAATGTGAAGATGTCTAACTGAAGGCTTCTTACTAAACTACACCTCCATAGGTGTCTTACCAACAAGAGCTGATGTCGGAGACCTGTTTACCAGGTAGAAAGTAGTGGCTACAACTTCAGCCCAAAACTTTTGTTCAAGGCTTGCTCCACTAAGCATACTCCTAGCCTTTTCTATCAGTGTCCTGTTCATCCTCTCTACAACTTCATTTTGCTGTAGGGTGTATGGAGTTATCTTATGTCTTTCAATCCCTTACTCTTTACATAACTTATCAAACTTTGATGAACAAAACTCACCACCGTTTTTAGTTCTCAAACACTTAACCTTTTTACTAGTTTGATTCTCAACAAAAGATTTAAACTCTTTGAACCGACTAAAGACTTCAGTCTTGCTTCTGAGAAAATAAATTCATGTCCTTCTACTATAATCATCTATAAAAGATACAAAATATACAGATTTGGAAATTGAAGGAACACTAATAGGACCAAACACATCAGAATGAATAAGGTCCAACACACCAGAAGATTGGTGAGAACTAGAGTAAAACTGAACATGATTTTTCTTTCCATATATACAATGTTCACAAAAGTCAAACTTGAGATTACAATCATTTAACCCCTCAAGGAGGTTTTTATTTTTTAGTCTTCAAAGACCCTTCTCACCAATGTGGCCAAGTCTCTTATGCCATAACATTGTCTTTTCAGCAGGAAGTTCAACTTCCAAAGCATACGCACTACCATCAGGATTTGTTACAACAGATTTCTTCACTGCTTGTTTAGATGGTGGGGATGAAGTGACTACAACCCTTTTCTATGAGTCAGAAGAACTATTGCACTATGAAGTGCATGCCTCCAGCTGAAACAAAGTACCTCTCCAAGTACCCTTTACAAGCACCATAGATCCTCTATTCATCTTGCATCCATCCTTTGAAAGACAACCTGCACACCTGCATCATTCAACTTACTTACAAATAGCAGGTTCTGTGTGAAGCTTGGGGTGTGGATAACCCTAGTGATCTCCTTCACTCATCCATCAGGGAATTAGATTGAGACTCTTCCATGACCAACAATCTTTAGATGAGAATCATCACCCAGGTACACTCTTCCACCATCAAACTTTTCATACTTCATGAACTAGCTTCGATGAGAGGTCATGTGGAATGATGCACTAGAATCAATCAACCACACATAATCAGATGCATGGGTGGCCAGGGCTGCGATGAAGGCATCACCATCATCTTGTGACTTGTCATAATCTGAATTTGGGACATTCTTCTTCTTCTTTTTCTTTTCCTCTTTGCATTCCTTTCAGAAATGCCTAGTTTTTCCATATTTCCAACAAAGAGCCTTGGACTTTCTAGGAGATTTGGATCTCCCATGGGATTTGGATCTACCCTTCTCAGCTTTCTTGTCCTTGTTTTTCCCTTTCTCCTTGGGTCTTCCATGAACCACAAGAGCCTCTTTGGTTGCTTCTATAGACTTTCTCTACATCTCTTCAGATAACAATGAAGATACCACTTCATCCATTTTGAAAGTGGATGTGGTGCTCCCAATAGCCATAACAAGATGATCCCACGAGTCTGGCAAGGAACAAAGCATGGTCATACAACAATCCTCCTCCTCCATCTTTACACCAACGGATGTCAATTATACAACTAACATGTTGAAAGCATTCAGGTGATCTGTAACTGATCCTCCATCCTCCATCCTCAAAGAATACAACTTCTTTCAAAGAAAAATCTTGTTCACCAGGGATTTGGCCTAATAAACATCACCCAGCTTCTTCCAAAGGTCTTTCGTGGTCTTCTCCTCATGGACATTCAACAGGATAGAATCAACTAGATTAAGTCTTATGAGACCCTTAGCCTTCTGATCTTTGAGATCCTAATCAACTTGTGCCATTGTGGTTGGTTTTAGACCAGAAATGGTTTCCCATAGGTCTTGATCAACAAGCATTGCTTCCATCTTATGTTTCCATAACTCAAAATTAGTGCCATTAAATTTCTCCACCTCTAATCTTAAGGATGTGCATACCATCTCCTTCTTCCAACAAGATTATAGAATACTCTACACAAAGCTCCCACTCAACCTATGATTATCTCAAAAAAACCCTACCCAACAACTAGGACCAAAGGTGATCAAGCTCTGATACCAACTAAAAGGAAGCTAGGTGTGCATAAATCACTTCCTACACTAATCTAATGAGGAGAGATGAGTGCAAATTCTTTTTAGCCTTTACAATTAGAAAATGGTTAACACAACAATGGAGATATTGTAGCAACACACAACACAAGAATGTAAGACAGAAGAAGAGAGTGACAAGATATAACATGGGGAAAACCCTTATCAGGTGAAAAACCCCACACTCCAAAATATGTATAATGTATTATCAAAACTGTAATGGTTTACAATACACTTGAAATGCAATCTCTTAGGAGTGTTTGACACTCGTATCTGGATAAAAACTAACAACATAACAGTACCTATCAATCACATAATACATCTCCTCTCAAAGCATCTTCTTAAATAGAAGTTTACAAGGCAAAACTAAGCTTTTTCTTGAGATGGGTGTCTAACTTGGCCTCATAACCCAAAACCCATACCTAGGGACACTTGTCCAACACTGCAACATTGTCATGACACTTTTCATATCACCCCATCCCAATGTGGTCACCTATTTCTAAGTTGGGCAATGACAGATGCTCTTACGACTCTTACTACTATCATAGAATCCATCATAACTATGATATCTTATAGTTGTAAGAGAATCTATCATACACAGTCTAAAAATAGTATATTCTCTTACAACATGTCATAACCCTCCTTGGGGCAACCAAAGATGCTTTCTTCCAAGATGCCTTGTGACACGTCTTCACCTGTCATAGAACATTCCATTTTCGACTCTTACGCGTCATACATTCTGTCATAGGAATTTGTCATAACCATTTCGGTCAAGATTCACTTACACACTAGTCAAGATGCTGACACATGGTAGAAAACCTCTACCACACAAAGGGGAGCCCTATCTCCACATGGAGTGAGTTGACAATCCTAGTCATCGTACAAGTGGAGTGACAACTCACCGTGCCACTTCACACTAAATGAGAAAATAGGATGTGCAACAAAATTACAATATAGGCTAAATAAATAAATACATTACAAATAATAAATGCAAGGAATTGCCAAGGTTGAGACACCTTAATTCCCAAGATTCTCTCACTTGTCAAACACCTTGTAAGGGGCAATGGAAATAACAAGATTTAACTGCTATAGGCCGAGAGGCCCATAGACTCTGAACACCATGTGAACTTCTCTGTGCCCACTAGTTTGTCAATGCATCCGCACCATTTTTCAAAGTGTCTACCTTCTCCAAATTTACCTTCCCATCCTCTACCATGTCTCTTATGAAGTGAAACTGTACATCAATATGCTTTGTTCTGGCATGGAAAGTTGGATTCTTTGCTAGGCAAATCACACTCTGACTATCATAACAAATCGTAATCTATCCTGCATCAACACCAATATTTGAAAACAATCTCTTAGGCCAAATAGATTCCTTGCAAGCATGATTTGCTTCCATATACTCAACTTCTATCATGGACAAAGTGACCACAAGTTGTTGCTTACTCATCCAACTAATTGCACCACCAAACATAGTAAACACGTAGGCACTGGTGGATCTCCTGTTGTCAATGTCACCCACCCAATCAAAATCCACAAATCCATGAATACAAATTGAATGTGGAGGTCTTGTAGGATTACCATGATAGCATATGGAATACTCAGAAGTACCCCTCAAATATCTAAACACTCTCTTTATTGCATCCCACTATACCCATCCAAGATTAGCCATAAATCAACTAAGGACTCCCATTGCTTGGGCAATGTCTGGTCTTGTGCAGACCATAGCATACATCAAACTACCAACAACACTAGCATAAGGTACTCTGCTCATGTCCTCCACCTCACTAGGAGATTTTGGACAATCATTAATAGACCACTTTGTCCCCAATAAAATAGGAACACACAATGGTCTACAATCTGCCATGCTGTACCTATCCAACATGGTCTTCACATACTTACTCTAGCTTAACCAAAGTTTTCTGTTAGCTCTGTCTCTTTTGATTTCCATTCCTAGAATGTACCTGGCTGCCCCTAGATTTTTCATCTCAAACAGTACTAACAACTAAGACTTCAAATCAGAATTCATATTCTTACCATCCCCAATTAACAACATATCATCAACATACAATGCAATAATAAGAATGCGATCATTGTCAAATTTATAATACACACAATGATCTGATTTTGATCTTAGAAATCCAACCAAAAACTCAAAGGCATCAAACTTCAAGTACCATATCCTAGGAGACTACTTCAAACCATACAAAGACTTTTTCAACTTGCAAACCAAATTTTCTTTACCTTTCTTTATGTAATGCACTGGCTGTGACATGTAAATCTCTTCCTCCAAATCACCATGAAGGAATGCTATCTTCACATCCATCTTCTCCACCTCTAAGTCATAAGCTGCTGCAAGAGATAATAGGAACCGAATAGATGTCAACTTTGCAATGGGAGAGAAAATTTAACCATAATCAATTCCCTCCACTTGAGAATACCCCTTCGCAACCAGTCTAGCCTTGTACTTTTCAATACTACCATCTACACTGAATTTCTTTTTGAACACCCATTTTCATCCAAATGGTTTCCATCCTTCAGGTAAAGGCACCAAGTCCCATGTTTTATTCTTTTCCAAAGAAGCCATTTTATCTTCCATGGCCTCCTTCTAGGAACCTACATCTTTCATGCCCATAGCCTCTGTCAGAGTTCTAGGCTCATCAATGTTAGTAAGCAAGGCAAAAGCACAACTAGAATCAAGCAATGAATAACCAAACCTATCAGGTTGCTTCCTTATTCATGTAGACCTCCTCAATGGATGAGATTGAGGTTCTGCTTCTTCTTTTGAGATTTCAGAGTTGCTAGAGCTCTCCTCATCATCAGGTCTCACAGGGTCTATCAATTCAGTCTTCTCAGGGGTAGAAGGAAACTGAACCACATCCTATTTCTTTTTTGTTTCTTTTGGCTATAAAACAATGGGAGAATGTGTTAGCTCTTTGAAGATAACACTTCTTCTATACAACACTTTTTCAGTCACAGGATCCCAAAGCTTGTATCCTTTCACACCAACACCATAGCCAATAAAAATACACTTAACAGCCTTGTTCTCCAATTTAGACCATTTCTCCCTAGGCACATGTGCATATGCCTCACAACCAAAAACACGAAGATGTCTAACTGAAGGCTTCTTACCAATCCACACCTCCATAGGTGTTTTACCAACAAGAGATGATGTAGGAGACCTATTTACCAAGTAGCAAGCAATGGCTACAACTTCAGCCCAAAACTTTTGTTCGAGGCTTGCTCCACTAAGCATACTCCTAGCCTTCTCCATTAGTGTCCTGTTCATCCTATCTGCAACTCCATTTTTCTGCGGGGTGTATGGAGTTATCTTATGTCTTTCAATCCCTTTCTCTTTACATAAATTATCAAACTTTGATAAACAAAACTCACCACCGTTGTTAATTCTCAAACACTTAACCTTTTTACTAGTCTGATTCTTAACAAAATATTTAAACTCTTTGAACCAACTAAAGACTTCAGTCTTGCTTCTGAGAAAATAAATCCATGTCCTTCTACTATAATCATCTATAAAAGATATAAAATACACAGATTTGGAAATCTAAGGAACACTAATAGGACCAAACACATCAGAATGAATAAGGTCCAACACACTAGAAGACTTGTGAGAACTAGAGTAAAACTGAACACGATTTTGCTTTCCATATATACAATGTTCGCAAAAGTTGAACTTGAGATTACAATCATTCAACCCCTCAATGAGGTTTTTATTTTTTAGGGTTTGAAGACCCTTCTCACCAATGTGGCCAAATCTCTTATGCCATAACATTGTCTTTTCAGTAGGAAGTTCAACTTCCAAAGTGTAGACACCCAAATTTGTCCCAACTTTGTCCATGTCCTACAACACCTTGTTAAAACATTATCTAAACATCATAAGCCATTTTTGTCCTAAATCCCACTCTTAATCCCATTAATTAAATAAATTTTATTTATTTAATTAAAATCCCATCTTAATTCCATCCTCATCCTACTTAGCCAATTAATTAAATAAATTTTATTTATTTAATTAATTTCACATGCATAATCCCACTTTCCAATTAATTAAATAAATCTTATTTATTTAATTAATTTCCAACTCCTATCCCAACTAATTCAAATATTTTATTTGAATTAAGTCCTCCATATCTTATCCCATCCTATTCATTTATCCAATTAATTAAATAAATCTTATTTATTTAATTAATATCCAACTCATATCCCAACTAATTCAAATATTTTATTTGAATTAAGTCCTCATCTTTCATCACATTCCAACACTTGTCCAGTCAATCATGTGTTACAACTTTTATCTTTCACATGCACAACTAATGGGACCTAATTTTAGTATTTATCTACACAAGGACACCTAAGCCTTATCTTCCCTTGCCACATGTCAATTGACCACAATTTCTTAATGTGCAAGGAAACCTAACTTAATCCTATCCATCCATTTCATCTAAAGCCCTAATTGATCTTAGCCATCCATTTGAACTAAGCCAAGCCTATAAATCAAACCCCTCACAAGCCATTAGCAATGCATTGAGCCTCAAGTACCCTTATTCTACCAAATTTTCAAAAATGTATTGATCCTCAAGTATCCACATGCTGTCGAAATATCATTAGAGCCTTTGCATCCTTCATCTATCATTCATTCTATCATCTTCATCTTAATGTTATGTTGTAGAAATGAGCACCCAACATTCCTCCAACAATAATCCTTCAAAATCTTGCATGCTCATGCGAGGTGGAGAAGAGCAATAGAGATAAATCGAGCATAGCGTGGAGATTGGTTTGCATTTACATTTGTTATTTTGATTTTCATGTTGTCTTGTGCTTCATTGTGCATTGCTAGGGTTTTTATCATTGCTGATTATACATTTACCCTAATTTGTAATTTTATCCTAACTACATTTGGCACGCTCGGTGGGACAGATGACAAGACATGGGATTGATGGGAACTGGAGCAGACTCAGATGGACAAAAGGACTAGACATGGAATGGAGGGGAAAGTGGAGCCTCGGGGGCGCATTAAGGATGGCCTTGCCTACATGACAATGCAGAGGTAGCATAGTTCAGGGCTTGGACCATGGATGGACTAAAGGATAGACGACAAGATATGAGATGGACAGGGAAGCAGAGCCTCGGGGGTGCATTGATAATGGCCTTGCCTACGTGACAATGCAGAGGCAGCATAGTTCGGGACTTAGACCATGGATGGACTAGAGGATAGACGACAAGATATGAGATGGACAGGGAAGCAGAGCCTCGGGGGCGCATTGATAATGGCCTTGCCTACGTGATAACTCAGAGGCGACGTAGTTCGACAAGAACCCTAATGGACCTAAGATATGGATCAGATGAGACGTGATATGGAACTGATATGGATCAGATAAGACACGATATGGAACCGATATGGATCAGCTATGGAACAAACAATACTGATGACAAGGAACCACCATGGATATGTAGATAGATGGAAGATAGTAGATACAGATAGTTATGAGGATGGGCAATAGTGGATAGAAGGTGTATATCAAAAAATTTGGATTTATAAATGGAAATGATCAAATAATGAAATGCATAACTTAAACCCAAATAATTCAATACCTCGGAGATGCAAGATGAGCTTGATTGATTGATCAATTTGTTGTGTTGATTGCTCGATTCTACAACATAACGTTGATAAGGATGCAAGCTAGATCGATTGAAGATGATGGATAATGGCTTGAGATGAAAATTCAGCAGAGTGAGGTTGCATGAAGAAGAATCATCCAATTCCCCCTTCTCCTCTAATGTCTTCTCTAATGTCTTCTCTAATGTCCTTTAATCCCCCCTATCAACGTTATGCTGCGGAATCGAGCAATCAACACAACAAAGAAATCAATCAATCAAGCTCATCTTGCATCTTCGAGGTATTGAATTATTTGGGTTTAGGTTATTGCATTTTATTGTTTGAATCATTTCCATTTATAAATCCGAATTTTTTGATATATATTTTGGCATGCCTGGTGGGACTCACTTCGCTTGATCTTTTTTGCAGGTTTTTGTAGTAAAAATTTACATTCATATAAACCCCATTGTTGAGTTTTTGTAGGTTTAATTAACTTTTTGTTGCAGATCTGCTACGTTTTGGACAAAACCCTAGGTTTTAAAGATTTCATCATATCTTCCAAATGGCTATGAATTTTTATATAATATTTTAGAAAAAGTTTCTCCATGATATAAGGAAGCTATAGCAGAAAAATTTTGGGTTTATCGTGATTTTTACGGGATTTATCATGTTTTTATGTTTTTTCATAAAATCGCAATTCTAGGTGCAAATCAGTGATTGTTTTGGAAATTTTTACATTTTAGGAAAGCTCTTAAAATTCTAATAGGGGTCTATGTTTTACAGATTTAATTTAGAGGTCGTTTACAATGTGAAAAAATTAGATCTTTGCCGACTGTACTATTTTCATAAATCTACATTTTTGGGCGTAAAACAGGGAATTTCTCTGATTTCTTTACATTTTCGAAAATCTCTCTGAAAATTAATGGGGGTCTCTTCTTTTATTTTTTAATTTTCAAACCAAAAATGTATCGAAATAATCAAATCTAATTCAGCTATGCATCTAAAATTACAATTTTCCTTGCCTGATGAGCCTATTTTTTTATGTCTGCATTATAATATCATTTTTTTTTTATGTTGTAGGTGATCATAAGGAGCTTTAGTAGTAGCAAAAATAATCAGGTGCACTCATTCTAATCTTTCATCTTAATCATTGTTTGTATCACACATTTCAATTTGGGCATAAAATGAACAATTGTTTGCAAATTTACATCAAAAAATTGGGCTAAAATAAACCATTATCTTCCATCACATTTGGATTTGGGTCTAAAAAGAACAAGTGCTTGAACTGTTTGTTACACATTTTAATTTTCTAAGGGGAAATTAACAACTGCGAGTGTGAATCAAGTGACAGCTCACTTGGTTTGCTTTTGTCATACCCTTCTTAGGAGGCCTACTTGGAGACACACCACTCCAAGGGATGACCTCAATTGAGGCTGAATCGAAAGACACCCTCATTGGGAGTTGGAATCTTGTCACTCTTGGCTAAGCCCCAAAGAACTTTATACCTTTGGGAAGTGAAGGTGAAGGGTGGGTTACCCCTTTCTCCTGGCTGTGTGGTAGGATTTCACTTTCAATTCCATAGTCAACCTTGTGCAATAGATAGCCTAAGATCTAATTGGCTATACCCACTTGACTACACATTAGGCTTGTTGATGTGTCTTCCATGTGTGCTTGCATAATCATCACATTTCATTTTCAAAGTCAATAATTGCTTATGTGTCTTGCGTGAGTGATTCATGTGTGTATATGCATAATCATTTGTTTGAACATTGCCAAATCAAGATATAAACACCAAACACAAACAATTCATCCAACATTTCATCCACATCACCCAATTTTGTCATTCCACATCATATCCTAATCATAACCAAATCAATTTCATTCTAAACATATCCTAGTCACATCCATACTCATTCCAAATCATATCCACATCATCATCAACCTATTCCTAGTCAACACTTGTCAAGATGGTCGTAATCATTCAAGGGGGGTATCCCTCTAATTATGAGGCAAATCCCAAGCCTAAGGTGACAATTCAAGGGGGTTATCCCTCTAATCATGAGACAAATCACAAGCCTAAGGTGACAATTCAAGGGGGCTATCCCTCTAGTCATGAGACAAATCCCAAGCCTAAGGTGACAATTCAAGGGGGTTATCCTTATAATCATGAGACAAGACCTAAGCCTATAATCACAATTCAAGGAGGCTACCCCTCTAATTCAAATAATGAAATAAAACTAAAGCCTAAGGTCACAATTAGAGGAGCCCCTCTTCCTAATCCAAATCATGAGAAGAAACCAATCACAATTAAAGGTGGTTATCTTCCTAATCCAAATCATGAGAAGAAACCAATCACAATTAAAGGTGGCTATCTTCCTAATTCAAATCATGAGAATGAACCAAAGCCCAAGATCACAATTAAAGGAGCCTCTCCTCCTAAGACCAAGTTTATACTTCGAGGAGGCTATCTCTTTATTGATGACGATGAGACAAGTCCAAAATCCCCATCCACTTCATATCAACCAAATTCATCCACATGTCATATCAACCCTTCATCAACCTATCACAACCCTTATCCATATCAATCCATATCACAACAATCATTATCCTATGCAACCCCTCCATCATCATCACATCAACACATTTACCAACATCAACAACAAATCATATCACAACAAGAAGTCCAAACACCATCCCAACCTCAACAAATTCCACATCAACCTTACATGTCATCATCTTCAACTTCACACCAACCTAATTCATCCACCTATCATGTTAATGCCACATCAACAAATCAACCTTCACCCCAACATTATCCAATTTTTAATTCTCACATTCCAACATACCACCAAGCCCATCCACAAAGCAATCAAGTGATATCACAAGAACAGCATGCAAGTCCCAATGGCCCTTTGTACATAAATCAAGTGAACACAAGTCAACCTTGCCAACAAGATCAAATGCCCTCAACTTCATACCAAACCCAAGACCTTTTGTCTACATATCCCACCATTTCACTCAACCACCAAGACTATCAATGGCCTTGACAACAAGCACAAGTGAGCCTAAGTCCACCTTTACAACAAGAAGCACATGCAAGTCCAAGTGGCCCCTTGTACATAAATCAAACAAGCCCAAGTTATCCTATGCAAGATCTAATAACCTTTGACAAGGGAGATACCAATCTAGAGTGGCCACCACCATCCCATCCCATGCCAACACATGAGCCAACAAGTCCTATCCCAACACCACCATCTGATCCTACCCCTAGTCCATTGGTCCATCAACCTGCCAAACCACCAAGCCCTCCATCACCTTCATCACCATGTCATTCTAATCCTTCACCAAAGGATGCGGCTGAGAGAGTTTTACAAAGGATGCTTGAAGCAAAACTCATTGAACTTCCTAAAGTCAAACCATGTGAAGAAAGTCCATATGATGAACATGATTATTGTGCATACCATAGGACCAAAGGCCATGATACAAATACATGCCCCATGTTTTTCCCAATTGTTTACAAGGTGTATCGACATACAATAAGAAATCATGTCACATCATCCCAATCCCATGTATTACCCTCATCCAATCCAAATCTTAGCCTATCAAACTCAATTATCCTTCCATCCAATCAAAGTCCTAATCATAAGCCTACAACACCATCTACTATTATCATTCATCCATTATATTGCCCTTCCACTCATACCCTTGCGAAGGATGTGATCCATTGGCTACTAGCTAGGAATAAACTACCTCCATGTCAAACACCCATTTATGAGCCTACCCAAGAACTTCCAAAGGTCATGTTCAATCCTATAATCCCATCATGTGGTCCACCTATCCTTGAGCCTATCCAAGAGCCCTCAATTAACATTCTTAGCCCTTCAAGCCCATCATGTGACCTACAAGCCATCAAGCTTATTTGTGAACCTTCTATCATTAATCCAAGTCAAGAGTCGTCATGTTCTCATGTTGTTGACCAAAAGCCTATCCAATAGTCATCCACTTCCATTCAAGCAACCCAAGAGGTATGTCAAAGGTTTAATCCTAAGCATGTGGAAACATTAAGCCCTAGTCCAACTCAAGATCAAAACACTTTCATGCAACCCATCCATAACATTTACCTTCTTTATGATCAAGATGATATCCATGATAAAGAAGCTATCCATGAGCAGCTTGATCCTATCCATAATCTTATATCCATCCATGAGCAAGATATCCAAATTGCTCCTATTGATCCGCCATCTAGCCCTATCCATAATGAACAAACATCCACTTGTCATGATGAGACACTTGTCCCCCCAATAAGCATAAAAAATCAAACAAATAACTTGAATCTTAGTGAACACAATGCTAATCAAGATCCTAATGATCCTCCTTCCATATCCACCATCAACTCCACTTCAAATCCAATATCATGTCCTAGTGGTCTTACAACCTTTGTCCATGAATGTTCTTCCTTAGGACAGCAACAACCTTTGTCCTCCACTTCACCTTCTCCATCCAATAAAGAACTCAAGTCTAGTTCCCAAAACATGTCTAGTCCCATAGTCAATTGCATCCTCCAAAACATGAACTACCAAGGCAAAGGCCTAGGCCTTTATGAACAAGGTATTTTGGAGCTAAACCATGTCAAGATTCCTCCATGCTCATATGGCCTTGGATACACACCCCAAGGTAAACAAGGCCAAGATGTTGGTAATCCTTTCATGCATCCTAAACCTACCACTTTCCATCACACCCCCCATCATCTACCCAAAACATATGTAGCCATTTCACCTCCATCATCCTATAAATGTCAAAAGCATGTGATCATACACCTTCTGCCATCCACTTTGCCTCCACTTTTACCAACTCCAAATATCCCTCCATCCATTTTGCCACCATTGCTTCCAACACCTAACATACATATCATTCATAAGTATCCTTACATCCCTAATCATGGCCAACAAAAGCACACATCGTTTAAGCATAAATCTTCCACTCATTCCACCCACCCCATGGGATTCAAAAGTAAAAATTTTTATTCCTTTATCTGTAAAGCTAAAAATCCAACTAAAACTCCTAAGGACCCTCATGTCTTAGGGCATCAATGTGAAAAGTCTCTAAATCATCCATCTTCTAAGCAAAGTACATTCACAAAGCTATCCAAACCCTTACCTCTAAAAGAAAAGCCCAAAAGCAAAATGGTTTGGGTTCCTAAGCAAATAACTAGCAAAGCAAATGAGGCATCCTCATCCACATCTCAAGAATCCCAACCACCTATATCCATCCAAAAGCCTACTTCCATCCAAAACTTCCATTCTCTTGAAAAATCCCACAAGCAAAACAAAAGCACTAAACATACTAAATCTATGTGGGTTCCTAAATCACTTCATTAACCATCTCCTAAGCAAACATCTCCATTGCTTCCTACACCATCATCTCACCAAAAGCTTCAATGTTTATCATGGTGTGTGCAACCATTGGTCATGGTTCCCTTCCATTCCAAAATATTCCCACATGCCTACATCTCCCCATCTTCCATCTATTATCCTACATATCTCCCCCAAGCTATCCCTTATATGGTCCATGCTTTTGCATAAGCCTTTCATCCATATTCATTCCATAAGCCCATATAAATCCACACCATAAGCCACTAGCCTACCCTACCATAATTCCACATCATAATCCACTATCCCCATCCATCTATCCTTGCATGAACCTTTCATAATCCATTTCATCATCCACTATCTACCTAATCCATCTCTCATCCCCACAATCCCTTATCAACATCTATGACCATAATGACATGGTCCATGTGAAGACATCATCCATCTCTAAAGGGACACTATCAACCTTCATAGCACTAAACACTTGAGTCCCTCCTATCCATTACCATGGTGAAAACCTGGCAAACAGGCGCCATGTGTAATTGTCAACCCATCTAAAAGTAAAAAAAAAGCAAAAAAGAAAAAAAAATCAAAAAAGTAAAGAGAAATCCCTTCGTCCAACGGTGAAAACCTGGCAAACAGGCGCCTTGGATAAGTACCATGATAAAAACCTGGCAAACAAGCGTCATGTGTAGGTTGATCTTCTATGTCACTTACACTTGGGGGCACATTGTCTTATCCAACCTATCCATTTCCCAACTATCTATCCCATTATATCATACCAACCTATCTTATCCTATCTTGTCATCTTACCATCCTTAGCCATTACATAAACATGCTTATCCTATTGAACCCATTTATCCATCCTTCCGCCTTTTGATCTTGATGAAGATATGGGGGCAAAATGTTGAAACATGCTTTGATATCTCTTGATATACCTTATCCTTTTCCAAACAATCCTATCATTATCCACCTATCATAAGCCATCTTATCCAAACAAATCCAATCATGTCATCCCTTGGTCATGAACTTTGTCATGTAAAATCCTAAGCATTACCACCTAGAATGGGGCATGTTCTTTCTATGCAACATAGCCTTTGAAGATCACATCCTAGCTCCCTTATGATCCATCCACTATGGCATATCCTTATCATGAGCTTTCCATCTTATTGCTTATCCCCATCTATTTATCATGAAGTTTTCCACTATAGCCTACCTATCTGTTTATCATGAGGCAAGCATCCATCCCTATCCTCTTATCTATCCATCCAACTCTCATGAGCCTTCCATCTTATTCACTATCATCCATCCCTTGCACCTAGACTTGGTTTTCCCTTGTCATTGGTATCTAGCACAAAGGCTACCCAAATTGTAAATCCATTGACATTTAAAACATTTCAAATACACACACACACAAAAAAAAAAAACACAAAAAACACAAAAAAATCAAAATATGTCAAAAAATCCAAAAATCAAATATCCAACAAAAAAAATCCAAGAAATAAAAGCAATCACATCATCCAAAACAATCCACTCCATCAACATTCAATCAAAATCAAACTCATCATCATCATCAATTCTTCATATCAATAACATTCATTCATCCATTTTCAATCAATCCATTTCCAATCATAGCAATCAAGTCAATCTAAGCAATGATCTTAAATCCAAGTCACACTACCATATCAAGCAAGCCAATCAATCAAGGAACATTATCTAATCAAATCAATAGGTTTTGATCCTAATCTTGTCATGTGCCAATCAATCATCATCAATCATCATCAATGGGATATAGCATTCCCAAATCCTTGTGTTGATCTAGGGATATAGCTTTCCCCACAATGACAACACTATCTATCATCATCAATCAAACAATTAATCATTGGTTTATGACTTGACAAGGGCCATACCTTGTTTGTTTTACATCCTTTGAGCATACTGAGAACACTTGCTTATGCTTAGATTGAATCGACACTCTAATCATCACACCATCATTATCATCATTCAAAATAATCCAATCATTAAAACAATCAACCTAGCAATAGAAAACATCAAAACCAAAGCACATCAAGCTAGCCATCAAAACAAATCCAATCACTTCAGCAAATCAAAAGCAGCTCAATCCACCACAAATCATCCATCCTTCATCAAATCAATCTAATTAGCATTTCATCATCTTCCAACCATTCCAAGCAATGATCCAAGTGTAAGCCCATCCTTAATCCATACCAAGCAAGTTAATCAATCAAGCCAACTTATCCAAACGCGATCAATGGTCTTGATCCTAGCCTTGTTGTAAGCCAAATCACTCAGCTAATTAGCCAACCAACTCAAAAAACAACCTTGTGTTGATCTAGGGATATAGCTTTCCCCGCAATGACAACACTCTCAACTATCATCAACAAAACAATCAACAATTAATCAATGGTTTACAGATTGACAGGTGCAATACCTTGTTTGTTTTTGAATCATTTGTGCATGCATGCTTGCTTGCTTGTGTGTGTTATCATTTTATCTTGCATTTGCATCAAATCCGTATCTTTCCAGCTAATATTCATATCTTGTGTATGTTGGAATAGCTTTTTGCACTATCCTTTGCATCTAAGGTCATATCATACCTTTTGTGCATTAGGACTTTAATGCTCTAAGTTTACTTCCTCATACGTTAGACAAGGTTGTATTATGCTGGGGCACGAGACACATCATCACCCTGGTCCTTAGACCTTGGTACATAACGTCTAGTGCTATATCAAACATCATGGTTGCTCACCTTCATTGCAGCATAACGTATCTTCATTTCTTCTATCTATCCCCTTATCTTTCTTTTTGCAGCCAAGCCATTTCTTTTCGAGAGCATACCCGTGTTTGTCCAACCCACCTATTCTCTTGAGGGGGCATCATCATCCCATTTCATCATGCATCATCATCCTATCTTTCCATCACTATCTCCATTTCATCCCATATCCTTTTCCTCTATCCATACCTTAACTTCTTTGAAATGATGTTACTCGACATAAAGCTTATCATCTCGAACATCATCTCAAAGAGGGGCAAAATGTAGACACCCAAATTTGTCCCAACTTTGTCCATGTCCTACAACACCTTGTTAAAACATTATCTAAACATCATAAGCCATTTTTTTCCTAAATCCCACTCTTAATCCCATTAATTAAATAAATTTTATTTATTTAATTAAAATCCCATCTTAATTCCATCCTCATCCTGCTTAGCCAATTAATTAAATAAATTTTATTTATTTAATTAATTTCACATGCATAATCCCACTTTCCAATTAATTAAATAAATCTTATTTATTTAATTAATTTCCAACTCCTATCCCAACTAATTCAAATATTTTATTTGAATTAAGTCCTCCATATCTTATCCCATCCTATTCATTTATCCAATTAATTAAATAAATCTTATTTATTTAATTAATATCCAACTCATATCCCAACTAATTCAAATATTTTATTTGAATTAAGTCCTCATTTTTCATCACATTCCAACACTTGTCCAGTCAATCATGTGTTACAACTTTTATCTTTCACATGCACAACTAATGGGACCTAATTTTAGTATTTATCTACACAAGCACACCTAAGCCTTATCTTCCCTTGCCACATGTCAATTGACTACAATTTCTTAATGTGCAAGGAAACCTAACTTAATCCTATCCATCCATTTCATCTAAAGCCCTAATTGATCTTAGCCATCCGTTTGAACTAAGGCAAGCCTATAAATCAAACCCCTCACAAGCCATTAGCAATGCATTGAGCCTCAAGTACCCTTATTCTACCAAATTTTTAAAAATGTAAGGATCCTCAAGTATCCACATGCTGTCGAAATATCATTAGAGCCTTTGCATCCTTCATCTATCATTCATTCTATCATCTTCATCTTAATGTTATGCTGTAGAAATGAGCACCCAACATTCCTCCAATAATAATCCTTCAAAATCTTACATGCTCATGCGAGGTGGAGAAGAGCAATGGAGATAAATCGAGCATAGCGTGGAGCTCGGTTTGCATTTACATTTGTTATTTTGATTTTTATGTTGTCTTGTGCTTCATTGTGCATTGCTAGGGTTTTTATCATTGTTGATTATACATTTACCCTAATTTGCAATTTTACCCTAACTACACAAAGCATGAGCACTACCATCAGGATTTGTTACAACAGATTTCTTGACTGATTATTTAGATGGTGGGGATGAAGTGACTGCAACCCTTTTCTTCGAGTCAGAAGAACTATTGCACTATGAAATGCATGCCTCCAGCTAAAACAAAGTAACTCTCCAAGTACCCTTCGCAAGCACCATAGATCCTCTATTCATCTTGCATCCATCCTTCAAGAAGACAACCTGCACACTTGCATCATTCAACTTATAGATAGCAGGTTCTGTGCCAATCTTGGGATGTGCATAACCCTAGTGATCCCCTTCACTCATCCATCAGGGAATCAGATTGAGACTCTTCCATGACCAACAATCTTCAGATGAGAATCGTCACCCAGGTACACTCTCCCACCATGAAACTCTTCATACTTCATGAACCAAGTTTGATGCGAGGTCATGTGGAATGATGCACCAGAATCAATCAACCACACATCATCAGATGCATGGGTGGCTAGGGCTGTGATGAAGGCATCACCATCATCTTGTGACTTGTCAGAATCTGAATCTGGGACATTCTTCTTCTTCTTTTCCTTCTACTCTTTGCATTCCTTTTAGAAATGCCTAGTTTTTCCACAGTTCCAATAGAGAGCCTTGGACTTTCCAGGAGATTTGGATCTCACACGGGATTTGGATCTACCCTTCTCAACTTTCTTGTCCTTCTTTTTCCCTTTGTCCTTAGGTCTTCCACGAACCACAAGAGCCTCTTTGGTTGCTTCAAAAGAATTTCTCTGCATATCTTCAGATAACAACAAAGATACCACTTCATCCATTTTAAAATTGGATGTGGTGCTCCCAATAGCCATAACAAGATGATCCCATGAGTCTGACAAGGAACAAAGCAAGGTCATACAACGATCCTCCTCCTCCATCTTCACACCAACAGATGTCAATTGTGTAACTAACATGTTGAAAGCATTTAGGTGATCTACAACTAATCCTCCATCCTCCATCCGCAGAGAATACAACTTATTTCTCAGAAAAAGCTTGTTCATCAGGGATTTGGCCTGATAAACATCACCCAGCTTCTTCCAAAGGTCTTTCATGGTCTTCTCCTCATGGACATTCAATAGGACATAATCAACTAGACTGAGTCTTATGAGACCCTTAGCCTTCTGATCTTTGAGATTCTAATTAGCTTGTGCCATTGTGGCTGGTTTTACACTGGAAATGCTTTCCCATAGGTCTTGATCAACAAGCATGTCTTCCATCTTAAGTTTCCATAACTCAAAATTAGTGCCATTAAATTTCTCCACCTCTAATCTTCCAGATGTGCCTACCATCTCCTTCCTACAACAAGATTATAGAATACTCTACACAAAGCTCCCACTCAACCTACGATTATCTCAAAAAACCCCTACCCAACAACTAGGACCAAAGGTGATCAAGCTCTAATACCAACTGAAAGGAAGCTAGGTGTGCAGAAATTGCTTTCTACACTAATCTAATGAGGAGAGATGAGTGCAAATTCTTTTTAACCTTTACAATTACAGAATGTTTAACACAACAATGGAGATATTGCAGCAACACATAACACAAGAATGTAAGACAGAAGAAGAGAGAGACAAGATATAATGTGGGGAAAACCCTTATCAGGTGAAAAAACCCACACTCCAAAACCTGCATAATGTATTTTAAAAAATGTAATGGTTTACAATACACTTATAATTCTATCTCTTAGGAGTCTTCAACACTCATATTTGGAGACAAACTGGCAGCATAATAGTACCTGTCAATCACATAATACATCTCCTCTCAAAGCACCTACTTAAATAGAAGTTTACAAGACAAAACTAAGATTTCCTTGAGATGGGCATCCAACTTGGCCTCATGGCCCAAAACCTACACCTATGGACACTTGTCCAACACTGCAACATGGTCATGACACTTGTCATATCACCCCATCCCAATATGGTCACCTATTCCCAAGTTGGGCAATGATAAATGCTCTTATGACTCTTACAACTGTCATAGAATCTATCATAACTATCATATCTTACAGCTGTAAGAGAATCTGTCATACACAGGCTAAAAACAGCATATTCTCTTACAACATGTCATAACCCTCCTTGGGGTGCTCAAAGATGCCTTCTTCCAAGATGCCTTCTGACACATGTCTTCACCTATCATAGAACATTCCATTTTTGACTCTATGCATCATAGATTCTATCATAGGAATTTGTCATAACCGTTTTGGTCAAGATTCACTTACACACTAGTCAAGATGCCAACACATGGTAGAAAACCTCTACCACACAAAGGGGATGCCCATCTCCACATGGAGTGAGTTGACCATCCTATTCATCTTACAAGTGGAGTGACAACTTACCATGCCACTTCACACTAAATGACAAAATAGGATGTGCAACAAAATTACAACATAGGCTAAATAATAAATACATTACAAATAATAAATACAAGGAATTACCAAGGTTGAGACACCTTAATTCCCAACAGATAGAATCACTAATCTAAGGTAGTTGAGTGTAAATTAACTATTAGTAAGTGCATCTTATATCACATGGAACATTGTGTAGAAGGTGTGCACTTAGACTTATGTAGACAATTTTCCATATCTATAGGTGTGGGTAGAAAATAGTGGAAAAGTCTTCTAGCATAGAGGAGACTAACTAGGAGCGATAGTTTGGGTGGAAATTATAGAGACATAAACTTGGTTGGATGCACTATAGAGGAGTCTAGTGTAAGAGGAGAAAAAGGGGGTGCTTGAGGTGTTTGACATAGAGGCACTTACATTCTTAGGGAGAGGGGATCCTAAGGAGCTAGCAAAATGGCTGCTAGCAATGGAGTGTTGTTTTGCACAAAGAGGAATAAAAAACCCATAGAGGATAGAGTTCATAAAGAGAAGGTTTGGAGTATCCAAGAGTGGAGATAGTGCAAATGCATGGTGTTAATGTAGGAATTGGACCATATGATCTCAAAAATCCTAGACGAGGTGGTGCACCTAGAAGTATAGACAAAGTGGTTACAAAGTCTAAAAGTTAGGAGGCACAAAAGGAATTATAGGAGTTAGGAAAGGATTTGTGGGTGTACCCACTATAGGAATTGGGAGAAGCACATGAGTGCATATGTGTTAGAGTAGACCACAACAATGTAGAGGATGAGACCTATGGGAGTCTTAATCAGAAGAATGTGTATGTGAAGGCATAGAATAGGTAAGGGGAGATAAACAAGGGAGGTGCAATCTTGATTGTCTATGGTAAGCCAAAAAATAGAACAACTAGTAGAGGAAATATGCCTAGAGCTAATGAAGAGAGAAGAAAGCATGGTAGAGACACCACATAAGCATGTCCCAATGGAGGAATCTTGATGGAGGGAGCATGTAGTGTGATTATGTGAAGATGTCTTGAAAAAGGCATGAGAAAGAAGGGAGTGTGAAGTTGGCACACACTTTGGTATAGGGGGTTGAGTGAAGCTAGGTAAAAACCCTTACAAGGAAGAAAAGCATAAACTCCCAAAAAGGATAGACAAGTTGTGTTCCAACTATATGCAATTCAATGTTGAGTAGGAGAAACCAAGATCGATGGAAGAGGAGGACAATATATGAATAGGAAAGGTAAATAAAAAGAAGAGAAATGGGGAAAGTGTGCCAAAAAGTGGACACTAGGCATAGGGGAAGGTCATGACCATTTCAATCGATGGTCAAAAGGGTGATTCTACTACATATTCCTATAATGTGAGTAGGGGATCACTCAGTTTCAACTTGGGATGTTTGACATAGGAGCATCCCAAGTCAACCCAAGGTGTTGCACATAGCTAGAAACTAGGGTAGACATTTCTAGTTCCTTAAATATTAGGCCCTAAAAAGGAGAATGTAAGGGAGGATTAGTGCCTAAGAAGTATGCACAAGGAGCATGGAGGTCATGGTGCAAATATTAATAAATGTGGCAAATGTGTAGAATTAGTAAGAGAAGGGCATGTGAGCATGCATATGTATAAGTCTTGCACATCAAAGTGAGAATGCAAAGAGTGCAATAAATAGGATTGCAGGTAGAAAGAAGTTTGGCATGAAGATAGAAGGGTGAGCACATGCACGAGTTATTTTGAAGGGAGCACATGACATTGGTGTGAAGATTAATGATGGAAGAAAAAGAGGAGAAGATGAAGTGGCAGGAATGTGAACCATTAGTGATTTCAAGTGATGAGTTTGAAAAATTAGGTAGTAGTTGAACATTGTAAAGTAGATAATCTTTGGGATCACAATGTTAAGAGGAGGGTGATAAAAATAGTAGGATGGATATCCACGTCTAACAATAAAAGTTCATGGGGTAATTATTGTAGGTTATAGAAGGATGAAGAAATCATACGACATTTAGGTGTCAAATAGAGTGAAGAGTACAATATTTGAATTCCTAGTGGCTATTTAAGCCAAGAAAGTTAGAAGAGAGGAGGAATTCCTAATTCTTTTAAGATGGATTATAGGAATCTAGTAACCTTTAGAAGATAGGATATATGGGAAGAGTTTGGATCCCATAGAAGAAGTCAAAGAGAGAAAAAAGGGTTTTGTTCCCATGGTAGGGAAAATAACATAGTAAGTGCTAAAGAGAGATGATGACCTCTTGCATATGGACCTATGTGTATAACTAGATTTGAAAGGCTTATTGTATAAAGGGAAATGACCCATTTTTGTAAATGTATCCTCATTACTTTAATAAGATGTTGCATTTTCTTCTACTATATGTGTTTCCTTGTTCTATTATGCATTATGAGTGTTAGTTTGTATGGTTGGGAATTCTTTAATTGTAACCCCCATGCCTCAACTACTATCAGATGAGATGTTTCTAAGTATAAAGTTGAATTAGGGGTTAGTGGGAGCACTAAATCAATCCAAATCATGTGTTACATAAATGTACTTAGAACACTCACACAAAGTGGTGTAAAATGAAGAGAAAAAGTTCCAAGTATTCACTTTTCATACTTACATTTTCCCATTACTTTGGTGTTGATATAATCTACACAAGGAAGCATACTAAAGTAAGAAGGGAAAAAAGAACTAGAACTAGAATAGCTAGAGATAATCTAGAGTCAATTTGTGAACTACATATAAACCTAAGAGTGTAACTAGTAATGATATACCCCCTTGCTTTTGTTTGTTCTAAAAATAGGTACACATGTCAAGGACAAATTAAAATTGGATAAAAATATAGCATCATAAAATGATAATTTGAGTATAGAAGATGAGCACAAGCATGGATACAAGTATAGAGTATAAATATGTGATAAGGAAATCATAGGAAAAATAGAGATTTATACCCAAGATACTTGTGTGTGATCATTTTGGATGTAGATGAAAGATGAAACATGCCACCACTTTTTCGCCCACAAGATGTTCAATCATGAATGCATGTAACTTGTGAAAAGAAAATAACAACCTCGCTCAAGTGAAAAACATAGATGAATATAAAATAGCACATGTAGTAAGAAATAGAAAAGAACTTAAGTCAAGGGCATCCATAAGATGTGTCACTTTAATTTTTTACCCCAATGAGGTGATCCTTTTATACCTTGATGTCATGATACACAAGTGGAGTATGATTCACTAATATCTCTTTACAAAAAATATGTCATGAAGTTGTGGCATGTTTGATGTACTATTTGGAAAACTCACATTTTCTTACTTTTGAGGTGTATCTTTTTTTTAGATAAAAGGTGGAAAACCACCTATAAAATTTATTAATGAAATAAAAATATGATACAAAGAAAAGAGTCAAGTATAAGCATCAGGTAACAAGCTGGCAAAAGTGTTAGAATTAGGCCAAACAACTGAGAGGGGGGGTGAATCAATTGTCCCACAACTTTAACCTTTTCTTCTTTTAATCTTCTTTCACAACTTACAAACATATTAATGATGTAAACATTAAAGTATGAATCAACAACACATGAGCAGAAACACAATTAACACACTTGACACCAAGATTTTTAACGTGGAAACCTAGTTAAGGGAAAACCACTGTGGGGGTTAACCCACAAGATTCGTACCCTGTTAAAAGTACTTAAAAGAAATGGGAAGGTATTTGCCTTTGGGTGCACTGCCTAGAGCTCACTTCTCAAAGAGGCTCACTACCTACAAGATTTTATGTTTAATACAGAAAGAATGAACTAAGAAATAACATCTTCTTCATGCCTGGTTTAGTCCCATTGATAGCTCACAAAACTTCTGCTCTGCCTCCAAACACATCTTCATTATATCTTCATCCTTTATTTTTTTGTTCTTCTGCTTGTCTTCTTCTCTGCTTTACCTCTATACCTTTCTTAGGATTTTATGATTTTCACACAAGGACAACTTTCTACAACTCATCCACAAGTATTTATACACTTCATCAACCTTGGAATGAACATCAAGGTCAGCTTGACTCAATGTGGATCACTATATTGTCATCCAAACATAGCTAGGACTTGAATCTTCTTCGATCAATACGCTATGCTCCAAAGAATTATTCTTAGATCATCCGCAACACGCTTGAATCACCCGGTCGGCCAAGACTAGGAAGAATAGCAACACCAAGGAAAATATCTTTAACAATGATCTCAATCTTCTATGTGGAGCTCCAACACAATAGACACATGATCCAGAGACCTCCACAAGCACATTAAATTCAACAATAACATCCACACTACTACAAATCATCAGAATCACTTGCATCTTCATCCGGTACCTCAAGAACACTGTCTGCCATGACTTTCACAGTAGAAAGGTTGCTTGCAAACCTCCAAACCATGAATGATTTGAGTTGAGGATACACACTAACTTCCCAAACATGCCTCTAGATCTGCAAATCATAGGTTTTCATTGCAGAGTAATTTAGACCAATTTCCTATCACTCTGTTTCTTCTGAACACTGCAAAACCTGGTTCTACTCAGATGGCCATAGCTTCTTCAAATCTTCATGTAGAACTCTCAAATCTTAACTGGAGCTACTTCAGACAATCCTCTACACAACCATATGGGCTACGTACTTTGATCTTCATTCCTCTGGAAATGCAGAGTAATCTACTTCACTGATCTACAATGTTTCCCCTATTTCTGACAAAGTGATATGTTGACATCAATGACAACACATCATAGGCACATATTTGCAACAATCCCCCCCTTTGTCATTGATTGCAACATATGATGTGAAAAAATGTTTCAACCATTAAGAAAGATTTCTCCCCCTTTCTCTTATCACTTCTACAACCACTTTTTCACTGCTCCCCCTTTCATCAGCAACTAGTTTTTCACATGACTTCTCTCCCCCTTTGACATCAATGGCAAAGGGCACATATTTACAATCTTTTCTCCCCCCTTTTGTTTTAGACTGATCTCCAAAAATTGCATACTAACTACTCCCCTTGAGTAGTATCTCCTTAACATCAATACAGATCACAAGATATGGCTGTGAATTCCACCAGATTGATGCACACTAGTGCATCTTAGTTCTAAACAGGAGGGGTAATAACCCCTAGCTTCCCTATGAGATACTCAAAAGCATCCTTAGGCAGAGGCTTGGTGAATATATCCACAATTTGATCCTTTGAAGAAACAAACTCCAATCTGACTTCATTCTCATTTACTTTCTCTCTCAAAAAGTGAAACTTGATGGATATGTGCTTTGTCTTTGAATGCAACACCGGATTCTTTGAAATGTTTATTGTACTTGAATTATCACAGAAGATTGTAACAGGCTCTTCAAACACAATTCTGATATCCATCAACATTTTCATCAACCACAATACTTGAGTATAATTGCTTGCTGTTGCTATATACTCTGCCTCTGCAGTAGACAGAGATATTGCCTCCTTTTTACTCAACCAAGAAACCAATCTCCTTCCCAAGAAGAATGCACCACCACTAGTACTTTTCCTATCATCCACATCTCCTACCCAATCAGCATCTATATATGCATGAAGAGTGAAGTCATTATCCTTTGGATATCATAAGCCATAATCAGATGTTCCCTTTAGATATCTAAAAATTCTTTTGACTACTACATGGGATTCCCTAGGATCAGCTTGAAATCTAGCAACAAGTCCAACTGCATTCATAATGTTAGGTCAGGTCTGAGTCAAATAAAGTAGTCCTCCAATCATTGATCTATACCTTTTCTAATCTTCCTTAGGTGAATCATTATCTTTACTCAACTTGTATCTGGTTACCATAGGAGTACTTACTGGTTTTGAGTCCTCCATTCCAAACTTTTTCAACAATTCTCTCACATACTTAGACTGAGATATGAAGATACCTTTATCTAACTAAGTAATTTGTAGACCTAAGAAGAAATTCATTTCACCAAACATGGACATCTCAAATTCACTTTGCATAGGGTCAACAAATTTCTTACACATGCTTCCATTTCCACCAAAAATGATATCATCAACAAATACCTCAATAATTAACATGTGCTCATGATCAATCTTGAAATAAAGATTACTGTCAGCTGTGCCTTTGATAAATCCTAGCTTTAGCAGATACTTATCTAATCTTGCATACTAGGCTCTTGGGGCTTGTTTAAGTCCATACAAAGCTTTCCTTAATATGTAGACCATATCCTTTTGATCAGACAACTGGAACCCTTCCGGTTGCTCAATGTAGACTTCTTCCTCTAGCTCTCCATTCAGGAATGTTGACTTGACATCCATCTGGTAAATTTTGAAATCTTTGAAAGCAACAAATGCAAGAAATAGTTTGACTACTTCAATTCTTTCCACTGGAGCAAATGTTTCTTCAAAATCAATTCCCTCTACTTGAGAATATCCTTTGCATACCAATCTTGCTTTGTTTCTCACAACTTCACCATCTTCATTTAGTTTATTCTGGAAGACCCATTTGGTTCCAATTACATTTTTGTTTTTAGGTTTGGGAACAAGATCCCAAGTATGATTCTTTTCAATTTGCATTAATTCTTCTTCCATTGCTTTTACCCAATTTTTATCATTACAGGCTTCATTCACTATTTTTGGTTCAATCTTTGAAATCAAACAATATTCTACTTGATCTTCAACAATTCTTCTTCTAGTTTGAACACCTTTATTCTTGTCTCTTATGATTTGATCTTCAAAATGATTCAACCTTACATACATGGGGGTTTTGGGAGTTTCTTGAACTTCTGATTCTTGAGCTCGTTCCTCAACATCTGCACTAACCGTTTAAGTCACGAGATTTTCTAGATCAATCTGGATCTGAGTATGGGTTTGAACTTGCTTTCCTTGACTTTGAATTTCATCTTGATCATCTAAATCATATCCATAGGGCCTATAAGGTCTTTCTTTTCTCTCATCAACCTTGACATTAGCACTTTCAACAATCTTTTTCAATCTTTTATTGAAGCACTGGTATGCCTTGCTTTGAGTAGAGTAACCTAGAAATATTCCTTCATCACTTCTTGCATCAAACTTGCCTAGATCCTCATCTTTTTTGATATAGCATTTACTACCAAAACATCTAAAATATTTCATAGTAGAAGGATGACCAAACCATAGTTCATAAGGTGTCTTACCAGAATTGCCTTTGATCTGCACCTAGCTAAGAGTGTAGATAGTAGTACTCACAACTTCTCTCCAATAGGCTTGTGGAACATTTGCTTCCATCATCATGGTCCTAGCAGCTTCTTGAATGGTCCAGTTCTTTCTTTCCACAACTCCATTCTATTGAGGAGTTCTAGGAGTAGATAACTGTCTTTTTATTCCATGCTTTTCATAGAATGTATCAAACTCACCAAAGGTAAACTCTCCACCTCTATTGGATCTCAGAAACTTTATCTTCACACCAATCTCATTCTCCACCATAACTTTGAACACCTTGAATTTGTCAAGAGCTTTTAATGTTTCTTTCAAGAAAGTTACCCACATCATCCGAGAGTAATCATCAATCAATAACATAAAATATTTGTCTCCTTGCACACTTCTAATTCTAGCAGGACCACATAGATTAGTATGCACAAGTTCCAACATTCCATTTGAAAATTGTTCTTTACTTTTGAATAAAGTTCTGTTTTGTTTACCCAATTGACATTCTCTACACATGCTATCAGCAGGTTTCACAAGTTTTGGAAGATCTCTCATAGCCTAAGTAGAACTTATCTTGACAATATTATCAAAATTCACATGACACATTCTCTTATGCCATAACCAACTCTGATCAATCTGAGAAATCAAACAACTTTTGCCAGTACCACTTAAATGAAAGATGTTACCTTTAGTTTGTGTACCTGATGCAATCACAGTTCTGGAGCTTGCTAAGATTTTGCATTTTCCATCCTTGAATCAGAGATCATACCCTTTGTCAACCAACTGTTCAACACTGAGAAGATTATGCTTCAATCCTTCTACATACAGAACATCATTAGTGTTATTCTTACCATCAAAAGAGATGAATCCTCTGCCATAGATTCTACAAGCTGAATTGTCTCCAAACTTCACAATTCCACCTTCATATTTTTCCAAACTTATACACTTATTTTTATCACCAGCCATATGATGAGAACATCCACTATCAATTACCCATTCCTCTTTTTCTTGAACCTGAGAAGCCAAGGCACTTTCCACATTTATACAGTTAGTAGATTCAGTAGACATCTGATCTTCTTCTTTGATAGCAATAAACACCCATTCATTTCTAGAATTACTTCCCATATCAGATTCAACATTAGTGACTCCTTCTTCAGCTTCTTGGACATAGTAACATTTCTTTTGAGCTCTTGATCTATTAGGGTTTGGCTTTGAAACCCTCTCTGGACACCTTGAGGCAAAGTGACCAATCTTATTACAAGAAAAACATTTGAAAGGCAACTTTCCTTCATACTTACTGGATCCTCTTGGCAATCTTTTGGCAATAAGGGCTTCAAGTTCTGCGCCTTAATTTCATCTTCAATATCCTTCCTTGCCTTCTCAAATCTGTTTGATCTTCCTGAAGAGCTTTCACCCAGATCATATCTTTGTTTTCCATATACACTGGCCTTAAATATAGATTCAAACTTAGGAAGAGAATTACCAAACTCACTCATTTCAAATGTTGAAAGCTTGCCAACCAACTGATCCCTTGTAACAGTTGTCACAGTTCTGATCTCTTCAATGGAAGCAACTTTATGCTTGTAAGCTGTAGGTAAGGATTTGAGCACTTTGGTAACAATCTCTAATTCTTCCAATGTTCCACCAACACTTCTGATACTGATCACAAGTTCATTCACTTTCTGCATGTAAGAGGTAATATTTTCATCTTCACTCATCATCAATCTTTTGTATCTACCCTTCAGGCTCTGTAGCTTGGCGCATTTGACATATTTATCACTTTCATACAGAGTTTCCAACTTTTCCTAGATTTCATGAGCAATTTTTATTTCCAGGACATTTTTCATTTCAGTATCAATCCGGGCACTTAACAATGCTTCTTTAGCTCAGAATCTTATACTCATTCTTAGTTATCAACCAAAAGGCATCACCCATACATTGCAAATGACACTGCATGCACACCTTCTAAAGGGAGTAATTTGTTCCATCAAATCTCAAACTTTCCTTCTTGTAAGTCGACATCTTGGATCTCCTCAAGCGGTCAAGCTTCTTTTAGAGGAACCAGCTCTGATACCAATTGTTGGAATTATGCCAGACAATTGAGGGGGGGGTGAATTAGTTGTCCCACAACTTTAACCTTTTCTTCTTTTAATCTTCTTTCACAACTTACAAATAGATTAATGATGTAAACATTAAAGTACGAATCAACAACACACGAGCAAAAACACAATTAACACACTTGACACCAAGATTTTTAACATGGAAACCCGGTTAAGGGAAAACCATGGTGGGGGTTAACCCATAAGATTCGTAACCTGTTAAAGTACTTAAAAGAAATGGGAAGGCACTTGCCTTTGGGCATACTGCTTAGAGCTCACTACTCAAAGAGGCTCATTGCCTACAGGAGGCTCACTGCCTACAAGATTTTATGTTTAATACAGAAAGAATGAATTGAGAAATAACATCTTCTTCATGCCTAGTTCAGTCCCATTGATAGCTCACAAAACTTCTTCTCTTCCCCCAAACACTACTTCGCTATATCTTCATCTTTTACTGCTCTTGTTCTTCTACTCCTCTTCTTCTCTACTCTGCCTCTATACCTTTCTTAGGATTTTATCATTTTCACACAAGGACAACTTTCCACAACTCATCCACAAGTATTTATATGCTTCATCAACCTTGGAATGAACATCAAGGTCAGCTTGACTCAATGCGGATCACTATACTATTGGCCAAACATAGTTGGGACTTGAATCTTCTTCGATCAATACACTATGCTCCAGAGAATTGCTCTTAGATCATCCGCAACACGCTTGAATCACTCGATCAACCAAGACTAGGAAGAACAACAACACCAAGGAAGAGGTCTTCAACAATGAGCTTAATCTTCAATGCAGAGCTCCAACATAATAGACACACGATCCAGAGACCTCCACAAGCACATTGAATTCAACAATAACATCCACACTACTCCAAATCATCATAATCACTTGCACCTTCATCCAGTACCTCAAGAACACTATTTGCCATGACTGTCACACTAGAAAGATTGCTTGTGGACCTTTAAACCACGAACCATTTGAGTTGAGGATACACAATAACTTCCCAAACATGCCTCTAGATCCACAGATCATAAGTTTTCATTGTGGAGCAATCCAGACCAATTTCCTATCACTCTATCTCTTCTGAACACTACAAAACCTATTTATACTCAAATGGCCATAGCTTCTTCAAATCTTCATGTGGACCTCTCAAATATTAACTGGAGCTACTTTAGACAATCCTCTACACAACCATATGGTCCACATACTTTGATCTTCATTCCTCTAGAAATGTGGAGCAATCTACTTTATTGATTTGCACTTTTTCCCCTATTTCTGGCAAAGTGATATGTTGACATCAATGACAACACATCATAGGCACATATTTGCAACAAAAAGATGACAAAAATATAACATTAATCTTGAATCTTCTCATCTTGTAATGGCATTTGGGAATGGAGAAGAATTAGGATGTGGTGACAAAATGCTAGAAGTATCTCCCTAGTATATGAGGAATAATATTAGGCCTAGTGTGCAGATTTGATAAAAAGGGTGGTGGTCTACACAAATGGATTTCCAAGAGGTAAAAAGGGGATTTTCTTGGATATAATAGAGATATTGTTATTACTATGCTTGTGCAACAATATCAACAAAATCATAAAGAAATAAGACAACAAAGTAAATTATTTTGATAGGATTATGATAAAGAAAACACCAAGAGATTCACTACCATGCTTATGGTGATTTGGACTATGAGGAATATATTCAAGGAGCAACTTGTTGCTTGCTTCCTATTGAAAATGCATTCAATGTTTTGCAAAAGAAATAATGGAGAAATCCTTGGGAGAACTGCAAGCTTCTATGGTGAAATTCGTTCTTTTGATAAAAACATGTAAGTAATGAGAACTTAGAGAATTCCTATGTGAAAGTTGTAGAGTTGAAGATAGAGAAAGAGAACTAGAAGGAAGCCCGCATCATATGTGAAAATAGGCCCTTTTATTTCTCTTATTTTCTATTCTAGATTTGGCTAAGGATAGGCTAATGATATCAAGGTGCATCTATGGGGACATTACAATTGTCAAGTGACATTATGAGGTAGTTGTTGACTTTTTCCCAGACTGGATGCTTATTCCCAGATTTCCCTACAAGGTAGCCATCAGTGATCAACAGGATCTCTGGGCCAGGGGGTCAACAGTATAGGAGATAGACTCTATATTTTATCTCCTCTTCTTCTTCAGGCTCTGCAAAACCTAGGGGGGTATTCCCTACTCAACATCCATGAGGATATGCATGCAAGGCTGGGATGTTGACAGAAAGCAGATGAGTCCTCCTGTAAGTAGACCAAAACTGAAAGATAAGGGCAAAGGGGCTAGCTTTGGGCCTATTTGCAGTTGTAGACAGAGGACTGAGGTTCCTAAACTAACTCTAATGTCCTAATGTTGGTTTTAGATTTTGCTTTGGAGTTTAAGTGTGGATGCAAAGCTGGATATGGTTATAACACAAAACAAAGCATGATTGGTGCCTATCCAGGGCCTGGAGTCAATAGACATACACCTGTGAATGATCAGCATAAACAACTAAAACTGGATTTCAAGGGGATATATGTGATACCTGCCTTACAGGCATCTCCCAATACAAAGTGTTAGGTTATCTCTACTTATGGTATCCCTACTGCAGTATATCCTTCCCAATGTTCAACCTGAAAATAGTTTAATCTACCCCTTGAGTAGAAGTTAAAAGATCAGACAGTCAACATAGGAATTCTATGCTCTAGAATCTAAACATTACTAAACATCCAGATTCAGAAGAAGAATACATGCAATACTGGAGACAGAATTAACACAACACATGCCAAACAGCATTTCTCATATAAATTTAATCATGAAGTCAGTGGGTTCATGCCAAAAACAAACAACAGGAGATACATAAACTCACAGGTAAGCTGTACAGAGCAACCAGATCAGCTTGTCATGCATTACAGAGCCAGAATCATCAACTTTCAACAACAACAAATGAACAACACAACCTGCTTATAACAGCCAGGTAGGTGCTCAGCAATTAATTACAATGTTGACCAAAATTCCGCCAGATACACAGTACCATAAAAATGGCGCTCAAACACACTACCAGATTGGCGCCCAAACATGAATGCAGCAGGTAGGGGAGGAGACAGGAAGATATCTCGAGCCCTGCGCCACTGCCCGCTGATTGACACCTCCAGTCGGGTACAAGATCGACCCACGCCATCGCCCATACCTCTGCAACAATCGCCATTAATGGCGCACCAACCCGCGGCCTGGGGAAAATCACCAAACAGACCATCGCAAGGTTTTCCCGCCGAGACTCATCATCATGATATTTGAAAATGCAGGATAACAATATCCCACATGCACCCCGCGATGACCTCAATAACACTTTATATACTAGGTCATGAGCATATATCATGTCGGTGCTTTTGCTCCCGACGACACTAGTATAGACTTCATCATCATCATCCTCCAGCAGCATGATATCCTGTTGTTCGAAATATCACCCTGACGTCATCATGATATTTGAAATATAACCTGCATGATAATCGCCTTCATCGGCACAACCTGATCCATCGGAGGAACATCCTCCTGCTGAGCCGATACCAAAAGTCTGGCCGATGAACATCCTGATGATGTCATCATCATATCCTGCTGACGTCATCATCATATCCGCCTACTGCACACCTCCTCACATCCGGATGACGTCATCATCATGTTTGCAAATATCAGGAGGTCTCTTCAAGATGATCAGTGTTAGAGATATGACCCCCGCGGACCTTGATGACGTCATCATCATATTTACATCATCATGATATTCGGAAGACAACCGGATATTTGGAAATATCCTGATGATGTTCAAATATCAGGTTGCACTGTAGCTCCTCTGTAAGATCGGGGCGAAAACTGAATATGATGATGCTGCTTGAAAAGATCACCCTCAATAGATAACACGCGAAACTAGCAGGCGGATATCTCCTCAACATCATCATGATGTTCGAACAAACATATATCCGGGTGATATGAAAATATCACCCCCTCCTTCGCAAATATCATGATGCAGATAGGCAGAAAGAAAAATATCACCCTGATATACGGATGACGTCAGCATCATCAGGATGAGAAACAAAGAGCAAGAAGTGATACAACATCATCAGGATGATATTGACTAAGATCATCCTGACGTTCCCAAAATATGATGACCTTAGTGAATATCGGGTCGCAATTACAACTCTTCAACAACATCATCAGGATGATGTTAACCAAGATCACCCGATGATAAAAATATCACCCCGGCGAAAATATCATGAAGGCAGAAAGTATGATGACCTCCACAAGCAGCAGGATGATAACTGGAAATATGATGATGATGAACGCGACCCTTAGGAAAAAACAAGTTAGGTCGAGCAACTCAAAGAATAAGCAACATCATCATCATGTTCGCGCAAGGTGATAAATGGAAGATCACCGGAGACTTTGAAACATCACCCTCGCAAGCAGATCAGGGCGCACTGTAGCTCGGCAGCATCATCATGATAAAAAACCGAACATCACCCGACAGTTGAAATATGATGATGACGTTGAAAAACAAGTCGACGAGGAACATGATGATGCAGATCATCATCGAAGACAAGATGATGATGATGACCTCCTCCTTAGGAAAACATGATGATGCAGTTGAAAAATGCTGAGGAGGTCCAACACTTAGAAAAAATGGGCAAGAAGATAAAGGCTTCAAATGAAGAAACCTCCTGATCATGACAAATCAACCCCTGGTCAAAATGAGTGTCAACAGTAGTTACATGCAAGAGTAATGCGCATTATGAGGTAACGTATGGCACAATATGCTAGCACATCGCATAGATGTCTGCACATTATGCTAGTGTCTAGGGTGAATCAATTCAAATTTGGCACATGTGTTGAGGAGAGTGATGAGAATAATGCTCTAGTACATATTCTTGGAAAACTTCATTGGAAGGAAAATAAGCCAAGCTAAAGTCTAAGTGGTCCTAGGACATGCTATGGGAATGAGCACTATGTGTTCAACACATAATGTGAGATTGTAGGGTATACAATTTTCTACATTACATTTTGCCCCCACTTTAGCGATCCAATGACGCTAAGTGATAAGCATGACAAAGTATATAAATAAAATATTAAAAATGGAATATCATCAAAGGATACCCATAAAAAGGATATTGTAGAGGCCACATAGATTCTTCAAGTGGAAAGTGAGATGCCCCCAATCTAGAACCTGCAAAATAACAGAGTTAGATATTGTAATCCTACAAAACCACAATGTCAAAAAACATGTAATCCTACAAGATAGAGAAATGCATCAAAATCATAGAAATCCATATCACATGATAGAAATGTGGGGATAAGGAAATAAGGAACATAAAAAATAAAGAAAATGTTTACGGTCAACAAGAAAGAGACCAAGATGTGAAAGTTGTCTCAATACTTGCATTGTCTCCAAAATGCAATGAAGATTGCTAATCAATGTGTGTGAAAAATAGAAGAACATGCTAAAGAAGCTAGTCATTTGATTGCTTTAATAGAAGAATCAAGTGGTACACACATAGAAGAGAGGGAAACAATAGATTTATATGGGTGAGAGTTACATGACATCAACTTATCTTATTTTCTTACTAGGGTTCATACGAATAGAAATAGGCTAAAAAAGGTAAAAATGTTGTAGGGAGCACAAAAGGTGAAAATGTTGCAGGGAGCACAAAAAAGTAAAAATGTTACAAGGAGCACAAAAAGTAAAAACATTGCAAGGAGAACAAAAGGATGCATCAAGGAGCATGACAATAATGTGAGAATGGTAGATGACATAGAATGAAGAATGTCCACAAGGAGGATGCATGTAGGACATCTATTTTTAAAATAAATTGTCACTAACCCCTAGAACATGGGTGAGGACAACAATGATGAATAAGGTGGTTCTCATATTAGGACAAAGGTGATCTTAATGCCATAATAGATGCATTCTTAAATATGATGGCAAAGGTAAGCTCGATGTTGCAATCGAGGATTCTTAATATAATGACAAAGGTATGCTCAATGTTATAATAGAGGTAACCTAAATATGATGATAAAGGTAGGCACGGTGTAGCAGCTAAGGACTATCAATATTATAAAAAAGGTAAGTTCAATGTCATAATAGAGATGTTTGAATGTCATGTGTCAATGATGAAAGAAGCATTAGTTAAGAAAGATAGAGGTAAATCTTGATATCTTAGAAAAGTGTGCCTAGCCAAGAGGAGAAGAAATAAGATGCTATGGAGATAATAGTGTGCCTCCATCAAATGTAAAAGATAGAAAAGAAACATGAGCCATAGACTGAAACATCAACTCATTGGAAGAGGTGTTTTCAGTTATTGCATGAAGAGTGATATGAGAGTTTATATAAATATACATGGGCTTCATGGCTATAGAAGAATGAGATATGGGAGAACTACATGTGTCAAGAATAATATTCATCATGGTTGAGGAGAGTGTCATGAATTTGTGTAGATTCATTTACTGAATCAATGTCATCATTATATAAATAAGGAAAAGGTGCATCATACAATGAGACATGAATGAAATCTATATTGGTAAGGTCTTGTGTTGTGTATTTTAATGATTGACATTAATTGGTAGAATGACCATGCACTCTATGATACACACAAGAAGGAAGGGTGGAATGACTATGCTTAGAAGCATTATTAAATGTAGGTGGAAGAGTGATCAACTGAGTCTCCAAGAGAATGCACTCAAGAGATTTAAGAAGTCATGTGTAGGATTGTGCTTCATTTTTGGGTGAAATAGGAGAAGGTTGAATATTGGGAATAAGATCAAATGAAGTGGAGGATGTGTTAGGGTTCACTTAGATCTAAGCAATAAACATAAACAATTATATGCAGATTAAATAACCCAAATGTAACAATGAAGAATAACACAAAAAGAGATTAATACATAAATTTAACGTGGTTCACCCAATAAGGGCTACATCCATAGAAACTCAGCCATACAACAATTTTATTATCTAGTGCAAAACAAATTACAATCTCATGAATTCCACACCCGCAACATACATCCCAACCACTTATAACAAGCTTTTTGGAAGCTTATCGAATTAGGGTTTTATAATATCATTTTTCTTTTGTTAGTTAACAAAATATTAACAACTGACTCTAAACGGGCAAAAAAGAGGGACAAAATTATTAGTGTACTTGCATGATTAGTTGCCACATACCAACAATCTCCCACTTGGAGACCGATCCTAGATGACACCACTGCACTTGTAGCTCCCACTGGATTATAGAGCTAGTTGATTTCTTATATCCACCATTATCAGTCATGAAGGCCAACATAAACTGATGAGGAAATCAGTTTCTCTCATGTAACTACCTTTGTGAACATATCTGTAAGATTCTCACTTATGTGAATTTTCTCCAGCTTCAACTACCCATCCTCCAAAACTGACCAGATGAAGTGGTATCTGAGCTCTATGTGCTTAGTTTTTGAATGTAGAGCTGAATTCTTAGCAAGATGAATGGCACTCTGGCTATCAGTGTACAAAGGGCTATCTTCCTCCAAAAAATGTTGTAACCAAATCATCTCCTTGCTAGCTTCCATAGCAGCAACATACTCAACTTTAGTGGTTGAAAGCACAACAACCTTTTGCAGCCTTGAAATCCAACTGACTGCAGTACCTCCTATAGTAAAAACATACCCTGTAGTACTCCTGCTATAAATATCACCTGCCAGATCAGAGTCAACATGTCCTTTTAGAGTAGAATTTTTTCCTCCAAAACATAGTTTCTTTGAAGTAGTACCTCTCAAATATCAGAGAATCCATTTTACCATATTCCAATGTTCCATTCCTAGATTGATCATATACCTGCTCACAACTCCCACTGCATGTGCAATATCTGGCCTTGTACATACCATTGCATACATCAAGCTGTCAACTACTGATGCATATGGTATCTTAGACATTTTGTCTTTCTCCTCTTGCACATCTCCTTAGTCAACTTAAAATGACTAGGAAAAGGTGTACTAACTACTTTTGCATTCTGCATGTTAAGCCTTTTCAACACCTTCTCTACATACTCACTTTGAGACAAAAATAATTATCTGTTTGTCCTGTCCTGTGTGATCCTCATACCAAGGATTTGCTTTGCTGCACCCAAATCCTTCATAGCAAATGAATTTGCTAATTTACGCTTAAGTTCATTAATATGCTGCATGTTAGACCTGGTAACAAGCATGTCATCAACATAAAGCAACAGGATAATATAGTTGCCATTACCCAATTTCTTAAAATAAACACAATAATCAGAATGACATTTTGTAACCTTGTTCAACCATAAAACTATCAAAATTCAAATACCACTGCCGAGATGCTTGCTTCAGGCCATACAAACTCTTCTTTAACCTGCACACAAATTCCTCTTTACCCTTGACATCATATCCCTGTGGTTGCTACATGTATATTTCCTCTTCCAAATCCCCATGGAGAAATGTTGTTTTCACATCTAGCTGTTCAAGATGCAAGTTCTAATAGAAGTCATCTTTACAACTAGAGAAAATATTTCATCAAAATCTATACCTTTTTTTTTGTGCAAAACCTTTTACCACAAGTCTGGCCTTATATCTTTTCTTGCCTCCATCTTCTTCCTTCAACCTATAAACCAATTTATTTGGCAATGCTCTTTTACCTGCAGGCAATTGGACTAAGTCCCATGTCTGATTCTGTAGCAAGGAATCCATTTCCTCTTTCATGCCTAGCTCCCACTGCTTTTTGTTATCTACCTACATTACTTCTTCATAACCTTCAAGTTCACTAGAATTAGTTAATAATATAGAATATAATGATGGAGAAAATCTTTCTGGAGGTCTAGATATCCTTGTAGAACATCTAACAATTGCAGGAGTCTGTGGGATAACTTGTTGTTGCTGAGCATCAGGTACCACTGGCATTTTATTTTCTAGAATCTCATCCAGCACCACATATTCCTTTTTGACCTGCTCATGCTTCTTTTCCTCCAGTTAATCCTTATACATGACCTTCTCATTAAATATAACATCTCTGCTCCTAGTGACTTTATGATTTTCATAATCCCATAACCGATAACCAAATTCATCTACTCCATATCCAATGAAGGTACATTTTTTAGATTTAGCCTCAAGCTTGGTTCTATTTTCAATATCAACATGGACAAAATCTTCACAACCAAAGGTTTTCAGAAATGAATAGTTTACCTTTTTACCCATCCATGCCTCCTCTGGAATGCCACCATCCAAAGGATTTGAAGGTCCCGTGTTTATTAAATAAACATTGGTATGTACAACATCTGACCAAAAGTGTAAGAGTAGTCTAGCATGCAATCTTATGCTCTTGCATGCTCCATAATGGTCCTATCCATCCTCTCAGAAACACCATTTTCTTGTGGGGTTCCAGGAACTTTTTCTGCCTATGGATTCCATTATAAGAACAGTAATTCTCAAATTCTCTACTACAGTACTCGCCTCCATTATCAAATCCGAGACACTTCAACTTTTTTCCTATCTGATTCTCAACCAAAGGTTTCCACTTTTTAAAAGTTTCAAATACTTCTAAATTTTGTTTTAGGAAATACACCCATGTTTTCCTAGTTGCATCATCAATAAAAGTAACATAATAGCAAGAACCACCAAGAGATGATACCTGAGCTGGTCCCCATACATCTGAATGCACAAGCTCTAATTTCTCACTCTTCTTCTCTTTTCCAACTTTGAGAAATCAAACTCTTTTTGTTTTCCATAAACATAATTTTCATAGAACTCCAAGTCAATCTTCTTCAAACCTGGTAGCAACTTTTTGGAGCGAAGGATCTTCATCCCTTTCTCACTCATGTGCCCAAGTCTATGGTGCCACAATTTTTTTTCTGTCCCTGTAGCAAGTGCTATAACTGTCTCAGTAGCAACTGTTTTTGTAGTAGCTAAGGTAGAATAAGTATTACCAGTACACAAATACAATGTGCCTACCTTTTCACTTTTAGCTACTACTAATGCACCTTTAGTGACCTTCCAAACTTTGTCTGAAAAGGTAACTATGCAACCTTCACTACCCAGCTGTCCTATAGAGATTAAATTCCTTCTCAAATTTGGAACATGCCTTACCTCTTGTAGAAACCATTCATTTCCATTCTGTAACTTGATTTTTATCTTTCCTTTTCCAACAATCTGATAGAGTTCATCATCACCCATTATACTTGTCCAAAATCACCTTGAACATAATCTACAAAATATTTCCTGTGGGGTGTGGCATGAAATGAATCCCATGAATCTATTACCCAGTAATCATTAGCATTATCTAAACACAGAATTAGAGCATCCTATAATTTATTACTTCCAACATTAGCTTCTTTACTGTCATCATGTTGTCTGTTTCCTTGTTTTCCCTTTTGTGACCAACAATCCTTCTTCAAGTGTCATGGCTTTCCATAGTGCCAGCAATCTATTCTTCCTTTGGATTTAGATCTTCCTTTCTTCAACTTCCCTTGTGACTTCCCATGATTTGTTGGGCTTTTTCCTCTCTCCTTTGTTCTTCCCTTGTTCTCTATAGTTAAAGCATTACCCAATGTTGAACTCTCACATCTGCTTTTCCGTTGCATTTCCTCGCTAAGGATAACACCAACAACATCATAAAATTTCAAAGTATTTGAACCAGAGACACAGTTACTTACAACCATTACCAAGCTATTCCAACTTTCTAGCAAATAACATAAAACCAAGAGAGCCCTCACCTCTTCATCAAATTTCACTTTTACAAAAGTTAACTGATTGGTAATCGTATTAAACTCATTTAAGTGATCTGACACAAATCCACCTTCAATGATTTTTAGATTAAACAAATGCTTCATGAGAAATACCTTATTTGAGGCTAAGGGTTTTTCATACAATTTAGCTAAAGCTTTCATCAATTCATCTATTGTCTTCGTTTCTATTATATTGAATGCCATAGATGGTGCCAGGCACAACCAAATGGTTCCCAGTGTCTTTTTGTCTAGAAGTTTCCAATCCTCATCAGTCACTGCTACTGGTTTCTTAGATTTTCCTTCCAATGGCCTCCATAAATCCTTTTGATAGAGATAATCCTCCATTTGCATCTTCCATAACTAATAGTTTTGCCCATTAAATTTATCTACCTTGAATTTACCCTCATCCGCCATTGCTCCCACTTAACTGTGAGACTCCCACTCAATTGTGAGACCTTCCTGCAAACAATAATCAAACACAACTCATTCTGATACTAGTTGTTAGGGTTTAGTTAGATATGAGCAATAAACACTAACAATTTATGCAGATTATGTAACCAAAATATAACAATGAAGAATAACACAAAAGAGATCAACACAAAAATTTAACGTGGTTCACCCAATAAGGGGTACATCCACAGAAACTTAGCCATCCAATGATTTTATTATCTAGTGAAAAATAAATTACAATCTCATGATTTCCACACCCGCAACATACATCCCAACCGCTTATAACAAGCTTTTTGGAAGCTTCTCAAATTAGGGTTTTGCAATGTCAATTTTCTTTTGTCGGTTAACAAAAAATTAACAAGCGACTCTGAACGAGCAAAAAAGAGGGAAAAACATTATTAGTGTACTTGCATGATTAGTCACCACATACCAACAAGATGATGAGTTTGTATTTGTTTGAGATGGTTGAAGTAACTTCTCATCACAAGTAGGGAGAAGTGTATCATCTCATTTGAGGTGAGGATGCCCTAGAAGGATTTGATTGATTTCAATGGCATAAAGAGCTAATTTAGAAAGAGAACAAAACTAATCAAAAAACATAAATTATTGGATATGTGGCAATATTTTTTTATGAAAGAGATGTAGTAGAAGGTTATTAGGGGGATGACAACTCCATCAAACAAGGAAAAGAAACAAGTGAAGCTCTGGACACTCATCAATAGTTTATTTGCATTGTGCCAAGTGTGTAAGATAGACCCTAGGCTCCATGTTATATTGAAAGTAGGAGATAAATACATGAGAAAGATTAGAAAATGAGTGTATGGAACCAGTAGGTAAGGTGAAGAACCAATCTAAGGCAATGTCTCTTAGTGCTAAGAAAGAATTTTTCTAAGACATAGTCATCACATGTATGAGTCAAGCATATGGTGGAGAAGTGTTTTACAAGGTACAATGGATCACCATGACCACTATATTTGTCAAAAGGAAGAGTGTACATACCAATTGGAGAGGGTCTGTAAGAAGTTCTTAGAAGATAAAGGAGAACATAGCCATTTAGATGTATGAGTAATACAAGGTAGGTCACAAGGGATCGATGGTGATGTCTTTGGAAAAGAAAATGATGTAGGAGTGTTAGTAGGAAAGGAAGGTGGAAAAATGTAATGGGAAGGGTTGAGATCCAATAGAGATGAGTCTGATGTAGAAGAGGAAATAATAGATACAAAATCATGTGAATGATGTTCAATATCCAATAAAATAGTTGATAAAGGATCATGCAAATGATGCTCAATGCATATCATAGGAGGATTCTTGACCAATCTAATGTTAAGGAAATGATGAATGACACTCTCATGCTCAATATTATATGTGAGAGAGAGTTCATCCTTTAAATAAAGAGGAGGGGATGAACAAGAAGGGAGTCCATCTTGTCAAGAGAAAGGATCAATAGAAGCATGAGCCTCATCATTGCTTAAAGAAGAGTCATAAAAGGCACTAAAAGAATGATTATTAATGGAAATTTGAGAAGCATATGGTGAAGAAGTATCATTAAGCATTAGGATATGATTCTCATAGGTGACGAAGAAAGATAAAGAGGTCTCTACATCCTTGATGATGTTCCAAGAGTTTGAACATGCAATGAAAGGAGGAAGAGTACCATCATTGACTATAAAGTAAATGAAAGAGTATGTTTAAAACCTCCTATCTCATCATCCAAAGTGGGGAAAGAGTTGGCATTAGTCAATCCTTCATCATTAAGGGGAAGAGCATTGACATGAAGAGTATGTATAGTAATGTTAAGAAAATGATTAATTATTTTATCATCCCCTTAACTATATCTATAAGTAGTAGGAGTTTCAAGAGAGAGATCAAGAGCATAGAGAAACATAGTAAGAGCTAAGTCACTATCATATGCATGAAATGAAGTATCACTATCAATATTTATTTTTGAGAAAAGATAGAAAGTGATGTAAGAAAAGAAGAGAGCATGTCCATGGTGAAGAATAGGAGAACAATAAGAAAGGTGTTGACAAACTTGACTAGAGGCTTCCATTTTCTCCTTTAGGACTATGTAATGGGGCTTGAGGTAGTGCCCCAAGAAAGAAATTGAGAAAAGATTTTTTTTGTGTGTTTTGGAAGAAAAATGAATGAAAAAGAAGGTGTGTTCATATCAGGTTCACCAAAAAATATAAACATCAGAAAAAAGTTCCTACTTAATTCTTAATTAACATTTCAATAGAGATTATTTGCAAGTAGATTAAAAATTTTATGATTAATCTAAGTTTACAAATACCAGACTAATATGACTAATTTTGCAAGAAGGAATTTGGGAAAGAAGAATAGAACACAAACTAGAACCTGATGTTGAAAGTTGGGAGTCTTGTCCTTGGATTCCAATAGTATGTGTGGACATCCATGTTTTATGATATAGTTTAATACAATACAATATGACCAATAGATATAGTACAAAAAATTTTGCATCTTCCCAATAATTTTTAGTTTAACCTATATGGCTTCTAGCTAAACCTGCATAGAAGAAATAGAGGAAAACAAGTGTAATATCCCAATGATGAAGATAATATTAGAAATGAAGTGATATATTTAGATCTTACAAAAATGAAAAGAAAGACACAACCAAACCTTTGTGTAGTTGAGTGCTTTCCAAATACCTATAGCTGAAGGGAGAAAAGAATGGTTGGGCTATTTTGGATCTTGCCAAGAGTGGTCAAGCCCTAGATTTGGTCTTCTAACCTCCATGGATAACCAAATGATAAAGAGAGTGAAAAAGGGTGTGTGTTCCTATCCTACTTGCATCTAGGAATTAGGATGAAATGACAATAGGAGCATCTCCCTAGTCTATGGATAATAATACTAGGCCCAGTGTGTAGATTTGATAAAAAATTGTTGGAATTAGGGTAGACAATTGAGAGGGGGGGTGAATTAGTTGTCTTAAAACTTTAATGCTTGCTGGAATTTAATTCTTCTTTACCACTTATTAATAGATTAATGATATAACCATGAAAGCATGAATCAATAACACATAAGAAAAAGCACAATCAACACAATTGACACCAAGATTTTTGATGTGGAAACCTGGTTAAGGGAAAAACCACAATGGGGGTTAACCCACAAGAAATTATACTTTGTTAAAAGTATTACAAATGAGGAAGGCACATGCCTTCAGGGCTCACTACTCCAAGAGGCTCACTGCCTATAGAAATGATTACAAGAAGATAACAAAATGTTTGAACTGATGAATAGCATCTACCAATGCAGAAATTTAGTTCCGGTTAAGCACATAATACTGATCTTACACACTTCATCCTTATTCTGCTCTATTTCACTCTTCTGCCATAATCTAGGCTTAGATCTTTTCTTTTGCATTCTTCTTCTCTTTTTCACACTTACTCCATCATCACACCATTCTACACACCATAAGACTCAAATCCATTGACTATATATATCCGCATCAAGAAATTTTATCAATTGTAGTTGGCTTAGAGAAAACTTAGAACATTTATGAAGAGTTTTGCTCTATTGGTTGAATCCATGCATAATTAGCAACACAGACCAAAAACTTGTGTTCTCAAATCATCAACCATATCAGCTAATACCACTAGTTGTCACAAAATACTTAACCAACAACTTTTCTTCATCCGGACCAAGATCAAATACTAGGTTGGCCTGTTCTTCTTCTGATTGTGCAGACTAACTGGAACCCTATACTAATATGCTTATAACTTTTGAATCCTTCACCATCAGAGCCTAAAATCCTAGATTTAGATAGTTTGGAAAATCCTTATCATTCTCTTAGATCCACAACACATTGTGATTTACTACTAGAGAGATCCGGACTAAGATACCAGACCCTGTCACATGCTCTGTTTCTGACTCCCGGACTTAGACAAATCCTCACTCTGACTTTCGGTATGAACAAATCATGTAATGCAGATATGTAGGATAGACTTAGTTGCCATCAATGACAACACCTGTCATGCGTAGTAGTGTCTCTTGCCAACAATCTCCCCCTTTGGCATTGATGGCAACACTTAGTGAAAAATGACTAAGTGTCAAAACAACTCCCCCTTTCTATGTACACTTATGCTTTACACTATTCTCCAATGCTCCCCCTTTGCTGGATTCCTCATTTTTCACTGCTCTTCACTCCCCCTTTGACATCAATGGCAAAGGGTGGGGTCCACAAACCAAAGTTTACACCAAAATTCTACATACCGGGCCGCATATGTACAAACAATCTTTTAAGTCTTATTTACATAAACTTAAGTACATCATCAAAAATGTTCTTCAATTGTGCCATCTCACTATCCCAACTCTTCCTCATAGTGTTTAAAATTGATATGTGGCCACTGAATAGAAATACTTGTGACTTTACCATCCACAGATCAATGGGGTCACTTGCCTGAGCTATAGTTTGTGCTTTAGTCAGAGCATTAAACATTGTTTCCATTTTGGGGGAAATTAGTCCCCGGAGCTCACACATCCTTGTCTCAATATTGTCTTTTTCTTTTATTAGTTTCTTTATTTCTTCAATTAGGCTAATCGTTTGACATTCTTGGCTCATCATTGATACTGTCAGAGGATCAAAAGATTGGGATATACTTGACAATTTTTCTTTAAACTCCTTTATTTTTGTTTCAATGTCCTCTATAGCTTTAGGACAGGATAAATAGAATTTATATACCTTCCCTCCTTCTATAAGAGCATTTTGAATACTCTTTATACTAGTATCTAGCATAATTCTATCAAGTACAATCATCCCTTTCAGCTCGCATCAAATCTTTTATCATTAAATTCATTTTTAACCTTAACCTCTGCAAATTTTTCAAGAGATCCAAAATGAGAACTTACAAAGTTTATCAAGTTCTTTAAATATCTGAAGGGGGATGCTGAACAGTCCTTCTGAAAAGTGCGTATGATCTTCTCCAATATTCTAGATGCAAGACCAAGTAGCTCACTGTCTTCTATTTGAAACTTCAAAATATCTTCTCTGGCCTTAGTTTGAGCGATGGAAGCCAAATTTATCTTTTGCACCAGAGATAAGGTATCAAAATTTATTGGACTTTGTATAATGTCCTAATCTTCTTCAATTTGTTTGTCTCTTTCCAAAATTTCCTTCATTGCTTCTATAGTCTCTTGCCTAGAATGATGATGTATCTTTTTGATCCTTTCCAGTACTGTCAACTAGGTTGTCTTGCTTGGGCTCACAATCAATCTTTGCTATCTCTTCCTCTTTTCCATTCTTCTCCTTGATCTTTTCTGCTTCTTTGTCCTTAGCTTCTTCTAATTCATGCTGTATATTCTTCAATGAATTATCTTCAGTTTGATCATTAGCTTCAACATTCATCATTGTATCTTCTTTGGATTGATCCAGAGGAGTTTGAATACCTACTGCATCATCAGTTTCATTTGTCATCTTTTCATCTTCCTTGTTCATTGTTACCTTTTCCAGAATAGAGGAGTCATCTAACTTAGTTTTCTGCTTATTGATCTTCAATTCTTCAACATCTAGAATTGAGGATTCAATCTATCATCAATCTCTTCTTCAACAATAGGAAGATTATGCCTTTTCAATGCATTCAGGAGAATATCCTGAGTATCTTTGACTATCTCATATGTTTCACCAAACATGAGTTTATTCATTCTCTTCTTGCTCCTGAAGTCATCCTTCACTTCTTTGAATATCATGTTCATCTGATCTGGAGTAATTCGAGGGCACAAATTTATCAACACATGCTCCCTAATCTCAATGTCTTTACCTTTTGCATTTTCTTTTCTTAACTCCAGAATATCTGCAAGACTTCTTGGAATTTTAGAAGTTATTTCAATCAAAGCCTTATTGTAGATGTTCAAATATTTGACAGTTTCTTCCTCTAGGACCCTCTTATCAGTATCACTATAATAATCAAAGAATTCAATCATTAGCCTTAAGTTCCCATCTATGGTGACTGATTTGATGATGTCATCCACATAGAGAGTAGGCTTTTCAACAAATATTTTAGTCTTTTTCCTCTTACTTTCCCTTTTGCTTCCAGAGGGCTTCTGCTTAGTTACCTTGGCTATATTTGTACCTAAGGCCTTCAACTCTTTGATCTCAATATCAGAATCAGTTTCTTCTTCACCATTTTTTATGCTTTTATATGTCTGGGTGGCCTTAGTTTTCACTCTTTTCCCTTCTTTTCTGGATGATTTTCCTTCTAGTTTCTCAGGATTGGTAGGTTTTGGGGGAATAGGGGCAACAACAGAGCTTCTAGTAGTCCTTGATGTGGAGGAGGATTCTACTGGAGCACTTCCTTATTTCTTATCCTGCTTCTCCTTCTCTACCTTTTCAGTTCTTTCCCTGAATTGCCTCACAACTTCCTTTGTGAGGCCTAGATTCTCAGCCAACTTCTCAACTTCTTTTCTTACTTTCATATTGATTTCAAGTTTTCTAAACTCAACATGCAATTTTACACTTAGCTCCTCATATGTCCCAAATCTTTCAACTATTGTGTCTTTTGGCTTGCTCAAAAGGTGTTGAGCATACATATTCAAGATTCTTTCATCTACCTCACACCCCATGGGCATGATCCAAATAGTTCTAGGTTCTACTACTTCCATTAAGCATTGATCATGTCAACCATAAAAGATATTTCATTCTTGTACTTCTCAACAACTGATTTAGGGATTCTTTCTCTAGAATGCATCATATTCTAAAAATTCTTGAAGTATCCCCAGATTGTAGTTTTTTATGCTTTATAGTCACCAATGTTGCGTAGATGATTTCTGATTTGAATAGAAACTGGCTCGTCATTAGTCCAGTGCACACCCTTTACTCCAGGTACCTCATTCATAAAGTAGAAAAATAAACATAGAACCAATGTACCATATTTAAAGGTGTTTTTCTTATCTTTCTTGATTTTGTTCAAGTTCTCAATTAGTTGGTTCTGCAATAATTCACACAAGTCATAATCTACATTTTCCTTTAACATTTTGTATGTAGCATATATGGTCATTCCAGAGACAGAGTTCTCCCTGCTGGAATGGTAAATTTTGTAACCAATTACTATTGAAGCAAACTTGACATCCAGATCAATAATATCATTGATAGTCATTGCCCTTTTATCAAATTTGGCATTGGTTACATCAGTTACAGTCTAGATCTTCATGGATTTTAGCATGGGTAAACCACCAGTTGAATTCAAACTAGTCACAATCTTGATAGCATCCTTTTTAATTTTGAATGGTTTCAATAGCCACAAAAACTCATCATGCATTCAGCTTAAAACATACCAGACCCATTCATCTTCATCTAGTGTTGGAAACCCCATAATCTGAATGAAATGTTTATCGTGTAGTGCCTTATACTTAGGTTTAAGATCGTGATTTTCATCCCTTAGATGACTCTCAAACAAATATACAAACCTTGAGTCACCAAAATCATCTATGCTTGCATGAATATAAACTCTAATATCTTCAACATGCAGCACACCATATGGAACACTTGAAAATGCACCTAATGGGTTGACTTCTACTGATTTGTGTGGATGCTTCTTAAATTTGGGTCGAGGCCTTTCAGTAATATCAACAACTAAAGGTGTAGCCATTTCAAAAGATTACAAGTTCAAAGCTTTGTAGATCAATACCTTTTTCATGAAATTAGGGTTGGTGGGCAAATTCGCCGGTTGCACTTCAAATCCTTGAAATCTTAGCTCAAACGCTATTCTTCTTGCTCTCTTTGAATGCAAAGTGATTCAAATGAAGAGTGAAAGACCTTTTTATGCTCTGCAAAACCTAATTTACCTTTGTAATAAATGCTCTACCCTAACACATCCAGTTACACTGTTTTTGCATACAGTCAACCTTCAATTGCTCTGCAAATCGTCATATCCACTTCTTTTCTTTAGGAAATCCTTTCAAATGATCTGTAATAACCCAAATTATTTTCTCTCATCGTGCTAGATTCAGGCACCCACTTATTGGCTGGGGAAATTTGATTTTTAATGCTTCTCCCCCTGAGCTAGAGCTCCTAATTCAATTCTTGGAGGAATTATCAGCACTGGATTTTGGTACGGACCCATTAATATTGTTCATAACACTTTTATTGACCCATGTCTTTCTCATTTCATTCTAGATCTCATTCACATCAATTTTTCCCTTGCCTTTGTCTTGTCTTTGCTCATCTAATTTTCTATTTACTGGGCCTTTTCTTTCATTATTCCTGCTTCTGCAAAATCTTACAAAATGACTAGATCGATTACAGTTGAGGCACACAACATTTCTTTGCCCATTTGATTGATTTAATCTTGATCTACACTAATTTTCCACATGTCCAAATCTATTGCATGCAAAGCATTTTCCATTGAAAGAATTGCCATTTCCTCTATTGTTAGAATTATTCATTATTATACTTTTGCATTCATTGGATCTATGACCATACCTCTTACACTTGAAGCATTGATCGGAGAAGGATGGACCATTTTGATTTACTCTGCTTCTACATTGAATAGCTCTATGACCAAATTTATTACAACTGAAACAATTTCCATTGAAAGATAGGTACCTTTGAGCCTTAGGTTGTCTTACTAGAGGTCTTCTAGGTCTGTTTCTCCCATTCCTTGATTAAGAATTTCTTTGTCTAGATCTGAAGCTTTAACCTTTATCATATCCAAGACCATGAATATCATTAGCCTTCTTTTGACTCTCAAGCAACACTTCAAGTTTAGCTAAGAATATCTTGAACTTCTCCTTGTATTCATTTGCAACTTCTAGGTCATGTTTGAGGATAATAATTTGCCTCTCAAGTTCTTCTTCATTTTCCCTGGTTTCTTGTAGATCAGACTCTAGATGGCCAATTATTCTATCCAATCTGTAGTAGTCTTTAGTTCTTTCTTTCAGACATTGATTCAATTTTTCTTCAGTCTTCTTTCTTTCTTCAATTTCCTTGGTTAGCCTCATCACCTTGGATTCCATTTCATGTTTTAGAACAACTTCTTTTGCTAAATTCTCACATTCCTTAGTCTTCTCTTTCAGGGCCTTATCCATGTCATTGTCCTCCTTTTGTTTTCCTAATTGAAGAAGAAGCTCCTTCCTCTTCCCATTAGATTTACTCATTTTTTCTTTTAAGATCTCAGTGTAGTCTTCAGCATCTTTAAGATTTTCTTGCAGTTCTTCGACTTCTGCTCTGGACTAGTCAAGATCATCTAAAGCAAGTTGAATTTATTCATTGAGGTTGTATGAATCCATTGTAATACCTAATGCAGAGCGCACAGAGGAAGCGTACAACTGATCAACAAACTTGATCGGTGAGAGTCTGACCTATGTTTTGGCGATCTACTTTTATCGGCCAAACATATCCCGTTGGCCACCTTGTAACTTCTTTGTCTGATCTCTCAACCCTCCCTGACAACTCAACATAATGCTTTATCTTTGGAGAGACTACATACCATCAGCGAGTTTGAAAACTACTCCACCGATGCACATCGATCACTCTGATATTACCTTTGAACCATACTTGTCGGCCAGACTCTTCTTATCGGTGAATGCCTACAAACTTTGGCCGATGCACCGATGGACACACTTGACTTGGTTTGACTACCCCTGACACGTCGGTGAGACTTCCTTCATTCTTCACTGATACACCTCCTATCGGTCCAACACCGTCGATCGGTGTAACTTCTAAAAGCTTCCCTGAGGGCTATGTTACGCCGATGGTGACTTCTATTACTCTACAACTACGCAGACACCAAACCAATATATAGAAACAAAACTCAACAGAATGGAAGGGGTCTATAATCCTCTACAAACACTTGCTTACCCATCAATTTGGCTACTCCACTAATAGTACTTTTCCTATCGGTTCAATGACTAGTCACATAGAGATGCTTGGTCAAACTCATGCCAAACTCCTTGGATCCTTGAGTGTTTGACCCAAAACCATAGAAAACACAAAATTTACACTGTATCCCTCCATCAAACTAAAAATTAGAATCTTGCTTTTAGTGGACAGAGGAATAACCGTCCATTTATTCACAAAACCCTAGTTTCTAGGTTTTCTGACCAGTCTTTGCAAAAAGAACAAAATCTCACAAACTACAACACTTCAAGACACTAGACTACTTCTAAATGAAAGCTACTTCAACACAAGAACATCTCCAGTCAGTTTCAGATGATCAAGTATCCATACAGGCTGTACAGAATGACTGTTATAGAGAGATACTCAGAAAGAACAATGTTTCAACACACCCAAAAATCCAGATCTTCATTCATTCATTCCTTTTTTTCATTACATCCAATTCCTCACCTATAAAAGGCTTTAGACCTTTGTTTACATGCCTCCCAACCATACAAACTGATTTTAAAAGTCAGTTAGCCATTGGGTTTCTCCTCTCACAAGAAAACTACCTGTTTTCATTGTGTTATTACATTAAACTTGACTGAAACATGGTCTACATAGGTCTAGTGACCAAATTGACAAAAAACCTTATTACAAACATGATGTGGCTTAAAAATCCTTATTGAAAACATAAACAAAACATGACTCCTATACCATAGAGAAGCTGCTCTTGCACCAATACCTTCCCAGATCTTCCTCAAGCTATTAGGCTTCTTCCAAGGAACCTTGCTCTGATACCAATTGTTGGAATTAGGGCAGAAAACTGAGAGGGGGGGTGAATCAGTTGTCTTAAAACTTTAATACTTACTACAGTTTAATTCTTCTTTACCACTTATTAATAGATTAATGATATAACCATGAAAGCATGAATCAATAACACATAAGCAGAAGCACAATCAACACACTTGACACCAAGATTTTTGACGTGGAAACTCGGTTAAGGGAAAAACCATGGTGGGGGTTAACCCACAAGAAATTATACTCTATTAAAAGTATTACAAATGGGGAAGGCACATGCCTTTAGGCTCACTGCCCAGAGCTCATTGCTCCAAGAGGCTCATTGCCTACATAAATGATTACAAGAAGATAATAGAATGTTTGAACTGATGAATAGCATCTACCAATGCAGAAATTTAGTTCCGGTTAAGTATAAAATACTGATCTTACACACTTCATCCTTATTCTACTCTATTTTACTCTTCTACCATAATCAGGGATTAGATCTTTTCTTTTGTACTTCTACTCTTTTTCACACTTACTCCATCATCACACCATTCTACACACCATAAAACTCGAATCCATTGGCTATATATATCCGCATCAAGAAATTTTATCCACTGTAGTCAGTTTAGAGAAAACTTAGAACATTTATGAAGACTTCTTCTTTGTTGGCTGAATCCATGCATAATTAGCATTGGAGACCAAAAACTTGTGTTCTCAAATCATCAACCATGTCAGACAATACCACTAGTTGTTACAAATTACTTAACCAACAAATTTTCTTCATCCAGACCAAGATCAAATACTAGGTTGGCTTGTTCTTCTGACTCTACAAACTAACTAGAACCTAATACTTAGATGCTTATAACTTTTGAATCCTTTACCACTGGAGGCTAAAATCCTGGATTCAGATAGTTTGGACAATCCTTATCACTCCCTCAGATCCACAACATAGTGTGATTTACTACCAGAGAGATCCGGACTAAGATACCAGACCCTGTCACATGCTCTGTTTCTGACTCCTGGACTTAGACAAATCCTCACTCTAACTTTCGGTATGAACAAATCATGTAATGCGGATGTGTAGGATAGACTTAGTTACCATCAATGACAACACCTGTCATGCGTTGTCTCTTGCCAACAAAAAGGTGTTGATCTACACCAATGGATTTTAAAGAGGTAAAAAGGGGATTTTCTTGGAAACTAATAGAGATATTGTTGTTATTCCACTTATGCAATGGGATCAATAAATCATAAATAAATAAGACAACAAAGTAAATTATTTTGATAGGATTATGATAAAGAAAACACCTAGAGATTCACTACCATGTTTATGATGATTTGGACTTTGAGGAAGATCTTCAATGAGCAATCTATTGCTTCCTTCCTACTGAAAATACCTTCAATGATTTACAAAAGAAATATTGGAAGAATCCTTGGGAGAAGCATAAGATTCTGTGGTGAAAGTTATTCTTTTGATAAAATCTTTAACCTGCACAATAACATTGGTGAGAATTTAGAGAAGTAACATTATAAGGTAGCAACATGCAAGAGTAATTTGCATGTGTTAAGAGGTATTGTATGACACAAGATGGCAATGCATCATGTAAACATCTCCATATTGCAGTAGTGTCTAGCGTGAATCGACTCAAATTTGGCACGTGTGTTAAGGAGAGTGATAAGAATAATGCTCTAGTACATAGTCTTGGCAAACATCGATGCAAGGGAAATAGGCCAAGGTTAAGTCTAAGTGGTCCTAGAACATGCTATAGGAATGGACACTAAATTGAGTTGAAGACATAATGTGAAATTCTCAAGTATGCAATTTTCTATGTTACAGAATTATAGGTCGAATATTGATATCCTAGATGCCAAGAATGCATTTTTGTGCCAAATCATGTTCTCTAATATGTGAAAATGTGCACTTTCACACATTAAGTGATTGCACAACCATTCTTCTTCCCATATTTAGTTTATATATTCCATTTGAATGTAAAGAGGTTTCAATATACATTTAGATTGACTATTGTATACTAAATTGAAGTGATGCATGAGAGCTAGATGAAGGAAATTGTACATATATCATGAGATGATATATGAGACCAAGAGCTATATATGTAATATGTTCAAATGTAGAAAAAGGGGGGTTAGAATTTATTCTCATGTAAATATTTAGTGTGTTCTCTATTCTAGAATATTATATGATGCCAACTTTTGTAGCTCAAGCTTTGTTTTTTGATACACCCATGTTGCAAGTCAAGAGGTGTTGTAATACAAAAGCCTTTCCATGGCTTAGGTGTCACCATGGTTGTCTAGAACATTTCAAGGGATAGGTATGCTCTATGTGTCCTTGAGGCTACATTTGCTAGCTAAATTATTGTATTTGATTAGTTAGTCATAGGTAAGTGCAATATAATGGGGGTAGAAAATTGCAAAAAAGCAGTTTTTTTTTCCTAAAAAAATAGTTTGTTATAGTTGAGGTAAAGATTTGAAACACTTCTATATAGAATATTAACACGGTGTAATTAAATATAAAATCTAATATTTTGTTTCTAGTTTTCAAATATGTAATTTATTTTAATACCCAGGTGATAAAAGTTGGTTAAGTCAAGGATTTATAAAAGTAACCTTTTTAAAAAGTCTGATGGAGGCCAAAACATGTACTGTATGAACCCAAATAAAAAGTATTAAATAAAATTATTTTTCAAAATCCTTCTATGCATAGACATGCATATGATGTTGAAGTTTGATTTGGATTATTTCATAATTTTTTAGCACGTGCGCACACACATACACAATTTAGTGGGATTAAGGTTTAAATCTAAAAGACCTCATGTATAACCCACATAATTTGACCTAAAATAATTGTAACATGAATTATATTTAGTGTGTAGAGAATGATGTGTAGATTTATCACACATTTTTAATTAAAATAAAAAATTATTTAAAAATAGTAATATATACCATTTCAAATTTATGAGACCTTGTGTTTAAAAATTAATAAATAAATAGAAAAATAGGTTTAACATTAAAAAAATAACATATTTGAAAACTAGATAGTTTCATCTATAATGGGTTTCAATTTTGCTAAAAAATGCTAAAAATAAAGTCATCAAGCATATTGTTGAAGTTAATTTTACTAATAAATGCTACCATGACATTGTACTTGAATGTCCAAGGATTAGAGTTAGATTTCTATGCCTATAACCAAGGAAAAATCATGGGGGGGGGGGTTGCGTGTGGGGAGGGAGTTTGAGTTTAAACATAATGTGTATCCACTATAAACAGATACTCATTATATTTATATCAGATATATATTTATGTAATGAGTATGAGCATTACCAACATAGTAAAAAAATGCCCATAGGCACAAGAAAAAATATAAGATATAACTTTTCATATCAAATACCCATTACTAAATGTATATCCATTATGAATGAACCTCCATTTGTAACAGATGTTCACTTAGGTTTAGGACTCCAATCCATAATGAGTACCCATTTCTTGATATTGGATATATGATTGTTAGTGAACTTGTATCTATTTTGTGAAATGAATATTGGCCGCATGTTTTTTCCCCTCAACATGGACACATTATCTTGCACTTACCCTCTTCATAGGGATTTGTAAAACTACTTCAAAGTGTATTTAAGAAAATCTTTTCAATGTAGCATATAGGATGTTTTTTTAAAATTATAGATCATTGACAAATGCCTAGTTATAAAATTTTCTAACATATAGGACTACATTTGGATGATTAAATAGCCATGCATATGAGATTCTAGGTGTGTGCTTATTTCTCATACATATATTTGCATGTGTTTGCATTTGAAACTTGAAGCTTGACTCTATAACCCATGTGATCAAGGCACCCATCTATAGTAGCCAATCCTTCCATCTCATGTTTACAATTATTCAAACATAATATGACTTCTACGTTAGTTTAGATTAGCCTTAGTCTTGCTAATGCACATAGTTTAGTTTTCAAACTATTATCTCACCATATGTTAGCCCATATCTGATCCATCTTGAGAGGACCATGTACATTGGATATATTTTCATCAATGTATGATCTTGTATCATGACTTGTGCTAAATCTTAAGGTAGCCCTTGAGATATATCTTCAATGGATTATGCATTATGGGTTCAAGTTGCATATGCATATGCATAGTTAAGGGGATTCATTTGAAGGAATATAAAATTGTTTTACATCATTTGGTGCATGTGTAATGTGTCATTCTTATTTACATTATTATAGGTCCATAAGGTTGTTCCTCAATAGTCAGTATAGTTTGAGCTTAGTGATAGATGATTGGTATTCACTTATTCACAAGGTGTGGCTTGTTAGGACCTAATGCATTATTAGTATTTATCTTTATTTATCTTGTTGAAGACTTGTAAGGAATACCCTCCTAGGTTTAATAGAGTATAAAGTGAATGGTAGCATCATATTCTTATTAATTGGCCTCTCTTAGCTATTGTGGTCCAAAAATGAGTGTTATCTATTTGTTTAGTTTAATATGCACCCCTTGGATATTAAGTGTCTACTCTAGGAAAGTGGAGATACAATGTTGAGATTCAACACTAGGCAATTATGGGCTTCATAAACCTATTTGATAGTATTGTCTAAATTTAGTGTTATCTACAGATAATGTTAGAGTTTTACATACTTTTTTTGCCTTTGTCAGATCCCTAAAATTGACATAATTAACAATTTCAAAGACAAGTAAGTAGCCATGTAAGATTCCTTCAATCTATATTTATTTATGTAAATGCTAATGAAAGTTGAGATCTAGAATGTTCAAATGATGTTATTCTTGTTTAATGGATGTACAGATGGATGAATTAGGGCTTGTCTTTTTATACACCCTAGCATGTGCAAGTTGAATATATCATGATCAATTTGACATGTAATGGCTAGGTAGAAGGGAGTTACCCTTTTCCCATAATTAAATTTGAATTTGGAGGATTAAGCATCAAAACTGTAGCTACAATTTTTCAAATTTAACCTAGATTAAGGTCTAGGGAATTTTAAGATTGCATTGAAATCCTTAAGAACTATGGAGTCAAGTTTGTTAATGTTTAAGCTAATTGCCAACCTTTATATAGAAATATGTCACTTGAACTCTAATCATTATATTTAAGATAAATAAGTCAAAATGTACACAAGATGAAGGAAAAAGAGTGCCAAGTATACATTTTTCACCCTTACACTTATATAATAAATTTTATTTTTATTGTTAACTTACATGCTAACTAGTTTATTTATTTTTTGACCAGTACATGCTAACTAGTTTATTAGTACCTATTGTCTTAAATTATATATATTGATTACAATTATAATACATTACCATATTTTTTTATAAAGATAAATACAATAAAAAGATCTTTAAATATTTAAAAGTATAGATTACCATTATAAACATAATTTAAAAAATTGGAAACATGCATATAATTTTAGGATTACAACCATTATAATAAATTATCATATTTTTATTTAAAAAGTTAGAACTACAAATTAAATACAATAAAAATTATTTAAATATTTAAAAATGGAGATTGTCATTATAAACATGATTTAATACATAATTATTTACAAGCAATATAATGTTTAAAATTTTATAATAAAAATTAAATAATGCCAAACCAAGAGTCAACACTTATAATTTTATCTTAAAATTAAATATCACTTTGAGAGTTTGAACTTAAACTTTTACAATAAAAATCTAACACTTTAATCACTTAACTTAAACCCTTTAAATATATTACTATTTATTTCCTTTATTGCTACTAAGTGTTTTTCTAATAGTCATAGTAGCATAAGCAAGCTATTTCCCTTGAACTTCATTCATAATCTCTATCAAGTGTCTTTTTCATTTTTTATGCATGTACTGATGTAAAAATAAAAATTCATGCACACCTCTTTAAAAGTTAGATGGACCCAACATATACTTGTAGGTTTAAACAAAACACAACTAGGTGTCATAGTTTGAGAGAACAATTGTGTCAAAGTTTGGCACTTTTTGGGTTTTAAGGCTCTTGAGAGATTTTATTAGACCAATGTATCTCAAAAGGAAATTGGGATGCTTGGGAAATGAAATGAGGCCTCCAATAACATTAGACAACCCACTTAGACATGTTAGCACTATATGTTTGGTGGTAGCACATTTAGAATGTAAAATATTGCTCTAAGAACCCTCACGTTGAATAAAATTGAAGTTTTTTGCAACAACACATTCATCACCACCATAGGCAAACAATTTGTAGTTGAGAAAAAAAAATGATAGATCATTGTAGATGGACCCAATGTCTAGGTGTATATTCAAACAAAACATTCCTAGGTTCCCTAATTTGCAAGAATAGTCCTGCCAAAGTTTAGCACTTTTGTGGTCTTAGGGCTCTTGAGAGACTTTGCTAGACCAATGTACCCTAAAATGATTTGGACACCTGGGTAGTGAAATGAGGACTCTCTCTCACACACACTCATTCACACACACACACACACACACACACAGAGATTCAACTAAGATAGTCAACTCTCCATTCTTCATTACCCACTATATGCTACATGGATATTAGTTGGTCGTGAGGTGGTTGAAGTTATGTTAGATTTTTTATTGCAATAATGTACTAATGTGTCATATTATAGTTGGATAAAGTAGAACTTGCATCATTAGGTGGCAGGCCTATGGTTTTTATTGTCTATTATCTAAAGGGCCTATATGTTGCCTAATGTGCATTATAATCTTATTGTAGTGGATAGAAATTCCCTTGTGGGAAATTATTTTTTAGTGATTTTACTTTAGTTTTTGGTCACTACTTGTTAAATCATCCATCAATTATACATCCATTATATCTCCTTCAAGTTGCAAGGTGGTTACCTATAGTGTTAAAGGCATGAAAATTGTCATACTGTACACTTGGCATGCATGGTGTACTTGCACTAGTTAATGTATGAGGAATGGATAGGCTTAGTTGGATTGGCTTGTGTGGTCCACTCATTGTGTGCCACATGTCTCCTAGATGATGTAAGTAGTGGACCCCAATATGCTATCTTTACAAGTGCATGACTTCTTAGGGAATACATTTGGACAAGTGGAAAATATATGTTCAATCCTTCTTGATCCTATGGACTAATCAATGATCATTCCATAGGGTAGCATGTTGACAATGAACCATTAAGCACCATCTGTTTTAAAGTGGCAATAGTGGTAAACCCAAAGATATATACTTAAATTATCAAAGGTTGATATCCTATAAAGAAAATGGGATGATGTGATAATATTTTAGTGGTCAACAAGCAAACTTTACCCAATGGATAATAATATCAAGCATGCTTACTTTTCTCTATGCACATTGTCTATATATCTCAATGCTTGTTCAATGACATTAATTGATCTCTTAAAAATGAAAATGGTTTAACCTATTGTCTAAGCTCAAGGATTTTCAAAGGAGAAAAACACTACGTAGATAGAGTTTATGCATAGAAATTATGAAGGTGATAAAAAGCATAAATGCACAAGTGGAAAATTAAATCTTCTAGTAGCACTATAGAGCTTGATGGAATGTAGGATGACATTCATAACTTGTAGGTGACCTAGCATGTCTACGAAGGGGAAATTTAACTATATAGAGTCATGTTGAGGGTTTTTCTAGTAGATTTCTTAGACAACATGTTGAGTACACAAGATAACTGAGAGGGGAGGGCTGAATAAGTTGTATCAAAAATTTCAAACCCTCATAGACTTAATCACATTCACATTAGTTTGGTTAAACCCTTAATCTATTATGAAGATTAAACATGAAATGCATATAATAGAAACTAAAACACATCAACACCATACACAAGATAATACCACATATTTACTTGGAAAACCCTAAAAGGGAAAAACCACGATGAAGATTAGCTCACAATATAGAGTAGTAGCAACAACGAATTACAAAAGGCTCACTGCCAAAGGGCTCACTACCCAGAGATCACTGCCCATAAAAGAAAAGGCTCACTGCCAAGGACTCATTGTCCAGGAGAAGAAGAAAGAAGAAAAGGCTCACTACTAAGGATGAACTAGTATAATTTCATCTGACACATGTGTGGGTTTATTTCCAATGAAGCACAACAAACATCACCTTCACATCTATACCCAAAGATAGTAGGCACCTTTTACTCACTGCATCCAGTCGCCTAGCACATGAAAGTTCTTACTTCCTTAATCAAATTTCCACCATAGTCATCATATCCTTCACACCCCCACACACACACATGAACTCTTGACACTTATTTATACTACCATCAACCTTGAGATCAATCTCCAAGGTTGGCAACACAATTTTCAATCCTTGAAACTTTCTCCAAGATTGGTAAGCACAAAATATTTGAATTAGGTTTGGACCTAAACATTCTGTAGTACAAAGGAATGTAGGAAAACCACCTTACACCTTAGATCATACCTAAATCCATCCAAGCACACTACACAACACTCACATAATCATCAAATCAACTCTTCAATTGGCGCAAACATTCAAGGTCAACCAAACAGTGTATACATAAGAAATTCTTCATCATATGCTTCCATGATCACAACTGTAACTTGAGAACCATACACAGAGCTTTAACACATTCTTGAAACATCCAAGAAGAACTTGAAGTCACCTGAGAACTAACAAATTTAACCACAACAAATTTCACTTGAAGACAGTTCACAAACTACTTACAAACAATACTGTCAAAATCTACTACACAAGAACTTTCTTTCCGAAGCACTAAATCACAAATCCTGTAAAACAAAGATAGATTAGGAACACATTTCTAGAACTGCAACACTTGAAACCTATCTACGGAGGAATGTGGAGCAAAATACTTTCTCTTAGACACACTACAAACACTGTTAGATACTATCTTCAAACTGGTGAATACAACTTTCACTGTACAGTAGTCCAGAGCACTAAATTCTAGATTTAGCATCTTCAAACACTTCTCAGTACCATATCCAAACTCCACACTTAAATCTCCAACATAGAAGAAATGTGGAGCAAAAACTTTGAGCAGTATTCTATAAGCCAGAAGACTCCTTCAACACACTGTTTCCAATATTAATCAAATTTTCTCAAAAGCACTTGAAAAATCAACATTAGAAACATATCCTTAACATCTTCAACACTTATACACAACAACAAAATCATATTTAGCAAGCCAACTTAGACAAACAACAATAACTTCGTCAGAAACACAATTGACACCAATGACAACAAAAGCATGTTGACATCAATGACAACATCAATTAGTACATACTTGCAACACAATAGACATGAATAGATAGTGTATGTATTACCACTACGGGAAATGTTCAATTGGTTCTTTTGGTAGGGCAATGACAAATCTATTTCTTTTAGAAGGCATATCCATTCTTAGAAACCAATTCAATATATTATTTGCAGGATGATGTGTATGTCCAATAACAATATCCTAAATGCTAATAATGCATTTTTCTACTAAACAATGCTCTTTAATCTCTACAAATGTGCAATTTCACATGTTAAGTGTTAGCACAAGAATTCTTCTTCCTCTATTTAGTTTATTTTATATTTTGTTTAAAGTAAAATAAGTTTCAATGTATGTCTACAAATAATGGAGTTTTTCATACTAGGAGTTTTGCCTTAGTCAAACCCCTAAAATTGACATAACAATTTGAACAAGTTTAAAGACAATTTAGGAAGCTATGCAAGATTTTTAATATGTCCTTATTTATGCAAATGCTAATGAAAGTTGATGCACAAATATTCTAGTGATGTTATGTTCATGCGATGGATGTACAAATGGATGGATTTGATTTGATGTGTATAATGGATTAGGGCATGTTGAACATTTTAGGCTTAATTTAACATTTAATGACTAGTTGGAAGTGGGTCACCTTTTCCCATAATTAAATTTGAATTTGAAAGTTTGAACATCAAAATTGTAGCTACAATTTTACAAATTTGACCTAAGTTAGGGTCTAAGGAATTTGAAGATCATATGGGAATCCCTTAAGATTTGTGAAGTTAGGTTCATTAAATGTTTAGGACAATTATCAGTTTTTACCAAAAAAAAATGTCATTCAAGTATTGATCATTACATTTAAGACAAATAAGTCAAAGTACATCCAAGACAAAACCAATTAATAGTACCTTTTATCTTAAATTATATATATTCATTATAATATTCAACAAAAACTATTAAAATAAAAACTAAATAAAAGCTAAATACGATATTTTTATTATAAATATTTAAAAACAAAGATTCTTATTATAATACATTGCCATCTTTTGACAAAGCTAAATATAATTAAAAAAAATTTAAATATTTAAAATATAGAATGCTATTATAAACATAATTTAAAAAAATTAGAAACACATATAATTTTAATTTTATGAATACAACCATTATAATAATTAACATGCTTTCACTTAAAAAATTAGAAATGAAGAATAGATATAATAAAAGTTAAATAAAAGGTAAATACAATAAAAACTATTATTTAAATATTTAAAAATAAAGGTTGTCATTATAAACATGATATTATTAATTAGAATGTTATTATTAATGTGATTTAATCCATAATTATTTATGTATAATATAATATATAATTTTTTAATAGAAGTTAAGTAATGGAAGACTAAGAGTCATCACTTATTATTTCATCTTAAATATCATTTTGAAAATTTAAAATCAAAATTTTACATTAAAAACCTAACACTTCAATCATTTAATTTAAACCTTTTAAACATATTATATTATTTAATATTATCATTATTATGGATTTCCTTTACCACTAATAAGTGATTTTCTAATAGTCCTAGAAGTAGAAACATGCCATTCCCCTTGAACTCCATTGGCAATCGCCATCAATTGCATTTTCATTTTTATGCACAAAAGTGGGAATTGATAGTATAGAAATGAAAGATGACTATGAGTAGTAAAACAAGTTAATAAGAATAAGACAAATATTTATCACTTTTTGATGTGAATGAAGTGTAGAATTGTTATTGAATGTTTAACCATTGAACTAGATGATGTTTAAGTAGAGTGCCTTTGACATTGTCTTTGCAACTCCTAATCTTCTATTGTAATGTATTATGTAGCTAAGAAGTTATAATCTATGGCACTACTTATAGCCAAGTCACTAGAACAAGAATTTATCTAAAGTTGCATTGTAGTCTTGTCTCTAGAATGTTCAATTGAGACTACTTCTTTTGGATCACTGGTCTCCAGTATGTCCATTACAAATATTCCATTACTAAACACTGAGCACCAGAAGTGAAAGTTATCTAAATCTAGATGTAACATTTATGTTTGTTTTGGTTTAATGACAAACATCTTAAAAATACTAATTTGGCAAAGTAGATTATCTATGTTGTCTTAGCTTAAGTTTAAATGTAAGCCAATAATCCTTTGATTTTTTTAGTTATCCATCAAGTGGGATTGAGAGTAATTTATTTGGATCACTTGGTGCTAATATGTTCATTATATCATTCACTTCAATAGTTAGAGGTCAATTTTGACTAATAAAAGTAGAACAAATATTTAGCACTTTTATTGTGAATGAGGTATAAAATTGCTATTAAATGTTTGACCATTGCAGTGGATGATATTTAAGTAGAGTGGTTCATCACAACTATTCCACATTTACTAGAAGTTATCTAAAGAAAACAAACATCCATCTAAAACAAACAAATACTCCAAATCTCATCGACATCTAAAAAGTTATGACTGGCAAAATAGATGATCTATGTTGTCTTAGCTTGAAGTTTAAATGCAAGTCAGCAAACACTTAATTTTGGTAGTTATCCATCGAGTGGGATTGAGAGTAATTTCATTAGATTAGTCGACTCCAATATGTTCATTACAACTATTCCACATTTACTAGAATTTATCTCAAGAAAACAAACATCCATCTAAAACAAACAAGTACTCTAGATTCCATTGACATCTAAAAAGCCTTGACTGGGCAAAGTAGATGATCTATGTTGTCTTATCTTGAAGTTAAAATGCAAGCTGGAAAACATTTAATTTTGGTAGTTATCCATCTATTGTTGCTTTCAGGCCCTAAATTTGATGGTATTTATCTATTTTTTATTAGTTAGGATTGTGAAGGTGTAATTTTATTATATAAGAAATAAGGATATACATTTTTATGAAGAATATTTTAGTTGCCACATAGAAGGAAAAGTACCAAAATTAGATGTGTTAATCCATAAAGATTTATATAAATTATATTCCCCACCTTAATTTAAAAGGGTTATAGGCAAACCAAACATTCCTTTAAACTTCTCAAACTCCTCTCTTCTAGGTGCTTTGGTAAGAATATCTTCTAGCAGATCTAAAGTTGGATAATACTTGAGTTGTGCAATGAATAGTTCATTTGATGTTGAATTAAATGAAAATTTGTGTTGATGTGTTTGGTTGGTTCATGAAAGACTAGATTTTGGCCATATTGATTGTCAACTAGTAGAGGTGTTGACAAAACCTATTATCTGAGCCCATAGTTCTCCCTTTAGTTATCAAAGAACTCTTTTTGCTGCTAACCAATGATTTTCTCTAGGTTGTTACATGAATATACAAAGGACTCCAAAAAGAAAATAAATGTCTAGTTGTATTGCTGCATAAACCAAACTTTTAACAAGCTATCAATATTAAGCTGCATCAACAAATGCTACAGAATCATCTAACGTTAAGTTTAAACTTTGCTACATGGGAGTACTAAGTGGTTTGTAGTTGGACATTCTAGATTTGCTTAGAAATTCATGAATCTAATTTTGTTAATTGATGAAGATATGCTTAGGATTTTGAATCACGTCAATACCTAAGTAGTAATGATAGTATCCCAAGTTAATCATTTTAAACCCTTGCTACATATCTTCTTTCATAGTTGTAATATACTTTTCATTATTACTTTTTAGAAACAAATCATCCACCTAAACAATTAGATATACAACTATGTTGTTAACCTTTTTGACAAAAAGAGTTGCATCATCAAATTCAAAGTGAAGTGCTTGAAGTTCTTCCTCAAGAGATGCTCTATGACTTTTTCACACCAAACTCACGGGGCTTGCTTTAAACCATATAATGACTTTATAAGCTTGTAGACTTGGTGTTCTTGACCATTGAATACACATCCTTCAAGTTGAGATATATACATTATTTCTTTACGATCACCATTTAGAATGCAATTTTCACATCCATTTGATGAACTTTCCATCTTTTGTATACTAGAGAGCCAAAAAACATGAATAGTACTCCACTTCACTATAGGTACAAATGTTTCTTCATAATTTATGTCATCTTTTTAAGCATACCCTTTATGGAAAGCCTTGATTTGTATTTATCAAGTGATCCATCTACTTTGTACTTCTTTAAAAAGACCCACTTGCCACTAATAGGTTTTCAAACTAGTGGAGGATCAACTAACTCCCTAGTGTCATTTTTCAAAAGAGCATCATACTCAATTTGCATAGCCTTCCTCCACACTAAAATATCTTTAGCTTCTATAAGGGAAGTTGATTTGATTTTATAGTTATACTGATTTCATAAATACACTCCAAGTTACCTTCTTCATTAGATTGATCCTATTTCCTTGCCTTGTATGAACTTCTTATTCTTATCCTTCTAATTTCATTAGGTCTCAAATCTTTAAAATTTTTCTAGACTTGTTCTTCCCATTTCTATGGAGATCCAAATTGAATTATTGGCACTTCTATTTCCTAATCAGAAGCTCCACTAGAGTCTAACTATTCTCATGTGGCTTCCTAAATACCATGTTCATCTGATAAAGTTTAAAATTATTCATGAGAAGTCTAAAATTTTCATTGGAAGATTGAAATTCTTTATTAGAGGTGATTTCTTCTTAGACATCTCAATTTAGAGATTCTAAATGTTGATCCAACAAATGTGATTCTAAATTACTTATCCCCCTCAAAGTGAGTAATCTCACAAGGATGTTCTTTCCAATGGACAAACTTGGCAAATTTTTCAAGGTGTTGTAAATAACATTCAAAACTAACAATAGTTTTAGAGGTTTCACAAAATATAACATTAAAGGAAATAAGACATTTCCTAGTTGCCTCATCATACAACCTATATGTTTTTGAAGAGTCAAAATATCTTAGAAAAGTGCATTGATGACTTGTAGAATAGGGTGGCTCTGCTAGGTTTTTGCTCTACCAATGCTTTTCTATCATTTTGTGCTTCTGCAGGATATTATCCAATTTGTCGACATTTATTGCAACGTGGGAAATGCTAAAGTTTATCTTGTGGGCACTTTCTACCCACTTTATATGGCCTCAACCTTTCGTTACTCCACATATTCTATTGCTAGAGTTAAAGGATTGATAAAGAAACTCAACGGATCCCTCACTCAAATGCCCATAAAAGTTTGTCCCCATGGTGTTCCATGAGCTACATCTCCTAAAACACTTTTGGATGTTATTCTTTCCATTCTTGATTTTGATAATGCTTGCAAATGGCTAGAGAATTTGACATTAATAAGGTACTATGTGGGTAGATTCCCCCTAAAATCATGCTCAAAGAATGGGCCAAAAATTTTTGGACCCCATATGGGATCTGACTTGACACCATGCAAAACCTTACCAAAGGTTTTTTCCTTTTTCATTTCACCAAGGATAATCATGCTAAGGATGTTCTCAACTGAGACCTTTGGCTTGTCGGTTCCTCCCTTCTTGTTTTCAAACCTTGGACCTACAACTTTGTCATCTTTAACGATAAGTCCATTCAGGGTCCCGTCTGGGTCGACTTCCCTGGATTACCCTTTCCTTGCTGGAACTTTTTACAATAGATTGCCTCTTCATTAGGCACTTGTGTTTGTGTTTAACTAGAAAGGTTCTATTTAGCTTATCCCCACTGATGAGTCTGTGTCAAGATAGATCTCTATAAGGCCTTAAAGGCACTATGGACATATAGGTCAGCCTGACCCATTATTCTCAGCGGGTTAAGTATATTAAATTTCCCAACACCTGCTATCGGTGTTAGTCCTCTAAACATAATATATGAGATTTCCCTTTGGCTTCTCCACATCCAAAGCCCTCGGCTTAGCTCTCATTCAGGATGGCACCTCCTGCTAAAAATGAGGAAGGCTAGTCTACTGTGACTAACAAGTGCAACAAGAACTCAGGTAACTCCAAGATGGCTCTAAAAACCTCTGGTTTGGGAGCCCTAGCTATGAATACTGCTTCAAAACTCCTCAACAGTGGAAAATATTCTATGTCCCCTCTCAGGGAATCATCTAGAGGGGTGAATACTCTCAAATCCTTGCTAGTGACCACTAGGGTTTCACAACTATTAGTCATATCAGCTTGCCGCCCTTCCCCTCCTGCTGCTGGTTAGAGGAGATCTCACAGATCATCTAGGTCCCTAGAAGAAGGATAATATGTGCCAACAAAACCACAAACTATTTATCTTAGCTTCCAAATTGGAAACTTTGAGACAAATTAAGCTTTGTTACAAAACAATTATTCTGCTCTTAAAGAGATGGATAATGAGCTGACCCTCGACCCCCGTTTATGAATTATATTACTTGGAATGTTTGAGGTGTAACAAAACTCTCCCAGAAATACTCTTTCTAAGATGCAATAGTTTAGTTCCTAGATTTGGACATCCTTTTCCTTCAAGAGGTTAAAGTGTATATTTTTTTTATTTCTACAGCTTGCCAAGTTATTTGGCATGCCAACCATTTTTTCTACAGTAATGATGAAGCTAGTCACGGAGGGGTTGTCACCTTCCTCTCTCCTATGTGGCACCATCTATTGGTTGATCATGGATGTGACCCCACTCATTGTGCACTATAGATTCTTTTTAACTTCAACGATCATTCCTTTGGCATTATTAATGTTTATGCTCCCAATTAATGTCATAGAGAGATCTTCTCTTTGGAAATGGATTTCTCATTCAATTTTAGCCGTCACTTGGGTTTTCTGTTGGGAATTTAATATAGTTGAGTGCACATATGATAAATAACTGACCTTGCCAATGTAGTGGATAGCTGGTGAGAGAGACTTGGTTTATTATGCATAATAAATTAGGTTTTTTCAATCCCAATGTTGGCCTCCAACAAGCTAATATGCCTTGGTACACATGGATCAATTTGAGGGTGCGTTCTAACACAATTTTAAAGAGGCTGGATCAGACTATGATTTCAACCCAATCATTCTTCTCTTTTGCCTATTGTTATTCCTTTCCAGTTGAGCCACTAATGGACATTATCTTTTTAGATCACTTCCTAATATGGTTTCATATTTAATGGACCACTTTCACACCTAAAACTCTAAAGACATAATTTTTTCTCAACACTTCTCTTCTTCAACACAAGGCCAGGTCTTCTCACATTAAATGTGTTTGGAATCTTGAGCCCTACCCCATGCATGAGACTGACTAGATAACTTGGTAGAATGATGCCATCACCTGCACCTCAAGGTTTCTTTGTATTTATGGGAGACAACTTGCTCAGTTTTACCACTACTCCTATGAGGCCACCACCAAAGAGCTCCACTCTACCACCACCAATTTGGAGGCACAACCTTTTGACCTTGCCACCCAGCTCTAGGTGGCACAACTTCTATAATAGAAATAGATTGCCGATGCATACTCAGCCTATGGGACTCAAATCAAAGCTTGGATCCACTAGCTCAAGATTAGAGACATTGTGTCAAAAGAATTCTTCTAAGCATTGCATGCCTATCATACCTCCAAATCCATTCAATGGATTCAAGAAGGACAATAGTTGTTTCAAGATTTGCCAAACATTTTTCAAGATTTTGTTCAAAAGTATGAACAAGTCTTTGCGGTGCAATATTATACCCTGGAGAGAGAAACTACTTTGTAGAAGTGTCTTACTATTGTCCCTTGTTAGGTTTCCAATGCTAAATGCATTTTGTGTGATCAACTTATCACTCAAGATGATCTTAAGGAAGTTGTTTTCTCTATGGACAATGGCAAGGCATCTGGCCTTGATGGTTTCCCTTGTGAGTTCTATAAAATGTTTTGGGACACTATTAGCAGTGATTTACATTATCTTGAAGCTATGCAAACTGGTTCTTTAGGAAACCTAATAAACAAAAGAAATATCAAATTCATAACTAAGGTTGATGATCTGGAGGAGATTTGTAATTGGCGGCCTATCATGCTACTCAATGTCTTGTACAAAATCATTGCCAAGGTTCTTTCCCTAAAGCTCCACTCCATGCTCCCTTTCATTGTGTGGCCTGAATAAACAAGATTTATCAAATCTCATTTCATTTTGAATAAAATTATTATTGTCAAGGAAGGGATCGAGTGGGCTCATTGCTCTCAACAGCCAGCCCTCTTCCTCAAAATTAACTTCAGCAAAGCCTATGACCACATTGAATGGTCATTCATTCTTGCCATGTTGTAGGCCCTTGGGTTTGGTCCACTTTTCATCCAAACATGGCTCATGTTTTTTATAGATGCTTCAAGTTGCATCACCATTGTTGGCCAGTAGTCTAGCTCCTTTGAGCTTCACAGATCCATCTAGCAAGGATGTCCCCTCACCTGGACTCTTTATATTTTAGTAGCAAAAACATTTGGCTACTTACTTGTCCAAGTAGTTTCCTAGTCCTAATTCAAAGGGATTTATCTCCCCAACTCTTCTTAGTAGTTGGTTAATGGACATTTTTATGATGACTCCTTTGTCACTCTCCATGAAGAGGAGAACAATTTTAATCAATCCCTTCAGTGCTTGGACATTTTTTGCTAGGCTTCCAACTCAAACATTCAATGGCAAAAAACTCAATGTTATCAACAATCCTTCATTCCCCAGTCTGGTTGACTTCATTCCTTTGGTTGGAAATGGACTGATCATGGGGAATTTTTTAGATTCTTGGAGATTCCTTTTTCCTTCTAGGCTTCTCCTATCAATCATTGGCAGGCTGTGATAGCTAGAGTTGAAAAAAAGCTCCAATATTGGATAAGCGAGCCTTTCTCTTGTTAGAAATGAAAGCACAACTACTTAAATGGAAATCTGATTCAAATATGTTTAATGATTTTGTACCAGTGTATTATCAATGGAGATTGCATCAAAAACATAAAACCCACTACAGAGATAATATCAAACATGAAGAACTCAACACAATGACACAGTGTTTATGTAGAGAAAACCCTTGCCGGTAAAAAACTCCACTAGGAAAGAGGCATAATTTTTTATTAATATGTAAAATATTGTACAATACAGTAACTACACAACTCTCTCCACCAGTCTACAATCTGATAGCATTCATGTAGTACTTGAGTACCTAAAATTTGTATTGCAGCAACAAATACAATGGAAAATACTTATAGAAGTGCTCTCACACCTCCCTAGGCATTCACTTTCTCTCTCATGAGAATCTCCAACCTGTAAACATTAAATGCTATCTTACAAGCACCTTCCACTTGTCTAAAAATAGTTATGCAAGGTTGGGCACCCAAGACTAAATATGGCCTCTTACAACATCTTATGATGCATCATAACCATCATAGATTCCACCAAAGAGTATCTTCCCAAGATGGAATCCTTGGGCTAAACATAGCAACTTACAACTAATGAATATCTGTCATATGCATCATAGTGTCATAGAATCTTATGAGAACTTGCAGTTGTCATAGATTCTTTACATGCACCCACCAAACATTATGACATGAGTCATATATACTAAAAATAGCAGATTCTCCCAAGGTGGCACCTACACTCATTTACTATTGAGTTTTACAATTGTCAACCATAAATGTCACTCCTTCATTACCTCTAGTGAATCCAAAATTACCACTGCTAGTGAAACTACCTCATTCCCTTATGGGTAATCACAGATTACAACTAGTAAAAGCACCAAAGGTGCTATCAAATGGATGATAGGCACAAATACTTATAGGCCTATTATTAAATAGCATAAATTTATATTTTTATTTTGAATTGTGTGTGTGAAATTTAATGTTTGAATTCACTTTGTCTGGTGTGTGTGTTTACACTTTACCATGTTTTATAAATTTGGCACTCACTTTATGAGTGTGTTTATAGTTTGGAATGTTTGAACTTAAGTTGTGTGGTATGTGTGTTTGAACCAACTTTGACATTTGTTGTGTGTGTATGTGCGTGAGCTTGAAAAAACTTTGACATTTAGTTTTTCTTTATTTATGAATGAACTTAAGCTATCACGTTTTGTGGAGTGAATAAACTTCAACTATCAGATTTCATGGAGTGTATGAACAAATGTTGATGTTCATTTTGTGTATAATGCAATCGAAAGATTTGATATTCTTTTTTTTGTGTGTGTACAAATGAACCTTGGCTATCATTTTGTGTAGAGTATATGAATGAACTTTGATGTTCACTTTATGTGGAATGTGCTTGAAAATTGAACTAACATTCTTTTCTTTGTGTGTGTTCCCAAATGAACTTTGGCTATCATTTTGTCTAATGTATGAATAGACTTTGATTTTCACTTTGTGCTGAATGTGTCTACAAACAAACTTCAATGATGTTCATTGTGAATCTTTATGTGTTTGAATGAATTTTGGCTTTCATTGTGTGTGTGAATAAAATTCAACATTCATTGTGTGCATGTTTGAAAGATAACTTTGGCATTCACTTCATGTGAAGTGTGTGTGTGTGTGTGTGTGTGTGTGAAAGTTAATTTTCTCATTTAGTTTGTGTGAAGTATGTAACTATGTATTTGAATAGAATTTGACATTCACTCTTTGTGTGCATGTGTGTGTGTGTCTGAATGATCTTTGAGACTCACTCTATGTGTGTACAAAAATACCGATGTTCACTTTGTGTCAAGTGTATGTGTGTGTGAATGAACTTTGGCTTTCATTGTGTGTGGGTGGGTAGGTTGAAAGTTATCTTTGGTATCCAGTGTGTGTGCACATGTGTATGTGAATGAACTTTGGCATTCACTTTATGTGTGTAGAATGTGTATGAACTAACATTCACATTCACTTTGTGTGTGGGAGTGAACTAATATTAACATTCACTTGGACTTGAGCCATTTATTGTTTGTGTATTGGCATCCAATTTGTTTATGTGAAGCATATGTTTGAACTTTGGCATCACCTTAATTTGTTTGAGTTAATTAAGGATTCATCTTTTTTGTGTGTGAAACATGAGTAAACTACCTTTGTCATTCACTTATTTGAGCTATTTTCTATTTGTGTATTTAGGTACATTTGAACTTTTACATTTACTTAGTGTGAATTAAAAATTAGCATGTTGAATTATGTTTACTTTTATGTGTGTGTGAAGTGTGTGTTTAAACTTTGGCATTCACTTTTTTTTGTGTGTGAGTGTTTCAATTATCTTTGGAATTTACTTGACACTCATCATGGGTGTGAGGATGAGGAGAAAGAAAATTTTAAAACCTACTTAGGGTAAGATCAAGATTAGTCTATATGAAGGTGAGGAGGAGGATGGCTTGGATGAAGGAGATATGGATGAGTGTGATCTCTCATATGATGGAGATGAAAATGATTTGGTTTCAAACCACCCTAAGAAATTGACTTTGTTGTTGTTGTGTAGTTTTTGAGATGCCTGCTCTTAAGCTACTACTCTTTGTTGCAATGTTTATATTATTTTGTTGTGGGTTAACTTCGTGTTCACAGACATTTTTGTGTATGCAATAGGGTTCTAGAATCCATTCAAAACCTTTAACTCTTTCTAATAAAAAACTCTGTCATTCACTTTGTATAAAGTGTGTTTCAATTTTACCTTTCACTTAGATTTGATTCTTTTATTGTACGTGTGTGTGTAAACTTTCACATTCACTATGTCAAGAGTGTACTAACTTTGGCATTCACTGCATGCTTGAACTTTGGTATGTTTCATAACTTTAGTGTTTACATTATATATGTATGAAGTATGTGATTTTGGAAAAAACCATGTGTGAAATTATTGAACTAACTTTGTGTGTAGAGTGTGTTTTTAACTTTGGCATTCAATTTGTGTGTGAACATTCACATTCACTTTGTGTGAAGAGTGTATTAACATTGGCATTCATGTTATGTGCCTATTTGAACTTTATCGTTTACTTTGTATATGTATGAAGTGTGTATTTCAACAAACTATGTGTGAAGTGATTGAACTTTGTGTGAAGATTGTGTTTTAACTTTGGTATTCACTTTGTGTGTGTTTGTACTTTGGCATAGTTGAACTTGAGTGTTTACTTTGTGTGTGACAGAACTAACTTTGTGCATGAAGCATGTTTGAACTTTGGCACATATTCACTTTCTATTTGTGAAGTGTGTTTAAAGTGTTGTGTGGTTGAATTTCTTTTGTAGTACAGAAACAGAGCAAGGGCAACAAGTAGGGAGGATCCAGTAGTACACACTCCAATTATTATATATTATATATATTTTTAAATAAGAGAACTTAATATAATTTTAGAACTATTAAAGTTTGATCAAGAGAAAAACAAAGCAAAAGTTCTCCTAATAATTTAATCTATTTAATTACGAATGCACTATGTAAAAATGAGTTATGATTCAACAACTTAGTCGTACGAGTCATGGAATTTCCATCTTTGTGATTAAAAATGCTTTTGAATATAACTCTATAACTGCTTAATCTATCCTCTTTCTTGGAGGTTTTCTCACCCTCAAATAAGTTTAACAGTGGAGGCCTCTACATATTCTAAAACTCCCTCTTTAACTACCTGATTAGTGTTGCCATCTACAATTCAAAATGAGAAAAGACATTATATTTTTTTGCTTTTGGCTTTTGCAACTCGCACTTCCTAGAATACTCTTAAGTGATCATATTGAAACAATATCATCTGCAATGACTCAAATACTCTTTTGGAAGTTTCCCCTTGTACCCAAACCTCAACAAGCCTCCAAAATGGCTTTACATATTAAAACAATATCATCTATGATGACCCATGCATCAAGTAGAACTACCTCTTAATAGCACTTTGAATGAAAATTATAGGGCATTGGCATCCAATGGAGAGGGATTGAATAGATTTGATATTGCAAACAACGTGGTACATTGTACTATTAAATTAATTCTTTTGTGTATATAATGACTGGGATGGATACCATTCAACCACCTACATGAATGGGTAATACGAAGGGATGCAGTAAATATATATTTTTTATTTTTGGTTTTTTGATATATTATGATGACTTTTATGGATGACGAAAAAAGGAAGGACCACCAAAAAATATATATTTTTTGGGACTACTAAATTTTTGATTTGTTTCAAGATGTGTGCATGTATAGAATGGCCTATCGACCAAAATATATGCAGCTCTACAATTATTAATGCATATCTACAATTAAAATAAAACCAAACTAAATCAAACTAATAGATTTATTTTAATAGAACTAAATGCTAAACTTAAATTTAAATACAAAATTCAATAAAATCTAAATAAAAAATTAAATTTAAGTTGAAATTAAATTAAGTTCAAATTAAACTAAATTTAAATTAATTTGAAGCTAAAATTAAATTAAAATAAACAAACTAACATTTAGTAAACATATTATTGCATACTAACCCAAAAAGATAAAATATCTAAATTTTAAACAAATTTAATTTAGATTTTATTAAAAAATAGAAAAACTTAAATTTAAATTTAAAATTTTATAAAATCTAAATAAAAAATTAAATTTAAGTTGAAATTAAATTAAGTTCAAATTAAACTAAATTTAAATTAATTTGAAACTAAAATTAAATTAAAATAAACAAACTACCATTTACTTAATACATTATTCCATACTAACCCAAAAGGATAAATAAAATCATCCATGACATATTTCAATTTTGTTAAATTTATTCATAATTAAATAAATCACTATTCCAATTAAAAAAATTAAATAAATGTAATGGAAATAAAATCAACCATTTATTGTAATTATTTAAAAGAGGACTAACATCTTAGTATTTAAATTCATAGTTTTAAATTCTGTATTTTGAATAAAACAAGTCTAGATGTAATTAAATTTTAAATTAAAGTTAAATTAGATTTCTAAAAGCAAGAACATGCTTTATTAAAATTATAGTCAAATTACTAAATTTAGCACTGCACAAGATTTGATTCATAAAAATAAATCTAAATAATAAAATTAAATAAACTTAAAAATCAAATCTTAATTAAAAGATATGAGTGCTTTTCTAAAATGAAGTTCTACAATTTAGGGATTGCCTTGGACTAATTTAAGAAGGAAAATATAAATGATTGGAGGCATGAATATATCTATTACAAAAGCATCTTGCCATATTTTTCTTATTAATTATTTCCAAACATTTTTTTAGCTTGAAGGAGTAAAGAAAAGTTTCTTGAAGATACAAATTTATAAACCCTTACATAAACAAATGATTTTACAATTTTCATGCATTTACAATTCTTAGATACGGATTGAGAATTCTATAAAAACTCATAATTTTTTTTTACTTAGGTTTAGATTTCCCAGGAAAGGAACTGATTATGTACAATAAGATATTACAAACAAAGAGAGGAGCAATACTGTAAAAAGGATAAATTAATTATTAAATTTATTCTCAAATAATATTTTTTCTATGGTTACAGGATATGCACAAAATGGTAATCTTAAGGAGACTTAAGCCTTTTCAAAGAACCAAAAACTAATTGAAAGTGGTTGTTAGGTTCTTGCAAATGCCTTGATAAACATGTATGCAAAATGTGGGAGTATAGAAGGTACATCAATTTTTTAACAAAAGACATCATGCAAGTATAATCTCATGGAATACAGTGATTGTAGGATATGCAATGCATGGCTATGCAATGAGGCCTTCAAAGTCTTTGAAATATTGAAGCACTCCGGAATGTCCCGACCATGTAAGCTTTATTTGTGTTTATTTTAGATGTAGCCATGAAGGTATATTGCGTGATGCCTGTAAATTCTTTTACTGCATGAGTAGCTAAGGCATCATGCATAATTGATCAGATTGTAGATTTCTGAATAATAATAATAATACAAGCATAAGAATGAAATAATTCCAGGTTGACTTACAATCACATATTGTGTATGCCATCTCATAAAATCATATTTTGATGAAGATTTACTTGCTAAAGAGTATCAGGCACTAAAATTCTTCATTGATTTCCTATTTGGATATGGAGAAATGTTTCTCAGATTTTTTTGCCCAGCTATGTTTATTTAAAAGGCCATAAAACCCTTGCCCTTGCTTTTATCTAGGGTAGGTGGAGTTTGCATCTGAAGTGTTTCTATTTGCTGACTTAACACATGTTGTATTCTGCATGCAACTAATGTATTCTACATGTAAATAATAGAGTAAGGGGATGAAGGACTACCAAAAAAATTATTTTTTATTAGGACTACCAAATTTTTTTGGTAGTTATAAGATGTGTGCACATATAGAATGGCCTATCGACCAAAATAATAAATGGAATAAATACATTATTCATATTTACAAGGTTAATGGCACCTTATCCCAACATTCTCCCACTTGACATTATACATTGTAAATCAAACCATAGGAAAATAAAAGAAAATAATCAAGCACTAGAAATAAGGCCCATGGCCTCTCGGTACTATACAAACTTCTCTGTGCTCACGGGTTTGGTTAATGAATCTGCAACATTCTCCTAAGTGTCTATCTTTTTTAGCTCAATCTGTCCATTTGCAACCAACTCTCGAACAAAGTGATACTGAACATCAACTTGCTTAGTCTGAGCATGATACATAGGATTCTTTACCAAACAGATAGCACTTTGGCTATCACAACCAATTTGAATGATCCTGCAATGAAAACCAATACCTGTACATAGTCTCCTCAACCAAACTACCTCCTTAGAGACATGAGTAGAAGCCATATACTCTACTTATAAGGTGGATAAAGAAATTGTGGGCTGCCTCTTACTCATCCAACTTATTTTTCCTCCAAATAGAGTAAACACATAGCCACTAGTGGACCTTCGACTATCCAAGTCACCTGCCTAATCTACATCAACAAAACCCTGTAGTCAAAAGATTTATCAGCACTATTAGTACCAGAATAAACCAAACAATAATTAGGAGTACCTGTAAGATAATTAAGCACCCTCTTTGCATAATTCCAATGCTGTCTACCAGGTGTAGACATAAATCTGCTCAAAACTCCCACTGCTTGGGCAATATCTAGCAAAGTGCAAACCATTGCATACATCAAACTCCCTAAAACACTAGTATATGGCACATTAGACATATCCTCAAAATCATCTTCATTCTTTGGACACATATCTAATGAAAGCTTAGTACCAATGGGTAAAGGAACTCTAACTGGGTTATAATCCTACATAATGAATCTCTACAAAATGATTTTCACATACTTATTTTGCGACAACCAAAGCTTTCTATTACCTCTGTCCCTCTTGATCTCCATACCTAGAAATGCCTGGCAGCTCCAAGATCCTTCATATCAAATGCACCTAAAAGTTGAGCTTTCAGCTCACTGATCACACCCTTAGTATTGCTAAAAAATAACATGTCATCAACATACAATTCAATGATCAGTATAGAATCATCAATAGAATGAATGTAAATATGGTGATCCTCCTCGCTCCTAACAAAACCCAATTTCAATACAAATGAATCAAACTTTTGATACCACATTTTGGGGGACTATTTCAAACCATAGAGAGAGCTCTTCAACCTACAAACCTAATGTTCTTTTCCTTTTACCTCAAAACCTATAGATTGTTGCATATAAATTTCTTCCTCAAGATCTCCATGCAAGAACATAGTCTTAACATCCATTTGCTCAATCTCCTAATCATAAGTTGTAGCAATGGATAAAAGAAATCTAATAGAAGTTAATTTAGCAACAGGAGAGAAAATTTCACCAAAATCAACCCCCTCTCTCTGGGAGTAGCCCTTGGATACCAATTTAGCCTTGTACTTCTCTAATGAACTATCTACTCCAAACTTCTTCTTGAAGACCTATTTGCAACCTATGGCATTTCTTCCTTTGGGAAAAAATACAAGATCCTAGGTGTTACCAGAGTCTAAAGCCATCACCTCCTCTAGGATGGCTAACTACCAAGACTCACTATCATCTATAATAATAGCTTCCTTGTAGGATCTAGGCTCATCATCAATACTTAATAAAGAAAATATACAATGGAAATCTAGTGGGCCATACTTGTCAACTAGATTCCATTGTCTTGTGGATCTCCTCAAGGGTGGAATAAGAGTCTCAACTTGATCTTCTACATGATCATCTGCACTAACTTTTTCTATAACAACATATTCATCTTCATCAGAACTACTCAAATCTTCTTCTTCTTCACCCTCCAATCCATCATTTTATTCTTCCTAAGGTGCATCTTTCTACTCTAAATTAATGTGCACTCTATTTATGTTTTCTTCTTTTTCTATTGGCTACTCAGGTTCAAAAATAGCTCTAAGTTCCCTAAAAATAACATCTCTAGAATAGATGATCTTATGGGTTAGTGGATTCCAAAGCTTATAAACTTTGACATTATCACCATATCCAATGAATGTACACTTTTTAGCTTATGGATCCAACTTAAATCACTTTTCCTTAGGCACATGAACAAAAGCCTCATAGCCAAAAACCCTTAAATGTGAAACAAAAGGTTTCTTACCTATCCAAACTTCATAAGGTGTTGAATCAAAAGCCTTACAAGGAGATCTATTAATCAAGTAGAAAGAAGTACACACAACCTCTACCCAAAAACATTTATCCAACTGTGCATCACTTAGCATACTTTTGGCTTTTTCCATGATTGTTCGATTCATCCTTTCTGTAACACCATTTTTCTATGGTGTATATGGAGTTGTCTTTTGTCTGATAATACCTGCATGCTTGCAAAACTCATCAAATTCTTTAGAGCAATATTCTCCTCCATTGTTAGATCTTAATATTTTTATCCTTAATCCCGATTGGTTTTCAACTAAGACTTTAAAATCCTTAAACTTAGTGAAAACTTTAGATTTGTGTTTCATAAAAAAATCCATGTAAATCTAGATACATCATCAATTAAGGTGACAAAATAATGAGATTTTCTGATAGAATCATTATCCACAAGTCCAAACACATCTGTATGAATAATTTCTAACTTCTCTTTTTCTCTATTGCTTCCTAAAGGAAATGATTTTTTGTTTTGTTTACCAAACACACAATGCTCGTAGAAAAGAAAGTATTCATCATAGTAAGAGAAACCATCCAATAATTTTTTATTCTTGATTGTTTTTAAAACATTATTACTTGTGTAGTACAATCTATGATGCCACAACATACATGTATTTTCAGTACTAGCCTCAGATACATAAGATGCATTACAAATTGGAGTGATTTTGAGCTTAAAACAGTTTCCCAATCTCTTCCCCTTCTCTACCACCTAGTTCCCTCTCATCAATCTGCAACCATGCTTGTCAAATGTTACATGCATTCCTAAATCACTTGAAACTTCAAAACTAAAATCAGATTTCTAGCTAATCTAGGTGTTACAAGTATGAGGTTAACTAGTGTTGTCATTGATGTCAACATACTCATATTGCATTAATGAGAAGGATTGGATGAGCTGTGTGCTGAGGTTATTGAGGAAATTAGTCTCAATTAGGAACAGTGAAGAACAATGATGAGAAGAAGGCAAAAGTCCTCAATAGGTTGAGGATCAGAGGATGTGGTTTAAAGGGTTTGTAGATATAAGTCTTGAGATGTTCCAGTCAATATTTTAGAGGTCCACATGAAGATCTGAAGAAGTTATGATCACTCTAGTAGAACTGGTTCTGGCAGGTGTTTAGTGGTGACAGAGTGCCACAGATTGGTCCGGTGAGCTCTAGAATTGCATTATCTCATTATGTGGATTGGATAGAGTGTTGAAAAAGCTTGTGTGAAGTGACAACTAGACTTGTTCATGGTTTGGAGGTCCAGAAGCACCTTTTTCATTATGACAGTGGTGACAGACTGTGTTCTTGAAGTTCCAGATGAAGAACAGAAGAATTCCAGTAAGTTGATAAAGTGTGGATGTTCTTGATGACTTAGGAAAGTTTTTGGTGATCTTTGGATCGTGTACAATTCTTATTGGTAGTCCGCATTGAATTTAGAGTTTGCATTTGAAGAATAACCACGGATATTGGTGTTCTTCTTGAGACTGGTCGACCGGATGTATTACATGTCTTGCGAATGATCTTGTAGGTGTTTACCGACTTAGATGATTGTTCCTAAGTCGATGCCTTGTATAAATAAGGGATTGTGAATTCATTTTGAAGAGTGTCTTGCGGTGATGAGTGTGGTATAGTGAAGAGAAGTGCGAAAGGTAGAGCAAGAGTTTTTGGGCTTAAATGGAACTGATCCAGGCATGGTAAAGATGTCAATCTCCAGTTCAAGTTTGTAATACTTGTTATCTTGTAGATAGTGTGTCTCTTGTAGTAGTGTGCCTCTTGTGAGCAATGTACTCGGGCAGTGAGCCCTAATTGGCATGTGCCATCTATTTTTCTTATTCTTCTAATAGAGAATAATCCTTGGGTTAATCACCCCGTGGTTTTTCCCTTGACCGGGTTTTCCATGTCAAAATCTTGGTGTCTAATGTGTTGATGTATATCTGCTCTAGTGTTTATGCTTTATGCTTTCATGAATGATTAATTGATATGCTATTAAATAACAAAGAAGATTCAAGTGTTTGAAGTTGAAGCAAGTTTTGTACAACTGATTCACCCCCCCTCTTAGTTGTGTGCCCTAGATCCAACACTAGGAACATGGAAAACACCAGGGAGGGTTTTAATCTTCCCATCACTGAAACATAACAATACCTTTCCTTTCCCAACTATCAGATATGTATAGTTATCCCCAATGTATATATCACCTCCATCATACTCTTCGTATGTGGAAAATCATTCCTTATGCGGGGTCATATGAAATGAGCATCCCGAGTCAACCAACTAGTGATCATTAGAAACAACATTACATGCAGAAAGTAAAACATCTTCACCTACATTTGAGGACTTATCCAAAGCACTCTCCCACTATTTGTTTGGGTTTCTGCACTCCTTCACATGTTCCCTTTTACTGTAGTTCCAACACTTAACTCTGTTCTTCTTCCCATGAGTCTTAGATCAGCCCTTGGACTTGTCCTTAGCCCTTTTCTAATCTCCTTTTGGTCCTCTTTCCATAGACCTTCCCTTGACACTAAGAGCATCACCTAAACTATCTGAACTCTTCTTCCTCAATTTATGTGCCAATAAAATTGCAACAAGAGCATCCAACTTCAGATCCATGAGGTTAGCAATGATAGAAAGGATAAAATTTTCCCAAGACTCAAGTAAAGAACAAATAAGTAAGATACATTTATCTTCCTCATTAAATTCAATAGCTACTGATGCTAGTTGACTCTGAAACAAAAAATTAAATGAATTTAAATGTTCTGCAACTGATTCTCCCTCTTTCATTTTCATAGAAAATAGTTTACGCTTTAAGTAAAGTTTGTTTACCGTACTCTTGGCTTGGTAAATTTTACCAACCATTTCCACAAGCTATGTGTAGTCTATTCCCTCATGATATTCAATGGGACATAATCTGCAAGACACAAGTGGATTGTTCCCCATGCCTTCTTATCCAGTCTATCCCACTCATCTTGAGAGACATCATTGGGTTTCTTATCTTTTAGGATAGCCAACCACTAGTTTCTTTCTTCTAGTAAATCCTCCATTTGTAACTTCCACAACTCATGCCTCATTCCATTAAACTTCTCAATGCCCAATCGAGAGGTTGAAGCAGCGGTGGATGCAACCATAATAACAGTTCAAAATCTACAAAACAAATGCAACCAAATCTCCCACTGTAGCTACAGCTTCCACACTATCACCCAAGAGTCAAAGCTAGCTAGGCTTTGATACCAAATGTTAGAAATTAAAGCACAACTACTTCAATGGAAATCTGAATCAAATATGTTTAATGATTTTATACCAGTGTATTATCAATGGAGATTGCATCAAAATAGAAAACCCACTATAGAGAAAATATCAAACATGAAAAACTCAACATAATGACATAGTGTTTACGTGGAGAAAACCCTTGTGGGTAAAAAAACTCCACCAGGAAAGAGGCACAATTTTGTATTAATCTGTAAAAGATTGTATAATACATCAACCACACAACTCTCTCCACCAGTCTTCAATCCAACAACATTCTTGCAGCACCTGAGTACCTAAAACCTATATTGCAGCAACAAATACAATGGAAAATACTTATATAGAAGTGCTCTCACACCTCCCTAGGCATTCACTCTCTCTCTCTCATGAGAATCTCCAACCTGTAAACATTAAATGTCATCTTACAAGCACCTTCCACTTGTCTAAAATTAACCATGCAAGGTTGGGTGCCCAAGACTAAATCTAGCCTCTTACTGTCATAGATTCCACCAAAGAGTATCTTCCCAAGATGGGAGCCTTGAGCTAAACATAGCAACTTACAATTAATGAATATTCGTCATATGCATCAGAGGGTCATAGAATCTTATGACAACTTGCAGCTGTCATAGATTCTTTATATTTACCTACCAAACATTATGATGTGCATCATATATGCTAAAAATAACATATTCTCCTAAGGTAGTACCTACACACATTTACTATTGAGTTTTACAATTGCCAACCATAAATGTCACTCCTTAATTACCTCTGGTGAATCCAGAATTACCACTACCGGTGAAACTACCTCATTCCCTTATGGGTAATTATAAATTAAAAATAATAAATAAAATAAATACAATATTAGGATTTACAAGGTTAATGGTACCTTATCCCAACATCTCTTTGGTTGGTAAGTTTTAGATCTCTTCTAAGGTTCTCACCGCTACACATGTTTACTATTCTTCTTGCTGGGTCCCTTCTAAGGCCTCCTACTCTAAGATTGAGAACCTTCTCAGAGATTTCCTTTGGGATTCCAATGATGGACAACAAGGCTTCCATCGTGTTGCTTGGGAGCATTGTTGCCTTCCCCATGAAGTTTGGGAACTTGGCATCATTTCTATTTGACGGTAGGGCATTGCACTTTGTGCTAAATGGGTCATTAGAGCCCTTGAAGGAAATGAAGCTTGGAAAATTCTTGTATGCTATTACATCAACTCAGGAGTCCCTTCAGGATGCCTAGCTTGGAAAGGCTTAGACATGGGCACCCTTCTTACAATGTGAGAGCCTATCACTATTTAGGGTACTTTTGTCATCAAAAGTATTTAGAGAGCCTGGGAAGCTATCAAGTCCTAGCTTCAATGGGCAGGTGATGACTTCCAGAATGGATTATCCATTAATCAGCAGTCCATTTGGTGGTCCCCTATTCTTAGTTCTCAAGGATGGCCTTTGGTTAAATTGGCATGGATTCATGCTCTACATTTTTAAAATGTGGAGTGCATGTATTGCCCGATTTCATTCATAGAGTCGCAAATAATTTTTTGCCCTAGCCCAAGTTCAAGTTCAAATTCAAGCTTACCAATCAAGACCAAGAGACTTTTCAAGTTGTTATTGACTCTATTCCCCTCAGATGCTTCATAAGATAAGGGTGTGATCGCTCAAACCTTGGTGGAAGGATTGGAATTGGTACCTAGATACCCCTTTTAAAAGTTACAGACCCTGCAAAGGCTATTTTTGGATTTCACCACATTTGCCCATGGTGGAATAGCTCAACCTTCATTGGCAACTTCAATCCTCTCTTGGAACATGACATCATTGGTTCTAGTGTATTTGTTCAACTATGTTAGAACCCAAGTTGGCTCATTTCACCTGGTGCATTCTTTACCAAGGGCTCTTGATGGTGGATTGGCTTATCCATATGGGTATTCCCTACCCTCATTGTCCCTTCTGTTGATAGCTTGAGATCCTCAAGCATTTTTTTTAGTTTTTCCCATGGGCTCAAGAAGCCTGGAGCTAGATTCATGACTTCTTTTAGCCATTTCGGCCTGCCCCCTTCTCTTAGCATATGGTCTTGCTGGGAGATTGGCCTTGCCTCCCACATAAGTACATCTAGATCTAGCATTCTTTTAGGGTGGATATTTTTTTTAGTAATTGGAAAGATAAAAATGCTACTTTCTTTTCTAATTGCATTGTAGATGTTCATTTCCCTCTATACACTAAAGCTATGATTTGTTATAATGTCTTAATTTAGATTCAAGTGCAAGATCGTAAAGTTGCACTTGAGGTTTCTTATCTTCAAGATCTACTGGATCACTGGGGCAATGCTCCTTGCACTATGGCTAGGGTTATGTCAGATCCTACCTCTCCTCCTAGAGGTTAAAGGCGTGGGTACATCCTGTCTTCTAGGAGAGACCATGGCTCCCACTCTTGTGGGGCTCAGTCTCAACCATCTCATGACCTGCCACTCATGGTTGGCCCTAGCCCTCGAGGCATCCCTCAGCCTCTTCACAAAAGCATGGAGGTGTTGGATGGCCTAGTTCTGATAAATTCTTGCTTCTGTAGCTTGCTATCTCTCCCATCTATGGCCATCAACCTATGGAGGAGAATCCTAATGATGATCATGTTCTCTTTGGTTGGGAACTGATAGATTCAATACTACCCCTATTGATATATGGGGGAATAATCTTGATGATCAAGATCTACCTTTTGTTGCTTGTGCTTTAGTAGCTTAAGTGTTTTTAGGACTTAAGTCCTATTAGACTTTGGGGTGTGATTTCTTTTCCACCCAATCATTTTTTTGTGAATATTGTACTTTCTTTTATTTATATTTATAGAATAATGGGAATATTCATTAAAAAAATTGTGAAAATTACACAACTCTTCTTATACAAAGTTATTTCTTTAATTTATTTCTTTCTTTATTTGTTGTTAAAAAATCAAAGGTTAGAAATAAAATAGATATGTGACTATGTACTTTGAAGAAAGAAAGAAATAAACAAAAAAATTCTACTGAAACAATAATAGATTCCTTTAAATAGCCTTCAGATGTTTGGTGAAGGTGGATGTATAAAATCATGAGAAATTAGTATATCTAGTAGTGCTTTGTATGGGAGAGTTGATCTTGTCAAAAAATTCACACATAATACTCAAAGCTTGCTTCTCTACCTCCCTTAATAGAATTTATTTACTTCCTTTTTTTAGTTCATTTCTAGATTTTTGCACTATAGGATGAATAATAGACAATGGATTTCATATGCTCTACAATACTCTATTGGTTATCTTTTATAGAGTAGAAGACCTATTTATTTATTGATATCTTTACAAGCACAAATCACTTTTTTGGTATAGGTGTGGTAGTTCAATCTACTCTCCCTTACTCTATGTGGATTTTGCATAGTCTATTAAAATGCAAAGTAGGAGTGACAAGAAAAAAACTATGTAAAGCACCTTTTTATATATTTATTTTTTGTGCTCTGATACCACTATTAGGCTAGTATTGAAAAGTGGGATATAATGATGTGCCTCTATTATACAATAAATAAAGATGTACATTCTTATTTAAAACTAGTGAAGAATAGGCTAACTATCGCAAAGAAATTATAAGAGGAAAAGAACCAAAACTGGATGTGTTAACCCATAAAGGCTATATTTATATTTTTATCATAAAATACAATCAAAATTTTAGGAAGACTATATGATATGAAAAGGGAGATTTCTAATAGACCATCAAAATTCTTACAAGATATTTTTTACATCCTTAGTTTATATATGTTTTTTATAATAAAATATTCATTAATATTTGAAAGGTAACTTTGAATGGATAACCATCACATATTTTTTGCTATAACAAGTAAGGTTGACAATCAAATTTAGGCCCTAGTTACTTGTAGAGTTATTTTTAATGTTCTTCTTATCTACCACGTACTAAATGTTGACCCTGCTACTTGATAGGGAAGGTGGCTATTCTCCATGTATAAAACTCATGTGTGCCTATTCATTATACATCTATACCCATCCATTATACATTTTGTGATGATTGACGTTGTAGGTGGGCCAATTAGGAGATTAAAAGTTTTTTTCTAACTATGAATATTTTTTAAAATGTATTTATATTTTAGAAACTGTTAAATTACAACTTGGAGTGGCTACATTGACACCATCTTATACAATATTCCAAAATTTGGGAAACTTAAGGCAATTCTACAATATATTCTTAAATTTTTTGCCATGTTTTAAAGGAACTTTAGTTTTAGTTTATACTAATTTGTTTAATATTTTTCAAACTTGCTTGATGAAATTGTTTTATTTTTTAATAATTTTAAAAAAATTATTAAAAATTATAAAATGGAATATAGTAAATATTTATAATATTTATAAATTTAGAATATATGTATATTGTGTATATGTGATTGTTTCGCTAAATTGAGAATTACATATATGTTTTATTATTACTCTAATTTACCAATAGAAGATTTTGGGGCTACTTAAAATATTTTTGTTGGTGTTGCTAAGAAAATTTAAGAGCCTTTTACAATTAGATGGTCCCATGAAATTTATACAAGCAATTAATGTTATATGTACCTAAAAAAATAACCACAATCCATTGGTGGGGATGTTAAAAATGTAAATGCATAATACTGTAAGATATAATCATGAAATATTCAATTAGGGGAAATTTATATATAAAATTGGCCTCCTAAGAAACTCCAAAAAAGCAAAACTTTTCTCATGTAATACAATTAAATAAATATAAATTACTTAACTACGTGAGTTATGCGGGGTCACATATTTTTATTATAATTCCTTTAAAACTCAAGTTCACTTTTCTTTTTATATTATTTCTTTTCTTGATATTTTTCTATTTTCTATTTTAATTTTAAGTTATATTTTAAAAGATACACTTTCTAAATTAAAACTTAAGTTCATCAACATATATTAGGAGGCTCATTTTTTATGTAAATTCCCCCTAATTGATTGAATAAAAGGCCCTATATGGGAATGATGATGTAGTAAGCTAAATAGTGTGTAAAAGTGGAAAGTCAATCCCCCCATGTAGAATGATATGTTGACAATAGTATAAACATAATAAAGGGAGGAGTGCATGATGCTCTACATGTGTAAATATAAGGCAATGATAGTCAAAATGTAAAGGAGAAACAACATGGTGCCTATGATGTGACTCAAAGGATGTATCGATGTATGCTTGTGGTCAAAACTTATAACAATCAAATAAGCATAGCTCTAAATGGCCTAATAGATTCATGTAATAAGAAATGATGTGTATCATGTCAATAAATAGGTGTGAAAGTATATATTTGAATAATATATTATTGATGAAGCATATATGAGATCAAATTTGTGTCTATGAAGAAAATATTATAGCTTGTGAATGATCAAACAATAAATCCACATGACACATGGCAAAAATGTTAAAATTGATGATAAATTAGCACATGTGATCTCAAAATATTTTAGTACATATAGATAGATGTCATAGACTAATGTGTAATAAATTCCCTAGATAAGTGTGAATGTATGATTAAGTGATATGTAATGATATGATCATCAAAGTGAGATAATGGGAAAATGGTGCAATGAATGTCATAAATCATCCATGGAAGGAGTGATGCCCCCCAATGGAAAGATATAGCAATAGAGGCATGATGTAAAGAAGGGAAGCATGATGCACCCCAAGTGTAATATAAAAGGTAAGTGCTTAAGACAATGCCTCTAATGTAAATACAATAGGAATACATAAGGCATGAGAGGGAAGGCATTGTGCCCCAAGTGTAGGGATATGCTAATGCAAGTAAAACATGTTACACATATGGTTCCTAAGGTTGCAATTAATGTCAACACTATCATGGAGGTGTGATGGTGTTCATGGTTGAATCTCATGCCTTGATCAATGAAGAGTTTAGTATGAAAACATACTAAAATGGGAATTAGAAGCACTAAGAAGATCAGATATGTCATGCCATAGCTAGCAGAAAAGATACAGTTCATGGTTGGATGTCATGCCTTGATTAATGAAGAGTTGAGTATGAAGTAATATTAATATGGGAATTAGAACCACAAAGATGATCATATGTGTTTCTGATGTTATTGATGGTTTGAATCATGTATGTTCCAAGCTTCATGGTGTTTGGATCAACAAAAAAGTAATTGGTAGTTCACAGTGTAAAGACAATATTGGTTCTGTGATTACAATTATTACTTAGAATTAGAATGCTCCACATTCCTCTACATTGGTAGATATGGCTATGTAGTTCTAGAGCTATGATCAGGGTGCAGTGAAGGTGTTAACTCTAGATTTTCAGATCATTTACCCTTCCACTATGAAAGTTATGCATGAAAGAGTACTGTCATGTGTTCTAGCAGAGTAAGCTAGCTATGTTGAAGGCCTATTGGATGCTCTGCATTCCTCCATAAATGAATGGTTGCCCTTTTGGTCTTGAGGATATGATTATGGACGTGTTTTACATGCTTCCTTACAATTTCAAGGCTCTTGATGGTTTGTAACTTAGTTTTTCAAATGATAGCATGTTGCAGAGTGTTCTAGTTGACTTGGTGTTCTCAAAGTTCATGATTGAAGATGTGTGGCACAATTATTTGATATGCAGAGTTAAAGGAGTGTTTGGGGATGTTGTATGAGTCATGTGAAATCATCTAGAAGAGTTTCATGAAGATCTTTCTTGTTTCCTATACCGCACAAGGTTTTCAAGTTGTTGTGGCTATTATGCTTCAAGTCTTTATATGTTTTGCTTAAGGTTGTCCTAATTTCAATTGAGTGGAGCATGTGGATGTAATTCCTTGATTTTTGAAGTTGTGAAGGATGTTTTGGACTTGATTAAGTAAGCATTGATGTCTGCAAGGCATGGGTCTTCTGCTGGTGTAACGTGTGATGTTGTTTAGGTCTCATCTTCTACACGTTTCATGTTGTAAACTACCTGACCAACTTGTAAATGTATTTCTCATGTTGTATCTAGCCAATGTAATCAATGTAATATCATGTATAAATAGTGAATCAAATTGAGTTAGGAGGGTGTGATTGCAAAATGATTGATAGAGATTGCATACAAGATAAGGAGTAGAATGAATGCATTTTGATGTGCGATTGAAGGAGAAAGAGAAGAAGTTGTTGATGTTGTTCTAATTCATCCTGAAGACATATTTGTGACAGTAATCAAGTATAGAGTGTGCCTAACTAATTAGATCATCAGAAGGAAGTGTGAAGAGGTAGAAATGTAATCATCAAAGGTGTGAGTTTCAATGTCATTTTTTAGACAGTAGAAGGACTATCATACTATAGTCCTTGTAAATGTGCTTTTAACTTAGGGAGTAGTAAGCTTCCTTGGGAGTGAACCTAAAACAAATTAATCAGGGAGTAGTAGCTTCCTTGGGTTGTAGCCTTAAAACAAAGTTATTATTTGAACTTCATATATTGTGAGTTAATCCTCACCATGTCTTTTCCATTCTAGGGTTTTCCATGTATATCTGGTGTTATGTGTTGATGTGCATTTTGTTAATCTTTCATATTCATGTTAATACTATGATGATTAAAAGTTTAAATCTAGTCCAGATAAGCTGAAGTTATTAAAGTTGAAATTTTTGTAGATGCTGATTCACCCCCCTCTCAATATCCTTGTGTGTCCAACAATTGGTATTAGAGCTAGATTCCTCTGAGGAAAGTTTAATCACTTGAGGAAGATCTAGGATGACACAAAGTGGATCCAACAAGATTCCTAGGTTTGATGGAACCAATTATGCTTTTTGGAAGCTAAGGATGGAAGGCTATATCAACTCTCTATGGTGTGGTGTTTGGGAATCTGTCAAGACTGGTTACAAAATTCTTGCTACTATTCCTACAAATGCAAATGAAGTCAAGAAGTATGATAAAAATGACAAGGCAAATTTTTCTATCATGAGTGGATTGGCTGATTCAAAAATCTTAAAGGTAATGAGTTGTAGTTATGCTAAAGAAGTTTGGGATAAACTTGAAACCATTTATGAAGGAGATAAGAAAGTAAAGCAAGCCAAGATGCAGATCTTCAAGAGCAGATTCGAGAACCTAAAAATGTTAGAGGATGAAGACATTGCTAGATATATGCTTTGGATGAATGAAGTAGTTAATGGAATCATAGGTCTTCGTGGAGAAATAAAAAGAGGATGAAATTGTGAAGAAGGTTATGAGATCTCTTCCCAAATCTTATAGTCATAAGGTATTTGCTATTGAGGAGAATGTAGACTCAAATACATACACTGTAGACCATTTGTTTGGTTCCCTTATTGCCTTTGAAATGAGAGAGTTTGGTAGAGATGCTCCAAAGAAATAAGCTAATTTCAAAGTCAATATGAAGACAAAGAAAGAAGCTATTGATGAAGATGAGAACTTTGATGAAGTTGAAGAAAATTTTGTGAGTTGACTAAAGAAAGGTACTGCCAAATACAAAGGTAAGTTACCCTTTAAATGTTTCAATTGTGGAAAGGTTGGTCATTTTGCTTCTAAATGGCCTTTCAAAGAATCAAGGAGTAGTAACAGAACATATAAGTTCAAGAGAATTCTATATTCCATAGAAAGAAATTATTCTTCAGAAGATGAGGATCATGATGATTCAAATGATGAAACACTTTTCATGGCCTTGAGTGTTGGTAACAAAAAGGATGATTGTAGTAAATGTGAGAAGTCTGATGCCTTGTAAACAAATAAAAATAATGAAAGATCAATGCTTGTATGGACTGCCTTTCATGCAAGAGAAGAATCTAAAAATTGGATAATTGATAGTGGATGGTTAAATCATATGACTGGTGACAAGGAGAAGTTTATCAACCTTGAGATGTGGGATGGTGGAGTTGTCAAGTTTACTGGTGATGAGTTAGCACAAATATGTGGAAAAGGTGCTATAACCATTGATGGGAAGAATAGGACTGAGGATGTCCTCTATGTAAAAGGACTAAAACACAATCTTCTCAGTGTTAGTTAGATGTGCAGTAAAGGGTATAATCTCACCTTTCATGCCAAGGGTTGTGAAATCTAGAAGGTAGGGTCTGAAAGATTAGTTGCAGAGGGTATCTTGAGACATATGGTGATATCTATCATCTGAAGGAGATAAATAGAAGAACATGTTTGTTGGCTCAATCCAATGAGTGTTGGCTGTGGAAAAAGAGAGTGGGACACAACAATTTTGATAATATGTTAAGGATCAGTTCTTCTCATGCACTGAGAGACATACCTAAGATAATCAAACCTACAAACACAGTATGCAAAGAATGTCAAATGGGAAAGCAAGACAAGTTTCAAAAGAAAGGAGTATTCTTATTCAATGCTATTGGAGCTTATTCACACTAATCTATGTGGCCCTACAAGAGTGAAAAGTCAACAAGGTGAGAGGTACTTTATGTTGTTTATTGATGATTATTCTAGAATGACTTGGATTACTTTCTTAAGAGAAAAATTAGATGCTCTTGATAAATTTAAAGTTTTCAAACCTTTGGTTGACAATGAAGTGGATACCAAGATCAAATGCTTGAGGTCTGATAAAAAGGAGGTTAGTTTACTTCAAATAAATTTGAAAGATTTTGTGAAGATAATGGTATTAGGAGACATCTGTCAACTCCTAGGACTCCTCAACAAAATGGGGTAGTGGAAAGGAAGAATAAGACTGTGCAAGAGATGTCTAGGGCAATGATGAAAGATGTAGATTTGTCTAATATGTCCTAGAAGGAAGCAGTTCACACTGTTGTCTATCTAATTAATAGAGTACAACTGAGGGTCAATAGCACTAAGACTCCTTCTGAGCTTTGGTATGGAAGACCTCCCTCTATCATATACTTTAGGATCTTTGGCAGCAAATGATATATCAGAAGAGATCAAGAAGGCCTAGGAAAGTTTGATTCAAGAAGTGATGAAGGAATCTTTCTTGGCTACTCAACTAGAAGCAAGGCTTATAAATGCTACAACAAGAGGTTGGGAAAGATGATTGAAAGCACAAATGTCAAAGTGGATGAAGATTTGTATCAAATGTTACAAGAATTAGAGAACTCTGAATCTGACATCTTTCCTTGCATTGAAGATGAAGAAGGGAAAGAAGAAAAGGAACAAAAACTAGAGCAAGCACCCAAGACTCCAGCAAAGTATGTTCTAAAGAACCACTAAGAAGATCAAATCATTGGAGATAAGAATGAAGGTGTGTTGACAAGGAGAAAGTTTGCTAAGACACATGAGCAAGTAAACTTGTGTTTGTTAACAAATATAGAACCCAAAACCTTTGTTGATGCTAGCAATGATGATGGATGGATAAAGGCAATGGAAGAAGAATTGGATCAAATCAAGAAGAATCAGACATGGGAATTGGTTCCTAGACCAGCCAATAAGAATGTTATAGGAACTAACTGGGTGTTCCAGAACAAGCTAAATGAAGAAGGTGAAGTTGTAAGGAATAAGGCAAGATTGGTATGAAAAGGATACACACAAGGTGAAGGCATTGACTTTGACAAAAATTTTACTCCTGTAGCCAGGATGGAGGTAATCAGGATGTTCCTTGCTCTTGCATCTCATAAGAACTTCAAGGTATATCAAATGGATGTTAAGTCAACATTTTTGAGTGGTGATCTAGAGGAAGAGGTATATATTGAGCAACGAAATGGTTTCTAGATATCAGAAGATCTAGACATGGTATGTAGACTCAAAAAGGCTTTGTACAGTCTCAAACAAGCACATAGGGCTTGGTATGCTAGATTATACAAGTATTTACTTCAGCAGGGCTTCAAGAAAGGTATTACAGACAACAATTTTTACATCAAGGAAGAAGGAGATATGATTTTGATAGTTGCAGTATATGTTGATGACATCATCTTTGGTGGAGATGATTATATGTGTAAAAGGTTTGCATAAGAGATGTTAAAAGAATTTGAGATGTCTATAATTGGTGAGATGTCTTTCTTCCTTGGACTTCAAATTTCTCAGCTAGAAGGTGGTATCCTTATCTCTCAAGATAAGTATGTCAAGAAGTTTGGTATGGAGGATTCAAAACCAGTGAGTACTCCCATGGTCACTGGATGCCAATAAGATTATACCCCCTTCATTGAGCTCTCCTAATGATTAAATATTTAATCAATTTAAAAATAAAAAATTCCTTATTTTGTCAAAAGATACTTTATTTTTGTCAAAATATGCTTTCCTTTACTTTCTCAAAAATAATTCATTTTAACAACCTTGCAAGTTTATGGAAAAAGTTGGGTTAAATGTGAGTTAAATATTATTAAAATATTTAAATTTTTATAGCAAGTTGAAGTTCAAGAATAAACTTTCTTTTATTTTCTTAAACTTTACTTTAGTTTGTTTTTTAATTAATTGATTTATAATAATTATAATAGAAACAAAAAGTAAAAAGTAAAAAGTAGAAAAACTAAAAACTAAAGTAAGTAGATAAAATAATAAAAGAAAGTTCATTCTCCAACTTTAATTTATTATAAAATAAAATAAATAATATATATTAATATATTATCGTATGTGTTTATATATTAATATAAAAAATATAAAAAAATAATTACAACTTTTAAATTTTTATTTATGTTTATTATATATATATATATATATATTAATGTATGTGTGTGTATATATTAATATAAAAAATTTAATAAATAGTAATTATGATATTTTAATTTTTATTTATGTTTATTATAAAGTAAAATAAATGAATAAATAATATATTAATGTATGTGTATATAAGTTAATATAAAAAATTGAAAGAGTAATTGCAACTTTTAGTTTTTATTTATTTTTATATGAACAATAATATTTATAAATTTTTTTTTAATTTACTTTATATGCACAAGTAGCATTTATATTAGCAATAGTAACTAATAAAAAAATTAATTTAATTTATTTTTATATGCAGCCACTTAATTTTTATTTATTTATGTTGCATCTTTTTTATTATACAATACAAAACTTTAAAAATAAAAAAATCATCTTTATTGGAATATAATACAAAAATTGTGGGGTAAATTTATATTTTGTATTAAAAAGGTTAAAAAAACTCCAATTCAAATTTTTTTTAAAAAAATAGAAACATTTATTTATATAACTCAACATTAAAAAATTTAATTCAAAATAAAAAATAATTTTTTTAGAAACATCTATTTCTATAACTCAACTTCAAAGATTTATTTCAAAATTAAAAAGAAATACAATTTTAGAAACATCTATTTCTATAACTCAACTTTTAAAAAAATAGAAACATTAATTTCATATAACCCAACATTAAAAAATAAATTAACTTGGGTTACCTTTTGAGTATTTTTAATTATTATCTTTTTTAATTTTTTAGAGAGAACATGTGCATATTTTAATAATATATAAATATTTTTAATTTATTTAAAATCTTAATTTATTTTTTTCAAATAGGAGAGGTTTTTGGGGTGGAAAAACCTTATGCATCACTTAAGCAAATATGATGAGTCTCTGAAGGTGGATCAGACTGTAGTGCCCCTCAACTTGTCGTCTGTCAGATTGATGTTTGCTTAGTAGTATTAGACATTATGACAGTATCTTAGATTGTTTGATGATGGATTCCTTGTTATTTTGTTAATTCATTATGGACCTAATTGTTATGATATCAGTTGTTGATGTTGAATTCTGTTATTTTATGCTTTACAACTTGATAAATATATTAGATGCTATAGATGCTTTAATGTTATTTTCTATATTTGATTGTGAGATAATTGATTGTTTTATGTTATTGATAAGTAACCAGAAATCTTGTTCAATGTAGTGATTTGTTTATATATGAACGTGAATGGAACAGTGTCGTATTACTCACTCTCGAGTACCCTACCCCACTATGATTTCCATTCACTATACGACTGCATGTGGATATATATCTTGTTATGTTTAACCGTGCAGTTGTTGCAGGATGTAGGTACTAGGCACCGACTCCACCTGATTTACCAGGTCTGAGCATGCCTTCGCCAATGGAATAGTTGTTTGGAGTTAACGTGAGGTCCCTTATTATTGTTGTCTGGTAGTCAGTTTACCTTTGTGGTCATTGTCTATCGTTTGATTATGACTTGCAGACAGGTAATGTTATACCTTGAAGTCTAAGTAGGTCCGAAGGTGTCTAAGTGTGTAAGGTAAGTTGTGCATTAGAAAGAATTATTATATGGAAAATATAATGTTGATAATTAAATATATTTGTAAAAGTTGATAATTGAGCATAATTGTTAATGTCGATAATTGAGCATAATTGTTGTAAATAAATTATAGTTCTATGGGAAGTAAATTTGTTAAATAAAGTTGTAAGAAATTTTGTATTGTTATCTACAATGAATATTTAAATAAATTAATTAATTGTAAGTCATGTTGTAATTCGTGATTTGCAATTTAATTAATAAAATAAATTATAATTAAGTTGTAAAATTTATAGGTATTGTGTAATGTTACAAATTTATTAATAAAAAAATAGTTGGATGGTCATAAAGAGATTAAATTTAGTTGGAATCATATATAATATTAATAAAAATCACAATTTTAATAAAAATCAACTTAGTGGGATCATTAAAAATAATAAAAAAAATATTATTTGAAGGATGGGGATGCATAGGATCACGTGTCGTATCCCTACAAGGTGGAAGGCTCTGTTTATGAAAAGGAAATGGGCATAGAGAGGAAGGGGGGATTGCAGGAGGAGAGCAGAGGAAGATTGCAGGATTGAGTTCTTTGCAACTGAAGAATTGCTTTTGGCATTGAATCCAAGCTTCGGTTACAAGTTCTAATGTTTTCCATAACCTATTCCTATTTTGTTTAGTCTGAATGATGGAAATCTGGTTTAATTCATCCAGTATGTATTTGCTTGAAAATTCTAGAGCATTTTTGATAATCCATCCATCCTATATTTATCCTGTAACCATTACATTTCAAACAATCTTCTGTCTATGATTTAATTATCTGCAATCTCTGCATAATCAATTAAGGAGAGAAAATGAGATATATCTTATTGTTTAGGGATTCAAATCAAGAAATAGTTTCACTATAGATACTTTAAGCTTATACTAGGTGACCAAGAAAATGCATCCACACCCTCTTCACAGGTTAAACAAATTATACATCTATCAGTTTTTTTTTAAAAAATGTTACAAAGGCCTTGTTAATAATTTTACTGTGTGTGTTACCTGCATTCTTTGTTCTCCAAATGATTTCCTTCTTGAGACATCGATCTCATATCAATGTATTGTCTATAAATCTACATTTTCTTCCAATACTTGCCTATATGAGCATTATTAATTTTAAAATCTGATTTAATCCCTCTATTACTCATCCTACAGTGGATATCCATGTCTGTTCCACAGCTTCCATTCCGGTGTGATCTAAGGATGCCGCCCAAGGTTATTATGTCTGCCAATCCTATTGCTTTAAAAAAAAAGTTTTCCAAAGCCTCACCTTTGAATCCATTTACTTTGGATCCCGCAATCAATACTTTCAAGATGTTTGTTTTCTTTTGTCTTAAATATACTTCTACCAATGGAAGTCTCTTAAGTCATTACATCGAATATATTATGTGTATAACATACATCCATTGCATTCTGTAAGATGGCATCTTCCTGTCAAGGAAAAAATGGCAGAATACAAACAATCTAGGTGCACAGATCAATTCTCAAGAAATGTAGTGAGCTGAGGGGTGTGAACAGAATACGAGAGGATCAATTTGCCTTTACATAAAAGTTACAAAAGTCTCTTATTAACAATTTCACACTAAGTTTATATTGCAACCCAAGCACTGATGGGGTGGATTTACAATGTGAAAGTAAGTTGGATGAAAGCAATTAACACTGGTGACCATATCAACTACTGCTTTGAGATGGTTAGAAGGGGCGTAGTCAACCTGTCAAATCGCACCTGCATATAAGTTCAAAGTTTGAGAATAAATCCAATTCAATCTATGCAGACTCGACAGTTACCTCAATGTGGAGTTAGCGCTTCCTCTAAAATCCTAATAATAACAATATTATGTCTTTTGTTTGTGGAGGTCTGCGTGGTCGGTTTGGCCTAGTGACGCTGACCTATTGGGGCTCACCCTTCGAAACATACTACTCACAGCTTTCATGTCTGAAGGTGCCACTCACAAAGTGGTGTCTCTTGGTAGAAAGCAGCTCTGCACATAATATAAGTATTAATGGGATCATCAGCAGGAAGAACATCTCATCTGATCAGCATTATCTCATCTCAGGAACTCAGCAATCAATCAATAGGCCATCAATCTTTAATTACTCATCTGTAGCACAATGATCATCTCATACAAATAACACAAGCAGCAACCAATCAATCATTCACAATCCATTGATCATCACCACAACAATTAGAGATTGTTCCTTTCTAGCCCATCGATCATTTCATGGAGGATGCAATCAGCCAATCACAATATAAATATATATATCAGTCTTACAAATTAGAATAGTAGCAAACTAGGATATTATTCTCTTGTATCAACACTTGGTCATCGATTTAGCAGCAGCTTAGGAACAATCATCAATCAACACAGTAATCAACTATCTTCAAGCTGCGTAAGAGTTTGTAATCTGCTCTGTAGTAAGGAATTTTCATCAGACAAAATGCCTTGGGAGAACATAGATAGTTCATTCAACAACTCTAGATTGAATTTTCCTGAGACTTCTTGTTTTCCTGAGATAGTTTAAATGATGAGAGAAAACTGTCTAAATTTGATACCGTTAAATATATCAAACTTGTAAGTTTGAGGGACAATGTGATTAGTCTAAGAAAACATCAACCATTTCAATGGAAAAATAGTCAATAACAATTTTACACCTCCTTTGCGATATAAGTCAAACCGTTTCTTATTTCATTTTTATGGGAACAATTACGACTCTCTTACAATTCGATAGGTTAACGCTTGTGACAGTTGTAGTTGGAGCATTTACGTGAAAACAAGAATGCCTTGGAAACAAACACAGATTATACAACTACCAAATGACGATTGACCATACCATTAGATCTAAATCATCACAAATAAATTCATTTCCAAAGACATTTATATCATGAGAACCATCAGAATATTATTACTCATTCTACCATTGGAAATGGTAATTTGGTCAGTAAGACAATTTGTTATCGTAATTTGTTTTCGGTTGAAGCATTATTGGTTAAACTATTAGATTATTCTCAAGTCGGAAGAAATTCAATCAAGAGGGTCGGAAGATATACCTTGTATCGGTTGTTAAACATGATAGGGCAAATAGTTGTAAACGTATATCTTGAATAAGGATAACACAAAATAAATAATGGAGTTCTGTCGAAAGATTCTCTTAGAATGGATTGTAAAAGCTTGTTTGGTTAAATCTTGTGATTTATTTTTAGAAACAAAATGTAGAATATTTAGATAATTTAATTGTAATGTATTAGTATAATTGTTGTATTTAATTTAAAATCAATTAGTTTGATTAAAAGAGTTAATGTAATCCACTGTTGATTTCATTACAAAGTTATTTATGATGAACCAAGAAGGAATTTTAGTGTTTAACTCTAGAATCTGAATTGAACTGAATGAGTTATCGTAAAGAGTCAAATTGTGAGTGGTCAAACTTGAATTCCAGAGGCTTAGTTTGTCATAGTTGAGTACATGCGACATGTGGATAAATGTTTTTGTATTGTGATGTTATAACGATTATGAGGTTCAAATTTAGTATGCAGTATAATGAAGTATTGACTAAGTTGATTATGTGTTTTGTGAAGTAATATTCTCTGGATGAGATATTTAACCAGTTGTGACTATCTTGTATCCATTTTGTCATAATTGTCGTATGGAGAGACCTGGAATCTGTAAAAGAGTAAAGTGTTGTAATGCTATAGGTGATGGATAACAATTGGTGTTATGATTCTATTTGTAATGCAAGAGGGTTTATGCCTTGCAATGAACATGTATGTGTATTGTTATAATGCCTTGTATGATGGTTAAGGTTTACTAGGTGTTAGGAAGGAGAGTGGCTTTCAATGTGGGGCCAGCGCCCAAAGTGGCAGTCAAGATAACCCATTGAAAGTAGATTAATCAAGTGATAACCTAAAATGAACTAGGGGGTTAAGGGTAGTTTTCACATTAAACAAGATAAATGGATTCCTCTCCCATGGCCTGTAGTGCTCGTTTAGACTAAGGATGGGTAGAGAAGGCCTGGTCGGCATGATTGACTTCCTTGTCCTCATGAAAGGAAGGTCAATTCCACATGTGTCACCCTATGGGGCCAGCGCCTAGTGAGAGGCTGTTAGGATAACCATAGATGGGGGCCGGTGCCTAGTGAGAAGCTGTCAAGATAACCCATGCTAGGACCGTGCGATGACACTCTCCCTACTACAACCTAGCATTCCTTGTTTGGTCTCTCCACATATGTTATGTGTTGCCTCTGGAAGTTGTGATGTGTTGTTTATGTTATTGCCATGTGTTGTATTGGAGTTTGGTTATCCTTTGTTCATGTTAGTCTTTGTCTACCTGACTGTTATTGTTTGGGACCTCATGTTAACTCCTAGCTCGGGAGGTGGACCTTAGGGTTCCACATGGTCGGGTGGAAGAGCTTTCTTATCCATTGATTATTCCTTGTCGAAGTTCATGTGTAGAAAAGATTTATCTCAGTTTTCAGACAATTGTACTTGTACCAGTTGATGAAGATGTATGTGTATAATCTTGTACCAGACTTGTGTATTAGATCATTCATAACGTATGTAATTTTGAGGTAGTCAGAAGATGGCATTGTAAATAACGCAATGATGTACTTATATGTAAGATTATGTATTTGATCATGAAGATTATATTATTTGATGACATGCAATGAATATGAATAAGTTATTCAATTGTGTATTGGATTAGATTGAGTTACTGATGTATGTTAAATTATGTTAGTTGTTTTGTAAGTAATGCAACCTTGAAACTTTAGAGAATATGTTGTAATTTTAAATGGTGTAATTAGATATGTTAACATTACTTTGATATTTTATTCACTTAAATTTTTTTTTTTGTTTCATATGGCATAAATGTGCATTTCTCTAAGGTGTTCAAGGTAGGGCGTTACACAGACTATGTATAGATCTATGACTGGAGGATTGTTGTACCTAACTGCTTCTAGACATGATATTATGCATGTAGTATGTGTGGTTGCCATATATCAAGCTAATCCCAAGAAAACACATAAGAAGGTAGTGAAAAGGATATTCAAATATTTGAAGGGAACTCTAGACTATGGCTTATGGTATCCAAGAGGTAATGACTTTGATTTAAATGCCTACATTGACACTGATTGGGTAGGATGTATTGATGATAGAAGTACAAGTGGAGGAGCTTTCTTAGCAAGATTCAAGATTTAGTATCTTTATCTACTATAGAGGCAGAGTACATCTCAACATCATTCTATACATAGGTGTTGTGGATGAAGCAAACGTTAAAAGATATCAAGGTATTGCATGATGAGCCTATTCCTACTTTGTTTGACAATGCAAGTGCTATCAATATTTCCAAGAATCTAGTGAAGTATTCTAGAACCGAGCATATAGCAATCAAGTATCACTTTTTGAGAGAGAAGGTTGCAAATAAGGAGGTGAAGTTGGAATATGTTCCAACAAAGGATAAAATTGTAGATATTTTCACAAAGGCTCTTGCAAAGGACAATTTTGAGGATCTCCGATAGAGGTTAGGGGTATTGCCCCTCCTTCTTGCTAGATGCAAAATGGCACATCTGTCCAAGGGGAGTTCATGATGTATCATGTTTTCTTGGACTGATGGTGGCTATCTATTAGGGGGAGCAAGTAGTGGTTGCTGATGATAGGGGGAGTTTGTTTGCTGCAAAAAGAAGGATATGCAGGCATGTGGTCACTGATAAGAAGGTAGTGGTTTCCCTTTGTCCTTATGTCAAAGGGGAACAGAAGCAGAGATGTGTTGCCATCAATGCCAAAGGGGGAGACTATTACACATATGGTTCCTAAGGTTGTCATTGATATCAACTTTATAATGAAGAGCTGAGTATGAAGAAATATTAACATGGGAATTAGAATCACTAAGAAGATTAGATATGTCATGCCATATCTAGTAGAAAAGATACGGTTCATGGTTGGATGTCATGCCTTGATTAATGAAGAGTTGAGTATGAAGTAATATTAATATGGGAATTAGAACCACAAAGATGATCAGCTATGTTGTTGATGTTATTGATGGTCTGAATCATGTATGTTCCAAGCTTCATGGTGTTTGGATCACCAGAAGAGTATTTGGTAGTTGACAGTGCAAATACTATATTGGTTCTATGAATACAACTATTACACAGAAGTAGAATGATCCACATTCCTCTGCATTTGTAGATATGGCTATGTAGTTCTAGAGCTATGATCAAGGTGCAGTGAAGGTGTTGCCTCTAGAGTTTCAAATCATTTACCCTTCTGCTATGAAAGTTATGCATGACAAAGTACCATCACATGTTCTAGGAGAGTAATCTAGTGTTGAAGGCCTATTGGAATGCTCTGTATTCCTTTGAAAATGAATGGTTGTGCTTGTAGTTTTATGGATATGATTATGGATGTGTTTTACATGCTTCCTTGCAATTTCAAGGCTCTTGATGGTTCACAACTTAGTTTTTCAAATGATAGCATGTTGCAGAGTATTCTAGTTGACTTGGTGTTCTCAGAGTTCATGATTGAAAATGTGTGGCATAATTATTTGATGTGTGTAGGTAAAGGAGTGTTTGTGGATATTGTATAAGTCATGTGGACTTATCTAGAAGAGTTTCATGAAGATCTTTCTTGTCTTTTGTACCGCACAAGGTTTTCAAGTTGTTGTGGTCGTTATGCTTCAAGTCTTTATATGTTTTGTTTAAGGTTGTCCTAATTTCAATTGAGTGGAGTGTGCATATGTAATTCCTTGATGTTTGAAGTTGTGAAGGATGTTTTGGACCTGATTAAGCAAGCACTGATGTCTGTAATGCATGGGTCTTCTACTGGTGTAACATGTGATGTTGTTTAGGTCTCATCTTCTACACATTTCATGTTGTAAACTATCTGGCCGACTTGTAAATGTATTTCTCATGTTGTCTCTAGCCAACGAGCAATGTAATAAATGTAATATCATGTATAAATAGTGAATCAAATTGAGTTAGAAGGGCGTGATTGCAAAAAGATTGATAGAGCTTGCATACAAGATAAGGAGTAGAATGAATGCATTTTGATGTGCAACTGAAGGAGAAAGAGTAGAAGTTGTTGATGATGTTCTAATTCATCCTAAAGACATATTTGTGACAATAATCAAGCATAGAGTGTGCCTAAATGATTAGATCATTAGAAGGAACTGTGAAGAGGCAGAAGTGCAATCATTAAAAGTGTGAGTTTCAATGTTAGTTTTCATATAGTAGAAGGACTGTCATACTGTAATGCTTATAAGTGTGCTTTCAATTAAGGGAGTAGTAGCTTCCTTGGGTTGTAGCCCTAAAACAAAGTTATTCATTGAACTTCATATATTATGAGTTAATCCTCACCGTGGTTTTTCCCTTTTAGGATTTTCCATGTATATCTGGTGTTATGTGTTGATGTGTATTGTGTTAATCTTTCATTTTCATGTTAATACTGTGATGATTAAAGTTTAAATCTGCTATGGATAAGTTAAAGTTGTTAAAGTTGAAATGTAACGCCCCGTTAGGAAACCCCAGAGGACAACACAACCATGCTAAATAAATAGGATAATTTTTTTTTAAAAAGATAGAATAACAAAGTAATGCCAAACACATCAATACATATCATTAAACTAACTTGTCCTCTAAGGTTCCATAGTTGTATTACTTACTAAACTATTTATAGGATCAAGAATTAACTAACATCAATAATTCAATTCTAATCTATTGCTTCACATGTAAGAGCACATACATTTCCATGATATAACATTAAATAAGAAATCAACAAGATCATATAATTAGAACTACAAGTACATATACAATTTCCCATACATAAGGGTACATCATTACAACATTCACACTATCACTTTCTGGATTACATTGCAATACTTACAATACAATATATCTGATACACAAAACTAGCACACGAGTATAAATAGCGGTCTCATCAATTTGGAACACGATCTGAAATCTACATCCCAAGATCCATTCTTCTCGCACACGAAAAACAACAAAGGAAAACTAATGGAGAAAATAGCACAACCACCGGACCATGAGGAAACCTAAGGTCCACCTCCCATGCTAGGAGATAACATAAGGTTCCACAGCAACAATAGACAAGAAGACAAAAGACTAATAGGTGCAAGGACTACACATGACTCAAGTACAACACAGGTCAACAAGACAACACAAGCAACATAAACATCACTTCCACACTTAACAAAACTTCTAGAGGCATTTACACAACATAAAGAAAGAACACCAAAGAGGGAATACTAGACTGCAGTAGAAAAAGTGTCATTGCATGGCCTTGACATGGGTTACCCTGACAGTCTCTCACTAGATGCCAGCCCCCATCTATGGTTACCCTAATAGTCTCTCCCTAGACTCTGGTCCCATAGGGTGACATATGCGGAACCAACATTCTTTTCATGAGGACAATGAAGTTGATCTTGCCAACCACAACCTTCTCATCCCATCTCAAGCCTGAACGAGCACTTGAGCCATGAGTGAGGCATCCACTTATCTTGTTTAGTGTGAAAGCTCCCCAACCCTCCAAATTTGATTATTAAGTTATCAATGGATTAACAAATTCCAATGGGTTACCCTGGCAGCCACTTTGGACACCGACCCCACATTGGAAGCCACTTCCCCACCTACATCTAGAAGACCCTAACCATCAAGCATAACAACAAGTATCCATAAACCATGCAAGGCATTTACCCTCTTGCATACAAGTCTCAACAAAATATATCCAGAGCAAGGCATGGGTTCTCTTGCTCCCAAAATTTCAACCATATACAAAGTGTAATCTAGAGCAAGGCATGGGTCATCTTGCTCCAAAAACTCAATCATAAAACAAACCAACACATAAATTTTATTACATGCTTAAAACAATAATGAACCACAACATTTAAGGACTCTACCACAACATCATGAAAATGACATCAACATGAGTTCAAAACCACAAAAATAGGTACTTTGAGAAAGGTATAAACCATCTTGTACATGCATCATTCCAACATGAATAAGAACCCATATTTTAAGAATATATTTCATTCAACTCACAAGTTGCACATAAAGCCAACCCCAACACAATCACACCCTCCTAGGCCTCTGGAAACCGCTTTCCCCAAATAACACAATGCATGACACCATTAAAATGCAATGGTCACCCATCACCATCACTTCCAAAACACATCAAAACTAAGATCCCTCATCAATACTTCAATAACAAACCACAAATGCAACATATGATTTGATGCACTAATTACAATCTTAAAGAATGTAACATTTATCTAGGCATAATCTATCATCTATCAATGATAAAGTGAGTTTATACCAGTATTCCTTCTACCTAGCTTGTGCACCAAAATTTCAAGAAATAGGAGGATCTGACTGACTATCTATCTATCGCTTTAGAAGAACACCCCTAATGCAAGAATGTAGGATATCATCATGAAGACTCCTAACAACAAAGTAATAAGGTTTAGAGCCCTCGTAAATAAACCTCATCTAACATAACAATATAACTTGAATAAATAATGTTCCTTAATTCTATACACTTTTGTAATTTAAATTACCTACCTATTCAGTCATCATTTGATTAAAAAATGAATATGAGAGCGAGTACTAAAAGATAACTCTTATTCTAATGGGTTTGATAATATAAGATAGAATGAATAGAATTATTGATTAAACTTATAATATATTCATTTATTGCTTACATTTTACTATAAAGCTAGACTACATACTAATTAAATACTCTACTCAACGGTATTAGTTTGATTTAAATTAATAAATAATAAATCTAAACTTAAAATAAGTTATAATATTCCTCACCACTGCAAAATAATACATTTTCCAATATAATCAGATTGATACACTCATAGCATTGGCATTGATTATAATAAAATTAATGATAAGTGGGATTGTATTCAAAGCTTCAAATCATATCTAAATATTCCTATAACCATTTAGTATTCCTATAGAGAAGTTTCTAATAACAATAATTTTGCTACTAATATTGTAATAAAGAAACCTCTTCACAAGAAAATAAAAAGGAACTTGCTAATGAACAACTCTCAATTGAGATTAGAAACTTTCATTTACTACTAAAAATTGCCTTTTAGATTCTGCGATAATCAAGGAAAGAATTATGGAATACCAGTAATACTATTAGCACCAGACCATTACAGTTTAGGATGCCATGCCATGAGCATCTACGTCAATAAATAATGACTCAGGTAAATAAAAACAAGGTGACACTAGATTTGCCTTTGGCCATATTGAATGACTTCAAATAGACATGGTCACATGCCTAGTTTCCTATACACGGCGGCTACGGGGAGACGTTCTACGAATGAAAGATGATTGCAAGAGATTTATAGATGAATTTGCAGATTGAGAATTTGAAGAAACATTTAATGGAATTAAATCTAGTGTAGAATAAGGTGCTCACACCCAGGCAAGGACAATATCTGAGTGAATGAACAGAAACATAGAGGGGAGACATTATATACAAAGGTTTAATAACCATGTGAAATTGTTTGGATGAAATCGATTGCATCCGATCTCGATTGGCCACTACAAAGTTTAGCGATGGGGTAACGGCCCTACACCAGAAGTTGATGCCACTCAAAAGTCTCAGTAACAAAAAGGTGATTCATAGCAGATATATCAAATCATTTACTACACGGTAACAAAGCAAATCTTGGTAAGGCATTCCAGGAAATTGACGGAGAAGTAAATTTGATTTACTTATTGATTCTACAGTTTGTTATAACAAATTCGCTGAAACCAAGCAGCATGGAAAACCAGAACAATAGTTTCAGAGTTCACAAAAAAAAACTTGATTTGGGTTTGCTTAAGCTCAGAATGGTATTCAAAATCACAAGAACGGGCTCTCAAATAAGAAATGGATCCAATCATAGTGAGATTGGAATTAAATGAATGATACAAGTGTCTCTTGCTATTGTTATCTGATAGTGCATTCATGAAATCAAATGAGAGGTTGGAAGTCCTAATGTTTCACCCCTGTGAGCATCACCTAGATGCAATGAGTGCTAAGTGGACCATTCATTAACATGAGAGATGGGTTCATGTGAACCACTACTCATGAAATATGGGTCATATGTTTGACTCAAAAACTACACAGTTAAACCCTGAAATAAAATATCTTAATTTGACACGCTACGGAAATTACCTCCTACTTATCAGGTTGGAAGTGTCGAAAAGAAAGTAATGGCATGATCGAAATCGTCATAAATCAAAAGCATTAAAACACTACGAAATAGTAATGGATTTCTCGATCTGCTCTAAATAGGGATTATATAGGAGAGTATTTCGCCCTGATTCTAGTTGAGAGTTAAGAAAATATGCAGAACAACACAAACAAACGCATGGAGAAATTAAATGTCAACCCAAATTTGACAGTCTGTGAGGACTCTATGGTGAGACAAATGCAAGAAATGTGATAGATCACCATACGCCCCACAACTTTCGATTATAGGTAATGCCTACATGCAAGGTATTTCTTGGTTAAGAAAATTAGTTACATTTTCAACTATGAGCCAAAACCAATAAATTGTAGTATTACAGTTATAAAATAAAATTGTTTAACATCCATTGATTAGGCATGAAGCCATTGGTAGAATAAAATTAATCTCAATAAGGAGTGAACATTGCTAGGGTACTATTGCCAAATTGCCAGAGTGAGAACAATGGTGAGAGGAATTGAGATGCAAAGATACCTCAGAAACATAAGACAACAGAAGGATCAGATTAAGGTAGATTTGAGTTTAATTGCTCAAGCTAACAAGCAGACAATCATGGAATTCTAGACAAATAAATAACTGAAAAGGGAGAGAATTTATTATACAAATACATAACTTACTCAACATCATTTAAACAATTAATCACATAGACATACTAGGAATTTTAGTCTTCGTAGCTTCTATACTGAATCCTCTAGATGTATTCTTTTCCCTCTTCTCTTCTTCTTCTACAAAACTTTCCCCCAAAATGGTCGTCCCCCAAAATTACACATAGAAGCATAAAATAGCAAAAGCAATCAATCCCCTTTTTCCGTTACAACTACCCACTCTCTGTACTACCATTATTGCCAACCCACAATTCATTCTCTCAAAGATTCTTCAAATCTATTAATATCATAAATTTACAATATTAGAGTTATATGACAGCTCAACAAAAGAAATACATCCATAAAACTTAAATTACAAATAGGATATTTTAAGATTACACAATAAATAAATTTATGTTTATTGCCATTAATGAAATATCACTAATTTACGAATTATTATTTTGCATTAATATTATCAATTAAATGACTCAACTAGCTTTATTATTAATAATTATTAAACAAGGTGGAATAGTAATTTTGATTTAAATAAAACAATAAATCACATGATAGAAACCACACACCGATCAAAACTGATAACAATGCACGATCACACCACAGATACATACAATCATACCCAACTTGACCATACAGACAGGACACAGGACTGAAAAGATATCCTCTTCGAGGATGGTGATAGGCTAAGGGAAACCTTATGTTATCTCCGTTCAACAATTTTCTATTGGTTGAGGCACGCTCAGACCTGTTAGTTCAGGTGGAGTCGATGTCTGATACCTGTTCACTCAAACATACCAATTAGAGTACACATAATAGCCGAAGCATTGGAAAGGATCTCTGACATTCATATCTCATTCCCATATGTCCATACGTTCAATGGTATGAGGTCGCCCTTTCCTCCTATCCTAACAACCTACTACTACATCATCTGACTATAATATTAACATAACAATATGTATTTTACTTATAGAAGCTCATGTTCCAACTTCATCTTCAGATTCCTTAGTCAGACTACCTACACAACCAAGGTGAAAATGGAGGGGCACTACATGAAAATTGTTTAGATACTGACTCACCCCCCTCTCAGTATCCTTGTGTGTCCAATAAAACATGTACATGGGAATACATGATGGCTTCTAGTGTAAAGATATAACAAAGTAAGATTAGCGTGTCATTGGGGAAGTAATGATGCTTTCCTAGAGTAAACTTGTGGCTTTAAAAGTGGAATATGGAAATGTAGGATCAAGAGGTATGGCTCTAGAAGCATGATATAGTAAAGGATGTGTAACAAGTAACTCTAGAGAGTAATATTTATCAATATATATGCTTAATGTATAGAGCTATTAGAAGAAAGTTGGATTGATGTAAGAACAAATTATAGGCTCTAATTAGTATAACATGATGCATCAATGTAGGAAATATATGTAATCTCTAGTAGGTGAGACATAGAAATATGAAATCAATAAGTAAGACCTAGGAAGCATGGTGTAATAATGTTGAATCAATGAGTCATAAACATAGATGTGTTATGATGGAAAGTGGGGTTAGTACATATGTATATACCTCCTATGGAATATTGGTGTAATTAATTATTTTGCCTATTATATTAATTTTACTTACGTAATTTCTTCTTATCACTTAGGTATGATAGGATAATGAGTTCACATATATTCTCCTTCTTTCATGGGATTTTTCTTTTTTCTTATCCTCTTGGATTTAGAAACTTACACCGCAATCCCTTATTTTTTGGTTTTCTACCTTTTCCTCATCCTAATCATGTTTAGAAACTATGAGGCTATATATCTTAGTTTTTTTCTTGTATTTACCACTAACTCTTGAATATAGATGAAATGTTGTTATTTGTATTTTTCCTACATTGAATTTACTATCAGCTTATTGTTTTATTGTTCAAGTGGGTAAATTTAGGATTGTATAATCTTTATAAAATCTAACATGGACAATAGAAGAACAATGATCAAAATATAAATCACTATAAATATCATTAAGTCCATACTATCTTCTTGTCAATTAGGCCTAGAAAAATATGCAATAAAAGTGTTGGATGAACTAATAATTGAAGTGTAGAGAAAACAAGATGAACTAAACCATAATAATCTTTACAACATAGACACAATCTAAAATCATTAATCAATAAAATATCATTTGTATATATAAATAGCAAGAAAAAAATATTTCACATGTAAAGATGCATCACTAGACCCATCATAATCACTTTGTAAAATTTTCTCACTAAGGCTCATATGTAATCATGTAATGTAGGATAAAACAATGGATTATCAACATGAGAAGCTAATAGAGTATGATCAAGACATAATCTATCATTATGTGAAGGAGGGTGGTGTAAGTACATGTATCCATAGATTTAACATGAGATGTAGAAGAATGATCATCATGTCTCACATCATCATGTATGAAAGAGGGCACTTCATGTAAATCACATGAATTTATCGAATTATCATGACATGTACAAGCGATGTATCATCACTAGGTACACTAATGTCAAAGGTAAATCACATGATATATACTTGCTTGGTATATCTTTAACCCCTTGAAACTAAACAATATAAAAAACATCACTCTTTAATGATACAAATGCCTCTAGAATGATTGTGGAATGTTAGATTATTTTTAGAGAACTAGAATGATTTTATATATCACAACTAAAGATACTTTATAATATGTAATCATAACCTCACTCATTATTACAAACTACAAGATATATCCTAAATAAAACTTATGCAAGTTAAGAAACATAATATGTTTTTAAACCATCAATTTTCACCCAAATGAAGCTAGTCCTATTTAAGTTTAGCAATGATTTTATATATAGACATATTACATGGGGAAATACATAAAACCTAGTCTATAGTGGAGTAATAGAGAAATTTAGGAAATGTATTGTCTTTAGGATAAACTTGCAAGAATATCCTAAACAAAACTTGTGCAAGTTTTAAAATACGATGTGTTTTTTAGCCAACATTTTAATTTTACCAAAATAAAGTGGGTATTATTTAATCATAGTAATTATTTTATATACCAAAATAGTCTTTCTCTTTTAATTATTTTATATGTTTTTCTAATTTTCCACAAGACAAATTTGATTAAAAGAAACTAACAATATGTATGATAAAGTGAATTTTCACAATGGATAACTAAAAATAATGTCAAAGCTCAAAAATATTCCTAGCACATGCAAGACTTACTAGAAGGAACTTGGACTAATTGTATAGAAAAAGGTAGAGAAAATGTTCATGAAAAGGTGCTAAGACCAAATTCAATCAATGTTGGTAACAAAAACAAATCTTTAATTTCTTCAAATTATCAAAAAAGAAAAACAAATTTGATTAATTTCCTTTTAAAATGTATCTATACAATGATGAAATAAATAATAAATATATTATAGCATTAATTTGTAATCTTCTCTACAAAGAAGATCAAACTTAAGTGATTAGAAATAATGACTAAAAAGGATAAATAAGGCACTAGATGTAAAAGACTAAGTATCAAGAGACATTTGAAATCATTGGTTTGACAAGATCAAAACCAAAATCAATTGTTCAAGCCTCTTGTAGGCACTTAACTAATCTAGGATTGCTAATATAATGCCATTTTTATGAATTTAAGAAATTAAATGTATGCTAAATTGAATGTAACTAAGATGTCAAAGGAAGAGTTTTCCTTTCTATACTATGAATTTTACACTTGTTAAATGGACAAAATGAGAGCTAATAAATTGATATAAATCACTAATTTAAAAAAAAATATCATCTAACACAAATATTTTAAGCTAGATTAAATCTATTGAGCAATAAATGGAAGATTAAAGCCACGCCTTTGTTTTTTTCCTCAAATCTTATTGAATATGTTGATCCTTGGCTTAAGAAAGTGAAACAAATTGCTAGTACATTTTGACAAATGGGAAACTCAATGATGTACAAGAAAATTGGATGAGCAATAGAGTTTTATCCATTTCATATTGAGAGGTCACTACATTATCCATATGTAGCCAATGCATATATCCTCTTCATCATATTTACCAACATGTACCAAATATGATTAAAGTAATTGTAATATTTATTTTGACTTTAGATGAAGATACTATGCTATGAGATTGACTGAAGGTTGGTTCTCAATTTGAAGCTTTGTGTGTAATCTATAATGAGCACATGCAACCAATAGATTGGTGAAATTGAAAAAATCAGATCCTCTAATTCCTAGCCATTACAAATGTTACATTATTTAACAAAAAGGAAGTATTGTAATGTTGATGCATACTTTTGTGTTTCTTTCATACTTCATGAAACACAGAGAATTATAGTGATCAATTACTATAGTATGAGGATTTAGAGTTATAAATAACCTCTCACAACTTTCTATATCTCTAACTATGCTAGAGGATTATAGATATCTTATTTGCTCTATTATTTTATTTCTTTCTCTAATCTCATCCACAAATTAATGCAATTATATTGAGTTTAACTTAAATTGAATTAATGGGATTTCATAAGTTTAATATGATGTACATGCATTCTTTGCACTTATTATGCATTAATATTGAAATAATTTAACAATTACATGGTATAAAATTATTCAATAACTTCATGAAATAGTTGAAATAATTGCTCCCCACCTAAAAATAAAAAATATTTGAAATGAGCTTATCCTAAAGACAATATATATTTCCTAAATTTGTCAAGAAAACTGGCCATCAACGAACTTGTAAATTCACGAACCAAGCGATTCACTGACTAAAGGTAGAAATCATTCATGCCTTAGAGACTTCGTGGATCCTTTGACATCAATGAAAATAATTCCAACATATATCACCAATAGTCTATATTCATCTAATTTGTCCAGATCCTCTAATCTTTGTTTGAAGGAGTCATCTTTATTCAATCGTAGAGTAAGTGTGGTGTATAGATTTGGTACAATGAAGTTCATTGGTATACAAGCATCAAGACCATACACTAACTCGAAGGGGGAATTTTGATTGATCTTTTATAGTTGGAATTTTGACATCCCAATTTCATGTGTTTCTATTACACATTTTGGTTAGTGTCATGCCTATGATTTTGTTCAAGGCTTCACTGGATCCATTTTCTTGTGGATGGTATGAAGTGCTTCTATTTTGAGTGATCATAAAGTTGCTCAGAAGTTTTGTGATTACTTTATTAACAAAATGTTTTCCTTGACCACTAGTGATACCTAGTTGACAACCAAATTTGGTTATAATATTTTCATAGATGAACTTTGCGATAGTTTGGGCAGTGCAATCCTTAGTTGGTTTAGCCTCAACCCATTTTGTGAGGTACTCTACTCTAATGATGATAGATATGGTTTTTGTTCTCTTGGTTGGTGGGTCAATTAGTCTGATGAAGTCTATGACCCATTTTTAAAGGGTACTTGAGCTGAAATTGGCCACTATAACATTTCATCTCTTGCAATAATTTTTCCTACCCTTTGACATATATCACATTATTTGGTGTATAGGTTGGAATTCTTGAATAATGTGGCTCATGCTATAGTATGGAAAACATTACTTTCTTTACGGTGGCTTTTCCTAAGTTATGACCTTGGAGATTCCTTCATGTGCTTCTTGGAGAATGTTTTGTCTCTCATGCTCAAATACTACCCTGCATATGATCTCATCTCTTCCAATCCTATGCAGTTATCCTTCAATCAGTGTAATGGAAGTGACTTTTGTAAGAGTGTGTGTTTGTCACTTGGGGAGCTATTTTCTATAAATTGCCTAGTTAAGAGTAGACTTGCTACATCATTAAGTTCTTTTGGTACTATAGTTACTCTAAATAAGTTTGTGCCAAATAAATCTTCCTCTGTATTTTTTGGTTCTTCCCATGTTTCTATTCTTGAGAGGTAATCAAGGCCTTGATCACTTTTTCCTAGTTTGATCATAATGTTAAATTCAAATTCTTGGAATACTAGGATCCATCTGCATATTTTGCCCTGTGTGACCGGTCTATTAAGTAGGTATTTCAGAGATTCATGATCTATAAATAATGTGAATGGAGTGGATAGTAGGTAATGTCTAAATTTGTGTAAGGCATATACCATCGCTAAAGCTTCTCATTCTATAGTGGTATAGTTCTTTTCTACTTATGAGAGTTTGTGGTTGACAAAGGAAATTGGATGGTCTTTATTTCCCCTTGGCTGTGCTAAAAGTGCTCCTATTACGATCTCAAATGCATCAACATGTATGTGGAATGGAACATTCCAATTAGTTAAGATTAATATATGTGCCTCTTTTATTTTATGCTTTAGTGTATCAAAAGCTTGTTATCATTCTTCAATCTAATCAATTGTTTTACTTGTTTTCTTTTTCAAGATTTCTTCTATTGGAGCTACAATTGTGGCATAGCCTCTAATAAGTTTTTGACGATAACTAGTATAGCCTAGAAAAGTTCACTTCTGAATCTATTTTTGGAGGAAATGGGTTCATAATAAGTGTAGTGCCCCTCCGTTCCCACCTTGGATGTACAGGTGAACTGATCAAGGCGCATGAATATGAAGGTAAAATAGCGGGAATAATTAAGGTAAGGCTTTGACATTGTTTTGCATTCCTATGATTAAGATGTCGATCTTACTACAATTGTTATATATTAGAATGGATCTCATGTGACTGATTCTGTTAGATTTAATTGTTATGATGGTACTTCTGACACTTATGATTTCATGCACCTGTATGTTAAGTGTAGGGTTCTGTTCAGATTAAGAGATAGATTTGATTTGGTTATGATTATGTGTTGAGCTAATCTAGATTGATATGATGTGGAAGGGATGATGTCGCATCACTCACTTGTGAGCGCCTTGCGATGTTGTGATTCCCTTTTCCACCTAGTGCTAGCTTATATGCATCTATACATGCTTGACTGTGACATTTGTTGCAGGATGCAAGTACCAGGCATCGACTCCACCTGAATTAACAGGTCCGAACGTGCCTTGAACCCAATGGATACGTTGTTCCGGAGATAACTTAAGGTCCCACATCTCAAGTCATTATCCTCGATCAGGATGCATGACATGTCTAGTTCAACCTGTCAGTTCTGTCAGTATGTCAGGTCTTGCAACTGATTGATATTTGATGGAGCATGTTGGTTAAGTGCGTGTTTGGCCCTAGCTTGTGAGCATGTTTGATTTGGCTTTTAACGGCTGTCATACTCAGTGGGTTATATTGTATGCCTAGATTTCATTATATAGTCATACTAATATTTGATCCACTTTTTTAATAAGGTCATATAATATTCTTATCATTATTAATAATACTTAATAAGATTAAATTGGTAATTGATAATTACCTAGTTCAAAATAATTATTTAAAGTTGTTTGAATATGAATTATTTTATTACTACTATTAAATTGATTTAATTAAGGGAAGGTCGCTGAACACTAGTAAACACACTAACCAGACCCTAGAGTAGAGAGGAGACAGTCCTATCATCCAATTGACGAAGCCTAACAATTAGATCAAGAGTGTTACACTATGGTTACTAATGGATTTGTGATAATATGTTTTGGCTATATATTGTACTAACACTTCTTGTTGAGTGTACATGTAGAATTATTATGTCAATGGATGATGGTGGTCATTTAACCACTTTATGTCTTTCTGTGTGATGTCTGACCTAGGCATGGGGCCCTAAGGCCTATTGGCCATGATGTTAAGAAATATTATTTTTAGTTTTATGTGATAAAATGATTATGTTCTTGTGTGGGATTTAACCTTGTAACTTTTTAAATGATTTTTAAGTGTTTTTAAGAGGTCTAAGTTGTATTTTATATTTGGAAAATTGTCTTATGTCCAAGGTACATATGTAAGAAATTTATTTTTGTCATTTATAATATTTTAAAAGGTTTTTAGACCCTCCTTTAAGCCCCACTTACAAAAGTGACGAAAATGGGAAGGTGGTTGGTTGAATTAGTTGGGTGGTTGAGTTAGTTTTGGGTAGGAAGTTACTCTTTCCTTCTCTTTAAAAGACTCTTCATGGAGTGGGGGTGACTTGCTCATTTTTATGATTTTGATTCAAGGATTCTACCATTAGTGGGATATTGTGATTGAGGTATCATGTTTTCTTTATTAATTAATATAAATATTATATGTTTTTCTTTATTGATTAAATGCAAATTTTATATGTTTTTCTTTATTGATTAAATATAAATATTATATGTTTTTCTTTATTGGTTAAATGTAAATATTGTATGTTCTAAATATTATATGTATCCTTTATTTATTAAATGTAAAGGTTATTTTTCTAAGGGTTGTTGCTTGTGAAATTGGAAAAGCAAACATTTCAATGTAAATCTTGAAAGAAGCATATTTGTTGCATTATTTGCATGTCATAAACCTAGATCATCATAGCATAAGTGGATCTTGTGTAAGTAGAATTAGTGTTTCTAATAAGGTTATGGAAGTAATGTATAATAGTTGTAGAAACCATATTTTGTACTCTAGAATTGGTGATGTTTTCTAAGAAGGTTCCTTAAATTGTTGGGCCTTATTCGTAAATAAAATAGAATGTTGTGAACCTTAGGTTTTGATTAAGATAAGTATAGACCAGATTCCCTCTTAGGTTCTTCCCATCTTGTATTGTTGATGATGCTTAGCTAAATAGAAGTATAGAATGTGGATGTTTTGTTACTAAGTAGGGAAAACATGGCTAATTAATAGTAGTAGCCTTTGGTGCTGAATATCATCATTAAGTTCATATGGTTAGTATTTTACATTTTATTAATTTCATTACCTTAGACCTCTTATTACCTCCTTACGCATAGTTAAACTTTGGTGCTCTCTTGTGAGATACCTTGGGCAATGTATAGTCATGAGACTTTAACTCTAGGAAATGTTGATAACCTTGTCCTATTTTAAAAGGGAGTTATGTTCTTAATAGTTTAAGGAATAGATTCCTATCGATCATGATGTTAATAGAATTCTAGGTTTATTCTTTTATGAGTAGGGGAATCAATCTTTTTATTGTGGGTTATTGTTGCAAAAAAAAAAATCAGGGTAAGACTTTTGTAGTACCATCATAGTAATGTTATCATTAGAGGAAATGTTCTTCAACTCTTTATTAGTGCATTATAGTATGCTACAATTGTGGTTAAATATGAGTTCAAATTAATTAATCTACCTAACAAAATTGTATTTAGGATTGAATAAGTAGTAATTCAAGTGTATTATGTTAAAGTTGTTTAGTATCTAATTTGGTTATAATTGTTCTTCATTGCATTTGAAGATAGGATGTTGTATTGAGTTGGACTATGACTTATTCTTATTTTGATTTACTAGAATGGCATCCATACTAGAATTTAGCTAGTTGGGAACTCCTTGTGTAAGAAAAGTTTAATTATTGGCATAATAAAGGTTATGCGAGTGATCAAGTTTGAATTCTCGATACCTAGCTTGTCTATGTTTTAATCCACGTAATGTTGTTAATAATAATATGTTGGTAAAGTATTATGTCTCTTGTATGAGAACTTTAGTTATCATAAACAAGGTAGGATGTAGGGTTTGGATCTTGAGGTTCTTAGTGAGTATCGCATCTTAGTTTAAAAGTGATATGCTTATCATGTTATTGGGTTAAGAATAGAATCAATTGTGATGTCTTTTAGATAGTTTAGTTCTAATCGTTGCTTGTCAAGTGTCTTGTCGAGTAATGGTTATTGTTAACTTTTCCTAGTAGTGAATTAAATGTTGAGTATAAGTGCTAACTTTTTGTTATAAGTGTTTTGGACTTGGATGAGTTATTGTTTGCATTCATAATGAAGTCCACATTCATGGATCCCATTTGATATAATAAATTATGTTGTTGTTTATATCGTCTTGTTGCAAGGAATAGTAGAATAATTGAAGTGAATGTTGTATTGATTCATGGGCATCTTATGAGTACGGTACTACTTTGAAGACCCATGGTTAGTATGTCATATTATATATTGCACTTAGGGTATGTTATTGGTTTGGTCTATTTGAAGGAGTTGTGTTTTTAAGAGTAAATGTTAATGTGGGGATTGTTGTGTTTCAGTGGTGTCTAGTGAAAGTTTATTCCAGAGGCCAGTAGGGGTAGTTGTGGGTTTAATCCTTGCATTGTTGCATTCTAGTTGAAGAATGAGCTTGTTTTGGTTTATGTGATTATGACGACTATGCAAGAGGGACAATGCCTTGCTCAGTATATCTAGTCCTGTTGTTATGTCTGAATCCATGTTGTTGAGCTCTTCTTGAAGGCTGTGGTTCCCTATTGTGTTGAGCTTGTTTTAAATTCTATGTTGGTCTATGTAAAGGATTGAAATTTTGGGAGCAGGAGGACCCATGCCTTGCTCTGGAATACACTTTTTTATGGTTGAAATTTTGGGAGCAAGAGGACCCATGCCTTGCTCTGGATTACACCTTGTTATGGTTGAAATGTTGGAGCAAGAGGACCCATGCCTTGCTCTGGTGATTTATTATGTTATGATTGGTTACAAGATGGTTGATGCCTTGCATTGTTATGTATATTTGTTGCTATGATGATCGTTGTTATTTTTGATGGATAGGGTTTCTAGATGCAGGTAGGGGAGTGGCTCTCGATGGGGGCCAGAGCCCAAAGTGGTGTCCAGGACAACCCATGTGGGAGTTTGTTAATTCAATGATAACCTATTTAATGAATTAGGGGGTTGGGTAGTTAATCACACTAAACAAGATAAGTGGATGCCTCACTCATGGCTCAAGTGCTTCTTTAGCCTTAAGATGAGATGAGAAGGCCTGGAATGGCAAGATCAACTACCTTGTCCTCATGAAAGGTATGTTGATTCCGCATGAGCATTGTATGGGGGCCGGGAGTCGGGAGAGGCTACCAGGACAACCCAAGATGGGGGCCAGGGCCTAGGAAGGCTTACCAGGACAACCCATGACAAGCCATGTGATGACACTCCTCCCTATTGCAGCCTAGCATTCCCTAGTGGTACTCTCCCCATTTGTTAAGTGTTTGCCTCTGGAAATACTGTGGTGTTGTTTGTGATATTGACATGTGATGTTGGAGTCATGTGTTGTCTTATAGTTTACTGTCTACTTGACTGTCTATTGTAGTGGGACCTTATGTTATCTCCTAGCTCGGGGGGTGGACCTCAAGGTTCCACATGGTCGGGTGGAAGAGCTTTTATCCATTGGTATATTCCCTTGCCGTTGTTCGTGAGCAAGGGGATTATATCTTGTGTATCAAGCATCAGATCTTGTACCAGTTAAGAAGGTAGTGATCTATATTCATGTACTTGTCTTGTGTACCAGTTGATCCATAATGTATGTATTCAAAAGGTGATAATGTAACAATGTAATGTTGTACTCATATGTGAGGAGAAATTGTAACTGTGAATCTAGATCCTGATGATTACTTATCTGATGTTGTAAATGTTTATTGATATAATGCAATAGGTTCAGAATGATCTGCTGATGATAGTTAATAATGTGTGTTAGATTATGTTAATTGTTTTGTCAAGTAATGCAACCATGTTATCTTAGAGGATAAGTCATTAGTTTAAATGATGTATTAATATTACTTTGTTATTTCTATCTTTTAAAAAAAAAATTATCTTGTTGCATATAGCATAAATGTGTGGTTCTCTAAAGTTTCATGGTGGGCGTTACAATAAGCACTACTTTTAAGGATCTACCATAAGTCCCTCTTTACAGATTATATGCCCAAGTAGTGTGCCATATGGTACAGCAAAGGCATATTTATTTAGGTTCATGGATATTTATAAACTCCTACATCATTCTAACATTATGTGTAGTACTTGGACATGGTCTTTTAATAACCCATAGACTATCCAATCGTCTAGATAAACTTCTAGGAAATCATGAATAAAGTCTTTGAATGAATTAACCATAATGTAACTAAATACTACTAGTGCATTCCTTAGGACAAAGGGCATAAATGTATAAATAAAAGATCTACATTCTATTACAAATGTGGTTGTGGGTTGACTCTCCTCTTGGATCTTAACTTGGTGATATCTAGAGAAGCCATCAGTGAATGAGTATGCTTCCCTTCTAGCAACAAATTCTAGGATTTATTCTATGAATGGTGTAGGGAAAGGGTCATGGATGCAAGTTTTATTTAACTCTATGAAGTCTACACATATTCTAATATCATCAGTTTTCTTGATCATGGGGCTGACCCACTCTGCATCTTCCACTAGTTTGATTATCCCTTCTACCAACATCTTATCAATTTTTATTTTAACTTTCTTCTTTGTATTTGCCTTTAGTCTATATGGTATTTTCTTCTGAGGTTTCACCCATTCTTTGAGTTGTATTTTCATCATTCCTGCTTCCTCAATAGATTTGTCCAATGACTCAAGTCTAGTGAAGATGATCAGTAAGGAAATGATTCAGGAATCACTTATCCCTGGGGATAAGATTGATTTAGCTTTAAATGATTATGGCTATGATGCAAGACCATGGGATAGGGCTAGAATTTTCCCTTTGCATGTGTTAGAGCACTCAGGTATCACTAATTGTATTCTTGAGGAGGTAAAGAGGGCACTTGTTAGAGGCTTGTTGGAATCCTTTGATAGGACCCTTATTATACATAATAATTTATGTGCCTATTTATTATGAATGGCAAGGTTTGTTGTTTATGCTACATCTTTTCTTCAAGTGGAGGTTGTTCGGGGACACATCAATGGAGGGCATTAAAATTTAGCCATTAACAAGTTTATGTTGAGTTTTCTAAATTTTTACATCTTCTAAATTTCCTTTCATTTATGTACACCTTTATCCAAGGTTCATGTTAGGGCACCTTGGCTTATGACCATCTATGTAATCCTTCGTTAACTCTTTTATTTATTTTAATATTGTAGTATGGTTTATCTATAGAAATTATAATTGTAGTCATCCTTTTTAAATTTGTGTTTTATTATTTATTATTTTTTATTAATAACTTAATTTTGAAACTTTTATTATCTATGATTATTGGTTAATTCTAGAAGTAACATTATGTAGAATATTTGTAGAAAAATAAGGTTAATCTAAATCGTTCACTTGTTGACACATGTCTCTATTCCAGAAACATTAGTACAAATTTGGGTGTGTCAAAACTTTGGCTCATAATAGAACTAAGTTGTTGATCTACAATCATCTAATGATGTAAATTTATTATAATATTATAGTATGCATTATTGATGTAAATTGTAATTGTAGTCATCCTTTTTAAATTTTTGTTTTATTCTTTATTATTCTTGGTTAATAAATTAATTCTAAAACATTTATTATTTATGATTATTAGTTAATTTTGGAAGTATTATTATGCAGAATATTTGTAAATAAGGTTAGTCTAAATCGTTCACTTGTCTCTATTCCAGAAACTTTATGTACAAATTTGGGTGTGTTAAAACTTCATCGCGGAATAGAATTTATGGCATTGATCTGTGATCATCTTACAATGTAAATTTATTATAATATTATAATATGGGTTATCAATGCAAGTTATAATTGTATTCGTCCCTTTTAAATTTTTGTTTTATTATTTGTTATTTTTGGTTAATAACTTAATTCTAAAAATTTTATTATTTATTATTATTGGTTAATTTTGGAAGAATCATTATGCAGAATATTTGTAAATAAGGTTAATCTCATCCACTCATTGACACATCTCTATTCCAAAAAAATTATGTTTAGATTTGGGTGTGTCAGAACTTTGGCCTGAAATAGAACTTAAGTTGTTGATCTATGATCATCTAATGATGTAAATTTATTATAATATTATATAATATGTGTTATCTATGTGAATTGTAATAGTCATCCCTTCTACATTTATGTTTTATTATTTATTATTTTTGGTTAATAAATTAACTCCAAAAATTTTATTATTTATGATTATTGGTTAATTATAGAAGTGTCATTATACAAAATATTCTTAAACAATAAGGTTAATTTGAGTCATTCACTCATTGACACTTATTAGTATTCTAGAAACTCTATGTTCAAATTTGGATGTGTTAGAACTTTGGCTTGGAATAGAACTTAAGCCATTGATCTGTGATCATCTAATGATGTAAATTTATCAAATTATTAAATCTTCTTAAAGCTATAAATTCACCAATTAATTTAATCATTATCATTTAGCATATGGTAGTTTTGCTAGCCACATTATGATTTTTCAAAAAATCATCAGCACATTTGCCAAGTAATTAATTTTATATTTTTCAATATATCTATAGTTTGCCACCTAACTTGTTTAATTTTTTTGAATACAACTATAATTCACCAATGAATTTTTTTTCAAATCTATCTATAATTCACTTGCTAAAACCACCAATATGGACAAATTTGAAAAAATTGCTAATGAATTTTCTTTGTGAAAATAGGCATACATTCACAACAAAAATTATTGCCTCACGCTAGGATTCACCAGGATTTTATAGTTCTTTTAGGTGGATTTCTTAAAGTTATCACTGATCTATATGATGTTTCTATAATACTCAAAGAGATATTAGAAATGAAACCATTCCAAAAAGTCTCCCACGAGACCATAGCAATACCTAAGTGATGCTTTTATTCCTTTGAATGCCACCAAGTAGAAGAAAATCTGTACAAGTTATGACACATCGATCCTTGGTGTTATTACCATAGGTATGTATCACAATACATCTATCAAGATCCAAGAGCCAATTCTTAGCCTCTATTCCTTTGGTGGAACCTTCAAAAGTATGTGGGTTGGATTGTAGAAGATATCCCATGTGAGGTGTGGCGACATTATCCTCATCCACCAAATGTCTATTAGCTCAACAGAACACATCCTGAAAGGGTACTTCCTCGACTCTAGACCATCATGGGCTCCTAGAGTAATCCCTTTCACCATCTCCATGTGAAACCTCTTCTCTATCTTGAGAAGGGTGAGAACTAATAGAATGACTTCCCTCCTAACAAGGGGTCAACCTTTCCAAGATCTCCTCAAGTAGGACCACAACCTATGGTGCACCAAAAGGGTCTTTGGATAATATTATTTGTACCTCAAGGAATGATCACTTTGAATTTCTAGTGATCCTCGATTAGAGCTAACATTTCATCCCTACCAAGTGTAATAAGCCCTAGGAGGCATCCTTCCTAACATCATAGGGAAATATTATCATATACATGTAAATCTATAGCATCGTGATCTGAAAAGAAAGGAATAGGAAAAAATGGGACTAGGACACTCCAAACAAACACTTATACCTTTATAAAGTAAGCACATAAACTAGAGATCCTAATGGTACAACATGGGCTCTAATTCCAAACGTAATGCCCCAATATTTCACTCAAGACATTAACAAATAAAAGATGACCAAAAAAATTTTACATACAAAAAGTGGTAACAAGTAACCATAAAACATACTAATATGCCCAAGGTGTCATATGTTACCTATGATGACACAATTGGCACACACACATCAGTTGCATAAGAAAGATGACTCAAGTAGAAGACTTAACTATACCATGGGACGAGACACCATGGTTGGCACAAACAATAAGGCATGGAAGAGAGGAAGGGTGTTCAAATTAACTAGAACACCATCCCAACATCCCTTCTAAATTGGACTCTCCAAATTTCATGTAAATATGATAAGAAAATGGGTTAAAGCTTCCAATGTTCACATTCCATAAGAGACTTGCGGGTGGGTCAAACTTCGAACTCAGGTTGAAAATTGCAACTATGCACACAATTCAAACTTGGACTTTAGGTTGCAATCATAATATGAACCCTCATGGACCTCAAGTTTTATCGGCACAATGCAACATGCAAATGACATGCTAACCTTTGATTCTGACCAACAATTCACTTCAAGCTTCAAAAAACTTCTTTAGTTTGCCTATTGTAATGTTTAAATGAACTTTAATTCCCAAACTCAAGGGACACTCAAACTTTGGAAGCCTTAAATATAGCTTGCATGTGTATAAAGTGTAATTAGGTTCTAAACTCTGAACCAACATCATATTAGATTTCAAGACTCACTAGCAATCTACACATTTACAAAGTCCAAATAGGTGCCAAAATATAGACAATGTGACAAATTAAGCCTTGAAATACATCGACGAGACACACTATGCAAAGTGTAGTTGACTTCCAATTCCTGAACTACCAACTACCTCAAAATCTAGAAACCAGGCACAACTTGCACTATGTGATGTGCATCAAGTTTTTGATCTTTAGTCCAATTACACTTTGGGGTTCAAACTTTGACTAGAATTAGTAACTCAGAATGGAAACCTTGTCTTGCACTCTTGTTTGGACTATAACTTTGACTTCTAAAAATAGATTGTAGAAAAGAGAAAAGACATGAATAGAAAGTCTATTTTCCCCACTCTATGAGGTGCATCTTTCTCAATTTTTGAACTATTTAGAAAGTATCAGGATATGTTCATGGGTTTGTGGGCTTTGACTTGGACACACAAAAACCTCCAAAATTACATGGTTACCAAGAAAAGGAGAGATAAGAAAATTCCACTTTCTAAACCATGAGTTAGCAAAGTAAAACTAAAATGAAGCTAATGAAAATACATCAACACTAAATCCTCACCATGTCATCGAGATGGGGAATCTTTTGACTCAAAATATAAGTATCCCAAAGATCTCTAAAATCCCCAATGGTGGTACAATACTACCAAACCATGTGGTATCCTCAAGTCCACCCCATTGTACTTGGGGATGAACCTAAGGATATAAACACACATGCAATACAAGAGTATGGCACACACACACACACACCAATCAACAAGCATAACATAGTGCTACAATACATGAGAACACATAATGAAATCATCATATAAGTATCAACAACCATGTTAAATGTGACATCCAATAGAGGATAAGGACAAGGATCCTAGAAGTTAGGCGAGGAGTGCTAAAGCAGTAGCATGAAAGCTATGTAGAAAGATGAATAGTAGTGCTTCCTCAATGAAGACAATGGCATTCACCAACCCCCATGAGTTGTAACATGTCTTATGCAAATGATCTGATACCAAATCTACTTAAGGCATTCAGACACCATTCAAAAACTTTAATTATAATATTTTAATTTCCCAATGAGATTATGTTTTCACTTGGTTTAAAGATCTCACCATTCTCATCCAACTGGTCATTTTTTCCACTGCAAAAAATGGTAAGAGCCACTCCTCCCCACTCTCTATACCTCAATCCTAGAAATATCATCACTCTAATTAAAAGAATTGGACATGGCATAGAATTCAAGGTGGCAACATCACAATATGATGATAAAGATGCACAATGTCATTCCACATGGCAGACCATTCAATCCACAATATAATTTACTCAATTAAATCCTAAAATGCAATTTTTTATCATTTTATTTTCAACATTTAAAACCATAAAATACTCCCACCTCCATCAATGTAGCGACATGCAAGCTTGAAATTTCACATATTTTTATTTGGGAGAAATTCACAAAAACTAAGACTACTGTTTTATTCCCAATCAGCCCAACATTCATAATCTTGAATAACTTTGAGGAGAGAGGAAACCAATAAAATTTTTCCATAGTAATGGATCTAAAATGGACTTTTCCAATTTTAAAACAAAAACTTAAGGCAATTTAAAATCCAAACAAGATAACTTTTAAATATATTTCATTTCTACAACTAGGCCATATGCTCCACCTATTGTGGGCATTGCACTAGAGCAATTTCATTCAAGATACAAATTTATAAATTAAAATGCAAAGGAGAAAAATACCTTTTAAATGAAGAACATTCACAATGGAAGAAAATTATTTTCTTGAATCCTAAGCACACCTCCAAGAAATCCTTCCAAAACAATGTTAATCACTAAACAACTAAGCAAGTTGTCAATCTATGTCTTCTATCCAATGCATGGATTTTGTTTTCTAAGAGGGAGAGAAATTGAGGGGAGGGGTTTTTGAACAAAAGAAAGAATACCACCAAAGGCCCTTTTTCCTTCCTTTTCTATTATTCCCTAAACCTTTCCTCTTTTTCTTCCTTTTCACACACAACTGGATATTTTTAAGATGCCCTTTGAATTTCCATAATTTTAAATAATAATATCAATTATTTAGACTAAATCCATTTAATTTAAATCCCTAAAATATTATTACTTCCCTAGGGAGATCTAATTAACATACTTCACATTTATAAAATAATTCTATTTTCTACATGTAATATTGTTGATAACTGAGAGGGGGGGTGAATCAGTTATCTTGATTATTTTAACTTTCTGTTTTTCTTTAACAATTAGTGCAACATCAAAACATATAAGCATATACAACCATGGAAGAAGAAATAAACTCAACACACATAACACAATGTTTTTGACATGGAAAACCTTGTTAAGGGAAAAAACCACGGGGTGATTAACCCAAGATTGTATTCTCTATTAGAAGAATAAAAAGAACAAAAATGGCACTTGCCAATTAGGGCTCATTGCCTGAGCACACTGCTCACAAGAGGCTCACTTTCTACAATAGTTTATAGAAAGAAACCAAGTACTTGAACTAATGAGAAGCATCCACATATATTGAGGTTCAGTTCCAGTTAAGCTCAATATACTGATCTACTGCACTTCATTCTTCCTCTGCTTTAGAATTGTTGTTTTGTCACATACCAAACCTGTATTGTTATTTCCACACTACTCTCTATTTTTTTTGTACAACACAACACACCATCGACACCTTCATACCGAAATCAATCTGGTATATATATCTGCATCAATGATTTCAATCATCTTTTTAGTCGGCATCTGAAAAACTCAAGATATTTCCAAACTCCAGTCTGTTGGCTGAATCCATGCTTACTGGGTGATGCGTATCAAAAAGATACTTATAGAAGTCATCAATCATGTCGTCCAATCATGAATGATACCTCAAGAAACTTGATCACCATCAATATCTCATCCGGATTAAGGTTTGATGCTCTGCCAGTCAGTTCTTCCTTAGTCTACTCTGTCAAACAGGAACCCAATACTTAGGTTCTCATATCTCTTCACTCTTTCATCATCGGAGGCTCAATCTCTCGAATGTATTAGTCATGATACTCCTCTTGACTTCCCCAAGTCTGCACTTTTCTGAGATACTCCCTCTAAGAGATCTGGTCCTGATTGTCGGTCCTTGCTGCATGCTCTGTTCTTGTTTACCAGACCAAGACATTCTTCAATCTGACTTCTGGTATACACATACCATGTCTTGCAAATGTGTGGGATGGACTTTGTTGCCATCAATGAAAACACTCATGAATCCACACCGTGTCTCTACCAACAATCTCCCCCTTTGGCATTGATGGCAACACTTAGTGAAAAATGACTAAGTGTTATAGCATACTCCCCCTTGGCTAATGCTATGTTCTTATATACACTTTTCTAGAGCTCCCCCTTAGCTAGATTCCACATTTTTCACTGCTCCTCACTCCCCCTTTGACATCAATGGCAAAGGGTAGGATCCACACACCAAAATTTCCCAAAAACAATCTATACTTGGCCACATAAATATATATACATGTTCTACTTACATATACTGAAGTATATTTGCAAAAGTTGTTTTCAAATAGATAAATTATGTTGCCTAACTCAGCTTCATCCTGTCCAAAATTAAGATGTGACCACTCAATAGGAATACAAAAGCTTCTTCCCTCTTTAGATCTGTTGGATCACTGGTTTGGGCTATGGTCTGAGCATCCATTAGGGCCTCATGAATGGCCTCTGACTTAGGGATAATTATCCTTCTAAGTTCACCCATCCTACTTATTATATTCTTCCTTTCCTTTTTAAGTTTCTTTAGTTCATTTAGAATGACAATAGTTTGACATTCTTGGTTTATTATTGATGTGGTGAGAGGATCAAAATTTTGAGATAAACTTGATAGTTTATCCTCTTATTCTTTCACTTTCTTCTCAATATCCATTGTCACTTTAGACCATAATAGACAAAATTTATATATTTCTCTGCCATCTTTAAGAGCATTTTATAAGCTCTTTATCCCAATATCCATATTGCTCCTATCATTTGTTATAAGTCCTTGTATCTCAGAGAATGTCTTATCCAAAAATTCTTTTTGGACTTTCTCTTTTGCTGCTTTTTCCAAAGAATCAAAATGTGTGCTAACAGAATTAACAAGAGATTTTTGATTACTGGATAAGAGGCTAAAAGATCCTTTTGGAAGGATGGCATGATCTTCTCCAACACACTGGATACAATCTCTATCAACTCATAGTCTTCCATGTGAGACTTCAGAAGTTTTTCTTTTGCCTCTGCTTGGGTAAAGGATGCTATCTTCATTGTCTAAACCGGGGAGAGGGAATCAAAATTGAATGGTACTTGAAGTAGCTCCGGTTCATCAATCTCCATCATTTCTTTGGTCAAGAAATCTTTAACAGTTTCTGCAATGTCTCTTGCTGGAGACAGAGTCTTCTTTCCTTCTGTAATCTCAGAACTGTCTCCTGGGGTCTTCTCTGTTTGAACTTCTTCTCTTCCCTTTACCTCTTCTTCTTGACTAATTTTCTCCTCTATCTTTTCTTCTCTTTTAGATCTGGACTCTGTTGGGGAATCCGGATGAGAGATATTTACTTCTTCATGGACTTCCTCTTTTGAATAGAGGAATCCAAGTCCTTGGTCTTCTCCTCACCTATCTCCTTTGATGTTAGACTTAGGGCATACAACTAAGAGGCAGGGGTGTATCAATTGTACGAAACTTTCTCCTATTTAAACACTTGAATCTTCTTTAGTGATTAGCATAATATCAATCATGAACCATAAAGCATTAAATCTAAAGCAGAAACATAACAACACATATGACACCAAGATTTTGACATGGAAAACCCAGTTAAGGGAAAAACCACAGGGTGATTAACCCAAGAAAGTATTCTCTGTTAGAAGAATAGAAAGAACAAAATGGCACATGCCAATTAGGGCTCACTGCCCAAGCACACTGCTCACAAGAGGCTCACTACCTACAAGAGACACATTGTCTACAAAAGAATAAGTATCACCTTTGTGAACTAGAGAATAGCATCTTCAACATGCTTGAATTAGTTCCATTTAAGCTCAGTACTTCTACTCTGCCTTTCACACTTTTCTTCGCTACCACACTCTCATCACCACAAGACACACTTCAAAATGAATTCACAATCCCTTATTTATACAAGACATCAACTTAGGAACAGTCATCTAAGTTGGCAAACACCTACAAGATCATTCACAAGACGTGTAATACATCCGGTTAGCCAGTCTCAAGAAGAACACCAATATCCGTGGTTATTCTTCAAATGCAAACTCTAACTTCAATGCGAACCACCATCATTAACTGGACATGATCCAATGATCATTATAACCTTCCCTGAATCACCAAACACATCCGCACTTTATCATCCTACTGGAATTCTTCTCTCCTTCATCCAGAGCTACAAGAACATAGTCTGTCATCACTGTCATAAATGAATAGGCACTTCCGAACCTTCAACCCATGAACTAATCTAGTTGATACTTCACAGGGACGTCCTCAACACTTCCTCAGATCTGCAAAATGGGATAATGAAATACCGGATCTCACCGGACCTTTCTGTGGCCCTCTGTCACTTCTAAACACCTGCCAGAACTAGTTCTACTTGAGTGACCATAACTTCTTCAGATCTTCATGCGGACCTCTGAAATCTTGACTGGAGTATCTCAAGACTTATATCTACAAACCCTTTAAACCGCATCCTTTGATCCTCAACCTATTGAGGAATTTTGCCTTCTTGTCATCATTGTTCTTCACTATTCGTGATTGAAACTAATTCTCTTAATACCCTCAGCACACAGCTTATCTAATCCTTCTCACTAATGCAACATGAGTATGTTGACATCAATGACAACACTGGTTAGGCCCATACTTGCAACATTTGATACACTTAGTCCTTCGACATCAAAAGGTTCACCACTTATGTCCTCTATAATAGGAATATTGAATCTTTTGTATGCATTCTGGAGGATATCTTTAGTTTCTTTTGCCACCTGATTAGTCTCTCTGAGCATAAGCTTGTTCATTCTAGCTTTGTTGCGAAACTCATCCTTGCAATCCTTGAATATCATGTTCAGTTGTTTAGGAGTGATGGAAGGATAGAGCTGAATAGCTATCTGTTCTTGGATCTCTAGGTCCTTTCCCTTAGCATTGTTCTTTCTTATTTCAAGTTCCTTCTCTGAGCTTTTGGAAATTAGAGATATGATCTCAATGAATGCTTTATTATAGATGTTAAGATACCTGACTGTAACATCTTGCAAAATCTTCTGGTCAGCTTCATTATATTCATCATAAAATTTATTCATTGGTCTCAGGTTCCCATCCACAGTGACTGATTTGATGATATCATCAATGCAGAGAGTAGGCTTTTCTACAAATTCTTCTGCCTTTTCTTCCTTGCCTTGACCTGTAGAGGATTCACCGGATACTTTCTTCTTCTTTTTCATTTTCTTGACCTCCTCATCTAACTCAGTCTCTTCATCATCTTTTTGACTGGTGTAAGACCTTGTGGCCTTTATCTTAGTTCTCTTCTCTCGCTTTCCAAATGTCCTAACTTCCGGTTTTGATGCTTTTTGACTCTTGGAGGTGGCTAGTGTGGAACTTTTGGAGGATTTGGTCTAGTAGGGGGCTTGCACCGGAGTACTTTCTTTTTCTGTTTCTTGCCTTTCTTTCTCTGCCCTTTCCATCTTCTCTCTGTTGGCATCAACTACCTCCTTAGATATTCCATATCTCTTGGCGACTTCTTCTACTTCCCCTCTCACTTTTCTTTTGATCTCAGGCTGTCTTAGTTCGACATGAATTTTTACTCTCAACTCTTGGAAGGTTCCAAACCTTTCTGCCTTAGGGTCCTTAGGCTAACTTAGTAGATGTTGGATATGTAGTTCCAAAATTTTCTCATCCACCTCATAGCCCATTGGCATAATCCACACTATTCTCGGTTCCACTGCCTCCATTAGGCATTGATCAGTGTCTACCATGAAGCACACTGTATCTTTGTATTTTTCAACTAAAGATTGGGGGATTCTCTCTCTGGCCTACATCGTGATTTGGAAGTTTTTGAAGTAACCCCACAATGCTATATTTTATGTCTTGGCATCACCAAGCCCATACATATAATCCCTGATTTGTATGGCAACAGGTCTGTCATTTTGCCATATCCAGCCACTAGTTCTGGGTAGCTCATTCATATAGTAGAAGAATAGGCAAAGTATCAAGCCAACATATTTGAATGAATTCTTTTTATCCTTCTTTATTTTCTGCAAATTCTCTAACAGTTGATTCAGGAGAAGCTCACAAAGATCATAGTCAGCATTTTCTCTTAGCATCTGATAAGCAGTGTAAATTGTAGTTTCGGGTACTGAATTTTCCCTGCTGGAGTGATATATCTTGTAACCAATTATCATGGAGGCAAATTTGATATCCAGATCAATGATATCTTCTATTGTCATTGCTCTCTTGTCAACTTTTGATTCGGTAGCCTCACGCATAGTTTTTTTTTTACCGATTTGAGAACAGGTAACCCTCTGGATGAGTGCAAACCAGTTACTACCCTAATAGCATCTTTTGTGATCTTAAATGGCCTTATCAACCACATGAAATTGTCAAGCACTCTGATCAAAACATACCAGACCCAATCATCTTCAGTAAAACAGGGGAAATGAATGCAATGTCCAAAATGCTTATCCCGGATGGCCTTGTATTGAGGTTTGAGTTCAAATGATTCATCTGTCAGTTCCTTGTGATAGATATCCATTAGCTTGGATTCCCCAAATTCTTCAGTGTTTGCGTGTATGTAAACCCTAACATCTTCTACATGCAGAATTCCATGTGAAATGCTAGAAAATGCGCCTAAGGGATCAATTTCTAGGGATTTATAGGGATGTTTTTTGAATTTAGGGCGCAGCCTATCAGCGATCTTCACAACATTCAGAGGAGCCATCTTTCAAAGATTCAGAGAGAGATATTCAAGAGCAAAAAATACCTTTTACGCTACTAGGGTTCATGATATGAGCCGGATCAGTTTGTTGGATGAATCGACTTCTGCAGTTGATCTTTGAGAGGTTTGAGATAATTTTTTTGCAGAGCTCCTTTTCTCTTCTTCTCGAATGTAAATGTACAAATGTTCAATAAGAGAACCCTTATATTTCTACACAAACCCTAATTCCACATTGCAATAAATGCACAACTTAAGTCATTCCGGTTGCCTTGTTCTCCTTGTCCTGAGAGATCTTTCCGGATCACTGAGATGGACATAGAGTTATTCTCGATGAATATTGACAATCTATCTACCTTTCTCCAATCATTCCATTTATCTGCAGATCAAGATACCTCAATTTTGAATCATATCGGATCTAACTATGAAAATCCTGCTCCTACTGGATGACTATTAAACCAGATCAATCTTGGATGATTAATCTCTTCTAAACTTCGTGCGGATCTTCCATATCTTTACCAAGGCTTATTTAGATGTTTCTTTGAGAACCCTTTAATCCGAACTTTCCATGTGCCAATTTTAGGCACCAATTAACTAGTTGGGGGAATTTGTTTTCCTTTTTGACTCCCCCTGAGCCAAAGCTCATCTTATTTAGTTTTTGGAAGGAATATCAACACCAGATTTTGGTGTGGATCCATCCCCAACATTTTTTGTACTTCTCTTTACCCAAATCTTGTTCATCTCCCTTTAAACTTCATCTGCATTCACTTTTCCTTTTCCTTTGTCTTGTTTTTGATTTTGATGCACTAGACCCCTTTTATCTTGATTTTTACTTCTGCAGAATTTGGCAATATGACCGGATCTATTGCAATTGTAGAAAACAATATTTCTTTGTAGATTTGACTGGTATCCTCTTGATCTACATTGATTAGCCATATGTCCCATTTTATTGCATGCAAAGCATCTACCATTGAATGAATTATTCATTTGCATATTTCTACATTCATGAGATTTGTGACCATACCTTTTGCAGTTGAAACACTGTCCGGAGAAGGATGAATTAGTCTGATTCATTCTTCTTCTACACTGATTTTCTTTATGACCAAATTTATTGCAATTGTGGCAATATCCATTGAAGGATGGATATGTTTGAGCATTTGGTTGCCTTGTCAGAGGTCTTCTAGGCTTGTTTCTTGGATTTCTTGATCCAGAGTTCTTCTAACCAGATCCAAAGCTTTCCCCTTTCTCATATCCCAATCCTTGCTTGTCATCTACCCTCTTTTGGCTTTCAAGAATAACTTCAAATTGAGCAGAGCTTATCTTGAATTTGTCTTTGTATTCATTTTCTGTTTGAAGATCCTTTTTAAGAGTGTCTATCTAATTCTCAAGTTGTTCTTCATTGTCTCTAGCATCTTCAAGATCAGATTCTAGATGCCTGATTATTCTATCCATTTTGTGGCAATCTTCTGTCTTCTCCTTGAGAGATTATTTTAGATTATCTTCACTTTTTTTTTTCTCTTCAATTTCTTGGGTGAATTTCATAACTCCTAATTCCATTTCATTTCTTACCATAATGACCTCTTTTGATAACTTTTCACATAACTTGGTTTTCTCATTCAGATCTTCATTAGTATCATTGGGTTCACTTTGACTTGCTAATTTCTAAAGTAGTTCCTTTCTTTTCTTCATTGAGATACTTAGTTTTTCTTTGAGCTCATTTATGAAATCATCAGCTTGTTTGACTCTTTCCCTCAAGTTATTGACTTTAGAGTGAGATTGCTCAAGATCATCTAGGGAAGACTGAAGTTATTCCCTCATACCATACATATCCATTCAGATTCCCAGATCTTCCTCAAGTTGTTAGGCTCTGTTAGGAGGAACTTGGCTCTGATACCAATTGTTGATAATTGAGGGGGGGGGGTGAATTAGTTATCTTGATTATTTTAACTTTATGTTCTTCTTTAACAATTAGTGCAACATCAAAACATATAAGCATATACAACCATGGAAGCAGAAATAAACTCAACACACATAACACAATGTTTTTGATGTGGAAAACCCTGTTAAGGGAAAAAACCACAGGGTGATTAACCCAAGATTATATTCTCTACTAGAAAAATAAAAAGAACAAAAATGACACTTGCCAATTAGGGCTCACTGCCCGAGCACACTGTTTACAAGAGGTTCACTGCCTACAATAGTTTATAGAAAGAAACCAAGTACTTGAACTGATGAGAAGCATCCACATATGCTGAGGTTTAGTTCTAGTTAAGCTTAATATACTGATCTACTGCACTTCATTCTTCCTCTGCTTTAGTGCTGTTGTTCTATCACATACCGGACCTGTATTGTTATTTCCACACTGCTCTTTGCTTTTTTTTGCACAACACAACACACCATCGACACCTTCATATTGAAATCAATCTAGTATATATATCCGCATCAATGATTTCAATCATATTTCTAGTCGACATCCGAAAAACTCAAGATATTTCCAAACTTTGGTCTGTTGGTTGAATCCATGCTTACTGAGAGATGTGTATCAAAAAGATAGTTATAGAAGTCATCAATCATGTCAACCAATCATGAATGATACCTCAAGAAACTTGATCACCATCAATATCTCATCTGGATTAAGGTCTGATGCTCTGTTGATCAGTTCTTCCTTAGTCTACTCTGTCAAACAGGAACCCAATACTTAGGTGCTCATATCTCTTCACTCTTTCATCACTGAAGGCTCAGTCTTCGGAATGTATCAGTCATGATACTCCTCTTGACCTCCCCAAGTTCATTGTTTTCTAAGATACTCCCTCTGAGAGATCTGGACCTGATTGTTGGTCCTTGTTGCATGCTCTGTTCTTATTTACCGGACCAAGACATTCTTCAATCTGACTTCCAGTATACACATACCATGTCCTACGAATGTGTGGGATGGACTTTGTTGCCATCAATGACAACACTCATGAAGCCACACCATGTCTCTTTCCAACAAGTATATCTTAATTCCCTAATGCAATAATATTCATTATATTTTCTCTTGACACAAGAAATAATAAAATGCCTTATTAGGTTTTTCTAGGAAGCATAATTAAATATCTTTCCCACAAACATTGAACACATAGCTTAATATAATTTAAATGAAAATGTTGAAAGATAATGAAACCCATGCAAAGAACTTCCACACACTTTACAAGTTTTCAGGCAACATAGAAATCTCAAAATCACCACTAATTTGGATCCAAGTTTTATAAGGGGTACACATGATCCATCTCATGCTCAAGTCGAGTGAGATAAAGGTTAACACACAAATTTAACCCAATATGAATGTCTCATTTATAACCATTATTGGGGAATAACTCTGTACCTACACACTCAAGTCAACCACTAGGCATACCTACTCATATATAATAGGCAAAGGAAAGCATAAACACCCAACATGACATCATATCATATAAACTAAATAAGCATCATATCTAGCATGAATCATCAACCATAATCAAAAGGATATGATAATTGATAATAATCCATAATACTAATCCATATACAATAAATATATGTGTACAATATTTATACTCATATCAAAGCAATGGAACAAAAACATTAAAAGGTCCAACATACTGATGAAGGAGCACCCAGGCACTCATGCAATCATCATCACCCAAAAATATTTTTAGTGTGTTCCTTTCAATTTTGCTTTGCTTGGGCTTGTATTGGCATCTCTCAGCATTGGGGACACTTTGCACAATCAGATTTGTAAGAATTTAGTTTTTGCCATTGATGAAGGGGGTAAATCATAAAATGCACAACAACATAAATTACACACAGAAAATAGAACTTTCTTTATTGATTTTGGACAACTTATTACATTACAGAAGCTCAAATACAATCAGAGGAATCAACCCTCCACAGGCTGCAACACATTATAGCTTTCTCTCACAAGACTCTGGAATCATCTGCCATCTGTAACCCCAAATATGCTAGGGTTTCTATTTTCCCCCCACTTATTCTTGACTCTACACATTCCCCCTTAACTCTACTATCTCCCAAGGTTCCAAAAAATGGTTATTAATAGCCTTTTTGGCGGCCAACAACCTAATTTCAAAATTTGCATCTCCCTCCAAAAATAGGTCAACTTCTGGGAGCCATAACTTTTGATCCGGGTGTCTAATTGATGAACCGTTTTATGCATCAAAAAGCTCATGGAGTGCTCTACGCGCTAAGAACCTTCTTTCCTAGTTTTGGCCATTTTTGGGCCTGTACGGGGCCGTTTAGTGCCTCAAACTTGAGTTTGAATAATTTTTAGGTGTTTTTCAGGAAACAGAAACTTTAATATCTTTCAGCTCACAAGTGATCTTTGCATGATTCCTTTGCCAAAGGTCTTATTTTTCCATTATGAAGCTTCCTGTAAATTTTCACATCAATCCGTACCCAAATGCAAACTTTCTAAAAATAGTAGGTTTACTTTTTTTAGCAATTTGGAAAAACTGAAAGTTCTACATCATTATTCAAGCGATTATGGAACCAGAACCACAAATTTTGAAAAGAAATGGAAAGAACATCAACAATTTTGAAACACATCTTTTTTTGGGTGATGCAAGATTGCCCTTACACCACTAGATACACCGGCATCAGACACCCAAAGTAATTTAAGAAGTGACCCTGTCACGTCTCATGTGTTGTGTGAGGAAAACCCAAATGGTCAACCTCTTCCTTAGACAACCAAGAAGAATTTTCAATAGGCCTTCCTTTCCATTTCACCAGATATTCTTCATATCACCTATTTCGAGTACTTCTTCCCACACAGCTATCCAAGATCTTTTCTATCTCCTCGGTTGAAGTAGATGCCGGAATACTCCATTGTTCTTTTGTTGGTCCATCCTTTGTTCCACCTTCATGATATTCTAATAAATTAGCAATGTTGAAAACATAGGAAATGTTGATCATACTTAGTAGCTCCACCTCATATGCATTTCATGAATTATGTTTCTTCAAAATTCTGCATGGTCGAAATTTCTTCATTTTCAGCTTATTGTATGTCCCAATTGGGAACCTTTCTTTTCTCAAGTGAACCATGACTTCATCTCCCACTTGGAATTCTTTATATCTCCTCTTCTGATCTACCTTAGCCTTGTACTGAATATTCATCTTATTAATGTGCTTTTTCACCTCTTCATGCAAATTCTTCATGTGTTCTGCAAAGTCTTCAGCTTTAGGACTTGTCTTTTCTCCTTTGTCCATCTTCCTTAATTCAAAAGCATTTCTTGGGCTATTGCCATATACTATATGGAATGGTGATTTACCAGTACTCCTATTGAAAGAATTGTTGTAAGAAAATTCTAGCTGTGGTAAAATCAAATCCCATCCCTTGGGCTTATCTCCTACTAAGCATTGTAGCAGGTTACCTAGACTCCTATTCATCACTTTGGTTTGTCCATCAATCTGTGGATGGTGTGTAGAACTAAACTTCAAATCTGTCTTCAACTTCTTCCACAATGTCCTCTAGAAATAACCAACAAACTTAATATCTCGATCTGAAACTATGCTCTTAGGTAGACCATGTAGTCTCACCACCTCCCTGAAAAATAACTCTGCAATATAAACAGCATCATTAGTCTTCTTGCAAGGAATAGAATGTGCCATCTTCGAGAATCTATCCACCACCACAAAAATAGAATCATGTCCTCTTTGTGTCCTTGGTAAACCAAGAACAAAATCCATACTAATATCATCCCATGGATTCTCTAGTATAGGTAGTGGCTGATATTGACCTGTATTCTGACTTGCTCCTTTCGTCATCTGACATACTCTACAACTCTGCACAAATTTCCTCACACCCTGCTGTAACTGTGGCCAATAATAATTTTCACCAACAATAGCAATGGCCTTATCTCGACCAAAGTGTCTAGCCAATCCTCCATTATGCTTCTCCTTAATCAAGTTCTCTCTCATGGAACTCCTTGGAATGCACAACCAGCTTCCTTTAAACAACATGCCATCTTGGATTATGAAATCCAACCATTTTGTTCTATCCAAAGTAACAAGTTCCAGACAAGCTTTCCAAGCCTCTGCAAAATCTAGATCTTCAGTATACAAACTTTTGAGCTCATTGAACCCAACAACCTCTATCTTCATTTCTATCAACAAATTTTGCCTTATGCTTAGGGCATCTACAACTCTGTTGGACTTCCCACTCCTGTACTTAAAAACAAAAGTATAGCTCTGCAAAAAATCAACCCATTTTAAGTGCCTTTTGCTCAACTTTCCTTGACTATTAAGATATTATAAAGCTTGATGATCAGTATATAAAACAAACTCCTTTGGCAACAAATAATATCTCCATTTCTTCAAAGCCTAAACTATTGCATAAAACTCCTGATCATAAACAAAATACTTTTTCTTGGCATCATTAAGATTCTCACTAAAATAGGCGATGGCCTTATCTTCTTGGCTTAAAACAGCTCCTATAGCACTACCACTAACATCACAATCTACCTGAAATACCTTATTGAAATCTAGAAGTGCCAAAACAGGCTGCTCTATGACTTTCTACTTCAATGTATCAAAGATTTTATCTACTCCTTTAGTCCATCTAAACTCTTTTCTATCCCCTATCATTATCTCAGTTAGAGGTGCACAAATGCTACTATAATTCCTGATAAACTTTCTATAAAAACTTGCCAAACCATGAAAAGATCTTACCTCTGTGGCACTCCTTGGTGTAGGCCATTCAATGATAGCTCTTACTTTTTTTGGGTCCATCTTAAGACCTTCCTCTGAGACAACAAATCCCAAGTATACGAACTCCTTTTTTGCAAAACTACATTTGTTTAGGTTAATTAGCAACTTCTCCTCCCTCAGCTTCTCAAAAACTCTTCTGATATGCATCATATGCTCATCCCAAGTCTTACTAAAAATCAAAATATCATCTAAATAAACAATAACAAAACTTCCCAAAAATTCTTTCAATACCTCATTCATGAGCTGCATGAATGTGCTCGGTGCATTGGTTAGCCCAAATGGCATGACTAACCACTCATACAAACCTTCCTTGGTCTTGAAGGCCATCTTCCATTCCTCTCCTTCTTTGATTTGGATTTGGTGATACCCACTCTTCAGATCAATCTTCGTGAAGTACTTGGCTCCACTCAAACAGTCCATTATGTCATCCATTCTGGGCAATGAAAATATGTACTTGATCATGATCTTATTGATAGCGCGAGAGTCTGTACACATTCTCAACTCTCCATCTTTCTTTGGTGCTAGTACTACAAGTACCGTACATGGACTTAGGCTCTCTCTTATCAATCCCTTCCTCAAAAACTCCTGAACTTGTCTTTTCAACTCTTCACTCTCTGTTGGAGTCATTCTATGGGCTGCCTTATTCGCAAACTAGCTCTTGGTATCAAATCCATTTTATGACTTATCTTCCTCACTAGTGGTAAACCTTCTGGTACATTATCAGAGACAATATCTTGAAATTCTTTAAACATTTCTAAGACTTCTGCTGGTAGATCTTCACATTTCTCTTGACTAATCTTAGGAATCAATGCAAAGCAATGATGCTCATGCTTCATACCCTCCAAAATTTTTTTACCATCTACCAAGCAAATTCTAGCAGTACTACATACATTTTCTTCCACCTCCTTCAAGGGCTTCAACTTATGACGATCTCCATCCTTTGTTAGGTAGTATGTGTTTGTACGGCCATCATGGACAAGGCTCCTATCATACTACCATGGCCTCCCCAATAACATATGACATGCATCCATTGGTATGATGTCACACAACACCTCATCATGGTATTCACCAATCTTGAACTTCACTAAACACTATTCATTGACCAAAGCTCTATGGTCCTTCTACAACCATGCAATCTGATATGGATGCAGATGCTTTCTTCTTATCAACTTCAACTTGTCAACCATCTCCTCTAAAACAAGATTATCAGTGCTTCCATTGTCAATAATAATATCACAACACTTACCTTCACATTTGCACCTTGTGTAGAATAAACTCTTCCTCTGATTGGGTTCTTTCTCGTCATTCAACAAAGTTCTTCTAACAACTAGGGTTTCTCCCCTTTTAGCATCTTCAGAGCACTTAGATTGTACATATTCATCAACATGTGCAACTCGTGCATTATCTTTAGGTCTTCTATTTGTTCTTCCTTGATGTTGTGGACACTCGTATGCTCGATGTCCTTCTCCACATTGGAAACATGTTCCTCTAAAACCTTCTCTTCCAGGTCCTTGCCCAGGTCGGCCTCTTCCTCTTCCTCTTTGCTCACCATTGTTCTAGTCATGAGGGCAGTAGGAATTATCTCCTCTTTGATTTTGACTGGTGCCAACTTCTTCACTTTTCTTTTGATCTTCATTACAGCCTCCATAGGGTCTTCCACCAATCCTTCCACCTTGACCTCTTCCCCTTTGCTTGCTATCAAATATTTTATTTAGCTTCTCTTCCACCTTTAGGGAAAACTAGTATGCATCTTCTATGGTGGTCATTCTGACCAGGCTTAGTTCCTCTTGAATACTTGGCCTCAATCCATTAATGTAGCGGGCTACCTTCTCCTTGTTGGCCTCTACATGATTGGTTCTGATAGTAATCTTATAAAACTCTTATGTATACTCCTTAACAGACTTGTTGCCTTTCTTCAATCCTTGTAACTTCTTCAACAACTCCATCTCATAGTCCACAGGAATGAACTGCTTCTTTAGTTTCTCCACCATCCGATCCCATCTGGTGATCTTTCCTTTTCCTCTCTAACTAGACCTCCTTCCACCAAATATTTGCATGGCCCTTCAACTTTGTTTTTGCAAACTTGACCCGATCTGGGTCCTCCATGTCTTTATACTCAAAATACTCCTCCATGTCATTGATCTAATCAATGAGCTGTTTTGGATTCAAATCTCTAGAATATGTACAAACTTCGATCCTGGGTCTCTTTCCAATCTTATAAATGACCCTCAACAACCTAACTTCTATAGGATCTCTTGTAACTTCTTGTTCTTCCTCAAATATCTCTTCTTCATCTTCATCCTCACTTTCTTGTCTTGTTCTTGGCTCAAACCCTCTTCGCAGCTCCTCTTGCAATGCATCAATTTGCCTTTGCAAGGCTCTAAAACCCTCTTCTATCAAAGCATTCCTCCCAATATGATTTCTTCATGGAGGCATCTTGATCTCCACAGCAAACCCACAACCTCAGGTCCTAGTGTAAACTACCTCATGGTCGGTGATCTGTCTACACACTCAAGAACCCTTGCTTTGATACCACTTGATGAAGAGGTAAATCATAAAATGCACAACAACAAAAATTGCACAAAGAAAATAGAACTTTCTTTATTGATTTTGGACAACTTGTTACATTACAGAAACTCAAATATAATCAGAGGAATCAACCCTCCACAGACTGCAACACATTACAGCTTCCTCTCACAAGACTCTAGAATCATCTGCCATTTGTAACCCCAAATATTCTAGGGTTTCTATTTTCCCCCACCTATTCTTGACTCTACACATTCCCCTTAACTCTACTATCTCCCAGGGTTCCAAAAAATGGTTATTAATAGCCTTTTTAGCGGCCAACAACCTAATTTCACAATTTGCATCTCCCTCCAAAAATAGGTCAACTTTCAGGAGCCATAACTTTTGATCTAGGTGTCCGATTGACGAACCATTTTATGTGTCAGAAAGCTCATGGAGTGCTCTACGCACTAAGAATCTGCTAATTTTATCCATTTTTAGGCCCATATGGGGCAGTTTAATGCCTCAAACATGAGTTTGAATAATTTTTAGGCATTTTTCAGGAAACAAAAACTTTAATATCTCTTAGCTCACAAATGATCTTTGCATGATTCCTTCACCAAGGTCTTATTTTTTTTTTATGAAGCTTCCTGTAAATTTTCACTTCAATCCGTGCCCAAATGCAAACTTTCTAAAAATAGCAGGTGGCTATTTTTAGCAGTTTGGAAAAATTAAAAGTTCTACATCATTATTCAAGAGATTATGGAACCAGAACTACAAATTTTGAAAATAAATGGAAAGAACATCAACAATTTTGAAACACATCTTTTTTTTGGGTGATGTAAGATTGCCCTTATACCACTGGATGCTCCTCCATCAGTCATATGTTCAGTTTTGGCACACATTGGCAGTTTTCATGGAAATAATTGTTTGGAGCAAAATATGAGGTTTGGCAACAAACCCTTTGCAGGTAATATCGTGAGATTGTTCTAGAATTACATACAAATATTTTGCAATAAAATTCCTTCTGGTTTTTGAGATTTTTATGTTTTTTGATCAGTGTTGGCAGTTTGGTGAAAATGCAAAATCTAGAGTTTCTTGGCATTTGAAATCAAATGGTTTGATGGAAAGTGTAGGAATGTTGGTTTGAACATCTTGACAAGTTTTTGGAAGAATCTGATCTTCTAGCAAAAATTTATAACAAAAGTCAATTTTGCAATTTCAATAGTTGATTGGTGAATGGAACTGTTTGAAGTAGATCACATATTTGCTTCCTTCATTGATCCTTCCATATGTGTGACTGATTTGTATGGAAAGGAAGGGTTTATGCATAATATAAAGGTCAAAGTTGACCACCCACTGGAGGCAATTGTATTGAATTTATGTTAATTTCTTCATGGCTGATAAGTGTTTGTAGGAAGTTTATATATATTCATATTCCAGAGATATTCCATTTACCTTGGCATGCAAAAGGAGGTAAGAAATGTGTTTAGTGTTATGATTTCCATCACTCCCACATAAGAATAGTATAATAGCTTGCGTTGGGTCCATACTTTCCTAGTATTTGTGTATGCGCTCCACACAAAGCCTAAGTTGGAAAAATTAAAACCAACACTTCATAGTGGCTGAGATTAGAACAAAAGGAAATCAAGAATAGTTTAAAAGGGGAGCCATTCATTCTTCTTTCTATTTTGGGAGAGAAAACAAATGTATAGAAAGTGTTATATGATGTGCCAAAAAACTTGGAAGGAGAGGTAGCATTGGAAAGGGGAGAGGAAGTGCCTTTTAGACTTCTTTGATTGGATTCTATTGCAGCATTTAAAACATTTTTATATCTTTGATTGGGGGAGTTGTGCTAGAAGAAAGAAGAGAGTGCCATTAAAAGGAAAAAACACCTTTTTTGGAGAAGAGAATAGATTTAACAAAGAAAAGAACTGCTAGAGGAAAAAGAAACACCAATACGCTACCAGGAAGGAAGAAAATGTGGCAGCTAAGTGTATAACTGTGTAGCAAGGAGGAGGGAAATTGGGAGTGGTCACCGAGGAGACAAAATCAAGACATTAAGGCACCAAAAGAGTGTTTGATTGTAGCTGAAATGATTTAAATTCTGATTGAATTGGATAAAGAAAATGGAATGTGAAATAGAACCTAGCATTGCAAGAAGATAAACAAAAGGTAGTCATTGTCTAAAACAAAGGAAAGAGGTAACAATAGTTTGAGTTGATAGAGAGAATCAACCTAGAAGGAAAAATAGAGAGCATAATGAGTCTGCTGCCATAAAACAAGAAATTTGAATGTTAAGTGCATGTGAGGGAAGCCGATGAAGGCTAATAATGTAAATTATTAGTAGATTTGCAACTTTTTGATTGAACAAGAATAAAATTGAATGCATTGATTAGTTTTTGTTTGCAATATGTACAATGTCTTTTGATCAATAAAGAAGGAGGTTTGTATGTGAGTGAGTGGACTGTGAGATGTGAGCATATGTTTTTGCTTTTGGTATGAGAGGATGGAGTGTTTTCATCACATACAAATCACAACAAATACATCCAAGTAGCACTTAGATGCTAATGTAAAACCCCATCAAAAAACACCTTGATGGCATAATAAAACATCATCGCTAATAATAGGAGTAGATCTAAAACAAAAGTTAACAAATAACAAGGAACGAGCACTATAGGCATTACAACTTCAAGAAAGATGCAAAAGGATTTGATCAAGCCTCTAGTTCCTTTGAACATCTCACCATTTTAGCAATATCAATCTCCTCTAGACAAAAAAATATTATTTTAACATTTATGTCAGTGATAGTTCTCATGTGTCTACTTCACCAACAAGGCAAGTAGCAGAAATTACTCTTTCAACACATGCATACTACATATTTTATGAAACTAATCAACATGGGAAAAGAAATTGCCTATATATGCAAAGATTCACATAGATTTTGATAGCTTTAAATTAAATTCAAATATTTTTGGATGATCCTAAGCATCTTTTACACAAATATGATGGTGGCTCTATGATGGAATATACCCAATGTGAACCTGATAAAATAGGGCAAGGAAGCAAAACTCTTGCCCATTTTCCTTAAGTTCTTTGAGGGAAGAGAAGGAATTTTGATGGAAAAGGAACCTAATGTTATAAAATTATTGTATATATTCTCTAAGGAAGATGAAGTCACACAAACATCTCAGGACTAAAATTGTAAACAAGAAGTCAAATACACTTTAAAGAGGATTGTGATGAATCTAATTTCTTATTTTCTTCATTTGAAGGGTTTGTTCAAACAACCCACACCATATATAATCAAATAAGAGAAATATATTTTACTCTCTCATGAGTTTTCAACTTCAAATTCAACAATTTCTATAACCACTAATGATGAAAAGTCATAGTTGATATTAGTTGCAGAGATAAAGACTTGGTTATTAGAGGTTGCTATTTTTGTTTAGGATGTTAAAGAAACATCATAGTTAGATAAAGAACAATATTTTCCTATTCTTTAAGATAATTTAGCTTCAAAGGCACCTGTCAAAACAAAATCTCTTGAGAAGGATCCTTTATCAAATTGTGTTGTTCTACAACACCTTGAAAGCTAGTCTTCAATGGAGAATACAATGGTTTTCCTCTTCATTTTTGACACATCCTCAATGGATCTAATACATGTCAATGAAGAAGAAGAAAATCTTTTTCTTCAAGATATCAAATAAGAGGAAAGATGGATGGTTAATAAACAATCTTTCCCTAGTGAGAGGAAACAACAACAATATGATTAATAATAAGAAACCTAATTGTTTTCTCCCTTCTAAAGACATATTCATTTAAGTTGATTGCCCAAATGAAACTTAAAAGACATAATTTATCCAAGGAGCAACATTATGGGATGGTATATACAAACGATTAGAAGATGATATTTTTAGTAGGTATACCTTGATAATGACTTGGTGTTTTGTAACAAGCCAACTCTTGTTAATCCAAAATTAATCAACTTAATCATCATTAAGTTACAAATCATGATTAGAATGATCAAAGAGAAACAAATAACAATCAATATGATAATCAAATTTGATATACATATCCTTTCTAGATACATCAAAACTGAAATTTACAATTATGCCAAAGATATCATATTAGTGATTTACTTTCACTATACATTTACAATGTTTTGTTCATAGCATCAATGATAAATTATACATAATGATGACTACCAAGTCATACAAGATAATGTACTATATTTGGAACTTTGACATCTATCTTCTTAAGCCTCAACTAGTCTTCTTCTTGGAAAGGAGAGCATCACCCGAGAGCTTTTTCTCCAACCACAAACCAACAGTCCCCCACACAAATTCCTACTTGGAAGCGGCCCTACCCTTCATGAAGGGAATAGATATAAGGAACCGATTGGTTTTCCATCTGAGTATCTAGTGTTGTATCCTTCACTACTTCACAGTCATACAGCTATAGATCCACTCTAACTATGTATGACACTATTGGAATCATTATGCCATCTGGAGCACAGTGAACCGACTAATGTAAGCAAAGATAGATGCATTACTTTGGCCAAAGATTTATATACATGACTGTAACATCAAAAAACATCCCCTTGGGGCTTTTCCCACATAAAGTTTAGCTCCCGGGTCTGTAGTGTGCATTTAGGACATCTTACATCATAATTTGGCACCCCAATGAGAAAACCCCTAAGTGTCTTGACAAATGGGACCTAGGGGGATTACTTGAGATAGGCTCTGCCCAAAATAGGGGGGAGGACTTGGGTACCCATGCCCTAGTCCTACCCTATTTTGGGGTAGTCCCAATTTTTGGGTGTCATCTTGTGACCATTATTTGGGTCCTATGCCGACACGGTAAGTTTGAATTATGAAATTCTTAGCGGGAGTGCTTGAGTTAGTTGCATATAAAAGCATGATTAGGCATTCATTTAGGAACTAGATGATCATTATGATGTTTGTGCATTCTCAAGGTGATTCAAGGCTTTCATTGTGTTGCAAGAGCATATTTGTGTGGTTTATGTGTTTGTGTCTGTAGATTTGAGCATCCATTCTCTCATGGAATAAAGAGCATCTTCCTCCCATGAGACCTTCACTACAAGGAGAAATTATATTGTGTTTTCATCATCATTTCCTTTGGTTTTTGCCTCTTCCTCACAAGGGCATGCACTCTCTATCTGACAATGGTGTTCGAAGAATTAAGTGTCCTCTGAGGCTTGACTAAGGCAAGCCTCTAAACACCACAAGCCCCTCCCAAAGTTTTCATGGTTGCAGGTTATAGGTTGAGGAGCTAGACAAAGTGAAGTTGTAGGAAGACATCTTGGAGTGTCAGAATTTTAGAACAAGAAGAAAATTTGCCCCATAGACTTGGGTGCCCACTCATTAGTCCTCCAAGTTCCGTGATGAGAAAATCTCCAGGACAAAAAGAAAGAGTTACAGATTGAGTTCTCAGATCCAGACAAAAATATAGGCCTTGGACTTGGGTGCCCACTCCTGTGTCCTTGAATTTTCCAACTTGGAACCCTAAAAATAGGTAATCTTTGATTTGATATTTTACATCCCTCTGTAAGAACTTTTTCTATAATTCATCTGTTTATTGTCGTATTTGCAAAATTAGGGTTTTAATGGTTAATTGAGCATAGGAGAAAGAAAATTAGAAATTAAACACCCCAATCCAAGCTTCCCTACATTTGTAAGTGACCTAGGGTATGATAGTGCACTGCCACTTGACCCTAAGGTCCTTTAATGTGAAGAGTGAAAGGAGGATTTAAACATCTAAACACTAAACATAAACAAATCCAAATTTTACCTTAAACATTTTGGTGAACCCATGTTTTTAGACTTAATTGAAACCTACTGAGTGTTTGTATTTAGATTTGGATTGATTTCATTCATTCATATAGTTGATTTCATTCATTCATATAGTTATTCATCTTATTGCATTAATAAAATTTCAAAAAAATTAAAAATTTTTAAAAAATTCAAAAAAATTGCATTGTTAGGTTTACTAATTTGCATCAATTCTTTCTAAATTTACCTAATTTATGATTTTTGCATTAGATATGATATAAACTATAGAAAAATATAAAAATTTAATAGTTTGCATTGCATTTTCATCATTTAATTTCTAGGATTTTGAAGAAATTTTGACAATTTTCATATAACCTAGTAATTCCAAAATCTAGGGTTAGTAGGCAAAATGTTCTTTCATATTTTTATACTAATTTTAGAGGCTCATTAAAATTATAATTTTTTTGTAGTCTTGCATCTTAGTGTAAATTTGTATTTAGATTTAAAATATTTGCATTTTTGCATAGAAAAATTTCAACAAAAAAATACCAATTTTCATGCATTTTCATTAAATTTGCACTTGCATTTGGCATCTTAGAGCTTGTAATTCATTATTAGATCTGAATATATTTTATTTTCATCATAAATTAGATTTCAAAACATTCATATAGCATTTTGTGTCAAGATCTCAAACCTAGGGCTTGAAAAACATCGATTTTCACTAAATTTGGCCTTATCAACTATCTAAATTTGCACTATAGGCATGTTGTAAAAAGTATTTTTTTACTAATTGACTATTATCAGGGTAATAATTTTCTTCCCCTCCTAAAAAGATTCACAACACCTTTTTATTGGCCTCTTCTATTGAAAATTTGGTGAAAAACTACACATTTTCACTATTTTTGGCCTAGGGTTTGGCCTAGTTTGCACTCCATGTGTGTTGTGACAAATTTTATAAATTGAGGTGACTAATATAATTGTTATTATTTTCTTCACCTCCTAAAATTCATTACAACAGCCATTTGGCGAGGTCTTGGAAGTGAAAAAACTGTGAAAAATAGCCTATTTTTGTTATATTTTCACTAGGGTTTGACCTTAAGTGGCACTAAAAGCATGTTGTGACGGAATATTTTCATTAAGTGGCTGTTATTAATGATATAAGTTTCTATACAACATCATTTTCCTCACAACACCCTTTGTCATGCTCTTTTACATTGAGATTTGGTGAAAAAATCGCATATTTTAGCATATTTTCACTATATTTTGACTTGGCATCATCTTAGATTTGAATTAAGAGTATGTTGTAAAGGATATTATTGCTGTATTTAACTAATATCAGACATATAATTTTCTACCCCTGATCAAAATTCTTAAAACGCCTCTTGTTTCATTCATTTGCATTGAAAAAGTACAAAAAAAATCAAGCATTTTAAGTCATTTTCATACATTCTTTTGTACTTGTCTTTTGCATAAAATTTGAAAAGATTTTAAAATACTGATTTTACATTGAAAACAATGCAATGGCACCTTCATGTAATTTTTCTATGGTATCACTGCATGCATTTATCAAAGATCTTGATTTTGACAAATTCTTAATCCTCATGAGTGAACATCCTTTGATATTAGAATATTTAACAAAATTCATCTCTAGGAACACTCATGAGAAAGATGAGAGTGGAAAGCCTTTTTCCACCACAGAGTATGATGGTGATGATGATGATGATGTACCTTCCTCTTATCCCACTGCTCTCCTGGGCCAAGATGTAGCATTAGTGGATGAGAAAAGGTCTCTCACATTAAATCCTTTGGGGATGGATATTGGGTGCAATGAAGAGGGAAATAGTGTTAATTCTATACTTATTAATAGACTTGATAGCACTATTCCTAAGATGGTTGTGCGGGGGGCACATAATGCACCTTATTTCGTAAAGCCGGTAATTATGGTTCAAGGTGTTCAAAATGTGTTACAACAACCACACCACAATTTGATTGCTCACACATGCAACACCCATAATAACAAGCAAAGTAACCAAGCACCACATGTACTTATCTCTCTTCCATGTTCTCAACCTATGCTCCCTCCACCACCTTGTCTTACTCATAAAAGTGGTCAAGAGTATGATCTTGTCGAATAGCTTCGCGCTACTCCGGCTAAAATCTCTCTTTGGAATTTGATACAAACATCACCTACATACCATGGAATTCTCCAAGAAGCTTTACAAAAGGTGATTGTGCCACCTGCTGTTAAGCCCAATGATGTAGCAGCCATATTGGATAGTATGCATGTGACAAAAATAGATATTCTCTTTCAACCACAGGAATTACCATCAATTGATGTTCAAAACCAATATGATCCTCTTATAATCTTTATCACAATAAACAAAATGTTGATAAAAGGAGTTATGATTGAAAATGGATTGGCTCTTAATGTTTGTAGCATTGACCTACTACACAAAATCAAGGTTGACACATCACAAATCACACCAAATGGCATTAGCATTCGTGGCTTTGATAATGTTGGATGACAATCCATGGGTACTATAACTCTACCTATATAGGTAGGATCTATTCTTGTGCCTACCCTAATTCATGTCATGCCTTATTCTTTATCTTATAGCATGATTCTTGGTAGATCTTAGATTCATTCATTGGGGGCAGTCCCTTCCACTATGCGTCGTGCAATCAAGTTTATATTCAAAGGTAAACTTCATACTATTCATGCTGATCCTGAACCAGATAACTATTTACATATTGAAACATAAAAACTAGCTTACAATCATATGAGCTTAAACAATATACAAGCTAATTCATCAATGTCTCTAGCCACAAATGATGTTGTGAAAGATTCTATACCATCAAATGCTCTTGTTGGTGATGATTGGGGTTCATTAATTTTAATCCATGTAGTACAGGGGAATATAAATTTAATAAACCTAACACATCAAAAGTCACATCGATCTCGTCTAAGCAATCTTTTGAAACATCTAAGAAAAACAAAGTCTCCTTGGTTGAAAATAAAGACAATACTCTCACTTATACTACAAATTATGATACCTACGAGGCTTCACCTTCTTCTAAAGAAATGGACTCTCTATATGATCATGGATTTCAAATCTTGTACAAAAATAATGACTATGTAGGCAATGGTTGCAGTCTAAATCAACAAGGAATTAGAATACCTTTACAAGTTGCTGGAGTTAACTACACAACCAGTATAGGATACCACTCTTTGAAACCCACCAAAGCCTCTTGTCATCCTAAACTTAATGTTAATACAATATTGAAACAACATAAGAGATATCCTAAATGTGTATGTTCTTAATGATGGTGCTACCAGGTAAGTATTTTCTAACCCTTTATTATTCTCATGATATGCTTCCCCCATGATGTGTTGTGTTGTTTAGGCCTCCTAGGATGACCCTTGATTCTCTTGTAAGGTCCGAGATACCAGGAGACCACCTCTGTTGTGACCTTCTATTTGTATCATCATTCTTCTATATTGCCTCTCTCTGATTTCATCATTGTGTGTTATGTCTTATGGACATAGCATTGTGGTTGGTGACTTGGAGGCACCCTCCTACATGATTGTCCCTAAGACATTTGTTCCTCCTCTCTTATTTATTGTTTCCCTTCCTCTAGTGTTTCTATCTAGCAGGCGGATGATGAAAAACATTTATACTGATGTGGACCTAGTGTCCCTTTCGAGAGCAATCAAAAAATGGACTTAGTTCCTAATATGATGATGGGGTTGTCTATCTTATCCTACACTTGGCTAGTGGAAGCACTCTGTGCTTTCTATGTAATGATTTTGATGGTATGCTATCGCATTTACAAACCTTAACAATACTGTTACTCTATGCACCTTTGTTTGTCTTTGAATCTTGCCTCGGTGGTGCTCGATTCAGAGAGCTTCATGATATAGCCCCACGGTTAACCTCAAACTCCAAATTCATAGTATAACCTTGGCTCTTTGTGTGGTTAATCATATGCATTGATGTTGTTATTTATCATGATGTTGTAGACACTAACATGTTTCTTGTAGGGATGTGTTTGTGGGAACATTTGGTGATCATGAAGTACATGTCACCTCCGGGGGGCATGGGCTTTGTGAAAGTCTATGTTCCCTTGTCTATTTTCTTCCTACCTTAACATGCTTGATATCGATGCATGATATCAACCACCTTAAGGTGGGGGCATATATAAGGTAAGCTATCTATTCTAGATGCTAGTAAAGTGTGTTTGATGAATCTTGAAATCTATTGCGTATACCTCCTCTTCACTATAAGGTGTCTCCGTGATGGAGGTGGGGTTGTATACTTTTGACCTCATACCTCCTTTTCACCATAAGGCATCTCCATGATGCGGGTGGAGTTGTATGCCATGCTTCCTTTTCACTGTAAGGCATCTCCGTGATGTGGGTGGGGTTGCATTTTAAAAGTCCTCTGCAGAGGCGGGGAGTGGTGCTATGACTATCTCAACCCTTAAGCATGTCTTCGGTGATTGTTGTGGCGAAGTCTAATAGTCGATGTGTGCCTGTAATGTGCCTGAGATGGTGTTGAGCCTAGAAATAGGAACACTCCATCACTTATCTACCATGTTTTCTCTGTGTCTTCAAAGTGTGTGTGTTTGGCTTGCTTGCTTTGTTTGGCATGTCTGTTGCCCCATATGCAGTCTGTATTTTGGGAGGTTTTGCATGTCTTGCATGTGTGTTGCCCCATATGCAATCTATATTTTGGGAGATTTTGCATGTCTTGCATGTGTGTTGCCCCATATATATAGTTTAAAGACCTACATGATGAGTGCATCCTGTATTATTAGAGGTTTGTTTACTTTCCAGTACTTGCATCTACATTTCATATATATGAGAAAAAGAAAAGAAAAGAAATCATTCCTATCTTCTATGCATTAATGTGTCTTCTATGCATTTGATGTCTTCTCCATGTTATGTGTGACTGTAACTATCTTCTCCATGTTTTGTGTGCCTATTATTGTTTTCTATGCGATTGGCATGTCTTCTTCGTGCTTGGCATGTTTGCTGTGTTTGCAACCATTCTTTAATGCATGTATTGACCTTGCATTTATACATACATTAAAGTGGGGGCTAAATGTAGCATTGAAAAATGTCCCCTTGGGGGCTTTTCCCTCATAAGGTTTAGGTCTCGATTCTTTAGTGTGCATTTAGGACATCTTGCATCATAATTTGGAACCCCAATGAGAAAACCCCTAAGTGTATTGACAAATGGGATCTAGGGGGACTACTTGAGATGGACCCTGCCCAAAATAGGGGGAGGACTTGGGCACCCATGCCCTAGTCCTGCCTTATTTTGGGGTAGTCCCAATTTTTGGGTGTCAGCTTGTGACCATTAATTGGGTCTTATGCTAACACAGTAAGTTTGAATTATGAAATTCTTGGTGAGAGTGCTTGTAGTTGCATATAAAAGCATGATTAGGCATTCATTTAGGAACTAGATGAACATTATGATGTTTGTGCACTCTTAAGGTGATTCAAGGCTTTCATTATGTTCCAAGAGCAAATTTGTGTGGTTTATGTGTTTGTGTTTGTAGATTTGAGCATCCATTCTCTCATGGAATAAAGAGCATCTTCCTCCCGTGAGACCTTCACTACAAGGTGACATTATATTGTGTTTTCATCATCATTTCCTTTTGTTTTTGCCTCTACCTCACAAGGGCACACACTCTCTATCTGACAACGGTGTTCAAAGACTTAAATGCCCTCTGAGGCTTGATTGAGGCAAGCATCTAAACACCACAACCCCCTCCAAACATTTTCATGGTTGTAGGATACAAGTTGAGGAGCTGGACAAAGTGACGCTGCAGGAAGACATCTTTGAGTGTCAGAATTACAGAACAAGAAGAAAATATGCCCCCTGGACTTGGTGATGCAATGAGGGTGTGGTTGAGATGTACTTAACTCAATCATATAGGGTTGGTTCACCAATTTCAAGGTTTTCATGTACTTGCTTTAGAAATAGGCCCAAAGCCTTGTAGCCCTGCCTAGAGGGTTTTTTCCACTTATCTTTCTCAACTTTAGCGCACACAGAAAACTAATAATTATTTTGGATACCCATTTCCATGTTGTTAACATATCTTAGGATGAGTATAGGTTCTTTCAAAATGTATGTCTCAAAAATTGAAAATACAGTCAGTAATAAGGGCTAATTAGGCCTAAATAGGCCACCTAAATGAAGGATCTTGTAGAAAACTTGAGATCCTTCCTCCCAAACCAATTGGGGATCCTGAGGCATGTCCAATTTGACTCAACTTGGCCAACCACACCCTCAAAATTCACTTTTATCCTTTAAAATTTATGACTATCTTCTTTAGAGGCCTAATACATGGTCTTATTAGGCCAAAACTTGGTCAAATGTGGTCAAAGCTCTATTCTCTATCATGAAAATCATTTAAAAATGTCTATCTACCCTAATTCAACTCATTTTATTAGTTTGGAGGTACTTGGGGGTGGATTTGGTCAAAAATCACATTCTAGCACTTCTAGAAACCCTAGTTCAGGGTTTATAACAGTTTTCAGTAAAATGGATGGTTCTCCCTCAAAAATGAATGAAACAACCTAAAAACAAATTAATTTGGAAGCTAGTTCATCCCTCTATCTAACCCAAGTGGTTTTAGGTCCTAGAAGTACTGTACAAGCATGTGGTACAGCTGGGAGTAGCACTTTTGCAGAAAAAATAGTTTTTGACAGTTTTCAGTAAATTCGCTATATCTCCCTCAAATCTCCATGTTTAGACCTCCAACAGGATGAAAAAAAAAGGTTATTACTTCCCCCACCTGATTCAGGTGATTTGGAAATTTTAAAGGGCTGTACTTTCCTATGGTATGGACTGCAACAGTCAGGTTTTGCAGAAAAAATAGAGTATTATTTATATAAAATGTTTTTTTTTCTTACAATCTCTATTCTTGTTTTAAATCTCAATTCTACCTTCCCTATAATGTGTGAAGGCTCTAATATACATTTTTGAACTTGTTTCCCATTGGTTGTGACTTCATTTCAAAGTATATGACCTTTGGGAGCCTTTAATTACATGATTTGTTAACTTGACATAGTAAACTCTTCCTATTACTTACATTTTTAGACTTTGTTTTTAACAACCTAAATTATGACTCTAAACACAAAAATTTCTCCTTTTAGACCTTATCACATGGATCTAAGACTAAATTACTTCCTTATAACTCTTTGGACATTCATATTTGACTAAGTATTAAGCCAAGATTGGCTTGGGTGCTCCTGCACCATACTCCCGGCCAAATGAAGACTCCAAGTCCACTTGGAGTGAAAGTAGTAACAAGTCTTCATCATTAAATGCTCCTCTTTGTGGTCTTCTATGCTCTTCTTGTTGAAACAACTCCATTTGATCTTCATCTTCACCTTTGGCTTTATTTTGTCCATGCAAATCAATTTTCTCCTTGGCTTTCCACTTGATATCAGATTCTTCATGCTTTGATGCACTTCAATTTTCATCTTAGTAACTTGTCCTTCTTCCTACACTTGGTACCTTGGCTTAGTTCCCATCGAGACTGCAATCATGAAAGGATATATACTCTCTTTAACTCTTTACTTTTTCCATGTAGCAATGGATTCTTCATTCTCAATGTCCTTCAAGTCCTCTGCCCCCTCAAGGAGTTCTTCCTTAGTTATCTCTATCTGATCATGTTTACAAACCTCTAGAATGGTAGAGTGTAACTGTCCTTTATCCTCTCTTGAAAACAGTGAACAAAGTATTGCCTCAACCACCATAGTATCTCGCATCTTCAACTCATCTTGAGTCTTCATAAGGAACTCTTTCTTCCACTCTGCTGTGATAACATCCTCTTGTTTGGGAATGGCTGCAATGTCCATATCTTCTTCTTCATATTCCTTTGCTTGTTCACTACCTTTTTCCATCAAAGATTCTTGTGCCTTCACATTTGGTTCTAATGTCTTCATTTGTCTTTTCTTTCGCATCGGCCTTTGAATAGGCCACACAACCTTCCTCTTTACCTTCAAGTACCAACTTGTCATTTGGTTAATCCTTTGCTCTATCTTCATCAGGAACTCTTGGAACTCCAAATTATGTTTCTTTATGTCTTGTTTTAGGGCTGCTACCTCTTTCTCAAACTCTTCTTGCCTCAACTTCTCCTCTTTCCTCTTTTTCTCTTTTTCTTGTTGTTTCTTCTTCCTTTGTGAATCCTCTGTCTGCAAAAGTCTTCTCAACAAATCCATCATATTCTTTACACAAGAAACCTTCTTCTTGCTTCTCAATTTTTGTGCCTCACCTAGGTCCTTCCACTTTTTCCTCAACCTAGTCTTTTGGCCATTGCACTAGCTTTTGGAGGCATATTGTCTAGACTAGTCCTTCTTCACAATTTGACTTTTCACTTCCCAAATCAGAACCTAATGCTCTAATACCAATCTGATGCAATTAGGGTGTGGTTGAGATGTATGTAACTCAATCATATGGGGTTTGTTCACCAATTTCAAGGTTTTCATGTACTTGCTTTAGAAATAGGCCCAAAGCCTTGTAGCCCTGCCTAGAGGGTTTTTTCCACTTATCTTTTTCAATTTTATCCCACATAGAAAACTAATAATTGTTTTGGATACCCATTTCCATGTTGTTTAACATATCTTAGAGTGAGGATAGGTTGTTTCAAAATGTATGTCTCAAAAATTGAAAATATAGTTAGCAATAAGAGCTAATTAGGCCTAATTAGGCCACCTAAATGAAGGATCTTTTAGAAAACTTGAGTTACTTCCTCCCAAACCACTTGGGGATCCTGAGGCATGTAAAATTTGACTCAAATTAGCCAACCACACCCTCAAAATTCACTTTTATCCTTTAAAATTTACGACTGTATTCTTTAGAGGCCTAATACATGGGCTTATTAGGCCAAAACTTGGTCAAATGTGGTCAAAGCTCCATTCTCTATCATAAAAATCATTGAAACATGTGTATCTACCCTAATTCAACTTATTTTATCAGTTTGGAGGTACTTGGGGGTGGATTTGGTCAAAAATCACATTCTAGCACTTTTAGAAACCCTAGTTTAGGGTTTATAGCAGTTTTTAGTAAAATGGATGGTTGTCCCTCAAAAATGAATGAGAAACCTCAAACCAATTGAATTTGGAAGGTAGTTCACCCCTATATCTAACCCAAGTGGTTTCAAGTCCTGGAAGTACCGTACAAGAACGTGGTATGGCTGGGAGAAGCACTTTTGTAGAAAATAATAATTTTTTGACAGGTTTCAGTAAATTTGCTATATCTCCCTCAAATCTCCATGTTTAGACCTCCAACAGGATGCAAAAGAAAGGTTATTCCTTCCCCCACCTGATTCAGGTGATTTGGAGATCTAAAAGGGCTGTACTTTCCTATGATACAGACTGTAACAGTCATGTTTTGCAGAAAAAATAGAGTATTATTTATATAAAATGTTTTTTTCTTACAATCTCTATTCTTGTTTTAAATCTCAATGCTGCCTTCCCTCTAATGTGTGTAGGCTCTAATATACATGTTTAAACTTGTTTCCCATTGGTTTTGAATTCATTTAAAAGTATATGACCTTTGGGATCCTTTAATTATGTGATTTGTTAACTTGACATAGTAAACTCTTTCTATTACTTACATTTTTAGACTTTGTTTTTAACAACCTAAATTATGACTCTAAACACAAAATTTTCTCCTTTTAGACCTTATCACATGGATCTAAGAATAAATTACTTCCTAAAAACTCTTTGGACATTCATATTTGACTAAGTATTAAGCCAAGATTGGCTTAGGTGATCCCGCACCACTTGGGCGCCCGCTCATTAGTCCTCCAAGTTCCATGATGGAAAAGTCTCCGGAATAGCAGGAAAGAGTTGTAGACTGAGTTCTCATATCCAAAAAAATAATAGGCCTTGGACTTCAGCACCTGCTCCTATATCCCCAAATTTTCTACCTCAGAACCCCAAAAATAGGTACTCTGTGATTTGATATTTTATATCCCTCTGCAAGAACTTTTTCTGTAATTCATCTGTTTATTGTCATATTTGCAAAACTAGGGTTTTAAGAGTTAATTGAGCATAGGAGAAATAAAATTAGCAATTAAACACCCTAATCCAAGCTTTCATACATTTGTAAGTGACCTAGGTTATGATAGTGCACTACCACTCGACCCTAAGGTCCTTGAATGTGAAGAGTGAAAGGAGGATTTAAACATCTAAACACTAAACATAAACACATCCAAATTTTACATTAAAAATTTTGGTGAACCCATGTTTTTAGACTTAATTGCAACCTACTGAGTGTTTTTATTTAGAATTGGATTGATTTCATTCATTCATATAGTTATTCATCTTATTGAATTAAGAAAATTTCAAAAAAATGAAAATTTTGAAAAAATTCAAAAAAAATGCATTGTTAGTTTTACTAATTTGCATCAATTCTTTCTAAATTTCCCTAATTTATGATTTTTGCATCAGATCTGATATAAAATATAAAAAAATATAAAAATTTAATAGTTTGCATTGCATTTTCATCATTTAATTGCTAGGGTTTTGTAGAAATTTTGACAATTTTCATATAACCTAGTAATTCCAAAATCTAGGTTTAGTAGGCAAAATCTTCTTTCATATTTTTCTACTGATTTTAGAGGCTCATTAAAATTATAATTTGTCTGTAGTCTTGCATCCTAGTGTAAATTTGCATTTAGATTTAAAATATTTGCATTTTTGCATAGAAAAATTTCAACAAAAAACTACCAATTTTCATGCATTTTCATTAAATTTGCACTTGCATTTAGCATCTTAGAGCTTGGAATTCATTCTCAGATCTGAGTATATTTAATTTTTATTATAAATCAGATTTCAAAACATTCATATAGCATTTTGTGTCAAGATCTCAAACCTAGGGCTTGAAAAACATCAATTTTAACTAAATTTGGCCTTATTGACTCTCTAAATTTGCACTATAGGCGTATTGTGAAGAGTATTTTTGCACTAATTTGTTGTTATTAGGGTAATAATTTTATTCCCCTCCTAAAAAGATTCACAACACTGTTTTATTGGCCTCTTGTATTGAAAATTTGGTGAAAAACTACACATTTTCACTATTTTTGCCCTAGGGTTTGGTCTAGTTTGCACTCCAAGTGTGTTGTGACAAATTTTATGGATTGAGGTGACTGATATAATTGTTATTATTTTTTCACCTCCTAAAATTCATTACAAAACCCCTTTGGCTAGGTCTTGGAAGTGAAAAAACCATGAAAAATAGCCTATTTTTGCTATATTTTCACTAGGGTTTGGCCTTAAGTGGCACTCAAAGCATGTTGTGATGGATATATTTTCATTAAGTGCATTTTATTACTGATATAATTTTATTTCCATCATCATTTTCCTCACAACACCCTTTGTCATGCTCTTTTACATTGAGATTTGGTGAAAAAATCACATATTTTAGCATATTTTCACTATATTTCAACTTGGCATCATCTTAGATTTGCATTAAGAGTGTGTTGTAAAAGATATTATTGCTGTATTGAACTGATATCAGACATATAATTTTCTGCCCCTGATCAAAATTCTTACAACTCCTCTTGTTTCATTCATTTGCATTGAAAAAGTACAAAAAAATCAAGCATTTTAAGTCATTTTCATACATTCTTTTGCACTTTTATTTTGCATCAAATTTGAAAAGATTTTAAAATACTGATTTTACATTGAAAATAATACAATGTCACCTTCATGTCATTTTTCTATTCTATCTCTTCATGCATTTATCAAAGATCTTGATTTTGACAAATTCCTAATCCTCATGAGTGAACATCCTTAGATATTAGAATATTTAACCAAATTCATCTCTAGGAACACTCATGAGAAAGATGAGAGTGGAAAGTCTTTTACCAGCATAGAGTATGATGATGATGATGATGTACCTTCCTCTTATCCCATTGCTCTCCTAGGCCAAGATGTAGCATTAGTGGATGAGAAAAGGTCTCTCACATTAAATCCTTTAGGGATCGATATTGGGTGCAATGAAGAGGGAAATAGTGTTGATTCGATACTTTTTAATAGACTTGGTAGCACTATTCCTAAGATAGTTTTGAGAGGGGCACCTAATGCACCTTATTGCTTAAAGTTGGTGATTACGGTTCAAGGTGTTTAAAATGTGTTACAACAACCACACCACAATGTGATTGCTCACACATACAACACCTGTAATAACAAGCAAAGTAACCAAGCACTGCATGTGCCTATCTCTCTTCCATGTTCTCAACCTTTGCTCCCTCCACTACCTCAACTTACTCATAAAAGTGGTGAAGAGTATGATCTTGTCAAACAACTTCGCGCGACTCTGGCTAAAATTTATTTTTGGGATTTGATACAAACATCGCCTAAATACCATGGAATGCTCCAAGAAGCTTTACAAAAGGTGATTGTGCCACCTTCTATTAAGTCCAATGATGTAGCAACTGTATTGGATAGTATGCATTTGACAAAAATTGATATTCTCTTTCAACCACAGGAATTACCATCAATTGACATTCAAAACCAATATGATCCTCTTATAATCTTTGTCACAATAAACAAAATGTTGATAAAATGAGTTATGAGTGACAATGGATTGGCTCTTAATGTTTGTAGCATTGACCTACTACACAAAATCAAGGTTGACACATCACAAATCACACCAAATGGCATTAGTATTCGTGGCTTTGATAATGTTGGATGACAATCCATGGGCAGTATAACTCTACCTATACAAGTAGGATCTGTGCTTGTGCCTACCCTGATTCAAGTCATGCCTTGTTCTTTAACTTACAACATGATTCTTGGTAGACCTTGGATTCATGCATTGGGGCCAGTCCCTTTCATTTTGCATCGTTCAATCAAATTTATATTCAAAGGTAAACTTCATACTAATCATACTGATCCTGAACCAGATAATTGTTTACATATTGAAACACAAAAACCAACTTACAATCATATGAGCTTAAAGAATGTACAAGCTAATTCATCAATACCTCTAGCCACGAATGATGTTGTGAAAGATTCTATACCATCAAATGCTCTTGTTGGTGATGATTGAGGTTCATTAGATTTTAATCCTTGCAGTATAGGGGAATATAAATTTAATAAACCTAACACATCAAAAGTCGCATCGATCTTGTCTAAGCAATATTTTGAAACATATGAGAAAAACAAAGTCTCCTTGGTTGAAAATAAAGACAATACTCTCACTTATACTACAAATTATGATACTTACGATTCTTCACCTTCTTATAAATAAATTGACTCTCTATATGGTCGTGGATTTCAAATCTTGTACAAAAATAATGACTATGTAGGCAATGGTTGTGGTGTAAATCAACAAGGAATTAGAGTACCTTTACAAGTTGCTGGAATTAACTACATAACTAGTATAGGATACCTCTCTTTGAAACCCACCAAAGCCTCTTGCCATCCTAAACTTAATGTTAATACAATATTAAAATAACATGAGAGATATCCTAAATGTGTGTGTTCTTAACAATGGTGCTACCAGGTAAGTATTTTCTAACCCTTTATTGCTCTTGTGATTTGCTTCCCCCGTGATGTGTTATGTGTTGTTGAGGCCTCCTTGGATGACCCTTGATTCTCTTGTAAGGTCTGGGATACCAGGAGACCACATCTATTGTGACCTTCTTCTATTTGTATCATCATTCTTCTATATTGCCTTTCTCTCTGATTTCATCGTTGTGTGTTGTGTCTTACGGACATAGCGTTGTGGTTGGTGACTTGGGGGCACCCTCCTACATGACTATTCCTAAGACATTTGTTCGTCCTCTCTTATTTATTATTTCCCTTCCTCTTGTGTTTCTATCTAGCGGATGGATGACGAAAAACATTTATACTAATGTGGACCTAGTGTCCCTTTCGAGAGCAATCAAAAAATGGACTTAGTTCCTAATATGATGATGGGATTGTATATCTTATTTGACACTTGGCTAGTGGAAGCACTCCTTACTTTTTGCGTAGTGATTTTGATGGTATGCTATCGTATTTACAAAGCTTAACTATATTTTTGCTCTGTGCACCTTTGTTTGTCTTTGAATCTGGCCTTAGTGGTGCTCGATTCAGAGAGCTTCATGATATAGCCCCACGGTTTACCTCAAAATCTGAATTCATAGTATAACCTTGGCTCTTTTTGTGGTTAATCATATGCATTAATGTTATTTTTTATCATGATGTTGTAGACACTAAGATGTTTCTTGCAGGGAGTGTTTGTGGGAACATTTGGTGATCGTGAAGTACATGTCACCTCCAAGGGGCATGGGCTTGGTGAAAGTCTATGTTCCCTTGTGTGTTTTCTTCCTACCTTAACGTACTTGATATCAATGCATGATATCAACCACCTTAAGGTGGGGGCATATATAAGGTAAGCTATCTATCTAGATGCTAGTAAAGTGTGTTTGAACAATCTTGAAATCTATTGCGTATACCTCCTCTTCACTGTAAGGCATCTCTGTGATGCAGGTGGGGTTGTATACTTTTGAGCTCATACCTCCTTTTCACCATAAGCCATCTCTGTGATGCGAGTGGGGTTGTATGTCATGCTTCCTTTTCACTGTAAGGTGTCTCCATGATGTGGGTGGGGTTGCATTTTTAAAAGTCCTCTGTAGAGGCGAGGAGTGGTTCTTTGACTAACTCAACCCTTAAGCATGTCTTAGATGATTGTTGCGGCAAAGCCCAATCATTGATGTGTGCCTGTAATGTGCCTGAGATGGTGTTAAGCCTAGAAATAGGAATATTCCATCGTTTGTCTGTTGTGGTTTCTTTGTGCTTTCAAAATGTGTGTTTGGCTTGCTTGCTTTGTTTGGCATGTCTATTGCCCCATATGCAGTCTACATTTTGGGAGGTTTTGCATGTCTTGTGTGTGTGTTGCCCCATATATACAATTTAAAGACCTACACGATGAGTGCATCTTGTATTATGGGAGGTTTGTTTACTTTCCAATACTTGAATCCACATTTCATAAATATGAGAAAAAGAAAAGAAAAGAAATCATTCATGTCTTCTATGTATTAATGTGTCTTCTATGCATTTGATGTCTTCTCCGTGTTCTACTTGACTATAACTATCATCTCTATGTTTTGCATGCCTGTTACTATTTTCTATGCGATTGGCATGTCTTCTCTATGCTTGGTGTGTTTACTGTGTTTGCGACCATACTTTAATGCATGTATTGGCCTTGCATTTATACGTAAATTAAAGTGGGGGCTAAATGTAACATCGTAAAATGTCCCCTTGGGGACATTTCCTTCATAAGGTTTAACTCCCAGGTCTTTAGTGTGCATTTAGGACATCTTGCATCATAATTTGGCACCTCGATGAGAAAACCCCTAAGTGTCTTGACAAATGGGACCTAGGGGGACTACTTGAGATAGACCCTAGCCAAAATAGGGGGGAGGACTTGGGTGCCCATGCCATAGTCCTTCCCTATTTTGGGGTAGTCCCAATTTTTAGGTGTCAGCTTGTGACCATTATTTGGGTCCTATGCCGACACAGTAAGTTTGAATTACAAAATTCTTGGTGGGAGTGCCTGTAGTTGCATATAAAAGCATGATTAGGCATTCATTTAGGAACTAGATGATCATTATGATGTTTGTGCACTCTCAAGGTGATTCAAAGCTTCCATTGTGTTGTAAGAGCAGATTTGTGTGGTTTATGCATTTGTGTTTGCAAATTTGAGCATCCATTCTCTCATGGAATGAAGAGCGTCTTCCTCCCATGAGACCTTCACTACAAGGTAACATTATATTGTGTTTTCATCATCATTTCCTTTAGTTTTTGCCTCTACCTCACAAGGGAACGCACTCTCTATCTGACAATGGTGTTCGGAGACTTAAGTGTCCTCCAGGGCTTGACTGGGGCAAGCATCTAAACACCACAACCCCCTCCCAAAGTTTTCATGGTTGCAGGTTATAGGGTGAGGAGCTGGACAAAGTGAAGTTGCAGGAAGACATCTTGGAGTGTCAGAATTGTAGAACAGGAAGAAAATCTGCCCCCTGGACTTGGGTGCCCACTCATTAGTCTTCCAAGTTCCATGACGGGAAAATCTCTGGAATAGTAAGAAAGAGTTGTAGACTGAGTTCTCAAATCTAGACAAAAATATAGGCCTTGGACTTGGGCATCCACTCCTGTGTCCCTAACTTTTTTGCCTCAGAACCCCGTAAATAGGTACTCTGTGATTTGATATTTTACATCCCTCTACAAGAACGTTTTCTATAATTCATCTGTTTATTGTCGTATTTGTGAAATTAGGGTTTTAATGGTTAATTGAGCATATGAAAAGGAAAATTAGCAATTAAACACCCTAATCCAAGCTTCCCTACATTTGTAAGTGACGTAGGGTATCATAGTGCACTACCACTCGACCCTAAGGTCCTTGAATGTGAAGGGTGAAAGGAGGTTTTAAACATCTAAACACTAAACATAAACAAATCCAAATTTTACCTTAAACAATGATGTTTTGCAATGAACGTAGCCCAATGTTCATGCACCTCGACTCAACTTAGAAGTTGTCTCATTCTATAGTGTCCATTTTCAACCATCCAAGGTCATAGTAGAAATGTTGGATTTAATTCACCCTTAGTCCATCTTTCTTAGACTTTTGACTCCAGTCTCCAAGAGTACATCTAATGATTCTTTGTTGTCTATGAAATAGGGAACTTGTGACTCCACATCACTCTATTCCTATTTTTCTTTACTTTCAATTTCATATTCACAGTTTCCAAATCTCAAAAACCATCCTTAGTATAAGTTTTTCTATGGTTACTTGTGTCCAAGGTTTTCATCGATTTCATATCAATCATATGACTTGCCAATATAGGCCAATAGTCATCTATTTGTCAAAACAATTCAAATGGGTTCTTGAAACCCTTAGCTTCATTCATGAAGCTTGCCATAACAAAAGAGACATACATAATGCATACTCTATTACAAGTTATCACACTCAAATTTTCAATTATTTCCTTCACAGAAAAGATATTAATAATGATTCAGAGTTTACTCATTGACATGTGTAAGTTGACATGCACTCTATGTAGCCTTAAGCAAGGTTTACCATTAATAAACTAGATTTGTACCATGGCAAGACAAATCTTGTTACTCTTTTAAATCACAATAGCCTATACTCGAAGGTATAGCAATATCTTTCATAAACATAAGGTTTATCTTTTTCCTTATAAGTGTCTGGACTGTCCTGTAGTTTTAATACTGTCAAAGACAAGGTTAACATAACATTTCAAAGTTCAAATGTATGGCCATCGACCTTCTTTTTAACGGTGTTACCTCTCCTTAAGGCACCAACCATCAGCCTAATGATAGGCTCAGTGTCTGGTAATACAAGGCTAATAGCCTACTCAATGATAATCATCTGAGGTTATGGCATTTGGCCTACCCTGAATGTAATCATAACACAATGCTTATAAATAAAAGTTACTTAGTCTAAGCCTTATCAGCTTCAAGAATTGAGACTGTTGCAATAGTAAGCATAGATATTTGGCCTTTTAGCCTCAACATATTAACCCATGAATAAAGTTCTTTAGATAGAGTGAAACACATTCTTTAAACCCTTCGGCCTTAAAGGTTGTAATGTGGTTATATAGCTATTATCATCATCGATAAAGAATACATGGTTGGCCTATGACCACTGTGTTTATCTTATGATAACACTTGAATGCTACTACATTCCATAAAACAAATAATATGACTGTGATAACAGTCTTACCTCAACACTATATAGTGTATACATTATGACCAGCCAAGGCAGCTATAGAATTCGTTGCTCATTCTCCTCGCGAGCTCCCAACAATGAAGTGCTACTCTTTCTATAGATTTCCTTCCGAGCTTTCTTCCTTCTGATCATCGAGTTTTTTTCCAAGAATAACATAACAATGACAATAATAATAGCCTTCTCTCGTTTGAAAAGGCTCTTCTTTGCATGCTAGACTCCCACTACCCCCACGAAGTCTAGCACCTTTGAAGTGGGGTGTGGGTTGATTCCCGGTGGCATCTTGTCACCCGTAGTTAAAGAATTCAATTAACCAGAAATTACTTCCCATTCGGAAGTTAAAACCATAATTCAAGCTTATGGTAAGCTTTTCCACCATTACCACTTCCTCCACTCATCGTGGATAGTGGTACAGTTGGTGACATGATAAAAAGATTACATCACCAAGGTACTCAACCACCTAAGGACATAAACATGTCTCACATACTATTATCCATAAAGAAATGATACTATAGGGATATCAAATAATCTAGGGTATTACCTAGCTATGTTATCATCATAAAGGTGGTAACACAAACGTGTGATTATAGGGTCGATTCTTACTCCCCTGATTCACTATAATAGACTTAGATAAGATATTTAAATAATAAACACAAGGTTTAATAAAGGATAGTTATGTAAACAAAGGTAAACTTGACATCACACAAGCTTACTATCGACTACAAGGATATTCTAAGAACATCGCTTAGTCGATCTGATGTAAATAATGTCAAGAGACCCAAACATGAATTTACCAACTCTAGTCAAATCAAAATCGACTTGCAAGGATAAAAAGACTTTTACTCACCTTGACTTACTCAGTTCACAAATAATCAATTTGATACCTCAGATGGCATTCTGATCTGTTTTGAACATCTAGTTCCTTCTTCCCTGGTGATACTCTCCTTCCATCCTTGAAGGGAGATTATTTTTTTCCTAGTTACACTCACAACTAGATGATCATGATCAGTGTATCATCATTTAATTCGTAAACCATTATATTAACATATTCTTAGCAATAAGTAATCTCATGCCTAATATAAACATAAATCAATATCTATGTAATCAATGATTTCACTTGATATTTTCCACAAACGTCAAATCATTAATCTAATATTAATTGTTTTGTTTACCACATAAAAGTGAAATCAAGTCTAATCATAAGTTGGGGATGTAACATATCTTCTCCCATAAGAATCATCATCCCCAATGATTTAATGTCTCCAAAAGTTAAACCAACATAATGAAATAGTGTTTACTCAACATAGTAAAAAAAAGTTTCAAAAGAGATGGGGAAATCTTGCATAAATATCCTCATAGTTCTCCTAGGTGGCATTTTCCTTTGCATATTGGTCCCACTAGACCTTGCATTGGGTTACCTCTTTTTTATGTAAGCGTAGCTTACAGGTTTTGAGCACCTTGATGGGCTCGATCACTACCACCCTTGGGTCCTTCAGCTATATAGCATTTCAATCAAAAATAGGGATATGATTATCTCACGTAATAAAATTTTTCAAATAAGAAACATGGAAAACATTATGCATCATGGCAAGAGCTAGCGACAGAGCAATCATGTATGCAACTAGGTTGACCTCTTCAAGAACTTCGAAAGGACCCATATATCTAGGAGCCAATTTGGATATCTTTCCAAACTTAATAGAGCTCTTTTGGGTTTAACCCTTAGAAGGAATTTTTCTCCCACTCAGAAATGCCTTGTGATGCGTTTAGCATCCGCATAACTTTTCTTCCTATCATTGGTTTTCGCTAGCCTTTTCTTAATCAGATGGACTTGCTCTTCCATTTCTGATAGTATTTCTGGACCAAGGCTAACCCTATCTTCTAGCTTATCCTAGCTTATAGGGGCTTGACACTTTCTCCCACATAATGCTTCAAATAGAACCATCTTGATTGTAGAATGATAGGAATTATTATAGGCAAATTCTATCAGAGGAAGATAATCTTCCCATTTGTATTGCTGGTCCATGCAATACATTCTCAATAAATCTTCTAGCACTTGGTTTACCCTTTTAGTTTGGCCATCTGTCTCAGGATGATAAGTAGAGCTTATATTCAACTAGGTTCTAGGTGAGGAAAACAAGGTTTGCCAAAACCTTGATGTCATACAGGCATCCTTATCTGAGATAATCTTCTTAGGAATACTGTGTAGTCTAAAAATTTCTTGCACAAACTTGTAGGCTATGACGAATGCCCCATCTGGTAAATTCCCAGGAATAAAATGTGTCATTTTGGTGAGTCTATCCACCACAACTAGAATAGCATTGTGCCTATTCTTTGACATAGGAAGTCCTTACACAAAATCCATGCTAATGATTTGCCACTTCCATTCTAGAATTTCATGAGGGTATAATAGTCCTGTCAGGTGATGGTGTTCCGCCTAGACCCTCTGGCATTCTAGACATGTAGCTACAAATCTTGTAGCATCCCTCTCATTCCCTTCCAGAAGTATAAGGGTTTCACATTAGCTAGTAACTTTGTTACTCCAAGATGTCCAGAATAAGGTGCAGAATGAACCTCTTTCCACACCATATTCTTTAACTCCTTAGAGTTCAGAACATACATCCTTCCTTTATACCTCAATAACCCAGGTTGTTCAAGGTAAAATCTATCATATTTTAGATTCTGGAGATTCTCCAAAAGGATGTGTTTTACTTGCTCGTAAAATGCATCTCCCTTAGACTTTTGTAACACCTGATTCTTCAAATTAGATTGTATGGAGATAAATGAAGAGATATGTCTTCCCCTACTTAAGGCATCTGCCACTTAGTTTTCCTTGCCTTAAATATATTTAATCTCAAAATTATAATCTGAGATGAACTCTAACCATCTTCTTTGGTGAGCATTTAAATGTGGTTGAGTGAATAGATATTTAAGCCCTTGGTGGTCTGTTTTGAGTTTAAAGGGTTTTCCATGGAAGTAATATCTCCACATTTGCAGTGCATGAATTACTACTGCCAATTCCAAATCACGAGGGGCATAGTTTTGTTCATAAGTTTTTAGTTTCATGGATTCATATGCAATAACTTGTCCATCCTAGACTAGTATACCATGTAAGCCTTCCCTTGAGGCATCGGTAATGACTACAAATTGACCTTCTAGGTTAGGTACTTTCAAGATAGGTGTTGTAGTTGACCTTTTTTTTAGTTGGTCAAATGCCTCTTGGCACTTGTTTGACCACTCAAACCTCTTGCCTTTTCTCTGTAAAGAAGTAATAGGATAAGAAATTTTTGAAAAGTTTTTCACAAATTTCCTATAGTATCCTACTGGGTCGATGAAACTTTAGACCTTATGTACATTCCTTGGTGTTGGCCATTATATTATGGCTTTAATCTTAGCTGGGTCCACAACTATTCCCTTAGCTGAAATTATATGGCCCAAATACTACACTTCCTTTTGAAAGAAAGTACACTTGGAGATCTTACCATACATCTTATGCTCTCTCAACCTCTGAAGAACAATCCTTAAATGTTGAAGGTGTTCTTCCTCATTCTTAGAGTATATTAGGATGTCATCAAGAAAAACTAGGAGAAATTTGTCCAAATAGTCTCTGAACACACTGTTCATTAAGTTCATAAACATTGCAGGTGCATGTGTTAATCTGAAGGGAAAGACAATGAATTCGTAATGCACATACCTTGTTCTGAAGGTTTTTTTGTGGATATCCTCATCCTTTAACTACAATTGATGGTACCTAGATCAAAGATTGATCTTAGAAAACATAGTTGCTCCTCTCATTTGATCAAAGAGATCATCAATGTGGGGCAAAGGGTATTTGTTCTTTATTGTTGCCTTATTAACATATGGTAATCTATACATAACCACAATGTACCATCTTTCTTTTTCACAAATATTACTGGTGCTCCCCAAGGTGACACATTGGGCCTTATCAGTCCTTTATCCAACAATTCCTGCAATTGAGCCTTTAGCTCCATTAACTCAATTATGGTCATTCTATATGGAGATTTAGATATAGGTTCCGGTCCTAGAATTATATCTATAGAGAAGTCAAAATCTCTTCTAGGAGGTAATCTCGATAGCTCATCCGGAAACACATTCTTAAAATCTCTAAGAAAAGGGTACCTATCCATCTCTGATCATTCTTGATCTATGGACTCCCTCTTCTCAACTTCTTTGAGTTTTTGAGACTCATAAAACATCAAATCATCTTGAAAATTTGTTTCTTCAAAACTATTTAGTTTCTCTATTTTGACAACAAAAAGCTAGCATCCTTTTCTTTGAGATATTTTCATTTGTAGGGCAGAAATTTGTCTCAATTTGACCTCACTAGGGTTTCCTTTCATAAAAACTTTGTTCCCTAGGTCATCTAGACATTCTATTGTTTTGGCATAATAGTCCACCTTAGCCTAGTGTCTCCATAACCAGTTTATCCCAAGGATAACATCATATGAGCCTAATGGGGCTACATAAAGGTTCACCTCAGTGGAGAAACTTGGAAGTTCAACATTGGCCTAAAACAAGCATTGCTTTACCTAAGATTTGGTCTGATTTGCATATTCAACTGACCAAGTGTTTGGCATGTATCTAGCTTTTCTAGAAATTTTATTTAAAACTTTTGGAGAAACAAAACATTCTATAGCACCAGTATCTATCAGAACTGAAATTGGGAGAGGGGGGAGCATGCACATCAACTTGTTGAAACTAAGTAATACTGAGAGAGGGGGTGAATCAATATTCCACAAAACCACTTGTTAACTTGTTTATTAATCTAATTTCCAAATTAATAACATAAAAGAAGAACAAACATAAGAGCAACAAGGTGAGTGTTAGCTCACAATATATTATGATAGTTCAAAGAGGGAAAAACCATGGTGAGTGTTAGCTCACAATATATTATGATAGCTCAATACTGGATTACAAGAAGGCTCACTGCCTTAGGGCTCACTTCCCTATGAAGAAGTGATCACTGCACAAAGGATTACTGCCAAGAGAAAAGAAGAAAGAAGAAGGATTGACTCACTACCAAAAGATGAACTACTGTTGATGCATCTACCACATGCTAGATCACAGTTCCTTTGAAGGATCAATATATAGATTGAAAGGTCTTCAGTTGTTCTACCCTTGCTTCTCAACTTAACTACATATATTTTGTTTTCTGGCCTTGTTCAACTTTTTCTGCTCTGCACTCTACTTATAATCCTACACAATTTGAATTCACACATCACATACTTCAACACCACACACCATAATCGAATTCCATCGGGCATATATATTCGCTACAATATTTATCTCATAATTAGAGCAGCAAGCAAAACAAAAACTTTTTGACACAAATACTACATCTTGTCAGCTTGAACTTGTGTGCAATCTGCAATGTAGACTTAAACAAACATACAAAAGTCTTCATATAGGTCAACTTCAATCATACCATCACTTATATTGACAATTCAGACAATATAACTTCTCTGCATAAGAATCTCACATGTTTGTCGGCTTGTTCCTTAAGAGTATACTTGATCAACTAATCTGTCACATCACAATTCCCACTATGGACCATATGAGACTCTAAGATACATAACCAATAATCATTCTTGATCTCTTAGCACACCTTCAGAACTATAGAACAAAATATACAACTACAGAGGAATATGGACCCTTTTCTCTAGCACTGCGCATTGTTTCTGACTTAACTGTGTTCACCCAGACTTAAGTATTTTACCATGTGACTTTCAGAGGAAGTCAAGACTTAAGCACTAGAACAAATCATCACTAAATAGCTATGAACAACATACCTGATCCACATATACTGTTCTTTTACTGCGGAGGCATACCATCCCAAACATTGTTACTTACTCTGTATAATTTATAATGATCATACTTAGTCATTTCTGCTTCCAGAGTAAAGTCTCTTTGTCATATTGGTGGAGTCTCTTTCCTTTGTTTCCATCATTGACAATATTCAATCATCAAGACAGTGTCTCTTGCCAACAATCTCCCCCTTTGGCATTGATGGAAACACTTAGTAAAAAATGTGCATTTGCTCCCCCTTGCTCTGTGTTTCTTCTCCCCCTAAGATGTTTGCCCATATTTCACTGATCTTCTTCTCCCCCTTTGACATCAATGGCAAAGGTGTATGTATAAGAGTAAAAAATTAGACTAAAACTACAAAAAACAATCTTCATTCTCTGTCACATATGTACACATACAATCTTTATACAAAATCTTTAATTGTGTAATCTTTTCATCCCATCAAATTTTAGCTCTTTCCAAAATTTGAATGTGACCATTTATTATAATGTCTAATTCTTCTACCTTTTTCACATTAGAGTTTGTGTCAATTTGTGAAGCTACTTGTGCTTCTACTGTAATACTGATAATTGAATCTAGCTTAGGACTAATTAGTCCTCTTAACTGACACATTTTATTTTTCACCCGATCCCTCTTATTCATAAGATTATTTAACTCTTCATGAATATTAATTACTTGTATTTCTTTGTTGCTTACCGATTCAGCTGTTGGATCAAATGTTTTGGAAATATTTATCAACTACAATTTTTGATCCTTTATCTTTTCTTCTAGCTCTTTTGTGGCTACCATCCAAGATAGGCAAAATTTGTATAGGTCACTTGCTTCTTTGATGGCACTTTGTATGCCTTGCATTTTATTTTCTAGTAGAGCTTTGTCATTCACTATCATAGTCTTCATCTCATTTAACCTTTTCTTATCAAACTGTTGTCTCACTTTTGTCTCAGAAGATTTCTCAAAAGATTCAAAATGCTCAGTTACAGAATTTATGAGTTCTTTTAGCTGACTTATGGAAGACAAAGAGGTATCCTTCTGATATGATGGCATCAGTTTCTCCAAAATACTGGATGCCTCATCAATCAGTTCACTATCCTATATATGAGACTTCAAAATTTCTTCTTGTACCTTTGCCTATACAATTGATACTAGTTTGAATTTCTATACATGGGACATTAAGTCTAGATTTATTGGTCCTTGCAAAAATTTCTCTTTCTCCGTAAAGTCTTTAATCGATTCTGTAGTGTCTCTTGCTATACCAGAGACTTCTTCTTCTTAGTTTGGCTCCAAAGCATCTAAATCCATAGCTTTATTTGCGCCATCTTTTTGTTCCAATGCAGGGATTTCCTTCTCCTTCTTCTCTTCTTGATCATTGGCTTTATCTATCTTCTCGGTCTCCTCCAATTCTGCCTTGTCATTAGTTTGTTGTTCTAGAGGAATATTGGTCTCAATAACTATAACAGGGGCTTCCTTCTCATTAGCCCCTTTGTCATCTAACCCTTGATTCAAATTTACTTCAGGAACAGATGAATCATCTCCAGTATTTGTTTTATCATTATTATATATTGTTGGAAGATGATGATCCCTTAAGACCTTCAGGGTGACTTCCTCTATATCCTTGGCTACTTTCTCAATGTCATCTAACATGATAGTATTCATCCTTTTCTTTGTTCTAAATTCCTTATGCAACACTTTGGAGATTTTTTCTTTGTCTTCCGGTGAGATCTTTGGACATAATTTTATTAATGTATATTCTTTGAGCTCCACATCCTTAGCCATAGTATCTTCTTTTATAGCAGTCATTATGCTGCCCAAGTAGCTCACACAGGTCATATTGTACATTTTCCTTGATCATTTGACAAGCAACATAAATGGATGTATCGGAGATAGAGTTTTCCCAGTTTGTGAAGTAGACCTTATATCCAATCACCATGGATGCAAATCTGACTACATGATCTTCAATATCATTGATAGTTAATGCCCTTTTATCAAATTTTGCTCCAGTGGCTTTCATTACTACATCATTTTTCACAACCTTCAATACAGGTACTGTGCTGGTAGAGTTTAGTCTTGTGACAACCCTTATGGCATCTTTAGTGTTCTTGAATGTAGAGTGGAGCCATATAAACTCATCATGAATTTGGCTTAAGACATATCGGACCCATTCATCTTCCGCAAAAACTGGGAAATCTATAAACTAAATAAGTTTCTTTTCTTCCAATACTTTGAATTCTTCCTTCAGATCAAGTTTATTGTCACTCAAATGATTTAGATACAGATCTTTGAGTAGACTACCTCTGATTTCTTCTAAGGGAACATGTATATAAGCCCTAATGTCCTCTGCATGTAACACATTGAACAAAATCTTTGAAAATGCACCATTTGGATCGACCTCTTTTTTTCACCAAATTAGGGTTTTCTTTGGTCTTGTCTTAATTTTCTTTGGAAATCATAGAGTTACTTGGAATTTTTCTTTAGATCACCTTAAACACTTGAAAGATTAAATGCAAAGTGATTAAACTTTTACAAATCTAAGCCTTTTAATCCCTTGAAGCCTTAACTTAATTGTCTAAAATGCGGTCTTTCAAAAAGATGCCAAACTCTTCTCTGATAACCACGGTCAATCCATATTATTCCACATTAGATCTTCCTCTATCATAATTTCTTTCAAAGGATTTGTCATAGAGTTCTTCACAACATACCTTAGTGCCAGATTCCAGCACTACCTTTCTAGTTGGGGGTTTTAGATTTTCAACATGGCTCCCAATTTACTTCCCGGAGGACGTATCTACACCAGATGTTGGTGTGGGTCCATGCTTGACTTCAATTACTTCTTTCTTGATCTAGATCTTGTCCATTTCTTTCTTGATTTCAACCGAATCAACTTTTTCTTTTTCATTATCATTCCTCTACTCTATTCTCCTTTCTTCAGTATAGTAGTTTCTTTTCACATTCTTACTCGTGCAAAATCTTACAACACATCCAAACTTGTTGCAATTATAGCACACAATGTTTCCTTGTCCTTTATTCCTTCCTATGAATGAATTCATCCTTGATCTGCATTGATTAGCCATGTGTCCAAATATATTGCATGCAAAACATCTTCCATTGAATGATTGAGTATTCCTTGAATTGTGAAAGCCATTTCTTACCGGACTTCTGCATTCACTTGATCTATGACCAATTTTCTTACAATTGAAGCATTGACCAGATAATGATGGAACATTTTGATTCTAGTTTATTCTTCTCCTGCACTAAGTAACCTTATGACCAAACTTATTGCAATTAAAACAATAGCCATTGAAAGATGGGTATTGTTGATGCCTGCATAAATATTCAGATTTCAAGCAGTTAATTTTGTAGGCACCTTCCCAAAAAATCCAAAAAAATCTAAGTCTTTTGGCCTTTACAATTGAAAAGTGCAAAAAATAGTTTTTTGCATGTGCCTTTGTATATATAAGGCCTCTTGCATATACATGCAGGTTCAAATGTACATTCAGGCATACAAGGCAGTTTGTATGCTTAATCAGCCTTTGAAAATGGTGAAAAAATGGTTGTATGCATCTTTGTATGCATACCAAGTTTGCACGTACATTGGGGAATCTATCACAGATTCCTAGAATATTCTGTGCTTGTATATCGGGTTTGTTTTTATATCAGGTATGTATATTGCGATATACATGTTGATCATGATGTTAGTCATAAACAAACATAGAATAAAAGCACACATTAACCTTTACTCATCTTGAAAGATATGATGAATTCAGAGAATTCATAATCTAAAGTCTCCGTTGATTAGTTCTTAATCTTCTGACGTTACTCAGAGGTTGATGTGTGTTGCTGTTTCCATTTTGGGGCCTTACGTAGATCTCATCAGTAAGATATTGTTTCTTGTAATGATGCTGCAAAGATAGTTATTCTACATAGGATATACTTCAAATATTATGTCTATCTTCAAAACTTTGCATGATATTTGCCATTGTGACATGCTTTAACCTCAAATATGCTGAATATGTTCATTTATCTACGGGATGTCTGCATATTTGTACTATTTGCTTAAGATTCTCAGTTATTTGCAATTGTGATGATGAAATTCTCTGAAATTGAAAGAAACTGAAAGAAATACTTCAAATTAAAGTTGAACCTTTAGTTATTCATTCACATACATACTTGATACTGTCATGAGGAGAAGAAATCAAACCATATGTTCGCCAGAATATTCCACAGCTAGATACAGTTGATGCAAACTTCAGAGGATGATGAATGAAAACAATACATGCAACATGATGAGCACTCCAAGGGACGTAGAAAATCAAAGCACATATCCAGAATTCAGACACAGATTACTCAAGATTTATGAAGATTTGTAATCAAAATACTCTTCTCTTTCATTAAGTATGCAAAAGACATGTAGATATACAATAGCTTTGAAATGAGTCCTGAATACTTCAGCAAACAGATTTCAATTAAGTTTCGAATCTTTAAAATGATGCATCCATGCACCTTTTATAGAATAAGGTGAGGGATCCATTACAATTGATCTATGATCAAGATTTATCTATGAACATCTACGGTGAATATTCTCCTTTGACTCTGTCAACTCCATCAAGTGGCACAAGTTGCCAGCTGGCAACCATTTGAGATACTTATTTTCCTTAAGTGTAAGATGTTGATATTTGCTTTATGCTGCATCTTTATCTACCTCATCAGATCCATGTGCTCCATCATCAGGTGCATCACTTTCTGCACCCTCATCATCCTAATGACCCCGACCCTGTATATGAGCCTGCATGACTACCCTGACATTTTCATACAACTACACCATTTTATCTATTTCTCCACCATCTTGAGTCTTTGCTTTGATAATGGCATGTTTATGTGCTTGGTATTTATTTTGGATGTTATCCAATTTATTCCTTCTATTGTATAATATCTCATTATAATTTTCCATTTTCACCTTGGTCTTCACCAATCTATCCATGACTTCTTCTGTCATTTGGCCCAGTGGATCATCAACAATGAATTGGAAGTTATTATGTAGAGCTTGGATTGCAAACTCTTCGTCTTGATTCTCTATCTTTCCTTCCACTTTACCTTCCAACATTTCCAAAATTTCTACCTCAAAAGACATCATATCATGTAACTTCATGTTGATTTCTCTCAACTTATTGTTGCATCTTTTAAGTACATCACATTCAAATTGGATTTTTGTATACCATATATCTATCAATAATGCATTGTTATTATTCAGTACTTGCTTATGTATAAGTATCTGAGGATTGATCCTCCTTATTTCTCCCAAGACATCCAATATCTTTTCCAATTGGAAAGACCTTTTCCCTGTCTCCATTTGTAATTTATCTACCTTCTTCCTGGAGCCACTAAGAGAAATCCACCTCTTCAAAGAGGCCTTTACCACTTCCTCTGCTATGTCAAATGTGGAGTACATCCACCTTCTCAATATGGATGACTCATGTTTCATGAGATCTAACTTATTTACCTCCTCTTGGGAAATAGCAGTCAATGGGACCACATGATCAGTAGCATTATCTTCAGGATTGGTTAACCTCCTTATATATGCATACAACTAAGCAATGTGCTCTTTGTGTTTCTTATTTTTCTCTTTTTCTCTCTTAACCTTTTGAATTAAAGAATCTATAATGTCTTTGCCTTCCTGACCCTCTTGGTCTTCATTAGAAAACCCTAAGTCCACTGTGCTGATCTGAAACTCATCTAAGGTAATTTTACCTTTCTCTTTATCTACAGTAGGGATTGCTATTTGTGCAGTTCTTATTCTTATTGCAGGATCTCTTTTAATGGCCGAAGTCATTCTGGCCTTCCTCTTTGGTTTTATCAGGTTTTCTAAAAACAAAGTAGATACATCAAATTCTAGCATTTGCATACCTGATTCCTACCAATTTCAGTCTCTAACCATTGAGGAACTTGATCCTTGGGTCCTTGGTTTCTAGTATCATCATCCTGATGATCACTTTGATCTCCTGTGGCTACCACCATATTCGATGGGGAGGGTGATCTTCTTTTCTCTTCCTCATGATATTCATCATGAGGGGGATCTTTTGTAATATCTTCCTGATGAGGATCATCTTTCTCTGGAGGTTGATCTTGTTGATCATCTTTCTCTGCATGTGCACCATGATCTTTATCTTTTATTACCTCCACTCTGACTTCATCTACCTTAGGTATTTCCTCCTCTTGAGGAATATTAGTATTTGTGATTACTATTTCATCTTCCTTAGGTGGTTTTGTTTGATCTTTTATCACATCTTTCTCTGCACCTGTGATGACTATTTCTTGAACGTTGGGAGTAGGATTAGCTGATGCATCCTTTTCTTCTTCTCCCTTGTCTTTTACTGCTACTATCCCAGGTTCAGCTGATGTATCATGCTTCTGCTAACCCATATCTAGAGCTTTGCTCTCCAACTCTTTCTGTTTCAGCTCTTCAACATTTTCCATTTTATTAGGTGTTCCTACCACATCCTGAGGATTCACATCCTCTACATATGCCAAATCTACAACTGCAGGACTTGTCACCTGTTCAATTAATATATCCAGCCCTATCTGTTCTGCAATTTTCTCTAGGCTCTTTTCTTTCTCTAACTCTACTTGCTTCATTTCCTCTAACATTGTTTGCATTGATGGAGTTCCATGAGGAGTTGTCCTAGTGTCAGCAACAAGGGTTTCCATCCTCTATGAAGCTACATCCTTCACTACCTCATCATTGGATAGGTCTACTGTCTCATCCAATGAGACAATGCCACTTTGGATTATCCTAGAGGTTTCTTTTATTTGCTCTTCTGCAAGTTCAGTCTTGAACTTTACAATGGTGGGAAGTGGAACATTGTGCTACAATTCCTTATTGAACACTTCACCACCTGCTCCTTTCAACATTATAGGGGATTGTCTTATTTCACCTCTCATGGAGGTCCTTGTTTTCTTCAGTGTGGGGGCTATCACTTGAGGCACCTTTCTTTTCCTTTTGAACAATAAAGGGCCTTCTTCTTCCTCAGGCTCCTCTTTCAGAGGGATATCTTCCTCTATTTGTTTCTGTGAGGTCTGACCGTCTTCATGGGTCTCAATAACTACTACCTCTGCCCTCTGAATTTTCTTGGACTTCTATCCATCTCCTGGAGGAGGTGTAGCTGATGCTGAAGCATGTCCTGCATGTCCTAAGGCTGATGCTTCTCTTGATGCTGGTGCCTGTGCAGTAGTCTCTACTATTTTCTCTATAATAACCCCTTTGTGTTCTTCTTCCATTTTCTTGCCTCTAGGAGGTCTTTTACTTTGTTTTTGTGGAGGTGGCAACCTATCTCCTTTAGATTTCTTCTTCTCATTCAGGAAATCATCATATTCATTAGTAGAGAGTTCTTGTCCTTTCTTTTTGTTATCTGTGGTAAGGACCACACCCTTTTTCTTCAATATATTTACCTGTTCATCAACCCAAGCTTGGGTTAGCTACAATAGCCTACCCATGAATGGATCCAAGGAGATGTCCTCCTACATTGTAAGGTCCGGGGCTGATATGGTGTCATTGTATACCTTCTTCTCTTCATATTCTTCCGCCATTATCTTTCCATCATCCCTCTTCATTTGCGCTAGGATGGAAATGCAACCAAAGGTTCTGATTTGATTCAAGGTTAACCTTTGATACCTTCTTCTTCTTGCCTCAGCCTCATCCTCATAGTCTGCCCAAAAATCTTCAAGATGCCTCCTGTGGATGGGCTGCCCCATGATTTTTTGCATCGTGTCATAAGGATCATATGACCTTACAAATGGGAAACGATGTAACTTCATCATTGTTAAGCCAGCTATGGCTTTCTTAATATTTTCACTATCTGGGCACATGTAATAGCCCATTGTCACTGGAAACAATACTGGTGTAATTTTGTTGTTGGCTTTATAAGCATCTAGTATTGTTTCAACCTGCCTCATGAATTCCATGAGCACTACTGCATCAGTTGGATATCTTGGGAGCATGAGGGGCTATCCTGCAAATCCTTTAATCCTAATATAGGAGAAGGTTGCAAACTGTATATACCAGGCTCCATGCCTGTAGTTGACTTCCTGAGCTTCCATGCTTAGTCTCTTTGTTCTGTCTTCTTCCATGGTTCTTACCAGATGCATTGAAAATGCATCATTCACCAGCTTATAGTCCTATAGATAATTTACTCTTTGCAATTGGGGATAGTGATCCTAGATATGTGCATCATTGGTGGTGCCACCAATCCTCCCCACTGTTGTCAGTGCATTGAATGTGCCTTTGTATGCACATGCATAGACCAAGTACGAGGTCATATAAAATGCACAATCTGTACCTCCCAGATTCGACAGCTGCTCATCAATAGCATCACTTATTATTTTGGCCCATAATGGCCTATTATCAGTATATATACGCATTAGGATGATCCCATACATCCAGTCTTTAAAACTTCCAGCTGTTTGCTGACCTGTAGCCCGACTGAGTAAGGTGATCATGAACTGATATTCATCATCAAAATCATATTTGTAAAAATGGACAGGGAGCTTGGCTGTAGCTAGATATGTACTATTCTTAGCTCTCCAACCATACATTCTTTTCCTGGCAGCCTTCCTATTAGCTTCATACTCTACTACCAGCTTCTTTAGGTTTATGCTGACCACACCTTTGCCTAATGGCAAACTAAACATGGTGGACAACCTCTTTATGGAGAAGTCTGCATACACCCTTCCGTGTTTCTCAACTCTTCTCATCTATGAATTATAATTTTTGGCGCACTCTATAACTAGTTCAGGAGCCTCCATGCTGTACGGAAAACTAATAGCATTTCCCATTCTGGATACTAAAATAGCCTCAAGCAGAGGATTATCTTCCTGATTGTGCATCCTGTCCGCCCATGCAGCTAGATATGTGCCTCCTTGGTGTGTATCCCCAATAACTCCATATTTGAATTGCACCCCTTCAGGCTGTGCAAACATAGGTTTAATGAACTCCGCCTCAGATTTCATCAGTCGCCTATCTGCCATGGATTCCTACAATGACAAGAACTGGTCTCAGAATTGTGCACCTCATCTCATACATGCATATATATATTACATTTGATGATTCCTATGTAGTGCTTGCAAGCATTACTTCATCATGATATGCAGAACTTACAATTTCAAACCAGTAACATCATATTATCTGTATATGCCTATAAAACACAATAGAAGGGATCCGCTACTTACCTAACGCGTTTATCCTTTGAATTATGCTGTTGATGATTTTATGGAAATACCCCTGAGATTGATCGTAATCACGTTCTTCGCTTTGTTCAGGATGTGTACCTCCGCAGGTGACTCGTAGCAGGGTTTGGACACTCAGCTCTATGTAAACACTTAATTCTTTGCAAGGTAAATGAATAATGACATTGCAAATCCATTTTAAACCTATTCATCTGGTCAATTAGGGCATAATCTGACTGAATCAATCCTAATCATTAATTTTATGCATGGAAACACAAAATCTCGCCAGGTGTGATCATCGCGGCAACAATCAGCGGGAAGCACCTACCGCATTAATGGGCATTCAATGTTTGCACGGCAGGATGAGGAGGAGGATCTTTTGAAATATCAGGTGATATTTTAAATATCAGGTGATATTTAAAATATGACCGTCCCTTGTAATATGACCATCCACACCATGGCAGGAAAATATATCGGGTTATGTTTAGACCATCGGGTCATGTTATATAGATTAGGTGATGTTCAAAATATCGGGTGATATTTTGAAAAGGATGATGACCCTAAGCATTCTTTAAGTGACCTTTCTCAGAATGTCATGATGACATCACCATGATAATGGTTGAGTCTATCGCTGAAGCACTACGACATCATCATCATGTTTTGGTGACAGGGTGATTTTAGGAAATATACCTTCGCGAGGTAAAGATGATGATGACATCATCATCATGTTGATTTTCTTTTGTTATTGGGATCAGATGATGTCATCATGATAACTTCTTCAGGGTGATATTCTGAGACCTGGGGATATTTAAAATATAGGGTGATATTTAGAATATCAGGTGATGTTTTGAAATATCGTCCCCGCGAAATATATGATGCTGTTGACAGGTAAGTATCACTACCACCTAAGTTTGACGTCTACATGTCACGAATCAAATGATTTATCAGGTGATAAATTGAATCAGGGTGATCTTTTGAAAGATGACTGATATTAAGGAATATGATCCTCCCCCCTTGTGAATATCAGGTTTGACCAGGATTTTGACCACTCATAACTTTCACATCCTAAGGAATATCAGGGTGATGTAAAAGGCAAACCTTCATGAATTTTAATGCCTTTTCTAAATATGAGGTTAATGTCATGAAACAAAAACTTTGAAAAACTGACCTCATGACGATGACTTACCACATCCTCCTATAGAGGGTTATCTCCATGACTTACTTTTACCAAACCACCAGGAAGCAGAAAACACAAGCCAAGCCAAAAAAGTTGGGTCCCTGTTTTGCCAAGTCAAAATGGGGTGTGTTGTGTAACCACACAACAATACAATGGAGAGATACATTGGAAACATGCAAGGGACAATGTACAAGGAAAAGATACATTTGGTGGAGCCCACGGATATACAAAGGCAAATGTATGTCTGATATACAAGAGGAAATATACAAGTGAACAAGTACAAGGTGGACGTGGTGAAGATAGTTAATGGTGTTTGTAAGGCAGGTGGAGTCTGCACATTGTATGTTGGGTTTGTATGTTCCAAACATATAATCGAAACATGCAAAGGAAAAGATACAAACGGTGGGGCCCATTGATTGCACATGCAAGTGCAATTATATGTTCACACATACAAAAGAACATGCATTCCAAAGATGCATTGGCCGGACCTGAACAGGTTTGCAATGTAGTTGATAAAGGCATAGGTCCGATGAATGTATGTTTTTTGCTTGTATATTACATTTGTATAATGCGATATGCAAGCTGATGTACATGGCAAACATACATAGGAGCGATATGCAAGACAGACCTGATTTAATATTCAAATTTGGCAAATTCAGCATTGGCATCGACAGCTCGCTTTTATATGGCGTTTGTATATGCCGATATACAAAGAATGAAGATACAAGTGCCATATTTCAAAGTTATTCAAATCTGCCTCATAATGAGCTAGAATCCATATTCTATGTATATTGCATTGTATGTGTGCAATATACAAGGCCGAGATACAAAGGTAAAACATACAATGCCCGGACCTGATTAAAATTTCAATGTGCTTTATAAAATTTGGGGTCCACGGTATGTATATTGCATTTGTATGTACAATATGCAAAGTGATATATGCAAAAGGGAGATACAAGCCAAACCCGAATGAGATTGTGATTTGTTTTATAAATATTTGGGGTCCATGCTTTGTATGTAGGCAATTGTTTGCATATGCATGTTCTTTTGCATATACAAGGGCTTTAAAGGCAAAATGGGTGAAAATGGCAAAAGGCGAAAAAGGCAAAATAGATGGCAAAAAAGTCAGCGATGGAAGCACAGGATGCCTATGTGGCATAATTTCATTGGCTGGCAACTTTTTAGCGTGTTTTGATGCCGTGGATTTTGGTAGCAGGAAGGGAAATCGACGGCCATGATTCAAATGTTTTATAGGGGCAATTTCTTTGTATTTGCAGCTATATGTTCTAGGCGAGAAAATCTCTTATGCATTCGCTACTGTATTTCCAAGGTGGCCGTCAGTTGGTATGCCATTAATGGCAGGTTCACAAAGGTATGGGTATGATTGACCGACGAACCACCAATTTGATGAAGAAAAATCTTCAGGTGGTGGTGCAGATCCCGAGTCCACCTGCTCCTTTCCTTCTCTCTGCCTGGAACTTTTAATGATTTGGGTGCCATTCTGATGGTGCAGTGTATTTGGCAGGTATTTTAAAAATGCTTTGTAATTATTGCTGAGTACACAGTCTTGTTATAAAATGTAAATTGTGTTACTCATTTAGGGGGATGAAGACTTGGGCATTTTTTGGAGAGATAATGAAAAACAAAGCATTTTCTTGGTTATTTTATCTCTTTTGGAGTTTATGTGTTGCATTTCGAATGTAGGTTGCATATATGTTCAGTTTCATGTCATTTTATATGAAAAATGCATCATTGCATGTGTTTATCTGTCTGTCTCCATTTGTTGTATGCATTTCCTTCTTTTGAATCTGGTTGCTAAGGGTTTCTCATATTCTAGGATATAGATTTCTATATCACATGCTTGATCTCTAACTTCCATTCAAGGAGTGGATTAAACTATTTTAGGTTAAGTATGAAGAAGGTTGTATGTTAGCAAGGATATTTGTGAGTAGAGATAGTTAAATACTTATCCTTGGGTGGTGTTTGTAAGGCAAATACCAATCCTAACCCCTTGAAACTTGAATGCCAGTTGCAAACCATTCTCTTGTATACATCTAGTTGACTCCTTGCCCTGAGATAGGCACCGGTCTGCTTCTTGTGTAGTAGTTATGATCCAAAAACCCCTGTCTTGCATCCAAACATCAAATTCAAATCCCTTCATTTTTCCAACCTATTAGTTGTAGGAGTATAATTAGGAACCCTGCATACTCTCATTCCTAACTAGTTAGATATGTCAAAGAGTGTTGCCAAACTTGTGATCTATCATTCAAATCTTGGTCCTAAAATGAGAGTATTCTACTTGTTGTAAAGCTAAACCTTTCCGTCATTGGGCGAGTCAAGGTGAAATCTTTAGCTATAGGGATACCCCCTTGGTGTGGCAGAACCAGAAGTGAAGGGGAGGCAGCTCACACAACCTCCTGTATTTGTTGGCCAAATCTGCCTATGCATTGAAACTGGCAAACCCTCTGCTAATTCGGGAGAAGAACCAACAAAATGGCTACTCTACTAGGGATGTTGAATTAAAAGTATTATTTTTGTCCATCTGAGTCACCAACAAAATGGCGACTCTACTAGGGAAGAGTCAAGTGATTTGAAGGCTGGAGAATCTAGTTTCTAGTGAAGTTGTTGCAACAAAGACTAAAGAACCATGTGGTGCTCTGCTGGGGCGATGAATCCAGAAAATAAAAAGTGCCTTGTTGATATTCTATCCTCTCTATGAGAGGTGGTGACTCTGTTGATTGAACCTATCAAAGCTACAACATAGTTCCAGGTATTCATTCTTTGGATTCAAAAAATAATGATTCAAATAGAGCAACAATCTTGGTTGTGCTCTCAAAGGAGACCATTTTTTATTGAAAGATATAAGGCTCTGAATTTCAAAGGAATATGTGGTTACCCAAATGTTATTCCCAATAAGATTATAAAATGTTTGCCAAAATATAGTGGATCAAATTCTGAGTCTGCAAACAAACATCTGCAATTTTTTTGCAATTTGATAGAGGATTATGAGGTAGAGGCTGAAGATGTAGTAATGAGACTCTTTATTCAGTCATTAGAGGATGATGCTAGGGTCTAGTTTTCAGACCTACCTATGTCTTCAGTTTCTTCATGGGTAGATTTAGAAATTGCATTCCTAGAACAGTTTGGTGAAAGATTTGATGTGGCCTCATTGATCATACATTTCATAAATATTCAAAAGGAAGATGAGGAACTGGTTCCAGCCTTTAATCTTAGATTTGTTAAGTTGCTCAAGCAGATTCTTGAATATATGAGACCAAATAATGCATTGCTCTTGACAATTTATTTGGCTGCATTTGATAAGAAAATGAGTTATTTATTGAGAGATAAAGAACCAGCTACACTTCACTAGGCTTTCAAATTTGCTATGGACATTGAAAATAATCATAAATATGGAATGCCAGTAGGTTTCATGACTGCAAGTTTTCAAAACAATTATCAGAGTGAATATGTTTCACCTTTCCCAGTATGTTCATCGATAGATGATTTTGTAGAGGGAAATATATTTCAGAATAGTATGTGCAGTCATGATGTGATGCATAAACATGAAGAAGATGTTGTAGAAAATGTGAGCACATCCCATAATGGTGAAGACAAAGATTGTTATCAACCTCTAGAAGAGAAGCTTGCAGATGCAAAATGCATTTCAAATGATCAAATGAAAGATATACATGAGGTTGTGTCTTGCAGCAATACGCATATCCCAGTTATTCCTAAATGTTTATATGAAGTGGATATGCAGAGCTTTACTCTGAATATTAAAGATGTAGATTCAAGGAATGGCAGTGAATACGTTAGTGATTGTCAGCATTCAGATGCATATATAAGCCTTTTAGATGATGAAATATATATGGATGATGAATATGAATGCTTCCTTGAAGATTATGACCACCTTTACAATGCATAGGTTGAAACTTTTGCTGTTGATTATCAGTGCATTGGTGAAGAGGAAAATTAGGGTCATTATTCAAATGTGAGTGGACAGGTTGCAGATGTCTGTCATATAGATGGGGATAATGTTGGTAGCAGGGGTAACTACAAAGCTTTTGATGAAGGGCTGCATTCTGAGCTTTTTATGCCTTCTCTTGACACATTCCAGGTGGACATTAATGATAAAATTGTTGAGAGCAATGATGATGAATACCTGAGTGTTTATAAAGATAAATCTGATTATGAGATGTTGCTTGTGCCTGAATATTGCATGTTTGATACAGAGGAGCTCTTATTTTTTGAAGAAGGGCAAGATTCTGATGTGGATTCATTTGTTTCATGTGAGTCTGTTATTCTTCCAAGCAACATCAGTGATTCATATGATGATGACATTCTACAGCTAATTGTAATGTATGCTGATGAAACTTGCTGTAGATTTGTTAAAGAAAGAGAAGTGGGTAGCAGCACAACCAATTACAACGCTGGGTGTTGCAAACAACAAAATGTTTTCAGGCTTCATTTGAAGAAATCAAAAGAAAATCAGGTGTTTGATAAAGGAAAATTCTGGTTTTTCCTTTTTGGTGGCCCCAGGCCACCAAGTAATTTTTAAAATGTGATCTGTGATGCAGGTTGGTGCAGTATTTGACTTTATAGCCCAATGGATAAGGACTAGTCTGCATCCCAGAGATCTGAAGTTCTCGCCATGCTTACAAGAGGCATATGTCCCTAAACAAAGCCAATGTTGATGCCTGCATAAATATTCAGATTTCAAGTAGTTAATTTCATAGACACATTCCCAAAAAATTCTAAGTCTTTCGGCCTTTGCAGTTGAAAAGTGCAAAAAATAGTTTTTTGCATGTGCCTTTGTATATACAAGGCCTCTTGCATATACATGTAGGTTCAAATGTACATTTGGGCATACAAGGTGGTTTGTATGTTCAATCAGCCTTTGAAAATGGTGAAAAAATGGTTGTATGCATACTGGGTTTGCATGTACATTGGGGAATCTATCGCAGATTCCCAGAATATTCTGTGCTTGTATATCAGGTATGTATATTGCGATATACAATGGAGAGATACATTGGAAACATGCAAGGGACAATGTACAAGGAAAAGATACATTTGGTGGGGCCCGCGGATATACAAAGGCAAATGTATGTCCAATATACAAGAGGAAATATATAAGTGAACAAGTACAAGGTGGACGCGGTGAAGATAGTTAATGGTGTTTGTAAGGCAGGTGGAGTCTGTACATTGTATGTTGGGTTTGTATATTCCCAACATACAATCGAAACATGCAAAGGAAAAGATACAAATGGTGGGGCCCATTGATTACACATTCAAGTACGATTATATGTTCGCACATACAAAAGAACATGCATTCCAAAGATGCATTGGCCGGACCCGAACAGATTTGCAATGTAGTTGATAAAGGCATAGGTCCGATGAATGTATGTTTTTTTCTTGTATATTGCATTTGTATAATGCGATATGCAAGTCGATATACATGGCGAACATACATGGGAGTGATATGCAAGTTGGACCTGATTTAATAGTCAAATTTGGTAAATTCAACATTGGCGTTCGCAGCTTGCATGTATATGGCATTTGTATATATTGATATACAAAGAATGAAGATACAAGTGCCAAATTTCAAAGTTATTCAAATTTGCCTCATAATGAGCTAGAATCCGTATTGTATGTATATTGCATTGTATGTGTGCAATATACAAGGCCGAGACATAAAGGTAAAACATACAATGCCTGCACCTGATTAAAATTTCAATGTGCTTTATAAAATTTGGGGTCCATGGTATGTATATTGCATTTGTATGTGCAATATGCAAAGTGATATATGCAAAAGGGAGATACAAGCTGGACCCGAATGAGATTGTGATTTGTTTTATAAATATTTGGGGTTCACGCTTTGTATGCATGCAATTATTGTATATGCATGTTCTTTTGCATATACAAGGGCTTTAAAGGCAAAATGGGTGAAAATGGCAAAAGGTGAAAAAGGTAAAATAGACGGCAAAAAAGTCAGCGATGGAAGCACAGGATGCCTACATGGCATAATTTCATTAGCTAGCAACTTTTCAGTGTGTTTTGATGCCATGGATTTTGGCAGCAGGAAGGGAAATCGATGGCCATGATTCAAATGTTTTATAGGGGCAATTTCTTTGTATTTGCAGCTATACGTTCTACGCGGGAAAATCTCTTATGCATTCGATGCTGTATTTCCAAGGTGGCCGTTAGTTGGTATGCCATTAATGGCAGGTTTGCAGAGGTATGGGTATGATTGACCGGAGAACCACCAAATTTGATGAAGAAAAATCTTCAGGCGGTGGTGCAGATCCTAAGTCCACCTGTTCCTTTCCTTCTCTCTACCTGAAACTTTTAATGATTTGGGTGCCATTCTGATGGTGCAGTGTATTTGGCAGGAATTTTGAAAATGCCTTGTAATTATTGCTAAGTACACAGTCTTATTATAAAATGTAAAATGTGTTACTCATTTAGGGGGTTGAAGACTTGGGCATTTCTTGGAGAGATAACAAAAAATAGAGCATTTTCTTGGTTGTTTTATCTCTTTTGGAGTTTATGTGTTGCATTTCGAATGTAGGTTGCATATATGTTTAGTTTCATGTCATTTTATATGAAAAATGCATCATTGCATGTGTTTATCTGCCTGTCTCCATTTGTTTTATGTATTTCCTTCTTTTGAATCCGGTTGCTAAGGGTTTCTCAGATTCTAGGATATAGATTTCTGTATCACATGTTTGATCTCTAACTTCCATTCAAGGAGTGGATTAAACTAATTTTGGTTAAGTATGAAGAAGGTTGTATGTCAGCAAGGATATTTGTAAGTAGAGACAATTAAATACTTATCCTTGGGTGGTGTTTGTAAGGCAAATACCAATCCTAACCCCTTGAAACTCAAATGCCAATTGCAAACCATTCTCTTAATACGTCTAGTTGACTCCTTTCCCTAAGATAGGCACCGGTCTGCTTCTTGTGTAGTAGTTATGATCCAAAAACCCCTGTCTTACATCCAAACATCAAATTCAAATCCCTTCATTTTTCCAACCCGTTAGTTGTAGGAGTATAATTAGGACCCCTGCATACTCTCATTCCTATCCAGTTAGATATGTCCAAGAGTGTTGCCAAACTTGTGATCTATCATTCAAATCTTGGTCCTAAAATGAGAGTATTCTGCCTGTTGTTGTAAAGCTAAATATTTCTTTCATTGGGCGAGTCAAGGTGAAATCTTAGCCTATAGGGATACCCCCTTGGTGCAACAGAACTAGAAGTGAAGGGGAGGTAGCTCACGCAACCTCCTGTATTTGTTGGCCAAATCTGCATGTGCATTGGATTTGGCAAACCCTCTGCTGATTCAGGAGAAGAACCAACAATTACCTTTGAGCATTTGGCTATCTGACTAGAGGTCTTCTAGGTCTTCTTCTTTGATTCCTGAATTGGTTGCCTTTGTTTTACTTCAACTAAAAGTTTTCTTGACCTGATTTTGAACTTTCTCCTTTCTCAAATCCTAAGCCTTGCTTATCATCTAAACTCTTTTGACTAGCAATCATCTCATCAATTTTTGCAGAACTCATCTTGAACTTTTTTTCATAGCTCTTGAATTTTCCAAGTTTGTTTTTAGGCACACAACTTCCTTTTCTAGTTTGACACATTCTTCTATCTTTCTTTTTACCATTAGGTTTAGATCTTCTCTTGCTTTGGCTCTTTCTATAACTTCCACTTTCAAATCATCCAGGGTCTCATTTGCTGATATCAATTGTTCACTAACATTTCTGTACTTTTCTTTGAATTTCTTGACTTGTTCTTTTAGCTTTAGAATGCATTCATTAGCTTCTTGAATGTTATCCTTCAAATCCTTGATTTTTGCTTCTAATTTTTTAAGAGTTGCTTCCAATTCAACATTGTTTGAGAAGTTTCCAAATCCCCTGGTTGCCATGAGTGAACTCTCCTAGATCTTCCTCAAGCTATTAGGATTCTTCCAAGGAACCTCGCTCTAATACCATTTGTTGAAAGTAAGGAATACTGAGAGGGGGGGTGAATCAGTATTCCACAAAACCACTTGTTAAGTTGTTTATTAATCCAATTTCCAAAATTAATCACATAAAAGCAAAACAAGCATAAGAGTAGCAACCATAAAGACATAACACATTGACACCAAGATTTTTACGTGGAAAACCCAAAGAGGGAAAAACCACGGTAATTGTTAGCTCACAATATATTATGATAGCTCAATACGAGATTATAAGAAGGCTCACTACCTTAGGGCTCACTGCCCTCTGAAGAAGTGCTCACTGCATAAAGGCTCACTACCAAGAGAAATGAAGAAAGAAGAAGGATTGGCTCACTACCAGATGATGAACTATTGTTGATTAATCTACCACATGCTAGATCATAGTTCCATTGAAGGATCAATATATAGATTCAAAGGTCTTCATTTGTTCTGCCCCTGTTTCTTAACTTAACTACATATATTATGTTTTCTGACCTTGTTCAACTTTTTATGCTCTACACTCTACTTATAATCCTACACACTTTGAATTCTCACATCACATACTTCAACACCACACACCATCATTGAATTCCATGAGGTATATATATTCGCTACAAGATTTATCTCATAAACAAGTTAGCAAGCAAAACATAAACCGTGTACACAAATACTACATCTTGTCAGCTTGAAATTGTGTACAATCTACAATACAGACTTAAACAAACATACAAAAGTCTTCATATAGGTTGGCTTCAATCATACCATCACTTAGATTGACTATTCAGACAATATAACTTCTCTGCATAAGAATCTGACATGTCTGTCAGCTTTTTCCTTAAGAGTATACTTGATCAACTCATTTATCACATCACAATTCCCACTGTGGACCATATGAGACTATGAGATGCATAACCAACAATCATTCTGGATCTCTTAGCATACCTTCAGAACTATAGAAAAAAATAGACAACTATGGAGGAATGCAAACCCTTTTCTCTAGCACTATGCATTATTCCTGACTTAACTGTATTCACCTGGACTTAAGTATTTTACCATGTGACTTTCGAAGGAAGTCAAGACTTGAGCACTAGAATAAATCATCACTAAATATCTATGAACAACATACCTAATCTGCATATACTGATCTTTTACTGTGAAGGCATACCATCCCAAACATTGTTACTTACTCTGTATAATATATACTATTCATACTTAGTCATTTCTACTTTCGAAGTAAAGTCTCTTTATCATACCAGTGGAGTCTCTTTCCTTTGTTTCCATCAATGACAACATTCAATCATCAAGACAGTGGTCTCTTGCCAACACAACTTCTCCCCAAATCTAGGTGTTCAATCCCATAATAAACTTTCGGATATGAAACCTTTCATCTTGTTGATATTGCAGAACATACTTGAGTAGATGAGTGAACTTTTCCCAGTATTCATTCACAGTTAATTCACCCTATTTCAAATTCTAAAAATTTATAAGCTTTTGGTCATAAGACAGCTGAGGAAACCATCTTTGCCTAAAGAGTTCCACAAGCTTGTCCCATGTTAATCTCGTAGACCTCAAGCTTAACTCCATTTTCTTATTTATCCACCATGTGGATGCTTCACCCGCCAATTGGTATGCTCCCCATACCACTTTGGTGATTTTATTATAATTTCTTATTTCAAAGTATTTTTCCATCTTCATAATCCATGCCTCCACAACATCTCCACTTACAGACCCATTGAACTTAGGAGGCATAACTTTTTCCATATCTCAGGATAATTCCAAAGCCATGTGGTTTCTTCTATCTTCTTCATGTCTGGCCTCAGAGTTATCTCTCCATGTTCACTTTGGGTAGTGTCATCATGACGTGCCTCATCATCACCCCCATAATAGGCTTCCCACTTGGGTCCATGCTGACCCTTGACCTCCTGCTCGAGAGTTCCAATTCTTGCTCTCATCTCTTGGAGCACAGCAAGGATCTAGTCGATTTTAGATTTGGAGTGGCCTAAAGGTTACCCTTCTTCCTAGAAATCTCACATTTGGTTCTTGTGTGAACTGTGCTAAAATCTACTTCTCTTGAAGTTTGCAGATTAATCATTCAATTAGTTTTTCTTACCAATGAATCCATTCATAAATGTAAATCCATTCTCATTCATGTAATCTTTAACAAGAAAGGAAATATTTGCCAAAATTTTCAAAATACATTATAGTTTTCCATGGATTACATATAATCCATCCATAGTTACAAAATTTTGTTTACATCTTGCTACTGCAAGTCATTATCAAATTGGGATACCTTCCCATGTTCATTTCTCATCCTTGAAATTTATCAAATTAGTTTTAGGTGGATGTACTCATAGGTACTCATCCACAACCTCCCTAGTAACATTAGGATCCTTAAGATCATTTTCCAAGATTGGTTCCTTAGGTCCAAAGGGTTTCATTGATTCATTTTTAGAGATAGGGACAGTAATCCTAACTATTTTCCTCATCTCCTACTTGATGCGTTTAATAGGATCAGTGAAGGTTTCATCATCATCCAACCATGCACCTACCAAGAAACCAGTTTGTTCAAGATGTTTCATTCTTGAGGCTCACTCCCTCAAGACCTTAAGGTAACATCCATTTCCCATTCCTTCCTTCTAGGTGTCATTCTTATCCTTACCATTCTAGCATAAGAACATCCAAACATTAGCAACTTTTAATGTTGGAGAAAAAAATGTCTTGTAGTGAGCTCACAGGTCCATGTATTGAACATGGTAGCTCTAATACCATATGTAACAAGCCAACTCTTGTTAATCCAAAATTAACCAAATTAATCATCATTAAGTTAGAAATTATGATTAGCATAATCAAAGAGAAATAGATAAAAATCAATATGATAATCAATTTCGATATACATATCCTTTCTAGACATGTCAAAACTAAAATATACAAATATGCTAAAGATATCATATTAGTGATTTACTTTCACTATACATTTACAATGTTTTGCTCATAGCATCAATGATAAATTATACATAATGATGACCACCAAGTCATTCAAGATAATGTACTATATCTAGAACTTTGACATCTATATTCTTAAGCCTCAGCTAGTCTTCTTCTTGGAAAGGAGAGCATCAGCTGAAAGCTTTTCCTCCAACCACAAACCAGTGGTCCCCCACACAACTTCCTACCTGGAAGTGACCCTACCCTTCAAGAAGGGAATAGATATAAGGAACTGATTGGTTTGCCATCTAAGTATCTTGTATTCTGTCCTTCACAATACTTCATGGTCATACAACTATAGATCCACTCTAACTATCTATGACACTATTGGAAGCATTGTGCCATCTAGAGTACAGTGAACTAACTAATGCATGCAAAGATGGATGCATTACATTGGCCAAAGATTTATATACATGACATTTCACAATGAATGTAGTCCAATGTTCATGCACCTTGACTCAATTTAGAAATTGTCTCATCCTATAGTGTCCATTTTCAACCATCCAAGGTCATAGCAAAAAAATTGGGTTTAATTCACCCTTAGTCCAACTTTCTTGGACTTTTGACTCTAGTCTTTAGGAGTACATCTAGTGATTATTTTCTTTCTATAAAATAGGGAACCTATGACTCTACATCACTCTATTCCCATTTTTCTTTACTTTCAATTTCATGTTCATAGTTTCCAAATCTCAAAAGACCATCCTCGGTATAAGTTTTTCTATGGTTACTTGTGTCCAAGGTTTTCACCAATTTCATATCGATCATACGACTTGCCAATATAGGTCAATAGTCGTCTATTTGTCAAAACAATTCAAATGGGTTCTTGAAACCCTTAGCTTCATTCATGAAGCTTGCATAACAAAAGAGACATTTACATAATACATAATCTATAACAATTTATCACACTCATTTTCAATTCTTTCCTTCATGGAAAAGATAGTAAAAATGATTTGGGATTTACTCATTGACATGCACTCTATGCATCCTTAAGAAAGGTTTACCAATTTAATAAACTAGCTTTGTACCATGGCAAGACAAATCTTGTTACTCTTTTAAATCACAATAGACTATACCCAAAGGTATAGCATTATCTTTCATAAACATAAGGTGTATCTTTTTCCTTATAAGTGTCTCAACTATCTTATAGTTTTAATACTGTCAAAGACAAGGTTAATAGAATATTTCAATGTTCAAATGTATGGCCATCGGCCTTCTTTTTAATGGTGTTACCTCTCATCGAGGCACCAGCCATCAACCTAATGATAGGCTTAGGGTTTGGTAGTACAAGGCTCATATCCTACTCAATGATAATCATCTATGGTTATGGCATTTAGCATACCCTAAATGTAATCATAACATAGTGTTTATAAACAAAAGTTACTTAGTCTGAGCCTTATCAGCTTTGAGACTTAAGACTGTTGCAATAGTAAGCATAGATATTTGACCTTTTAGCCTCAACATATTAACCCATGAATATAGTTCTTTAGATAGACTAAAACATATTCTTTTAAACCCTTCAGCCTTGAAGGTTGTAATGTGGTTATACAACTATTATCACCATCAAAAAAGAATACATGGTCGGCCTACGACCATTGTGTTTATCTTATGATAACACTTGAATGCTACTACATTCCATAAAATAAATAATATGACCGCGATAACAGTCTTAACTCCACTGTATGGTGTATACGTTATGACCAACCGACACAGCTGTAGGATTCACTGCTCATTCTCCTCGCGAGATCCCAACAATGAAGTGCTACTCTTTTTTTAACTTTCCTTCTGAGCTTTCTTCCCTCTGATCACTGATGATTTTTACAAGAATAACTTAACAATGATAATAAAAATAGCTTTCTCTTGTTCAAAAAGGATCTTCTTTGCATGCTGGACTCCCACCACCCCACGAAGTCTACCACCTTTGAAGTGGGGTGTGGGTTGATTCCCTATGGCATCTTGCCACCCACGGGTAAAGACTTCAAATTCACCAAAAATTACTTCCCATTTAGAAGTTAAGACCATCATTCGAGCTTACGACAATCTTTTCCACCGTTACCACTTCCTCCACTCATTGTGGATAGTGGTACGATTGGTGACATGATAAAAATATTTCATCACTAAGGTGCTTGACCACCTAAAGAAATAAACATGTCTCACATACTATTATCCATAAAGAAATGATACTATTGGGATATCAAATAATCTAGGGTATTACCTAGTTATGTTATCATTGTATATGTGGTAACACAACCATGTGATTATGTGGTCGAGTCTTACTCCTTCAATTCACTATAATAGACTTATATAAGATTTAAATAATAAACACAAGGTTTAATAAAGGATAGTTACGTAAACAAAGTAAACTTGACATCACACTAGCTTACTATCGACTATGAGGATGTTCGAAGAACATCGCTTCGTCGATCTGACGTAAATAATGTTGAGAGAACAAAACATGACTTTACCAACTTTAGTCTAACTGAAATCAACTTCCAAGGATAAAAGGACTTTTACTCACCCTAACTTGGTTCACAAATAATCAATTTGATACTCATATGGCATTCTAACCTATTTCAAACATCTAGTTCCTTCTTCCCTAGTGATACTCTCCTTCCATCCTTGAAGGGAGATTATTTTTTTCCTGGTTACACTCACAACTAGATAATCATGATCAGTGTATCATCATTTAATTCATAAACCATTATGATAACATAATCTTAGAAATAAGTAATCTCATTCTTAATATAAACATAAATCAATATCTATGTAATCAATGATTTCACTTGATATTTTACACAAACATCAAATCATTAATCTAAGATTAATTGTCATATTTACCACATAAAAGTGAAATTAAGTCTAATAATAAGTTAGGGATGTAACATGTTTGAAGACTCAGACCTTGATGGTCTTTCAAATTTAGACTCTAACAATTTGTTAGATGAAGGCACAACTAATGAGAACAATGAAGAGGTGCCCCTAACATAAGGTACACAACTATGATCAATTCTAGATCTAGAAAGTCAAGAATAGGTGATGGAAAATTTCTTTGAATAGCTTCAGCCTTTCCCATAGGATAATCCTTGGATTGAGTTCATGGTTGCATATGTTGAACACATGGGTGAAGAAGATCAAATCCAATATTAGTGATTTTTATTCCTACAACAATACTACAATCATAGGATCTTGCTAAATCCATTGAAAAGAAGGTGCAATATTTCTATCTATTACAAAAGTTTCTTGTTATGGAAGACAATCATCTAGAACCAATGCATATCAATCAATTTGTCCTAAATTTCTCATTACATGGTTGTGTCTATCCACTTGAACTATGGATCTTTCAGAAAGTCTTACAACAATTCTCAGGATATACTATTACGACTGAATTCTCATCTCATGAGACTTGTTTATTACTTTTATTAACCTCTAAATGGTTTCATGTAAACCATTCTATTTTCCTTAGTTCCTACTCTTAAAAGAGCATTTTTTTCCTAGATTATATTGTATTTTGTTTCCTAATTCATGACATTTTTGTTATGTTGTATTGTATTTTCCCTTTTAGTATTATAAATATCATGTTCTAGGTAATTCAAGAATGTTCATTTTTAGGTGATTTAGTAATGGACTAACTCAATTTCTCAACTTATAAAGCACTAATCTACTTATCAAACTAAATATTTTGAAGTCCTATGCCACAAGTATATGCCATAGTTTGCAAACATAGTCAATTATTGTACCCAATTTGAAACTTGATTGTGTTGCATGATACTGATTCAACATCAAAAGTCAATCATTTATGTTAAGTTAAAGTAAAAAACAATCATTTCCTACAATACCCCAACTTTTACACCAAGACATTGATGGACAAACACAAGATGAACAAATTTTTTTCGATGTAAGTGTAACACCCAAATGTCACAATTGCACACTCAAGCATGAAAAAGTAACCCAAGTGCCACACAAAGGTACTATAGAAAAAGTGGAATAAGAAACATGCTTCTCCAAAAGATGAGAAAAAAGAACATCGACAAATGGCCACCAAGCCAAGTAATGTTGACAAATGACTAACAAGCCAAAGGAGGGTTAACTACAACACCTCACTAAAATGATACAACCACAAGGATACAACCCACGAGGCATCCACTCAACAACCTTAAACAACATGGTATATAATATCAAAAGCATGAATTAACTAAAATATAGAATTATGACCATTTTCCAAAATGCTAACATACATGCCAAAAAATAGAAAATCCAAACCGAATTCCATGCTCGTTCGACACAAATGTCAAATTGGACCAAAACCAATAATGGAGAAATCAATAATAATGTGGGAAAAATACATCCCAATCCATAAACATAGAATAATATAATTATAGTATACAAAATGGAGGACTTCAACATCCTTAGTCATTTCCAACACATGAGAAAAAGTTACAAATAGATAATTCCATGCAAAACATGATTCATTTTCCAACCTAACGACATCATAAAAATACATAATAATATAGGCTACTTCCAAAACATGGAAGAATCACACTCCAATGGATAAAATATGCAAAGCATGAATATACATCATAATACACTGTCACCAAAATGCTCCGACAGACGTATAATAGTCAAATGTCCCAAAATGAAAATAGAACTCATCCATCTCCAAAAAGATTTTCTTGAGCACCAATGGGGAAATGTTACCCACCTCCCAACCATATTACCATCATCAAGCGTAATAGGTTCATATGCCACTCTAGGCAACCTCCAAGCTATGGAGAAGATGATCATGGCAAACTCACTATCAAGGCCATCTCACACCAATCCAAAGAATACATAAAACACTCAATCAAGTACAAGGGTCTCAATCACCATCACTCACACAAGATTCACAAGATAGAATCACACACAAGTACAATAAGGAAACACTCACATCACTAGGGCTCGCAACACACATGTGATGACTCACCCCACAAGGACCATAAAGGCAACATATGGCACACACGCAAATCAATGCACAAGAAAGGATCACACACATACATGAGTCTCAAGAAGGAAACCGACACTCACACTAGAGCCACAAGAAGGATGACACCACTCACATAGTAGCCTTAGGCTATCACATCACTACTCTCATGGGAGACACAAGATTGACACAATTGATCACACACATATCCTCAAGATATACATCAATCACTCAGACATGGGAGCCACAAGGTGAATGCTAAATCACTGACATATAATAATCACAAGATGTGCATCATTCACCCACACACAAGAGGCACAAGATGGTTGTCAATCACTCACATAGAGAACCTTGGGAGAGATGACATCCCTCTTCCCCACAACTAACAAGCTCAAAGGGAACATTTCTATTCCACCCTTGCATCAAATCATGGCCAATGAGTTGGGAACTATCCAACCCACACAAACAAATGCATCCTCCCTTTGAGGAACCTGAAAATAGAAAAAAAACATTTTACCCCTGAAGGCATGCTTCTTAATGCAACTATAAAATTAAACATATGGGAGAATCTGCCAATCCACATAACATGCAACATTCAAAATTTCCCAAAAATTCCAAAAATAAAATAAAATGATTTCAATAATGTCTAGGGTCTACCATTGATGGATCTTGAAACATTCTTCCCCAATTTTTCACACCAAAAAGTCAACTTTCAAAATACAATGAAAATACCCTCTTGGTCTAAATTAACTCAACAACAATACTTTCTAATCACATAATTTTTCCAACCAATTCTGATAAGCTAGAATAGGGAAATTCATGCACTTTTCACTCTTTCCAAGAAATTCACAAACTAAAAATGCAAACATACCCTTTTGTGTCTAATCTACCCAACAAGACACTTTTCAAATAAAATTGTAGTTTAAGAAAAAATTTCTATGTCCTTTCTAGGAAAATTAGTTTTCCAAAACTTTCTATTCCCTACAAATTGAAATTTCAAATAAAAATTCAAATATAAACTTAAACTAATAAATGATCCTCAAAGGATGTAGAATCACAAGCTGCACACTTCTCCTTCCAACAACAATCCAATCCAAGCAATCCCAAGCAAGCAGAAATCAAAATTCTTCAAAGACGGTTTGAGAAATGTGTTTTTGCTCCAATTTTGCTCTCCAAAATATCAATATTGCATATTGACATAATTTACAAAGCCTATTTTCTTTTATATCTCACTAAACAAGATTAGGCTTAACCCTAATTAACTTTCCCAAAGCTAATTTCACTAACACCATAATCCAAAACTAAATAAATCTTTTTCAAATAGAATTTAATCTATTTCAAATACCAAGCAAATAATTAAAATGCATTTTCAAATTAAATATTTCCTAACATATAAAACAATCATTTAAATTCTTTTCTCCTAAATAGGAAATGATAGCATAAAATGATGATTTCCAGAGCATAACACATCTATTCGTACATATCAAGCATACACAAAATCACACAAACAATAATCAGGCACTCATAAGAAGACATTCACAGGTATATCGCAAGGGGAATCTAGAATCACAATCAATTCAGATGAGGTTTTCACTAGTTTTAACAACACAACCTAATGATGAGGTGAGATAGCCAAGCTATTGGAATAAGGTGCCATTAACCTTGTAAATTCCAATACTGTATTTATCCCATTTATTATTTGTAATTTGTAATTACCCATAAGGGAATGCGTTAGTCTTATTGACATTGGTAATTTCAGAGATACGAACAGTAGTTATAGAGTGATATTTACTGTTGGCAAATGTGAAACTCAGAGGTAAATGAGGGTATGCATTTCCCTTGAGGAATCTACTATTTTTGGCATGTATGACAACTTGTCATAATGTGGTGTAAGTGGATTTATGGCAGCTGCAAGTTGTCATAAGATTCCATGCATGTATGATGCATATGACACCTATTATTAGTTGTGGTTGCTATATTTATCCTCGGGCGCCCAATTGGGAAGATTTATTTTTGGTGGTATCTATGACTATTATGACACATCATAATATGCTTTTACATGCTATTCTTGGACCTGGGTGCCCCACCTTGCATGTGTAAGTTTTTGCCACTTGGTGGTTGCATGTATGATGACATTTAATGCTTGCATGTGGGGGAATCTTGGAGAGAGAAACTGGACACCTAGAATGGAGGGAAAACTCTTCTATAAATATTTCCATTGTATTTGTTGCTGAAATATAGATATTAGGTACTTAGGTGCTGCCGAAATGCTGTCAAGTTGAAGACTGGTGGAGAGAATTGTTGAGTTGTATTGTACAATCTTTTTCAAATCAATACAAACTTGTGCCTCTTTCCTGGTGGAGTTTTTTACCCACAAGGTATTTCTCCACGTAAACATTGTGTTGTGTGTTTAGTTTTCTGTTTTACATTTCTATGTCACATAGTTTTTATTACATGTTACAATCTCCATTGTTAATACATAGTTAAATATTGCAGAAATTATATTTGAATCAGACTTCCATTGAGTAGTTGTGCTTTCATTTCTAACACAAGCACCTCATGTCATCTACTCCACATTTCACTCATTGGTCAATACCTGTAATTTCCTGCACACTCATTGCAAATGCTATGTGCATCTACTCAAAACATAACAATAGTTGAAGCAATGATAGAAATTACGTAATAAATATTAATCATCAAGTATGCATTTTTAACTAAATCATGTATTCTAACAATACGATCAAGATGCAATTAATCATTTAAAATAATCATATTGAGGGAAACTAGGTCTACCCACCTAGAATAACATTTAAATGAAAATAGTTAAGCACAAACATCAATGCATAACAATGTGATAACATGACCTCATCATAAATTCCTCAATGGACATACAAAATATCTCCACCAAGCATCCAAACTACACCCTCATAACACCTCGATGGCAACCACCTCATCAGCAAGTTCAATGCAACAATGTCAAATCATGAGAATACACAATACATTATAGAAATACTCAATATAGCATATCTCATAAGGATCCAATAGCAGTATCTATGTACAAATAATAATAAATAACACACGATGACAAGGGTCAACATAGGTGAGCATTACATCCTCACCCCCTTAGAACGGACTTCCTCTTTGAAGTCATCCAAGGTAGGATCACCACACTACTAAGCACACCCAAACCAAAGAAAATAAAATACACCCTCACCCACTCCAAGGTTTATCACTTCAATCAAACAAGAGTGACACAACACTAGAATAGGTAGAGAAAACCAAATCTAGGATAGCATTCACATTTTACATGGATATTTTAGCATATAAGGTTCACCACAACATATACACAGAAATAAATGGATAACGATCACCATCTACTTCCCATCATATAGTTTCCATCTCAACTCCCTCATAACATTCTACCCAACATTGAACACTGGATAAGGTAGAGAAGGCCATTTCACAACAAAAGACTAGTGGATCCAAACAATAAGGAAATAGCATAGACACAACACTTTCAAGAATACCAAAGTGAAATAAATCTCAATTCCAACAATAAGGTAAATAAATACTGGTAATTTCAACAATAAGTCAAATGCACCCATAAGAGTGACTAGATAATACAATTGGAGATTTGTGGCTAAGCCACTCACAAATAAAGATAAAATAAGTAATGCTTGTCTTCACAAGAAAGATAAAACTCACCAATTATTGAAAGAAAGTTCACAATCTTCAAAATTGCACATTTACATTCACTAGGTGATCATTTCTAGTCACCAACAAGGGAGAAGAGGAGAAAATAACCCATACAAGCACATATATCATCATCAAGTGTCCCCCATTGATAAATAAAGATCATAACATTGCACATCAAGAAGCAAAAAGAACCACCACACAAGGGAAACACAACATAGGCCTGACTACTCCCATGACACTAACCTCCACTTCAACCATGGGGAGAGCATACCAGGGAATAATATCACACTCTACAAAAGTACAAGGCTAATAAAAGTCCCACACAATCTCCTAACACAAGGAGTAACCTCACCAAGAAGAGGGTCCACTAGGGGAATTGCAACTCCCACAAAGAATGACAACAACCACTATGTGAGGCATGTTTCCTAAGAAAAAAATAGTCATAACTCCCAAAATACATCATGTCTATTCAAGATAAAAATATGAGAGGACTTAGGGGACAATGGAAACAACTTCTGTATAGAAAGTTTCCTTAAAAAATGTTGGCAAATGCTCACTGTCTGATGGCTCAAGGACTTTAGCGTAAAATAGGATGACAACACATAGAAAAAATGTCCCATGGACTCTAGCACTTAGCTATAGTGTTCATTCTGGGTGCTAGAGTGCTTCGTCGGTGGAGTCCATGGGTAAAAGCAAGAAGTTGGTTCCACATGTAGGGGAAGTCAATGAAAAAATTCCCAATAGGAATAGGTACCTATTTTAAAAGAAACAGGTACCTATTTAGGAATGAGCACCTGAACCTAAATGGGTATGTGTTTACTATTGCATACGGGTACCTATTAGTAAACAAGTACGTGTTATTGAATGAGCACCCTTTCAAAAATGTATATAATTTATAAAAAAGCCCCTGCGGGCTCATTTTCCTCCACAGATTGACAAGGATGGTGAGATAGCAGAATGGGTACGCATTGCTAAAGGCTTTGCCAACATAGTTCCAGTGGATTTTTTGTCCTGTCACCTCCTCCCACCACCTCATCATTTCTGAAGACCTCTAGGTTGGTTTGTTGTTTGTTTTTTTGTATTTTTTTATGATTGCACGTTTAAATTGAAATTTAGGGTTTAAGTAAAAATTTTATGGTATGTATTTTTTGATAAACCCTAAAACTATGTTTTTTTTAAAGAAAAAGGTGCAAAGCACCTGAGCTGTATTATATTAAAATATCGAAAAGATACATAGTTTAGATACAAAATGCCCATGTAGAAGTTTAAACTGGGCAGAGTAAGTATGAGGAACCAGCCCAACCTAAAGACTGCATCAAAACACCGCCTTACAACATAGAAATAAGACTATTAAAAAGAACAAAGGAGGGGATTTAACAAAACAAAAGAGGAATACTCCCTCTCAAAACTAGCTAAATAAGTAGAAACATCGACTGTAATTCTAGAAGCTGCAAAAAAGAACTCCTTAACAAACTATATTAAGCATCCATATTAAGGTCTTTGAACATGAAACCTTGTTGAGCAATCTCACCTGGAGCATTAATATCAATAGCAGGGGGTGGTGGAGGTAGTTGGAAGTGAAGCAGATGATGCAAAGCCTGGAAAACTTCCCTAGCCAAGTCTTCTAATTCATCCCCTAATTCTAAAATGCTATAAACCCTAAAACTATGTTACTATAAACCCTAAAATGCTAAGCATAACTATAAACCCTAAAACTTCAAACTATAAACCCAAAAATGCTATATTTAACTATAAACACTAAAACTTCAAACTGTAAACCCTAAAATGCTATATTTAACTATAAACCCTAAAATTATGAACTTGGTAAACCCTAAAACTAAACTTCAAACCATAAACCCTAAAAATATGAAGTATGAACTAAGAGTTATATAATGTTATAAAACATGCCAAGTAGAAATACAAATCTTGATGCAAGCAAGCCTGATATGAGATTGAGATTGATGTAACTTTAATTAATTATTCTTTGTGTATGTCCTTGATTTGAATATTTCTTTTAATACTTGATGTTCTTTATGACCTAGGAGTTGTTTTAAATATATGTTCATAGATGCTCAACTTGACACTTTGGTGGGTGGACTAATCAAATAACAATCATATTTTAGGAATGTCAACTTTAAGGTGAGAGATTTAAATTTTGAAAGAGACACACTAGGTTGCATCCCAACCATGACATAATCGAAAGTGGGTAAAATGCTAGGAAAGGTGATTAGTAGGTTGAAGTGATATGTGGTGGTAGTTGGCTAATGGGTTCAAGGCTAAGTGTTAATGTATGCACCAAATAGGTTAAACTAAGTGCTAAAAAATTATTTAGAACATCTATGCAAAGTACCATAAAACATTGAAGGTGTAAACTTGTGTAGGATTTAGACTTTTGTACCATAAACTACTCTAAATTATATTCCAAACTAGTTCACCAATTATAGATTTTAGAGAGTTAGAATATGACAATAATAAATGACTATAAATGCTCACAAAATTAAATTGAACAAGGAAATGAAATTAAAGAGAGAACATGCCATAAAATTGAGGATAACTAGAGCAACATGGAGGAACCCCTTGCAGGTATAAAATCCACCAAAATAGAGCACTAAACTAGAATAAAAGGGTTCCCAAATCTTAAATTACAAGAATAAAATGTCTTTCTCAATCCATAATGTCACCTAAACATAGCATGTACATCAATTCCCAAGATTACTAGAAATTCAAAAAATCCCCAGTAGGGAAGAGGAAGATGAAAAGGTATAAATCGAGAACACCAATAGTCACTCATTAACAAGTTGCCACCAATTTGTCAATAATGATGTTTTCTTGTCTTGATTCCATGTACAACATAGGAAAACAAAAAACACACTCATTATGAAGTCAATATTGACATCAAACAATGCATATATAAATTAAATTATACCTAAGAATGATGGGATTTTAGATATCAAAGAAACTATACCAATTAAATAAGCCCTAATGAGGTGATACAAATAAATTATCGTAAAATAAGCCCTTATTGAAAGTTACCAGAACTTTTAAATACTTTCAATGTTTACAACAGCTAGGCCTAATAACTTTCCACTCCTATACTTATTTTTTCTCATAAGCTTCATCAATTCAGCTACATCAAATTCATATAGGCATCCACCTTCTCAATCATAACCCTTGTACCCTCCACTATGTCACAAAAAATAACTTATCACACATCAATGTGCTTAGTTTGCATGCTAAACACGTAGGGTTCTTTACACATGTGATGTACCTAGTCTCACTATATCATATGTAATTTACATTGTATCCTAATTTCATCTAGTATCTAAACATAATATTTGAAGCAAAAATTCCTTCTTATATGAATGAGTGTTTTTCATGCACTCTATCATAGTTGAAAGATCAACCACTTGCCTATCTTTTTCTTAACCAACACTACATGCCACCAACTAGGTTAAAAACATACCCACTAGTAGAAATCCTATTAGGTATATCTACTATCTAATCAAAATCCATAAATGGGTAAGTGCAAGAAGATGGGGGGCCAAAAAGTGGCCAAATTAATTTCAAAAAAAATTAAGCCATAACGTGAGCGCGTTATAACACGCTCGTGTTATGACTTCCTATAAATAAATAAAAAAGTTTCCAATTTCATTTCTTTCTATCTTCTCCTCTCTACCCGCGGCTTCGAAACCCTAGAAAGCACACTCGCGTTTTGCAAAACTCCATTCAACACAAAAAGCTTATCAATTCATTGCCAAAATGCCACCACGACGTCAAGCACGCCAAAGGAGTGAGTTATATTTATTTTTTTGTTTGAATTTGTTTCTAAATAGGTAGGTTTTAGTTGATTTTTTAATGTATATTTTGTTAATTATCAGGAAATGTTAATGCACCTCCTCCTCCTCCTCCTCCTCCTCAAAATCCATAAAATCTTGAGGAGGAAATACCTGCAGAACAACAACCTCCTCCATCCATTCCTCGACATGCCCCTGGAACACAAGAAAATATAATGGGGCAAATTAAAAACAACAAAAAGGAAATTGAAGATATAATTGCAAGGTTGAAAGATCCTTCCACTTCAACCTTGCATAGGTCCACGCTTGCTGAATCTCTTGAGTCTATGTTATCAAATGTAGATTCAATTAGCAAGCAAATAACTAGTTGGACGGATAAGAAGAGAGAGTTTAGAGATTACTATGCAGACAAGTTGTCATACCAAGATGTGAAAAAATTACAAATTACAAAATTAGACTTGTGTTCAATTTTCACAAACCCACAAACAAATCAACCTCCACCCATTACATGCAAGAGGTTCCCTATCCATTGGTGCAACAACCAAGTGATAAGGGACAATTTTGGGTAGAGGTGGTGGATGGTTTTTGACCATCCTCCATGCAATAATAATGAGGTCCTACAATACTTTATGAGGAAACTCTACTGCGAGTGTGTCCTCAATAAAGTGCCAAACTATTTTGATATGTGGGACTTCCAGGGTAGAGGTGGGGGGTCAGCACAAGATAGACTAGGGGCACATCTTGAACCATAGCTAGTAGTGAGACAAGTAATCAGCAGACCAGCCCACGAGCATGTTTCTATCCCTTCCATTGTGAAGGAGAGTGTTGAGGTTGATACACTTCAGTCGATTAGTGCCTTGACCCAGAGCATCATAGAGCATGCCGGTCCTGCAACACAGAGTGGGTTGGGAGATAGTACGAGGAGTAGGGTCCCACCCCATACTTGTTAGGCTTGTGGGTTAGCCTATGGTTATGACCCCATGGACAGTCAAGATGCAGGTGCATAGGCTACATTTGCAGCTGAGCAGATGGTGATGACAGATACCCTCCTGAGTGAGACTTTCAGCCTTGACACTTAGGTAAATATCATTAAGTTTATTGAATTTAATTTATTAAATTTCATTTTTGAAATACAAGATTAACTAATTTAAATTGATGATTTTAGTAAAATTTCAGGGTCATAGCGTCGATGCAGTTTTCAGTGGTTCTCCACCTGCATTTTTCACTAGATCATCTACTGTCGAGGTATGTAACTAGTAAACAATTATAAATATTACATGTGAATAGCATCATTATATGAATGGTATTCTAATATCTAATTTTGGATTTTGAATAGGTTAATACTGTAGATTTCATGGCAACACCTGCCAGCGGTGGTGGACTTCAAAGCTTTACGGAGGTAATAAAATAAATAGTTTAATGAATGAATTGTACTTACTAAATTTTTGAATGTGATTTGTGTGCTTTATTGTGTGTACTTCCATGTTTAGATGAACGTGTGTGTATGTTAGGAGCCATGATTTGCATCACTATTATAGTTTTCATAATTGAATAATGTTGTTTTATTTCTAGATGATGCAGACTACGGAGACACCTCCCCATGTTCATAGGGCAATGGAGCAGGGTGTGGCCTCTGTGATTCATAGCTCCATGGCATTGACAGGGGTATGAGGCAGATTAGTAAATTTCAATTTACATTCATTGTTATAGTTGTCTATTTTTGAAAAATCAAAAGATTATTGATTTGAAGTTTAATTTCTATCTGGATGGTTTCTATAGGACATGACATCACCAGGGCCTATTCCTACTACTGAGGCAAGTGAGGAGATAGATTATATGTTAGCGGTAAGTGATTATTTTGTTAAATGTTTCATTTTTTATAACATGTAATTTCTATATATTAATGTTTATACTTTTTATTGTAACAGGTAAAGATGCGGGAAGACCTAAATAGGAGGAGTAGCCCTCGGGTTCATAGTAGACCACCCACATGTGCGTCTCCATCCCCTAGACAATCAAAGGTTGCTCGTGATTTATTCTCTTCACCAGCCAGAGGGGAATGACTTTTTATTGTGTTCCTTTGTTGTATGCCTATATGGGATTTGTGGACATATATTTTGTATTTTACATAGTTGACATTGTATGCCTATATGGCATTCTTGTAAGCCTATATGGCTATTTTGTATATATGTTATACTTATATCGACAGATATTGATGTATGCCTATATGGATATTTGGTTAATACAAATATTTTTTATTGATGGCATCCATACTTGCATTATAAATCCACATTTGAATGGATATTTGTAGATGGCTACTTCAAATATTTAAAGTCCGATTGTATTAGATAGGATGTTTGTTGATCCAATAAGCTAGCTATTGTTATTCAAGTATCACCTAAACCTCATTTTGGAACTAAAAGATAAAAGTTGTATTTTTAAAAAAAATGAATCATCATGTTGAATAGAAAATATTAATATTCTTTATGAGTAGCATAGAATGTCAACTATATGCAATACAAAAAGATGAATCATCATGTTATTCTTTATGTTTGAGATCCTAAAAATGACTAAGTTTGGTAGCCTGATATCTTGAAACACTAAGATGAATATCCAAGTCATTAGGATGATTGCGCCTTGAGAAAAAGTCATTAAGATGAGCGCCTAAAGGAGACTTTCTTAAACATTCAAACATTGAGCAACAAGCATGAAGGGTTAAGGCACAATTTGTAAATCATAAAGCCTCAAAAGGGCACCCAACTTAGGGAGAGCATTCATTTAAGACAAGGCACCCATTGACACCTGTTCCACCATAAAAGTGCACCTAAGGTGGAAGGAGAACAAGCCTCTGGTAAGTGAAGCGCACCTATTGTCTAAACCACTTCATTATGGCACCCTAGCATGAGGAGGAGTATATAAGTCAATAGGAAATGGCACCTATAATGCAAATGAAGGACTAAGTGGCATTTTCAACAAGCATCAATTCACCTTGAGCTTTCAATAAATACATCAAATTGACCCCCATAAGCCTAGGCGCCCTTTTCCTGCAAAAGAACCTTGGTATCGACATCAAGAGTTGGTCGTATCGGCATATCGGCAGACCTTGGTTAGGATTCACCGATAGTGGTCTGTCTTGCCGACGAGTGTGGTTTGAAGTTGAAGACATCGATGTATTGGAAGATAATCCCATCTGCGCATTGGAAGAGCAGTTGAGAGATTCGCCGATGAAGGGGGTCACACTAATAGTCAAAATCCATCAGTGTATCGGCCCAACGAGATTAGAGTTCACCGATGTTTGGAGTCTCACCGACGGGTGTGGTCCGAAGGTTGTCATTCGTGAGATCGGTGTGTCGGCAGAAGAGTTTTTGAGTGTGCTAATGGTATTAAGTCCTACCGATAGGTGAGGGACTTAGAGTCTCGTATCAGAGTGACAAAGACATCGGTGTGAAAGGATATAAAGTCATCGATAGTGGTCTGTCTGACAGATAAGAGTCAATGATGGGATGTTTGTCAGAAGTGAAATCAAATGGAGTCATGGTGGCATCGGTCTATCAGCCGATGAAATTTTAAGCTCGTTGATGGTATGTTGTCTCGCTAATAGTGAGTTCAAAGGTTTAAAAGTTGATAATTCTATGCTTCCATTATTTTTAGACAAGTCAACAATAGAGTGAAATATAGAGTGTCTAACCCTCTCTTGAGCAATCTACCTCCTAGGTGCTCAATATTGGGGAAAAACTTCATAAAAATGCCTATCTCTTTCTTGGCAAGTTTTATTATTTTGATGTTTCTAACTCATATCTAGAGAACTTCTCACCAAGGCACCAAAATAAGTTTAACCCAACTAAAGAAAGAAAATGCGCCCAAGATGCTTTCAATCAATTGGACTAGGCACCAATTTAGTGTTATTTTGACTCATTCACCCTCAAGGCGCTAAAGTATCATTCCTTCAATCAATCTAGTTTCCATGTTCCCATGTGTGATGTTCCAAGTAGGAGATAGCACCTAGGGTCTTTATCTTATTTTTGAAATTCTAATGATTCCAAACACTTACCAATAGTCTCAAAAGATCCTATTATCCCTTAAGCGCTCAATCCTCTAATTTATCAAGGCGCTCAATCCTCTTCAAGGTGCTCAAACTCATTCAAGGTGCTATCCTTTACTACTTCCCACTTCAAACACTCTAGGGTGCTCATAATTACTCCCATCACCAATCTTCCTCCTCAAAGCGCATTTGAGGACTTCTTCTTTATGCTAGGGCGCTAATATGAAAGTAACAACTTAAGGCACTATATGAAAGCTTGATCTTGGAAAGGCGCCTAAACTCATAATGTGAGTTATTTTATCAAATTTTCAATTTTAAGGTCTTTTCGCGACTCCTCTACCAAGGCGCCATTTGATGAGGTGTTTGAAGCTTGATTTTCCCCTTAGGTGCACAAACTTGATGTTCTTGACCCTACAATGCTCCTTGAGTCCCTAAGCTCTTACACTTATCATCTCTTATGCTACTTAGTTTCATCACTCTCATAAAGGCATTTTGAGGAGTATTACTCTTCGAACTCAATCTTTGGAACTAAGGCGCTCAAGGGTGAGTAAACGTCCATTCTTCCAAGGCACTCATCAAGGTATAAAACAACACACAAAGGCACCAAGATTACTCCACTCAACCTTAAAGCACTAGATCATATCTAAATTTACATAAGGGTGCCAAATCAAATTGTCACTCAAGGGCAAGTGCACTCGAAAGGTCATCTATCTTCAAACCCAACTTCCATTCCTCTAGGCACTTCCTTGGGTAAGTTTGGACTCTCCCTTCATGCTTGCTGTTCAAGTGGCTTTAACTCATTATAGATACTTCCTCATCTAGGCGCAAATAATGATATTTTCAAACACTTAGCTTTCAAGGTGCCAGAAGATGATTATAGAGGAGTGAAATTGCGCCTTAGTTCAAATAAGCATTTACTTCATCATTGATGGATTTAAGTCATTGTATATGCTCATGAAGACTTACCTCACTCAATACTCCCCAAACTTATGGATCTAAACATGATTTTTCTCAGGTGCTAAACTGGAGTTGTCTAGATGCACAAGTGCGCCTCCCTCAATGAAGTTCATTTTGTTAACTTAGTTCATAATAGTGACTCAAGGGGTTGTTATATTCTTTAGGTGTAATCTTTCATAGACTAAAACATTCACTCCATGTTAAGGTGCTCAACAACAAGCACCTAGAGTGAATAGGCTTTCATCCTGACTTAATACACTGCCTCCTTCTGACGATTTTTGGGGCAGCAGAAAACGTTTCACCACGGGCAAATGTCTCAGAGATATAAAAACTAAGAGAGGTTATTGTAGAGGCACTCTACATGATCAAATTTCCTTAAACGAAATGTTTATAAGTGATACGGTTTTCGAGTAACATCTCGTCAAAGATTGCTGCCTTTTTGCACTTTGGACTCTTTAGGGATATCGTCGGTATAATGTAGCTCTGACTGTTTCGACATGTTTGGGTGAAAAATAGGACCATGCCTAGCATAAATGTACCCATTCAGATGCATTGGAATAGTCAGTTTGGTCACATCAGGAGTAGGACGAAAGTTACACCCCTTTGCAACTTTACACTGACTCCTTCTGACAATTTTTGGGGCAGCAGAAAACCTTTCACCACAGGCAAATGCCTCAGAGATATAAAAAACCAAGAGAGGTTATTGTAGAGGCACTCTATGTGATCGTGTTGCCTTAGATAGAATGTTTCTAAGTGACACAGTTTTTGAGTAACATCTTGTCAAAGATTGCTACCTTTTTGCACTTTGGACTCTTTAGGGATATCGTGGGTATAATGTAGCTCGGACTGTTTCGACATGTTTGGGTGAAAAAAAGGACCATGCCTAGTGTAAATGTACCCATCCAGACGCGTTGGAATAGTCAGTTTGGTCTCATCAAGAGTAGGACAAAAGTTACACCCCTTTGCAACTTTACACTACCTCCTTCTGATGATTTTTGGGGCAGCAGAAAACCTTTCACCACGGGCAAATGCCTCATAGATATAAAAAAATAAGAGAGGTTATTGTAGAGGCACTCTACATGATTATGTTGCCTCAGAAAGAATGTTTCTAAGTGACATGGTTTTCGAGTATCATCTTGTCAAAGATTGCTGCCTTTTTGCACTTTGGACTCTTTAGGGATATCGTGGGTACAATGTAGCTCAGACTGTTTCGACATGTTTGGGTGAAAAAAAGGACCATGCCTAGTGTAAATGTACCCATTTGGAAGCATTGGAACAATCAGTTTGGTCGCATTAGGAGCAGGACAAAAGTTACACCCCTTTGCAACTTTACACTGCCTCCTTCTGACGATTTTTGGGGTAGTAGAAAACCTTTCACCACGGGCAAATGCCTTAGAGATATAAAAAACCAAGAGAGGTTATTGTAGAGGCACTTTACATGATCACGTTTCCTTAGACAGAATGTTTCTAAGTGACACAGTTTTTGAGTAACATCTCATCAAAGATTGCTGCCTTTTTAGACTTTGGACTCTTCAGGGATATCGTCGGTACAATGTAGCTCAAAACGTTTCGACATGTTTGGGTGAAAAATAGGACCATGCCAAGCATAAATGTACCCATTCGGACGTGTTGGAACATTCAGTTTGGTCGCATCAGGAGTAGGATGAAAGTTACACCCCTTTGCAACTTTACACTGCCTCTTTCTGATGATTTTTAGGGCAGCAGAAAACCTTTCACCACGGGCAAATGCCTTAGAGATATAAAAAACTAAGAGAGGTTATTGTAGAGGCACTCTACATGATTGTGTTGCCTCAAACAGAATGTTTCTAAGTGACACGGTTTTTGAGTAACATCTTGTCAAATATTGCTGCCTTTTTGCACTTTGGACTCTTTAGGAATATCGTGGGTACCATGTAGCTCGAACTATTTCGACATGTTTGGGTGAAAAAAAGGACCATGCCTAGTGTAAATGTACCCATCCATATGCATTGGAATAGTCAGTTTGGTCACATCACATGCAGGACACCAAAAATGCAAAAGTTGCTTTGTGCAACTTGACAACATTGACACTTTTTTGCAACATGACTCAAAGACTCAAACTGACCCCAAATGACTCAAAGTGACTTAAAATCACCATCATGAGTGCCTAATATCAAGAGACTTTAATGGCTCAAACCTTAGCATGGAGTCCTAAGGTGCATTTCATGTCTCCTTTCATCTATTTTGGCGCCCTTATGTAGATTTTTCAACTTGATTTGGCACCCTGTATGTGAAGGAAGATCTAAAGGCATGAAAGTGGATGTCGTATTGCAAGAGTTTGGATCATCAAAATTGAAAGAAATAAGTCTATTAAGCTTGGGTGCCCTTGGTCTTCTTTTCATTCATTATGAGCACCTTGGGAGAATGGTATATAGGTCATCATCATGATTGGGCGCCCTGGATCTAGAGTGTTGGAGAGATCATCAAATGGTGTCTAGAGGAAGTAGGGTGAGTTATGAGTTTGGTCGCATCAAGAGCAGGACACTAAAAATGCACAACATGATGATGTAAAAATGTGTACATATGTGTAAAAATGTAGGAGGAAATAAAAAAAAGACAAACCTTGCAAATTAATGTGCATACTTACAACTCAATGTGAATACTTACAAATTAATCCAATGAACCATCCAGGTCTGCTCTACTCTTTATTGTGTCAAGTATTGCTTCATGGTCAGACTCACGTACCTTCCACAATATTTTGTTCAAAGGTCTATCTAGATACTTTATCAAATGAACATTGGATGCCACGACAAGGTTCGAGTAATGAAGAATCTTTCGATGTGTGTCAAAGTCCTAAAATAGCCAAATATTAACACTCTTATGTGGGTACCTTCTAAGCCATGTTCTAGTAATAACCACTGAGCCTGTAGGGTATTCGATGTTTTCTCCATCTGTAATAGGGGCCTCCAATTTCTTTTTGGCCTCAACACAACGACATAAGTAATAATCTATTCCCTCTTCATTATCTTCATCTGCAATAACTGCATATACATGCCCTACATTGATATGTGTAGCAAATAAGATGAAATTAGTCAACATTACAAAAACACTACAAAGTAAGATGACATTACCTAGTTGAACTAGATGAAATTAGATGCATATATGTGCCCTATATTACCTGGTTGAACTAAATCTAATATGTGGTCAAAGTCAACTAATGATTCTATCTGTGTTAGTTCTAGTGCCGTCAGGGGTCGATACGTGTCAAGTGGGCTAAGATAACTTAACTTCCATTCATCAACCCACTCCTTTAACTCGCACTCATCCCAGACTTGAATTGTACAGGAAGAACAAAAGCATGACATCTTTCGTGTATGGATACTCCATGAACCTGCAATTGAGCTTCTGAAAGAGTGCATCTCATTTGATCTTGTCAGTGTACAACAATCCTTATATGGTGCAATGTTAGTATCATCTATCAACCAAAAAAATCTATGAACTGAAGACTTACCTTCATTACCTAGACCCATGGAAGCATTACACCACTCGACAATTGATTTTGCATTTGTCAACTTTGCATTGTCTTTATACTTTAACTCTTCTCGTGCTATGGCTCTTTTGATACATGCTCCTACACCATCATGCTCCCCCTTTCCATGCTCGGCCTCACAAAAGTTCCTCATATGTTGAATACCTATAAAATTATGCCTCCTACTCAGCCAATAGAAATTCAGCGAGTTCTTGAATTGTGACACGTAGTTATCTGACCATATGATATGCTGACTAAACGATATGCCCCTTCTAGCCAAATCATTGTAGAACACCTGAAAGCAACCTTGCATGAACTCTGTAGAATGCATGCGATCATCACTAATATAGAAATTATACTCCCTTATGATCTTTCTGTTGTCCTCTATACTATCATTCGCATGAATGAATGCGATGTGCACAAATATAGAAACCTATGTGGAGTTGTAATATTGTGATTGCACCTCACGCTGTGGCTGTAGACTGTAGTTCTCTACAAAGTTGATGACTGAAACAATGCTACCAACTAGAAATGTGTCCTTGCATAACTTGAATTGCAAGCCCAACCATCGAGCTCTATGGGCATGTCTTGCATACTCATACACTATGCTGTCACAAAATATAGGCATAAACTGATACACTGGAATCTTTTCAATAACTAATTCACACCTCTTTGCTTCTTTACCATCTTTTGTATTGTATGCCACTATTTTATACTTGCCAAACTCTACTAGTTCATTTCCAACCACATGTGTTATTTCCATATGTTCACATATTGGCAAATGTTGCAAGCCACCACAATGATGACATGTGCCATCCAAGCATAATTTCTTGTAGAATATTTGACCTTCCTCTCTTTCACATAAAATTCTTGATATGAAGTCTCTTGAAGATGTTGGTGGGGCACATATGGCACAACCCTACAAATCATTGTTAGTATGCATATCTAAACATATAGACCTATAAGCATCAAAATGATTAGAAAATTCAATATGTAATCTACAACAACAAGTAGTGCGTGTGTGATTTATCTTAACATAGAAAGGTTTTAGCAATTCAAAATATCTTTGACAAATTTTAATTTGAGGATACTTCTCTAGAAATTTACCATAAAACTGTGTTTAAGTCTCATCCAAAAAATGCTTTAGATGTGGCTCGCGGTTCTGACTACCGATTCTCCTTCTTAGCACATCCCTTTGATTCGGAGATGCCCTTGTGTAATTCTTCCAAAAGTCTTCAATTAGTGATCTCAATGTTTCAACAATTGGTTTATCTTTTCATGGTAGTCTCCCTAAGAACGCCCATAATTCATTGGCATTAGTGTCCTCAATTCTTTGGTGTCTTCCAATGGCTCTTGATAAAATTTTCCTATTAATTCTCAATTCTTGACTTGTCTTTCTAATGAGATGAGCTTTAATCATTTGACTACTTACTATAGTCGATGTAATCACACGCCATGTTGCATTACTATCTTTTATGTGTGAGGTGTTACCCACACTCTCATACGCACTCATTAGATTCTTGACAATAGATTTTTCACTTGAAGCCTCTGATGTTCTCAACCCAAGAATCTTCATGATAGACCTATACTTTATACTTCGCATCATTTTAATGAATAGTTGACATCTTGCAGTCTTATTTAACTTTTCAAAGAACAATCTCCAAATCTTATTAGCATATCTTCTACAAGTGCATTTTGGAATCTTACCTTCCATTGGCTGCAAAATATTCTCATCAATATCAATCAAATACTTTGGCTTTCTATGCAAAATTCTAGGTGGTGTCAAGTTAGGCAAATTCATCTCAACATTAGGAATTTCATCAATATTTAAATGAGATGGGTTAGATGGCATACCTTTGATCGAAGATGGAATAGATGACATACCTTGAGGTTGAGGTGGGAATAATGGCATACCTCCTTCATCACATGTGAGTGATGATGTACTCTCAACTTGAGATGTGGTAGATGGTGTCCCTACATGTTGACTTGCGGTAGAGGATGTGTCTCCAACTATGGTATTCAAATCTCTCGTACCACAAAGTTTTTGCATTCATTCTCTTTGTGCTGCCAATACCATATCTTTTTGTGATGGTTGTGGTTCCTCTTCAATTGGTATGTCTTCATTTATCATGTCTAATTTCCTCTTCTCACGAAGTTCCCTCATAGCCACTGCTTTCTTTGCATTCTTAGCTTCTATCTCTGCATGTGTTGGTTTAATTCTTGATCGTTTCCTCAGCATGATGGAGAATTTGTCTATAGCATGATAAAGAGACCAATATTAGTTCCTAAGAAATGAATACAAGATAATAGTGGGATTGTATTTTTTTTATGTTGTAAGGATTTATTCTTGTATAGTTTGACATCATGGTATGTTAAGGTTTGTTTATTTCACATAATTATTAAAGAGCCCAAGTGTAGAAAATATACATGGCATCATGTGAGATTGTAGGTTGCTTTCTTGATTGGGAATGTGTCTATTTTAAACATGTATGATAAATCATGATAAAGTAATTCAATCCGAAATAAGGAAAATGTAAAGAACATGCATGTAAAGACTTGAAATACCTAAAAAACAAAGATTTGAATGGAGAGAGTACCCAATTATGTAGTGTTTTTATCTTCTTGCATCAAACTCCTCAACAATTTGAGTTTTTCACCACTTGCTTCCTTTTCAATGTTAAATTGAATAACACTCAAATATCATTACTAACAACAATACTATTAACCAATCTATAATGTTAAATTCCTAAAATTGAATCACAATTAACATTTTAACACTACAAAAATTGAAACTTGAATAGATATATATCAAACTTGGTGTGAAAACTATGTCATTTCCTCATTCTCAAGTTGGCAAAGCAGAAAAGGTGGTGGAAAGATCATGCAAAGGTGGTACAATGTGTCAAATGTGCATGTGAACTTCCCAACAGCATGAAAGCACTTCTTTTTTGTCCGAGCACGTGTAGAATCAGTAAGAAAATAGAGCATGTGGGCCTGGATCACGAGGGTAACCACTTTTTTACCATTTTAATAGCAAGACAAAATGTGAGCATGTTATAACATGCTCGCGCTATAATGCACTCACGCTATAATGTGCTCGCATTGTCCTGCTATAGATTGATCACATCCTTTGCATTGATCACATCTCCTTCCTGCAAGAGCTTGCCAGATGCTCTGCCATATGATAGGCATAACAATGAAGGGGCAAGCACTCATAATCAAGTTCTTGATAGAAAATGCCCTCAACTGTCAACGTCAAACCCTAATCCCTCAACCCTTAACTCTAATCCCTCGACCCTCAACCCTATCACTAAACCCTCAACCCTCAACATCAAATCCTAATCCCTCAACCCTTCACTCTAATCCCTCAACCCTAAACCCTATCCCTAAACCCTCAAAACTATACCTTAAACCCTAACCCTAAACCTTGTCGCTAAACCCTAATCCCTCAACCCTCAACCCTAATATGTCATCTGTCATCCCTCAACTCTAATCCCTCATCCCTAAACCCTAAATGCTATCCCTATTCCTAGACCCTCAACAGGATCGATACTATACCTTAAACCCTAATCCCTTGACCATTAACCCTATCCCTCAACCTCAACCCTCAACCCTCAATCCTCAACCCTCAACTCTCAACATTAAACCCTAATTCATCAACCCTAAACCCTAATCCCTCAAACCTAAACCCTATCCCTAAACCATCAACCCTCAACACTATACCTTAAACCCTAATCCCTATCCCTCAACCCTTAACCCTTAAAACTTAAACCCTATCCCCACACCCTCACAACTTGACACTATATCTTAAGCCTTAAACCCTCATCCCTAAACCCTCAACCCTCAATCCTTAAACCTTCAACCCTAAACCCTATCCTTAATCCCTCTACCCTCGACACTCTAACCCTAACCTCGACATTAAATGCTAATCCGTCAACCCTAAACCCTAATCCTTAACCCTCAACCCTCAACACTATACCTTAAACCCTAATCCCTCAACCCTAAACCTTATCCCTAAACCCTAATCCCTCAACCCTCAACCCTAATCCAACATCCCTCAACTCTAATCCCTCATCCCTAAACCCTAAATGCTATCCCTATTCCTAAACCCTCAACAGACTCGATACTATACCTTAAACCCTAATCCCTTATCCCTAAACCCTCCAACCCTATCCCTAATCCTTACACCCTCCACACTCTACTTTAACCCTAATCCCTCGAACCTCAACCTTATCCCTAAACCCTTGACCTTCGAACCTCAACCCTCAACCCTCAACGTCAAACCCTAATCGCTCAACCTTTATATCTGATCCCTCAACCCTATCCCTAAACCCTAAACCCTTAATCCTCAATGTCAAATCCTAATCCCTCAACCCTTCACTCTAATCCCTCAACCCTAAACCCTATCCCTAAACCCTCAACACTATACCTTAAACCCTAATCCCTCAACCCTAACCCTAAACCTTGTCCATAAACCCTAATCCCTCAACCCTCAACCCTAATCCATCATCCCTCAACTCTAATCCATCATCCCTGAACCCTAAATGCGATCCCTATTCCTACACCCTCAACAAACTCGATACTATACCTTAAACCCTAATCCCTTATCCCTAAACCCTCCAACCCTATCCCTAATCCTTATACCCTCCACACTCTACTTTAACCCTAATCACTCGACCCTCAACCCTATCCCTAAACCCTTGACCCTCAAACCTCAAACCTCAATCCTCAATGTTAAACCCTAATCCCTCAACCCTTAACTTTGATTCCTCGACCCTCAACCCTATCCCTAAACCCTAAACCCTAAACCCTCAACCCTCAATGTCAAATCCTAATCCCTCAACCCTTCACTCTAATCCCTCAACCCTAAACTCCATCCCTTAACCCTCAACACTATACCTTAAACCCTAATCCCTCAACCCTAACCCTAAACCTTGTCCCTAAAACCTAATCCCTCAACCCTCAACCCTAATCCATCATCTATCATCCCTCAACTCTAATCCCTCATCCCTAAACCCTAAACACTATCCCTATTCCTAGACCCTCAATAGGCTCGATACTATACCTTAAACCCTAATCCCTCTACCCTCAACACTCTTATTTAACCCTAATCCCTTGACCATTAACCCTATCCCTCAACCTCAACCCTCAACCCTCAACTCTCAACATTAAACCCTAATTCATTAACCCTAAACCCTAATCCCTCAAACCTAAACCCTATCCCTAAACCATCAACCCTCAACACTATACCTTAAACCCTAATCCATATCCCTCAACCCTTAACCCTTAAAACTTAAACCCTATCCCTGCACCCTCAACACTTGACACTATATCTTAAGCCTTAAACCCTCATCCCTAAACCCTCAACCCTCAATGCTTAAACCTTCAACCCTAAACCCTATCCCTAATCCCTCTACCCTCAACACTCTAACCCTAACCTCAACATTAAATGCTAATCCATCAACCCTAAACCCTAATCCTAAACCCTCAACCCTCAACACTATACCTTAAATCCTAATCCCTCAACCCTCAACCCTAAACCTTATCCCTAAACCCTAATCCCTCAACCCTCAACCCTAATCCATCATCCCTCAACTCTAATCCCTCATCCCTAAACCCTAAATGCTATCCCTATTCCTAAACCCTCAACATACTCAATACTATACCTTAAACCCTAATCCCTTATCCCTAAACCCTCCAACCCTATCCCTAATCCTTACACCCTCCACACTTTACTTTAACCCTAATCCCTTGAACCTCAACCCTATCCCTAAACCCTTGACCCTCAAACCTCAACCCTCAACCCTCGACGTCAAACCCTAATCCCTCAACCCTTAACTCTGATCCCTCATCTATCAACCCTAAACCTAAACCCTAAACCCTCAACCCTCAACATCAAATCCTAATCCCTCAACCCTAAACCCTCAACACTATACCTTAAACCCTAATCCCTTAGCCCTCAACCCTAAACCTTATCCCTAAACCCTAATCCCTCAACCCTCAACCCTAATCTTTCATCCCTCAACTCTAATCCCTCATCCCTAAACCCTAAATGCTATCCCTATTCCTACACCCTCAACAGACTAGATACTATACCTTAAACCCTAATCCCTTATCCCTAAACCCTCCAACCCTATCCCTAATCCTTATACCCTCCACACTCTACTTTAACCCTAATTCCTGGACCCTCAATCCTATCCCTAAACTCTTGACCCTCAACCCTCAACCCTCAATGTCAAACCCTAATCCCTCAACCCTTCACTCTGATCCCTTGACCCTCAACCCTATCCCTAAACCCTAAACCCTAAACCCTCAACCCTCAACATCAAATTCTAATCCGTCAACCCTAAACCCTATCCCTAAACCCTCAACATTATACCTTAAACCCTAATCCCTTAACCCTAACCCTAAACCTTGTCCCTAAACCCTAATCCCTCAACCCTCAACCCTAATCCGTCATTTGTCATCCCTCAACTCAAATCCCTCATCCCTAAACCCTAAATGCTATCCCTATTCCTAGACCCTCAACAGGCTCGATACTATACCTTAAACCCTAATCCCTCTACCCTCGACACTCTTATTTAACCCTAATCCTTTGACCATTAACCCTATCCCTCAACCTCAACCCTCAACCCTCAACCCTCAACTCTCAACATTAAACCCTAATTCATCAACCCTAAACCCTAATCCCTCAAACCTAAACCCTATCCCTAAACCATCAACCCTCAACACTATACCTTAAACCCTAATCCATATCCCTCAACCCTTAACCCTTAAAACTTAAACCCTATCCCTACACCCTCAACACTTGACACTATATCTTAAGCCTTAAACCCTCATCCCTAAACCCTCAACCCTCAATCCGTAAACCTTCAACCCTAAACCCTATCCCTAATCCCTCTACCCTTGACACTCTAACCCTAACCTCGACATTAAATGCTAATCCATCAACCCTAAACCCTAATCCTTAACCCTCAACCCTCAACACTATACCTTAAACCCTAATCCCTCAACCCTTAACCCTAAACCTTATCCCTAAACCCTAATCCCTCAACCCTCAACCCTAATCCAGTATCCCTCAACTCTAATCCCTCATTCCTAAACCCTAAATGCTATCCCTATTCCTAAATCCTCAACAGAATCGATACTATACCTTAAACCCTAATCCATTATCCCTAAACCCTCCAACCCTATCCCTAATCCTTACACCCTCCACACTCTACTTTAACCCTAATCCCTCGGCCCTCAACCCTATCCCTAAACCCTTGACCCTTGAACATCAACCCTCAACCCTCAATGTCAAACCCTAATCCCTCAACCCTTAACTTTGATCCCTCGACCCTCAACCCTATCCCTAAACCCTAAACCCTAAACCCTCAACCCTAATCTGTCATCCCTCAACTCTAATCCCTCATCCCTAAACCCTAAACGCTATCCCTATTCCTAGACCCTCAACAGGCTTGATACTATACCTTAAATGCTAATCTCTTATCCCTAAACCCTCCAACCCTATCCCTTATCCCTTAACCCTCATGATTAATAGCCTTGAACGTAAAAAAATTTAAGGGGAACATAACGCGAGCACGTTATAACGCGCTTGCGTTATGTCAAACATGACAAACAACAGACTTGCGGGAAAGGAAAAATTCAAAGCAAAACATACTGCGAGTGCGTTATGTCTTGCTTTGGGAATCCCAAGCCTTGGGTTTGGGATTTTCTTTGGATTTCCAACCCAAAGGCTTGGAGTGCCTTATGAACAGTCACAGACGTGTTTTTCCATATTCTTCAAAATTTCACATAATTGCGTTCATGCTAACCCTCAGATTTGCATGTGTTTCAAGGTCGAACAAATCAAACACTTAGGTAATGTTAGGCTTTCTCTTAGCTATTTGATGATGTGATTTTTTTAACATTTTAACAATGTTAAGCCTTTCATCTTTAATTTCTTTTGTTTGTGTGTCCATTTTTAGGCAAAAACCACTATTTGGTCTTTTTTTCATTGTAAATTAACTATTCATTCAAATTTCAAAAAAATTACATATTTAGAAACTAGACTCCATTCTACAAATATTAAAAAAATAAAAAAATGATTTTCAATTAGTTTTCAAAATTTATAGGGGTAGCACGGCCAAAATTCTATTTTTTAGGATGTGTCCACTTTGAAAATTAGTAAAAAATCAAATATTCATCAAAAAATTATTAGAAAAATCGGGCATAAACTACATGCTATTAGCTAATTTCTCACTGAAGCGATTTTAAAAATACCAAAAAAAAGTTGACCTTTTGAGGGAGCCACAAAACATGCTATGTTATGTTTTTTTGACAGAAAAAACACCGATTTCTGTGGCTCCCTCTTTTGAACCCCTTAATCTATGCCATTTTCAAAACAAAATAGTAGTTTAGAAAGTAGACTCGGAGCACTATGAACATTGTTTTGGTTGCATCCCCAAATTTTGAGTGTAACTATGCTCAATTTCTCATCCAAGACCAGTATTTCCTAATTTCAGAAAAAAAGTGGCCACTTAAGACCCCTTTTTGGCCCCCCATCTTCCTGCACTTACCCAAATCATTATATATTTATTGTCCTTGTCAAATCAAGTCCCCTTGGTAGAAAATATAATACATTAAAGTCCATGAATATATATATATATATGAAGACCCTCTTTGCTAGGGTCTAATTTTGTTCATAGATTGTACATTAACCTTATTAGGTCTCCTACTATTGGGCAATGTCTAGTTTGGTTCAACTAATAACATATATAAAGATAAAAACTACACTCATATACTTGGGGCACATGGTTTGGGTTCTTAATTTCATATTTATTGTTGAAGACACTACTCAAATGAAGTCACTATTCCCATAGGAATAGGAACACTCATCCTAAATTTATAAAATAAATAGTCAACATACATCCTCTAACTTAACCAAAATTTTATGTTAGCTCCATCTATTCTAATTGACATTCCTATGATAAAATTAGCAAACTTAAAATTATTGATAAGAAACTATGATGAAATGTAAAATTTCAACAACCTAATCATTTTCTTATTATTTCCAATTAACATGTGTTTTCAACATAAAGAATGGTAATAATAAAATAATCACCTATTATCTTTTAATAATCATAATGATCTAATTTAGCTTTGATAAATCCTAGGTGAACATAACATATGAATTAAAATTTTAACAACACATCTTAGGGTACTTATTTGATGTTTCAACTTGAATTTTTAATGTGTCTATTAAAACTATTTTAATTTCAATATTTAAAAAAATGTAAATGTCTCAAGTCAAATGTAGTAAAAACATAGTACTCTCAACAATCAGGTCCATATTTTTTCTTGATTAGTTCTACTTGTGCATAATTTGTATTAAGCTTTCTATTCATGGATATTTAATATTTACATTTCCATATATTAGATTAAGTTTATTTCTAGATATTTGTTTGTAAGTTTGCAATATGGATATAGTTGTGATTACATTTGTAAGTTTTTGATATGGATATTTGCAAATGATTAATTAAATATTTATTTATTTTTATATTCTTATTGTAAATGCAGGTGACCATCTAATGGATGAGTTTTAAATAGATGAAATTTTACAAAACCCCCCACCCCATCCACCTAGAAACACCCCATCCCCTCCACCTGAAAACCCCCACCCCCCCACCCCCTCCACCTAATGAGGCTCAATTGCGACAGTATCAATGAAAATATTAACACAATTGAGGAAAACATTAATTTGATTAATAATCAGCCTCACATGATGCTCCCCATGTAGTATGGTTTGTATCTTCAATGCAAACCATTATTGATTATGTTAGGTCTATTGATGCAAACCTAGATAAATTCTTCCTTTAGTGAAAGGAGAGGAGGCATTTTTATGTGGATAGTCATTCATATAAAGACATCCTTAATCTTCACCTTACCAAACAAACATTAGCCCCATTCTTTGTTCACCCCACAACTAATCAACTTATACCTGCAACAAAAAAAATATGAATTAAGTGGTGTAGGCATGAGGTGATCTTGAGACATTTTTGGGAGCGGTGGTGGATGGTGTTTGATCACCCACCACATGCTAATTTTGAGATACCACTATATTTTTTGAGAAAATTATAGGTGGAGTTTCAATTGGGTCAAAAACCTAATTATTTTGATATTAGACCATTCCATGGCGTTGGTGGTGGCATGCCACAACACAAGCTAGGGGCATGAATTGATCCTAGTCAACCTATTCTTGCTACTCCTATGGTTGCTCCTATTTTACCCATAATTCCTACACCTGTTCAGCACCAGGCAATATTGTCAAAAATAGGAACATTAAGTAGAATCTTGGGTAATCTCACTGAAAAAATACCCACATGGTAGTTGAATTTAGTGGTGGAGAGCATCATAGAGAGTCAGTGCATCTCATCATAGAGTCTCACACATGTCGATGACACATTTGTGTCAAAATTACAATCAACCATGTTATGGTCCTTCTCCTACATCCACATCAGATGTAGCTACATCAGATGTCAAGTCATACTTGAATCTACTATATTCTTATGATCATCCTACACAAGTACATGGACCACATTTTATTTTGTTTCAAGTGCATAATTTGAACGAATCAAAATTTATAATTAAGTATGAGTTTTAAATATATATTGTGAACTATTTGGTGTAGATATCAAGTTGCTCTAGGGCCTCAACATGATTTGATACATTGAGTTTTGCATCAATAGCTGTAGAGACTAGCACACCTTAGTAAACCAATATATATTAACCCTAAAACCATATGTATCTAGTTCTACTTGAAAATTTCTTCAAAACTTAGATATTATATTTAAATTAACAAGTGTATAATTAAATTTAACTATATACATGTGAAACATTTTTGTTGTAGCAAGGAGGTCACGTGGTAGTTTCCATGTCTGACCAACCACATGAAGGTGTTGCTTGTAGTGCTTCTCCATCCTCATCTATTATGCCTAAGTATTCCTTGGTGTGTCTTTTCAAAAATTGTACTAAATTTGTACTTTATTTTTTTGAGTTTATATAAATTTATATATGCCCATATATGTAAGTACAGGATGATAGTGTTGCAAGTATGGGCCTAACCGGTGTTGTCATTGATGTCAACATACTCATGTTGCATTAATGAGAAGGATTAGATGAGCTGTGTGCTAAGGATATTGAGAAAATGAGTCTTAATCAGGAACAGTCAAGAACAGTGATGACAAGAAGGTAAAAGTCCTCAATAGGTTGAGGATTAGAGAATGCAGTTTAAAGGGTTTGTAGATATAAGTCTTGAGATGCTCCAATCAAGTTTTCAAAGGTCTGCATGAAGATCTGAAGAAGTTATGGTCACTCAAGTAGAACTGATTCTGGTAGGTGTTGAGAGGTGACAAAGTGCAATAGATAGGTCTGGTGAGATCCAGAATTTCATTATCCCATTCTGCGGATTTGAGGGAGTGTTGAGGATGTTCCTGTGAAGTATCAACTAGATCAGTTCATGGGTTGAAGGTCTGGAAGAGCCTATTCATTTGTGACAGTGATGACAGACTGTGTTCTTGAAGCTCCGAATGAAATAGAGAAGAATTCTAGTAGGATGATGAAGTGCGGATGTTCTTGGTGATTTAGGGAAGGTTATGATGATCCTTGGATCATGTCCAGTTCATCTTAGTGGTCTGCATTAAAGTTAGAGTTTGCATTTAAAGAATAACCACGGATATTGGTGTTCTTCTTGAGACTGGCTGACTAGATGTATTACACGTCTTGCGGATGTTCTTGTAGGTGTTTTCCGACTTAGATGATTGTTCCTAAGTCGATGCCTTGTATAAATAAGGGATTGTGAAGTCATTTTGAAGCATGTCTTGTGGTGATGAGTGTGTGGTAGTGAAGGGAAGTGCGAAAGGTAGAGCAGAAGTATTGGGCTTAAATGGAACTGATTCAAGCATGCTGAAGATGCTATTCTCCAGTTCATAAAGGTGATACTTATTCCTTTGTAGACAGTGTGTCTCTTGTAGGCAGTGAGCCTCTTGTGAGCAGTGTGCTCGGGCAGTGAGCCCTAATTGGCATGTGCCATTTTGTTCTTTCTATTCTTCTAACAGAGAATACATTCTTGGGTTAATCACCCCATGGTTTTTCCCTTAACTGGGTTTTCCACGTCAAAATCTTGGTGTCTTATGTGTTGATATGCTTCTGCTTTTGATTTGAATGCATTATGGTTCATGATTAATATTATGCTAATCACTAAAGAAGATTCAAGTGTTTAAATTGAGAAAGTTTCATACAATTGATTCACCCCCCCTCTCAGTTGTATGCCCTAAGTCTAACAATTGTTATCAGAGCTAAGTTCCTCTAAAAAGAGCGTAACCACTTGAGGAGATCCAGGATGTCATCATACAAGAAGGATAGTCTGAAGTTTGATGGAACCAACTTTTCTCTTTGGAAAGGTCACATGAAATGTCACTTGCAGTGTATGGGAATGGCGTACTGGTCCATCGTCACTAAAGCATATGTACCTCCACGGGGTGATCCGACAACCCTAAATGAAATCATAGATGCTGAAAACAATCTATGGACCAAAGAGGCTCTTCTAAGTGCATTAACTGACTCAGAGCTCTCAAATGTTATTGACCTATCAACTGCCTATGAAATCTAGATTAAACTAGAACTTCTGCATGAAGGAGACGAGTATGTTAAATGTGCAAGGTTACAGAGTCTAAAAGGGAAATTTGAAAAACTAAAGATGAGAGATGATGAAAATATTACCACTTTTATGCCAATAGTGAATGAGTTGGTTTGTGGAATTAGAAATTTTGGTGGAGTCTTGGATGAAAATGAGATTGTTGGTAAAATTCTCAGATCCCTTCCTGCCTCTTACAAAATCAAGGTTGCTGCCATTGATGAATTCAAAGCTGGTCCAGGAGCACCTTCTCTGTAATGTAGGGACATATTTTCTTTTATTGTTTCATAAGGCTCTTAAGCCATTTCATATTGTAATAAGGATCAATTTGGTCCCATTGATGTAATTAAGCAAGGCAAACATGTGGTTTTGCTTGTTTGAGGAGTAAGACCAATAGCTAACTGATTTGAATATCAGTTTGCATGGTTGGAGGGAAATAACTGCTGTCTCTACCTCTTTTCTAGAGGTAGGCAGTATGCAACAGGAGGAGAAGTGTATGCACTATTGCAAAGATTTGATAATGAACAATAGAGTTTTCTAGGTGTAACATACTATTCCATCTGTGTGTTCTCATTTCCTTTATCTTGGTCTTAGATCTAGTGTATTCATGTATATCTAGATACTATTTATTAGTTCCTAGCGTTCCTGTAGTGTGTAGATGGTGGAACATTGTTAATTTTACAGAGATTGGTTTGTAACCTAGGAGTTAGGGTTGATTCATAAATGGAGACCCTTTCCTCTGTCCACTGAAATCCTCTGTAGTATCAGTGTGATGGGGGAAAGATATGTAGGCTTGTTGTTTTCCACATTCTCACCCAGAAATCTAGAGAATTTGGCTAGATTCGACTAGACATCTCCATGTGGCTAGTCGGGAAACTGATGTAAAGTGAACGGTGTCATTTAGGGATTAGATTGATACAAGTGGTCGAGGGTTTGATATATGAATTGGCCAAATTCCATTGTTCTGTCGAAGGGAATTCTGTTTCAGCGTCACAGAGCAGTTTGGAGTCCATCGGCGTAACACCGAGTATCAGAATAGCTTTTGGAAGACCTTCCGATAGACAAACTCTACCTGATGAGAAGGCATCGGTGACAAATGGACCCTGTCTGGCCAAAGGTGCATTCATTTTAAGATAAACCACATTGCATAGTGTCGAAGACACATGCAACCTTGTCTGACCAAAGATAGAGGAGAGGAAGTTGATCAGTGTGAGTTGTGGCTTCGGCGAACGAGAAGAAAGCTACACCAATAGGAAGTGTCTCACCAACGGTCAAGGTTCATCAGAGTGAAGTGCACGGTTGAAGTCTGGCAGAAGTGGAGAGTTTGGCCAACAGAATAGAATCTAAGGTCATCGGGGTGACTATCGTAAAGTGCCGTTGACGGGAGTATATCGGCAAGAGTGACGACATCAGAAAAGCCCATAGGAGTTATGCTGATCGATGGAGTGTCACCGATGAGGAGTTCATCGGCGTGAGACGGGGCATCGACTGGAGTTCACAAGCGATTGCCGATGGAGAGTGTGTTGCCGATAGGCAACTAACCAATATGGAGATATCGGTGGGACCGGAGTCATCGGAAGAGGAGATCGGAGTCATAGCGAAGAGGGAAGTCAACCCGACGAAGGTGATTAACCATTGTGGTTAAGCATTTGGAAGCTGCGGTCATCAGGAAGAGTATAGGGATCTGTGAGAGAAATTGGAAGTAGCTCGATAGTGATATGTTTGGCTGATAGGGAAGTTATCACCAAGACATAGCTCAGGTCTGGCTGATTATACTTTGAGGACTTTTCGTTGCACACTCTGCATCAAATTGGTATCAGAGCCAATATTCTAAATTACAACCGTGTATGTCAGACGAAGAGTTGGAGATAGAAACAGAGGCTAGCATAATGCCTCCCAAGTCAATGAGCAAAGTAGCCATCCAGAAGATGGTGGAAGAAATGCTCGAAGAGAGACTGAAGGAAGAAAGATCCAAAGAGAAGTATGGAAGCACTTCTAAGTCAGAGGAGGACAAAGAAGGAGAAATAGGAGAGAATCCTCAAGGAGAGGGTATGTCTGCTGATCAAAAGGCATTCCTGAACGCACTCAAGGGTCATGGAGATAGTGGTGATCCAAAAATGGAAGTTCCCACGTTCAATGGATGGAGATACTCTTGTGGACTGGATTGAAGCCATAAGTAATTACTTTGACTTCAAGGAGTACAGTGACAGCAAGAAGGTCAAATTTGTAAAAACCAGACTGAGAGGTTCTGCATTGGTTTGGTGGAACTACACCCAATGTGAAAGGGAGAAGGTTGGAAAGAGTCCAATCACCAAATGGAGTAGAATAGTGGCCATGTTGAGAACCAAGTTTTTGCCATGTGACTATGATTTGCAGACCATCAGAAAGTTTAATCATCTTAGGCAGAAAGATATGGATGTGGCTACATACACTGAAGAATTCCACAGATTGAGTATGAGAGCCAATCACAGGGAGGAGGAGAAAGAGATCGTGGCTAGATATCTTGATAGTCTAAGATATAATATACAAGATGAATTCAGTATGGTGGTTCCCAAGACTGTGGATGAATGTTTTCAATTAGCCTCTAGGGTAGAGGATAAGCTAAAAAGGAGAGGTGATCAAAATAATAGAGGAAGAGGTGGCAGGAACAATAGAGGAAGAGGTAATTTTGGCAGAGGACAGCCAAACAAAGGTGAAAGTTCAATTAAGCAAGTATCACATTCTGATACAGAATAGAAAGGTGGTGGTTTTAGAGGTTGGAGAAGACCTAATGGCAGAGGCAGAGGATCTGGAGTCTTCACTAGAAGATACTACAATTGTAATCAAGTAGGCCATACTGCAAACAAGTGCCCTCAGAAGGCATCTAGCTCTCATGATGGTGGGAGAAGGAACCAACTATTGCAGGATGATGATTGTCAGAGTGTAAACTCAACAATTGGTAGTGCTACACTAGTGCTTGAAGGAGAGAGCATGATGATTCAGAGAACCCTAGTGAAGATGCCATTGAAATAGGAGCCTCCACAAAGGAAGAATCTCTTTAGAACCCAAGGAGTAGCATATGGTAAGCTCTGTAAAATCATTGTTGATTCAGGTTCTACTAAAAATGTAGTGTCTGCAGAAATGGTAGAAAAATGTAGACTGAAAAGATTGCCCATGTTAGTCCTCATAAAATATCTTGGTTGAATAAGAATCAAAACTATTTTGTGGCAGAACAAACTTGGGTAGAGTTTGAACTAGGTGATTATAGGGATAAGGTGCTATGTGAAATTATTCCTATGGATGCTTGTCACCTTCTTCTTGGATGGCCTTGGCAATATGATGTGAAGGCACATCATGATGGTGAAAAGAACACATATGATCACTAAGAATGGTAAGAAGTTTCAGATGGATCCCTTACCAGAGCAGGTTGGAGAGAAGAACAATGGCAACAGTGTCATGTTAGTGAGTGGCAAAGAGTTCCTACAACTCATGAAGGAGGAGGATACCCAAGGGTATGCACTGATGATGAAGCCTGTAGATGTATCAAGTCAGCAAAGTAAGAAGCAGAAGGAAATTCGTTTGGAAGTGCAACAATTGTTGGACAGATACCAAGGTCTTGTGGTAGAGGATACACCTAATTCTTTACCACCTATGAGGGACATAAGTCATCAGATTGACTTGATTCCTGGAGCCACATTACCCAACAAGGCTGCTTACAAGTTGACACTACAATAGAATGAAGAGGTAGGTAGATGGATTCAAGAACTCTTGGAGAAAAGTTTGATTAGGAAAAGTCTCAGTCCATGTGCAGTCCCTAGTGTACTTGCTCCTAAGAAGGATGGAAAGTGGAGATTGTGTACAGACTCAAGGGCTATTAATAAGATCACCATAAGGTATAGATTTCCTATGCCAAGAATTGAAGATTTGTTGGACTCTCTTGGTGGTTCATGCTACTATTCCAAGATTGATTTGAAATCTGGTTATCACCAGATCAGAATAAGGCAGGGAGATGAGTGGAAAACTACTTTCAAGACTAATGAGGGTCTTTATGAATGGCTTGTTATGCCATTTGGTCTTAGCAATGCTCCAAGTACATTTATGTGCCTGATGAATGAGGTATTGGTTGAATTCATTGGTAAATTTGTTATTGTATATATTGATGACATATTAATCTTCAGTAGGACAAAAGAAGAACATATGAAGCATATTGAGTAGGTGTTGGAGAAGCTACATGAGCACAAGTTGATGATCAACTTAGACAAGTGTGAGTTCATGAAAACAAAACTTATATACCTTGGATTTGTGATTTCTAATGGCTGTTTGAAGATGGATCCCTCTAAGGTTGAGGCTATTCTGAATTGGCCTACTCCTAAGACAGTTGGAGAAGTAAGAAGTTTCCATGGATTGGAAACTTTTTACAGGAAGTTTATCAGAGGTTTCAGTCACATTAGTGCTCCCATCCTCAACACCATCAAGGTTGGAGTCAAATGTAGATTCCAATGGACAAAGGAAGCGATGTTGGCTTTGAGTTGTTGAAAACAAAGGTAGTTGAGTTACCTACTTTAGTACTTCCTAATTTTGATAAGGTGTTTGTTGTTGAGTGTGATGCTAGTAAGCAAGCTATTGGTGCTGTTCTTAGCCAAGAAGGACACCCAGTTGCATTCTTCTCAGAGAAGCTGAATGAGGCCAAGCAGACGTATTCTACCTATGACCTAGAGCTCTATGCAATGGTGCAAGCTCTGAGAAAATGGAGACATTATTTGCTACCAAAAGAATTCATTGTTTTCACTGACAACCATGCTCTTAGTTTCCTAAATAGTCAAGAAAAATTGAACCATAGACATGTTAAGTGGGTGGAACAGTTACAATTTATACCTTCACAATTAAGCACAAAAAAGGTGTTTCTAATAAAGTGGCTGATGCTTTAAGTAGGAGGTTGCTTATTGTTCAGGAAATTCAGTTAGAAAGCATGGGTATTGACTGCTTGAAGGAATTGTATAAAGAAGATTCAGATTTCAAAGAGGCTTATGATGTTTGTGTGAATTTGGCTAACACATTTCATGGTGCATATTCAGATTTTGTATTACAGGAAGGACTTTTGTTTAAAGGCAATTTGTTGTGTAGTCCTAAGTGTTCTATGAGGGACAATAACATTAAGGAGAAGCATAATAGTTCTTTGGGAGGACATTTTGGCTTAGACAAAACACTGGAACAAGTTACAAGGTTCTATTTCTAGCCAAAGGTGCAATCTGATGTGAGAAGGTATGTTGCTAGTTGTGCAATTTGTCAAAGGGCTAAGGGTGTGTCTTCAAATGCAGGTCTATACCAGCCCCTTCCTATTCCCAACAGGCCTTGGGAAAGTATCAGTATGGATTTTGTACTTGGGTTACCTAGAACTCTCAGAGGAGTGGATAGTGTGTTTGTTATTGTTGATAGGTTCAGCAAGATGGCTCATTTTGTGCCATGTAAATACACAAATGATGCATCTCATATTGTAGGTTTGTTTTTCAGAGAGGTAGTAAGAATACATGGTTTACCATTGTCAATTGTAACAGACAGGCATTCTAAGTTTGTAGGTCACTTTTGGAGGACCTTATGGAGAAAGTTGGGCACTCAGTTGTCTTTTTCATCAGCCTACCATCCACAAACTGATGGTCAGACTGAAGTAGTTAATAGGTCCCTTGGAAACCTTCTACGATGCCTTACAAAACAACATGGTTTGGCATGGGACTTAATTATCAGTCAGGCTGAATATGCCTACAATGATTTAGTGAACAGGAGTACTAGTAAAAGTCCTTTTGAGGTAGTTTATTGTTTTCACCCAAGGGGGCCACTTGAATTGAAGGATCTCCAAGGATGGGATAAAAGGAGTGCACTTGGTGAAGATTTTGCTACTTCCATGAAAATAGTCCATGATCAAGTCAAGTTGCAATTGGAAAAAATAGTCACAAAGTACAAAGAAAGGGCTGATATGAAGAAAAGAGAGGTGCAGTTCAAAGTGGGAGATTTAGTTTTGGCATATCTGAGGAAAGAAAGGTTACCAAAAGGACAGCCAACTAAACTTTTGATGAAGAAGATTGGGCCATGCAAAGTAGTGCACAAATTTGATCTAAATGCATATGAGATTGAGTTACCATCTGGTCTTGGTATCTCTCCTATTTTTAATGTTTGTGATCTTTATCCTTTCAGAGCTCCATTGCCTGGTGATAATGGATCAGATGTGGTGGATGCAGATTGGATCAAAGATTTGCCTCCAAGTAAGCCTTTACAGTTGGAATGCATTTTGGATTCCAAAATTGTCAAGAAGACAAGAAAGGGTGTGTACAAAGACTACTTGGTCAAGTGGCAGGATCTTCTTGATTCAGAGGCAACTTGGATGAGTGAAGCAGATATTCTGAAGCATGGGAAGACACTTAAGTAGTTAGCAACTCAAGGGACTTGAGTTTTTCCTACAGGGGGAGTATGGTGCAGGAGCACCTTCTCTGTAATGCAGGGTCATATTTTCTTTTATTGTTTCATAAGGCTCTTAAGCCATTTCTTATTGTAATAAGGATCAATTTGGTCCCATTGATGTAATTAAGCAAGGCAAACATGTGGTTTTGCTTGTTTGAGGAGTAAGACCAACGGCTAACTGATTTGAATATCAGTTTACATGGTTGGAGGGAAATAACTGCTATCTCTACCTCTTTTCTAGAGGCAGGCAGTATGCAACAGGAGGAGATGTGTATGCACTGTTGCGAAGATTTGATAACGAACAATAGAGTTTTTTGGGTGTAACATACTATTCCATTTGTGTGTTCTCATTTCCTTTATCTTGGTCTCAGATCTGGTGTATTCATGTATAACTAGATACTATTTGTTAGTTCCTAGCGTTCCTGTAGTGTGTAGACGGTGGAACATTGTTAATTTTACAGAGACTGGTTTGTAACCTAGGAGTTAGGGTTGATTCATAAATGGAGACCCTTTCCTCTGTCCACTGAAATCCTCTGTAGTATCAGTGTGATGGGGGAAAGATATGTAGGCTTGTTGTTTTCCACATTCTCACCCAGAAATCTAGAGAACTTGGCTGGATTTGACTAGACATCTCCATGTGGCTAGTCAAGAAACTGACGTAAAGTGAACGGTGTCATTTGGGGATCAGATTGATACAAGTGGTTGAGGGTTTGATATATGAATCGGCCAAATTCTATTGTTCTGTCGAAGGGAATTCTGTTTCGGCGTCACAGAGCAGTTTGGAGTCCATCAACGTAACACCAAGTATTGGAATAGCTTTTGGAAGACCTTTCGATAGACAAACTCTACCTGATGAGAAGGCATCGGTGACAAACGGACCCTATCCGGCTGAAGGTGCATTCATTTTAAGATAAACCACGTTGCATAGTGTCAGAGACACATGCAACCTTGTCTGACCGAAGATGGAGGAGAGGAAGTTGATCAGCGTGAGTTATGGCTTCAGTGAACAAGAAGAAAGCTATGCTGATAGGAAGTGTCTCACCGATGATCAAGGTGTTGGCAAGAGACACTATATGGATTCATGGTTGTTGTCATTGATGGCAACAAAGGTCATTCCACATATCCGCAAGTCATGATATATCTCTACCGGAAGTCAGATTGAAGATTGTTGTGGTCCGGTGAACAAGAACAGAGCATGTGGCAAGGTCCGACAGATTGGTCCGGATCTCTCAGAGGAAGTGTCTTGGCACAGTGCGGATCTGGGGAAGTCAAGAGGACTATCTTGAGTAGTATATTCCAAGGATTTAGCCTCCGGAGATGGACAAGGAAAAAGATATGAATAGTTGAGTACCGGATTCCTGAGAGACAGTGAAAACAGAGGAAGAACTGACTGACTGAGTATCAAACTACCTTCCGGATGTGTTACAGATGATGATAAAGGTTGCGGAGGCATGAATCATGTTTGGCCGACATAATTGATGATATCTACAAGTATATGCTTGATCCGCATTGCTTGGTGAGCAAGGATTCAGCCGACAGAACTAAGTTTGTAAGAAACTAGACTGTTCCGGATGCCGACTAGAAAGATGATGAAATTACTTGTGCGGATATATATAGAGGATGGATTTAGTGGTAAAGTGTGCGAATGTGTGTGTGGATATGCGAACAAGTCCAGAGTAGAGCAGAAGTAACAAGAAAGATCCGGTATGTGAAAGGACAGCAGACTAAAGAACAGAGGAAAGATGAAGTGCAGCAGATCAGTATACTGAACCTAACCGGAACTGAACTCCAGCATATGCAGATGCCTCCAATCAGTTCAAGACTGTGATTCTAATCACTTTGTAAGACAGTGTGTCTTCTTGTAGGCAGTGAGCCTCTTGTGAGCAGTGTGCTCGGGCAGTGAGCCCTAATTGGCAAGTGCCATTTTTGTAATTTCCTATTCTTCTAACAGAGAATAATTCTTGGGTTAATCACCCCGTGGTTTTCTCCCTTAACAGGGTTTCCACGTCAAAAATACTGTGTCATGTGCTTCTTACTTCATGGTTTATGTTTTGTGTTTGATTTTATGCTGCTTCAATTAAAAGGAAAGTTTAATAAGGAAAATAATTAGGATAACTGATTCACCCCCCCCCTCTCAGTTATCAACAATTGGTATCAGAGCCAAGTTCCTCCTAATAGAGCCTAACAGCTTGAGGAAGATCTGGGATTTCAAATGGATGCATATGGTTTAAAGGAGCAACTCAAGACTGCCCTTGAGGATCTTGAACAGTCAAATTCTGAAGTCAGTGAATTAAGAGAAAGACTCAAACAGGCTGATGAATTCATGAGGGAATTAAAAGACAAATTAAGTCTCTCTATGAAAAAGAGAAAGGAGCTGCTCCAACAGTTGGCAAGACAAAGTGAAGAAAGCAATACAAATGAAGAATTGACTGAGCAAACCAAGTTATGTGAAAAGTTATCAAAAGAAGTCATCATGTTAAGACATGAAATGGAATCAGGAACTATAAAGTTCACTCAAGAGATTGAAGAAAAAAGAAAGGCTGAAGACAATCTAAAACAATCTCTTAAGGAAAAATCAGAAGAATGCCACCAGATGGACAGGATTATCAGACACCTTGAATCTGATCTTGAAGATTCCAAAGATAATGAAGGAAAACTTGAGGATCAAATTGCCTCTCTCAAAAGAGACCTTCAAACAGCAAATGAATATAAAGAGAAATTCAAGATAAGTTCTGCTCAACTTGAAGTTCTTCTTGGAAGTCAAAAGAGGACAGATGACAAGTATGGCTTGGGATATGAGAAAGGAGAAAGCTCCGGATCCGGTCAGAAGAATCTTGGATCAGAAAATCCAAGGAGCAGGCCTAGAAGACCTCCGGTAAGACAGCCAAATGCTCAAAAATATCCATCCTTCAATGGATACTGCCACAGCTGCAACCATTTTGGTCACAAAGCTAATCAATGCAGAATGAGAATGAATCAGATTAATTCATCCTTCTCCGGACAATGCTTCAACTGCAAAAGGTATGGACACAAATCCCATGAATGCAGAATTATGCAAGTAAACAAATCATTCAAAGGTAGATGCTTTACATGCAATAGAGTAGGTCATATGGCTAATCAATGCAGATCAAGGGGATATCAGTTAAATATGCAAAGAAATGTTATTTGCCAAATCTGCAATAAGTCCGGTCATAATGCTAAAGTCTGCAGAAACAAGAATCAGGACAAAAGAGGTCCGGTGTATAATCAGAATCAAGACAAGGGTAAACAAAAGATGAATGCGGATGAAGTTAGGAATCAGATGAGCAAGATTTGGGTGAAGAAAAACTCAGAGAATGTAGAGGTTGGATCCGCACCAGATTCTGGTGCTGATATTTCTTCCGGAAATTAAAAGGTGAGCTCAGGCTCAGGGGGAGACTCAAAGAAGATTCTGTTCCCCCAGCCAAACAAGTTGTGCCGGATGTGGCACAAGATGCGGATTAAAGGGTTTGTAGATATAACTCCTGAGATGCTTCAGTCAAGTTTTTAGAGGTCCGCATGGAGTTATGAAGAATCTGTGTTCGATTAAGTTAGACCTGTTCAGGGAGGTGCTCCGGTATGATAAAGGATTACAAAAGGTCCGGAGAGATCCGGAAGTGCACGATCTTGTCTTGCGGATTGGACAGAGTATTTGGGATGTTCTTGTAATATGTTACCTAGATTTATTCATGATTTAAAGATCCGGATGATATTCAGTGATCAGGACTAATCCGGGATACTCCAAGCTGTCCAGACATGGTAAACCGGAATAATGCAGGTGAAGCATTTATTGCAGACAGATATTAGGGTTTGCGGAGCAATATAAGGGATTTCTCAAAAGTTATCTGCTCATTCTACACTTGAGAAGAAGTGAATAGTGGAGCTCTGCAACAAGGTTCATCAAGCACACCAAGGATCTCCTGCCGAAGCTATTGCATAAAGAAATCAATCCAACCACTCCGTGCAAACCGAAGGCGCTTAAGGTATTCTTCGTTTTTCATTGCCTCACTGCAAATCCTTGAAGAATGGCTACTCCAAACATAGTTAAGATCTCTGATAGACCTCGCCCCTCATTCAAGAAACATCCCTACAAATCATTGGAGGTAGATCCACTAGGAGCCTTCTCTAGTGTTCCCCACGGAGTCTTACATACTGAAGATATTAGGGTTTACATACACGCAAACATTGAGGAATTTGGGGAATTCAAATTAAGAGACCTCTATCACAAGCAACTGATAGACAATGCTTTTGAGCTCAAACCAGAGTATAAGGGTATCCAGAAGAAACAATTTGAGCAATTCATTCATTTCCCTAGCTTTGAAGAAGATGAATGGGTCCGGTATGTACTGAGCAGGATGCATGACAACTTCCTTTGGCTAGATAGACCCTGTAAGATCACAAAAGAAGCAATTAGAGCAGTAACTGGTCTATACTCTTCCGGGGGGGTACCTATCCTCAAATCTGTCAAGAACAACGTTGTAACTGAGGCCACCGGATCAAAATATGATAAGAGGGCAATGACCATTGAAGATATTTCGGATCCGGATATCAAATATGCATCAATGATAATAGGATACAAGATCTATCACTCCAGCAGGGAGAATTCTGTATCCGGAACTGCAATATACACAGCATATGAAATGCTAAGAAAGAATGCAGATTATGATCTTTGTGAACTACTACTAAGCCAATTGATGGAAAATGTACAGAAAATCAAGAAAGACAAGAAGAACTCCTTTAAGTATGGTACTCTCATTGTATGTCTATTCTTTTACTTCATGAATGAGCTACCCGGAACAAGTGGATGGATATGGCAGAATGACAAACCTGTTGCAGTCCAGATAAGAGACTATTTGCATGGACTTGGGGATGCAAAAGCGAGAAATACAGCTCTATGGGGATACTTCAAAAACTTTCAGAGCATGATGCAAGCAAGAGAGAGAATTCCCCAGTCTCTCATTGAGAAATACAAGGACTCAGTATGTTTTATGGTTGACACTGATCAGTGCCTAATGGAGGCAGTGGAGCCAAGGACTGTCTGGATCATGCCCATGGGGTATGAAGTTGATGAACAGATAGTAGAGCTGCATGTTCAACACATGCTAAGTCAGCCCAAAGATCCTAAGGCAGAAAGGTTTGGAACCTTTGAGGAGCTGAGCGTGAAATTACATGTAGAACTCAGGGAACCTGAGATTAAGAGAAAAGTGAGAAAAGAAGTAGAGCACATTGCTCAAGGCCTAGGCATCTCAAAAGAGGCACTTGATGCCAGCCGGGAAAAGAGGAGAAAGGCTGAGGAAGAAGAGAAAAGCACAGAAAGTGTTCCGGTTGAAACCCCCACCCGGACCAGATCATCAAAGAGATCTGCACCTTCCACAACCAAAAGCTCAAAACCGGAAGTCCAGGCATCCGGTAAAAGATCCAAGACAAAAGCATCAAGGGCTTATGAAAGCCAAAAGGATGAAGAGGAAACAGAATCAGATAAGGAAGTTAGAGAAGTAAAGAAACAGAAGAAGAAAGGATCCGGTAAGCCCTCCACAGGCCAAGACAAGGATGAAATGGCAGAGGTAACTGTTGAAAAGCCCACTCTGTCACTAGAGAGCATAATCAAGTCGGTCACGGTGGATGGAAACCTTCAACCAATGACTGAATCCTATGATGACTTCAGTGAGGCAGACCAAAAGACTCTGCAGGAGGCCACAGTGAAATATCTCAACATATATAATAAGGCTTTCATTGAAATAATATCTCTTATTCCTAAAAGCCTAGAAAAGGAAATGGAAGTGAGGAAAAATAATGCTCATGCTAAAGATCTTGAGATCCGGGAGCAGATAGCTATTCAGCTATATCCTCAAATTGATCCCAAGACAATGAACATGATCTTCAAGGACTGCAAAGATGAGTTCAGAAGTAAAGCCAGGATGAATCAGCTCATGCTTGGTGAGACTGACAAAGTGGCACAAGAGACAGAAGAGATCCTCCGGAAGGCCTTCAAAAGGTTCAATCTTCCTGTTGTAGAGGACTTAGGTGCAGAAACAGCTGCTGACTTGGAATCTTCTGTTCCAGAAGAAGTGAGCCCTGAACAGACAAGTGAGGACTTGGGACCCTCTGCTCCAGAAGAAGTGACCCATGAACAAGCAAGCATCTCTCCTCCGGTTTCCCCTACAGTCTCCGGATCCAAAGAAGAAGAGCAATTGCAGGAGAAGGAAGCAGTGGTGACAGACAAAGAGGTTGACAGTTCTAAGACTGCAGAAGAAAAGAAACATCTGTCTCCGGCAAGAGACACTGCACAAACTGTTCAACAATTTTTGAGCAAAGAAACTCTAGAGATTGATGAACCGGAGCTTCTAAAAGGTCCATTTGATTTTGACTCTCTCTCTCCGGTACAAACAATGAAGATAGCTTCATTTGCAAATGCCAAGGCAAATGAAAAGCTCCTGAAGTCTCATATGGAAGACTGTGAGTTGATAGAGGCTGCTTCCGGAGTACTTGTAAAGATCATGCCATCAATCCAAATAGATCCGACTGCCTCCACTTCCGGTAATCTAAAAACCTTAGTCAGCAGTATTGATACACATTTTAATTCTCTAGAAAAATCAGCTGAAGACAAGGTCCGGAAGGAATTTTTGGATAAGAGATTTTCTGAAATATTAGAATTAATCTCTAAGGATAGGAAGATTGTAAGCATTGGAATAAAGAGCTTAGAAAATGCTCTTAAGGATGGCGGTGACATCTACAAATTTTGTATATCTTGGTCAAAGGCAACAACAGCAATTGACAAGAAAATAAAAGAAGAACAGGACAAGCTTCAAAGCTTATCTCAAAGTTTTGATCCTCTCTCTTCCTCTATAATAAATCAAGAATGTCAGACTATTGCAGTCTTGAATGAAATAAAGAATCTTGAGAAGGAGAGGAAGAACATTACCAACCGGATGGGAGAACTTAGAAGGATTATAGTCCCTAAGTTGGAAACGATGCATGAGGCCATCAGTGATGCCCAGACCACCGCCCATACAAAAGATCCGACAGATCTCAGGCGGGCAGAAGCTTTTGTATTTTTGTTGAGTGGTCACATTTCAATCCTGGACAGAATGAAGCTTAGTTGGGCTACTGAAATGGTTCAACTGCAGACATCCTTTGCAGACATTCTGCAGTATATGTGAGTATGTAAATATGCGGCTATATATAGAAAATTTTTGAAAATTTTGGTGTGCGGACCCTACCCTTTGCCATTGATGTCAAAGGGGGAGTGAGGAGCAGTGAAAAATGAGGAATCCAACTCAGGGGGAGTTCCGGAAATTGTATATAAAGACAGAGAAGACAGAGCATCAGCAAAGGGGGAGCATAGTGTAAACACTTAGTCATTTTTCACTAAGTGTTGCCATCAATGCCAAAGGGGGAGATTGTTGGCAAGAGACACTATATGGATTCATGGTTGTTGTCATTGATGGCAACAAAGGTCATTCCACATATCCGCAAGTCATGATATATCTCTACCGGAAGTCAGATTGAAGATTGTTGTGGTCTAGTGAACAAGAACAGAGCATGTGGCAAGGTCCGACAGATTGGTCCGGATCTCTCAGAGGAAGTGTCTTGGCACAGTGCGGATCTGGGGAAGTCAAGAGGACTATCTTGAGTAGTATATTCCAAGGATTTAGCCTCCGGAGATGGACAAGGAAAAAGATATGAATAGTTGAGTACCGGATTCCTGAGAGACAGTGAAAACAGAGGAAGAACTGACTGACTGAGTATCAAACTACCTTCCGGATGTGTTACAGATGATGATAAAGGTTGCGGAGGCATGAATCATGTTTGGCCGACATAATTGATGATATCTACAAGTATATGCTTGATCCGCATTGCTTGGTGAGCAAGGATTCAGCCGACAGAACTAAGTTTGTAAGAAACTAGACTGTTCCGGATGCCGACTAGAAAGATGATGAAATTACTTGTGCGGATATATATAGAGGATGGATTTAGTGGTAAAGTGTGCGAATGTGTGTGTGGATATGCGAACAAGTCCAGAGTAGAGCAGAAGTAACAAGAAAGATCCGGTATGTGAAAGGACAGCAGACTAAAGAACAGAGGAAAGATGAAGTGCAGCAGATCAGTATACTGAACCTAACCGGAACTGAACTCCAGCATATGCAGATGCCTCCAATCAGTTCAAGACTGTGATTCTAATCACTTTGTAAGACAGTGTGTCTTCTTGTAGGCAGTGAGCCTCTTGTGAGTAGTGTGCTCGGGCAGTGAGCCCTAATTGGCAAGTGCCATTTTTGTAATTTCCTATTCTTCTAACAGAGAATAATTCTTGGGTTAATCACCCCGTGGTTTTCTCCCTTAACAGGGTTTCCACGTCAAAAATACTGTGTCATGTGCTTCTTACTTCATGGTTTATGTTTTGTGTTTGATTTTATGCTGCTTCAATTAAAAGGAAAGTTTAATAAGGAAAATAATTAGGATAACTGATTCACCCCCCCCCTCTCAGTTATCAACACAAGGTTCATCGGAGTGAAGTGAACCATTGGGAAGCATAGTTGAAGTCTAGCAAAAGTGGAGAGTCTGGCTGACGGAATAGAATCTAAGGTCATCGGGGTGACTATCATGAAGTGCCACCAACGGGAGTATATTGGCAAGAGTGATGACATCAGAAAAGCCCATAGGAGTTATGCTGATCGATGGAGTGTCACCGATGAGGAGTTCATTAGCGTGAGACGGGGCATCAGCTGGAGTTCGCAAGCGATTGCCGATAGGGAGTGTGTTTCTGATAGGTAACTAACCGATACGGAGATATCGGTGGGCCTGGAGTCATCAGAAGAGGAGATCAGAGTCACGGTGAAGAGGGAAGTCAACCCAACGAAGGTAATTAACCATTGTGGTTAGGCATTTGGAAGCCACGGTCATCGGGAAGAGTATAGGGATTGACGAGAGAAATTGGAAGTAGCCTGATAGTGATATGTTTGGCTGATAGGGAAGTTATCGCTAAGACATAGCTCGGGTCTGGCCAATTATACTTTGAGGAATTTTTTTTGCACACTCTGCATCAAAAGCCCATACAACTATCACAAGAGACCAATTGGCTGGCAAATTGGCTACTTTTGAAATAACCAAATTTGGAGATGACCCCCCAAAATAGAATCTGCACTCAAATCCAGTGCCTCTGTGAAAGGTAAACAGGGATTTGATCCAGGAGAGAACTCATCAAGGAAATTGTCATGGTATGAAAAAGTAAGAGAAGACTTGGAAGAAGAAGAAGTACAAACTGCTCAACTTGAAGCCCTCATTGCAAAGAGATTGCTAAGAGGATCTGGTAAGTATGAAGGAAAATTGCCTTTTAAGTGTTTTAACTGTAATAAGATTGGTCATTTTGCCTCAAAATGTCTGGAAAGATTTTCAAAGACAAATCCTAACAGATCAAGGTTCCAAAAGAATTGTTACAATGTTCATGAAGAAGATGATAATGAAGGAGTAACAGATGATGAATTAGAGATAGGAAACAAATCCAAAAGTGAATGGGTGTTTATTACCATCAAGGAAGAAGAACCAATATCCTCTGTATCTATTAATCATAAAGTTGTAGAAAGAGCTCTGGCTACCCAAGTTGAAGAAAAGAATGATTGGGTCATTGAAAGTGGTTGCTCTCACCACATGACAGGTGACAAGAATAAGTTCATAGATTTGGAAAGGTGTGAAGGAGGAGTGGTGAAGTTTGGTGATAATTCTACTAGTAGAATCAGAGGAAGAGGAACTATTTCTTTTAATGGAAGAAACAAAACTGGTAATGTACTATACCTTGAAGGTTTGGAGCACAATCTTCTCAGTGTTGGATAGTTGGTGGACAAAGGCTATGATCTCTGATTCAAGGATGGAAAATGCAAAATCTTTGAAAGATCCGGAACATAGATTGCATCCGGTACTCAAACTAAAGGTAATATCTCCCACTTGGTTGGTACTGGTAAAAGATGCTTATTTGTTCAAGTTGGTCAGAGTTGGTTATGGCATAGAAGGATGTGTAATGTGAATTTTGATAATATCACCAAGATAAGCAATACTCAGGCTATAAGAGATCTTCCAAAATTGGTGAAACCTACTAAGAGCTTGTGCAAGGAATGTCAGTTGGGTAAGCTGAGCAAAGTCACATTCAAAAGCAAGGAACTGTCTTCTACCAGACTATTGGACTTAGTTCACACTGATCTTTGTGGTCCGGCAAGAACCAGAAGTATTCAAGGTGATAGATACTTCATGCTGCTAATAGATGACTATTCCTGGATGATGTGGGTAACCTTTCTAAAGGAGAAATCAAAAGCTCTTGAGAAATTCAAAATATTCAAGGCTATGGTAGAAAATGAAACAGGAATAAAGTTGAAATGTCTAAGGTCTGATAGAGGTGGTGAATTCACATTCAGTGAGTTCATAGAATTCTATGCAAAACATGGAATTAAGAGACAGTTGTCTACTCCGAGGACTCCACAGTAGAATGGAGTAGTGGAGAGAAAGAACCGGACCATCCAGGAAGCATCTAGGACTATGATGATGGAAGCAAATGTTCCTCAAATCTATTGGAGAGAAGCTATCAGCAATGTAGTCTATACTCTTAATCGAGTTCAAATCAGAAGCAATATCGGTAAGACCCCTTATGAACTCTAGTTTGGCATTACTCCTATTGTAAGATATTTCAGAGTCTTTGGTAGCAAATGTTACATCAAAAGAGATGAAGATTTAGGCAAGTTTGATGCTAGAAGTGATGAAGGAATATTCTTGGGTTACTCTACTCAAAGAAAAGCATACCAGTGTCATAACAAGAGACTAAGAAAGATGATAGAAAGTACAAATGTAAAGGTTGATGAGGGAATAGAGAAACCCTCAAGGTTTTATGAATATGATGAAGATGATCAAAATGGTGTTCTAGTTCAAGGAGCTCAATCCTCTTCTGAAAATTAGATTCAGACTGATCCGGTAAATCAGGAAGAAGAGATAGGTTCGAATGAGCCTGATCAAGAAGCAGAAGTGCAAGAAACTCCCAAAGTTCCAAGGTATGTAAGACTGAACCACTCTGAAGATCAGATCATAGGTGACAAAAGCAAAGGTGTACAAACAAGAAGGAAAATTGCTCAAAATTTAGATGAATATTGTCTAATTTCAAAGATTAAACCTAAGACAATAAATGAAGCCTGCAATGATGAAAACTGGACCAAAGCAATGGAGGAAGAATTGATGCAAATTGAGAAAAATCACACTTGGGATCTTGTTCCCAGACCTAGAAACAAGAATGTGATTGGAACCAAATGGGTCTTCTGGAACAAACTAAATGAAGTTGGTGAAGTAATCAGAAATAAAGTCAGATTGGTCTGCAAAGGCTACTCTTAAATAGAAGGAATTGATTTTGAAGAAACCTTTGCTCCAGTGGCAAGAATTGAAGTAGTCAGATTATTTCTTGCATTTGCTACCTTCAAGGATTTCAAGGTGTATCAGATGGATGTCAAATCTACTTTCCTGAATGGTGACTTAGAAGAAGAAGTGTACATTAAACAACCAGATGGATTTTAGTTATCTGAGCATGGTGATATGGTCTGCAAATTAAAGAAGGCATTGTATGGACTAAAGGAAGCCCCAAGAGCATGGTATGAAAGACTGGACAAACATCTTTTGAAGATTGGTTTCAACAAAGGTACTGCTGATAGTAACCTATATTTCAAAATTGATCATGAAAATATCTTGATTGTTGAAGTATTTGTTGATGATATCATCTTTCGAGGAAGAGACAGTATGTGTAAAACCTTTGCAAATCAAATGAAAAGTGAGTTTGAGATGTCAATGCTCGATGAAATGAATTTCTTCTTGGGTCTGCAAATTACTCAGACAAAGAAAGGAATCTTTATTTCCCAGACCAAATATGTGAAAGAACTGTTGAGAAAACTTGGAATGGAAGATTCAAAGCCAATCAACACTCCCATGGCAACCAGATGTAAGTTGAGTAAAGATGATGACTCCCCTAAGACAGATCAGACAAAGTACAAATCAATGATTGGAGGATTATTGTATCTCACTCAAACTAGACCAGATATAATGCAGGTTGTTGGTCTTGTGGTGAGATTCTATGCTGATCCCAGAGAAGCCCATGTCATGGAAATTAAAAGGATTTTTAGGTACCTAAAAGGAACAGTTGAGTATGGTCTGTGGTATCCTAGAGATCATAATTTTTCTCTTCATGCATATACAGATGCAGATTGGGTAGGAGATGTGAATGGTAGGAAGAGTACCAATGGAGGAGCATTCTTTTTGGGAAAAAGATTGGTTTCTTGGCTAAGCAAGAAACAAGAGGCAATATCCCTTTCTACAACTGAAGTAGAATACATTGCAGTAGCAGGTAGTTGCACTCAAGTTTTATGGATGAAGAAAATGCTAAGAGATATTAAAGTAGAATATGAGGAGCCTATCACAATTTTCTATGATAATTCAAGTGCAATAAATATTTCTAAGAATCCGGTATTGCATTCTAAGACTAAGCATTTATCTATCAAGTTTCACTTTCTGAGAGAGCAAGTGAACAAAGATGAAGTCAAATTGGAGTATGTGCCCTCCAAGGATCAAATTGCAGATATCTTTACTAAACCTCTTCCCAAGGACTCTTTTGAGTATCTCAGGGAGAAGTTAGGGGTTATTGCCCCTACGGTGATGAACTAGGATGCACTGATGTGCATCAATCCGGTGGATATCATAGTCATATCTTTTGATCCGGATTGATGATAAGGGAGCTACTACTCAGGGGGAGCAGATGATATGTTATGACGTAATGAAGTTGCAAGTATGAGCCCTTTGTCATTGATGTCAAAGGGGGAGAGAAGACATGTGAAAAACAAGTGGTTGCTGATCAAAGGGGGAGCAATAAAGGAAGAGAAGACATGTGAATAGTTGTTACTATTAGGGGGAGTTGTGACAGCAAGGAGAAGTTCTTGTCTTGGTGGTTTTTCACATCATATGTTGCCATCAATGACAAAGGGGGAGATTGTTGCAAGTATAGGCCTAACCAGTGTTGTCATTGATGTCAACATACTCATGTATTAATGAGAAGGATTAGATGAGCTGTGTGCTGAGGATTTTGAGAAAATGAGTCTTAATCAGGAACAATCAAGAACAGTGATGACAAGAATGTAAAAGTCCTCAATAGGTTAAGGATCAGAGGATGCAGTTCAAAGGGTTTGTAGATATAAGTCTTGAGATGCTCCAGTCAAGTTTTTAGAGGTCCGCATGAAGATCTGAAGAAGTTATGGTCACTCAAGTAGAACCAGTTCTGGCAGGTGTTTAGAAGTGATAGAGTGCCACAGATAGGTCCGGTGAGATCTAGAATTGCATTATCCCATTCTACAGATTTGAGGGAGTGTTGAGGACATTCCTGTGAAGTATCAACTAGATTGGTTCATAGGTTGAAGGTCTCGAAGAGCCTATTTATTTGTGACAGTGATGATAGACTGTGTTCTTGAAGCTCCAAATGAAGGAGAGAAGAATTCTGATGCAGAGGCATCCACGCTAAAACCTTGACATACAACATGTATGTCTACAACCCATCATCATATTTTCTCTTGCCGACTGATATCCTCCTGCAGACAAACCTTCGACCTTTCGCCTGTCAGCAGCATCATCATATCCGACTATCGGCAGCATCATCATATTCAGCATGCGCAAACATCCTCCTGATGTCCACTGTTCATCTTAGCGCCAAACGCTTTCTGCAGCATCATGATGTTCAACATCATGTTCATCAGCAGGATATAAAATATCCGGTTCCCTCCATATATCCTGATGATGACAACTTCATGCACCTTTCCTTTGATGCTTACATCACCCCGAAATCCTGATGACGATTATCCTGATGACGATGACATCAGATGCAGCTCCTCCAATATCCTGCTGTCGGCCAAACATAACATTATCGGCCTGCGATGGTTTTATCAACCCGATCTTCTACCTTATGCTGATACGTTCCTCCTCGGCAACACCTGATGATGATCACCCCGAAACGCATTCACCTTATGCAAACTACTGCATCATGCTCACCTCCATCTACTCGGATGACGCCTGAAGTAACTGCAGGATATACACAGAAATATCCTGATGATGCCGTTGCGATGGATTTTCAACCTTAACGGATTCTGATCCGCCGAACCTCCTAAGGTGAACCGATTTGCTTTCAGGGCGATCTTCCAGACTCTAACAACCAACACGACCTAGCACATACCCATGCTAGGGTTCTCAACACCTCTCGACTGCGATCTTGCAAACATGCACATGAACAAACAGAAAATGCAAACTAGATCCTAAACTATTGTACATAGCCATTCCACCGATTCGACGAATCAACCGGTGGAATGGATCAGCGAATCCATGCAACCACCAGAACAACAAATCGATCACCCAATGGAATTCAAAACAGAGAATTGACACAACAGGATCTCTTTATTGATTTCAAAAGATGCAAATACAATACTCAGTCTCTCCCTCTGCCTCACTCTCTGCAAAGTCTGATCGATGATCGATGATATGCAATACTATCAATCTGTATCTCTCTAAAACCAACCGATCCTCATGCATAAATAGGATCTCTTGCAAGTACTACCGACCTGACTCCAAGTGGCTGGAAAATCTCTCCAGGCGGCTGGGAGATCCAACCGGACATACAGCATAACAGCTGTCCTAACAAACTACCTAAAAATAGTAAAGTATGGTCAACATGACCTTATTACATGCATTGGTCTTATAAGACCTTCTTGGAAACATTAACCAGACCTAAAACAAACTAACTGCCTCATGGAGGCCAGCTGTCAGGTAGGTGCTCCTGCACCAAATTCTAGTAGGATGATGAAGTGCAGATGTTCTTGGTGATTCAGGGAAGGTTATGATGATCGTTGGATCATGTCTAATTCATGTTAGTGGTCCACATTGAAGTTAGAGTTTGCATTTAAAGAATAACCATGGACATTGGTGTTCTTCTTGAGACTGGCCGACCAAATGTATTACACGTCTTATAGATGTTCTTGTAGGTGTTTGCCGACTTAGATGATTGTTCCTAAGTCGATGCCTTGTATAAATAAGGGATTGTGAAGTCATTTTGAAGTGTGTCTTGCGGTGATGAGTGTGTGGTAGCAAAGGGAAGTGTGAAAGGCAGAGCAGAAGTATTGGGCTTAAATGGAACTAGTTCAAGCATGCTGAAGATGCTATTCTCTAATTCATAAAGGTGATACTTATTCCTTTGTAGATAGTGTGTCTCTTGTAGGCAGTGAGCCTCTTGTGAGCAGTGTGCTTGGGCAGTGAGCCATAATTGGCATGTGCCATTTTGTTCTTTCTATTCTTCTAACAGATAATACATTCTTAGGTTAATCACCCCATGGTTTTTCCCTTAACCTAGTTTTCCATGTCAAAATCTTGGTGTCTTATGTGTTGATATGCTTCTACTTTTGATTTGAATGCATTATAGTTCATGATTAATATTATGCTAATCACTAAAGAAGATTCAAGTGTTTAAATTGAGAAAGTTTTGTACAACTGATTCACCCCCCCTCTTAGTTGTATGCCCTAAGTCTAACAGATAGGAGTTCCATTAGAATAGTGACTAGTTAGGATACTAATCAGGGACAATTTCATGAGTCATCTACATATTTTCAGGGCTTAAACATTACTAAATTTTCTATGTGCAATTTCTAGGTCTTTATATGCTATATATATGGTTACATGTTTTGGTAAATATTCTAACCTATTTCAAACTTGCTTTATTTGAATTTCTAAGAATTAGCAGCTCAGACTTTTGGTCTAGAATCTGAAACAACTATATCACCTAGAAAACAAAATGTGGGAGTAGATGAGCATGATCGTACAGTAATTTATGCACACTTTAAAGCCTAGATTTAAATATTTAATTTCATAATTTATAAATTAAATCAAATTTGGATGCTAACCTAATTCTTGAGTGCTTTATTTGAATATCTAGGAATTAGTAGTTGAGACTTTTGGTTTAGGACCAACAACTATATGATCACCTGGGCAACAAAATGTGGGAGGAGATGACCAACATCATATGGTAGTTTATGCATACATTAGTCTAGATTTAAATATTTAATATGAGTATTTTATAAATTAAATTAAATCAAATTAAATGAAATGAAATTTAAATTTTATATGCACATGTATGTGTCATTTTTAAAAAAATTATCTGATTTCAAGTTTCTTTCTCTTCTACAAGATGAGGCAAATCCATCTATTTCATGAGGAACAAAGAGGCCTCATTCAGATTTGAACTTAAGTAATGATCATCCTAGGACATAGATATTTATTTCATGGACTGCACGATGCATTATTTTTTATATGCCACCAAGACTATGACTATATATGTTAAACTTGATATTTCATGGACTTAGAGATATTTCAGTATTTTATGAACTATGATTTGTATTTATTTATATGCTGACTATGAGTAGATGTTTTAGTACATTTCATGGGTCCTACCTATATTTCATATGTCATATTGCATGGACTTATCTCTAGATCTACATGTATATATATTACTGACTATATGCTTGTACATTTTAGTATGTTAGATAGTATATGTATGTTTTATTGTTCACTTCTAGATTATATTATCAAGACATGTTAGAGTCTCTAGTACATTTTTTAATTCAAAAGTGATGTAGCCAACAACATACACTCAATAGAATTGTGCCATTAATCATGTGTGAGAGCCAAAGATTTGAAATAACTGGAAAATAAAAGTCTTCTATTCACCAACTCTCCTACTACAATAAGAGAAAACTCTCTTATATCCAAGAAAAACAAAAAAACCAAAAAATTATCTTTTTTAGCAGATTTCGACAATTGTCAGATTTTGTCATTTTAGGTAATTTCACATGCATATCTTTGAGAGTCCAATTTTTTTTCCAAAAACTTCCTAAAACTAAGGTAGGATGAATTGCCGACTAACATCCTAAATTCAAAACATGAGTTTCGAGTTATTAACAAAAACAACTTTTAAAAAACTAGGAAAAAACACTAAATTGTCATTTTGAGGGCCAAGATGAAAGTTTCAAGCCCCGAAAAAGTGACAAAACAGGGAACAACCCACTAGGTTTGGTTGGGAATCCACATGTCACCTCATAATGCATCCACCTGTAAAATTTTAGCCTAAATAGACATCCGAGTCAAAAGTTATGACCTCTAGAAGTCCCTGCATCAAAAAGGAAAAACTATATAATGTGTTTAAAATAGTTCTAGTATGTGAATATCTAATGTGTAGATAATTTTTGAATTTTGAATCTAGTATACATGACTATCAGAATGTATAAAATAGTTCTTGATAAATGATAACTTACAAAGATAGTTCATGCTAGACCTAATAATAATAATTCCTTACATAATAGACCTAAGTTAATAGTTCCTTACATAAAGTTGTCTTTAAATAGTTCTTGATAATGATAATACAACTTAGATAGTTCATGCTGGACCTACTAGTAATAATTCCTTACATAATAGACTTACTAATAATTCCTTAAATGAAGTTGTCTTTAAGTAGGTTCATATTAATGTTAATGTATATTCCCTTACAAAATAGACCTACTAATAATTCATTAAATAAAGTTGTCTTTAAGTAGGTTCATATTAATGTTAATGTATTTCCTTACATGATAGACCTAATAAAATTCCTTTTAAATAAATCCAAGAATTTGAAAGAATATTGAAGACACAAAATATCAAGATACAATGCAACTATAGTGCTCATGATGAAACATATGAGTATCTATACAATTAGCTCATAGGTCCATTATTAGATTCACAAGACTACGAAATTGATCTAGCATTTACATTATGATGAAATCTTGTAGTGGCAATCATGGAAAAATCTACTTATAGGGTATGCCTGCAAAAAATAATGAATGTACAAGTAAATTAACTATATATTTACATGAGTCGATACAAATTTTAAGATAAAGGGAATAATATAGAAGGTGAAATGAGAATGAAAGAATATATACCAAAAACAAAAAACATCAAGATGCAATATGTAACTAGATATAACATGTTGAATATGAAAGATATGAGTATATATATACAATTACCTAATGCATTCACTTTTAGTTGAAGACTACAAAATTGACCTCACAATTTTGTATGGTGAAAACTTCTATTCACAATATGGAAAAATCTACTTGTGGTGTACACCTGCAAAAAATAATGAATCTACAAATAAATGAGAATGAAAGAATATACCAAAAACACAAAATATTGATGCAATATGTAACTAGATAACACAAAAGAGGGTTTAAGGGGATGTAAGAGGACAGCTTAAGGGGAGCTAAGAGGATGAATTAAGTGGATGTGCAAGCGGATGGATTTAGAGGATGGATGAGAATGAAAGAATATATATACCAAAAACAAAAAACATTGATGCAATATGTAACTAGATAACATGTTGAATATGAAATACATGAGTATATATACAATTACCTAATGTGTTCACTTTTAGTTGAAGATAGTTAAATTGACCTCACAAATTTGTATGGTGAAAACTTCTATTCACAATCATTCAAATATCTACTTGTAGGGTACACCTGCAAAAATAATGTTTAAATGTACAAGTAAATTAACTATATATTTACATAAGTCAATATAAATTTTAAGATAAAAGGAAAAATATAGAAGGTGAAATGAGAATGAAAGAATATATATACTAAAAACACAAAACATTGATACAATATGTAACTAGATAACATGTTGAATATGAAATATATGAGTATATATACAATTACCTAATGCGTTCACTTTTAGTTGAAGACTACAAAATTGACCTCACATATTTGTATGGTGAAAATTTCTATTGACAATCATGCAAATATCTACTTGTAGGGTACACTTGCGAAAATAGTGTTCAAATGTACAAGTAAATTAACTATATATATATACATGAGTCCATGCAAATTTTAAGATAAAAAGGGAATAACATAGAAGGTGAAATGAGAATGAAAGAATACATATACCAAAAACACAAAACATTGATGCAATATGTAACTAGACAACACAAAGGATTGCTTAATGGGATGTAAGAGAATGGCTTCAGGGGAGCTAAGAGAATGTTATAAGGGGATACATAAGAGGATGGATTTAGGGGATGTAAGAGGATGTCTTAAGGGAAGATACACGAGTCAATACAAATTATAAGATAAAAGGATGACTTAAGGGGATGTAAGAGGATGGCTTAAGGGGAGATAAGATGATGACTTAAGTAGAGCTAAGAGGATGACTTAAGAGGATGTAATATGATGGCTTAAGGGGATGTAAGAGAGGTGGTGTAAGAGGAGATACACAAGTAAATACAAATTATAAGATTAGCATTTTCATGATTTGAATCACGGTGATTAACCTAGCCACTCAAACTATGTGTCATGTGAGAAAATTAGTTCTATATTTATAGGAAATTGTTTAAGGGTAGGTAAGAGGATGGCTTAATACAACTATATTAACAATCGATTAACTATATACAACTATATACGTACTTGAAAATTATTCCACTATACCATCTACATCCTCTCTTTTTTGCAATGCATCTATAATTGACTTATGTTCTTCCATAAAAAGTGTCTATAACTATTTATTAGCAGGTCTCCCTTGATATCTAACTAGTTTTATATTTGTTGCCACAACCAAATGTGAGTAGTGTATGATCTTCTTATGTCTTTCATAATCTTCAAATGCAGGCAAACCATTCTTTCTTATTAGATATTTCCATAGCCAAGTGCCAACAACAACCACAAAACCTATTGGATACTCATAGTTATCATCATCTACCCTAAGATGTAACAAATTTTGTTTTGTCTCAACACATTGAGCCAACCAATACTCAGTTTCCTCTTCATTTCCCTTCAGTGCAACAACAACATACACATGTCCTACAATTTTTTTTTTAATTCAATAAAGTGTGACATGTATATAAATCACATAAATATGTACATGCATACATATATAATTAATTGTATAGATTACAAAAAATGTAATAAAAAATATTGAAAATTAAAGAACCTGCTTGTAGAAGGTCTGAAACATGATCGTAGTCATCAAACACTTGATTATCATCTTCAATTGTTGTTTCAAGTTGATCATGTGTATTTGTAGGTGTCAAGGATCTTTGTTTACATTCTTCAACCTATTTTGTATTTTCACATGCTCCCCAGTCACCTGTAATACAAAATCAACAAAAACATGCAATCTCCCTAGTCCATATAGTCCATGTGCTTGCATTTGAACTCTTAAATGAATGCCATTTTGTTGATGTAGTAATTGTCTCACAATCAAGTCAAGTAAGAATATTCTCTTCTTCAACTAACCAAAAGAATCGTTGAATTATAGAGTTCTCACTTGATCCCATAGATAATTTTTTATTATACCAATTGACAATTACACATGCATCTCTAAATTTGTCTATATCCTCAAATTTTTTTTGCTCTCTAGCAAGAGCTCTTTTCACACATGCTCCAGCTCCATCATGTTCTCCTTTACCATGTACGGCTTCAAAAAACTCCACATATGTTTGATATTGTTTTCTTTGTGAGCTCTACATAACCAATAAAACATTCTTGCATTTTTGAATTGCCTTGTATAGTTATCTAACCATATGAAATGTTGTGCCATTTGGATTTTTCTTTCTTTTAAACTTTCATAAAGTTTTGTGAAACAATATTGCAGAAACTCTAAAGAGTGTAACCAATTATCACTCAAATAGAAATGATACTCCCTCAAAAATTTTCTATTATCTTTTGTACTATCTTCTACATGTCTATATACAATTTGAACAAAGATAGCCACTTGCACTAAATTATAATACTAAGATTGAATTTCCTTTTGTGGAGCAAGAGTATAGTTTTCTGCAAAGTCAACCACTGATATGATAGTTCCAATTGGAAATGTGTTTTTACATGTGTGAAATTGTCCAACAAGCCACCGAGCATTTTACATATTTAGATACAATAGTATCCTTAAAATCTTTGATGAATGCATGCACACAAATTTTTTCTGTGACTAACTCGCAATGCTTTCCAATTTTTCTATCCTTTAAAAAATATTCAACATTCTTAAATCTTTTCGCATCCACTAATTGTTGTCCAAATTCATGTGAAATATTTTCATGCATACATTCTCCTAACAATGAAAATTTGCCACATCTATAACATTGTCCAGAAATACATGCTTTTGAATAAAGTAAGTATCCATTAGATGCTTCACAAAACAAACTTTCTACACACTCCTTAATTATTTGACGTGGCATATTAATACCACATTCTTGTATAATTTCATTAGTATGCAAAGTACAACGTATATATCAAAAAACATCATAATAATAACAAAATTGCATATGAGTTTTACAACAACAAGAAATTTGTTGTTTATTAATTTTCACATACCAAGGCTTACATTTCTTGAATGATCTTTGACTTATGGTAATATTAAATGGTACTAACACTAAATCATGTAAGAATTTTTTATATAATTTAGTTTGAGTTATGTCTAATAGATGTTTTGGATGAGGATCACGAATGTTGGACCCCACTTTTAATTTTAAAAAATCTCTAACATTAGATGATACCCTTGTATTATCATGCCAATACTTTTCAATTAAAGATTTGATTTCATTATTTAATTTCATGTTAGACCTTGGGAGTCTACCACTAAAACTCCAACATTGGTTTATTGGATCATTTTCAATACTTTATCTTCTTTTTATTGCTCTTCTCAAAGTTTTAGGATTTATATTTAGAAATTCACTAGTCTTACTTATCATTCTTTTATTCAAAAATAATTTATTGACTAAAGTAGTTGTTATAGCTCTTTGTGCTGCATTGCTATCTTTAGATCAAATCTTTTTACCAATAGAGTCAATAGCATTAGCAACACTATATATAACTTGTTTCATTGATTCATATTTCTTTTTAGGTTTTACAAAAATGCCTAACTTTTTCATTACTTTTTGTAATTTCCATATTTTCATCAATTGCATCATGAGTTGACATTGAAATCTAAGAGTTTTTCTATAAAAAATATTTTATATAATCTATTTACATGGGTTCTCATTTGTCTCCAAGAAATATTACCAGGAAGATTATCCAAGACATTTATTTCAATCTTAAAAAAAAAAATTTCATTTTCACTCATATAAGAGATTTCATTCTCATTCCTCTTTCCATATTTTCAGTAGTACAATTGAGCTCATCATTGGTATATCTATCTTCATTCAATAAACTAATTCAATCAATATCATCGATAGGTGGGTTTGAAGACATAACTTGATTTGTTTCTATAGTCGCGTTTTCCATATCATCGATAGGTGGGTTTGAAGACATACTTGGATTTGTTTCTATAGTTACATTTTCCATATCATTGAAAGTTAGCCTTGAAGACATACCTAGATTTATTTCTATAGTCATATTTTCCATATCATTGAAAGGTGGGTTTGAAGACATACATGCATTTGTTCCTATAGTCACATTTTCTTCAATATTCACCATTTCCACATTTGCATCATCTACATTCATCCCATCCTTTATAGTTTCTTGAATGTCTTTCTCTTCAATAGTCATGGAACTAGATGATTCAATATTCTTCATCTCTTAAATCCTTATTCTTCTATCTCTTTGTCTTTTTGCTTCCTTCTCTCTATTTGCCTCAATTTCTTGAGGTGTCATGACCCTCCTTTGTTTTTTTTTTTTACGTTGATTTGATCCCATGATTACTAAACCCTCTTGATAAAATAACAAATAATATTTAATCTATTTTTAGATTGATGTACCTCTTTGAAATTTTGAAGTACAACTAGATGTAGATCCTGTAGTGCCCCTCAACTGGTCGTCTAACGGACTGATGTTTGCTTAGTAGTACTGGACATTATGATAGTATTTTAGATCGTTTGATGATGGATTTCTAGTTATTTCGCTATTTCAGTATGAACCTAATTGTTATGATAACAGATGTTGATGTTGGATTATGTTATTTTATGCTTTACAATTTGATAAATGAACTGGATGTTATAGATGTTATTCACTATATGGGATTGGAAGATAGTTGATCATTTTATGTTGTTGACTAGTAATCAGATACCTTGTTCAATATAGTTAATTGTTATTCATAAACATGAATGGAACAATGTCGTATTACTCGCTCTCGAGTACCCTACCTCACTGCGATTTCCATTCACTATAGGACTGCATGTGATGTATATATATCTTGTTATGGTTAACCATGCATTGCTGCAGGATGCAGGTACTAGTGCACCGACTCCACCTGATTACCAGGTCTGAGCGTGCCTTCGCCAATGGATTAGTTGGTTGGAGTTAACGTGAGGTCCCTAGTCAGTGTTGTCTGGTCATCAGTTTACCCTTGTGGTTATTGGTTGTCATTCGATCATGTCTTGCTATCAGGTAATACTATACCTTGGAGTCTAATTAGGTTCGAGGGTGTCTAAGTGTGTATGGTAGAGTTGTGTTTTAATTAGAATCATTATACGAAAGAATATAAATGTTGATAATTGAGCATAATGTCGTTAGTTGCTAATTATCGTTATAAATAAATTATTATTTTATTAGAAGTGTAGTTGTTAAATAAAGTTCTAAGAAATTTTGTATTGTTCAATATAATATTATTTATAATAAATATTTAAATAAATAAAATAGTTGAAATCATGTTGTAAATTGTGATTTACAACTTAATTAATAAAATAAATTAAAATATAGTTACAAAATTATAGATTGACGTAATAGTACAATTTTATTAATAACAATATAGTTGGTCGGCTATAAAGAAATTAAATTTTGTTGGGAATTATGTGTTTACATTTAAAAATAAAATAAATAAATAACATTTTGGGATCATTAAATTAAATAAAATATAGCTAGAGGGGGGAGATGCACGGGATCACGTGCCGAGTCCCTTGGAAGAAGGAAGGGGCTGTGTTATAAAAGAAAAGCTTGTAGAGGCAAAGAGGACAGCATTACAGGTGAAAGAAAAGAGAAGAAGGCTAGAATAAGCAGCTTGGAACTGTAGTAATTGAAGCAAACTCATCGATTTGATATTGTAGCTAGGTTCCGTCGAATTCCTTATCTTTGAACTTTATTCCGAATCTGCGAATGTTGTTGTTGTTTATTTGATTCCAAATAGTTTGTTGATTGGACACCCACTTTAAGATATATTACGATCTGAAATCAATTTGTATTCTGTGTTGTGCCATCAAAGCTCATGTCTGTAGACTATTCTCTCTATGTTTAAACAGTATCTTCTCTTAGGGTTTTAAATTCTTCCTTTCTACTCAAGGATTTTGTTATTCGATTGTCTTCCTTCCACTGTTTTGCCAAATCATTCAATCATCCCTGCAATAATTCATTTTTGATAGTCTTCTTCATATTATGGAGGATGTATTTCGGCAATTCCATCTGTATGCACTCTCAAACCAGCGTAAAATTGGTAGGGTTTGAAGATGTAAAATGATATTTCTTTAAGATCTCTCAGACCTCTCTTTGTAAACTTCTTGCACATATTCAATTATGTATTGTTTTCTGCAAATCCCGTGTCCTCTCAGACAATTAACTGTTCTGTCAACATCCATTCGGCACTGCCATCATCAGCAATTGATTTGGAAATGGCAGCAATGCAGGGATCGAGTGTTGCAATTTGTACTTGTGTAATCACAGTTAAAAGCCAGTATCATGCAATCGACCCATTCCATGAAATATTGTCTCATTCTTAAATGGTAAATCATTGTGTCTACTATCCCAGCGTCCGTGGTATCCCTCATGAAGCATTGAGTATATTCTTTAAACTAAAGCATCAGCAATACAAAAAAAATGCATCCATAGTGTCAACACAGATTTAACGGGTATCGTAATGATAAGGTTAGGGTTATGCCAAGAGCACGCATAGATTGTTTGCTCAAACGTCTGCAATTTGAAGTTCTATTTGTTCAAAAAGATCTGGTTAATGATTTTTGCCTGAAATTTTATTTATCTTTTTTGTTTCCTTTAGTATTATTTATTAGTGGACCGATAATATTAGGAAACGCTGCAAGTTGTAATGCTAGGGTGTGATAGGGAGATCACTGTCGTTGCTTTGTTATTCGCTTTGATTGAAAGTTTCTGAAGCCTTTTCATTCGCTATTCATCCAGTATCATGAGACGATGCTGCCCTTTGACTCGTCCACTCTATAGCTTGGGTGATCGAAATCTTGCTGGCCTACAAACAATTAATTACCATCAAATAGAGCGAGTATTACCATCCCGGGTAGATCGCCCTTGTCTTGAACGAATTCATTGGCTAAGTGTTTGTCTATTTTGTCATGCATCGATTACTATTGCTCTCGTAGCGCATCTGGCTGAGGTTCCTATATAGCTAAACATTAAAATCTAAAAGTTAGTCAATTTAATCTGTAGAGCGCCCTTGTCTTGGCTGGCGCACTTCTGGAAAAAGTTGGGGTGTCCTCAAGATAGCTAGTGAAGGCAAGATGGTCAACAATGCAATCAACTGATGGTGTAATGTAATGATGGTTACAAATGTGATTTGAGTAGCTGTCTGTTCCTGACATCTTGTTGTCTCATTTATGGTCAATCCTCAATCTATATTAGAAACTCTATAACAGACTCCACAGGCTCGGCAGCGATAGTGTGGTGGAAAAATCAGTGACTTAGTCCTTCTTGCAAAGCAGAAAGTTTTTCCAGTAAATTAACAAATACAGTTCACATACAAAGTTGAAATGAGATTGCTGTGTTGGCAAAACCCTTATCTTCTTTTCAGATAACACGTCATAAACATTCTCCAATTCCCTAGTTATTCATTGACCGGGTTATTAGACGATTACATCTCTAGTAGTGCTCTGTAAGAATTTAGATGACAACCATAGTGTGCATTATGGAGAGTTCTTGAGTCCCTTGCAACAATTCCATTTCGTATATACCTTGCAATCATTCTTTTTCTAAGGATCGCTGTTTTACCTGGGCACACTTCTGAGAGGTTCCTTCCTACAGATCACACTTTCACATTAGTTTAACGGACTGCAATACAGTCCACATAACCGACACAGTCTTAACTGATATCTCACTGATGGAGATGGTGCTTCCTCTGAAGGCCGATGCAGCAAGGGACAACTAAACACATACAGCAATCAGCGATTTGAGAACTACTGAGAGTTTGTAATCTATCCATTTCTGTCAGAAATTAAACCTGAGGGGAAGTGATTTTTGAACTTGTAATTACACTTTTCATGTTTGGGAGATCTACACAACAGATGGAAGTATGAACAAGATGCAGGGATCTCTAAGAACGTCCTTGGATACCGTAAAAAAAAAACTTAGCCATCAAACCTATTGCCTTCGTTATTTTTGTGATCATTGGATACCATCAGATTTACAAGTTGAGGAAGTTGTTAGACTAATCAACTGTCATCCATTTCAATGATAAAACAGTCAATAGCCATTTTACTCCTCATTGACAACCTATACAAGCTGTTCACGTTCCATTCAAATAGGATCATTTATGATTCTCTTACAAGACAGTAGGTTATAATAAATAGTAATAGTAGAGAATGTAATCTAATGTTGATTTTATTATAGAAGTTGTTTAAATTGAACAGAGAAGAAATTGTAGTGTTAACTCTAGAACTGTATTAAACTGTATGAGTTAAGTATTTCTGTTGTTGTAAAGAGTCGAATTGAGAGTGGTTAAACTCGAATTCTAGAGGCTAAGTTGTCATAGTTGAGTATTTGCAACTTGTGTATAGTTGTTTTTGTAATTACGATGTAATAGCAATTATGTGGATCAAACATAGTATGAAGTATATTGAGATAATGTCAAGTTGTTTATGTGTATTGAAAGTAATATTTTCTGTTGGGGATGTTAAACCACTTGTGATCTTATTGTACCATTGTGTCATATGGAGAGACTTGGAATCTGTAAAAGAGTAAAGTATTGTAATATTAAAAGCGTTGGATAACAATTGGTGTTAGGATTCTATTGTGATGCAAGAGGGTTTATGCCTTGTAGTGAACATGTACGTGTATTGTTATAAAGTCTTGTATGATGTTTAAGGTTACTAGGTGTTAGGAAGGAGAGTGGCTTTCAACGTGGGGCTGGCGCCCAAAGTGGTAGTCAGGATAACTGTTGGAAGTAGATTAATCAAGTGATAACTTAAAATAAACTAGAGGGTTAAGGGTAGATTTCACATTAATAAGATTAATGGATTCCTCTCCCATGACCTGTAGTGCTTGTTTAGACTAAGGATGGGTAGAGAAGGCCTGGTCGGCATGATTGACTTCCTTGTCCTCATGAAAGGAAGGTCGATTCCGCATGTGTCACCCTATGGGGCCGGCGCCTAGTGAGAGGCTGTCAGGATAACCCATGCTAGGACCATGCGATGACACTCTCCCTACTACAACCTAGCATCCCTTGTTCGGTCTCTCCTCATTTGTTTTGTGTCGCCTCTGGAAGTTAAGTTGTGTTGTATTGTTATTGTCATGTGTTGTATTGGCGTTTGGTCGTCCCTTGTTCTTGTTTGTCTTTTGTCTACCTGAGTGTCATTGTTTGGGACCTCATGTTAACTCCTAGCTCGGGGGGTGGACCTTAGGGTTCCACATGGTCGGGTGGAAGAGCTTTATTATCCATTGGTTATTCCTTGTCAAGTTCATAAGCAGAAAAGATTTATTCCAGTTTTCAGACAATTGTACTTGTACTAGTGATGAAGATGTATGTGTATAATCTTGTATCAGATTTGTGTAACAGAACATTCATTATCTATGTAATTTTGATGTAGTCTACAAATGGCAATGTAATGATGTCATGATGTACTTATATGAAAGCATTTCAGTTATGTATTTAATCATGCAGATTCTGTTATTTGATAATATGCAATGAATATGAATAAGTTATTTAATTGAGCATGGATTTGGATCAATTACTGATGTATGTTAAGTTATGTTAGTTGGTTTGTAAAGTAATGCAGCCTTGAATCCTTAGAGAATATGTCGTAATTAGTTATGTTAACATTACTTAATCATCTTAAAAAAAAAATATTCCTGTTTCATATAGCATAAGTGTATATTTCTTTAAGGTGTTCAAGGCGGGCGTTACATATCCTTTGTTGCATAAATTTTGAAGTAAAAGTAGATGTAAATAACAAAAACCCTCTTTTTTATTCCTCTTGAAAATAGCTCCTGCACTTGATTCCACTTCAAAATTGTCCATATGATTGATTCCTTTCAAAATCTGAATACAATATGGCATACCAAGAGATTCCACAAGACACCTATAAGTAAAAAAATGCAGAAAATGTTGTTGTCGGCCTGTACATCAGACATACAAGTTGTAGGGATATAGTGATAGTACATTTTTCCTTGATAATGGGAAATCAATGGATATAAAAGAAATCAAAATGGGTACCCATTCGTAAAAAGAATGGATACCCATTTTAGAACGGATACCCATTCTAAGAAATTTGAAATGGATGACCACCTTTTCCCTTGGCTTTGGTTTGGTTTTAGGCTCGAGAAAGGCATGGGTAACTGACCTTGAGCCTTGGACCTGCAAGTATTTGTCTAAGTACACAACAAGAGGAAAGACTGACTTTACATATATGGCTGACGACATTTTTTTCTGAATTTTTTTATAAAATTAAAACCCATTATAAATGGCAATGTGTAGTATTCAAATATGTAATTTTTTCTATTGGACTTATTTTTCTATTTATTATTTAATATATGAGCAAACTAGTCCAAAAACTTGAAATGACAAGTGCTTGTATTTTTTTAATAACTTTAATTTTTAAAGTATTTTTTTAAAATTTATATGTCATCAATCTACACATCATTCTTTACACTATGAAAAAAAATCATTTTATGATTAGTTTTGCTCAAATTATGTTGGCCATACATGAGGGGTTTTCAACAACAACAATTAGGGCCAATAAAAAATATTTTAAAAAATATTTGGAAAAAAATTATAAAAAAATATCCTCATCAAACTTCCCTATACTAAACATCTTTCCCTAAAAGGATTTAGAAAAATACTTTTATTTAGGTCTAATTATGTTGGTTGTACATGTGCATGGTATGGTAAAAAAAAGTGACTTTTAAATAGTGGTTTTTAGAAATGCCTATTCAAAATCAATTTGTATCATCTGGGTATTAAAATAACTCACATATTTGGAAACTAGACTCTGAGTAATACATTTCATATTCTTAACTTTTTTTAATATTCAATATTTAAGTGCCTCGAATGTTTAGGTCAAATGTGACAAATTCTAAACATTAGGGAAAACACTTCCACTTTTTGAGGAAAAAGTGGACCCAACTTCTTGCACTGACCCCCACCTAGGGTACTAGTGTCCCTAAACATTGCCTAAATAGAATTTTTGCAAAGGCATGAGTTTTGGAACCACTCTCACACCCCCCAAGGCTACTCCAAACCCTAGAAACACTCAAGAAGAAAAACAAATCCCCCAAAGGACATTCAAGTTTGACAATGAATACGCATGTCGAAAATGTTCTCCAACAAGGGTGAAGGTCAACACGCAAGCCAAAGCAACCACCAAGAAGCACCACAAAGAAAAAAACTAGTAGAAGACTTCACAAGACATGTGATAAAGTCACCACAATAACCACATGAGAGGATGGAGTTTCCTCCACAACATAGGTCAAATACTAGTCAATGACCTCACTCTTGCATAGAATAGGGTGAGGGAAAAAGCACCTTAAGCCCATTCTACAATGACCCAACACACACACAAAAACCTAGAGCTTCCAATGTTGAAACATGGGCTCTCATACCAAATGTAATGCCCCAACTTTTACACCAAGACATTAATGGAAAAACACAGGATGAATAATTTTTTGTGGTGCAAGTGTATCACCCACAAGTAACAATTACACACTCAAGCACAAAAAATAACCCAAGTATCACACAAAGGCACTAGAAAGAAGGTTGAATAAGACATGTGCTACTCCAAAATACAAGAAAAAACAACATCTACAAATGGCCACCAAGCCAAGCAAGGTTGACAAATGGCTAACAAGCCAAAGGAGGATCGACTATGACACCTCACCAAAATGGTACAACCACAAGGTTCCAACCCATGAGGCATCCACTCAACAACCTTAAAAGACATGCTATTTAATATCAAAAGCATGAAATAACTCAAATATAGAATTATAACTAGTTTTCAAAATGTTAACATACATGCCAAATAAGAGAAAATCCAAATGGAATGCCATGCTCGTCGACACAAATGTTAAATCAAACTAAAACCAATAATAAAAAAATAAATCATAATGTGGGAACAATACATCCCAATCCATAAACATAGCATAATAAAAGTATAGAATATAAAACAAAGGACTCCAACATCTTTAGTCATTTCCAACACATGAAAAAACATTTCAAAAAGATAAATTCCATCCAAGACATGATTCATTTTCCTACCCAACAACATCATAAAAATACATCATGATGGAGACTACTTCCCAAACATGGAAGTAGCACACTCCAATGGACAAAATACACAAAGCATGAATATAAATCATAATACATTGTCACAAAAATGCCCCGATAGACACATAATACAAAATAGTCAAATGTCCCAAAATGAACATAGAACCCATCCAACTCCAAAAATATCTACTCAAGGACCAATGGGGAAATGTTACCTACCTCCCAACCATAATACCATCATTGAATAGAATATATGCCTATGCCACTTTAGGTAACCCCCAAGCTACAGAGAAGATGATCATCCAACAAACCTGCTATCAAGTCCATCTCACACCAATCCAAAGAATACATTAAACACTCAATCAAGTACAAGGGTCTCAAAAACCATCACTCACACAAGGGTCACAAGATGGAATCACACACAAGTATGATAAGGCAACACTCACATCACTAGGGCTCACAACACACATGTAATGACTCACACCACAAGGAGCATAAAGGAAACATATGGCACACACACCAATCAATGCACAAGAAAGGATCACATGCATACATGATTCTCAAGAAGGAAACCAACACTCACACTAGAGCCACAAGAAGGATGACACCACTCACATAGTAGCCTCAATATATCACATCACCACTCACATGGGAGACACAAGATGGATGCAATCGATCACACACAGATCCTTAGGATATACATCAATCACTCGGACATGGGAGCCACAAGGTGAATGCTAAATCACTCACATATGAGAGTCATAAGATGTGTGTCATTCACCCACACACAATAGGCACAAGATGGTCATCAATCACTCACACACAGAGCCTTGAGAGAGATGACATCCCTCTCCCCTACAACTAACAAGCTCAAGGGGCACTTTTTGGCACACCCTTGCATCCAATCGTGTCCAATGAGTTGGAACTATCCAACCCACACAAACAAGGGCATCCCCCTTCAAGGAACCTGAAAATAGAAAAAAAGGGCATTTTACCCCTGAAGGCATGCTTCCCAATGCAACTATAAAATTAAACATATGGGAGAATCCATCAATCCACATAACATGCAACATTCAAAATTTTCCAAAAATTCCAAAAATAAAATAAAATAATTTCAAGGATGTCTAGGGTTTGCCATTAATGGATTTTGAAGCATCCTTCCCCAATTTTGACACCAAAAGTCAACTTTCAAAATACAATAAAAATCAAAATTCTAAAAATACCCTCTTGCTCTAAATTAACCCAACATGAATCTTTTTTCCAATCACATAATTTTTCCAACCAATTCTGATAGGCAAAAATAGGGAAATTCATGCATTTTTAATGTTTCCAAGAAATTAACAAACTAAAAATGCAAACATACCATTTTGTGTCTAATCTGCCCAACAAGACACTTTTGAAATAAAATTGTAGTTTAAGAAAATTTTGCCATGAGCTTTCTAGGAAAATCAGTTTTCCAAAACTTTCTACTTCCTACAAATTGAAATTTCATATACAAATCCAAACTGTACACTTCTCCTTCAACAACAATCCAATCTAAGCACTCCCAAGCAAGCCAAAATCAAAATTCTTCAAAGAGGGTTTGAGAAATGTGTTTTTGCTCCAATTTTGCTCCCCAAAATATCAATATTGCATAATGACATAATTTACAAAGCCCTTTTTCTTTTATATCTCACTAAACAAGATTAGGCTTAACCCTAATTAACTTTCCCAAAACTAATTTCACTAACACCATAATCTAAAACTAAATAAATCTTTTCCAAATAGAATTTAATCTATTTCAAATACCAAGAAAATAAATAAAATGCCTTTTCAAATTAAATATTCCCTAACATATAAACGAATCATTTAAATGCTTTTCTCCTAACTAGGAAACGATAGCGTAAAATGACAATTTCCAAAGCATGACACATTTATTTGCACATATCAAGCACACATAGAATCACACAAATGATAATCAAGCACTCCCAAGAAGAAATTCATAGGTATCTAACAAGGGGAATCTAAAATCACAATTGATTTGGATGAGGTTTTCATTGGTTTAAACAACACAAGGATGATGAGGTGAGATAGCCAAGTGTTCCATGTCATGTACTCCACATTTTACTCATTGTTCAATACCTGTAATTTCCTACACACTCATTGCAAACATTACATGCATTTGCTCAAAACGTAACAATAACCGAAGCAATGATAGAAATTACGTAAATAAATATTAATCATCTAGTATCCATTTTTAATTAAATAATGTATTCTAACAATACGATCAAGATGCAATTAATCATTTAAAATAATCATATTGAGGGAAACTAGGTCTACCCACCCAACATAACATTTAAATGAAAACAATGAAGCACAAACATCAATGCATAACAATGTGATAACATGACCTCATTGGAAACTCTTTGATGGACATACAAAATATATCCACCAAGCATCCAAACTATGTACCCTCAAAACAACTCGATGGCAACCACCTCATCAGCAAGTTCGGTGCAACAATGCCAAATCACAAGAACACACAATACACTATAGATATACTTAATATAGCATGTCTCATAAGAATCCAATATCAGTATCAATGTACAATAATAATAAATATAAATAACACACGATGACAAGGGTCAACATAAGTCAGCATTACATTTCTAATCAAGTCATGGATTGTCATGTCAAAGTCCAAATTTTTGAATTATCAAATTATTGTAAATTGTCTATAAAAAAATAAAAAATTTAATGAAAAAAATTTAAAATTTAAAATAAAAATAAAAATAAAAGTAAAGGTTAAAAAGGGCATCCGCCACTTTTATAAAATATTTACCTCTTTTTCAGAAAAGAAAAAGTTGCAGCTAGCATATAGTTTGGCACCTTGTGAGGAGGTGGCTAAGGAAAATCAAGTGCACCATTTTTAGAATCTTTGCATCTTTTATAACAAGTGAAGAGAATCTTGCCTATTTGAAATCTCACTTGGGTATAAGAAAAGGAAGGTACGCTTTTATAAAAAAAAAAAGTAAAATCTAGGCCTAGGCCTAACTTATGTAAATCACATCTAGGAAGATTATGTTTAATCAACATCCAATTAGGAAAAAACAATCACTAATTTTCCTTCCCAAAAAATCTTCTCTACTTTCTAAAGGTTACAATGAGGGCATTTTATTATTAAAAAATTGTAAAGGATTTTGTTGTGTAAGAATAACAATGCACCAATCATAATTCTTCAAGTTGAATGGTGATATACACATCTTATACAATTAAATTTTCACTTACAAAAAGATTTTTTTTTCAAAGTCATCAAGACATCAAAAGATTATAAATTATGTGTTGGAAGAAAAGTGATTACTATTAATTTCTTGTCAATTATAGTTCTAGTTGTGATTATGTTTTGTGCCCTGGGTATAAAATCAAATCTTGAGATGATGCAGAGGATACATAATGTGCAAATTAACAAAGATGTTTGGTTCAAAAACATCAGTGATGATCTCAAAAAGTTTTCCATGAAAGTTTCATCAAAATCATCCAAAGCCTTCTAAAAGTTTATGATTATGTTTGTGTATGAGGTATAAAATCAAATCTTGAGATGATGTAAAGGATGTTGGCAAGAGACACTATATGGATTCATGGTTGTTGTCATTGATGGCAACAAAGGTCATCCCACATATCCGCAAGTCATAATGTTTCTCTACCAGAAGTCAGAATAAAGAATGTTGTGGTCCGGTGAAGAAGAACAGAGCATATGGCAAGGTCCGACAGATTGGTCCGGATCTCTCAGAGGAAGTGTCTTGGTGCAGTGCGGATTTGGGGAAGTCAAGAGGACTACCTTGAGTGGTATATTCCAAGGATTTAGCCTCCGGTGATGGACAAGGAAAAAGATATGAATGGTTGAGTACCGGATTCCTGAGAGACAGTGAAAACAGAGGAAGAACTGACTGGCAGAGTATCAGACTGCTTTCCGGATGTGTTACTGTTGATGACAGAGGTTGTGAAGGCATGAATCATGTTTGGCCGACATGATTAATGATATCTACAAGTATATGCTTGATCCGCATTGCTTGATGAGGAAGGATTCAGCCGACAGAATGAGAGTTTGTAAGAAACTAGACTGTTCCGGATGCCGACTAGAAAAGTGATGAAATCACTTATGCGGATATATATAGAGGATGGATTTAGTTGTGAAGGGTGTGATGGTGTGGAGATATATGCAAATAAGTCCAGATAAGAGCAGAAGTAGCAAAAAGGATCCGGTATGTGAAAGATAGCAGAATAAAGAACAGAGGAAAGATGAAGTGCAGCAGATCAGTGTACTGAGCCTAACCGGAACTGAACTCCAGCATATACAGATGCTTCCAATCAGTTCAAGACTGTGATTCTCATCACTTTGTAGACAGTGTGTCTTCTTGTAGGCAGTGGGCCTCTTGTGAGCAGTGTGCTCGGGCAGTGAGCCCTAATTGGCAAGTGCCATTTTTGCAATTTCCTATTCTTCTAACAGAGAATAATTTTGGGTTAATCACCCCGTGGTTTTCTCCCTTAACAGGGTTTCCACGTCAAAATTACTGTGTCATGTGTTTCTTGTTTTATGGTTAATGTTTTATGTTTGATTTTATGCTGCATCAATTAAAAGGAAAGTTCAATAAGGGAAATAATTAGGATAACTGATTCACCCCCCCTCTCAGTTATCAACAATTGGTATCAGAGCCAAGTTCCTCCTAATAGAGCCTAACAGCTTGAGGAAGATCTGGGATTTCAAATGGATGCATATGGTTTAAGGGAGCAACTCAAGACTGCTCTTGAGGATCTTGAACAGTCAAATTCTGAAGTCAATGAATTAAAGGAAAGACTCAAACAGGCTGATGAATTCATGAGAGAATTAAAAGACAAATTAAGTCTCTCTATGAAAAAGAGAAAGGAGCTGCTTCAACAGTTGGCAAGACAAAGTGAAGAAAGCAATACAAATGAAGAATTGACTGAGCAAACCAAGTTATGTGAAAAGTTATCAAAAGAAGTCATTATGTTAAGACATGAAATGGAATCAGGAACTATAAAGTTTACTCAAGAGATTGAAGAAAAAAGAAAGGCTGAAGACAATCTAAGACAATCTCTTAAAGAAAAATCAGAAGAATGCCACCAGATGGATAGGATTATCAGACATCTTGAATCTGATCTTGAAGATGCCAAAGATAATGAAGGAAAACTTGAGGATCAAATTGCCTCTCTCAAGAGAGACCTTCAAACAGCAAATGAATATAAAGAGAAATTCAAGATAAGTTCTGCTCAACTTGAAGTTCTTCTTGGAAGTCAAAAGAGGACAGATGACAAGTATGGTTTGGGATATGAGAAAGGAGAAAGCTCCGGATCCGGTCAGAAGAATCTTGGATCAGAAAATCCAAGGAGCAGGCCTAGAAGACCTCCGGTAAGACAGCCAAATGCTCAAAGATATCCATCCTTCAATGGATACTGCCACAGCTGCAACCACTTTGGTCACAAAGCTAATCAGTGCAGAATGAGAATGAATCAGATTAATTCATCCTTCTCCGGACAGTGCTTCAACTGCAAAAGGTATGGACACAAATCCCATGAATGCAGAATTATGCAAGTAAACAAATCATTCAAAGGTAGATGCTTCACATGCAATAGAGTAGGTCATATTGCTAATCAATGCAGATCAAGAGGATATCAGTCAAATATGCAAAGAAATGTTATTTGCCAAATCTGCAATAGGTCCGGTCATAATGCTAAAGTCTGCAGAAACAAGAATCAGGACAAAAGAGGTCCAGTGTATAATCAGAATCAAGACAAGGGTAAACAAAAGATGAATGCGGATGAGGTTAGGAATCAGATGAGCAAGATTTGGGTGAAGAAAAGTTCAGAGAATGTAGAGGTTGGATCCGCACCAGACTCTGGTGCTGATATCTCTTCCGGAAATTAAAAAGTGAGCTCAGGCTCAGGGGGAGACTCAAAGAAAATCTTGTTCCCCCAGCCAAACAAGTGGTGCCGGATGTGGCACAAGATGCGGATCAAAGGGTTTGTAGATATGAGTCTTGAGATACTTCAGTCAAGTTTTCAGAGGTCCGCATGGAGTTATGAAGAAGCTGTGATCGATCAAATAAGACCTGTTCAGGGAGATGCTCCGGTATGATAAAGGATTACAAAAAGATCCGGAAAGATCCAGAAATGCACTATCTTGTTCTACGGATTGGACAGAGTGTTTGGGATGTTCTTGCAATATGTTACCTCGATTCATTCATGATTGAAAGATCCGGATGATATCCACAGATCAGGACTAATCCGGGATACTCCAAACTATCCAGACAAGGCAAACCGGAATGATGTAGGTGAAGCATTTATTGCAGACAGATATTAGGGTTCGCGGAGCAATTTAAGGGATTTCTCAAAGGTCATTTGCTCATTCTGCACTCGAGAAGAAGCGAAAAGTGGAGCTCTGCAACAAGGTTCATCAAGCACACCAAGGATCTCCTGCCGAAGCTATTGCATAAAGAAATCAATCCAACCACTCCGTGCAAACCAAAGGCGCATAAGGTATTCTCTGTTTTTCATTACCTCACTGCAAATCTTTGAAGAATGGCTACTCCAAACATAGTTAAGATCTCTGATAGACCTCGCCCCTCATTCAAGAAACATCCCTACAAATCATTGGAGGTAGATCCACTAGGAGCCTTCTCTAGTGTTCCCCACGGAGTTTTACATACCGAAGACATTAGGGTTTACATACATGCAAGCATTGAAGAATTTGGGGAATTCAAATTAAGAGACCTCTATCACAAGCAACTGATAGACAATGCTTTTGAGCTTAAACCAGAGTATAAGGATATCCAGAAGAAACAATTTGAGCAATTTATTCATTTCCCCTGCTTTGAAGAAGATGAATGGGTCCGGTATGTACTGAGCAGGATGCATGACAACTTTCTATGGCTAGATAGACCCTGCAAGATCACAAAAGAGGCAATTAGAGCAGTAACTGGTCTATACTCTTCTGGAGGGGTACCTATCCTCAAATCTGTCAAGAACAACGTTGTAACTGAGGCCACCGGATCAAAATTTGACAAGAGGGCAATGACCATTGAAGATATTTCGGATCCGGATATCAAATATGCATCAATGATAATAGGATACAAGATCTATCACTCCAGCAGGGAGAATTCTGTATCCGGAACTGCAATATACACTGCTTATGAAATGCTAAGAAAGAATGCAGAATATGATCTCTGCGAACTACTGCTAAGCCAATTAATGGAAAACATACAGAAAATCAAGAAGGATAAGAAGAATTCCTTTAAGTATGGTACTCTTATTGTATGTCTATTCTTCTACTTCATGAATGAGCTACCCGGAACAAGTGGATGGGTATGGCAGAATGACAAACCTGTTGCAGTCCAGATAAGAGACTATTTGCATGGACTTGGGGATGCAAAAGCGAGAAATACAGCTCTATGGGGATACTTCAAAAACTTTCAGAGCATGATGCAAGCAAGAGAGAGAATTCCCCAGTCTCTCATTGAGAAATACAAGGACTCAGTGTGCTTTATGGTTGACACTGATCAGTGCCTAATGGAGGCAGTGGAGCCAAGGACTGTCCGGATCATGCCCATGGGGTATGAAGTTGATGAACAGATAGTGGAGCTGCATGTTCAACACATGCTAAGTCAGCCCAAAGATCCTAAGGCAGAAAGGTTTGGAACCTTTGAGGAGCTGAGTGTAAAAATACATGTAGAACTCAGGGAACCTGAGATTAAAAGAAAAGTAAGAAAAGAAGTAGAGCACATTGCTCAAGGCCTAGGCATCTCAAAAGAAGCACTTGATGCCAACTGGGAAAAGAGGAGGAAGGCTGAGGAAGAAGAGAAAAGTAAAGAAAGTGCTCCGGTTGAAGCTCCCACCCGAACCAGATCATCAAAGAGACCTGCACCTCCCACAACCAAAAGTTCAAAACCGGAAGTCCAGGCATCCGGTAAGAGATCCAAGACAAAAGCCACAAGGGCTTATGGAAGCCAAAAGGATGAAGAGGAAATAGAGTCAGATGAGGGAGTTAAAGAAATAAAGAAACAGAAGAAGAAAGGATCTGGTAAGCCCTCCACAGGCCAAGACAAGGATGAAATGGCAGAAGGATCTGTTGAAAAGCCCACTCTGTCTCTAGAGAGCATAATCAAGTCGGTCACGGTGGATGGAAACCTTCAACCAATGACTGAATCATATGATGACTTCAGTGAGGCCGACCAAAAGACTCTGCAGGAGGCCACAGTAAAATATCTTAACATATATAATAAGGCTTTCATTGAAATAATATCTCTTATTCCTAAAAGCCTAGAAAAGGAATTGGAAGTAAGAAAGAATAATGCTCATGCTAAAGATCTTGAGATCCGGGAGCAGATAGCTATTCAGCTATATCCTCAAATTGATCCCAAGACAATGAACATTATCTTCAAGGACTGCAAAGATGAGTTCAGAAGCAAAGCCAGGATGAATCAACTCATGCTTGGTGAGACTAACAAAGTGGCCCAAGAAACAGAAGAGATCCTCCGGAAGGCCTTCAAAAGGTTCAATCTTCCTGTTGTAGAGGATTTAGGAACAGAAACAGCTGAGGACTTGGGACCCTCTGCTCCAGAAGAAGTGGCCCATGAACAAGCTAGCATCTCTCCTCCGGTTTCCCCTACAGTCTCCGGATCCAAAGAAGAAGAGCAATTACAGGAGAAGGAAGCAGTGGTGAAAGACAAAGAGGTTGACAGTTCTAAGACTGCAGAAGAAAAGAAACATCTGTCTCCGGCAAGAGACACTGCACAAACTGTTCAACAATTTTTGAGCAAAGAAACTCTAGAGATTGATGAACCGGAGCTTCTAAAAGGCCCATTTGATTTTGACTCTCTCTCTCCGGTACAAACAATGAAGATAGCTTCATTTGCAAATGCCAAGGCAAATGAAAAGCTCCTGAAGTCTCATATGGAAGACTGTGAGTTGATAGAGGCTGCTTCCGGAGTACTTGTAAAAATCATGCCATCAATCCAGATAGATCCGACAGCCTCCTCTTCCGGTAATCTAAAAACCTTAGTCAGCAGTGTTGATACACATTTTGATTCTCTAGAAAAATCAGCTGAAGAAAAGGTCCGGAAAGAATTTTTGGATAAGAGATTTTCAGAAATATTAGAATTAATCTCTAAAGATAGGAAAATTGTAAGCATTGGAATAAAGAGCTTAGAGAATGCTCTGAAGGATGGCGGTGACATCTATAAATTTTGTATATCCTGGTCAAAGGCAACAGCAGCATTTGACAAGAAAATAAAAGAGGAACAGGATAAGCTACAAAGCTTATCTCAAAGTTTTGATCCTCTCTCTTCTTCTATAATAAATCAAGAATGTCAGACTATTGCAGTCTTGAATGAAATAAAGAATCTTGAGAAGGAAAGGAAGAACATCACCAACCGGATGGGAGAACTTAGAAGGATTATAATCCCTAAGTTGGAAACTATGCATGAGGCCATCAGTGATGCTCAGACCACCGCCCAAACAAAAGATCCGACAGATCTCAAGCGGGCAGAAGCGTTTGCATTTTTGTTAAGTGGTCACATTTCAATTTTGGACAGAATGAAGCAAAGTTGGGCTACAGAAATGATTCAATTGCAGACATCCTTTGCAGACATTCTTCAGTATATGTGAGTATGTAAATATGCGGGTATGTATAGAAAATTTTTGAAAATTTTGATGTGCGGACCCCACCCTTTGCCATTGATGTCAAAGGGGGAGTGAGGAGCAGTGAAAAATGAGGAATCCAACTAAGGAGGAGTTCCGGAAATTGTATATAAAGACAGAGCATCAGCAAAGGGGGAGCATAGTGAAAACACTTAGTCATTTTTCACTAAGTGTTGTCATCAATGCCAAAGGGGGAGATTGTTGGCAAGAGACACTATATGGATTCATGGTTGTTGTCATTGATGGCAACAAAGGTCATCCCACATATCCGCAAGTCATAATGTGTCTCTACCGGAAGTCAGAATAAAGAATGTTGTGGTCCGGTGAAGAAGAACAGAGCATATGGCAAGGTCCGACAGATTGGTCCGGATCTCTCAGAGGAAGTGTCTTGGTGCAGTGCGGATTTGGGGAAGTCAAGAGGACTACCTTGAGTGGTATATTCCAAGGATTTAGCCTCCGGTGATGGACAAGGAAAAAGATATGAATGGTTGAGTACCGGATTCCTGAGAGACAGTGAAAACAGAGGAAGAACTGACTGGCAGAGTATCAGACTGCTTTCCGGATGTGTTACTGTTGATGACAAAGGTTGTGAAGGCATGAATCATGTTTGGCCGACATGATTAATGATATCTACAAGTATATGCTTGATCCGCATTGCTTGATGAGGAAGGATTCAGCCGACAGAATGAGAGTTTGTAAGAAACTAGACTGTTCCGGATGCCGACTAGAAAAGTGATGAAATCACTTATGCGGATATATATAGAGGATGGATTTAGTTGTGAAGGGTGTGATGGTGTGGAGATATATGCGAATAAGTCCAGATAAGAGCAGAAGTAGCAAAAAGGATCCGGTATGTGAAAGATAGCAGAATAAAGAACAGAGGAAAGATGAAGTGCAGCAGATCAGTGTACTGAGCCTAACCGGAACTGAACTCCAGCATATACAGATGCTTCCAATCAGTTCAAGACTGTGATTCTCATCACTTTGTAGACAGTGTGTCTTCTTGTAGGCAGTGGGCCTCTTGTGAGCAGTGTGCTCAGGCAGTGAGCCCTAATTGGCAAGTGCCATTTTTGCAATTTCCTATTCTTCTAACAGAGAATAATTTTGGGTTAATCACCCCGTGGTTTTCTCCCTTAACAGGGTTTCCACGTCAAAATTACTGTGTCATGTGTTTCTTGTTTTATGGTTAATGTTTTATGTTTGATTTTATGCTGCATCAATTAAAAGGAAAGTTCAATAAGGGAAATAATTAGGATAACTGATTCACCCCCCCCTCTCAGTTATCAACAAAGGATTCATAATATGCAAATTAACAAGATGTTTGGTTCAAAAACATTAGTGATTGTCAGGATCTCAAAAATTTTGCCATGAAAGCTTCATCAAAATCATCAAGAGCCTTCTAAAGCATCTATTTTTAACTTGCACTAAAAATAGTGTCTCACTATTTTTAGCTATCACCACTTTCAAAGAAAAGAGCATAGTTAGATGGAGTTGTTTGATATTTTTACTTTTGGCTATTTTAGCACCCTCTATTTATAGCCTAGAGTTGACTATTATTAAATCATCTATCTCATCATGTGAAAGATGTGAGCATCATGAGATAATTTTTAATAATTTATATCATCCATATGTTGTAATATTAAAATTAGTGGACATAATAATTTGTAATAAAGCTTACCCTCATGCAAGCAGTTGTAGTTAGAGTTGAACTTCAATTATTTTATTTCATCTATTTTCATGCAATTCTTTATAAACAATAAAAACAAGTTTTTTTTTTTGCATTTAGTTGGAGGATAGTAATTTTCACGTCTACATATTGTTGAATTTATTATTCACCAAGTATTCAATGTTATTATTGTTATGCGACCTTTTCCCCAAAAAAATAGAAAAAAAGCTATTTAAGAATAAGTCTTTGAAATTAAAAGAGGATAAAGTTTATTTATCCTTTATAACTAAAAGAGAGATGGAAAAATAAAGGATATTATGATCCTTTGGTTAAAATGAAGATTAATAAAGAGTATTTATATAATCTCTTTTAAATGGGAGATATAAATGTATTTATTTAAATAATGATTAAAAGACAACCTTTGTGAAAAGGTGTAATGGTTTGGAAACTATCCCTTAGAAAGGTTATATAAGGCATTTGTGTGAGGCTTGGAAAGGGCATGGAGATCACTCAAAAAGAAAGAAGGTGGAGAAAGGAGGAAATAAGAGCATTGCAACAAATCATGAAGGAGAAGGATTATTGATTGCCTAACAATGAGCATTGGAGAAGGGGCACACAATGTGTGTCCAACTCAGGGTACAATGTACACCCAGGAGTGTCCTGGCTAAGGCTTATGTGTGCACTTGTGTTGAGCATGTTTTGTTGAACATGGCTCTAGAGCACTTGTGTGTGTGTGTGCTTTCTAAAAAGGAGCGGGATGCTTGGGAAACATGTGTGTTTTCTAAAAAAGAGCTAAATGCTAGGAAGCACATGGTTGGTTCTGAATAAGAATTGGGTTCCTCCTAGAAGTTCTTACTAGCTAAAAAGGGTTCAATCTCTAATCCATTCTCTAGAGTGATATTGGAAGAACTTTCTAGAACATCAAAAGATATGTATTTATTCCTTTCTAGGATGGAAATTAACTGAGTACTAAACTTAATGCTAAGGAAAGATATTAAAATCATGGTATATGTGGGTTTTGATGTTAATCTAATTATGGATTGTGTTATTCAATTGACTATGTTAATTATTTACTTTAGAATTCTTATTAAAATATTACATGTAATTTTTATTTGCTAATTATATCTATTGATAACTTCACATATTCTAAACTATCTTAACTCTAAATATTAACCATAGTAAATCCACTACAAAATAACTCTAGGGAAAAGTTTGGTATCAGAGCCTAATAATCAAGCCTTCCTATGTAGAATGTGCTATATACTTTCAATCTTTAATATAATCCTTGTGTATATCCAACATGATACATTCACCCTAACCTCTAAGATATCAAACCCAATTTTACAAGTTCTAGAAAAATTCTAGTTTAATATCATCAATTTTAATGTTGATTCATATACGTTATCTATATATTATGTTATTGTAATCACTATTCTCCCTTGGTTTGTGCTCTACATGACATTGTAGAAGAGTGCACTAGATTAAAGGCATTGTTTCTATCCTTAAATGTTTAAAAATCTTGTTATATTTGAAAATATTCTTCAACTTTAAGGAGAATCATCTCTTTCGAATATTTTGTGGTACTATCTTGATGTGAAGGTATAAGATCATTTTTCACAAGGGAATTTATATGAGATGTTGTAGCCATTTCATTAGGATAATGTATATAATTAAATAACTAAGGAAGATGGACTCAAGGAATTGGTGTGATATTTCCATAGAAGGCGTGTCGTATAAAACCTCACTATGAGGAGTGCTTGGTACAACTTTAATGGGAGGTAAATTTGGTTCTTGTGATTTAATTATTTTTGGTTTCATGTATAGTGAAATTTGTCCTTTTTGAGGAGTGCATGGTATGTTTTAATGAGAACAAATTTCCACACTAGAATGTATTAACGGATCATTGGGAATAATTTTCTTAAGAGGCATGGAATAATCTTCTAGTTTTAGGGCATCTTAAGATGGGTTTTCTAGTCTTTTAATTAGTCCTGAGTTAGAAAAATACATTTTTTGGTAGAGGCTCACCTAAAAAGCATATTACAACTACAATAAGGTTATCCCTTACATCATTCGGTAGTACACATCTCACAAGATTCTTAGAAACCTTGGTGGGATCATTACTTCGGATCAATCCATTTCATATAATTTTATGAGTTCTAAATAGGACAAATTGACATTGTGGTGATTTTAAATATAAATGTGTTCATAATAAAAAATGTGCCTTTGGTCCTTCTCTACACAGGACAAATTTCTTCACTTGAAGGACACTAGATGCTTGTCCATGACTCTGTACTGAGCCCAACTGCTCACCTACTTATTATTACCCAATGTGGAGTCCTAAATGTTGTTGTAAACCTCAACGCCCTTCTTAAACTTGGAATCATCATCCCCCACATCAGCAATGACTCCTTCCATGTCACACCCTACACCACTTGAAAACATGAGAAACCCTAAAAATCAGACAAAGCATCTGGAATGTGGTAGAAGCCATGTTGGCATATCAAGAAATCTAATGGATGTAACATACAAGACCAGAATAATTAATCTATATGGTAAGAAGACAAAACTAATCGATACTCATGGTGGATATCCAAATAAATGTGTCTCTTTGTGCATTATCTTTTTCATAAACAGCAAAATTCCTAATTCGTTAGATTATCTTGTGCATAACCCAAAAAATATGTTTTCATCCTAACATTCATCACCTTTGACATGATCCTATTCCCAAAATCAACATGTGTGAGAAAAGAATAAAGAATATTGTGATTTGAGTGCTAATCTTCAAAACGATGATACAATACAACTGGTATGGAATTAGTCTCATTTGATCATGAACTGTGGTTAGACCAATACAAAAAATCAAATATGGCCAATACGAATGTGAATACCTTAATTATTCGTTGTTGTATCCCACCAAAAGTGGATAGTTTAGAAAATGTTCATAAATCAAGATGAAAACATGGGATGTATAGAAATGTTCCCTCATCTATATGTAAACATGGGTTGAGAAGAAGTGTTGTAGAATCATTATCTAGACATGGATGATGCACTTACCTTTGGAATTCAAGACATGAAGGGTGTAGGAATGTTTTTAAATAAACTTTGAAAAGTGGGTAGTACATAATTCACATTACTAGATTTGGAAAAGGAATCACTTGGATATGGATCTCCATTTTATTTTTTCTTTCAATTTAATGAAGAGTTCACTTTAAATAAATATATTTAATAAGGAGAGAATGAACACCATGAGTGTGAGATTTTGATTTATCTTTGTCTGGCAATTGGTGTGAGTTTTTTTAGAATTAGATTATCATCAAAGTATGTGTTAATATGATAAGAGAATGAATTTTCTTGTGGGTCTGTGTGTGGGTTAGGGCTCTGCCCTTCCCCACGTTTCCTTTCTTCTAGCTCTCATTTTATTCTGTGTTGCTTTTGTCCTTTCTTCTAGCTCTCTTTCGCATCTGCGTTGCTTTTGTTGGGGTTTGCTTCGAGTCTGGGTGAGGGTTTTCGTGGTGGTGCTTTGGAATTTCTTGTTTTGGTTTCCTTTGTAGGCATGGATGCTCAAGGAGCCTCTAACTCTCTGGTTATTGCTGGGGTTGTGCCCCCTCATAGTGGTTTATCTTCAGATAATCATGCATAGCCGTCTAACTCTTTTTATGTGGGTGAGGGTTCCAGACTTAAGAAAGTCAATGGGTGTTTGCCACTGAGTCAAGATCATCATGTTCTAATTATTTCTCTCGTATCGGTCATGGAGGATATATCTTATTGGAGCCAACAGGTTTTTATTTGTAAGTTCCTTAGTATTCGTATTTATCTTTTGGCTTTGGAATATTGGATTCACTGGTCCTGATAGATTGAGGGACATATAGAAATCTTGCTGGCCATGAATGGTTATTTCATGGTTGATTTTTCCTGCATCTCGGATCAAAATTGAGTTTTTGAGGGAGGGCCCTACTTTTACAATCATGTAGGCTTGTTCATCAAGCCCTAGCATGTGGGATTTAATTCTGTAGAAGAATTGCCCTCAAGGGTTCATGTCTGGGTCTGTGTCATGTCCTGATATTAAAGCATTGTTTAAATTAAAGATTTAAACATCATGATAAAAGATGAAATTGCTTTCTTAAAATATTAATTTGAATGGTAAATTATGATATTAAATAATATTATTCAAATATAAATATATTATATTATATAAATAGATATTAATATAAATTTAAATTTAAATATTATTATATTATATAAAATAAATATAAATATAAAATATAAGTAATAATAATATAAAATGTATAATATAAATAATATTAAACAATATTATGATCTGAATATTCAAAATATATTATATATACTTAATTAGCAAGATATATATAATATTATATTGAATAAAATGAGTATAAACATAAATATGGATGTTAATATAAGTAAGATATTAATAATGCCAAATATATAATACCATATATTGGTATTTAACCCCACAAAGAGGGATCAACAAAAAGTTGTGATCCCCTCATAGGCATCGACTTTCTAAAGGGAATAGTCATGTAACCCCACACAAGGCTCTTAAAATATTTAAGAGGAAACTGATCATCATTCAAAGTCGTTGGGGGTAGGAAGATACAATCAAATTTGACATAAATACAGATCAACAATATTCAGAGTTAGAGATAGAAAAATATTTCTGAGTTGGAAATAGAAAAATATTTCTAAGTTGGAAAGTTGTGTGTGGTAACATATCTGAATATCAAGTGCAACAGTATATTGGTTGCAAGGGAGAAATATTTAAATATTCTCAAGGTTACAAAGGTAAGTATTGTCTTAGATGATAAATATATCCTTATATTTATTATGATAAATACCATATGTTAAGCAGTGATAAAATATCATTAGATATATATACATTATGTGTTGGGAATTAAGGTGTCTCAACCTTGGTAATTCCTTGTATTTTTACATTGTATTTATTTATTTATTGCCTATTGTATTAATTGGATGCAAATCCTATGCTGTCATATTGTGGGAGTTGGCACAGTGATGTGTCATCCTACATGGCATATGAACACACGTATATTTGTCCTCACATGAGGAGATAGGCGTCCCACTTGTTGCAAGTATGGGCCTAAATACTGTTGTCATTGATGTCAACATACTTCTATTGCATTGATGATAAGGATTGGATGAGTTATGTGCTGAGGATATTAAGAAAATTAGTCCTAATCAGGAATAGAGAGGAACAATGGAGATAGTGAGGTAAAGATCCCAACTAAGATAAAGATCAAAGGATACGCTTCAAAGGGTTTGAAGATATGTGTCTTAAGATGATCTAGTAAAGATTTCAAAGGTCCGCATGAAGATCTAAAGAAATTATGGCCACTTAAGTAAAACCGGCTCTAGGAGATATTCAGAGGTGACAGAGTGACACAGATAGGTTCGGTAAGATATGTAAGTGCAATATCTTGTTCTACGGATTTTGTGGAGTGTTTAGGAAGTCAATGTGAATTGACAACTCAATTGGTTCATGGTCTGGAGGTCCGCAAGCATCTATTCCAATATGACAGTGATGACAGACTATGTTCTTAAGGTTCCAGTTGAAGGAGAGAATGATTTTAGTGAACAGAAGTAGTGTGGATGTTCTTGGTGATTCAAGAAATCTTGTGGAGGTCTTTGGATTGTGTCCAGTTTGTGTTGGTGCTCCGCATTAAAGATTGAGCTTGTAATTGAAGAATTACTTCTTGATGATGGTGTTCTTCCTAAGTCTAGCTGACCGGATGAGTTACACATCCTGCGGATGATCTTGAAGATGTTCTATGAAGAATGGCGTGTTCCTAAAGAAAGATTGAAGACTCAGATCTGTGTGGCTAACAGTGTGTTGATCCATGTGAAGTCTTTTTGTAATTAGTTATATAGTATTTATGTATTTGCTCTGTAATGTTTGCCGACTTGGATGATTATCCCTAAGTCGATGTCTTGTATAAATAAAGAGTTGTAAAGTCATTTCAAAAGGAGGGGTGGTGATGAGAGTGTGGTGGAGAGGAGCAGAGTGAAAAGGCAGAATAGAAGTATTGAGCTTAAATGGAACTAACTCAAACATGGTGAAGATGCTATTCTTCAGTTCAAATATGTAATACTTATTATTTTGTAGACAGTGTGTCTCCTATAGGTAGTGGGCCTCTTGTGAGCAGTGTGCTTGGGCAGTGAGCCCTAATTGGCATGTGCCATTTTGTTCTTTCTATTCTTCTAACAGAGAATACAATCTTGGGTTAGTCACCCCATGGTTTTTCCCTTAACCAGGTTTTCCACGTCAAAATCTTGGTGTCTTATGTGTGTTTCTGCTCTTCAATTGTTGCATTATGTTTCCATGATTGATTTATTATTATGCTAAATTAAGAAAAGGTTTTAAGTGATTAATTGGAAGAAAGTTTTAGACAATTGATTTACCCCCCCTCTCAGTTGTTTGTCCTAAATCTAACAATTGGTATCAGAGCCAAGTTCCTCTAAAAGGAGCTTAACCACTTGAGGAGATCCAGAATGTTGTCCTACAAGAAGGATAGTCTGAGGTTTGATGGAACCAATTTCACTCTTTGGAAAAGTCGCATGGAATACCACTTGCAATGTATGGGAATGTAGTATTGGGTCATGGCTTCAAAGAAATATGATCCTCCACAGAATGGTCTGCATACCATAGATGAAATCAGAGATGCTAAAAATAATCTGTGGACTAAAGAATCTCTTCTAAGTGCCTTATCTAATTCAGAGCTAACAAATGTTATTGATCTAAAAACTGCATATGAGATTTGGCAAAAACTAGAACTTCTGCATGGAGACAAGTATGTTAAATGTGCCAAGCTACCGAGTTTGAAAGGAAAATTTGAAAACCTGAAGATGAGAGAAGATGAAAATATCACTTCATTTATGGCAAGAGTAAATGAGCTTGTTTGTGGCATTAGATGTGCTAGTGGAATCTTGGACGAAGATGAGATTTTTGGCAAAGTTCTTAGATCTCTTCCTTATTCTTACAAATATAAGGTTTCTGTTATTGAAGAATTTAGATCCTTCTCAAGTATCACTAGAGATCAATTGGTTGGTAATTTGGCTACATTTGGATTGACCAAGTTTGGAGATGCACCCCCTAAGACTGAATCTGCATTCAAAGCTAGTGCCTCTATAAAAGGAAAAAAAAAGTCTGATCCGGGAGAGAACTCTTCAAGGAAACTATCATGGTATGAAAAAGAAAGAAAAGACCTAGAAGAGGATGAAGCCAAAGTTGCTCAACTTGAAGCCCTTATTGCAAAAAGACTGCCAAGAAGATCTGGTAAGTATAAGGGGAAATTGCCTTTTAAGTGTTTCAACTGCAATAAGATTGGTCATTTTGCCTCAAGGTGTCCAGAAAGATTTTCAAGGCCAAATCCTAACAGATCAAGGTTCTAAAATAATTGTTACTATGTTCATGAAGATGATGATAATGAAGGAGTAACAGATGATGAATCAGAGACATGAAACAAATCTGGGAGTGACTGGGTGTTTATTGCCATCAAGGAAGAAGATCCAATGTCCTCTAAATCTGTCAATCATTAAATTGTAGAAAGAGCTCTGGCTGCCCAAGTTGAAGAAAAGGATGATTGGGTCATTAACAGTGGATGCTCTCACCATATGACAGGTGACAAAAATAAGTTCATAGATTTGGAAAGGTATGAAGGAGGAGTAGTAAAGTTTGGTGCTAATTCTGCTAGTAGAATCAAAGGTAGAGGAACCATTTCTTTTGATGGAAAGAACAAAACTAGTAATGTACTGTATGTTCAAGGTCTGAAACATAATCTTCTCAATGTTGGACAGCTGGTGGACAAAGGCTATGATCTCTAATTCAAGAATGGAAAATGCAAGATCTTTGAAAGTTTCAGAACAGAGATTGCATCTGGTACTCAAACAAAAGGTAATATCTTTCACTTGGTTGGTACTGGTAAAAGTTGTCTATTTGTTCAAATTGATCAAGCTATATGTCATAGGAGAATGTGCCATGTGAATTTTTATAATATCATCAAGATAAGCAACACTCAGGCTGTAAGAGATCTTCCAAGATTGGTAAAACCTACCAATAGTTTGTGTAAAGAATGTCAGTTGGGTAAACAAAGCAGAATCACATTCAAAAGCAAGGAAAAATCTTCTACCGAATTATTGGACCTAGTTCATACTGATCTATGTGGTCCGGCAAGAATCAAGAGTGTGCAAGGTGATAGATACTTCATGTTATTAATTGATGATCATTCTTGGATGATGTGGGTGACTTTTCTAAAAGAGAAATCAGAAGCTCTTGAGAAATTCAAAATATTCAAGGCTATGGTAGAGAATGAAACCAAATTAAAATTAAAATGTCTGAGGTTTGATAGAGGTGGAGAATTCACATCCGGTGAGTTCATAGAATTCTGTGAAAAACATGGCATAAAAATACAGTTGTCTGCTCCTAGGACTCCACAATAGAATGAAGTAGTGGAGAGAAAGAACCGGACCATCCAGGAAGCATCTAGAACCATGATGATCGAAGCAAATGTTCCTCAGATCTATTGGAGAGAAACTGTAAGCACTACAGTCTATACTCTCAAACAAGTGCAAATCAGAAGCAATACCGGTAAGACTCCTTATGAACTTTGGTTTGGCATCACTCCCACTGTGAGGTATTTTAGAGTCTTTGGTAGAAAATGTTACATTAAAAAAGATGAAGATCTAGGAAAATTTGATGCTAGAAGTGATGAAGGAATATTCTTGGGTTATTCTACTCAAAGCAAAGCATACTGGTGTTATAGCAAGAGATTAAGGAAAATTGTAGAAAATACAAATGTGAAGGTTGATGAAGGTATTGAAAAACCCTCAAGGTTTTATGAATATGATGAAGATGATCAAAATAATGTTTTTATTCAAGAAGTCCAAGCTCCCTCTGAAATTTAGATTCAGACTAATCAGGTAAATCAAGAAGAAGAGATAAGTTTGAATGAACCTATTCAAGAATCCGAAGTGCAAGAAACTCCCAAAGTTCCTAGGTATGTAAGACTGAATCACTCTAAAGATCAGATCATAGGTGATAAAAGCAAAGGTGTACAAACAAGAAGAAGGATTGCTCAAGATTTAGAAGAGTATTGTCTGATTTCAAATATTGAACCTAAGACAATGAATGAAGCTTGCAATGATGACAACTGGACTAAAGCAATGGAGGAAGAGCTGATGCAAATTGAGGAAAATCACACTTGGGATCTTGTTTCTAGACCTAAAAACAAGAATGTGATTGGAACCAAATGGGTCTTCTGAAATAAACTGAATGAAGATGGTGAAGTAGTCAGAAACAAAGCCAGATTGGTCTGCAAGGCTTACTCCCAAGTAGAAGGAGTTGATTTTGAAGAAACTTTTGTTCCAGTGGCAAGAATTGAAGCAGTCAGATTATTTCTTGCTTTTGTTGCCTTCAAGGATTTCAAAGTATATCAGATGGATGTCAAATATGCCTTCCTGTATGGTGACTTGGAAGAAGAAGTTTACATTGAGCAACCAGATGAATTTCAATTATCTGATCATGGTGATATGGTCTGCAAATTGAAGAAAGCACTATATGGACTCAAGCAAGCTCCAAGAGCCTGGTATGAAAGATTGGATAAGCATCTTTTGAAGATTGGTTTCAACAAAGGTACTGCTAACAGTAATTTGTATTTCAAAATTGATCATGAAAATATCTTGATTGTTGAAGTGTTTGTTGATGATATCATTTTTGGAGGAAGAGATAGTATGTGCAAAACCTTTGCAAATCAAATGAAAAGTGAATTTGAGATGTCCATGTTTGGGGAAATGAATTTCTTCTTGAGTCTACAAATCACTAAAACAAAGAAAGGAATCTTCATTTCTCAGACCAAATATGTGAAAGAATTGTTGAAGAAATTTGGGATGGAAGACTCAAAACCAATGAATACTCCCATGGCAACCAGATGTAAATTGAGCAAAGATGATGACTCTCCTAAGGCTGATCAGAAAAAGTACAGGGCAATGATTGGAGGACTATTGTATCTCACTCAAACTAGACCTAACATTATGAATGCCATTGGTCTTGTTGCTAGATTCCAAGTTGATCCTAGAGAATTTGAGAGGAACCTCCTACAACAATATAATGAAAATACAATAATATAACAAAAATAGCAGAACTCAAGAATTTATTGATCGTAGGCCACTTCGAGGGGGCAACCTCCTTTGAGCAAGCTTAATACAATAAATTCATGGGTACCTTCATAGGCCTCAACACATACTTATATACTAAGTCTAACTAAACAACCATTACTCCCAATGAATGTGGGATAATACCATATACTCACAGGACGACTTACAAAGCATATGTGTCCAACAACAACATACTAATATAGTAAAGAGAAGGGCTAAACATGGGTTCTTAACATCTCCTCCCTCATAGAAAAGCTTTGTCCTCAAAGCTTAAGATGTGGAAATTGATGCTGAATCTGAAGGAGTGGTTCCCAGGTAGCATCCTTTGGTTGCATTCTGTGCCACTGAATTAATACCTCGGTGATGGATCGAGAGCGAAGCTGACGGGTGTGCCTGTCGAGGATTGCCTCTAGCTCCAAAATGATGGATCCTTCATTATCCAGTTCTAGGAAAATAGTGTGTGCTCTGATGTTGGAGCCAAGAACTTGTTTAAGGCAAGAGACATGAAAGACTGGATGAACGCGGGAAGAAGGAGGAAGCTCCAATTTATAAGCAACTAACCCAATCTTCTGAAGAACCTTATATGGCCCATAGAACTTGGGAGATAGCTTTTGATGCCCTTTAAGTTTTAGGGAGTATTGCTTGTAGGGATGTAGACGAAGAAAAACCATATCACCTACTTGAAAAGTGCGCTCAAAACGGTGTTGATCGGCTTGTTGTTTCATATGATTTCTTGCCAAGTGAAGGTTGTCCTGCAAAATGCGAAGGATCTGATCTCGGGTTCGGAGAACCGTGTTAACTGCCTGAACTGGTGAACTATTGGGGTGGTATGGAAGGAGCAGTGACGGTGCCTAACCATAGACCACTTCATATGGAGTCATTTTAGATGCAATGTGGTAGGAAGTATTGTACCACCATTCAGCGAGAGGGAGCCACTTTACCCACTGATGCTGTTGTTCTGAGGTGAAACAATGAAGATAAGTTTCCAAACATTTGTTGAGAACTTCAGTCTAACCATCTGTTTGTGGGTGATACCCAGAATGCATCTTCAGTTTGGTGCCAGTGTGGCGAAAGAGTTCGGTCCAAAAATGACTAGTGAAAGTGGCATCACGATCTGAGACAATGGAAGAAGGGATGCCATGAAGATGGAAGATCTGGTCCAAGAACATTTGTGCGATGGAGGAGGCGGTATAGGGATGGCTGAGGGCACAAAAATGACTATATTTGGAGAGGCGATCAACCACAACCAAGATCACTGTCTTCCCTCCAGATTTGGGGAGCCCCTCAATGAAATCCATAGAAATATCTGTCCAAATCCGTGTAGGGATGGGCAAGGGTTCAAGCAATCCAGGAAGGAGTGTCATTTCACCCTTGTGGCGCTGGCAGGTATCACATTCAGCCACCATCTATTGAATGGCCCTTTTCATTCCCTTCCAAAAGAAGTTACGTCATGCCCACTCATAAGTTTTGAGGAACCCAGAGTTCACTGTCAATGGAGAAGCATGGAGTTCATAGAAGATAGCCTGTTGAAGATTTGTGTTTTGGGGAAGCACCAAATGACCCTTGTATCTCAGAGAAGCACCATCCCAAGAGTAATACGGTATAGCAGAAGGGGTATTGGCCAATTGTTGGATGATTTGAGATAATGAAGAGTCATTAACATAGCCTTGCTGGACAGATTCCAGCCAATTTGGAATAGGCATAGAAATAGCTGAAAGAGAAGCTTGGTCATCAAATGTGCGAGAAAGAGCATCTGCCACAATATTGTCCTTACCTTTCTTGTAAGTGATTTCATAGTCATAACCCATGAGTTTGCTAACCCATTTCTATTGTGCTGAGGAGGAGACACATTGTTCAAGGAAATATTTCAGACTCTGGTGATCAGTCTTGATACAGAAATGATTCCCTAATAGGTATGGCTGCCACTTCTAGACTGCATGCAAAATAGCCATCATTTCCTTCTCATATGTAGAGAGGACTAAATTCTTACTTGAAAGGGCTTTGCTAGTGAACGCAATGGGATGGTCGTCTTGAAGAAGAACAACACCAAGTCCATTGCCGCAAGCATTGCTCTCAATAGTGAAGGTCTTGGAAAAATCTGGCGTAGGTAGAACAGGTGTAGTACACATGGCTTGTTTCAATTTTTCAAATGCACACTCAGCAGCAGGCATCCACATAAAAGCATCCTTTTTCAATAGAGCTGTTAATGGAGCTACAATCTTCCTGTAATCCTTGACAAACTTGCGGTAGTAGCCAGTTAGTCCCAAAAAACCACGGAGGCTCTTGAGTGTCTAAAGATGCAGCCAATGTGTCATGGCATCTATTTTGGTAGGATCCACTCGAACCCCTTGGGCAGAAACAATATGCCCAAGAAACTCCACTTCTGCCTATCCAAAAACACATTTAGACTAGTTTACACAGAGATGATGAGTAGAGAGAAGTTGCAGTACAAGATCCAGATGCTGGAGATGCGTAGCCCATGTTGTGCTATAGATGAGGATATCATCAAAGAAAACCAGAATGAATTTTCGCAAATAGGACCAGAATATTTTATTCATCAATGACTGAAATGTGGAAGGAGCATTAGTGAGGCCAAAGGGCATGACCAAAAACTCATAGTGGCCATCATGCGTGCGGAAAGCTATTTTAGGGATATCATCCTCATGAACCTGAATTTGGTGATACCCAGAATGAAGATCCAACTTGGAGAAAAAATGAGCACCATGAAGCTCATCAAGAAGCTCATCAACAATAGGAATCAGAAACTTATCTTGGATTGTAATGTGATTAAGTGCTCGGAAGTTAATGCAAAGGCACCATGACCCATCTTTTTTTCAGACAAGGAGAACTGGTGAAGAAAAAGAATTGGTACTAGGGTGAATAATACCCTGCTTGAGTAAGTCCCGAATGAGCATCTCAATCTCTGTCTTTTGGTGAAAGGGGTAGCGGTAGGGCCTAATGTTGGGAGGAACACTTCTAGGAAGGAGCTGAATATGATGGTCCTCTAGACATGAAGGTGGTAATCCCACTGGTTCCACAAAAACATAGGCATTGTAGATCCAAAGGACTAGTGGAGACCACTGATGGTTGCATCTGAATGGAGTGGAGCTGAGCAATGACACCATGTGAATTCTTCTTAAGGATATTTTCCATGTGATGTGAACTAATGATGCTGAGAGACCCTAGTTGTAAGCCCTTCAATGTGTGTTGTTGCCCGTTGTCAGAAAACTGCATCCAAAGTTCAGTAAACTCCCATAAGATGGGGCCAAGTGTGCGTAACCATTGAGCGCCCAAAACAACATCACATCTACCTAAGGGCAAGGCAAACATGTTAGAGCGTAGGTTATAATCTCCAATAGAGACACACATTTTGACACTTCCCTTTGCAAGTTAAGGTGCCCCCATTGACAATCATGACTTCAAAGCTGGAGCAAGGATGGATAAAACAATCAGCCTATGTGGTGATCTGAGGGTCAATGAAGTTATGAATGCTACTAGAATCAATGAGTATTGTCAGAGGGAGCTTCTTGAAGTAACCCTTGACCCGCATGGTTTGTGGGGTGGTGACTCCTGCTAAAGCCTGGAGAGAGATCTCTAGGTGGTCTTCTTGAGAAGGAGAGTCAACATGCGGCTGCTGAATGTCGACTTGATCATCTATTGTATCCTGAGTACCTTCATAAACTTCAGGTGCAGGTAGGGAATCCACATCCAAGAGATAGAGCTTTTGTTGAACACATCTATGTCCCCAAGTGAATTTCTCATCACAATTATAACAAAGCCCTTTTTCTCTACGTGCCCACATCTCAGCTTCAGACAAATGCTTGATAGGTGTTGTTCGAGGAGCTGGTGTGATTGGAGGTCTTTGGGGACCCATATTTCTGAATAGAACAAAAGTGGATTTGGAGCGTTGTTGAGCTGTGATCTTGTCCTCTGCCAACTTAGCCAACCCTAGGTCTTCTAGCATTATGCTAGGACGGAACATTTTAACCTTAGATCAGATTGCATCCTTCAGACTACTGACAAAACAACTCCGAAAAAATTTATCAGACAATCCTTCTATGTGATTGGCCAGTTTCTCAAATTCGGTCTAATATTCTCTCACAGTACCAGTTTGCCGAAGTTTAGTGAGTGCACCTGTGAAGTCATCAAAAGAACTAGGGCCAAATCATTGCAAAAGGAGTGTGCAAAAATCTGTCCATTTTGGCTCTTCATGAGCCTTAATGTATCAATGAAACCATTGAAGGGCTTCATGTTCCAAATGAAAGGATGCAAGTGGGACTTTGTTGACATCAAAAGTAGTATGTAGGCTGAAATATTGTTCGGCCCGGTATATCCATCCAGTCAAATCATCACCATTGAAGCGAGGAAAATCAAGCTTTGGCCCACGAAAATGGCTGGAAGAAGAGGACCCAATGTCTACAGAAGACTCGGGTGGCCGCCTATTATTCATGGCTGAATGTTGAAGATTGAGACCAAGAAGTTTTTCATCTAGATCTTGGAGTTTGGTCTTGAGGGCTACAAGTTCATTCTCCATTTTTTTTCTCCTGTGCGGGTGACAACCATAACCAGGAATTTTTTTTTTTTTTAAATAATTTTTTTTTTAATAATTTTTTTTTGGGGAATGGGTAGAAAAATAGAAACAAAAACTTTTTTAGTAAGGGAAAATTAGGATTTGGGAAAAACTCAGATGGGTAATGGGGGTTTGACTAGGGTTTGGGCACTTTCTGAGGGACAGGGAAGTAGAAAAATTAGGATTTCAGAAGTGGGGTGAAAGAATGAGAAAATCTGTCGAAGAGGGACAAATGAGCAAAAATGGGAAATGAACACTATGGCCAAATTTGAAGGTGTTTGGGTGAAAATCAAAGAAGTTATGGCAAACCTAAAAATAGACAAATTTGGGATATGGTCCTCAAGAAAGGAATTATGCAGAATGAAATTTTAGGGGTTTCAGTGAATTTTTAGAGGAAATGGAGTGAAAACAAGGAAGATATGGTGAAAAAATAGAATTTTTTTTACTTTTTTTCTAGAAATGAGTGGCAACAAGATCTGCAACAAGCTCTGTAACAACACTGAACAGATTCAACCAGTGATTTAACGGCTAGTTATGGACCCCAGGTATGTTCGGCTTCCTAAAGGTTCAAGGGATTCACTCGGATACCAATGCTATCTAACGGCTTGCGTATTGGGGCAGTACCCCTCACTCCACGGCTCAGGTAAAACTGATAACCACTTTACCACAAACGACAGCTCTTTGTTTACCTCATCGATGGAAACTAGTCAATCAGGTAGGGGTCGTTGCCCTTTTCACTGGCAGGTCCTCTCAATGGGCAAGCTACTTCAGGGTTCCTATGGTACTCTTCACAATGAGTTTTAGGGCTATGCCCAAGCACTTCCCAAAGTTAAGTGGATAGGGATTATTCCCTGATCTGAACCTGCAATTAAAATGAACAAGATAGATACAAATGCAAAGAAAAAAGACTACTGCAAGAAGCACAGCGCCTGTAGGCTAATGAAAAAAATTTCGGCAAAATGTCCACCTAGCGAGCCCAAGAAATACAGTGCCTAGAGGCCACTGCAAAAAAAAAAATTGGCAGAATTTCCACCCAGTGAGCCCAAGAAAGCACTCTGATACCAGATGAGAGGAACCTCCTGTAACAATATAATGAAAATACAACAATATAATAGAAATAACAGAACTCAGAAGAATTTATTGATCGTAGGCCAATTTGAGGGGGAAACCTCATTTGAGCAAGCTCAATACAATAAATTCGTGGGTACCTTCATAGGCCTCAACACATACTTATATACTAAGTCTAACTAAACAACCATTACTCCCAATGAATGTGGGATAATACCATATACTCACATGACGACTTACAAAGCATATGCGTCCAACAACAACATATTAATATAGTAAAGAGAAGGGCTAAACATGGGTTCTTAATAGAATCTCATGTCATGGAAATCAAGAGGATTTTTAGATATCTAAAAAGGACAATTGACTATGGATTGTGGTATCCCAGAGATCATGATTTTTCTCTTCATGGATATATAGATGCAGATTGGGTAGGAGATGTGGATGGCCGGAAGAATACCAGTGGTGGAGCATTCTTTTTAGGGAAGAGATTGGTTTCTTGGCTGAGCAAGAAATAAGAGGCAATATCTCTGTCCACTGTAGAAGTAGAATATATTGTAGCAGCAAGTAGTTGCACTCAAGTATTGTGGATGAAGCAAATGCTAAGAGATATCAGAGTGGAGTATGAAGAACCTATCACAATCTTCTGTGATAATTCAAGTGCAATTAACATATCAAAAAATCTAGTGCTGCACTCAAAGACCAAACATATATCCATCAAGTTTCACTTTTTGAGAGAGCAAGTGAACAAGAATGAAGTCAGATTGGAGTTTTGTGCCTTCCAAGGATCAGATTGCAGATATTTTTACTAAACCTCTACCTAAGGACTCTTTTGAGTATCTCAGGGAGAAGTTAGGGGTTATTACCCCTCCAGTTTGAATTAAGGTGCACTGATGTGCATCTATCTAGTGGATCTCATAGTCATATCTTGTGGTCCAGATTGATGATGCGAAGCTGCTACTCAAGAGGAACAGCTAGTATAATTCTAAAGTGATGCAAGTATGTGCTCTTTTCCATTGATGTCAAAGGGAGAGAGAAGACATGTGAAAAACAAGTAGTTGCTGATTAAAGGGGCAGCAATAAAGGAAGAAAAGACATGTGAGTGGTTATTGTTGATAAGGGGAGTTATGTCAGTAAGGAGAAGTTCTTGTCTTGATGGTTAAAATAATTTTTCACATCATATGTTGCCATCAATGACAAAGGGGAGATTGTTGCAAGTATAAGCCTAGCTAGTGTTGTCATTGATGTGAACAGTCCTATTGCATTGATGATAAGGATTGGATGAGCTATGTGCTAAGTATATTAAGAAAATTAGTCCTAATCAGGAACAGAGAGGAACAATGGAGACAATGAGGTAAAGATCCTAGCTAAGATAAAGATTAGAGGATACGCTTCAAAGGGTTTGAAGATATGTGTCTTAAGATAATCCAGTAAAGATTTCTGAGGTCCGCATGAAGATCTAAAGAAATTATGGTCACTTAAGTAAAACTGGCTCTGGCAGATGTTCAGAGGTGACAGAGTGACACAAATAGGTCCAATAAGATCTAGAGGTGCAATATCTTGTTTTGTAGATTTTGTGGAGTGTTTAGGAAGTCAATGTGAATTGACAACTCAATTGGTTTGTGGTCTGGAGGTCCACAAGCATCTATTCCAATATGATAGTGATGACAAACTATGTTCTTGAGGTTTTGGTTGAAGGAGAGAATGATTTCAGTGAACAGAAGTAGTGTGGATGTTCTTGGTGATTCAGGAAAGCTTGTGGAGGTCTTTGGATTATGTCTAGTTTGTGTTGGTGGTCTGCATTGAAGATTGAGCTCGTAATTGAAGAATTACTTCCAGATGATGGTGTTCTTCCTAAGTCTGGCCAACCGAATGAGTTACACATCCTGCAGATGATCTTGAAGATGTTCTATGAAGAATGGCGTGTTCCTAAAGAAAGATTGAAGACTCAGATCTGTGTGGCCGACAATGTGTTGATCTACATGAAGTCTTTTTGTAATTAATTATATTGTATTTTATGTATTTTCTCTGTAATATTTTCTGACTTGGATGATTATCCCTAAGTCGATGTCTTGTATAAATAAGGAGTTATAAAGTCATTTCAAAGGGAGGGGTGGTGATGAGAGTGTGGTAGAGAGGAGCAGAGCAAAAAGGTAGAACAGAAGTCTTGAGCTTAAATGGAACTGACTCAAGCATGGTGAAGATGCTATTCTTCAGTTCAAGTATGTAATACTTATTATTTTGTAGACAGTGTGTTTCCTATAGGTAGTGGGCCTCTTGTGAGTAGTGTGCTTAGGCAGTGAGCCCTAATTGGCATGTGCCATTTTGTTCTTTCTATTCTTCTAATAGAGAATACAATCTTGGGTTAGTCACCCCGTGGTTTTTCCCTTAACTGGGTTTTCCACGTCAAAATCTTGGTGTCTTATTTGTGTTTCTACTCTTGAATTGTTGTATTATGTTTCCATGATTGATTTATTATTATGCTAAATTAAGAAAAGGTTTTAAGTGATTAATTGGAAGAAAGTTTTGGACAACTGATTCACCCCCCCTCTTAGTTGTTTGTTCTAAATCTAACACCACTTAGTGGTAGGAATATTTTTCCATGTGCCGACATCTTGGATGTTGTGTAAGGGAATATTGACCAAAACGGTCATGACAAATTCCTATGACAAAGTTATGACATGTAAGAGTCAAAAATAGAAGATTCTATGACAGGTGAAGACATGTGTCGAAGAGCATCTTTGAAAAAAGCATATTTAGGTGCCCCAAGGTGGACTATGACATGTTGTAAGAGAGTATGCTATTTATAGCCTATGTATGATAGATTCTCTTACAGCTGTAAGTTATGACAGCTCTGACAAATTCTATGATGGTTGTAAGAGTCGTAAGAGCATCTGTCATAGCCCATTTTGGAAATAGGTGACCTCCTTGGGATGGGGTGAATTGACAAGTGTCAGGAGCATCCTACAGTGTTGGACAAGTGTCCATAGGCATGGGTTTTGGGCCACAAGGCCATGTTGGACACCCATCCCAATGTGGAGCCATTTTTGCCTTGTATTTGTTATATAAACATGTGCTTTTGAGAGGAGTTGTACTATAGGTTTGATAGACTATTATGCTGCCAGTTTGTCTCCAGATATGAATGTCAAAGACTCCTGAGAGCTTGCATTGCAAGTGTATTGTAAACCATTTTAGTTTTGATAATACATTGTGCAGGTTTGGAGTGTGGGGTTTTTTACCCAATAAGGGTTTTCCCCACATATATCTTGTGTCTCTCTTTTGTCTCACTTTCTGTGTGTATGTGTATTGCTGCGATATCTCCATTGTTGTTGTTAACATTCTATAATTGTAAGGATTAAAAAGAATGTGCACTCTCCTCCCCTCATTAGATTAGTGTAGGAAGCGATTTCCGTACACCTAGCTTTCTTTCAGTTGGTATCAGAGCCTGGCCAGTTTTGGTCTTAGCTATTGGGTAGGGGTTTTCTGAGCTGATCTTAAGTTGAGTGGGAGTTTGTGTAGAGTATTTTGTATCTTGTTGTAGGAAGCAGATGGAAACCACATCTAGAAGAGTAGAGGTGGAGAAGTTCAATGGCACAAATTTCAAGTTGCGGAAACTCAAGATGGAGGACCTACTTGTTGATCGTGATCTATGGGAAACCATTGATGGCACTAAACCTGCGCCAATGTCACAAGCTAATTGGGACCTCAAAGATCAGAAGGATAAGGATCTCACAAGACTCTGTCTAGCTGACTCTGTCCTGTTGAATGTCCATGAGGAGAAGACTGCTAAAGAACTTTGGAAGAAGCTGGGATCTATTTATCAAGCCAAGTCCCTGGTGAACAAGCTTTTTCTAAAAAAAAATTGTTTGCTCTAAAGATGGAAGATGGAGGATATGTTGCGGACCATTTGAATGCTTTTAACATGATTGTTGCATAGTTGACATCCATGGGTGTGAAAATGGAGGAGGAGGATTGATATATGACCCTACTTTGTTCTTCATCAGATTTGTGGGATCATCTTGTCATGGCTATCAAAAGCACTACCACCACCTTCATGATGGATGAAGTGGTATCTTCACTGTTATCTAAAGAAATACAAAGAAAGAAATTTGAGTCAACCAAATAAGTTCTTGCAGTTCGTGGAAGACCCAAAGAGAAAGGGTAGATCCAAATCCTATGGGAGATCTAAATCTCCTGGAAAGTCCAAGGCTCTCTGTTGGAACTATGGTAAAACTGGGGATTTCTGAAAGGAATGCAAAGAGGAGAAGAAGAAGAATGCTCCTGATTCAGATTTTGACAAGTCACAAGATGATGGTGATGCCTTCATCGCAGCCCTAGCCACCCATGCATCTGATGATGTGTGGTTGATTGATTTTGGTGCATCATTCCACATGACCTCACATCGAGACTGGTTCACGAAGTATGAAGAGTTTGATGGTGGAAGAGTGTACTTGGGTGACAATTCTCATCTGAAGATTGTTGGTCATGGAAGAGTCTCAATCTGATTCCCTAATGGATGAGTGAAGGGGATCATTGGATTTATGCACATTCCAGGCCTTGCATAGAACCTGCTTTTTGTAAGTATGTTGAATGATGCAGGTGTACAGGTTGTCTTTTCGAAGGATGGATGCAAGATGACTAGAGGATCTATGGTGCTTGCGAAGGGTACTCGAAGAGGTACTCTATTTTAGCTGGAGGCATGCAATTCATAGTTCAATAATTATTCTGACTCAAAGAAAAGAGCTGCAGTCACTTCTTCCCCACCATCTGAACGAGCAGTGAAGAAATCTGTTGTAACTAGTTCTGATGGTAGTGCACATGCTTTGGAAGCTAAACTTCCTAATTAAAAGACTATGTTATGGCATTTGAGATATGGCCACATTAGTGAGAAGGGTCTATGTACCCTAAAAAATAAAAACCTCATTGAGGGGTTAAATGATTGTAATCTTGAGTTCCACTTTTGTGAACATTGCATTTATGGAAAGCAAAACTATGTTCAATTTTACTCTAGTTCTCACAAGTCTTCTAGTGTATTGAATCTTATTCATTCTGATGTGTTTGGTCCTATTAATGTTCCTTTTATTTCAAAATTTTTATATTTTGTATCTTTCATAGATGATTATAGTAGAAGGACATGGGTTTATTTTATCAGAAGCAAGACTAAAGTCTTTAGTCAATTTAAGGAGTTTAAAGCCTTTGCTAAAAATCAGACTAGTAAAAAGATTAAGTGTTTGAGAACTGACAATGGTGGTGAGTTTTGTTCGGTAGAGTTTGATAAGTTCTGCAAAGAGCAAGGGATTGAAAGACATAAGACAACTCCATACACCCCACAGTGAAATGGAGTTGAAAAGAGGATGAACAGGACACTGATGGAGAAGGCTAGGAGTACGCTTAGTGGAGAAAGCCTCAAACAAAAGTTTTGGGCTAAAGCTATTGCCATTGCTTGCTATCTGGTCAATAGATCTCCTACATCAGCTCTTGTTGGTAAGACACCTATGGAGGTGTGGTCTAGTAAGAAGCCTTCAGTTAGATATTTTCATGTTTTTGGTTGTGAGGCATATGCACATGTGCCTAGGGAGAAACGGTCTAAATTAGAGAACAAGGTTGTTAAATGTATTTTCATTGGCTATGGTATTGGTGTGAAAGGATACAAGCCTTGGGAGCCTATGGCTGAAAAAGTGTTGTATAGAAGAAGTGTTATCTTCAGAGAGCTAACATCTTCTTCCATTTCTCTACAGCCAGAATAGATAGTAAAGAAAGATGTGGTTCAGTTTCCTTCAACCCCTGAGAAGACTGAACATACAAACCCTGTGAGACCTGATGATGAGGAGAGCTCTAGCAGCTCTGAAGGCTCATAAGAAGAAGTAGAACCTCAACCTTAGCCATTGAGGAGGTCTCCATGAATGAGAAAGTAACCTGATAGGTTTGGTTATTCATTGCTTGATTCTAGTTGTGTTTTTGCTTTACTTACTAAAATTGATGAGCCTAGAACTGTGAAAGAGGCTATCGGCATGAAAGATGTAGGTTCCTGGAAGGAGGCCATGGAAGATGAGATGACTTCTTTGGAGAAAAATAAAACATGGGACTTAGTGCCTTTGCCTGATGGACGGAAACCCGTTGGATGCAAATGGGTGTTCGAGAAGAAATTCGATGCAGATGGCAGTGTTGAAAAGTACAAGGCTAGATTGGTTGCGAAGGGGTATTCACAAGTGGAGGGAATTGATTATGGTGAAATTTTCTCTCCTGTTGCAAAGCTGACATCCATTCAATTTTTGTTATCTCTTGTAGCTGCTTATGAATTAGAGGTAGAACAGATGGATGTGAAGACATCTTTCCTTCATGATGATTTGGAGGAAGAGATTTACATGTCACAGCCAGAGAATTACATAGAGAAAGGTAAAGAAAATTTGGTTTGCAAGTTGAAAAAGTCTTTGTATGGTTTGAAGCAGTCTCCTAGGATGTGGTACTTGAAGTTTGATGCCTTTGTGTTGTCGATTGGATATCTGAGAATGAAATCAGATCATTGTGTGTATTACAAATTTGACAATGATCACATTCTCATTATTGAATTTTATGTTGATGATATGTTGTTGATTGGGAATGGTAAGAATATGATTTCTGATTTGATGTCTTAGTTGTCAGCATAGTTTGAGATGAAAAATCTCAGGGCAGTCAGGTATATTCTAGGGATGGAAATTAGAAGAGACAAAGCTAACAAAAAACTTTGGTTAAGCCAGAGTAAGTATGTGGAGACCATGTTGGATAGGTTCAGCATGGCAAATTATAGACCATTCTATGTTCCTATTTCATTGGGGACAAAGTTGTTTGTTAGTAATTGTCCAAAATCTCCTAGTGAGGTGGAGGACAAGCACAGAGTACCTTATGCTAGTGTTGTTGGCATTTTGATGTATGCCATGGTCTGTACAAGACCAGACATTGCCCAAGCAGTGGGAGTCCTTAGTCAATTTATGGCTAATCCTGGACGGGTACATTGGGATGCAGTTAAGCGAGTGTTCAAATATTTGAGGGGTACTTCTGAGTATTCCATTTGCTATCATGTCAATGCTACAAGACCTCCACAATCAATTTGTATTCGTGGATTTGTGGATTCTGATTGGGCAGGTGACATTGACAGTAGGAGATCCACTAGTGCCTATGTGTCCACTATGTTTGGTGGTGCAATTAGTTGGATGAGTAAGGGACAACCTGTGGTTTCTTTGTCCACTATAGAAGCTGAGTACATGGCTGCAACTCATGCTTGTAAGGAAGCCATTTGGCTTAAGAGATTGTGTTCAAACATTGGTGTTGATGCAGGTCAGATTACAACCAATTTGTGACAGTCAGAGTGTGATTTGCCTTGCGAAGAATCCAAGTTTCCATGCCAAAACAAAGCATATTGATGTACAGTTTCACTTCGTGCGAGACATGGTAGAGGATGGGAAGGTAAATTTGGAAAAGGTAGATACTTTGAAGTGTAGGAGTTAAGGACAACACTGAGAGGGGGGGTGAATCAATGTTGTGTGAATTCTTGAATCTTTTTACAAACTTTAACTTGGAGAACACAAGGAGAGAAAGTTATCATTGAATTGTCAAACATATATGCACAAAACTAAGAATGAAGAAGGAGAACAAAACCTTATAAGTAACATATTAACATACACACATACAGATGAAAACATTATGACACATAACACAAATTTACACGAGTGGAAAACCCTCCTTGGGTATAAAAACCACTCGAAAACTACCTCACTGGCTTAACCTTGAAAATATATTTACAAGCCTCACTGGCTGATGTAAGTGTCTCACTGACAAATGGTCTTACTGACCTACAAGCCTCACTAGCATACTATTGTGCCTCACTGGCATTTCTCAATCAATCAGAAGTAATAAACAAATCAGAGGGATACTCTGTTTCCATTCAATACAAAACATATGTCTGTCAAATACCCATTCTATTCAATCTAACATCTGGATACACTCAACAATTCTTTTTTCTGATCCAACCAACAACTCACAAATCAATCCACCTGCGAAGCCTATTAATATGAAAAGACTTTCCACATTCTGTATCAACATTCTCATCTTCTCTCAATGAAGAACCTACAAACAAAAACTTTTCACCTTCTCTCTGCAAAATCAATCTCTTGTAATAAAAAAAATATCTCTCTGTCCATTTTAGAGCCCTTTCAAATTCTTTGACATTTCAAATTATCCCTTGCAAAAATATGTAAATCTTCTTCAAATGTTTCAAAACTTTTCACCTTCTCTGCACAGACAATTCATCTAAAACAATAATTAAAGTCATATAAAAATCTTTAATTGAAATAAGATATTTCAATTTGCTCTTGAAAGAGAAAATAAAATCTTTTTCTAGTCTGATCTCCATGTGCAAGAAGACAAACTCCTTCATTGAAACCATTGAATCCTGCATAAAAATATATTCTATGTATAAACAAAATCTCTTTATATTCCTTCAAAGATGACTCTTCAATCTACATAAATAACTTCACTAATCTGCAATATAATCATCTGATATTTTCTGTCAAAGCAATCCTCTCAAAATCAATCTCCAATTTCTCCATAAATATTTGCTTTACAAAAGAAAATCTCCTCAAATTCTTCTCTGCAAACAACCTCTATATTTTCTCAAGAAAACAAAAAAATTGTTCATCTTCTATGCAAAAATATTTTCTCCTTACATCATTGTTATCCTGTTCTTTTTGAAATTCTTCTTCTCTACAATTTTTCATAAAAATCTTTACTAAATTCTTCAATAGTTTTCTAAAAAAAATTGCTTTTAAAAAGCAATAACCATCTCCTTTTAAAAACTCATAAACTTCCTTATTTGAACTCATATTTTTTTAAAAAAAATAGAAATTTTATAATTTTCTAAATTTTAGAAACAAAAAACATGGCTACTTAATATTCCCCTAAAAAACAACTTTTCAAGCTCCAAAAGAAATTTAATGCATTTTATAAATACCAAAAAGAAACTCCATTAAATCGGGCTTCAAAAGAACTTAATGCCTTACATATCGAGCTCAAAACATTTTCAATGCTTTTTGAAAACTCAAAAAAAACTTTATAAACTTTATCTCCCCATTCGGGCTCTCCTTAAACCCATGCCCACTCCACATTTGGCGGTGATAGAATTTTAAATTCAAAGACATTGAAAGCCCGCCCAATGACCATAATTCATAACCAACGCATTCGGTGAAAAGAAAGATGGGGCCGGTGGTCACAATGTGTAACAACCCTTTGGCCGGTCATCATAAGTGAAATGACCTACAATATTAGGTCAATGAATTGTTATAACAAAAAGGTTATGTGTGACATACGGGTAGTGGAAGTGAATAGAGTTTCAACAAGGTTCAAACCTTAAATCTTAGAAATTGAACAACCTTTCTTTAAACAAAACTTGAAGAGTGAGTAACCAGTGACAATCAAGGTAGGAGAATAGAGATCTGACAGTAGCTTAAAAACATCCTCAACTGTGAAACAATATAGTGTGTGGCATGTATAGTCTTATGCACTTTTAAGAGAAAAAATTGTATGCATAAGGATATGTTTACTAAGCAAGTTCTATGAAGATGGATAAGGGAATGATAGAAGACAACACTAAGAGATGACAAACTACAAGAAAAACACCAAGGTGATCAATACTCTCAAATACATGAATCTTGTATATGAAGATGGATAAGGGAATGATAGAAGACAGCACTGAGAGATGACAAACTACAAGAAAAACACCAAGGTGATTAATACTCTCAAATACATGAATCTTGTATATGAATGCACATGAAATGCATGAAATCCCATGACCAATTTCACTGCCTCTGTAAATCATGTCATCTATTTCACTGAGATCAAATAAGATTATGATTATGCCACAACTGTCACTATGAATACCATTCCATGTTATTTGTATCAAGCCACTGTCACTTGAAGACATCCTGAATAAAATTTGAACCAAGTGAAACATGAAGGAACTCCCCTGCAACCATCATGATCATGTAAATCCAACACCATGACATCAACCTCAACTCTGTCATATACACTGAGAACAACACACTAGAAAGAACTAAACAATGAAGATGTTAAATCAAACCCAAGCACTCTTCTCCAATCCAACATATCATAAACTGGTGGTTGCAACACATATGATATCCATGCAGCATATGATATCCCTACACCTGATCAGTCATCTCCTGTCATGATCAACAACTCATGAACACACATATTACCAAGATAATGAACTCTGACAAACTCTTATTCTGTCCAAACATACTCTAAATTTCTTGAGATCAACCTCCTATGGGTAAGACAATCAATTCCAACAACATGAACTTATGAAGGTCATCATTTCACACTGCATAACTATGGGTGATGAACATTTGTCAACACTTGACAACCCCAAATAAATCACCTTGTGACTTTACTTACCAAAGGACATATGAAGCCATCATTGAAGGCCAAACCTGATCAAACAAGTCCTTATGACATTAAACAAACTGAGGACACCTTTTTGACATCAATGACAACCTATAACCATCATGAAGAATGTTGCAAATGCATTGATGGAACTAGTGGGCACAGAGAAGTTCAGATGGTGTTCAGAGTCTATGGGCCTCTCGGCCTATAGTAGTTAATCCTATTAATTCTATTAGCTCTTACAAGGTGTTCGACAAGTGGGAGAATGTTGGGAATTAAGGTGTCTCAACCTTGGTAATTCCTTGTATTTTTACATTGTATTTATTTATTTATTGCCTATTGTATTAATTGGATGCAAATCTTATGTTGTCATATTGTGGTAGTTGGCACGGTGATGTGTCATCCTACATGGCATATGACCACATGTATTTTTGTCCTCACATGAGGAGATAGGCATCCCACTTAGTGGTAGGAATATTTTTCCATGTGTCAGCATCTTGGATGTTGTGTAAGAGAATATTGACCAAAACGGTCATGACAGATTCCTATGACAAAGTTATGACATGTAAGAGTAAGAAATAGGAGATTCTATGATAGGTGAAGACATGTGTCGAAGAGAATCTTTGAAAAATACATCTTTGGGTACCCCAAGGTGGACTATGACATGTTGTAAGAGAATATGCTATTTATAGCCTGTGTATGACATATTCTCTTACAGCTGTAAGTTATGATAGCTATGACAGATTCTATGACAATTGTAAGAGTCATAAGAGCATCTGTCATAGCACATTTTGGAAATAGGTGACCTCCTTATGATGGGGTGATTTGACAAGTGTCAGGAGCATCCTATAGTGTTGGACAAGTGTCCATAGGCATGGGTTTTGGGCCATAAGGCCATGTTGGACTCCCATCCCAATGTGGAGCCATTTTTACCTTGTAATTGTTATATAAACAAGTGCTTTTGAGAGGAGTTGTACTACAGGTTTGACAAGTACTATTATGTTGCCAGTTTGTCTCCAGATACAAGTGTCAAAGACTCCTGAGAGCTTGCATTGCAAGTGTATTGTAAACCATTTCAATTTTGATAATACATTGTGCAGGTTTTGGAGTGTGGGGTTTTTTACCCAATAAGGGTTTTCCCCACGTATATCTTGTGTCTATCTCTTCTATCTCACTTTTTGTGTGTATGTGTATTTCTACAATATCTCCATTGTTGTTGTTAACCTTTTGTAATTGTAAGGATTAAAAAGAACTTGCACTCTCCTCCCCTCATTAGATTAGTGTAGGAAGTGATTTCCACACACCTAGCTTCCTTTCATTATGAAACTTGCTATAAAGGAAAACATCAATAGACCACATTAACAACACATTAAGTAATGGTATGTTTAAAATCATTGCCTATTTAATTCTATTGCCTGCAACCCTAGGGTAGGTTGGTTTTGTTAGAAAAAGGCAGAGTAATTCCATCCTAATGGATTGAAGATGGTTTAGTGTGCCCTAGACAAGTTTGTTAGGGAGAAGCAGAGTAATCCCATCCCAATTACATTAGAGAAGGTTTAGTGCACCCTAGACAAGTAATTCCCCATCCGTGGTTGAGGATTAGAAGTAGATATGAACATAGTCAATACCTAGTTATTTGTATTGCCTCTAACTTTAGGGTAGGTGGTTTTGTTACGGAGAGACAAAATAATTCCATCCTAATGGATTGGAGATGTTTTAGTGCATCCTAGACAAGGTTGTTAGGGAGAGGTGGAGTAATCCCATCCCAATTACATTGGAGAAGGTTTAGCACACCCTAGACAAGTAATTCCCCATGCAAGGTTAAGGAGTAGAAAGAGAAATAAGAATTAAGATTTGAACATAGTCGATACTAAATAGTGTTATGAATTGAACTGAATATTATCTTAATTTATTGATCTTTAAATATTTCTAATGTCCCTTTCTAGTGATATTATTGTATGCAAGTTAAGGAAACATGAATATCCTAAAAGTAGACATTACAAGTGGTATCAGAGTAGTCATCCTACGATCCTGTGTATACTCTGTGTGCCTTACATGTATTCAAGTGTATACTTGTGATTTATGTGTATTCAAGTGTATTCACGTGTATACAATGTGGCTTATATGTATTTGAGTGTATTCAGGTGTATACCTAGTGGCTTATGTGTATACGTGTATTCATGCAACTTATGTACTTAAGTGTATACTTTACGAATTACATGTATGTTTTGTGACTTGAGGTACTCATACATTATTCATGCTTCTTGTATATACTCTACTTATACTTTATGTATCACATGTATCGATGTGTTACTTCATGTATCTTCAACAAGATGTGTTCTTATAATTACTTTATGCTTTAAAACTATGAAAATGTTAAAGATGTTGTCTTTCCAGTGGCTTAGACTACTTAGTTACGTGCTTGAGCTACTTGCTTGTCTACTTGAGCTACTTGCCTACTTGCTTGAGCTGGTTTCTTGCATTCTTGAGCTACTTGGTTGTCTACTTCAATTTTATTATGTAACTAAATGGCAATTATGTAACCTACAAATTGGTGTAATCACTTCTATATTTAACATCCTGAGGAGATCACTCAACACCATTCAACCTTGAGGTGAAAAAGGGAAGAGCATTTCATCTAAGAAAGATATCCAAAACATCATTAGAGAATTCAATTGAGATTTACGACCACTAAACTATCATATCAACCTAGGAGGGTCAATCTCTTAAAAGACAAAACAACAATAAAGATAACTCAGCTCTTTAGGAATCCACAAATGGGAAGAAAGATCTTAAAAGGAAATGTGGAAATTTATAATAAGATATATTCATCAAACTTTATTTTTCTATCCATTTAGAACGAGACCATGACTTCATCTCAACACATCGGAAGGTAGACGTTAAAAGTGCAAGGTAATGAAAGAACTCGTGATTGCTTGAGGACAAGCAATCTTGAGTGGGGAGGGCTGTCATGTCCCGATATTAAAGCATTGTTTAAATTAAAGATTTAAACATCATGATAAAAGATGAAATTATTTTCTTAAATTATTAATTTAAATGGTAAATTATGATATTAAATAATATTATTCAAATATTAATATATTATATTACATAAATACATATTAATATAAATATAAATTTAAATATTATTATATTATATAAAATATAAGTAATAATAATATAAAATGTATAATATATATAATATAAATAATATTAAATAATATTATGATCTAAATATTCAAAATATATTATATATACCTAATTAGCAGGATATATATAATATTATATTGAATAAAATAAGTATAAACATAAATATGGATGTTAATATAAGTAAGATATTAATAATACCATATATTGGTATTTAAGCCCTGTTAGCCTCGTGATCAACATACAGATAAAGGAAACTTGCTTTTGAGATCAAGAAATTTGATTGGTTTCACAAGCATCTTATAACACCAATGATGAAGAAAATTAGTTTCAAAAGTTTCCATCAATCCTCACCAAACTTTTGAAACTCCTCTACATCACCGATTAAAGACACTCTATTTTCTTAATCAGAGAATTAGAGTGCTTTTGAAAGTAGCTCTTGCTACCGATGAAGTTTCAAGATTCTCTTAAGCTACTAAGACTCCACGATGATGTTGCACCGAAAATGATGCCAATACCGACGTAAAGGAAGGAGTTGGTTATAATGAACCAAGAAGTTGACATGAAAATTGATTTTTCTTCACAACCATCCAAACCTCCATCAAATCATGATTTGAAATGCTCTGGTAGATACGTATTTCTGCAAAATGGGAAGCATAAACAATGCATAGGAAAGGTTTGACAGTGCAATCTCAAAGAAATGTTGTCTCATGGCATGCAAAGATCACTGGATATGAACAAAATGGATGCATTGAAAAGGCTTTAGCAACCTTCAAGTGACTACAACTAGCGGGTGTAATGTCAAACTCCATAACCACTACCATCCTCTTCCTATCCATGGCTTGTTCTGAAAAGAATGCTTCAAAGAGATGTCATCTCATGGAATGTTACGATTGCAGCATATGCACAAAACTAGTTTTGTTGAAAAGACTTCAGAAAGTTTCAAGCAAATGGATGCATAAGAGTTTTGAACTGATGGTTTGCACATCCATTAATGTAAAATGGAAGGTGGAGTTTTGACCAATATTATCGTTGCAATTTCTCTGGCAGACATGCATCCAAAATGTGCCAGTATGAGACAAGGTGCACAAACTGTTCGATGAAATGCTTCAAAGATCTTGCTTCATATGTGAGCATTATAGTGCTTTAAAAATTGTCTCACGTCATATAAAAGAATTCGTGCCAGAAAATTTTCTTAACCTGTCAGTTGTTTCTATCAGCGTATTCCTCGAACCTCCTATGGGTACAAGTGCGATTTTTATCTCATGAGATAGCTATTTGTTAAGAAGATTTTAGAAACATCCAAACAAATGTGATAGATAGATGTAAAACTACCTTCCATGATCCGTAGTTCACTGGTAGACATGTATGCATAATGTATAAGAACAGACAAAGGTTCATGAAACGCAATGCATGTAGGATACACAAAAAACTGATATGCACAAAATGGTTTTTGTTGATAAAGGCCTTAGAAACTTTCTACCATTTATGTAATTTACAGATGCAAAACCAGACTCCATGATCGCTGCCAGCCAATCTTTTCCTAGCCCATGTCAAAATGGGACCTTTTGAATCAGGGTATCGACATTCAATAAAGCATAGTCAAAAGTAGATTCTTTCTGGATGTAGTATTTGTGAATGCTCAGGTAGATTGGTATGCATATGGAAAACCCACGAACTATTTTACAAAATGCCTCCAAGAGATTGCTATCTTACAAAATACAATGAGTGCAAGATATATGCAATTTGGTTCAATTGAAAATGCTTAGGCAGATACAAAAGCTAGATTGACAACCTTTTCCATCATCACTGGTGCCTAAATGGGAGCTTTAAACAGGGTATGGACATCTAACAAAGCATATTCTAAAGCAGATTTTTGTATGGAGTCTTAGTTGCAACTAGTCTAGTAAGGCACACATGAAAAATGTGGAAGTATACACAAAGGCTCATGAACTGTTTGACAGTTTGCCTCAGAGAAACATTGTCAAATGGAATGCAATGTTTGTAAAATGTATGTGAAGGGGATATGCTAAAAAGACATTAAGAAATGTTCTTGTCATTCGCTACACATCTCAATCTCACAGCCTCCTCACAAATAGATTGCTCACGAAGTTGATTTGCTAAAACGATCTCAGGGACTTTCAAGCCGATACAAGAGGTAACTTCAGTGTAAAACTTGTAAAAGCACCATCATGAAATACAAACCTCAAGACTATGAATATGCTCCAATGATTGACATAATGCTTCCAGAGGTATTTGACACAAAAATGGGGCATATAAACCTGCAAGACATCCAAAAATTAGTAGCAGAAGGAGATCGGTCAAAGTTGTCCTGAAGAATAGCAAAAAGTGGCCTGGTGAATGCAGTATGCTTTCCTATAGTAGTCTAATACCCAGAGTTGGTGATAGAATGTGTGAAGAGATACAATTCTGAAGCTAGAGAGATCAAAACTATTGATGGGTGCCTGATGGCCAAGCTCGATGGGATTTCTATCGCTATCATTCTTTGGCTGCCATACAAAGAGAAATTCATTCGTGTTGATAAACAAAAAGCCTACAAATATTTCAGTGACAACAAAAGCAAATGTTTAAACAACTTGGCTAAAGAATGGATGGTGAAACCAAGAGGTGGGCAATCTCATTTTCCCAAGACACTTCATCACTCTCTTTTCATCAAAGAAATATTCTATTTGATTGCCCTACTCCACAGATTGATAGGTAGCCCAGACTCAACTGAGTTCGAGATGTGGATGTATCTTTTCATCATGATCATATCAGCTGGAAAATAGTTCATTGATTGGGGCCATCTTATCAGTGATTGCATACATGATCAGTTGATCCACTTCAAGACAAGCCAACACTTCCACATGTCATCCTACTTGGTATATGCAATTTCTAATTTGAGATCATGGCTAGGTTTAAGTACCACTAGTGCTCTGAATCAAGAGACACATGTTTATGACTTCTACAAGCAACTGCAATTAGAGGAAAGTTTTGTGTATTTTAGATGAGTGAATGATGCCTTTACAATGCTAGCAGTGAGGCTACTTCAAATAAATACAGCTATCAGAATATCAAAAGAAGCGGCACTATTGATAAAGAAGTACGGAAGTTACTTCATTCAGTTTCTGAGATTCACCTACCTTCGAGTAGGAGGATTCAATGGCTATCCTTATAAGTTGCCAAGATACGTAGATGATAAACTTGTTTTGATTGAGCTTTGTAGATAGCTAGTGTCAGTCCAAAGGAAATGTAGAGATAAGAAGAACAAAGGAGTTGCCTTCCCTAGTTGCCTCAATCATTACAAATGTAAGTCTAGCTCAAGAGAAGAAAATATGGAGAAGGCTCTAGCTAAGATCAATTTGTACATGTACCAAATGAGGTTTCCCTTTGATAGCAAAGACTATGTCAAGAATAATCTGAAGCTTGGTCCTCAGTATCTTCATTTCCCTAATATTGAAGACTTTTGGGAAGACTGTGAAGATGAATTTGAAGTCAGAAAAAGAGATTGGATGAGATTCACCCTGAAACAAATTTGTGATTACAAGTTTGAATGGATCATTGAAGGTATTGAAGATGATGAATTGGATCTGGTTGATCCCTTCTATTTTAAAGAAATCCAGGCTCAACCTCTTCTTGCTCTCAATTGGGTAGATCTAGAGGTTAGAGATGTCAGAGAAAGAACTAGTTTTGTGATCAAGAAGTCAGAATCTTGGATCAAAAAGAAGATAGATCAAATGATTTATACAAAAGCAACAAGTAGAAAGTAGACATCAAGAAGAAGAAGTTATATTCTTAAATAATCAGTTATGGATATTCTTCCTCTTATGGATATTCTTCCTCATCAAAATATTCAAGGAAACGGTGGAGATGAAGATCCCCCAAGAACAAATAATCTCCAAAACACATGTGGAGATGAACCAAGACAAAAGAAGAAGAAATCAAGATCAAGGGATAAAGAAGTAGACTCTACTTCAAGAGAAGAGAAAGAACAAGAATCAGTAGAAGTCCTGGATGATTCAAGGTTTGATGAGGGTATACCAACTATGTCACCTTCAATTCTCATTGAATCCCCTCATCATGAAGTACAACATCTTACTTCAATTATGGAACCTTCTTCCTCAAAGGATCTAGTATGTCAAACAGAACAAGTTGAAGAGCAGGCAACCTCACCAATACCTAAACAATAGTCTTCAACAAAGTAATGTATAGGAGCTCTCAAAAAATCTTTCCCTCCCATGGTTGGAACAAAGTCTATTGAAGAAAAGAAAGGTAAAAGAGTTAGTGGTTCCTAAATTCAACATAGTATCTGATCTTTTCAAGAGATCTGAGAAGCTAAAAAAGATCAAGGTGGCTTCAAAAATAAAGACCAATTCAAATTTAGGAAATATGTGCCTCGAGATAGCTCGGCCCATCTCTGAGAAAAATGTAAATGAAGCTACTCCGGAAGATTTTGTTATGACAAGGATCGATATGGGTCCATCCACTCATGAGGCTGACATACAAAACTTCAATGTGGTAGCCGCAAAGCTAGTGGAAAGGACTGAAAAGGAGAAATAGTCAAAGGATCAGCTAAAGAAACAAGTACAGAATTTGTCTTCCTACTTGAAGTCCATAGTTGACACTTCTACCATGCCACTTAATGTTGATCACCAATCAATCATCTTGGGCCAAGAAGGAGAGATTGAAAGAAGTACTATTGATAACCTCCAGAAATATTAAGTTTATGGGAAAGCCACTGAGAGTTGGGTGAACAAAGTCAAGTCCAGTGCAGTTGATTTCTTTGTTAAGGCAAAAGCTATTCATGATGAGGCCTTAATAAAAAAGGAGGCCGTTGAAAGACTTGAAAAGTGTTAGCAAAGAAGAAGCGTCTTAGAAGGATATCATGAAGGATTTCATAAAGATGATGGAGATTGATGTCAACATCCTTGTAGCAGAGAAGATCCTACCTAGTACAGAGGAAAACTACTTAAAAATTTGTGTGGAAAGCATAAGTTGGAAATTGGTAATCACTGACCAAGTTTCAACAAAGCAAGAAAAACTTATACTTTCTTGTGATGAAGTATGTGTAAAACTCCAGGATCAGCTCACTGCCATCCTCCCGAGTGCATCATTGATGAGAGATTCGAAAGTAATCCAAGATGGTTTTTAGGACATGGTTGATCGACAACTCTTCAATAGAGAAGTCTTCAATGAAAATACAATGGACAAATTGATTGATATCTATACTTCCTTGAAGATTTTTATTTCCCAAATACCGGGTATAGTGTCAGAGTTTGAGCAACATCTATAGGAACCTAAAGACCCAGAAGATGAGGATAGCTAACATCCTAATTCCTAAGGGGAAATCTATTACTCCAGCTATCAAACTTTTCAGAATGTTCAAAGAAAAATAATTTGGTCAACAGAATCAGTAGCTCCATCAACGGCACCTTTGACAAGCAAAGAATAAATGCATTATTGTATATTGTATAGTTCTCATTTTTTATGTGTTTGTGTGTGGCTCAAGTCATGATTTTGGCTTTTTTTGTAAATAACCTTCATGATTGAGTTTTTCTTGTTCGAGTCTTCATCTCTTTTTATTGTAAAGTTAGGTTCATCCTAACTCTTTCTTACAAAGTAGTTATTTTAAGTGCCTAAGTTAGGTAGTTATTCTAAGTGACTATCTTCACAAAAGAAAGTTATTCAAATTTAGTGCACTTATGAAGGTAGTTACACCAAGTAGTTACAAAATGTGGTTAAGGTAGTTACCTTAAGTGGTTACTAACCTCACCTATAAATACAAAATTGTAATTCAATCAAAAGGGTTCCACTTTGTTGCAAGGCATTGTATGAAGGACTCAAATAGTACTATTCTAGCAATAAAGCAATAGAGAAATGTTTTGGATGTGTGTTCAATTCAATCTCATGTGTTGTTGATATTCATATGTTTCATTAATGATAACCATTTGCTTTCCTTTAAACGTTGCATGTGGAAAAGATTATCATGTCAAGTTTTGGTATCTCAACTTGAATGTGTGGAACTTGAATTGATAAGTTTACTTCTCATTTCTTTATTAGTTTTCATTATTCAATTTGTTCTTAACAACCCCAAAAAATCCATATACCCCTATCATACGAGGGAGCTACCCCTCTCAAACACAGAGAGGAATCGACATAGTCCTACGATTCTTCAACTGTTGTGAGCAGGTTGTTGCTGATCCAAGGGCAAAACCGATTTATTCACGAAGGTTATTTAAAAGCAACAAATCTATTTACCAACAACCCCACAAAGAGGGATCAGCAAAAAGGTGTGATCCCCTCATAGGCAGCGACTGTCTAAAGGGAAAAGTCACGTAACCCCACACAAGGCTCTTAAGATATTTAAGAGGAAACTGATCCTCATTCAAAGTCATCAGGGTAGGAAGATACAATCAGATTTGACATAAATATAGATCAGCAATATTCTGAGTTAGAGACAAAAAATATTTCTGAGTTGGAATCTTATGTGTGGTAACATATCTGAATATCAAGTGCAGCGGCTGCAAGGGAGAAATCTTTAAGGATTCTCAGGGTTACAAAGGTAAGTATTGTCTTAGATGATAAATATATCCTTATATTTATTATGATAAATACCATATGTTAAGAAATGATAAAATAGCATTAGATATATACATTATGAAACTTGGTATAAAGGAAAACATCAATAGACCACATTAACAACACATTTTGTAATGGTATGTTCAAACTCATTGCCTATTTACTTCTATTGCATGCAACCCTAGGGTAGGTTGGTTTTGTTAGGGAAAGGTGGAGTAATTCCATCCTAATGGATTGGAGATGGTTTAGCGCACCCTAGACAAGTTTGTTAGGGAGAGGCAGAGTAATCCCATCCCAATTACTTTAGAGAAGGTTTAGCATGCCCTAGATAAGTAATTCCCCATCTATGGTTGAGGATTAGAAGGAGATGTGAACACAGTCAATACCTAGTTATTTCTATTGCCTCTAACTTTAGGGTAGGTTGGTTTTGTTAGGGAGAGGCGAAGTAATGGCGAAGTAATTCCATCTCAATGGATTGGAGATGGTTTGACTCACCCTAGACAAGGTTGTTAGGGAGAGGTGGAGTAATCTCATGCCAATTACATTGGAGAAGGTTTAGTATGCCCTAGACAAGTAATTCCCCATCCAAGGTTAAGGAGTAGAAAGAGAAATAAGAATTAAGACTTGAACATAGTCAACACTGAATAGTGTTAGGAATTGAACTGAATATTATCTTAGTTATTAATCTTTAAATATTTCTAATGTCCCTTTCTAGTGATATTATTGTATGCAAGTTGAGGAAACAGGAATATCCTAAAAGGGGACATTACAGTTTGCCTACCACGACTTCCTTTGGAGTTTGGGAGGGAGGATATTTTGTAATGGATTGCGGCTTTGCTGGGGAAGCTGGCTATCATTGCTCAACATACCGTCGATAAAAAGGTATTTTCTTATGCTCATATTTCTATTGAGATTGATATAAGTAACCCATTGTTGGATTCTTTGGAAATCTATCTTGCCTCTGCTTCTTGGGTTCAGTAGTTAGATTATGAGTCCCTTCCTTTTCGATGTCAGATATGTCATGAGTATGGACACCTTCAGTGCCAATGTCCTAGGGTAAACAAATCTGCTGGGGTTTCTTCTACTCCTTCCTCGGCTCCAATAGCAGATAAGGGGGATAAAGGTAAGGCTCCTCTGAAAGATGGTGGGCCTGATAAGGATGGTTTTATGCCTATTAAGTCATGGGCTAAAGGAAGAGGTTAGAAATGGTCCTATAAGGATAGACAGAGTGAAGAGGGTTTCAACCATTTTGAGGTTTTGGATTTGTTGGCCATGGAGGAGGGGATTCCTATGGAGGTTTCTTCTGGGGCCACTATTATGGGTATAGATATGGTACAGGAGTAGGCGACTGGTGTTAAGGATATGACTAAGGTGCATGAGAAGGGGGTTGTTCAAAGTTCTCAATCCTCGCAGGGCCTTGATTTGGGAAATTCTAGTGACTCTATAGGTTTGCAAGATGATATTGTTTTGGTAGATTTGGCTAAGGAGGTTTTGACTTTAGGTAAAGGAAGGGGGTCTTCTCAGGCTCTGGGTGTGCATCAACACCCCCTTAAGAAAGGTTCATTTGAGAATTACTCTAAAGCTAGCTGTAAGAAGGATCTAGAGAAGATTAAATTTGCTAGGGATTTGTTGGTGGATTCTAGGTCTGTTAAACCCATTGATGTTCACTTTTCCCAACCTCCTCCATGATTATTCTCTCCTAGAATGTAAGGGGGTTGAATAGCACCTCCCGTCAAAAGGCTAATCATGATTTGATTGTAGTTCATTCTCCAGACATCTTTTGTGTTTAGGAGACTAATCTTTCAATTGATTTCATGCTTTAGTGTGCTTCTCGTATCTGGTTTTTTGGTCACTGTCAATGTATTGGTTCTCAAGAAAATTCTAGAGGTTTGGCACTTTTTTGGGATCCATGAAAGATTATTCCTCTTTGGTGGATTTCTAGCCAATCTTCTATTTCCATGGTTGCTTCCACTTTGGAAACTGGTGAGACTATTTTGGTCACTAATGTTTATGCTCTAATTGATATCTATGGTAAAATTTAGCTTTGGGCTCATATAAGGTATGTCTAATCATGTGCTTCATATCTTCCTTGGGTCTTCGCTGGTGATTTCAAGTCTGTGATGAGTTTGGAGGAGAAAAGAGGGGGGCTTCCTAGGCTTGGTCCTGCTTCTAATCTTTTTCAGGTAAATGTGGATTCTCTTGCTTTAGTTGATGTTAAGCCTTCTAATGGGATTTTCACATGGAATAATAGATGAAGTGGGTAGGATGTGATCTCTGAATGGTTGGATAGATTTCTTGTCTCTAGTTTTTGGGTGAGGGGCAGCTTGGTTACTTGTTTTGAGATTCTTGACTGGAGGGGTTTTGATCATTGGCCAATTAAATTTTCAGCTTCTTCTTTTACTATTCCAAAGAATCCTCCTTTTAAATTTCAGCTTATGTGGCTTTAGGACTCTTCCCTACATGATCTCATGGCCCAATGGTGGAGAGATGGGGGCCCTGCTTATGGTACAACTATGTACTCTTTTGTTAAGAAGCTTCAATATTTTAAATATCACCTTAAGAGATGGAATAGGTTATGTTTTGGTAACCTTCAGGCATGCCTTGATGTGATTACCCACCAAATTTAGGACTCTGCATTCTCGGATGCTCTTGGAAAAGTTGAATCCCAGGATGTGAGAGATATGGAGGAGTGGGAGCTTCGTGAGGAGATTTTTTGGAAACAGAAGGTTTGAATTGAGTGGCTTTAGGAAGGGCACAGGAATACTACTTTCTTCCATCATTCTATGTAGGCTCATCATAATAGGAGTTATATTTCCTCTCTGGTTAACTCTGAGGGTCTTTAGATATCTTCGCTTTAGGATTTGTCTAGAGAGGCTCGTCCGTATTACTTTGCTCTATTTGTTGAAGGTTCACCTCTGGCTGAAGATGAGGAGAATTTGATCCTTGATTACATTCCCTCTTTGATCACCAATGAGATGAATTATTATCTCATTCATCTGATTTCTATGCTTGAATTGGAAGAGGATGTGCTTGGGATGAACAAAGGTGAAGCTTTAGGCCCAGATGGTTTCCCAGTTGAATTTTTCTAGGAATTTGGGGATATTATTAATTTGGATTTGTTGGAGGTTGTTCAGGAATCTCTTCCTAGTAAAAAAATGATTTGAGCCTTGAATTCTACTTTCCTAGTTCTCATTCCTAAAAAGGAAGGTGTTGATAAGCTTGAATTCTTTATAACTATTGCTCTTTGTAATGTGGTGTACAAGATTATTACTAAACTGATTGCAGAGAGGCTCAAATCTTTTCTTCCTATTGTTATCTCTGAGGAGCAAGGGGGATTTGTGGTTGGTAGACTAATTCTGGATGGGGTGGTGGTGGTTTCTAAAGTCATTCACTCTATGGCAACTTCTAAGGAAAAATCTATGTTCATTAAGTTGGACATGCCCAAAGCTTATGACAGAGTTAAGTGGCATTTTCTTCAAAAGATTCTTTTAGCCTTTGGTTTTAGTCCAGACTAGGTGAGTTGGACTATGAGCTGTGTTACTTCTTCATCTTTCTCAGTTATTGTGAATGGAGAACCTTTTGAGATTTTTGGAGCTACCAGGGGCCTTCGCCAAGGGGATCCTCTTTCTCCTTATCTATTTATTATTATGGCTGAGGGGCTTGACCGATTTCTTAAGTTTTGGGTTTCTCAAGGCTTGATTCATGGTTGGTATTGGGACAATGGTTTGCCAAAGCTTTCTTATCTCTAATTTGTGGATGACACTTCTCTTATGGGGATGGCTTGTCTTCAAGAAGCCAAATCTTTTAGGCAGGCTTTGGATACCTACCTTGATGCTTCATGTTAAAAAGTCAATGAGCATAAGTCTTCTATTTTCTTTTTTAATTCTCCTTAGGCTATTCAAAGGTGGATTGCAAATATTTTGAGGTTTCAGATTGGGTCTCTTCCCTTTGTCTACCTGGGTATTCCTCTTGCTGTTGGTAGACAACCCATGTCTTCCTGATAGATTTTGCTTGATAAGTTGTGTAGGAAGGTCACTCATTGGACTTGTCATTGGTTATCTACTATTGCTAGAGTGAGTCTTCTTAAGTCTGTTATCCAGGCTCTCCCCATTTATAGGTTTTTTCTTCAAGCAGCTCCTATGTATTTCCTTAGGGAATTCGATGCTCTCTCACGACAATTTCTTTGGAGTGGTAACTTGTTGACTGCTAAGTGGTGCCTTGTTAAGTGGGAAACTGTGTGTAGACCAAAGAAAGAGGGAGGTCTTGGGTTATGTTAGTGCCTGAATTGACTGGTAGTTTTTTGAGCAATTTTCATTCAGGCACTCTCCCTAAGTATCCAAAAAATGTTCTAAGTGTTGGACCTCCTCAGCAGTTTTCAGCTGCATCATCATAATTTCTTGAGGAGGAGGTCATCATCATCATGTTTGTTTCGATGAAGGTCAGCATCATCATGTTCTCCGTCGACCGGTTTCTCATCGTCATCATCATATTGAAATATCAGGTGATGTTTGGTTTTTATCCTGATGATGCTGACGAGCTACAGTGCACCCTGATCTGCTTGCGAGGGTGATTTTTCAAAGTCTCCGGTGATCTTCCATTTATCACCTTGCCCAGACATGATGATGATGTTGCCCCGTTATTCTGAAGGGGTTATTCTTTTAGTTGTTCGACCTGACTTGTTCTTTCTTAAGGGTCGTCATCATCATCATATTTCCAGTTATCACCGTGTTGCTTGCGAGGGTCATCATATTTTTTGCCTTCATGATATTTCGTCGGGGTGATATCTTTATCATCGGGTGATCTTGGTTATGATCATCCTGATGATGTTGTTGAAGAGTTCTAAGTGCGACCCGATATTCACTGGGGTCATCATATTTTGAACGTCAGGATGATCTTAGTCAATATCCTCCTGATGATGTTGTATCACTTCTTGTTCGTTGTTTTGTCATCCTGATGATGCTGGCGTCATCCATATATCAGGGTGATATCTTTTTCTCTGCCTATCTGCATCATGATATTTCCGAAGGAGGGGGTGATATTTTCATATCACTCGAGTGTGTTTGTTCCAGCGTCATGATGATGCTGATATCAAGGAGATATCCGCCTGCCGGCTTCGTGCGCTATCTAGTGGGGGTGATCTTTTCGAGCATCATCATATTCATCTATCGCCCCGATCTTATAGTAGAGCTACAGTGCAACCTAATATTTGCACATCAGGATGATATTTCCAAATATCCGGTTGTCTTCCGAATATCATCCTGATGTTAATATGATGATGACGTCATCAAGGTCCCGGGGGGGTCATATTTCTAACATAGATCATCTTGTGGAGATCCCCCGATATTTGCAAACATGATGATGACGTCATCCGGATATGAGGAGGTGCGCAGTAGGCAGATATGATGATGACATCAGCAGGATATGATGATGATGTCATCAGGATGTTCATCGGCCAGACTTTTGGTGTAAGCTCAGCAGGAGGATGTTCCTCCGATGGATCAGGTTGTGCGGATGAAGGCGATTATCATGCAGATTGTATTGCGATATGATGATGACATCAGGGTGATATTTCGGGCAACAGGATATCATGCTGCTGGAGGATGATGATGATGAAGTCTTATACTAGTGTCGTCAGGAGCAAAAGCACCGACATGATATATGCTCATGACCTAGTATATAAAGTGTTAGAGAGGTCATCGCGGGGTGCATGTGGGATAATGTTATCCTGCATATTCGAAATATCATGATGATGAATCTCGGCGGGAAATGTTTGCGATTAACTGTCTGATGTTCTTCCCAAGGCCGCGGGTTGGTGCGCCATTATTGGCGATTGTTGCAGAGGTATGGGCGATGGCGTGGGCTGATCTAGTACCCGGTTGAGGATCTGGATCCCTAGGCGGTGGCGCAGGGCTCGAAAAATCTTCCTGTCTCCTCCCCTACCTGCTGCATTACTGTTTGAGCGCCATTTTTATGATACTGTATATCTGGCGGGATTTTTGGTCAACATGGTAGTTAATGCTGAATACACCCTCCTGCTATATAATGCAGACGGTGTTATTCATTCGAGGTTGTTGAAAGTTGTGGATTTTTGGCTCTGTAATCCAAAACCAGCTGATCTGGTTGCTCTGTACAGTCTAACTTGTGAGTTTATGTATCTCCTGTTGTGCGACTTGGCATGAATCCACTGATTTCATGGTTGATCTTATATGAGTAATGCTATCTTAGCATGTGTTTTGTTAATTCTGTCTCCAGTATTGCATGTATTCTTCTTCTGGATCTGGATATTTGCGTAATGTTTAGATTCTAGAGCATAGAATTCCTATGTTGAATGTCTGATCTTTTAACCTCTGCTCAAGGGGCAGATTAAACTATTTTCAGGTTGAACATTGGGAAGGGTATACTGCAGTAGGGATGCCATAAGTAGAGATAACTTAACACTCTTCATTGGGAGATATCTGTAAGGTAGGTATCATGTGTATCCCCCTGAAATCCAGTTTTAGCTATTCATGCTGATCATTCACAGGTGTATGTCTACCGACTCCAAGCCCTGGATAGGCACCAATCATGCTGTGTTCTTGTGTTATACACCATGTCCTACTTTGCATCCAAAATTCAAACTAAAACATTTCATACTTCCACCTGTTAGTTGTAGGAGTAGGACTAGGAACCCCCTGCATGCTCTCATACCCAACCAGACATCATGTCCAAGAATGTTGCCAGCCTTGTGATCTATCATGCAGATCTTGGTCCATACATGAGAGTATTCTGCCTGTTGTTGTCAAGTTAGATCTTTCTATCTTTGAGCTAGTCAAGGTTACATCTTGAGTTATAGGGATACCCCCCTTGGTGCGGCAGAACCAGAAGTGAAGGGGAGGAGCTCACGCAACCTCCTGTATTCAGTTGGCTGAATCTGCCTGTGCATTAGAAGTGGCAAATCCTAATGATGATTCAAAGAATGTCAACAGAATGGCGACTCTGCTGGGGATGGACTAAAAAATGATATACTTGTGGCCCATCTGAGTCACTAACAAAATGATGCTCTGCTGGTGGAATGAACCTGGAAAAGTAGCTTTCAGCTATTGAAAATTTTGTCCTCTCTGGAGAGGTGGCGACTCTGCAAAAAAGATCCAAATGCACATGAAAGATGGATGTATGTGATGTGACAGAAATGTGTTGTTCATTTTTCTGCATCTGTATGAGAAAAGGTACCTTGTTCCTTCCCCTTTATTTGTTGTTTTACTGCATAGGTTAGATGCCAGGGGAAGCCTTGGGTCTTAGACAGACAAAGGATGTCTAAGAGTAAGATTTTTATGAATCCAAGTATGAATTATCCCATACTCAGTGGTGAGATGTTGGATAAAGGAATAGAAGAGATAAGAAATAGGTTGATATTCTTAGAGGCTGAGCAGGCCCAGTTAAGAAGCAGTAACCCTGTTGTGTCTGCCAGTCAGAAAGCTAAACCTCCTGTCAGCCCTTTTGATCCTTTGTATGACCAACTGGATTTGTCATGGGTGGATTATAAAGTAGAAACTATGCCTGCTAGGATATACTGTCAGATGCCTAGATTTAGTGGTCGCAATGTATGTGATGGGAATGCACATATCTAGAATTTTCAAAGTTTTATGGGAAAATATTCATTCAGAGATGAGGATATGTGGATGAGGTTTTTTGTTCGGTCCTTTGATGCAAAAGCAAAAGACTGGTATTTAAGCTTTCCAAAGAAATCCTTTGCCTGTTGGGATGAGCTTGCTGACTGTTTCAAGGAAGAATTTGCAAAAGAACCGGCTGATCTTGTTGCAGAATTGATGAGAATCAGAAAACAAGATGAAGAGCCATGTGTTGATTTTAGTCATAGGTTTGCAGTAGCCCTTTCACATGTCCCTGAAAGTTTCAGACCTGATATTTCAGCCTGTGTTGGTATATTCTTTGAAGCTTTTGAGGAGGGCTCTAGTGCATTACTGAGGGATTTCAAGGTGACAAGTATGCAGATGGCATACAAATTTTTAGAAAATGTAGAAGAAATGAGAAGTGTGCACCTGCTGAAACCCCTGTCCCCAGGCCTTGGTGTGAATAATGATTATGAAGCTGCAAATGACCAAATGATTATGGCATCATGTGCAGATAAAAATGAAAATAAAAGCATAGAGGTTGAGACTGCTGTATTTGAACACAATGCTAACAATACTGCTCAACTGGATTGTTCACCAGTTGAGGATGCCAGTGAAAGGACTAATGAGGATTCCCATTGCAATGATAAGGCAGCTGACCATGAAAACAATAACGAGGTTGTGGACAGCAATGAGCAATTTTTAGAATGGACCTGTGGAGACAATTGTGAGTATTGTACTCAAGACAGAGAAGATATAAGCAAACAGAGAAGCAATCCTATGTGTGACCCATTGCCTACCTTTCAAACACATGGAGATCATGAAGAGCAGTCAGAAATTGAAATAAGTGCTAGTTCAGAGCATGATTGTTTTTCATTTGATGGCTGTTTTGCTTATGACACACAGGCTGATACTCCTCCACAGAGTCAATCCATTGGTGATGAAGAGGTGTGCTCTGCTGCCCATGAACAAATGGCATACTATGATGAAACTGATGCACCTGGATCACCCATTTATGACACATATGGTGATGAGGATCTGTCTGAGTATGGTGAGGATCTAGACATTATTTTTGGCTTGGATTCTGTTTCTCATCCTGATGAAAGAGGAAACAACATACATTAGGTAAGTGACTGTGAAAGTGTGCCTGACTTAAAAGAGATGCCAGAGCCTGATCTTTTCCAGCCTGGTGCTGCTGATTGTTGTGTACATGATGTGCACAATTGTGATTTTGAAAGCTTTCCTTTTGATATGCCAGCATATAATACAATGAGCCCTGATCTTCCTAGTTGTGTGGTGGACTCCGAGTGTTTCCTATTTGCAGTCCAGCTAGGAGATCATGTTGCAATGCATGATGATAATATAGGTGATAAGTGCTATATGCCATATGAACATGCATTGTTTGATACATTCTGCACCCACATGTCACATGATGCTGAGGGTTATCTGCACAAGGGTGATAATGACAAGCCAAATCAAAGAGTTGAATATGCAGATGACAAGATTTGTTTGTGGGTAGATCTTTGTAGTATCTCCAAGCTTGATCCAGTGCATGCAGATGAAAACAAGATATTTGACAAAGGGAGATACATGTTTTTCTTTTCTTGGTGGCCTTAGGCCATCAAGTGTGTTTGGTGATGCAGGTCAGTGCAGTATTTGACTCTGTGCCCAATGGATAAGGGACTGGTCTGCATCCCAGAGATCTGGGGTTCTCGCTGCAGGTTTTCACCTGCACGTCCCCAGACAGAGCCACTGTTAGTGCCTGAATTGACTGGTAGTTTTTTGAGCAATTTTCATTCAGGCACTCTCCCTAAGTATCCAAAAAATGTTCTAAGTGTTGGACCTCCTCAGCAGTTTTCAGCTGCATCATCATAATTTCTTGAGGAGGAGGTCATCATCATCATGTTTGTTTCGATGAAGGTCAGCATCATCATGTTCTCCGTCGACCGGTTTCTCATCGTCATCATCATATTGAAATATCGGGTGATGTTTGGTTTTTATCCTGATGATGCTGACGAGCTACAGTGCACCCTGATCTGCTTGCGAGGGTGATTTTTCAAAGTCTCCGGTGATCTTCCATTTATCACCTTGCCCAGACATGATGATGATGTTGCCCCGTTATTCTGAAGGGGTTATTCTTTTAGTTGTTCGACCTGACTTGTTCTTTCTTAAGGGTCGTCATCATCATCATATTTCCAGTTATCACCATGTTGCTTGCGAGGGTCATCATATTTTTTGCCTTCATGATATTTCGCCGGGGTGATATCTTTATCATCGGGTGATCTTGGTTATGATCATCCTGATGATGTTGTTGAAGAGTTCTAAGTGCGACCCGATATTCACTGGGGTCATCATATTTTGAACGTCAGGATGATCTTAGTCAATATCCTCCTGATGATGTTGTATCACTTCTTGTTCGTTGTTTTGTCATCCTGATGATGCTGACGTCATCCATATATCAGGATGATATCTTTTTCTCTGCCTATCTGCATCATGATATTTCCGAAGGAGGGGGTGATATTTTCATATCACTCGAGTGTGTTTGTTCCAGCGTCATGATGATGCTGATATCAAGGAGATATCCGCCTACCGGCTTCGTGCGCTATCTAGTGGGGGTGATCTTTTCGAGCATCATCATATTCATCTATCGCCCCGATCTTATAGTAGAGCTACAGTGCAACCTGATATTTGCACATCAGGATGATATTTCCAAATATCCGGTTGTCTTCCGAATATCATCCTGATGTTAATATGATGATGACGTCATCAAGGTCCCGGGGGGGTCATATTTCTAACATAGATCATCTTGTGGAGATCCCCCGATATTTGCAAACATGATGATGACGTCATCCGGATATGAGGAGGTGCGCAGTAGGCAGATATGATGATGACGTCAGCAGGATACGATGATGATGTCATCAGGATGTTCATCGGCCAGACTTTTGGTGTAAGCTCAGCAGGAGGATGTTCCTCCGATGGATCAGGTTGTGAGGATGAAGGCGATTATCATGCAGATTGTATTGCGATATGATGATGACGTCAGGGTGATATTTCGGGCAACAGGATATCATGCTGCTGGAGGATGATGATGATGAAGTCTTATACTAGTGTCGTCAGGAGCAAAAGCACCGACATGATATATGCTCATGACCTAGTATATAAAGTGTTAGAGAGGTCATCGCGGGGTGCATGTGGGATAATGTTATCCTGCATATTCAGAATATCATGATGATGAATCTTGGCAGGAAATGTTTGCGATTAACTATCTGATGTTCTTCCCAAGGCCGTGGGTTGGTGCGCCATTATTGGCGATTGTTGCAGAGGTATGGGCGATGGCGTGGGCTGATCTAGTACCCGGTTGAGGATCTGGATCCCTAGGCGGTGGCGCAGGGCTCGAAAAATCTTCCTGTCTCCTCCCCTACCTGCTGCATTAATGTTTGAGTGCCATTTTTATGATACTGTATATCTGGCGGGATTTTTGGTCAACATGGTAGTTAATGCTGAATACACCCTCCTGCTATATAATGCAGACGGTGTTATTCATTCGAGGTTGTTAAAAGTTGTGGATTTTTGGCTCTGTAATCCAAAAGCAGCTGATCTGGTTGCTCTGTACAGTCTAACTTGTGAGTTTATGTATCTCCTGTTGTGCGACTTGGCATGAATCCACTGATTTCATGGTTGATCTTATATGAGTAATGCTATCTTAGCATGTGTTTTGTTAATTCTATCTCCAGTATTGCATGTATTCTTCTTCTGGATCTGGATATTTGCGTAATGTTTAGATTCTAGAGCATAGAATTCCTATGTTGAATGTCTGATCTTTTAACCTCTGCTCAAGGGGCAGATTAAACTGTTTTCAGGTTGAACATTGGGAAGGGTATACTGCAGTAGGGATGCCATAAGTAGAGATAACTTAACACTCTTCATTGGGAGATATCTGTAAGGTAGGTATCATGTGTATCCCCCTGAAATCCAGTTTTAGCTATTCATGCTGATCATTCACAGGTGTATGTCTACCGACTCCAAGCCCTGGATAGGCACCAATCATGCTGTGTTCTTGTGTTATACACCATGTCCTACTTTGCATCCAAAATTCAAACTAAAACATTTCATACTTCCACCTGTTAGTTGTAGGAGTAGGACTAGGAACCCCCTGCATGCTCTCATACCCAACCAGACATCATGTCCAAGAATGTTGCCAGCCTTGTGATCTATCATGCAGATCTTGGTCCATACATGAGAGTATTCTGCCTGTTGTTGTCAAGTTAGATCTTTCTATCTTTGAGCTAGTCAAGGTTACATCTTGAGTTATAGGGATACCCCCCTTGGTGCGGCAGAACCAGAAGTGAAGGGGAGGAGCTCACGCAACCTCCTGTATTCAGTTGGCTGAATATGCCTGTGCATTAGAAGTGGCAAATCCTAATGCTGATTCAAAGAATGTCAACAGGTTACATTCTACTATTTTGAATGGGCAAGTTCTTGCAGCTAAGTTATAATTTTGCTGGTGTACTAGTTAGCATCATCTATGGGCCCATATTCTCACCCATAAGTATCTTAAAGATGTTAATACTTTTGATGTTCCTCACTTTCCTTTGAAGGGAAGGGGTTCTATGATCTGGCATAGTTTGAAAATGGGGGCTAAGTTGGTTAAGAATGGGCTATTTTAGATCTGTCATTTTAGGTCACAGGCTCTATTTTGGTTGGATTCTTGGGATGGTCATCCGTCTATCCTTTCTACTTATCCTCACCTCCAGTCCCTTTGTGATATTTTTACTATTGCAGGCTGGGACATGGTTGAGCATTATAAGGTTGCATAGAATTGTGGGTTGGCTATTAGTTTTCGATGGAAGCACTTTTCTAAATGGCCACCAAGAGGGTCTGAGGAGGATAGGCGAGAGTTGGCTCAGATTCTCACTTCTCATGAATGCAATACTCTGGTGGGGCATGATGTTTTGGCTTGGGTTGGCATTGATTTGTTAGGGAAGTACTCTGTTTCAGAAGGCTATGTGCAACTTGTTAGGCAGATGTTTGGAGACACTGAGGTTCATTGGTGGAAACAAGTTTGGCACAATTTTTCGTGGCCCAAGTGCAATTTCTTCGTGTGGTTGGTGGTTCAAAATCGGTGTCTTACTTGGGATAATTTGTGTAAGTGTGGTTTTTAGGGACCCTCGATGTGTGTTTTGTGCCGTAATACTGAGGAAAGTGTTTCTCATCTCTTTTTCCATTATTCCTTCTCTAGGGTGATTTGGCATTTTTGGTGGGGTGTGTGGAACCAGGCCTATTGGCATGTCTCCTCTTTAGCTGAGTTTTTTGATTGTTGGGGTAAAGCCCCTGTTAAAACCTCATTTCTTCAAGTTACTTGGGCTCTTGTCCCTTCCTTTATTATCTGGCATATCTAGTTGGAGAGGAATCGTAGGATTTTTCAAGATGTGATGTTGGTGGCCCATTGCTTGTGGTGGAAAATTCTTCATTCTTTGGGAGAAACTATTTTGGTAAATTGTGATTTGGTAGAAATAGTGGATCCTCGAGATATTGTTTTTTGCAATCATCTTCATCTTCCTCCTCAACAAGGACAAGTCAAGAGAAATAGATATTGACACCCTCTTCAGAAGATAAATAGGGAGGAGCATTGGACTTCTCCTCCTCAGGGACTTTTGAAACTCAACACGGATGGTTCTTCTCAAGGAAACCCTAGTCATGCTGGTATTGGTGGAGTTGGACGGGATAGTTCTGGGTCTATTTGGTTTATCTTTTTTGTTTATAAGGGTCTCCATACTAACAATTTGATGGAGTCTCTTACGATTTTATATGCTATGGAGTGCAACTGTCATCTTGGGTGGAGAAGAATCATTTGTGATTCTGATTCCCAAGTGGTGGTGAATTTGTTGAAGAGGCAACATGTAGCAGATGTTAGTTGGCATTTATCTTTGGTTGTTAAACTGATTCTTAATAGATGTGCTTCTTTGGATTCTATTACTTTCAATCATATTCCTAGAGAATGGAATGAAGTAGCAGATTGTTTGGCCAAATAGGCCTCTGATCACATGCAAAATTGGAACATTGCGCATTGGGGTCAATTATCCCTGGATTTGCCTCAAAAGTTGGACCACTTAGTGGAGCTTGACAGGGTTGTGTAAAGCCCTTTCTTTGTAATTCTTCTTGTTTGAATAAATTTTTACCCTTCTTTTAGTTTTAACAACATGAGAGTGAAAATATACAATTCAGGGATTATGCAATCACAATATATGGTATATATATAGTCAAGAAACCCTTGAGATTGGAAAATGAAGGAGAACGTTTTTTTAAAAATTATTCCAAGTGTTGGTCATCTATACAAGTTCTATATTCTTTATCAACAAATAATAGAGTCCATTAAAATAGACATAAAAATCTAGAATAATTTAAGTCTAGGAGAAATTACAATAGAAACAAGAAACCTAGAGGAGATGATCACCAGATAGAGATTGATGATGATTCTAACATTGAACTCAATAGTATTTTTATTCAATATATAAATTGGTTGATGAGCTGAATGATGACCATTTGAACATAATTACCCATGGATCAAGATATTGGCATAATTCAATCAAATCAAGGTGCCATAGAATTTCACATTTTCAATCCTAAACTTCCAACATTGTGTGTAAGTGTTGGGAATTAAAGTTGGCTACACCACCAACATCAATTAAGATCCTCAAATGTAGACGTAAATCCATTAAACATTGCCAATATTCATATAGATACACCTTACTCAAAGTTTCACTTTATGTTTTTTACAATTTATTTGTTTTTTATCCATTATGTCAAACTACACATTTTACATGCCTTCCTTACAAATACACAATATGAGGCATAAACATAAAATAATATAAAACTGATGGAGGGTTTTTTAAATCTAAAAATTATAAAAGGTATTATTGGATTTTAGTATGTCTAATTATACAAATGTGGTTTTGTCTTACAACAGTGAAGTGGGTAGGTGGCATATATTTAGAATATGTTCAAACCAAACACTTTTTTTAAGGAAAACATGGGAATTATGAAGAAAACTAATACTTATTGAACATAAACTAATTAAAAATAACAAATATATTACTCAATATATGTGTAATTGGATATAATTTTAACTAACAATTATATATATTTAGTATAGTAATAGTCAAATTGTCTATAGGGAAAATGAATAAAATGTTGTCAGATCACCTATGTCTAACCTAAGTTATATTGTGGACCATAATTCATAGGTCCTAGGATCATTTTCCCATCTTAAATTTTGGAAAATATGTTGTTTAAGTGGAATGAAACAATATTTTTATAAGATATGAAACCAAACATATTATCTTAGCATCATCCATGGGGACATGTCAAATTTTACAAGGGGAGAGACAACCTCTAAACTTTGTAAACAAAAATTAGACATAAGTTGAAACATGTTATACAAAAATTTAAAAGTGTTCTAAAATTTATCCATGAGTAATAATAGTTGACTATTGTTTTATTATAGTTTACTAGTGTTCTTTTATTGTACTTTGTTATTGGACCTGATCAACTCAATAACTTTGTACATGTATGTTTTTTATAAAGTATGTGTCAATGATAGGGTTATATATGTTGAAAAGATATTTTAACTAGATTAGCTATTACAAGCATCCTATCGATAGCAACAAGCTAATTTACATTACATCCTTTTCAGAGTTTTATTTGAGTAACTGTGTGAATTATATGAACTTTTTTTAAGGGTAATTTTATACTTGTTTCCATTGAATTGTATTTGGTATATGAAAAGAGGATATTCATGTAGTCTGAAATGCATGACTATCTTCTTTGAATATATTTTGAGTATATGGTACTTAGTGATGAGTGACTACATAGTATGGGATATGCATGTCATTCACTAAGTAAGTGCTATGTGATTACATGATAATACTTTTGTATATTAAAGTAACACCTAAAAGATTGAAATATTTGTATTAAAGATAAGGTTACACATTACTGACCAAATTTAAAAGATTATTTGATAGGAGATTTACTGTATACACTTGTATTAGCTTCTCATTTATAAATTCATAATCTATTTAAACTAAAAATTTGCTTATAGTTCTAATCATGTTATTGATTAACAAAGTATTTCTATGGGATTTAATTATGGTTTCAGTTAAAGCAGAAGAGTTATTGAAAATATCTAAAATTTGAGAAATCTAATTATAAATGAAGTAGATTCATTGTGATATCGATAATGTTACATCCATACTTGACTAATTATTTTTGCTTAAATATGTTGTAGATTCAACTTGAACTATTAAGGGCAGTAGCTAATTTATAGGGGGAGAATTGTTATGGGACTTTTTCCCCAAAAGAATGGAAAAGAAAACTATTTAAGAATAAGCCTTTGAAATAATAAGAGGATAAAGATTGTTTATCATTTATAATTAAAAGAGAGATGGAAAAGTAAAGGATATTATGATCCTTTGGTTAAAAGGAAGATCAATAAAGAGTATTTATATAATCCTTTTAAATGGGAGGAATAAATGTATTTATTTAATTAACGATTAAAAGGAAACCCTTGTGAAAAGGTGTAATGGCTTGGAAACTAAAAGGAAGCTAGGTGTGCGAAAATCGCTTCCTACACTAATCGAATGAGGGGAGAGATATACAAATTCAAATTAATCCTTAAAATAACAACATAGAACATCTAACAGAGATATTGCAGCAATACACATGAACCAGAAAGAAGACAGAAGAAGAGAGACAAAGATATGCGGTGGGGAACACCCTTATGGGGTGAAAAACCCACACTCAGAAACCTGCACAATGTATTAGGAAAACTGAATAAGGTTTACAATACACTTGCAATGCAAGCTTCAATGGTCTTCAACACTCGTGTCTAGAGTCAATCTGACAGCATAACAGTACCTGTAAAACCTATAATGCATCTCCTCCTCCAAGCACCTGTTTATATAGAATATACAGGGCATAATTAGTCCTATCTTGAGATGGGCGTCCAAGTTGGCCTCATGGTCCAAAACCCATGCCTAAGGACACTTGGTCAACATTGTAGAATGTGCCTGACACTTTTCCACAATTCCCATCCCAAAGAGGTCACCTATTTCCAAAATGGGCTATGACAGATGCTCTTACGATACTTACGACCATTAAAGAATCTATCATAGCGATTACAACTTACAACTGTAATAGAATCTGGCATACATAGGCTATAAATAGAATATTCTCTTATAACATGTCATAGTCCACCTTGGGGGACCCAAATATGCCTTTTTAAAGATGCTTCATGACACATATCTTCACCTATCTTACAAGCTTCTATTTCTAACTCTTACATGTCATAACTTTGTCATAGGAATCCGTCATAACTGTTTCAGTCAAGATTCCTTTACACAACATCCAAGATGCTAACACATGATAAAATTATCCTACCACTAAGTGGGATGCCTATCTCCTCATGTGAGGACAAAATTACAAGTTGTCATCTTCCATGTAGGATGACACATCACCGTGCCACATCCCACAACATGACAATATGGAAGTTACAATTTATTTACAACATAGGCAATGAATTAATAAATACAAATATAAATAATGCAAGGAATTACCAAGGTTGAGACACCTTAATTTCCAACATTCTCCCACTTGTTGAACACCTTGTAAGAGCTAATAGAATAGCAAGATTTAACTGCTATAGGCCGAGAGGCACATAGACTTCGAACACCATCTAAACTTCTCTATGCTCACTAGCTTCGTCAATGCATCTGCAACATTCTTCAAAGTATCTACCCTCTCCAAATTTACCTTCCCATCCTCTACCATGTCTCAAACGAAGTAAAATTGAACATCAATATGCTTTGTTCTAGCATGGAAAGTTGGATTCTTTGCAAGGCAATTCGCACTCTGACTATCACAACTGATTGTGATCTAACCTGCATCAACACCAATATCTGAACACAATCTCTTAAGCCAAATGGCTTCCTTACAAGCATGAGTTGCTTCCATGTACTTAGCTTCTATCATGGACAAAGAAACCATAGGTTGTCGCTTACTCATCCAACTAATAGCACCACCAAATAGTGTAAACACATAAGTATTGGTGGATCTCCTACTGTCAATGTCACCTGCCCAATCTGAATACACAAATCCACAAATATCAAAAGAATGCGGAGGTCCTACAAAATTACCATGATATCATATGGAATACTCGAAAGTACCCCTCAAATATCTAAACACTCACTTAACTGCATCCTAATGAACCCATCCAGGATTAGCCATAAATCGACTAAGGACTCCCACTGCTTGGGCAATGTCTAGTCTTGTGCAGACCATAGCATACATCAAACTACCAACAACACTAGCATAAGGTACTCTGCTCATGTCTTCCACCTCACTAGGAGATTTTAGACAATCCTCAATAGACAACTTTGTCCCCAAAGAAACAGGAACACATAATGGTCTACAATCTGCCATGCTGAACCTATCCAACACAGTCTTCACATACTTACTCTGGCTTAACCAAAGTTTTCTATTGGTTCTATCTCTTCTTATTACCATTCCTAGAATTTACTTGGCTGCCCCTAAATCTTTCATTTCAAACTATGCTAACAACTGAGATTTGAAATTAGAAATCATATTCTTACCCTTCCCAATGAGCAACATATCATCAACATACAGTGCAACAATGAGAATACAATCACCATCAAACTTAAAATACACATAGTGATCTGATTTTGATCTCACAAATCTAATAGACAACACAAAGGCATCAAACTTCAAGTACCACCTCCTAGGAGACTACTTCAAACCATACAAAGACTTCTTTAATTTGCAAACCAAATTTTCTTTACTTTTCACCATGTAATGCTCTGGTTGTGATATGTAGATTTCTTCCTCCAAGTCACCATGAAGGAAAGTTGTCTTCACATCCATCTGTTCTACCTCTAAGTCATAAGCTACTGCAAGAGACAACAGGAATCAAATGGATGTCAACTTTGCAATGGGAGAGAAGATCTCACCATAATCTATACCCTCCACTTGTGAATACCCCTTCGCAACCAATATGGCCTTATACTTCTCAACACTGCCATCTGCACCAACTTTATTCTTGAACACCCATTTTCATCCAATAGGTTTCCATCCAGGAGACAAAGGGACCAAGTTCCAAGTTTGATTCTTTTCCAAAGAAGCCATTTCATCCTCCATGGCCTCCTTCCAGGAACCTGCATCTTTCATGTCCAGAACCTCTAATACAGTTCTAGGTTCATCATTGTTAGTAAGCAAAGCAAAAGCACAACTAGAATCAAGCAATGTAAAACTAAACCTTTTAGGTTACTTTCTTATCCGTGTAGACCTCCTAATGAGCTGAGGTTGAGGTTCAGCTTCTTCATCTAAGCTTTTAGAGCTGCAAGAGCTCTCCTCATCATCAAGTCCAACATTGTCTTTCTATTCAGTCTTCTCAAGGGTAGGAGGAAACTGAACAACATCCTCTTTCTTCTCTTTTTCTTCTGGCTATAAAATAGTGGAAGAATGTGTAAGCTCTCTAAATATGACACTTCTTCTATACAACACTTTTTCAACCACAGGATCACACTGACACCATAGTCAATGAAGATACATTTAACAACCTTGTTCTCCAACTTTGACCGCTTCTCCCTAGGCACATGTGCATATGCCTCACAACCAAAAACATGAAGATGCCTTTTTAAAGGCTTTCTACCAGACCACACCTCCATAGGTGTCTTTCCAACAAGAGCTAATGTAGGAGATCTATTTACAAGATAGCAAGTAGTGGCAACATCTTTAGCCCAAAATGTTTGTTCTAGGCCAGCTCCACTAAACATACTCCTAGCCTTCTCCATCAGTGTCATGTTCATCCTCTCTGCAACTCCATTTTGATGCGGGGTGTATGGAGTTGTCTTATGTCTTTCAATCCCAAGTTCCTTGCAATATTTATCAAATTCTGTAGAACAGAACTCACCACCATTGTCAGTTCTCAAACACTTAATCTTTTTACCAGTCTAATTTTCATTAAAGGCCTTAAACTCCTTAAACTTACTATAGACTTCAAATTTGCTTCTGAGAAAATAAATCCATGTACTTCTACTATAATCATCTATGAAAGATACAAAATATATAGATTTTGATAACGAAGGAACATTAACAAGACCAAATACATCAAAATGAACAAGGTCCAATACACTAGAAGACTTATGATAACTCGAATAAAACTAAACATGGTTTTGTTTCCCATATATGCAATGTTCGCAAAAGTCAAACTCAAGATTACAATCATCTAACCCCTCAATGAGGTTTTTATTTTTCAAGGTACGCAGACCCTTCTCACCAATGTGGCCAAATATCTTATGCCATAACATTGTCTTTTTAGCAAGAAGCTTAACTTCCAATAAATGGATATGTTGATGCTGATGTTAGTCATACACCAAACATAGAATAAAAGTTACACAACAACCTTTACTCATCTTGAAAGATATGATGAATTCAGAGAACTCATGATCCCAAGTCTCCGTTGATTAGTTCTTAATCTACTGACGTTACTCAGTGGTTGATGTGTGTTGCTATTTTCCATTCAAGGGCCTTACGTTCTTCAGTAATTTCTGCAAAGTTCATCAAGATTCCTCCATATATCTTGTCCTTCATATCTACTCTACACAAATCTCTAACAATTCTACCTCTGCATTGTGAATTCACTCAAATAATGTGCCTACAGGCTGATATTTACATGATTTCTACCAATATTTATGATTCTTTGCATGATATTTTCAGCATTACATGCATTCAACTCAAAATATGCTAAGGATTTTCAGTTACCTATGGGATGTCAGCATATTTCTGTGTTTCTGCTTATTATTTATCAGATTTGCAGTTATGATGATGAATTTATGAAATTAAAAAAAAGAAAAAGGTTAAAGGATGAGATTCCCAAAACTACTTGACTTAGATCACTGATCCACATACAAGCTCCCATACATGCAATGAAAAGAAGGAAACTAGAATCATACTTCACCAGGACATTCCACTAATCTGCATGATCTAGTGCAAATCTTCAAAGGAAAAGTTGACAACATGTAATGAAATGAAAGCGCTTCTAGTTGAACACAGCATTCACCATGACATATCTAGAAATCAACTTGAAGATTACGTAAAATTTACAATCAGGATGTAATCTAAAACTTCATCTTCATTTAGTATGCTCAAAAATAGGTACATTTACAGTGATCTGAAGAAAGAACCTTGACATTTCAACAATTCAGTCTTCATTAGTCTCAGTAATTCGATCTCCTATTTGATTCTATAGTAATTGGCCTTATTTTGCCAGATATTCCAATACTTTTTATGACAAGTTCTGGCCCATATATAGAACAAATGCTAGAAAATAGTTACAATGATCCAAGGATCAGGATCCTCTCATAACAATCAATGGTCCAGATGAATAGCACATGCTTTACTAGGTTGGCAATGTACAACTAGCACAGAATATTCCAGCATCTTTGATTTGATTTGGTCTCCAGCTGGCAGACAACATATTTGACAATATCTTCTTCATTGCTTAGGGTCATGTTGTCTCCATGTGCAACTCTGCAATTCCATCTACTTCAAATAGCTTCAACATCCTGCAATAAACATCAACCCTTAATAAACAGCAAGAAGATAAAATTTACCTCAACATTAGGTTAAATGTGCAAAGACAGGCAATCGGGTTCCAAATCAGTAAAAATCCACATCCTAACTGCATATATGGCATTTAAAACAGTCGGGTCAACCATTGTTGACCAGCATCATGCTATCGGGCTCCAGATAACTTTAAAAAACCATCGCCTAATTTTCCTGCCATTTCCCTTTGTATATCGAGTCACATCTTTTGTATATATCAGGTGCACATATATCATGATCATGCAAAGATCAAGATATAAGGATGAGGTCATCATCATGAACTAGCTTCGCTTAACTGGAGAAAGATGACATCATGGTCATGCTAAGAAATTAGGAGGATCCGAAATATGACCTCCACAACTCAAATGACCCCCCCTAAAAAAAATCAGGATGACGTCAGCATCAGGATGATGTCCTTTGTTTGTTGGATCCGGGTGACATCACCGTTATGTCAGCATATAGTGATGTTTCGTAATAGGGTGATATTTGGATATCGGGTTATATTTAGAATATCGGGTCATGTTTAAAATATCCTCCTCCTCGAAAGATCGGATGACATCCACAGATGGAAGACCTCATTTATCACTATGTAATTATGACGTCATCGTCATGTTAGCAGATCAGAGTGATATTCTATGGCAGGGTGATATTGAGAAATATTAGGTGATGTTCAAATATGATGATCCCCTTGGTGTAATATGATCATCTGCCTCTGAGTGGGAAAACCTTCATCGAAAGATCTGGTGATGTAGAAATGTTGGGTGATGTTTCAAGATGATGATCCCCTTGACTAAAATGACCCAGTGTCGAAATATCATGATGATGTCATTAGGATATCGACTTGGTTCAGCATTATGGCACTATGATGTCATCGTCATGTTAGGTGAGCAAGATCATGCGCATCCTCCTCGAGAGGAAAAACTATCCTGACAATATCGGGTGATAAACGCACCCTTAAGTCAAGCTCTACATCAGGAGGATATTTCAAAATATCGGGTGATGTCGCAAGAATGATGATGATGATGTAATATGATCTTCCTCCTGTGAATTTAGGTTTGACTCAAACTTTGACCATTCATAACTCTCACGCCCTAGAGAATATCAGGGTGATGCAAAAGGCAAACCTGCATGGAATTTCAAGCTCTTTCTAAATATGAGGTTACTAGTATGAAATATGAACTTTGACAAACTGACCTCATGATGATGACTTACCTAGCCTCCTATGCATGATGATCTCCATCACTTACTCTTACCAAAACTGCCAGAAAGCACAAAAAGAAGCCAAGCAAAAGTTGGGTCCTTGTTTTGCTAAGACAAAATGGGGTGTGTTGTGTAACCACACAACTTGCCACCAAAGAAAACAACAAAATTCAAATAATTCAAAAGGTGAAGATAAGTTAAAACATAAATTTCCAACTCCTATTGAGCATGAGCATTTTAATCTTTTCTAACTGGTATCATGTTCATCAATGTAACAATGAATTGATAAGGGATCAATTGTGTGCATGTGATTCATATACTCATCTTGAAAGTGAGTTGAATAAATCAGTGACTAGTGTTACGCTACATAGTTTGGTTCATCCCTGATAGCCAACCAGATAGAGCCTTGCTGCCAGACTTAATCTGGATTCTAGTAAATCCCTATTTTATTTTATTTTATTTTATTTTATATTTTGAAATTGATTTCATAAGATATAACAGTTATAGCTTCATGATGCAAGGAATGGTCACTTGCTGAAATTAAGCTGAGAATTGCAATGGTAGCAAGGGCAACCTTTAGATTTTTCACGTAACACCTACACTGACATGTTCAACAGACCCAAGGCTGTTAGGTGTGTCATTGTGAGGATGACCTTGACTCAAGAAAAGTAGTACTAATGAATATGATACCACAGACCTGATCAAGAGTACCTATACTGACATGAGTTACAATCTATACAAAAACTTGTATCCAACTTTTGAATTCTAACAATTTCTATAGTGCTCTTAAGTAACAAGGTGTACCAACTTTGCCCAACCAAAACAAAAGCTCAACAATGCAAAACAAAAGCAAACACACACAAAGCAAACTGTACAAATAGCTAACCTACAAAAACTACATACAAACCACTACTAGGTAAACAAAAACCAGAAAAAGACCCAAAAACACCTGTATTTGCATACTTCTTTTGATTGTGCAGGAGCATTAGGGCATTAGTTATGGTTCTCAACCTAGCAAATTTATCTTTATATTTTGAAAAATATTCTGATATTCTGAATTCACTGTATTCTACAGAATAACCCTTGATGATCAGCAACTGAGGAAGCTCATTATGTTCATGATTAATCCATGTGCATGTCTTATCTTTTAAATTTCCATAATCAAAACAATAATCAACATCATTTACTGTGGAAAGGAGAAATACAACTTGGTGTATCTCTGGTTCTGTTGTTGGACATGCTTGTTTATTGATAGCTGATCTTCCATTTAACTCTATATTTTCATTGCTTGGCTCAATGTCTGGTCTCACTTCAAATTGAAGGATGTATGACTCTTGATGCATTAATTCTTCATCTTTATCCATATTTGTTCCTTCATTCTAGATGTTCAATTTATCCTCCAGTTCAAGGAACTTCTCAATATTTTCTTCAATTCTCTGAACATCAGCATCTAAATGAGTATCTTTATTATCATAACCTGAGATGCAGAAATTTATCATTTCTAAATCATTTGACTGTAAAGGAGAATTGGCATTCAACTGATAGGAATACTTCTCTGTTTCATTTTCAAAATAATGCTAGAATGATACTTGATCATGCACAACAATAGCATAATCCTCTGTATCCTCAACCTTCATGAATTGTTCATTAAATAATTCACTTCTATCATCTAGTAGAGTACCTGGTTCCATTAACCTACAACATTCTTGTACTTGATTATTCAATTCAAATAAGTCATCTATGAAATCAGCATTTACTTTCTTTTCTATGATTTCATGAGTTACTACCATAGGAACTTCATCAGCAGCAATGCATTTAAATTGTTCTACTATCTATTTACACTTCTCTATCAACTCATTTCTATCAAAACTACTAAACTCAGATCCAGAAGGATTATCCTGACAAGCATTTAATAAATCAATATATTTGTCTAGTGTATCAAGATCAATTTCATATTTATCCTCCCTCTCATCAAATCATTCTTGCTAATGGTCTAATGATGTGAAACAAGAAGTACCTTCCTCTCCATGATTTTCAAGAAATTCATACCTGCACTCTTCTTTTGAAGAACTCCTATCAATGTCACCATAAAAGGACACAAGGAAAGATGTTTCCTCTTCTTTACCTTCTAGAACTGGTTCAGCTACTGTACTTTCTAGAATCTTCTTCAACATGACCAAGCAAGTGTCACAATCCCTTTCTGAATGTTCTTCGTCATGTAATCTGCACCAACTTTCAATCAAGACATCATCATTGGATAAACCTAATATTTGACTACACTGTATATTTCTAGACAAATATAATTCAAAATCATTAAAGCCATCCACTTCAGTGTCTGGACTACTAATAACTTCTGGTGCTGTCTCTACTTGTTGTTCTAGAATTTCCTCATTTTGCTGGTCCAGAACTTCTTCATTTTCTTGGTAAATTTCAGCCCTGAACACATCTAGAAAGAATATTAGTCCTTTCAAATACAAATCCAACCTTGTAAGGAAAGTTAAACAATTAATTTCACTGTGCTCTGCAGTCTGGTGTATCCTGCAACAGGTAGATAAACCAAAGTTATATAAAGTGTGAGGATAAAGCTGCCTATTCAAAGTTTCCTGAAATAAAGGAATGTTAACCTGACAATTACTCTCATATGCATCCATCAAAATGAAACTCTATTTTCCCATTTTTTAAGATTTTGAAATTTTAAGGAGATCCATCATATCTCAGAATAAAACTTTAAAGTTCAAAAAATCAAACCAATCTTTGACATTTTGAGCTAGATCTTTGCAAAGGCGCAACCAAAACCTCTTAGATAAGAGACATTTGCAGACATTTACCTCAAATGATGAAATATTTATGCAATATTTGCAGAAATCCAGAAATTCTGTGTTCAGGCCCTCCTTCTAGCGCTAATTTATGTTGTGTTAGAAGCGAGGGGCATGCAGATATGTTGCAAGATTTAAAGTGGGTTGATAAACAGAGGTAGGGGATATCACTTCAATTAAACAGGATTTCTTTGCTAAGAAACAACTCCTGCCCTCCTCCTAGCGCCAATTTATGTTGATGCTGATGTTAGTCATACACCAAACATAGAATAAAAGTTACACAACAGCCTTTACTCATCTTGAAAGATACGATGAATTCAGAGAATTCATAATCCCAAGTCTCCGTTGATTAGTTCTTAATCTACTGACGTTACTCAGTGGTTGATGTGTGTTGTTGTTTTCCATTCAGGGGCCTTACATTCTTCAGTAATTTCTGCAAAGTTCATCAAGATTCCTCCATATATCCTGTCCTTTATATCTGCTCTACACAAATCTCTAACAATTCTACCTCTGCATTATGAATTCACTCAAATAATGTGCCTACAGGCTGATATTTACATGATTTCTACCAATATTTATGATTCTTTGCATGATATTTTCAACATTACATGCATTCAACTCATAATATGCTTTCTAGAATCATACTTCACCAAGACATTCCATAAATCTGCATGATCCAGTGCAAATCTTCAAAGGAAAAGTTGACAACAACATGTAATGAAATGAAAGCGCTTCTAGTTGAACACAACATTCACCATGACATATCTAGAAATCAACTTGAAGATTACGTAAAATTTACAATCAGGATGTAATCTGAAACTTCATCTTCATTCAGTATGCTCAAAAATAGGTACATTTACAGTGATCTGAACAAAGAACCTTGACATTTCAACAATTTAGTCTTCATTAGTCTCAGCAATTCGATCTCCTATTTGATTCTACAGTAATTGGCCTTATTTTGCCAGATATTCCAATACTCTTTATGACAAGTTTTGGCCCATATATAGAACAAATGCCAGAAAATAGTTACAATGATCCAAGGATCAAGATCCTCTTATAACAATCAATGGTCCAGATGAATAGCACGTGCTTTACCAGGTTGGCAATGTATAGCTAGCACAGAATATTCTAGCATCTTTGATTTGATTCGGTCTCTAGCTGGCAGATAGCATATTTGATAATATCTTCTTCATTGCTCAGGGTCATGTTGTCTCCATGTGCAACTTTGCAATTCCATCTACTTCAAACAGCTTCAACATCCTGCAATAGACAGACAAGCAATAAACATAAACCCTTAATAAACAGCAGGAAGATAAAATTTACCTCAACATCAGGTTAAATGTGTAAAGACAGGCAATCAGGATCCAAATCAGTAAAAATCCACATCCTAACTGCATATATGGCATTTAAAATAGTCGGGTCAACCATTGTTGACCAGCATCATGCTATCGGGCTCCAGATAACTTTTAAAAACCATTGCCTAATTTTCCCACCATTTCCCTTTGTATATCGGGTCACATCTTTTGTATATATCGGGTGCACATATATCATGATCATGCAAAGATCAAGATATAAGGATGAGGTCATCATCATGAACTAGCTTCGCTTAACTGGAGAAAGATGACATCATGGTCATGCTAAGAAATCAGGAGGATCCAAAATATGACCTCCGCAACTAAAATGACCCCTCTAAAAAAATTAGGATGATGTCCTTTGTTTGTTGGATCTGGGTGACGTCACCGTTATGTCGGCATATAGTGATGTTTTGCAACAGGGTGATATTTGGATATCGGGTTATATTTAGAATATCGAGTCATGTTCAAAATATCCTCCTCCTCAAAAGATCGGGATGACGTCTGCAGATAGAAGACCTCATTTATCGCTATGCAATTATGACATCATCGTCATGTTAGCAGATCAGAGTGATATTCTACGGCAGGGTGATATTGAGAAATATCGGGTGATGTTCAAATATGATGATCCCCTTGGTGTAATATGATCATCCTCCTTTGAGCGGGAAAACCTTCATCGAAAGATTCGGTAATGTAGAAATGTCAGGTGATGTTTCAAGATGATGATCCCCTTGACTAAAATGACCCAATGTCGAAATATCATGATGACATCATCAGGATATCGACTTGGTTCAGCATTATGGCACTATGACATCATCGTCATGTTTGGTGAGCAGGATCATGCTCATCCTCCTCGAGAGGAAAAACTATCCTGACAATATCAGGTGATAAACACACCATTAAGTCGTGCTCTATGTCAGGAGGATATTTCAAAATATCGAGTGATGTCGCAAGAATGATGATGATGATGAAATATGATCTTCCTCCTGTGAATATCAGGTTTGACTCAAACTTTGACCATTCATAACTCTCACACCCTAGCGAATATTAGGGTGATACAAAAGGCAAACTTGCATGGAATTTCAAGCTCTTTCTAAATATGAGGTTATTGGTATGAAATATGAACTTTGACAAACTGACCTCATGATGATGACTTACCTAGCCTCCTATGCATGATGATCTCCATCACTTACTCTTACCAAAACCGCCAGAAAGCACAAAAACAAGCCAAGCAAAAGTTGGGTCCCTGTTTTGCTAAGACAAAATGGGGCGTGTTGTGTAACCACACAACAGGTTACAACCATTAGGACTAGATACAATAGATTTCTTCATTGCTGATTCAGATGGTGGGGATGAAGTGACTGTTGCCCTCTCCCTTGAGTCAGAAGAACTATTGTATTGTGAAATACATGCCTCCAGCTGAAACAGAGTACCTCTCCTAGTACCCTTAGCAAGCACCATAGCTCCTCTAGTCATCTTGTATCGTTCTTTCAAAAAGACAACCCGGACACCTACATCATTCAATATACTTACAGAAAGTAGGTTCCATGCTAATCCTAGGATGTGCATAACCCCAGAGATCCCCTTCACTCGTCCATCAAGGAATCAGATAGAGACTCTTCCATGACCAACAATCTTCATATGAGAATCATCACCTAGATACACCTTTCCACCATCAAACTCCTCATACTTGGTAAACTAGTCTCAATTCGAGATCATGTGGAATGATGCACCAGAGTAAATCAGCCACACATCATCAAATGCATGGGTTGCCAGGGCTGCAATGAAAGTATCACCATCATCTTGTGACTTGTCAGAATCTGAATCTAGGTTCTTCTTCTTCTTTTTCTTTTCCTCTTTGCATTCCTTACAGAAATGCCTAGATTTACCATAGTTCCAACAGATAGCCTTGGACTTTCCAAGAGATTTGGATCTCCCATGGGATTTGGATCTACCCTTCTCATCTTTCTTGTCCTTCTTTTCCCCTTTCTCCTTCGGTCTTCCACGAACCACAAGAGCCTCTTTGGCTGCCTCAGAAGACTTTCTCCACATCTCTTTAGACAACAGTGAAGAAACCACTTCATCCATTTTGAATGTGGATGTGGTGCTTCCAATAGCCATGACAAGATGATCCCACGAGTCTAGCAAAGAACAAAGCAAGGTCATACAATGATCCTCCTCCTCCATCTTCACACCAATGGATGTTAATTATGCAACCAGTATGTTGAAAGCATTCATATGTTCAATAATGGATCTTCCATCCTCCATTTGAAGAGAATACAACTTCTTTCTCAGAAAAAAGTTTGTTAACCAGGGATTTGGCTTGATACACATCTCCCAACTTCTTCCAAAGAAAGTTTGCAGTAGCCTCCTCATGGACATTTAACAGAACAGAATCAGCAAGACTAAGTCTTATGAGACCCTTAGCCTTCTGATCCTTGAGATCCCAATAATCTTGTGACATTGTAGCTAGTTTAGTTCCACTGATAGTTTCCCATAGGTCTCGGTCTACAAGCATGTCTTCCATCTTGAGCTTCCACAGCTTGAAATTAGTGCCATTGAATTTCTCCACCTCTATCCTTCTGAATGTGCTTGCCATATCCTTGTTGCAATAAGATTCAAAATAATCTGCATAGACTCCCACTCAACCTAAGATCAGCTCAAAAAACCCCTACCCAACAACTAGGACCAAAGGTGATCAAGCTCTGATATCAACTGAAAGGAAGCTAGGTGTGTGGAAATCACTTCCTACACTAATCTAATGAGGGGAGAGCTATACAAATTCAAATTAATCCTTACAATAATAGTAACATAGAACATCTAATAGAGATATTGCAAAAATACACATGAACCAGAAAGAAGATAGAAGAAGAGAGACAAAGATATACGGTGGGGAAAACCCCCACACTCAGAGACCTACACAATGTATTATCAAAACTGAATAAGGTTTACAATACACTTGCAATGCAAGCTTCAATGGTCTTCAATACTCATGTCTGGAGTCAATCTGATAGCATAATAGTACCTGTAAAACCTGTAATGCATCTCCTCCTCCAAGCACCTGTTTATATAGAATATACAAGGCAGAATTGGTCCTATCTTGAGATGGGCGTCCAACTTGGCCTCATGGTCCAAAACCCACACCTAAGGACACTTGGTCAACATTGTAGAATGTTCTTGACACTTGTCCACAGCTCCCATCCCAAAGAGGTCACCTATTTCCAAAATGGGCTATGACAGATGCTCTTACGACACTTACGACCGTCATAGAATCTGTCATAGCAGTTACAACTTACATCTATAAGAGAATCTATCACACATAGGCTATAAATAGCATATTCTCTTACAACATGTCATAGTCCACCTTGGGGCACCCAAATATGCCTTTTTCAAAGATGCTTCATGACACATGTCTTCACCTGTCTTACAAGCTTCTATTTCTGACTCTTACATGTCATAACTTCGTCATAGGAATCCATCATAACCGTTTTGGTCAAGATTCCCTTACACAACATCCAAGATGCTGACACATGGAAAAATTCTCCTACCATTAAGTGGGATGCCTATCTCCTCATGTGAGGACAAAATTATAAGTTGTCATCTTCCATTTAGGATGACACATCACCATGCCACATCCCACAACATGACAATATGGAATTTACAATTTATTTACAACATAGGCAATGAATTAATAAATACAAACATAAATAATGCAAGGAATTACCAAGGTTGAGACACCTTAATTCCCAACAGAAACAACCCATTAGAAAGGTTATATAAGGCATTTGTGTGAGACTTAGAAAGGTCATGGAGATCAATCAAAAAGAAAGAAGAAGGTGGAGAAAGGAGGAAATAAGAGCATTGCAACAAATCGTGACAGAGAAGGATTATGGATTGGCTGGTAGTGAGCATTGGAGAAGGGGCACATAGTGTGTGTCCAACTTGGGGTACAATGTACACTTGGGATTGTCCTGGCCATGTCTTGTGTGTGCACTTGTGTTGAGCATGTTTTTCTGAACATGGATCTGGAGCACTTGTACATGTGTGTGTGTTTTCTAAAAAGGAGCTAGATGCTTGGGAGACATGAGTGTTTTTTGAAAAAGAGCTGAATGTTGGGAAGCACATGGTTGGTTCTAAATAAGAACTGGGTTCCTCCTAGAAGTGCTCACTATATGAAAAGGGTTCAATCTTTAATATATTCTATGGAGTGATATTGGAAGAACTTTCCAAAACAACAAAAGATATGTATTTATTCCTTTCTAGGATGGAAATTAATTAAGTGCTAAATTAATGCTAAGGAAATATATTAGAATCATGATATATGTGGGTTTTGCTATTAATCTAATTATGGATTGTGTTATTCAATTAACTATGTTAATTATTTACTTTAGAATTCTTTTTAAAATATTACATGTAATTTTTATTTTCTAATTATATCTATTGTATCTTCACATATTCTAAACTATCTTAACTAGATAAATATTAACCATAATAAATCCATTGTAAAATAACTTTGGAGAAAAGTAGTGTTACAATTATTATCCAAAATTTGTTATTTACTCAATAAAATTTATTACGCCTATCTTGCTTATAAATGTTTATTGAGATGTCTCATTATGTGTACAAAGGGTTAAATTGTTTTGGAAAATTTACAAGTTAGCTCAAAAATATAGATTGTGACTTTGCACCAAGTCCTACATTTAATTTACCACAACATTCATATTTATGTGTTAACATATCCAATCCATGTGTACTTACATTATTTAGTCTCTATTGTTAACTAAGTATTGCAAGTGTCTAGTCTTAAGATTTTTTTTAGTGAAAAAACCTTAAAATCTATTGTCTAATGTTGAAAGATTGTCTTAGCCTTTACCCTAGGCAAACCCAAAAATATATACATCTAAAGTTTATTCAACCTGAATGTGAAATCCCTAAAAATACATTGTAAAGATTTTAAATTGTGGGTATATATTGTTTCTAGTAGATTAGTTTTTATTTTACAGGGAGCTTCCCCTTCTAATTTGAATAGTTCTATTGCATATCTATTTCATTTTGTGTTGCACTAAAAGGTGTAAATTAAAACACTGACAATTGTTCAACATTTGTACATGCATTTTCAAGATGACATAATATTTTCAACCACCAATTTTATTTTATATTGATGTAAAGTTAGCTAAAGTTGATGTGAAGGTATTTGTAAGATTGGACTTGTTCAAGGATATTATTGTCATAAATTTGGAGTACAATATGATCTTCTAAATCTAATATCATTAACTTGGTTTTGTCAAAATTATTAGTAAGTCTATAATTATTACCAAATTACTAGAGGATACTCAACTACTTCTAGAGATCAAGAATTTTTGCAAAAAGGACAATATTGTTAGTATAGTACAAGGATAACAAGGAGCCCAAGCATGTTAAACTAGTACACCTCCTATAGACATTTTCCATTTTTTTGGATATAGATGCCAAAAAAGGTGAGAATGAGATGACATCCTTTCTTCCCCTTGATGTTGTAGTTTATATCCACTAACCATTCATAATTGCATTTCATTTTGGCAATAACTTTTACTTACGACTTAATCATATCATTCCAAAACTAAAATAGGTAACAATTTCTTCTATTATTTTCTTCATAGATTGGATATTGGAATGATGCGAATGGTTTTTCTAAAGTCCACAATAACCTATAAGGTCCTATCTTTTGTCTCTAAAATCCTCAACAATAACTTTGAGGGTGATAAGGTTATCAATAGAATGCTGATTTCTAATACTTATTTGCCCCTTGGTTTTTTAATTTTGTCCTCAACCAAAAAAATAATTTTACATTCAAATGCCAAACTATATAATTTTGTTAAAAGATAACTACTTGTAATGCTTTACTAATTAACTAGATCTTAAATAATTGTTCACGACTAACACAATAATCAATGACTATTCATTTTTCTTTAAAAATAGGGGAGCTCCATGTAATCTAAAAGAAATTAGAAGCATTTTATGTGAATATTGGGATAAATCAAGAACAAATTTTTATTAAGATGAGACACACCAATACATCTAGGATATTAAGTACACAAATAATAACACTATAAAACAATCACTTTCTTTAATGATATTATTATTTGTGGTAGTTTATACCTCTAAGTATGCTTAGAAATGGGCAATAGTCCTTATTTATAAATTAACTTTGTAAAAAGTTTTGATTGATTAATTTTCTAAGGATCACATAAGACAAAAACTTAAGGGATATGCAAGACCATTTATAGGTGATCCATGTAAATCCTTAGGGATTATCTTTTTGGGGAAAGAAAGGTATTGATATTGGGAATAGCCTCATCTAATTGAGAAAAGAATACATCTAATTCTTTTGGAGAGTTTCTCTCAATTCAAGCTCATCCTTAATTTAAAATAGAGGAAAGTCTATCATTTAAATTTGCAAGAAGTTACACACAAGTTCTAGCTAGATGGGAAGGACAATTATTACACTAAAATCTTATTAAGTAGAAGCTAATCATAAGATTCAAGAAGAGAATGATAGTGAGGAAGATGAAGAAAACCCTACATTTGGATCACAAAGAGAAGGAAAGTGGTCCTATATTATTTGTTCCAAATAAATAAATCTTAAATACTACAAGTTAAACGATACATTTGAAAGGAAAAGATATTTCTCTCCAAAGGCCCTAGTTTTGTGTATAATTTCATTGCACTAACATGGGTAAGAAATTGCATGTTCAATGTTCAAGCACAAAATGTCAAGGAGCATTGGCATATGTTGAGAAGTCTTAAAAAAATTGAGGAGCTAATGGTGACATTGGAAAATTATATCTTGAATTAAAATTTCAATGTCATGGCAATAGATGGCTTGGATATTATTCTTAGAGATCTCTTACTAAAAACCTTTAGACAATAAACACAAATGTGTGAAAGTTCATGAAGCTCTTATTAAAAAAGTAGCTTATAGACAATCATTAAGTGTATTAAGGAAGATCGTGACAAACATAATTAAGTATCCAAAGGACAACACCAAGAATAATTAGAAGAAGAATTTAAAGGATGAGGAATAATAAGAAATTGAAGAAGAGCATGTGAAAAACTTCATACTCTTAACAAAAGCTCAAAAAATTTACCTAGTAAGAGAAAAAAGAATAGGTAGAAGAGAAGCTTTAAGAGTATAATATGAAGTTGATTCTAAAGAGAAATTTGGCATTCACGCCATCAGGATGGTTAACAATCATGTATACATAATATTGGACACCAAAGAACCAAAATAATAGATATACATGCAATCAAAAAAATAACCACCACGTATATACACCACATTAGCAAAGCAACAACTATAGAACCATAGTAGCATAGTAGAGACAAAAAACATAAGTTTGTAAATGACCTATTTACACTAGGTAAGCAATTGCATGTTCAATATTCAAGAAAAAAATATCAAAGGGGCATTGGAATATGGTTAGAAGGCTAAAACATTTGAGACTCTGAAGGGCACCATGGAAAAGTATATTTTGCATTAAAATTTCAATGTCAAGGTAATGGATGGATTAGATATTGTTCTTGAATGTCTCTTGTTAACAACCTTGGGCAAGAATTACTAATGTACGAAACAAGTTCATAAAACTTTGGTAAAAAAATGAAGGTAGCTTCTAAACAATTATTAAGCATAAGGAAGAGAATGAAAATCATAAAGAAGTATCCAAAGAACACTAAGAAGAATTGAAAAAAGAATGAGGGAAGAGGAAAAATAAGAATCTAAAGATTAGCATGAGAAAGAATTTGATTCTCCTAAAGAAACTCATAAACTTCACCTAGTAAGAACCTAGGGTATATGCAAAGAAATGAGGGGCCAAAAAGTCACCATATGAGTTTTTTGTCCTATACAAGAGATAATGTGAGCGCGTTTTAGGTTCTGTTGATGATTGTTTTTACACATTCATAACAAAAGATAAAATTCATAAAATGAACCTAACTGTCTTGAAAGATATGAAGAAATCAAATAAGATTACTTAATCCCAAGTTTCCATATGGTCAGGTCTTGACCTTGTGGACAGTTCAGTAGGTTAATATGAAGCTATAATATGCAAGGGGCCTTACTTAATTTAAGGTGATGTGTTGTTGGTAATTATTATTCCTTGTGTGCAAATATCTCAAAATAACTCTTAATTCAATGATCCTTTGCAACTATTTATAACTTTCAAGTCAAACTTTACATGTACTTTATAGAAACAAACTTTATTATTCAAACTTTATGAAAAATCATCAAAAATCTTTAGTATTTCCATGTGTTTAACAGGATTTTTAACAACTTTCTTTAGATAAATGCATTTCCGCTAATTAGTTAAAGATTGTTTTTGGAAAAGTTAGAAAGAAAAAGGTTAGAAAACTAGATTTCATCCACATACAGTTTTCTACTACTCATGCATATAAAACTGTTTATGCTGATCAATTCAAAGAAAATAAATCCTCATACATAAATCCTAAGCATTTTCATGAATTTACATACAGAATTGCAATCTTCAAGGGACAAAATATGTTTGAGAATACCTGAATCAATTCACACTCAGAAGATAGACGCAGAAAATTGATGTTTGTATTTACTAACATAAGACAGTCATTTTAAATTTACAATGTTTATGACTTCAAATCCTTTGAATTACCAGCAGTAAACATTTACAAACACTTTCACAAATACATCAAGGAGACCAGACATTCCGTGCACTCCTCAATGTAGACGCAAGTGAATTTCTACTGTCAGTTATGCTCAAGGAACTATGCCTTAGTCACCTCTCTTGCATACTCTGTTCATTTTTTAAAACCTCTGTGTATCCCTGTGTATCTATTACAAATTAAAAGGGATCAATATATATATTTGATTATCCCTAATATGGTTACAAAACTTGATCAACCAACGGTCTACACTCAAGTGCAGCATCAACGGTGGAAAACAAATCCCGCCAAAATTCCCAAGAAGCATATTCCCTATTGAGCGCAAAGATGCTCCTTTGGAATCCCTCACATCCTCAAAATATCCTCTGTTGCTTTGCCTTTTTAATTATGCTTCTTTCCACCTATATATTTCTTCTTATTGAAATCCTTTACTCCCTTTGCTTCTTTTGTGATCCAATCCGCCCTTTGTGATGTCATCACCATTTAAGCTCCACCTTTATCTCTTCATCATATGCCCTTGTATACATCATCCCATGGTATATCCTTCACCTCCACTTGATACAAAAAATGATAAACAATAGACACCATCATTAATAGAATGTATTAGAAATTCCTTTGATTCCGTCACTTTCCCTGGTAAAACATGCAAAACGGAGTTCAAAAGCCTATAAAATGAATTTAAAAGATGCACTCAATTCTGCCACTTGTATATAAACCAAAATACTACCTTTGCATATTTCATTGTATGTTACATTGTATGTCATTTGTACACTACATTGTATATTGGGTTGCACATTATAAACATACAAGCACTTTAAGCATTCAAAGACTTTTCTACATTTAACTTGTACCCTTCGCTTTGCATATCGGTTTGTATATCAAAGATATACAAGCTAATATACAAACCCGATGTACAATAGTAGATCCCACATTATTTTCCCTTTGTATCCCTATGATACACAATACTTGTATCCAATTATAGATACAAAGCCCCATACATACAAACTCCTTTGTATGTCCCTTTCGGACTTCAACTTTTATAAACCGCAGTTTACTCACCTTTCAGCTCCGCGACCTATATAAAATGTAATGTATCCTCCAATATACATTAAGTCATGATACATTGCATTAACCATATTTTACTCCTTCCTGAATTCCACCTTGTATGTATCTTGAAATGTATGTAACCGAAAGCATACACATACAAAGCATGACACATACAACAATAAACCCAACTTTAATACTTTTCGAATCCACGGCATGTATATTTCATGTTGTACATTTCATTGTATATTTCCTTCCACTCAAAAATACAAACCCTGAAATACATCTGACGGAGTTAATTGATTATTCATTTCACCTCCGAATTCCATCAGATCTAACTTGTATATAAGGATAAAGTGCTATCAAAATGCATTCGAGTACAATGATTTAATAAACCCGATAACCCCTTATGTGACTCATACAACGACCCGATATACAAACAGCTTTGCATATGCAACATACAACGATCCAACATACAAAGGACCCTGCATATGCAACATACAAATCCATTTCATTGTACATTTTACCAAAACACACATATCTTGCATAATACTTAGAATTTTAAAATGATTCAAAAAGCAACCCTCACTCATTTTTGACAAGGAATTCACCCATATTCTGCCCTAGTGCTTAATGCTATTTTTCTTTATTTTCAACAAGGTTTGTACTTTCACTCCTTTTTCTCTTTACCACCAAGCAAACCCACACACACAAGCAAAAAACCACAGCCACAGTAGGGGTCCTGATTTTGCTAAGGAGTAAAATGAGGCGTGTTGTGAGCATCACAACAAGTTCCATAAAGTAAAAAACAAAAACTCAAACCCTTGCAACCTTTTCTATAGTTTTGGAAGGAAAAACTAGTCATAAGAGCATGAGTGTGTTGGAGGAAGGAGAAATCAAGAAAGTTCTAAGAGTAATTGATGTTTTCACCATGCCACCTCACCAATCCTACTCCCAAAGATGTCATGAAGGAAATTTGGAGGGTGTAGCATCCGAAGAAGGTAGGGTTTGATTTTTTTGGTGAGTTTGAAAAGAGATTTTTACTTTTGCAATATTTGATTGGTTTCTTATATTGAATTTATAGTCAATGAGGCAACACAAAACACAAATCCAATAGAGGAGGGTCAAAACAACCCTGAAAACCCTTAAAATACCCACCTTCACATCCTCACCAAGAAAAAGATACACAGGAAAACTATTTAGGGAAAATAGAAGAAAATAAAAAACATCTTCAAACCCTAATTGAAATGTTAAATAGTCCAAGTGCAAGCACCAATCATAGGAGAGTGCTTGCAAAGTCATTAGATGTGATTGTTCCTCACACTAAATCAGTGACAAACTAAATCACCAAAGTTCATGACTATAGGGAGAGGTGTCAGCAATACTATGCTGACAAATTGTATTACGAACAAGTGAAGGACCAAAAAATTACAAAATTTACATTATGTTCACAATTTATCAATCCTAAAATTGGCCAAACATTAGAAGAGACTTGTTACTAAATTATGTTCACACCCAATTTAGTTAGACCTAATTTGCAGATTGTTTCAAAAGGAGTAAAAGAAAACTTTTAAGTTAATTGCAATCAGTGAATGTATGATTTCTTGACAAGAGAAAATAAGGATCAATTGACAAGATAATCTAACAGTCCAATCAGGACTGTCAAACCATTATGAGAAGTGAATATCTAATGGCAAGATATCAGACAATCAATGAAAGATAGTTAATCTAACTGATTTTTATCTTTCAAAGTTATAAGACAATTTGATTATTCAAGTGATCATATTTCAGTGTGAAAGAAAGGCATTCATTTAAACTGTCATTTCATATCATTTTTGAACACACATTAGTTTCAGTTATTCTATCCTATGCATTTGATTTAAAAAAGAAACATACATAGATCAATTGCATAAGGTAAAGTAACTAATCATGTTTAAAATAAATGTTTAAATGTGTCCCACACAAGTTGTGGGAATGACTAAACTGAGCAATGCACACATATGCAAGCTATAGATCTGATGATAAAAGGAAATGAAAAGAACATATGAGAATATCAAATATCCATCATGTCCTTTTATCAGAAGGTTGACACCCTTTGTTGGTGGCTAGTCTTTGTGTCATATCTTCAAGCTCCAGATTATACCAAGTGTACCTGCAAAAATGGGGGAAAAGTCCTGTTAGATGCTCTAGCTATTTAAGATTATCATATGCTTTTATCAACAAACATATCAACTTGCAAACATGATGCATTTCATATGAATGGATCAAATTAGACATGTGCAATATATCAAATCATCATGAGAAAGATCAATCAACTTCCAAAGTTATGTTTTTATGCTAAGTTGTTTATTCACTGTGCAAGTATAGGAAAAGTAATGTTGCTGATTTGAAGACATTAAAACATGTGGAGAAAATGTGGCTCCCACAAGAGTTGAGCCCAGCATGTTTTCCTTTTCCATTCATTTGAAAAGGATATCAGATTGTAAAAGATAGGATGCATCATTCAAGACAATATTATGCATCATAGCAGTCAACTTGAAAAAGAGTGAAGTCATCATGATAAAGGTGAAAAGGAGCAGTTGCTCCTACAAACTATGCTCACTTGATAAACAGACTTCAAGATCACATCAATCATGTTCAAGTTGCTTCATTACATGTTACAAAAGAAGCAGTGATTATGAATCAAGTTGTCAATATGCAAAACATAGAAGTACAGTCATGTTAAGTATGCAAAAGGTACAGTGTCTTTGTTACAAAAGAGCATAAATGACAAAGCATATCATGTTACAGTCATATCATAGTTCATCATTGTTCTTTGTGTAAGTTATATTTATAACATCTACAGGAGATAGCTCAAAGGAGCAAGTAACAGTCATATTATGCTTTAGAGTTGAAACACCATTCATACCATGCTAATGTTCAAAGCCTCATGCATCAAGAATATTTCAAGTGCAAGACAGGAGGAAAGATAAATCTATGGTACAGGAGACAACTAATATAGAGAAAGAAAACATGTTATCTTGTTCACATCATGAAATGAAGCACAGCCATGCCATAGACTAGAGTATCATATAATCTTTTCTTACTTATGTCATATTGAACATCATGAAGTGACAGAAGGTACAGAAGATCAATTTCTGAGTAAACATTATCATATGAGAAATGATAAATGACTAGTATATCTACAAAAAGAACTATGGAGGTTGATCATTTTCTGAATATTCACAACATACAGAAGGAGATAGGTGGAAGTATAAGAAAACATATTATCATGTTCATGTCATAAAGTGAAGTTCTTACCCATGCCAAGTGAAAGTTAACAGGAGAAATAAAGGACTAGTTTATTTTATATTCTTTTCACATATTTACATCGACAGGTTCAAACTATGATAAGATATTTATGAGTTCAAAACCCTTATCATTATCATGTGGTGTTAAGGAACTACAATCAAAGACAAACTGTTTAGAGAAGAAGCATCTAACAGTGACATATAGAAGATGAAAATGACAAAGTATAGATGATAGTATTGGAAGGTAGCTACAGATGAAAGAATGATAATATATTTCAGTTTAAAGATCTAGCCTTGTAGTATTCTTCATGACAGTCAAGTGAAAGAAAGAATATAAGATGCAGATTAAAAGAGTATACTGTTACAAATTGAGCAGTAAGGATTTATTTCCTTCAAATCTTAAGATCCGTATTTCATATTTTTCATAAACCCTTATAGTTTTGCATCTATAGAGTCAAAGATGAGAGTTACAGTGCAAGAAATGACAAGCCATGGCTGAGAGAGCCTTTTGTTCTTAAAAATAGAAAAACCCTCATTTGTATTTTCAAACCCTCATTCTTTTTGCATCTACAAAGAGGAAATTTTAAAGAAAAAGCATATACAACCACAGCCATGCCAAGAGAAAGTAGTTTCTTAAAGAATACAGAGGACCCATCTCAGAATATTACAAACCATTGTCATTTTTATGACATTTCAGTGTAGGAAAATTAAAATGAGATACAAAGCCAAAGATAGTAAGCTCACCTTATATTTGCAGAGGAAAGAGACTATAGCAAACAAAAGCCTCTTTTTGTATGAGCTCTCAAAAATGTCAAGTTACAGTTGCAAATAAAAGACATAGAGAAAGAGAAAGATTGTTAAGAGGCTATTACAAAAAGACCAATATACAACCATAGAAATGACAGCAAGAAATGAAGTGATAAGCTATAGAAAGAGTAAAATAATTGCTAGTCAAAACTCAGAATAATGTTCACCTTTTTCCTGTGCCTTTTTTTCGACATAAGAATGCCAGAGGCCGACCAATTTGAGGGCAAAAAACTAGAGAAGAAGGCATTTCATTTCAAACCCTAGTGGCGGGAAAATGGAGTTGCAGAGCCGAATACAAAAAGAAGCATAATGAGAAATGAAATGACTTTTAGGTTTTCTTCATTCTTTTTGTTCAATGGCTCCTTGCCTTTTCTCTTTCATCTTGACTTATGAACAAAAAACAAATCATTTACCTCATCTCAATCAGGGTCAAGACTTTGGTCTAGAGTGATACCTAGTAATTATGCCAAGGAGGGGCCTGTGGGCCGACAACATTATTCTTGTTTGCATCTGAATTTTACCAAGTCAAAAATTCAAATCATTGAGAGTTAAGGTTTAGGGCCTTATAACCTTTTATTTCCATTCCCCATGCTAGTTGACAAAAGGTAGTCAAATATGCCTTGTTTCCTTATGCAGATGAGTCAAGAATTGAACATTCATCATATGCATAGTGACCAAGAAATGGTCGAAACCTTTCCCTTGTACATTTTGAAATGCATGTAAGATAAAGTCAAGTGTATGAAATGATCACATGAAGACAAGGTAAATTCAAAGGTGGCAAATCATGAAGACTAAGGGTGAGATGGAAAGACTATGGATAAGGTAAAGAGATTTTTGCATGGTGATATTGCATGATGCAATATAAGGATAATGATGCATATGAGTTGCAACTTAGATATTGTTTCCTTTTACAAATGTAATAGAGGCAGGGCTATTTTTGCCTTGGTGCATGTGAGATGCAACTAGGAGGTTATTTTTGCATGGAGTTATAAAGTGGTCAAAGATGTATGATTATAAATTTTGCATGTAAATGACCTATTTCTTGCATGGAGACATAAGAGGGTTTTATTTTTCTCTCATGTATTTAAGACCTAATTTTGGCATCAAAATCATGCAAAATTGTGCAAATTAGTCAAATGTAATTGGAGAGATGAGGAGTTTTTTAATTTTTCTTCCACTTGCATAATTTTACAACTATTTATCATGTAAACAAATTAATAAAGTAATATTTTATAAATTACTTCATTATTTTGTCACAAGTTGTAAAATTGGAGAAAATTATACAAATTGAGATTCATAATAAAGTAAGTCATGCAATGATTACTTTATTAATTTTTCCACATGATCATCATGCAAAATGGAGGAGCTAAGTTAACTGAGGTCTTTTGAAGACTTTTTGCATGACTTGGGGGAGAAAATAGACAAAATTAGTCAACTCTTGGGTCAAACATATGGAGACTAGCAGATTGGATTTATTTTTGCTCATTTTGAGGCAGTTTTGACCCTTATTTTTAGGGATTTTTTGGTTTGCTCGTGGATCAAATTAGAGGGCTTAGTTTTAGAGGTAGTTAGCTACAGTTATTTTTCCATGCCTCTTAGAGAGAGAAAACTATATATTGTAAAGAAAAACTTAGGTTTTACTACTTCTTGCATTCTTTTCTCTTTTACACATTGAGAGACAGAGTTTGTTTGTAACTCATTTTTGCAGTTCTTGCCTTTTTGCTCTTTACACTTTGAGAGAAAGAGGTTTTGTAACTCACATATTTGTAGATTTATAAAGATTACAACAGGTTACAGGTTCCATTTTCTTGTCTTTTATGCAATATTTTCCTTTATTTTTCATTGGAATCAAGTGTTTACCTTTCCATTAATGCTACTTGTATGAGTGATTTGATAAAATTTTATTGTGTTTAAATATCAAAACCTTTAAAATTATTGTCTCACTCTTACTTGCAAGTGTTAAGCATAGTGATATCATAGGTCTTAGGTTGTGCTACTGAAGTCTTTTTCCTTCATGTTGTGAAAAACCCTTTTTCCTTCATAAAGAAAATAATTTCCAGCCTTCCTTAGAAACATTTTTGTGATTACATTACCAAAAGTAGATTGTGTGGATAGATTTTTGAGATCTATTGTGAGTCAAATTTGTAATTGTTCCATCAAAATTAGGTGCATCACTACATTTATAGTTTCAATTTTAGTGATTCCATTAGATCTTTTTTACTCTTTTCCTACAAATTTATCATTTTATCAAGGGAACCAACCCATCTGGAGGTTCAAGCTCACTATAGGTCACCCACAGCCTGAGTTTGATCCCATGTTTTGAAGGATTGCAGAGTTTCACAACTCTACATAAGGGTGCAATCCTAATCGACAACAAGACTTGCAAATACTTCTTGATTCATTGGTGTAGGAATGAAGATATATCCCAAAACTTTTGGGATAGATGGTACATGGTGTTTAAATAGCATCCAAGCAACAACAATGATGTGCCACAATATTTTTTAAGGAAACTCTATTGTGAGTTCGTCCTCAAGAATACTCCTAATTATATTGACATTTGAGAGTTCCAAGGCAGAGGTGGTGGCTCTTCCCAAGATAGAGAGGGGCATAGCGAGACCCCTGACGAGGCTAATGCATGTGTCACTTCCTTTGACTTTGAAAGAGAGTGTTGAGGTGGAGACACTACATTCATTGAGTGATCTCATGCAGTCTCTAGTACAACATGATGATGATCTCACCCAAGCTGATAAGGATGAGAGAAACAAGTGTCATTTGTCCCCACATCTTTGTAGTTCATGTGGGAACTTGTGTGATTATGGGACGCAGAACTCTTGGTAGGATGCTACGACACAAGGGCAACAGCCAGTGATGGACACATCCATATTGGATGATATTGTTCTCACATATGACCTCTTATAGCATACGTTTGGTATTGACTCCTAGGTAATTTTTTACAAGGTTCATATTGATTTAATATGTTTGTATTTGAAATTTCTAATTAATTTTATATGACTCTATTTTATAAGTCAAAATTAATATATGTAATTGTCTACGCAATGAAATTCCAATGTCAGAGTCTTCATCCTATCTCTATTATCCATCCAATGGCATGTTATGAGAGGAGGTTGAGTCAGCGGGTATGTAATTTATCACATGATCATAAATATAGTACATATATCAATGGTAACATTATTTAGTGACAATTTGATAATTTTAGTAGGGAGCTTCACTAATACCTCCATGATTTCCTTGGTCCCCTGGATGCAAAACCACTTTTACGGAGGTAAATTTAACCATTTGTAACCATTATGCATTTAAATAATGTTATGTATCTATTTTGGTCAAATAATCTTGAACTCTATTTTCAGATGTTGAATATGGAGACTCCTCATCTTCATCAATCAGCAGAGGTAGGCATTGTTGCAGTTGTGTTGTCTTCAAATCCTTTGACCAAGGTATGAGCTAGTAACATGTAAATATTATTTTGTATTTCTTATTTTATTTCATGTCATTTGATGTACATAAATTATATTTATGTTTAGTCAATTTTACTTCTTGATGCTTCTCACAGGAGGTCACAACTCCAACCCATCTATCTATGGATGAAGAGAGAGAAAAGATGATCAAGAGGGATCATTAGCTAGAAGTAAGTGATTGATTACATATGTGATGTTATATATTTCATGTTTTCTATATTAATGTGCATATTGTTTGATTGTATTAATAGGTGGAGCTGTAAAAATATTTGTCAAGGTCTAATCGATGAGAGAGAGAGGACGAGTCACTAATTAGCTCTCCATCTTCATGACCAAGCAAGGGCCACTAATTATTTGATAGCAGTTCATAGGAAACTAGATTTTGGGACATTTTTTGTATGCCTAGATGGCTTTGTATACATACTTTTGTATTTTACCGATGTATATATTTGTATATGTCTGTATGGCTTTGTTTGTACATGCATATATGGCTTTAGATATAGACTAGATGTTATGTTCATGACATTATGTATATAACGGTTTACATCAAATATTTAATATGATGATCAATTATCGTTACAAGAATTTGGTTTTACACGTGCTAATTGCATTTGCTTGAAAGTTTATAAATCATTTTCAAATAATCCATTTTGTGCATATCTTGCAATCATTGCATTCCATGAGACTATTAATTTCTTTGAGACATCATGTCAAATAGTTCACACGCCTTGTCTATACTTCCACACTTTGCATACATGTCTAAAAGGGCAGCTACAAATACAACATGTGCAAAATTCCTATATCCTTTATGCTTTGATGGTTGTCCACACCCTGTTCCCCAGATCCCATTTTGGCATAGGCAAGAAGGATGTTGGATAAGGTTGTGCAATTTGGTTTTAGACGTGCCAATTGCATTTGGTTGAAAGTTTCTATTGTGCATTTTCTTGAAAGTTTCTAAAGCCTAATGAAAAATCTATTTTCTGCATATCTTGCAATCATTGCATTCCATGAGACAACATTTCTTTGAGGCATCGTATCAAACAGTTCACATGCCTTGTATATGCTTCCACACTTTGCATACATGTCTCACAGGGTAGTCAAACATTTGACAAAATTCCTATATACTTTATGCTTTGATGGATGTGCATACTGTGTTCCAAAGATACTATTTTGGCATAAGTAAGGAGGATGTTGGTTAAGGTTTTGGAATTTGGCTTTATACCCACCAATTACATTTGTTTGAAAGTTTCTAAAGCCTTATCAAAAAATCCATACTATTCATATATTGCAATCATTGCATTCCATGTGATAACATTTCTTTGAGGGATCATGCCAAACAATTCACATGCCTTGTCTATGCTTCCACACTTTGCATACATGTCTCCGAGGGCAGTTGCAACTACAAAATGTAACAAAATTTCCATATCTTTTATGCTTTGATGGATGTCCATACCATGTTACAAAGCTCCCATTTTGGCATAGGCATGGAGGATACTTGCTAAGGTTGTGGAATTTGGCTTTACACCCACCAATTGTATTTTCTTGAAAGTTTATAAAGCCTTATTAAAAAAAATCCATTTTTTTTACATATCTTACAATCATTGCATTCCATGAGATGACATTTCATTGAGGCATCATGTCAAATAGTTCACGTACCTTGTCTATGTTTCCACACTTTTCATACATGTCTACTAGGATAGTTGCAACTACAAGATCTAACAAAATTCCCATATCCTTTATGCTTTGATGGATGTCCATTCCATGTTCCAAAGATCCCATTTTGGCATATGAAGGGAGGATGTTGGCTAAGGTTGTGGAATTTGGATTTACACCTCTCAATTGCATTTTCTTGAAAGTTTCTAAAGCCTTATTAACAAATCCATTTTGTGCATATCTTACAATTATTAGATTCCATGGGATGACATCTCTTTGAGGTGTTATGTCAAATAGTTCATGTGCCTTGTCTATGCTTCCACACTTTGCATACATGTCTACTAGGGTAGTTGCAACTACAACAAATCTAAAAAAATCCCAAATCCTTTATGTTTTGATGGATGTCCATACCCTATTCCAAAGATCCCATTTTGGCATAGGCAGGGAGGATGTTGGCTAAGGTTGTGGAATTTTTCTTTACACCCACCAATTGCATTTTCTTGAAATTTTCTAAAGCCTTGTGAACAAATCCATTTTGTGCATATCTTGCAATTATTTCATTCCATGAGATTGCATCTCTTTGAGGTGTTTTATCAAACAATTCGTGTGCCTTGTCAATGCTTCCACACTTTGCATTTACATCCACTAATTGCAAAGTGTGGAAGCATAGGGGCAAATCCATTGTAATTAGATCGTCACCTTCTCAAAAAAGCAAGTCAAAACAGATATATTTTTTTGTTTATGTAGATTTTCAATGGAACAACTAAAAAATGTAATCTTCATGAGGATTGAAAATGCAACCAACATATGACTTCTTGTTTTGAAAAATACCTACATTGTAATACATAACTCCCAACACTTAATTTTTTTTGAAAAAACTTAAAAATTTTAAGAAATGCAAATGAGTTGTATATGCACAGAAAAAGTAAGCAAAAGTGCATTGTACCATACAAGGGTAATTTCATTACTTTCAAAGCCAATAACTAATAATAATAATAACTAGTTGTAAAATAATATGGGTTTTTAAAAAAAAAACAATTTACAAACATTGAAAGAAACAATTGGATAGTCTACTTACATGAACTGTAAAACAATAGAGAAAGTTACGCTTCACAAGTTTTGCATGGATTTGTGCAAGAAAAGCGTCCAATACCTACACAAAAAGAAATTTGCAATATTTTACAGTGAGACTTTTGTGCATGTTCTATTGCAAGACATCCCAATTGTGCAATTACTTCTTTATTTCCCATTAATCAAATATATGTTACAGATTGTTTAGGTACCTCAGATTTTTTTGTTTTTCATTTTTTTCCTTTTTATCAGAAGGTGAGAAGGAGATAATTGGCAGAAGAAACTCTATTGCATTTAATTTGCATGTGTATGATTCATATTATGTGCTTCTTTAAGTTACTGTAATTATTCCAAATTGGAATTGGCGTTAAATTTGCAAAACTCAAGATCACATTTCTTGTGACATTATGATTGCAGCATAAATTCCAAATTTTTTGAGAAGGTGATGATCTCATTACAATGGATAATGGATAAGGTTGTGGAATTTGGATTTACATCCGCCAATTGCATTCCATGAGACAATATTTCTTTGAGGCATCATGACAAATAGTTCACCTACCTTGTTGATGCAAAAGCATAGGTTCAAAACCAGTCAAGTGACTTTAGGAGATGGCAAGGAGGCCATTTAGATAAGGGTTTCCCATTTTCCTACCAAAATGGACTATTTGAAAACTATGATGATTCCATGAGGTGTAATATAAGTGAACAGACCTAATCCAATGAGTTAGACCCCTTGAAGCAACTTATTTTGCATTTAATAGCAAACTGAGTACTCTCGGCCATTGAGGGGGTAGTTTTAGTAAATTTTGAATTTCTACCAATTCCACCATATGTAGGTATATACAAAGATACAAGAAAGATTTAAAAGGTTGGTCACACATGTAAGTACCATTTTGAATAAGCCCTACTCTATTTGGCCTAAAGAGACCCTATTTTAGTGTATTTTTTAGAATTCTTGTGTTGGGTGAGTGATTTTTGAAAGGGAAGTTTTTAGACATGTTATATATGCCTATTTACACCTTCCCTATCAATGTCAGGGTTTAAATCTATGTGCAAGTCTCTGTTGTTACATTACAGTCCCCAAAATAGGCCTAATTTGACTGTAACAGCCAATTTTTTCTATTCTGTACAAAACAACCCCATCTCATTTTCACATATGTTTTACAATGACCAAAATCGTATCCAAATCAGGCCTCAAATCTCCATTATTAGGTGTATGAAGGAAGTTATGATAGGAAAGGTCTCTGAGAAGGGCTACAAACTCCTAGGCCACTTACAAGGCAAGCACATGTGGATTTGTCTTTCTCTTGAAAAATGAGGAAGAGAGTAAGAGAGAGAGAGACATGTTTGGCATGATTCACATATCCTCATTTCACCTTCTATATGGTTTCTATGCTTTGCATATCCTCATTTCACCTTTCTACATTTGCTTTACACCTACCACTTTGCATGCATGTCTATCAGGGCAATCACAACTACAACATCTGACAAAATTCCCATATCCTTTATGCTTTGATGGATGTAATTAGAACACAGTCCATACCAACCTTTATTTTTTTAAATCAATTTCATTTTCCTATGGTGGCAAGGAATGCATTGTTCCAAAATGCTTCAGTTTCATGTAGTGGAAAGGTGCTAGGAGTGAGATTTTGCATTCCATAACTCATGGGGCTGAACTGATAGTTTCAACACGTTGGGGTGGATAGGAAAATGCTAGGGGAGGTCCCATTTCATGTACCAAGTGTCGCGATCATTTGGGGCTGCATGCTACTGACAAAGTCACTTAAGATCCCTAAGAACAAAAAACTGCCAAACTTTGACAGAGCAGTTCTTAGAATTCGTGGCAGTTGGAAATGTTTTGTTTGGACCTATAGGTGGATGTGGGGTCCACCCACAATAACCTCTCTCAGTTTTGGTCAAATCCAATCTATTTGACCGTGTTGAAATCAAATGCATTCTTGCAAAATGCTTCAGTTTCATGCAGTGAAAAGGTGCTAGGAGTGACATTTTGCATTCCACATCTCATAGGGCCAAACCATCAATGCCAACACATCGAGGTGGGTAGGTAAATGCTAGAGGAGGTCTCATTTTGTGCACCAAGTGTCGCAGTCCTTCGAGGAAACAAGCTACTGGCAAAGTCACTTAAGATCCCTAAGAGAAAAAAATGCCAAACTTTGATAGAGTAGTTCTCAGAATTTGTGGTAGTTGGGAATGTTTAGTTTGGACCTACAAGTGCAAGTGGGGTCCATCCACAATAACCTCTCTTGGTTTTAGTCAACTCCAATCCATTTGACCATGTTGAAATCAAATGCTTCAGTTTCATGTAGTGGAAAGGTGTTAGGAGTGAAATTTTGCATTCCATAGCTCATGGGGTTGAATTGACTACGCCAACGTGTCAGGGTGAGTGGGTAAATGCTAAGGTAGGTCTCATTTCATGCACCAAACGTCCTAGTCATTCAAGGTAGCCATCTATCAACAAAGTCACTTAAGATCCTAAGAGGAAAAAACTACCAAGTTTTGACGTAGCAGTTCTTAGAATTTGTGGCAGCCGGGAATGTTTTGTTTGGACCTAGAGGTGCACGTGGGGTCCATCCACAATAACCTCTCTCAGTTTTGGTCAACTCCAATCCATTTAATTGTGTCGAAATCAAATACATTCTTACAAAATGCTTCAGCTTCATATATCACAACCTTGCCAGTAGCCATTTTTTCATTCTACTAGTCATGGGGATGAACCAACTATGCCAACATGTTGGGGTGGGTGGGTAAATGCTAGGGGAGGTCTTTTTTTGTGCACCAAGTGTCTCAGTAATTCTAGGCTGTAAGCTATTGACAAAGTCAAAAGACGCTAGGAGTGAAATTTTGCATTCCACAGGTCATGGGGTCAAGCTGACTATGTCAAAACGTCAAGATGGGTGAGTAAATGCTAGGGGGGTCTCACTTTTTTGGCCAAGTGTCCCAGTCATTCAAGGAAATAGGCTATCAGCAAAGTCACTTAAGATCTCTAAGAGCAAAAAATGCCAAACTTTGACATAGCAATTCTTAAAATTTGTGGTAGCTATGAATGTTTCATTTAGACCTATAGGTGCATGTGGGGTCCATATACAATAACCTCTCTCAATTTTGGTCAACTTCAATCCATTTGACTGTGCTGAAATCAAATGCATTCTTACAAAATGTTTCAGTTTCATGCAGTGGAAAGTGCTAGGAGTGAAATTTTACATTCCACATCTTGTGGGGCCAAACCGACTGCGCCAACACATTGGGGTAGGAAGGCAAATTCTAGGGGAGGTCTCATTTCATGTGCCAAGTGTCCCAGTCATTTGGGGTAGTAGGCTATCGGTAAAGTCACTTAAGATCCTAAGAGCAAAAACTGCCAAACTTTGATGAAGTAGTTCTTGGAATTCATGGCAATTGGTAATGTTTTATTTAGACCTATAGGTGCACGAGGGGTCTATCCACAATAACTTCTCTCAATTTTGGTCAACTCCAATATATTTGATCATGTCAAAATCAAATGCATTCTTAAAAAATGCTTCAGTTTCATGCAGTGGAAAGGTGTTAGGAGTGAAATTTTACATTCCATAGCTCGTGGGACTAAACTGATTGCACCAACGTGTCAAGGTGGGTAGGTAAATTATAGGGGAGGCCTCATTTCATGTTCCAAGTCTCACAGTCATTCTGGGCTATAAGCTACTGGTAAAGTACATGTTGGTGTAGTCAGTTCAGCCCCACGACCTATGGAATACAAAATTTCACTCCTAGCACCTTTCAACTTTGTCGATAACTTGTAGCCTAAAATGATTGAGACACTTGGTGCATGAAATGAGACCTCCCCTAGCATTTACCTACACACCCTGACATGTTGACATAGTTGGTTCAACCCCACAACCTATGGAATGAAAAATTTCACTCCTAGCACCTTTCGACTTTGTTGGTAGCTTGTAGCCTAGAACAAATGTCACACTTGGTGCATGAAATGAGACCTCCCCTAGCATTTACTTTGCCACCCTGATGCATTAGCATAGTTAGTTTGACCCCATGAGTTGTGGAATGCAAAATCTCACTCCTAACACCTTTCTACTGCATGAAACTAAAGCATTTTTGCAAGAATGTATTTGATTTCGACATGGTCAAACAAATTGGAGTAGACTAAAACTGAGAGAGGTTATTATGGATGGACCCCATGTGCACTTGTACGTCCAAATGAAACATTCTCAGCTAACATGAATTCTGAGAATTGCTCCATCAAAGTTTGGTAGTTTTTTTCTCTTAGGGATCTTAAGTGACTTTGTCAGTAGCCTACTACCTTGAATGACTAGGACACTTGGCACACAAAATGAGACCCACCCTAGTATTTACCCACCCATCCTAATGCATTGGCATAGTCAATTCGGCCCTATGAGCTGTGGAATGAAAAATTTCACTCCTAACACCTTTCTACTACATGAAAATGAAGCATTATGTAAGAATACATTTGATTTTGCCACGGTCAAATAGATTGGAGTTGACCAAAACTGAGAGAGGTTATTATAAACAAACCCCATGTGCACTTGTATGTCTAAATGAAACATTCCCATCTGCCACAAATTCCAAGAACTACTCCATCAAAGTTTGGTAATTTTTTGCTCTTATGGATCTTAAGTGACTTGGTTGGTAGCCTGTTGCCTTGAACAAATGAGACACTTGGTGCACAAAATGAGACCTCTCTTGGTATTTAACTTCCCACCCCGATGCATTGGCATATTCAATTTGGCCTCACATGCTATGAAATGCAAAATGGCACTCCTAGCACCTTTCCACTGCATGAAATTGAAGCATTTTGGAACAATGTGTTCCTTGCCACCATAGGCAAATGAAATTGATTTAAAAAAACTAAGGTAGGTGTTTTTAGGTGGACCTAACATCCACCTATACTAGGTGTCATGATTTGATGGAATAGCCAGTCCAAAGTTTGACACTTTTTTTTGTCTTAGGGCTCTTGAGAGATTATTTGTGTTCGATGTAGCTGAGAATGACCATGAGGCTTCACCGCCAAAAAGACATCTCCCCTAGCATTTACCCACCCACCTGGACGCGTTGGCACCATTTTTTGACCCTAGGAGATGTCAAATGTAAAAATTCACTCCTAATACCTTTCTAGTGGATGAAAATCTAGTAATATAAAGGTGTTCTCACTTGATCCAATGTCTTGTAAGGCATCAATTAAGGCCGCCCTTACCACTGCTATCAATTATTAGCACCAAATGTGAAGAAACAAGTGAGAGTTTGTCATTAAAACTCATACTACCATCAATAAAACTCATTATGAAATAGTAACTAAAGGACATATCATCATGAAATAATCTTAAAAACCTACCTTACTTTCCTTCCAAAGGCAACTTCATAAGGATTATGCCTACCTCCATCATACTCAAATCTTGCATGTAAATGCAATTGCACTATTTAGCTAAAATGAGTACACCAATGAACTCTACAATGAAACAAAGCTAATCAACTAGGACCAAGGAGCACATATAAGAAGGTAAGATAGGTGTCAAAAATATAGAAGGAGAAATGAGAATAACAAAGAAAAATAACATACCTTTTTGCCATTCCACTTATTCAATCCAATGAACCATTTGGGTCTGCTCTACTCTTTATTGTGTCTGGTATTGCCTCGTGGTCAGACTCACAAACCTTCCACAAGGTCTTGTTGAATGGTCTACCCCCATATTAAATTAAATGAATGTTTGATGCCACAACAAGGTTAGAATAATGAAGAATCTTCCTATGTGTATCAAAGTCCTCAAACAACCACACTTCAAACTTCTTCACTGGGTACCTTCTAAGCCATGTTCCAATAACAATCACTAATCCTACAAGGTACTCGATGTTTTCTCCATCTATAACATGAACATCTGATTTCTTTTTTTCCTCAACACAGCGACACAAATAATAATACATTCCTTCTTCATTGTCTTCAACTACAATAATTGCATAAACATGCCCTACATTGATATGTGCATTCAGTTTGATGAATATAGTCAACAATATAAAAAAAAACTATAAAATAAGATGGAATATTGAATTTTATTAAATTTGAATGTTGATAATACCTAGTTGAACTAGATCTGAAACATGGTAAAATTCAACCGATGATTTAATTTTTGTGAGTTATAGTGTTGTCAATAGTTGATACGTGTCAATCGAGCTTAGGCTTCTTGTACACCAATCATCGACCCACTTCTTTGACTCATAATCATACCAAGCTTCATCTATACATGAAGAACAAAAGAATACCATCCGACGCGTATGAATACTCCATGAACCTGCATTAGAGCTTCTAAAAGAGTGTAGCTCACTCGATCCTGTCAATGTTAGTATCATCAACCAACCAAAAATATCTACGAACTATAGACTTACCTTCATTACCTGAACTCATTATAACATTACACCATTCGACAATAGATCTCTCATATGTTAACTTTGAATTTTCTTTGTACTTTAACTCTTCTTGTGCCAATCCTCTTTTGATACATGCTCTTGCACCATCATGCTCCCCATTTCCATGCCCGACCTCACAAAAATTCCACATATGTTGAACACCATTCATCTTATGTGATGCAGGAGCATCCAATGGTGTAATGGCAATCTTGCATCACCCAAAAAGAAGTTGATTCAAAATCATTGCAATTGTTTTCATTTCTTTACATAATTAGTGTTTCTGGTTCCATAATCTCCCAAATAATGATGTAGGACTTTCAATTTTTTTCCAAACTGCTAAAAATAGCAAACTACCAGTTTTGGAAAGTTTACCTACTATTTTAGGAAAGTTTTCATTTGGGCATGGATTGAAGAAAAAACTTACAGAAAGCATCATAACTAAAATATAAGACCTTTGGTGAAGGAATTAGGCAAAGATCATTTGTGAGCTGAAAGATATTAAAGTTTTTGTTTTCTGAAAAGCCCCTGAATTTTTTTGAAACAATATATGAGGCACTAAAACATCCCATAACATCCTGAAAAGTTGATTAAAATCCATTTATGTATTTATGGCATGATATTTCACATCATGATCTTTCTGATGCCTAAAACAGTTCATCAATCAGACGCCTGGATCAAAAGTTATGCTCCCCAGAAGTTGACCTACTTTTGGAGGGAGTTGCAAATTTCAAACTTTAGCTGGAAGCCGCCAAAAAGTGCTATTTATGACTATTTTGGGAAACCTAGGCAATAGTAGAGTTAAGGGAGAAAGTGTATAGTCAAGAAGAAGTGGGAAAACATAAACCCTAGCTGATTTAGGGTTACAGAAGGTAGAAGATTCCAGAGCTTGGTGATGTGTAGCTATAGTGTGTTGTAGCCTATGGAGGATTGATTCCTTTGATTGTAATTGAGCTTCTGTAATGTAATGAGTTGCCCAGATCAATAAAGAAATATTCTATTTTCTGTATTCCATTTTTATTGTTGTGTGTTTTATGATTTACCCCCTTCATCATTATGCATCCTGCTCAACCAATAGAACATCCATGAGTTCTTGAATTGTGATGCATAATTATCTGACCATATGATATGCTGACAAAATGATATACTCCTGCTAGCCAAATCATGGTAGGACATTTGAAAGAAACCTTGTGTAAACTCCATAGAATGTGTGTGATCATCACTAATATAAAAATGATATTCCCTTAAGATCTTCAGGTCGTCCTCGGTGCTATCTTCTGCATGAATGAATGCTATTTGCACAAATATAGCAACCTGTGTAGAGTTGTAATACTACAATTACACCTTATTTTGTGGTTGTAGTATGTAGTTCTTAGCAAAGTCAACAACTGAAATAATAGTACCAAGTGGAAATATGTCCTTGCATTACTTGAATTGCAAGTCCAACCATCGATCTCTATGGTTATGCCTTGCATACTCATAAACTATATTATCTTAGAAAATAGAGATAAATTGATACACTGGAATCTTTTGAATGACCAATTCACACCTTTTTGCTTCTTTTCCATCTTTTAGACTATATGCCACTATCTTATATTTGCCAAAACTTACTAGCTCATTTCCAATTGCATGTGTGTTCTCCATATGTTCACAAATTGGCAAATGTTGTAATCCACCACAATGATCACATGTGTCATCCAAGCATAAGGTATTATGGAATAATTGACCATCCACTCTGACAAAAGATGCTCGATATGAAATCTCTTGAAGATCTAGGTGGACACTTTATATTACACTCCTACAAAACATCATTAGTATGAAAATCTACACATATATATGTATAAACATCATAATGATTAGAAAACTCAATATGTACTCTACAACAAGAAGTTGTGTGGGTGTGATTTATTTTGACATAAAAAGGCTTTACCATTTCAAAATACATTTGACTATTTTTGACTTGAGGATGCATCTCTTGAAATTTCTTGAAATACTATGTTTGAGACATCTAAAAAATGCTTTGGATGTGGCTCATGATTTCGATAACCAATTCTCCTTCATACAACATCTCTTGCATTAGGAGATACCCTTATGTTATTTTTCCAAAATTCTTCGATGAGGCATCTCAAGGCTTCAACAACAACTTTGTCTTTCCGTGGGAGTCTCCCAGAGAATGCCCATAATTCATTGGTAGTTGGGTCCTTAACTCTTTTACGTCTTCCAATGGCTCTCATTAGAGTTTTTCTACTTATTTTCAATGCTTGACTTGTCTTTCTAATGAGGTGAGCTTTCTTTGTTTGTTGGCTTACTATTGTCAACATAATGACACGTTGTGTGGCATTACTATCCTTGGTGCGTGAGGTGGAACCCATACTCTCATATGCACTCATTAGATTCTTTACAATTGATTTTTCACTTGAAGCATCCAATGTTCTTAGGCTAAGAATCTTCATAATGGGCCTAAATTTTAGATTTCTCATCAATTCAACAAATAGTTGACATCTTCCAGTTTCATTTAAGTTCTCAAAGAATGATTTCCATATCTTATTTGCACATCTTTGGCAAGTACACTTGAGAATGATTTCCATATCTTATTAGCATATCTTTGGCAAATACGCTTGAGAATTTTATCATGCATGAGTTTCAAAACATTCTCATCAATATCAATTAGAAACCTAGGCTTTATATGCAAAATTCTAGGAGGCATTTTCATTGGTAAATTTTACTCAACATTAGGAATTTCCTTAATATTTACTTGAGATGGGATAGATGGAATACCTTCAATTGAAGATGGAAAATATGAAAAGGCTTGTGATATTGAGAATATGGTGTAGCTTCAAATTGATGTGTGAATGATGGCATGCCTCCAAATTGAGAAGAGAATGAAGATGTACCTTCAACTTCACCTGTGAAAGATGGAGTGCCTCCAATTTGGGAAGAGAATGATGGTGTTCCTTCAACTTGACCTGTGAACAATGGAGCGCCTCTAACTTCAAGATTCAATTTCCTTGTTGAACGGAGGTTTTGCATTCATTCCCTTTGTGCCACCAATTCCATCTCTCTCTTAGCTTGATTATGTGTGTCATGTTCCTCTTGAATTTGCAATGGTGGCATGTCTTCTTGTATGGTTGACAATTTCCTACTTTCACGAATTCACCTCATTCTTTCTCTTTTCCTCTCACTCTCAACTTCACGCTCTTCTGGTGTTAGATTCTTTGCTCGTTTCCTCAGCATGATGATGATTTCTAGATGGATCATGAATATGACAAGCACATTGTGATGGACCAACCATTAGTTAGAGTAGCTCATGAAGACAAGTATGAAGTCATCTCAAATTAGTAATCTATTGTCAATCAAGGTCATGGGAGTAATGATCATAAAGGTAATGAAGATTAAACCAATAGATTTCATGACAAGGAACACAATGATGATGTTAGAGGCATAATGAATAATCAACATGATGATTGTTATGACAAACAAGCTAAGTATATTACTATTATAAGGACTAAAAGTATTAAATTATCACAATCAATGAATACAAATTAGTCAATTGGTAGTAAAGAAGACATTAAGTATGATGGCACACCTAGTCCCAATGATGAGCATGAGTTGAATGGTTTATATGTCACTATTGAGAGTGGAAATGAAGAGGGATTTTATGATTAGGTTTGTCTAATAAATGACTCCAAACTTGTTGATTTTGACATGATTAGATTAGAAGTGAAATGTGTAATGATAGTCTAGGCCTAGATGTTCTTGATGACATAGATGAGCACATGTTGATTATTGATCTCATATTCTACCATGATCAAACTCTTAAAGTTTCAGCTCTTTTATGTAACCTTAACTATGGTGTAATCTTCAAAGTCAGGAGAATATCCTTGGTTTGACTAGCAATGATGTGACCATTGGTCTAAGTGGTAAGACACTAATCAAGACTCCTTTCCTTCAATAGATATGTCCAAAGAAATGTTAATAGATAAAATACTAACATTAGAAACTAGCTTTATGATGCAAGACTTGAAAAAAATAATGGTGAACACAAAGAGCATCAATTATAGTTTGAATTAGCTATTCAAGATAGCCAAGGGGTGAAATCATCAAGAAAGGAGTAATTTCAAGGAAAATTATGATGATAGAGTTGTTGGTGATCTTTTGACTAAGTTTTATGATGACAAAAGACTAAAATATAGAGTTTATTGCAGCCTAACCAGTCTGATTTCTTGAATAAACCTAGAGATGGTAGTCCAAAAAAATAGAGGACACTCAAACAACAAAGAACTTATCTAGTATAGGTCCAATAAATGAAACTCAAACTAATTTTTTGGAGGTAAATGGCCAAGAGGATGATAGTATTGAAATGCACCGGATAACTAAGAGGGGGGGGGTGAATTATTTGTCCCTAAAACTTTGAACACTTATGAACATCAACACATCAAACACTCATTTACTATTATTCAAATTTAACCATGAAATCATGAAATAAGAAGCTCAACACAATAACACATGAGACACATGAGACACCAGATTTTTTACGTGGAAAACCCTATAAGGGAAAAATCATGGTGGCTGTTAGCCCACAAAGATATATGTGTTATAGAAATACTAAAAAACAAAGCCTCACAGCCTTAGGGATCACTGTCCAAAATGTTCACTCCAAAAGTTGAGGCTCACTACAAAGAACAACTCACTACCAAGGATGGCTCACTGCCAAGAGGTGCCTCATTGCCAAAGAATGGTGAATTGATTTGGTGGCATCTACTCCATGCCTGAGTTCAGTTCCATTAAAGCACAATATAACTCCTCTACTCTACTCTTCTTACACTTCTTACTTTATCTTTCCATTTTCTAACTTGGACATCTTTTTTACAACTACATTACATGTTTTTATACAATTCATCAACATTGGAATGTACATCAAGGTCGGCATTACATTTATCAACCATTGGAAGAATTTCCAAGGTTGGCATTACAAACATACATAGAAATAGGTCTAGACCTAAACAAGACTAGCTAAGGAAAAGATGTATGTGGATCATGTTATGCCCTAGCTGGGACTCAAATACAATCTTCTACCACACAACATGCTTCCACAATATTCAATGCATCTCCACAAGAAGTGAAAATAACCAAGTCAGCCAAGACTGGTGTTAACACTGGGTCTTCAAAGAACAGACTTCATCCATGATCCAAATTTATCTTTGTGGACCAATCCAAAGGTAGGAACACAATTAGGAGACATCCACAAGAACATAGTAATCACCAAAAACAACCACACAATCTCTAACCATTTTGCCAAGAAGATTCTTCAAACTAGAGCACATAAACAACACTGTCAGCTACTGTCATAGAGAAAAGATAGATTGTGGACCACCAAATCATGAACCATTGGAGTTGAAGGTACTTATCAACAATAAAAACTTAATTCCAGAACCACAAACCAAAATACTTCAATGCGGAGAAATGTAGAGGAAAATACTTTCTCCTTGTCACCACTGAATGCACAGAAAACAATTTTTACTTTGGTGAATAGAACTCTCTCAAATCTTCATATCAGAGGCTCAAACTTGAGATATAGCATCTTCAGACATGCCTCTTAATAACTTCCAATCTACATAAAAAGATATGCATTCTACAAGAAATGTGGAGCAATCTTCTAGACTGTTCTGTTGTAAACTAGGAAACTCTTCTATACACTGTTTCTACCGGAGGTGCAAATTTTCTCAAAAGCACTTGGAAACTCAATATTAGGATCACTTACTCATCAACTTCAATAGTTATGTAGGCCATTACAAAGCATCTGTCTTAATCAAAATAAGAGGACAGTTGACACCAATGGCATCATAGATATGTTGACATCAATGACAACACTGGTTATGCACATACTTGCAACAATCTCCCCTTTGTCATTGATGGCAACATATGATGGAAAAACTATAAATACCATCAAGACAAGATTCACCCCCTTTCTCTTTACACATCTGCACTCTTTCTCCCCATGAGTTTTTCACATGATTTCTCTCCCCCTTTAACATCAATGGTAAAGGGCACATACTTGCACTCTACTACTCTGATCAAATTGCTCTTTCATGAATAGTATAACACTTACTTCTCTTTGTGAAGAACACATATCAGGAACACTTTCTACTCCCCCTGAGAGGTAGTCTCAAAACATCAATCTAGATCAAGGAATTAGGCTTTGGACACCACTAGATTGATGCATTCTTATGCATCTTAGTTCAGAGCAGGAGGGGTAATTACCCCTATTTTTTCTTTGAGATACTCAAAGGTCTCCCTAGGTAGAAGCTTAGTGAAAATATCTGTAATCCAATCATTTGTGGACACATATTCCATCTTTACTTCATTCTCTATCACCTTCTCTCTCAAAAAGTGATACCTTATTGATATATGCTTTGTTCTTGAGTGCATCACTAGATTATTTGAAAAGTTTATGGCACTTGTATTGTCACAAAAGATTACAATTGGATCTTCATACACAAATATTATGTCCTTCAAAGTCTGCTTTATCCACAACACTTGAGTACAACACCATGCTATTGCAATATACTATGCTTCTGTAGTAGACAAGGAGATCGAGTCTTATTTCTTTCTCATCCATGAAACCAATCTATTACCTAGGAAGAAAGCACCTCCACTTATACTCTTTATGTCATCAACATCTCTAGCCCAATCTATATATATATATATAAGCATTGAGAGTGAAATCATTATCTTTTGGATACCATAAGTCATGATTTGATGTGCCACCTCAAGTTTCTCTTGACTGCCATCACATGTGATTCTCTAGGATCTTCTTGAAATCTTGCCACAAGACAAACTGCATGCATTATATCAGGTCTGGATTAAGTTAGATAAAGTAATCCTCCAATCATGGTTTTGTACCTTTTCTGATCAATATTAGGTGATTCATCATTTTTACTCAACTTGCAACCAATCACCATGTGAGTACATACTAGTTTAGAGTCCTCCATTCCAAACTTCTTCAACAACTCTTTCACATACTTAGATTGGGATATGAGGATTCCTTTATCTGATTGAGTAACTTGCAGACCTAAAAAGAAATTCATCTCACCAAACATAGACATCTCAAACTCATTTTGCATTTCACTAGCAAATTTCATGCACATACCTTCATTGCCTCCAAAGATAATGTCATCAACAAAGACTTCAAGAATCAAAATTTGATCACCATTAATCTTGAAATAGAGATTACTATCAACAGTACCTTTATTGAACCCTAATTGCAATAAGTACTTATCCAACCTTGCATACCAGGCTCTAGGAGATTTCTTGAGTCCATACAAAGATTTCTTCAACCTGCACACCATATTGCCTTGGTCTAACAACTGAAATCCTTCTGTTTGCTCAATGTAAACTTCCTCTTCTAGCTCACCATTTAGAAAAGTAGACTTCACATCCATCTGATACACTTTGAAGTCTTTGTGAGTTGCAAATGCCAGAAATATTTGTATTGCTTCAATCTGGACCATTGGAGAAAAATTCTCTTCAAAACCTATTCCCTCAATTTGAGAATATCCTTTGCACATAAGCCTTGCTTTGTTCCTTACAACTTCTCCATTTCCATTTAGCTTGTTCCTGAAAACCTATTTGGTTCCAATAACATTTTTATCAGCAAGTCTAGGAAATAATTCCCAAGTTTCATTCTTCTCAATCTGCATTAGTTCTTCCTTCATGGCCTTTACCCAATTTTCATCATTGAAGACTTCATTCACAGTTTTTGGTTCAATTTTAGAAAGCAAATAGTAATTCACTTGTTCTTTTGCAACTCTTTTCCCTGTCAGTACTCCTTTTCTTTTATCTCCAATAATTTGATCTTTTGAATGATTGATCCTCACATACCTGGGAGTTTTGACTATAGTTTCTGTAGCCATCTCTTCTTCATCTTGACTGTCCTCTTGTTGATCTTTCTTCTCATTTACTATGACAATAGGTTCATCTGATTCATAGCCATTCAGATCTGATGATCTTCCTTTGTCTTCATCCACCTTCACATTTACACTCTCAACAATCTTTTTCAGTCTTTTCTGTAGCACTGGTAGGCCTTACTCTTGGTAGAGTATCAAAGGAAGATTCATTCATCACACCTTGCAATCAAACTTTCCTATATCTTCTTCTCTTCTGCTATAGCATTTACTTCCATAAACTTTGAAATATGTTACTGTAGGAATTCTTCCATACCACAATTCATAAGGAATTTTAGTACCATTACCTTTCACTTGAACTCTATTTTGAATGTAGATAGTAGAATGTATAGCTTCTTTCTAGAAAACTTTTGGTAGATCTGCTTCCTTCATCATTGTCTTAACAGCCTCTTGAATTGTCCTCTTCTTTCTTTCTACAACTCCATTCTGTTGAGGAGTCCTAGGTGCAGACAACCACCTCTTTATCCCTTGTTCTTCACAGAAAATGTTGAATTCATTTGATGTGAACTCACCTCCTCTATCAGACCTCAAGAATTTGATTTTCAGTTCTATTTCATTCTCAACCATTGCCTTGAAAGATTTGAACTTCTCTAGGGATTCTCATGTGTCTCTTATAGAAGTAACCCAAGTCATTCTAGAATAATCATCAATAAGCAACATGAAGTACCTTTCACCTTGTAGACTTCTCACCCTTGTAGGACCACAGAGATAAGTATGTACTAGATCTAGCAAGCTGGCAGAAAATTGTTCTTTTCTCTTGAAACTAGTTCTTGTCTGCTTCCCCAACCAACACTCCTTACAAATGGTATTGGTAGGTTTCACAAGCTTTGGTAAATCTCTCACTGCCTGACCTAAACTTATCTTCACCAAATTATCATAGTTTATATGACACATCCTTCTATGCCACAACCAACTCTCATCTATGTGAGCTAATAAACAATAATTATTAGTTCCTCTTAACATATAAATGTTACCTCTAGTCTTCTTATAGGTAGCAATCATTATTTTGGAGTTTTCCATGATCTTGCACCCATTATCTTTGAATCTTAGATCATATCCTTTGTCACACATCTGACCAACACTCAAAAGATTATGCCTTAAAGCCTTCACATATAAAACATTATCTGTGTTGTGCTTTCCATCAAAAGAAATAGATCATTTCCCACAAATCTTACTAGATGCATTATCTCCAAACCTAACCAGTCCTCTATCATACTTTTCCAAAATCACATACATACTTTTGTCACTGGTCATGTGATGTGAGCATCCACTATTAATAATGCACTCATCCTTATCTTTCTCCACCTGAACAGTCAAAGCACTTTCCTCCACTGGTTTTTCCTCCTTTACACAACTAGTAGGATTAGTAGTCTTAGGCTCTTCTTTAATAGAATTGGTATTAGCATCATCAGATTCATCATCTGTTACACCTTCATCATCAATGGCTCTAACATAGTAGCATTTCTTTGGAACTCTAGGTTTACTCTTGAATCTTTTTCTATTCCTTTCAGTTCTTTTAGGACATCTAGAAGAATAGTGACCAACCTTACCACATGAAAAACATTTGAAATGTAATTTTCCTTTATACTTACCGGAGCCTCTTTGTAGTCTATCAACGAAGTTGGCTTCAATTTCATCAAGCTCATCATCAGATTCCACTCTGTACTTCTCAAATCTGGAAGTCTTCTCTGAAGTGCTGGCTTTGAAAATTCTCTCATTTCAAAAGCTGTAATCTTTCCAAGTAACCGGTCCTTAGAGACATCCTTCACAGTCATTACTTCTTCAATTGCAGGTAACTTGTGACTGTAGGACTTAGGTAATGACCTAAGAATTTTCATTACAACTTCCTTCTCATCAATTGTTCCTCCCATTCCTTTTATTCCATTGACAATTTCATCAACTCTTTGCATGTAGGTTGTTATGTTCTCATCTTCGCTAATGTTCAAACCCTCATATTTTTCTTTCAAACCCTGTAATGTGGTGCTTTTTACAGATGTATCTCCTTCATACAGATTTTTTAGCTTCTCCCAGACTTCATGAGTAGTTTCCAAATCCATGACATTTATCAATTATGTGTTAGACATGGCACTTAGCAATGCATCTCTGGCTTTTATGTTCAACTCATATTCTTTGATTTCATCTTTAGTTATCAAACCATTCATAGGCATGGTATACTTGTCTTTGTTGCTTTGCATACTCTATATCCAAGGTAAAGGAGATGATTTTTCATTCACACCTTCCAGAGAGCATAATTTGTTCCATCAAACCATGGAGCTTCCTTCTTGTAAGACATCCTGGATCTTCCTCAAGATGTTAGGCTTACTCCTGAGGAACCTTGTTGTGATACCAATTGTTGAAATGCATTGAACAACTAAGAGGGGAGGTGAATTAGTTGTCCTTAAAACTTTGAACACTTATGAACATCAACGCATCAAACACTCATTTATTATTATTCATATTTAACCATGAAAGCATGAAATAAGAAGCTCAACACAATAACACAAACAACACATGAGACACCATATTTTTTATGTGGAAAACACTATAAGGGAAAAACCATGGTGGGTGTTAGCTCACAGAGATATATATGTTATAGCAATACTGAAAAATAGAGGCTCACTGCCAAAAATGCTCACTGCAAAAGTTGAGGCTCATTCCCAAGAACGGCTCACTGCCAAGGACAATTCACTGCCAAGGGGTGGCTCACTGCCAAAGAATGGTGAACTGATTTGGTGGCATCTACTCCATACCTAAGTTTAGTTCCATTAAAGCACAATATAACTCCTTTGCTCTTCTCTTCTTACAATTCTTACCTTATCTTTTCATTTTCGCACTTGGACATCTTTTTGGCAACTACATTACATGTTTTTATACAATTCATCAACCTTGGAATGTACATCAAGGTCGGCATTACATTCATCAACCATTGGAAGAATCTCCAAGGTCGGCATTACAAACATACATAGAAATAGGTCTGGACCTAAACAAGACTAGATAAGAATAAGATGTATGTAGATTATGTTATGCCTTAGCTGGGACTCAAATGCAGTCTTCTACACCATGACATGCTTCCACAATCTTCAATTCATCTCTGCAAGAAGTGAAAACAACCAAGTCGGCCAAGACTAGTTTTAACACTGGGTCTTCAAAGAATAAACTTCATCCATGATCTAAATTTCTCTTTGCGAAGCAATCCAAAGGTAGGAAGACAATCAGGAGACATCCACAAGCACATAGTAATCACCAAAAACAACCATACAATCTCTAACCATTCTGCCAAGAAGATTCTTCAAACTAGAGCACATAAACAACACTGTTAGCTACTATCATAGAGAAAAGATAGCTTTTGAACCACCAAATCATGAACCATTGGAGTTGAAGGTACTTATCAAAACTAAAAACTTAATTCTAGAACCACAGACTAGAATACTTCAATGCGGAGGAATCCATAGCAAAATAATTTCTCCCTATCACCACTGAATGTACAGAAAAATAGTTTTTACTCTGGTGAATAGAACTCTCTCAAATCTTCATATCAGAGGCTCAAACTTGAGATATAGCATCTTCAGACATGCCTCTAAATAACTTCCAATCTGCAGACAAAGATATGCATTCTACAAGAAATGTGGAGCAATCTTCTAGACTATTCTGTTGTAGTAAACCAGGATACTCTTCTATACACTGTTTCCATCGGAGGAGCAAATTTTCTCAAAAGAACTTGGAAACTCAATATCAGGATCACTCAATCATCAACTTCAACACTTATGTAGGCTAGTACAAAGTATTTGTCTTAATCAAAATAAGAGCACAGTTGACACCAATGACAACATAGATATGTTGACATCAATGACAACACTAGTTAGGCACATACTTGCAACAGATAATGAGAACTCATTACTAAATGAGGACCAATTATATCAGAGTTGTAGCATCAATAGCACTATATTTTATGTTGATACAATTGGTTACATTACAGAGAATGATGATAATACTTTTTTATAGGGAGGTATCAATGACATAGTTCAAATTGAGAGAGTACAAAAGAGTCTTGAATGTCATGATGTTGTTTCTCAAGGTCAAGGTTCACTTCCACATTGACAAGAAGAAGAATCAGGGATGTGTACTTACAATTTTGATAATGTTTAAAATTTTTTAGGGTTAACTAATCAAGATACAAAAAATTCATGTATATATCATATTTTAATGAATCTAATTCTATTAATACACATAATGATGACTTTTTTAACTTAGATAGTTATATTTTTAGTGATTGTGAGTGTTCTAAATAATGTAAAGTGAAGTAAATAAATACATAAAGAATATACCTTAGATTTTGAGATTCGAGTTACCCAATCCTAAAAAATTTGGCTTCAAAATCCTCAAAATTGTGATCTTTTTGGCAAGTTCCTTCGTATTCAATATTGCATTCTATATAAATCTAATAGGATTAGTGAAATTTATAAAAAAAAAATAAACATATATCATCAAATTTAATCTAAATACATGAAAATTAGCATTGAAACAATATGAATCATGAAATTTTTAGTTTAAATAATCAAATTATGTCCAAAAACATGAAATTTACTTCTTCTACATTGAAAAACCAAAAACGATGGTGCATTAATCAAACAATGATTCTTAAAATACCAAACACCATGAAAAAGTATTTTCTTGTCAGATAACACGCATGAAAAGTAGGGAATAATAGGCATGTGGGGTCTAAATCATGGATCCCACATGCTTTTTGTCCATTTTTTTGCTTTACCAAAACACACTTGTGTTATAATGTGAGCACATTTTGAAAAGCATGGAAAGTTTATGTGCTTTAATGCATGGAAACTTATAAGTGTTTTAAGTGTTTTAAGTGTTTAAAGAGGGGAGGGAGAGAGATCAAGATAGAGAGAATACTTTTGACATGTGACCCTAAACCTGAGAAACCCTAAACCCTAAATAATGCCCCTAAACCCTAACCCCTAACCCCTAACCCCTAAACCTAAGCAACCCTAAACCTCTATCTATCTATCTCTATCATCCCTCTACCTCTCAATCTCTCTCCCTATGTATCTGGCCATGTACCTCACTCTCTATCTCCCTATATCTCTTTAGTCTCCTCTATATCTCCCTATCTGTCCTCTCTCTCTAAACCCTAAACCTTACACCTCTAGACTTTAACCCCTAATCCCTAAACCATAAAACCTAAACCCTAAATAATGCCCCTAAACCTTAACCCCTAACCCCTAAACCCTTAAATCCTAAACCCCAAACCCCTAAACCCATGCAACCCTAAACCTCTATCTCTCTAACTCTCCCATGTCTCCCTATCTCTACCATCCCTCTACCTCTCAATCTCTCTCCCTATGTCTTTGGCCATATCCCTCACTCTCTATATCCCTATCTCTCCCCTCGGTCTCCTCTATATCTCCCTATTGGTCCTCTCTCTCTAAACCCTAAACCCTAAACCCTAAACCTCTCAACCTTAACCCCTAAACCATAAACCCTAAACCCTAAATAATACCCCTAAACCCTAATCCCTAAACCTCTATCTCCCTATCTCTCCACTCAATCTCCTCTATATCTCCCTTTCGGTCCTCTCTCTCTAAACCATAAACCCTATACCTCTAGACCTTAACCCCTAAACCCTAAACCTCAAACCCCTAAACCCTAAACCCAAGCAACCCTAAACCTCTATCTCCCTATCTCTCCCATATCTCCTTGTCTCTATCATCCCTCTACCTCACAATCTCTCTCCCTATGTCTCTAGCCATGTCCCTCACTCCCTTTCTCCCTATCTCTCCCCTCAGTCTCCTCTAGATATCTTCCCATCAGTCCTCTCTCTCTAAACCCTAAACCCTAAACCCTAAACCTCTAAACCATAACCCCTAACCCCTAAACCATAAACCCTAAATAATTCCCCTAAACCCTAAACCCAAGCAACCCTAAATCCCTAAACCCTAAACCACAAACCCCTAAACCCTAGACCCAAGCAACCCTAAACCTCTATCTCCTTATCTCTCCCCTATATCCCTATCTCTATCATCCCTCTACCTCTAAATCTATCTCCCTAAGTCTCTGGCCATGTCCCTCACTCTATATGTCCCTATCTCTCCCCTCGGTCTCCTCTATATCTCCCTATCGGTCCTCTCTCTCTAAACCCTAAACCCTATACCTCTAGAACTTTACCCCTAACCCCTAAACCATAAACCCTAAACCCTAAAAAATACCTCTAAACTTGAACCCCTAACCCCTAAACCCTAAATCTGAGCAACCCTAAACCTCTATCTCCCTATCTCACCCCTATCTCCCTCTCTCTATCATCCCTCTACCTCTCAATCTCTCTCCCTATGTCTCTGGCCATGTCCCTCACTCTCTATCTCCCTATTTCTCCCCTCGGTCTCCTCTATATCTCCCTATCGGTCCTCTCTCTCTAACACCTAAGTTATCCTAAACCTCTAAACCTTAACCCCTAACCCCTAAACCATAAACCCTGAACCCTAAATAATGCCCCTAAACCATAACCTCTAACCTCTAAACCCTAAACTTGAGAAACCCTAAACCCAAGCAACTCTAAACCTTTATCTCCCTATCTCTCCCCTATCTCCCTATCTCTATCTTCCCTCTACCTCTCAATCTCTCTCCCTATGTCTCTAGACATGTCCCTCACTCTTTATCTCCCTATCTCTCCCCTCTATCTTCTCTATCTCTCCCAATCTTTATCGGTTCCCTTTCTCTATCTCTCTAAACTCTAAACCCAAAACCCCTAAACCCTAACCCCTAAACCCTTAAACCCTAAATAATCCACCAAACCCTAACCCCTTACCCCTACACTCTATACCCTAAACTTGTAATCCCTAAATAATACCCCTAAACCCTAAACTCGAGCAACCACAAGCCCTAAATAATTCCCCTAAACCCTAAACTTGAACAACCCTAAACTCATAAACCCTAAATAATGCCCCTAAACCCAAGCAACCCTAAACCTCTCTCTCTCTCTCTCAAGACCACTAAACCCTAAAAAATGCCCCTAAACCCTAAACCCTAAACCTAAGAAACCCTAAACCTCTATCTTCGTATCTCTCCCTTATCTCCCTATATCTCTATCATCCCTCTACCTCTCAATCTCTCTCCCTATCTCTCTAGACATCTCGCTCACTCTCTATCTCCCTATCTCTCCCCTCTATCTTTCCCTCTCCCTTATCGATGAAGGAAATGAAAATAAGATAACTAGGACTCTCTTTCTATCACTGTCTCTCCCTATCACCTTATCTCCCCCTCGATCTCCACCCTCTCTCCCTCTTCCTCCCTCTCCCTCTCCCTTATTGATAAAGAACAATGAAACAAGAAAACTAAGACATGCAAAGAGGGAGGAGGATATAAATTGGGAGGATGAAATGGAAACAAGATAAAACAAAAGTACATTAGATGGGAAGAATGGTGAGAGGAGAGGTGGAAAATAGTAAAATAAGGAAAATTTGGTGGTATCTAAAGGGAAATTGGAAAGGAAAAGGAAAGCTAGGAAAGCTAGGAAAAGGAAAACTAGGAGGTAGATAGGTCAAAGAGAGATGGCGTAGGAGGTAGAGAGGGGAGGGAAGTAGAGAGTGAGAGAAAAGGTAGGAGGTAGAGAGGGGAGAGAAGTAGAGAGTGAGAGAGTGAGAGAGAGGAGGGAAGTAGAGGTGAGAAAGAAAGAGGGGGAGGGAGAGAGAGAATAATAGAGAGAGGAGGAAGGTAGTGACATGTGAGAGAGTTTATGATTAACTCAAGCACCAGGATCATTGAAAAAACCTAAGATTTACCTTCCACAAGACAAACAAAAGAGGAATAATTAGCACAATAAGGATGAATTAATGAATTACATGTGAGAACTTGCTTTTATATTTGCAAGTTAGAGAAAAACCCTAATATGACTTAAGAATAACCTAAGACTAAAATTAGCCCTAAGTAAACTTAATAAAGTGTAATTAAATATTTAATTATACCAACACCCCCCTTAAGTGCAACTTAGGGAGAAATGAAAAACATGCAACTAATGCAAGAATGAGTCCCAGCTACAAGGCCATGTTAGGTACCCATGAACAACAAGAATCTCTCATAAAGTGGAGAGAAAGGAGAAAAACCCAGTGGGAGAAAACTCCTCTCCAAAAGAGAGAAAATACAAGTACATGAACATGTGATGGAAGAAGGAATAACACTAAGACCCCCCAAGAACTAAATCCATCACAAAAGTACAATCATGAATGCCCCCCCATAAGAGATGAATAAGAGAGAAGGTCTGATGACCCCCCAGAAGTGAGAAGGATGAAACCCCATGCGAGGAAATGCTCCTCCCAAAATAGAAATGAGAAGAGAGACCATGCATCTACTCCTCAAGATGGCTCCTGCAGTACTGGAAGATGCTCGACATAGAATAAAGATGAAGACCCATGAACATCGAACAACATTCCTCCCCTTGGGAAGAAATAGAACTACAGATGTGTGCATAATGTCTTCCCATTCTAGATAGGAATATACAAGAAGAAGGATAAATGTCTCTGAACTCTGCACATGATCCAAGGACAACAATGATGCTCCTAAAAATTGCTCAAATGTCTCCAATCCACTGCCAAACTATGACTGAAGAAGAGGAGGATGAAGAACAATCTCTAAAGTAGATGATGGTGATGCAACTCCATCGAAGCTATCATCAAAAAGAAGACCAATGTCCTCAATGTGGTCCTCAAATCTGCAAGATGGGACTCTACAAACAACAATGATATATCTAGTAGAAATGTATCCCAACAAGCTATCTCTGGAAGACTGATAATGTCCTACTGCAAAGAATCTGATGTAGCAATAGGTAATATAGATGTGATCTCAATAAGAGGAGAAGGAGAAGCAAGTGAAGTCTTTGTATCATCTAAACTAGCAAGACCTATCAAATATGCAAGCTCCTCAATTGTATCATCATCAAAAGGTATGTAATCTACATCATTAAAGGGTATGTGGCAATCCATAGCAAGATCATCTAGGAATGGAGAGATATGTGGGTCTCCATAGATCTCCCAAATGCTAGTCCAAAGAGTGCATGGGCACTCAATACTAGAACCAATCAATCCTACAATATGATCAATACAATTTCTCCATGCAAATTTCCTTCCAGGTGTATTTGGTTCAGGTATGAGTCCATAAATAAAAGGCAAAAGATTAAGCCACCTGAGATGTGTCAAGATGCCCTTTCACCAAGACTCATAATTATCCTTACCCAATGTTACCATAAAAGGGTGAATAACAAAACCCATGATATCTCCTCAAATAAATCAGATTAGAGATCAATAATCTGAATATGTATCAATGCTGATAAATGAAGCCCAACAAAACAAACACAACTTCTCCAAGTGCCAAAATGTCTAGAATATCAAATAGACTTCATAAACCCAACAAATTGAATAAATAATACCTGGGGCTGAATTTAGAATAATTTCATAGATGGTTGTGTAAAGCTCCTCAATACCTTTCCAATGCCACAAGAATCACAAAAATTGGAGATTGTGGCAAAATGATATGAACTCAGAGGTCAAAAAGGGTATCTAGACTTCAAACAGCAATAAATTGTACCAATCAACAAAATATGGCAACAATACCTACACCAATGGATTGTGCTTGGAACCAACTTTCCGACGCCTATTCATTTTTGAAAATCTAACTCCGTATGCTTAAGATATGCCTGATTTACCAAACCTGCTCCTTTAGGGCAAAGAGGCAAAAAAAGCACTACTAAAACTCCTAGACGCCCATGTGACCAAGGGCTGAGTCTCTGGGGGCTACCGGCTAGGGCACTAGTCACTCATATGACTAGGAGTTGAGTCTCTAGGGGCTGACGCCTGGAAGCTAGAGATTGGTCCTCCATGCAACCCGGGGTTAAACCCTAGGGGCTAGCCCTCAAAAAATAAAAAATTCTTTTTTATTAAGAAATTAATAAAAAAACTCAGCTGTACCTATGCACACAAATCAAGACAACATGAAAATCGAGGCGACATGGAAATCGAGATGGCATGCAAACCTAGACAGCTCCAAAATCAAAATTAGCTCAGATAACAATGGCACAGAAATTGAGGTGGCACAAAAATTAAGGTGGCAAAGAAATTGAGGTGTTGTACGGCCATACGGATTTCGTACAGGTCATATGGATTTTGCAGACCTAAATTTCTTGAAACCCCAAAAAAACACCTAGAATTTTTTTGTCACCAAAATATACAGTGCCTTATATGAAAATAGGGGTTTTTGAGCCTTATGAGTGCAATGGTGAGGTCTATTTTTCTCAAAAATGCATCCTACAAAATCTCTTTCTCAAAATTTTCCTAGATCTAAGAAGGGGCTTGCAGATTTGGAGCTCTGATACCATGAGAGATTTTATGATTAACTCAAGCACCAAGATCACTTGCAAAACCTAAGATTTGCCTTCCACAAGAGAAAAAAGCAAAGAGAAATAATTTGCACAATAAGGATGAATTAATGAAATGGATTAATGAATTACATGTGAGAACTTGCTTTTATATTTGTAAGTTAGAGAAAAACCCTAATATGACTTAAGAATAACCTAAGACTAAAATTAGCCCTAAATAAACTTAATAAAGTGTAGTTAAATATTTAATTACACCAACAACATGTTTTATTTAACCATAATGCGAGTGCATTATAACATGCTCACATTATGTGAATGCACATAACATGAGTGCATTATAACGCACTCATGTTATGTGTTTTCTTGGTAATTTCCAAGCCTTTGAATTGGATTTGCCTTGGGCTTCCAACCCAAAGGCTTAGACTATGTTTAGGATGTCCAAAGATGTTTTTTTCTAGATTGTAACAAAAATCACATAATCTGGAGTGTGCTCTCCATCAGGTTTGCACTTTTTTCAATGACAAGTCACAAAAAATACCATCATAACCTTAAGCTCTTTGTTAGCTTTCTAACCATATAATTTTTTTCATGTTTTGAGTATGTTAAGGATTTCATTTTTAATTTCTTTTGTTAGTGTTTATATTCTTTGTCTAAACCTAGTGTCTGGTATTTTTGACCTTTTTTTAACTGTTCATCAAAATTTCAAATAAATTATATTTTTAGAAACTAGACTCCATTCTACACGTATTCAAACAAAAATTAGTTTTCAATTAGTTTCCAAAATATTTAGGGGGGAGAACACACAATTTTCTATTTTTCAAGATGTGTCCACTTTGAAAATTAGTAAAAAATTAATTCATGAAAAAATTATCAAAAAAAGCAGAGTTAAACTACATGGTGTTAGCTAATTTCTAACTGAAGCAATTTTTGAAATACTAAAAAAAAGTTAACGTTTTAGGGGGAGCACACCATACACTTTGTTATGTTTTTTTCAAAAAAATAGGACCAATTTGTGTGCTCTCCCATTTTGAACCCCTTAATCTCAACCATTTTTTTTGAAAAATAGTAGTTTAGAAACTAGATTCGAAGCATTATGACTCTTATTTTTATTGTATCTTCAAATTTTGAGTGTAACTATCTTCAATTTCTCATCCAACATTAGTCTTTCCTGATTTCAAAAGAAAAAAAAGTGGCATCTTAAGACCCCCTTTTGGTCCCCTATCTTTGTGCACTTACCCCCAAAATAATAGATATATGAGAGAAGCTTTATTATGATAAGAAACAATCATGGAGACATGGCATTTGACACATAGGAAGAAAAAACAATGTATATACATGGAATTAGAAAAGTTAAAATTGTGTTTATACACTATTAGCAAAGCATCAACTATGAAATCACTAGAGTATAGAAAAGAAAAATAACATAAGTTCCATTACAAGTACGTAGTTACTAAGCACCATCCTAATTAAAATTTGGATGTTGCAAAGCAACAAAGTGGTTTGGATTGGCTATTATCATCATAATTGTGTTGATTGAGATAATAAGCTTCACTTATTGGTTCATGTGGTTTAATAAAAGCTTAAGGCATTGTTTCAACCTTTATAAGACAAAAATAAACAAGGCATAGATGTAGAGACAATATAGGAATTAAATAGAGGTTAGGAGAAAAGTAAAAAAGAAATAACAACTTCTTTGCCAAATGAACTGATCAAATCAACCAGTTCAACTTAAAAAGATCCCACATGTTCAACCTAGTATGTATGCATATAACATGGATGTAAGAACCCTGTCTAGTTCTGTCCTGAATTTTTAGTTTTGGTAGTTTGAAATTTTGTCAAACACTTGTCATGCGATGTCACTATATTCTGATTTTTGAGTTTTGTGTTTGGTTTTGATGCTTGTTTTAGATGGTTTTCATTGAAAAGACATATCCCAATACATAGGGAACATAACCAAATACTTTGCATGCATAAATATGCTTTTATTTCCATTATATCAATTTTGTTTACAATGTTATCAGGTATAATTTAGACTATAACAATGAATATAATGCCTATTCAAATTAAAGATTTAAATACCAAAACATATACAGCATACCCAGATAAAAGACTACTTTGATTAAGCATAAAATGAGTTCATACAATGGAATATAGTGGCTGATATAGATTGATATAATGTTGTTGTATGGACTAATGTCTGATGAGAGCTTGACTTATATAATATATGATATAGCAACTCCTCTTTAACCATGATGGCGTCTAAACCCTAGGCAATGATGAACACAATATAGATGTCAAAACCTCCTCAAAGCCCATGATTTTCATAGAATGTGATGCACTTAGATCAACAATTACTATCAATTCCTTGGACCAGCCAATGTGCCTAAACTGATCTTCCTCCTTGCACGATTCAATCCCTTCACAATTGCTAATGATGACAATGCAAATTAAACCCTATGCAACCAACAGTGGACTGTCTTTAGATCGCCTCAATTCCACAATGATATTTGGGACAAATCTCATCATTTTGGTGTCCAAACCCTAGCTGCCCATAGGTGATATAAATGCATAGAAACAATGTTTTCCTTGAAGCTCCAATTGATGCCAAAAACCTGCAAATAAGCTCTACAGAAAACCCTAAATGGATTCACCTCTCAAGTGGTATTGGGTTTTCATCCAATCCACTAATTTCCAAGGGTTTTCATCCTTAGAAATGGTTGAACCTGTTGTTGTATCTCAAAGGAAATTATCCAATATGCAAATGACAAAAGATAATATGATGAAATGAACTCTCAAGGACCTCCTTTTATAGCCTCCAAGAGGATCAACCTCATTTCCCAATTTTAATACAATTTTGAAGTCCATAAGAGGTGCGTCACACTTAGGGAATAAAATATAATTTTTAATTCATTTTCACACCCTCAAATGAATCGGCCCACTTGTCATTTAAAATAATATTTTATTTGTCATTTTATTGTATTTTACTTTTCCTTTTTACAAAGTGACTTTCTTTTCTCCAAGTTTCACTTAACTAACTTTCCTTTCTCCAAGTCACTTTTGCTAAAATGGCTAAACTATTCCTTCCCTTACCAAATGAATTAGCCTATGGGAATGGTGAATAGGCCAATCTTCCCCTGTTAGGTGATCACTCCAGAAATGGGGACATTACAGTCCTCCCTTCCCAAGATTGCTTTTCCTCAAGCAATCTGTAATCAAAAAACTCATGAATATAATCATTAAGATTCTAGGATCCCAAATAAATCTAAAGAAGGCTCCACTAAGTTTTCACTGCTCCACTCTGATACAAATGTCATTCAAAAAATCATTGTGAAATAATCCACCAATCATACAAATGCCTAGATCCCAAATTATTGCACCATCATATAAACTAAAAATGAAAGGATAAGTGTCTCTTATCAAGTTACCATCACAATCTATCCATCTAAATCTAAATTGTTTCATATGTACTTGAAAGGTATTCATCATGTGTGCATAACCAAGCATGCATATCTTCATTAGACTACTAGTACAAATAATGGCAGCACTGTTAAAACTAAAAATCAGATCTATAATCATCCTGGGAATGCTTCTACTATCATAAACTAATAAGATCTCATCATCATTGAACCTCCAATTGTTATAGTGACAATCCCATGCACACAATTCCATTGAATTATCTGACATTGTCAATGCAAAGTCTGAAAATGTCATAATCAACATTATAGAACAACTACTAGACCTCAATGTGTGAGTTGAGAACCATTGTATCAATTCTAAAAATTTTCCCATTGCTAGCTGCATAGTGTTATTTTTCTAATTTATCAATCTTAACATGTGAAATACTTGATCATTGGCCACTAATGACTTAAATCTAATTTTCTCCATGCCCTACTATCATAGTGATGCAGGAGCATCCAAGGAGTATGGGCAATCTTGCATCACCAAAAATATTTTAATTTATGTTTGTTTGTTTTCAATAAGGTTTGTGGACTTTGGAAAATAATATTTAAATTTGCAACAAATGTATTTTCTTGCAGTATATTAATAAATGTAATTTTAAAGACAAATACCCCAGTAATTTGTAAATTCCTTCATTAGTGGGGAGAAACTTTCCTAGGCACCCACTTGGGAATATGCATTAATTTATGTTTGGTGGGGCTGATTTGGTGGGACGATTCTGTCATAAGTGGGTCAACAACTCCTATTTTTATTTCCAAAAATTGTAACCTCCAAGAAGGGTGTGGATTTCCAAGAGGTGGTTCCAGTTGATGGTTTTAGTGAAACCATGGGAATTTTTAATGAAACCATGTGGGCCACAAGATTTGCATGTTGTTGCATGTCTAGGTCGTAATTATGAAACCTAGTATTGGTAAAATGTGCATAATTTTCTCATTTCAAATCAAAATAGAAAAATTCAAAATTTTCTGAAAAGCTAGGAAGGAGGCACACAAAACTCAGAAACCATTTTAAAAAATTCATACAAAATGAGGGAGTGGTGATAGGAAGAAGTGACAGATTTTTCTTAGAGCTGAGAAGAAGAAAATTAGATAGACCCAGATGTTGGGGAAGGAGTCCAGAATGTGGAGAAACTAATTTGTTGTAGGTGTTGGATGTATAATTCTAGAAATCTCATAAGCTTTTTGTGAATGTAATTGAATTTTAGATTTGAACAAAAGATTGTGTGCAAATTTCTCTTCATTTTCTATTGTTCTAAATTTATTTGCAGCCATCTTGCATTGTATTTTGTGTTACTATTTGTTACAGATTTGAAAGGGAGAGTATCCCTTTTCAACAGTGGTATCATAGAAGGTTGTTCCTAAGTCTACAGGTAGATCTCTGAACGTGAGACATCTTGTAGTAGGGTCTGTGAATTGTGGATGAAGATCAACATGCCTCCTAGACTTGCCCAGCGTGGTAGAGGTAGAGGTAGAGGTGGTGGAGGAAGAGATCCACCTAGAGAGGAGATTAGAGCTCTCCAATGACAATTGGATGCTTTGTGGGAAGATATGCATAGAAGATATTTGTATAGGGAAGAATATGTTAGTCAAGAAGAAATTGAAGAGGAATTTGAAGAACAAGAAGATTAAGAAATGGTTCCTGGAGAAAGTAGATTGCTGAAAGCCATTTCACAGATTGGAAAGAAGCTAAAGGTGGAGGTTTCAAATTTCAATGGAAGCCTAAATCTAGAAGAATTTGATAGACTGGATTAATGAAATGAAAGAATTTTTTATTTTGAAGAGATTGAAGACCCTCACAGGGTGAGATTTGCAAGGACAAAGTTAAAAGGACATGCAAGTATTTGGTGGAGAGAAATTTAGCTAGAAAGAGGAAGAAGGGGAAAAGATAAAATTACCATATGGGATAGAATGGTACAGAAAATAAAAAGATAGTTTATTCCAGTAGATTATGAATTGGAGCTACTAAAGATAATGTAAAGTCTAAAACAAGGAACAAGAACTGTGAAAGAGTACATGGAAGAATTCCACAAGGTCCTTATTAGAACAGGACATTTAGAAGCAAACAAGGAGAAGGTAGCCCGTTACATAAATGGGTTAAGACCAAGCATATAAGATGAAGTGGCATTGGTTAGGATGACCACCATTGAGGATACTTACCAATTTTTAGTGAAAGTTGAAGAAAGATTGAATAAAAAGTTTGAGAACAAACAAAGAGGAAGAGATAGTGATGAAAGAATTGGAGAAAGGTCTTACGGAGGACAAGATAATAATCAAAAAAATTAGAAACTTGAAGATTAGGGAAACAACAGTAAAAATTAGAAATTAGAAAAAAATTATCCTCCCAAAGATCAAAATGCAAGAGGTCGAGGAAGATCGGGTAGAGGATTCGGAAGAGGTGGCTTTCTAGGAACCTGTTATTGATATGGAGAAGAGGGGCATAAAGCATATGAATGTCCTCAAATTCAAAAAAGGAAAAATAGGAGACCCGAGCATCATGCTAGAGTAGAAAATGTGAATGAGGAAGATATAGAGTCATCACACTTTGAAGAAGCCAAAGAAGGAGAAGTACTTGTTACAAGAAGAGCCCTGATGAATGAAGGAAAAGAACTAGATCAAAGGAAAACATTGTTCCAAACAAGATGTAAGTGTGAAGGTAAAGTATGTAATGTGATTGTTGATGGTGGTAGTAGTGATAATCTTGTTTCTGAAGAAATGGTAGAGAAATTGCAACTGGAGAGGAGACACCCACATCCATATCAGATTGCATGGATTCAGAATGATCAAAAACTTTTGATCAGTGAACAAAGTTTGGTAAAATCTAAGATAGGAGATTACCATAATGAGATTTTATGTGATATAATTCCTATGGATGCTTGTCACATGTTGTAAGGAAGGCCATGGAAGTTTGATAGGAAAGCAATACATGATGGGTTTACTAATACATACACCTTGACAAAGGCTGGAGCTCAACACAAGTTGAAGCCCTTGAGTAAGGAAGAATGTAAGGTGTGTAATAACACTGGTAATTGTTTAACTTATGGAGTTAAAGAGTTAATGAAAAAGGGTAAGGATGAATATTATGATTTGATAATGCAAGTTGCAGTAGTCTTGATTGCATTCAAGAGGGATAAAATGAAATTTTCAGTGGAAAGAGAAAAAAAGGTAAAATCTAATTTGTGTAAGAATTTTGTTGAATCTGATTTATTTGGGGATAATAAGATCAGCAAAGAGAAGGATATTGCTCAAATAAATACACTAGAAAATGAAGGTGCAAGTGAAGAAGAAGATGAGTAGGTGAAGGTTGAGTTGATTGATGATCTCTTGATTGATAAAGAGATTATGGAAGATGAAGATCTTAAAACTAATAGCTTGTTGTTGCAGGATGGGAAATCTGAATCCCTTGGTTATTTTACTGACATTGATGTGAATGCAAAGGAGAAAGAGTTTGCATCTTAACCTTGTCTTTCAGGAGACATAGTGAAAGAAGAATACAATGTTGTGCAAAGGAGGAATATGATGGACAATATGTTGCAGTAGTTTCAAGGAAGGAGATTAGGTATAAATTTGATTATTTTATTGAAGAAGATGACATTGAAGATTATGATTTTCCATAGTTTACTAGTGCATATTGGTGGGAGTTGGATTATGTAAAAAGAGGGAGGAAGAGAGGAAAAATGAAAGAAGGAAGAGACATTAAACTCCAGAGAAAACTAGTGAAGAAAATTTAGGCAGCTAAGAGAGAGAAGTGGATTCAGAACAAGTGCAGGATTTACAAATGTTTATGAGTTTCACTCATGAAACATTTTAATCTACCCTGGGTGTCTGATGCAGGAGCATCCAAGGAGTATGGGCAATCTTGCATCACCAAAAATATTTTAATTTATGTTTGTTTATTTTCAATACGGTTTGTGGGCTTTGGAAAATAATATTTAAATTTGCAACAAATGTATTTTCTTGGGGTATATTAATAAATATAATTCTAATGAAAAATACCCTAGTAATTTGTAAATTCCTTCATTAGTGGGGAGAAACTTTCCTGGCACCCACTTGGGAATATGCATTAATTTCTGTTTAGTGGGGCTGATTTGGTGAGAAGATTCCGTCATAAGTGGGTCGACAACTCCTATTTTTATTTCCAAAAATTGTAACCTCCAAGAAGGGTTTGGATTTCCAAGAGGTGGTTCCAGTTGATGGTTTTAGTGAAACCATGGGAAATTTTAATGAAACCATGTGGGCCACAAGCTTTGCATGTTGTTGCATGTCTGGGTCATAATTATGAAACCCAGTATTGGTAAAATGGGCATAACTTTCTCATTTCAGGTTGAAATAGACAGGATATTGGGGTGACGTGAGCATCAAAGGAAAGGTGCGTGAAGTAGAGTATCATCATCAGGATATATGGGAGGAACCGGATGTTCTTTATCCTGCTGATGAACATGATGTTGAACATCATGATGATGAAGAAAGAGTTTGGCGGTAAGATGAACAGTGAACGTCAGGAGGATGTTCGCGCTTGCCGAATGTGATGATGCTGCCGATAGCCGAATATGATGATGCTACTGACAGGCGAAAGGGCGAAGGTTTGTCTCCAGGAGGATATCGGTCGGCGAGAGAGTAAATATGATGATGCTAACAGTGTAAAGGGAAATATGATGATGATGATGAAGGGTTGCGGACATCCATGCTGTATGTCAAGGTTTTAGTGTGGATGCCTCTGCATCAACAACTTTCTCTTCCTTCACCATAAATTAAGCCCTCAAATCTTGCAATGCTAAAGGTCTTTGATCAAATTCATCAAAGTAACTTTGTTCATCACATAACTAATTTTCAATATTTCCTTTGTATGTATGAACAATATCACCTTTATATGGCTGATCAATAACTGTTGATTTGACAAACTCCATATCAGCATACCCGTCAATCTCGTCATTGTCATAAAGACTCATGTACACCTCACTTGTGGATGCATGAAATGATTTTTCTTTGTCCATATAATTACCCTGCTGAAATAAACCTTTGTTTATCGATTCATCTTCTTTATTGTTTCCACATGTATGCCTAGGTGTCCAAACTTCTTGCCATGTGAAGCACCATTGTTCTTTCCTCAATTGATGTTTGCTCTTCTTTTGGGGCTGATTAGAATATTTCTGAAATGGTTTATAAATTTTGAATCTCTTATGTTCACATTCTTTCTTCTCTTTCCTCTTTTCTTCTTTTTATTTCCTTGATCTTCCTATGTAGGTTACCAGCCCCTCTGTAAGAACCATGTCTAGTTTTGTCCTAAATTTTTAGTTTTGGTAGTTTGACATTTTGTGAAACACTTGTCATGCAATGTCACTATATTCAAATTTTTGAGTTTTGTGTTTGGTTTTGATGCTTGGTTTAGATGGTTTCATTGAAAATGCATATGCCAATACATAGAAAAAATAACCAAATACTTTTCATGCATAAACATCAAAATGCCAACAACATACGTGCTTTTATTTCCATTATATCAGGTCTGATTCAAACTATAACAATGAATACAACACCTTTTCAAATTAAAGCCCAAACAAGCTAGAAGGATGCTAAGCTTTGATACCACTATAAGAACCCTATCTAGTTCTGCCCTAAATTTGTCAGTTTTGGTAGTTTGACATTTTGTCAAAGTCATGCAATGTTACTATATTCTAATTTTTGAGTTTTGTGTTTGGTTTTGATGCTTGTTTTAGATGGTTTTCATTGAAAATACATATGCCAATACATAGGAAACATAACCAAATAATTTGCATGCATAAACATCAATATGCCAACACCAAATATGCTTTTATTTCCATTATATCAAGTTGGATTACAATGTTATCAGGTCAAATTCAAACTATAACAGTGAATACAATGCCTATTCAAATTAAAGCCCAAATAGGTTGGAAGTATGCTAAGTTCTGATACCATTGTAAGAACCCTATCTAGTTCTGCCCTCAATTTTCAATTTTGGTAGTTTTACATTTTGTCAAAGTCATGCAATGTCACTGTATTCTAATTTTTTAGTTTTGTGTTTGGTTTTGATGCTTGTTTTAGATGATTTTCATTAAAAATACATATGCCAATACATAGGAAACATAACCAAATACTTTGCATGCATAAACATCAAAATTCCAACACCAAGTATGTCACAGTTGTCATTAATTGGAACTTATATCTCTAAGATGTTTTGTTAGAATTATCATTTCTTCTCACATGTTAGTGTACTGACTCTTATGATTACTTGCTATGAACTTGTGAATTTTATTTTGGATTACAAATCCACATTGGGTGAATGATCTATAATAGAAAGATTTGTAGGTGATTAGTAGGAAAATGTAAATGTTATCACTCAGATTATTCTGACTTTTGTGGCTTCTATATGTGTGAGGTTTTTTAGTGTATGTGAGATTTCATGTTTATGTACAATTCATCAAAAAATGATTTGATTAAAAATTAATTGGATTAGACCCCTCTAAGTATTTGAGAATAGCTTTTTTTATGACATATATATAAAGTGAATGCATTGATTTCAAAACTCGTGTATTGTAGGATGGTACATTTTGATCATTGGACAAAATTTCAAAATTTATATCATTTTCTTTATTTAAATAGGAAATATATATATATGATCATATATTATCGTGTATATATACATATATATTATATTTATATAAATTTAAATTAGCTAATACTAAATAATTCCTAAACCATGTTAAATTTTTTAGGGATTTCATTTAATTTATTAAGCAAGTCTAAATGGTTATGGACATTGAAACATTAAATTATGTCAGTTTGCTAGAATATCAATGGTTTAATAGTATCATATTTTTTGTAATGATGAGTGGGTAAAGACTCATGGTAGCAATAAAAATTTTATGAATATCAATCTGGACCTGTGTATAGAAAAAGAGACATGTCACTAGAAAAGGAATATTAACAGGTTTTGTAGGATATGGAAGATCAGATTTTATTTTTCACTACCATTCTCCACCGCTTGGAAAAAAAAAAGCCATATAGGTATTTTACCTCCCTTAGCAAAAAAAAAGGGAAAAGCAAGAAGGAACGGGCAAAGAAACTACAAAGAGAAGGAAAAGAAGGAAAGAGGAGAAAGGAAAAAGAAAGCAGAGGAGGGTAGGAGTAGGAAATAGGAGCCAAAGATAAGTAAAACTATCAGACCTTCACTACAGGTATGAAATCTCTGTAATTCCAATATATTTCAATCAAGATTTCTTGGAAAAATAGTGATGTGTTGTAATAATTTTTTTTAATTTGTTTCTATCCTTTTTCCTTTAAGAATTCATCTCAGCAAAAGTGTGATGGGTAAATACAAACCAAAAATTTTATTACATTTCTCATGCATTTTTTTTAGAATTTTTAAAATAGAAAATAAAACAAAAAAATATAAAATAGGGGAGGGAGAGCACAGTCTGCATGGTTGAGTGCTCCCTCATGGGGGGCGACCCAACCTGCAAGGCTATCACCTCTCATAGGGGTGCCCAGGCAGCAGGCTGTGGCCCCAAATGGGGGAGTCATCCCCAAGAACAAGAAGAGGGCAGCGTGGGAAGTGGCTCCTCACCTACCATTTGATTATTTTAAAATCTCAAAACTTATTTATATATATATATATATATATATATATATATATATATATTACTGGTTAGTTCCATCTACTATGAATTCAGGCACCAAAACCATTGCCTGGGAAATCTCATACATTTTATTTTGCTAGTTCATTCCAACTACCACCATTTCAGGGACAAAAAAAAAACCTTGCCTGGGCAATTTGACTATGACATCCTCTACTAGATATGGCTACCATCTATTTTATTCCTACATATAGATGTCTGTAAGCCTACATACAAGAAAAATAAAGTCATTTGCTTGAAACCCCTTTTCAAAACCTTGCATACACAATTTCAGGCAAGTTTCTAAGAATACATTATCCCTTCCTATGCCTATTATCTTCTCAATAAAACAATATATAGAAGGTAAACATGTTCCTAAATTATTGTAAAGTATGCTTTTTCTAAAAGGGGTATTTTTTTAAACAGCTCCTTTAAAATTACAAATTATGACAATACAAAGTATAGGATAGATAATTAATTAATCCCTTGGTTAATTGTAATAGTAATATATATATATATATATATATATATAAGTTACCTAATTTATCTTCAGTATAAAGAAATGTTAACTAATGACTCCTTTATTTTCTTCCTCTCAAGATAACTTTGTAATATTCATTATATATAAGTTATTTAATATATTTTATTTAACCTTGGCACAACGAAATTAGAAAATATGGAATTACATAATATGTCAATTCCTTGTTTTCTAGGAGTTGAGTTTAATTACTTAACAGATTTGGTTAAATAACTTGAAAATCAAGTTTGATTTTAAAGCATGATATTCTTGGGAGGTGGATTTGATTTTTTTCTACTTTAAATGGATATATACTTATTTCTACTAGTGCTCTAGTGACATTAAGATAATTTGTGAATATCATGCCTTCCTCCTATAAGCTTCATATATATATATATATATATATATATATATGCGTTGTTCATGGATATCTGCATTTTTTATATAGTTATATTCTATTATTCATTTCTTGAGATACAACATAGAATGGACATAATTAAAAATAAAGAAAATTGTCTTTTGTGTATCACACTAGTTGTTTTAGGGGTTCAAAGAAAAGAGAGCATGTTCGTATAATTTCCTATTTTATGTTAGCAAGTAAAATGAGTTCCTTCATATTTTTAGAAGGGTTAGAATTTGAATTTGAATAATGGTAAATGATCCTTGATGTCTTTTCTCATTACTAGAAACTCAAGTATGGGGTACTCCAAATTTCATATTTCTGAAATAAATTATCCATTCAAATTGTATTAGTTTGATTATCTATCATGATTGCATGTTTGAGCTTTAGTTTGAGTCTAGTAGAGTAGGGTAGGAACACCTTAAAATTCCTTTCCATCACAATGTAAAGAGCAAACAATACTTATAGGGAGTATCTAGAATACCATGTGTAAATAGAGGAAGGATGACAGACTAACTTGCTATATTACCTCAAGGTCAATAACCTCAACTTGCCCTTAAACTCCTCAAAAACTTGAAAAAGGATACCAGTGATTAATTATATACTTCATACCTATAGGAGTAGGTTTATGTTCCCCATTGAGTAGTTGTTGTACGCTCTCACCTCGTCAGAAATAGATCTTGGTGATTAGAAAGTAGTACTCATTAGTAGAATGAACCTATCTTTAGAATAAACTTGTAAGGTGTTAGCAAAACAAACTAGTTCAAACAAGAAACCCTAATTGTCGTATTCTCTCACCTCACCTTCACAGATCTTAGTGATTAGAAAGCAATAGGAAATTTTTGTATGGACTTATTCATCAGAATATCCAACTTGACTTGTGAATGCAAACTTATTATCTTGAGTGGAAACCATATAGGAACTTCTTAACATTATAGCTTAAATGATAGACACCCCTTATAGGTGTTTGTGATGATTAATTTCCATCCCTGTTCACCTGAGTGGGTGGCAGTCGGTGAAGAACTATCTGGGGTGGTGAATAATGTAATGCCCCGCCATGAAACTTTAGAGAACAACACATTTATGCTATATGCAACAGGATAATTTTTTTAAAAGATAGAAATAACAAAGTAATATTAACACATCATTTAAACTAATGACTTGTCCTCTAAGATAACATGGTTGCATTACTTGACAAAACAATTAACATAATCTAACACACATCATGAATTAACATCAGTAACTCATTGTAAACCTAATGCACTAAATCAATAAACATTTACATTTACATAACATCATATAAGTATTCATGAGGATCTAGTACATAGTCACAATTTCTCCCGACATAAGAATACAACATTACATTGTTACATTATCATCTTCTGAATACATATGAATACATACATTATGAATAATCTGATACACAAGATAGCACATGAGCATAATAACTGCCTCCATAAACAGGTACATGATCTGAATCTGCTACAGGAGTTACCACCTTCTTGTACACGAACAAGGCAAGGAGAAACTAATGGAGATAAAGCACATCCACCCCACCATGTGGAACCCTAAGGTCCACCCCCCATGCTAGGAGATAACATAAGGTCCCAAAACATCATACAATCAGGTAGACAATTACCTAACAGGAACAAAGACCAAACAAGACTCCATTACAACACATGACAACACCACAAGCAACTCAATAACATGTCCAGAGGCAACACATGACGAATGGGGAGAGTACAACTAGGGAATGCTAGGCTGCAGTAGGAAGAGTGTCATCGCATGGTCCTGACATGGGTTATCCTGACAGCCTCTCACTAGGCACCGGCCCCCATCTATGGTTATCCTAACAGCCTCTCACTAGGCGCCGACCCCATAGGGTGACACATGCAGAATCAACAACCTTCCTTTCGTGAGGACAAGGAAGTTGATCTTGCCAACCAAGCCTTCTCTACCCATCCTTAGTCTAAACGGGCACTACAGGCATGGGAGAGGAAATCCAATTATCTTGTTAATATGTAATTTACCCTTTCCCCCCAGTTCATTTTTAGGTTTTCACTTAATTAACAACTTTCAATGGGTTAACCTGACAGCCACTTTGGGCACCGACCCCACATTGAAAGCCACTCCCGAACCTACATCTAGAAACCCTAACCATCAAGCAAGATAATCACTATCATACTGATGAGTATATATAAACAATGCAAGGCATTTACCTTCTTGCATACAAAACATAATCACAATGACCAACCTGTACATCATTGTCCCAAAACTTTCAGCTAATCAATCGCAATAACCATAACAACACATATCCCGAGCAAGGTATGGGTCATCTTACTCGCAAATCTCAACCATGAACAAAATAGTTTCTCATTACGATTTCCAAGATCTCCCCATTACAATACTAAACACAAGCTCAATATCAACACATACGTGAAGGAGGTTTAACCCCATCATAATATATTCACAACACAGTATGTACATCATCTCACATTATTGTTTACCAAGACCCGCATACATAGACAAAAGACATCATGTTCTTGCAACATCTTCATTTCAAGACACCTATGAACAGAATACATGCCATCAAATCATATTACCTTATGCCTCGGGAACCTAAACTTGACAATTTACACATAGACCAACTCACATGAAAATTTTGCTTGCAATAAGTAATTTCAACTAATCAACTCATTGACAACATAAATTCTTCTTACTAGAGCAATTCTATTTAATCAAATTAGCAACTGGATTCAAGTTATATCTCCACCAAGAATTTCATAAAACCTAGGTCTAGTTTAATTAATATTAATTCTATCTATTATATTAATCACTCATCAATTACATATAACCGTCAAGCTAAACAATGCATAGATAATATTAATTACAAATACTTATAACTTAAATGCTAATTACAACATTTATAATCCAAACCCTTATAGCATATTTCTACTAACAAAACCATTATAATAGAATCAATGCTATATTATAGTAAATATGCGATCATATCGATTAGTTTAATAAACATTAGTATTAAACTATAACAACTACGTTTCTTTTGTTTCATAAGTTAATATCTATATCATATATATATACTCCAACAAACTCAGCTACTAAATCGTGTATCTTAACTATACATGGATTCATATTTAATTTATAATTAATAATTGATACCTATACAAATATCCATATGACATAAATGTTTATATACATGTTCATGCACTTGTGTAGGTTATTCCTATCCTCAAGGTAAGATTTGGTCAATCAACCTTCAAATTTTGGATGGTTTATAAACAACACCACTCTGCCTTTGAGTAGCAGCCACACCATTTCCATTTCTTCAAGCAACGACTTCATAAACCACCCCACCCAATTTGAAACACCTTTGTTATACATGGCTGGAGTCTCACCTAGAGGATGGAGTTTGACAGACTTAAGGAGTATGCACACTGAATTAAATGGGTTATCTAGATTTGGATTATGGTCGATCAAGAATACTGTGAAGATTTGAACAACCAAAGAACAAGACACCCAAAATATAAATTGACTAAATGAAGAGCTAATAAGATGTTTAATACAATCTACTACAAGAATTGGATCCTGAAGAATCTATGCAAAAGTGGGCAGTTTTATATGATCCAAAGTCCATATTTATTTGAGACCTTAATGCACATAAGAAAAATATTTCCATCTAGATCTAATAGAAGGCAGAAGTAAGGAATACTCTAATGGACAAGGTACTTGAACTGTTTGACAAGGTTCAAAGATACTTACGTACACAAAGAACATCATTAGTTTATCTATTAGAGGATATGAATAACTAACAGATCCTTAGCAAGATGACTTCGTAACCCCTTTTAAAACAGATAAAAACCATCATTTCTAAGATCCAACACCAACATTTAGCAATTATAAGATTATATAGAAATCTTAATACTAATATATAGATAACATATGATTATATGCAAACCTTAATGCCAATATATATGGCGATTACTATCTTATAATTATAGGAAGATCTAATGTAAAAATCAAAAATATAATTCATGCTATGATGATCTAGGTTTATGACATGCAAATAAGGCAACAAATATGCTTCTTTCATGATTTACATTGAAATGTTTGCTTTTCCAATTTCACAAGCAACAACCCTTAGAAAAACAACCTTTACATTTAATAAATAAAGGATACATATAATATTTAGAACATACAATATTTACATTTAACCAATAAAGAAAAACATATAATATTTATATTTAATCAATAAAGAAAAACATATAAAATTTACATTTAATCAATAAGGAAAAACATATAATATTTATATTTAATTAATAAAGAAAACATGATACCTCAATCGCAATATCCCACTAATGGTAGAATCCTTGAATGAAAATCATAAAATGAGCAAGTCACCCCCACTCCATGAAGAGTTTTTAAAGAGAAGGAAAGAGTAACTTCCTACCCAAAACTAACTCAACCACCCAACTAACTCAACCACCCAACTAATTCAACCAACCACCTTCCTATTTTCGTCACTTTTGTAAGTGGGGCTTAAAGGAGGGTCTAAAAACCTTTTAAAATATTATAAATGACAAAAATAAACTTCTTGCCTATGTACCTTGGACATAAGACAATTTTTCAAACATAAAATACAACTTAGACCTCTTAAAAACACTTAAAAATCATTTTAAAAGTTGCAAGGTTAAATCCCACACAAGAACATAATCATTTTATCACATAAAACTAAAAATAATATTTCTTAACATCATGGCCAATAGACCTTAGGGCCCCATGCCTAGGTCAGACATCACACAAAAAGACATAAAGTGGCTAAATGACCACCATCATCCATTGACATAATAATGTACACTCAACAAGAAGTGTTAGTACAATATATAGCTAAAATATATCCATCATAAATAACATATTATCACAAATCCATTAGTAACCATAGTGTAACACTGAATCAATACACTCTTGATCCAATTGTTAGGCTTCATCAATTGGATGATAGGACTATCTCCTCTCTACTCTAGGGTCTGGTTAGTGCGTTTACTAGTGTTCAGCGACCTTCCCTTAATTAAATCAATTTAATAGTAGTAATAAAATAATTCATATTCAAACAACTTTAAATAATTATTTGAACTAGGTAATTATCAATTACCAATTTAATCTTATTAAATATTATTAATAATAATAAGAATATTATATGACCTTATTAAATATTAAAATGGGTCAAATATTAGTATGACTATGAAATATAGGCATATAACATAACCCACTGAGGAGGACAGCCATTAAAAGCCAAATCAAACATGTTCACAAGCCAAGGCCAAACACGCACTTAACCAACAGGCTCCATCAAATATCAATTAGTTGCAAGACCTGACATACTGATAGAACTGATAGGTTGAACTAGACATGTCATGCATCCTGATCGAGGATGATGACTTGAGATGTGGGACCTTAAGTTATCTCTGGAACAACTTATCCATTGGATTTAGGGCACGCTCAGACCTGTTAATTCAGGTGGAGTCGATGCCAGATACCTGCATCCTCAACAAATGACATAGTCAAGCATATATAGACACACAAAAGCTGACACTAGGTGAAAAAGGAATCACAACATCAGAGGGCACTCACAAGCGAGTGATGCGACATCGTCCTTTCCACATCATATCAATCACATAATCATAACCAAATCAAATCTACCTTATTATCTGAACAGAACCATACACTGAACATATAGGTGCATGAAATTGAATAAGTCTCAGAAGTACCATCATAACAATTAAATCTAACATAATCAGTCCATGAGATCTATTCTAACATATAGCAATTGTAGTAAGATCGACATCTTAATCATTGGAATGCAAAACAATGTCAAAGCTTGCATTATTAGTGTCGCAATGGAGATTATCAATAGAACACATTAACTATCATATGAAACCACACATGGATGAAACATCTATCAATATTGTACAACATCAATTGTTTACCTTACCTTAATTATTCCTATTATTATACCTTCATATTCATGTGCCTTGATCAGTTCACTTGTACATCCAAGGTGCGAATAGAGGGGCACTACAAATAACCCTAGAAATGGTTGCATACCCACTCACAGTTGCATCAAACATAGTGCAAAATTAAACTACATATTCACAAATCCTATTGTCAGTCACATCATGTGTGTACCTTGATCATATGGATACAAGGTATGTAGGTAATCTAGAAGGTGAAGGAGTTGGACACACTAGGATATGAAGAGGGGGGTGAATAAGTATGTAATTAAACTTCAAGTCCTCCGGCAAACAATACTTATAAGAAGTATCTAGAATACCATGTATAAATAGAGGAAGGATGACAGACTAACTTGCTATATTACCTCAAGGTAAATAACCTTAACTTACCCTTAAACTCCTCAAAAACTTGAACATCAAGGATACTAATGATTAATTATATATTTCATACCTACAGGAGTATGTTTTTATTCCCCATTGAGTAGTCATCATATGCTCTCACCTTGTCAGAAATGGATCTTAGTAATGGGAAAGAAGCACTCATTAGTAGAACAAACCTATCTCTAGAATAAACTTGTAAGGTGTTAGCAAAACAAACCAGTTCAAACAAGAAACCCTAATTACTGTATGCTCTCACCTCACCTTCACAGATCTTGGTGATCAAAAAGTAATAGGGAATCTTCGTATGGACTTAGTCATCAGGATACCCAACTTGACTTGTGAATGTAAACTTATTATCTTGAGCGGACACCATATAGGAACTTCTTAACACTATATCTTAAACAAAAGACACCCCTTCTAGGTATTTGTGATGATTATTTTCCATCCCTGTTCACCTGAGTGGGTGGCAACCGGTGAAGAACTATATGAGGCGGGGAATAACCCTAGAAAGGGTTGCATACCCACTCACAATTGCATCAAACATAGTGCAAAACAAAACTACATATTCACAATCCTATTGTCAGTTGCATCATGTGTGTACCTTGATCCCATGGATATAGGGCATGTAGGCAGTCTGGAAGGCGAAGGTGTTGGACACACCATGATACTAAGAGGGGGATGAATCAGTATCTAATTAAACTTCAAGTCCTCTGGAGCATATTAAAACTTAAGCATTATAGCATCAACATAAACATGAAAGATTAACACAATGCACATCAAAACATAACACTAGATATACGTGGAAAACCCAAGAAGGAAAAAACCATGGTGAAGATTAACTCACAATATATGAAGCTCAAAATAACAACTTTGTTTTAGGGCTACAACCCAAGGAAGCTACTACTCCCTGAAAAAAATTGATTTAGGGCCACTCCCAAGGAAGCTACTATTCCCTGAAGACTTTGTTTGAGGTCCACTCCCAAGGAAGCTACTACTCCCTGAATTGAGAGCAAACTCACAAAAAATTACAGTATGATAGTCCTTCTACTATCTAAAAACTAGCATTGAAATTCACACCTTTGATGATTACAATTCTGCCTCTTCACACTTCCTTTTCATGATTGGATCAGTTAGGTACACTCTACACTTGATCACTATCACAAATATGTCTTCAAGATGAATTAGGACAACATCAACAACTTATGCTCTTTCTCCTTCAGTCACATATCATAATGCATTCATTCTGCTCCTTATTTTCCTTGTTAGCCTTATCAATCTCTTTGCAATCACACTTTGCCTAAATCAAATTAATTTACAATTTATACATGATATTGCATTGATTACATTGCTTATGGGCTAAAGATGACATGAAAAATACATTTACAAGTCAACCAGACTACACACTACATGAAACGTGTAGAAGACAAGTCCTAAACAAGACTACACGCTACACCAGCAGAAGACACATGCCTTGCAGACATCAACACTTGCTTAACCAGGTCTAAAACATCCTTCATAGGTTCAAACACTAAGGAATTACATCCACACACTCTGCTCATTTGAAAATAGGACAGCTTTAAGAAAAAACATATGAAACTTGAAGCGTAATGGTCACAACAACTTGAAAACCTTGTGCAGTACTGGAAATAAGAAAGTTCTTCACAAAAATCTTCCAAATGAGTCTTCAGGACTCATGCAACATCTCTAAACACTCCTTTACCTCTGCACATCAAAGATTTTGTGCCGTACAACGTCAACCATGAACTCTAAGAACAATCAGTCATCCAGAACACACTGCAACATACTGTCATTTGAAAAACTCAGATTGGAGACCACCAAGAATCTTGAAACTACAAGAGAGCATGTAATGAATATCCATAAACATGTCCACAAAACTACAAAGGCAAAATTTCACATCCGGGGAAATGCGGAGCATCCCAACAAGCCTTTAACACCTCCTTACTCTACCAAAACACATGTCGGTACTCTATCATGTATAACTTTCACAACGGAAGGAAAAATGATCTAAAACTTTAGAATTGTCACCTTCACTAAACCCTGAACATATTTCCAAAACCACATGGCCATAACTATTAATGCGGAGGAATGCAGAGCAATCTCCTAGATAGACTTCAAAGGTAGTCATCCTATAGTAGAGATTGTTACCAACTTTTGGAGGCCAAACCTTCTTTGTATCAACACATGCATTCTTAGGATAAGTAGGAAAGGTCATACAATATTCTTTAGGCCACCAGTAACATCTACAACACATCTGATCATCTTAGTGCTTCTAATTCCCATATTAAAGTAACTTCACCCTCAACTCTATACTGATCAAGGAATGATATCCAACCATGAACTTCAGTAACCACATTAAATTCAACATGACATCTAACCATGAACTATATCTTGTTTGTTGGATAGGACATGACATCCAACCATGAACACCATCACACATCCAAGATAATGCTAACATCAATGACAACTTTGTGATAGTGTTGACATCAATGACAACCTTAGGAACCATATGTGTAATAGAAGGATGCACCCAATACTCAGGTACCCAGGATATAGGATGTTCTTTTATAATCAAGTTTGTAATATCAAAATCTAAACATAAGAAGATTAACTAGATAAACTAAAGAAGCCTCCAGTGCTCAGAAGAATCCTCGGGAGGATTGATCTTATACCCAGTCAGTTACCAAAATCTGAGGGAGGGTACAAGATCCATAAATACCTTAATCGATTAAACTTACAGAGATTCCTTGGTACAATATATGAGCCTATTGCATAATTTCCTATGACTCAGGATCTGAATTGAACCTGATGAGTCTATGTCCCTGGCCAGAGAAAAATAAATGATTCTTGTCCTTGTTAGCTCATATGGCTATTATTTTCACATATCCCACATTGGATAGAATTATGGTTTGTTTGACCAGTTTAGACTCGTATGGCCATTATTTAACCTACACCATATAGGGTAGAGGTTTGGTCCGTAGACCCTATTCCGTATGAATAATATGCTCAAAGGATAGAAGAACTTGTATTGGCTCTATTGCAATATGTCCTGTTTGGACACCTTAGCCCGAAATGGCTGCCCAATATTTCTTGAGTACTCAAACTAAACTATAATTCAGAAAACAAATGCTAAGATCTAGGCACATAGTCAAGAAAAATAAATGAGATTCCTTGATTGGAACTAAACTCTTGATCATACCTAAGCAAGATAAACAAAAAAAACTCCCCTAAGGTCCTTAACTAGGTCCTTACATGTGGTATCAGAGTCAAGGCTCAAACACTCAGCTAGGAGGTCTACTAGCCTGAAACATGACAAGAATTGATATATAAGATGTTAGGATATGATGTTAGATATTTTCCCCCTTATGATCTAATGATTGTCTATTTATTGATAGACATGAAGAAAAACACACAAAGCTGAGGAAAGGGTAAGGTCCTCAAGCACACCTCCCTAGAGGGTGTAGTGGAAATCTCAGATATAGAAACTCTAACTTTAGTTGTCAACCGACTAAATCTCAAAAAAGGAAAGAAAAAGGGAATAAAGAAAGAAATAGTTACAACAACCAAAAAGGCTAAGCCCTTTGCAATTCATGACTTTCCATTTGGTTGTGGACGTAATGCCCCATACCTCAGCCAGGAAGTAAATGACGAATATTTCTAAGTACACTTTAAAGTGTCAAGCTCCACTCTTAGTTCTAAGGAGGACCCTAAGGAGGAAAAATAGTCCCAGGACTCCTATAGAGAGGAGTTATTATACACAATCAATTGTAAATGCAAGGAAAATAAAGACTTGTACATGTAACCATTGTGTATAAATAAATAAATATATATATATATATATATATATATATATCTGTAAATTTGTTGATAAATTTAATTGTATTCACTTCTCATGTTGTATATATAAATTGTATCAAATGGTAAATTATTGTTCCTTGTTTCCAGGATTAAGATGGTTAAAACCTAGAATCTACATGGAAGGAAGACGGTTAACTAAAATCCAAACCAGAAACCACCTAAAGGCCCCAATGTGGGTATAGAAGCAATCATTAGTCTTTTGACAGAACAAAGAGATAAGCTAGAAAACCTAGAACAAACAATGTAAAACTTGAAGGATAGACAAGGTACATTGGAAAACATTTTGGAACCTTAAGATGAGAACTAGATTAATGAAGTTCCTATAGCTCGACCAGAAAATGAGCCAGTGATTGCTAGGTCTCAGTAGGAGACCATCATTCTGGACATTTCTTGGGATCTTAAGAAAATATTTCCTCCAAAATTTGATGGCAAACAAGTTGGAGATGCTGCAAAGGGTTGGTTCACCGAAATAGAAAAATACTTTGAATTTAGGAACTATTCAGAGAACATTAAGGCGGTTTGGGGGGCATACCAACTAATTGGAGAGGTTGCCAGTTGGTGGATAAACATGAAGTAACTATTGCAAATATGTGCCTATGATGTGTTGTCATTGATGTCAACATATCCTTGTTGTCATTGGTGTCAATTGTATCCTATTTTGTTGCTTGATTGAGGAGATTGGAATGTTGAGAATATTGAGAAAATTAATGAAGATCAATGTATGTGGACCATATGGCTGTATAGAGGGTTGTCTGAAGAAGCTCCAGTTAAAATTTGAGAGGTCCGCATGAAGATTTGAAAAAGGTATGGCCATCTGAGTAGAACCGGTTTTGCAGTATTCAAAAGAGACAGAGTGACAGGAAAGTGGTCTAGACTATTCTAGAAATGTAAAATGATGATCTGCGGATTTAGAGGCATGTTTTGGAAGTCAATGTGTATCCTCAACTCAAGTGGTTCATGGTTTGGAGGTCTGCAAGCAATCTTTCTAGTGTGACAGTCATGATAGATAGTGTCCTTGAGGTATCAGATGAAGATGCAAGTGATTCTGATGATTTGGAGTAGCGTGGATGTTATTGTTGAATTCAATGTGCTTGTGGAAGTCTCTGGCTCATGTTCCTTCTATGTTGGAGGTCAGCATTGAATATTGAGCTCGTTGTTGAAGAATTCTTCCTTGATGTTGTTGTTCTTCCCAGTCCTAGTCGACCAGATGATTCAAGCATGTTGCAGATGATCTAAGAACAATTCTATGGAGCGTGGCATGTTGATCGAGGAAGATTTGAGTCCCAGTCATGTTTGACTAACAACTTTGTGATTTGCATTAAGTTAGATATTTGGAGTGCCGACCTTGATGTTTATTTCAAGCTTGATGAAGCATATAAAGGAGTGTAGTTGAGTCGTGGAATATCATCCTTGTGCAAAAATAATAAAATCCAAAGAAAGGATCAGAAGCAAAGTAGAGAAGAGGAGTAGAAGAACAAGAATAGTATAGAATGAAGAGTTCGTAAAGAAGAGTTTGGGGGTAGAGAAGAAGTTTTGTGAGTATTCAATGAGACTAAACCAGGCTCGAAGAAGATGTTATTTATCAATTAAATTCCTTTTGTGTTAAACATAAATTCTGTAGGTAGTGAGCCTCTTTGAGTAGTAAGCTCTGGGCAGTGTACCTAAAGGAAAGGGTCTTCCCATTTTCTTTTAAGTACTTTTAACAGGGTACGAATCTTGTGGGTTAACTCCCACCATGGTTTTCCCTTAACCGGGTTTCCATGTAAAAATTATGGTGTTATGTGTGTTCAATTTGTTTCTGCTCATGTATTGTTGATTCATGCTTTAATGTTTATATCATTAATATGATTATAAGTTGTGAAAGAAGATTAAAGGTAGAAAAGATTAAATTTGTGTGACAACTAATTCACCCCCCCTCTTAGTTGTCTGAACTAATTCCAACAATTGGTATCAGAGCCAGTTCCTTTAAAAGAAGTTTGACTGCTTGAGGAGATCCAAGATGTCAACTTACAAGAAGGAAAGTCTGAGGTTTGATGGAACAAATTACTCACTTTGGAAGGTGCGCATGCAGTGTCATTTGGAATGCATGGGTGATGTCTTTTGGTCAATAACTAAGAATGTGTATAAGATTCCGAACAATGGCCCTACAACTTTAGATGAAATCATAGATGTTGAACACAATATTCAAGCCAAAGAAGCTTTGTTGAGTGCCCTGACTGATACATAATTGGCAAATGTCCTAGATTTGAAAACTTCCCATGGAATCTAGAAGAAGTTGGAAAATTTGTATGAAGGTGACAAATATGTCAAATGTACCAAGCTATAAAGCCTGAAGGGTAAATATGAAAGGTTGGTAATGAGTGAAGATGAAAACATTACATCGTACATGCAGAAAGTGAATGAACTTGTGACTGGTATCAAGAATGCTGGTGGGGTATTGGAAGAATCAGAGATTGTTGCCAAAGTACTCAGATCTTTACCTGCAACATACAAGCATAAAGTTGCTGCCATTGAAGAAATCAGGACTGTGACAACTGTTACAAGGGATTGGTTAGTTGGTAAGATTTTAGTATTCAAAATGAGTGAGTTTGGTGATTATCTTCCTAAGTCTAAATCTACATTTAAGGCCAGTGTATATGGAAAACAAAGATTTGATCTAGGTGAAAGTTCTTCAGGAAGATCAAACAGATTTACAAAAGTAAGGAAGGATCTTGAAGATGATGAAATTGAAACTACTGAACTTGAAGCTCTTATTGCCAAAAGGATGCCAAGAGGATCTGGTAAGTATGAAGGAAAGTTGCCATTCAAATGTTTTGCTTATAATAAGATTGTTCATTTTACCTCAAGATGTCTGGAGAAGTTTTCAAAACCAAACCCTAATAGATATAAAGGTCAGAAGAAATGTTACTATATCCAATAAGCTGGAGAAGGAGTCACAGATGATGAATCTGATCATGGAGATTCCACTGAAGATGATTGGGTGTTCATTGCTATCAAAGAAGAAGATCCGGTTCAACTGAATCTACTAGCTATGCAAATGTGGAAAGTGCCTTGGCTACTCAGGTTGTTGAAAAAGATGAATGGGTGATTGATAGTGGATGTTCTCATCATATGACTAGTGATAAAAGTAATTTTGTAAGATTTGAAAATATGAAGGTGAAATTGTGAAATTTGGAGACAACTCAGCTAGTAGAATCCATGGCAGTGGATCCATCTCATTTGATGGTAAAAATAACACAAATGATGTTCTGTATGTGGAAGGTCTGAAGCATAATCTTTTAAGTGTTGGACAGTTGGTTGACAAGGGCTATGATCTCCAATTCAAGAATGGAAAATGTAGAATCTTCAAGAGCCCTGGAATTAAAGTTACATTTGGTACTCAAACTAGATTGCTTGATTTCTCAGATTGATCAGAGTTGGTTATGGCATAGGAGAATGTGTCATGTGAATTTTGATAACATTGTCAAGATAAGTTCTACTCAGGCTGTAAGAGATCTTCCAAAACTTGTGAAACCTAATAGCATGTGTAGAGAATGCCAATTGCGTAAATAGAGTAGAACTTCATTCAAGAGTAAAGAATAATCTTCAAGTGGATGATTGGAACTTGTGCATACTGATCTTTGTGGTCCTTCCAAAATTAGGAGTGTACAAGGAGATAAATATTTTATGTTACTAACTGATGATTACTCCTAGATGATGTGGGTAACCTTCTTGAAAGAAAAATTAGAAGCTCTCGACAAATTCAAAGTGTTCAAGGTCATGGTGGAGAATGAGATTGGTGTGAAGATAAAGTGTCTAAGATCCGACAGAGGTGGAGAGTTTACCTCCAATAATTTTGATACATTTTGTGAGAAGAAAGGAATAAAAAGATAGTTATCTGCTCCTAGGACTCCTCAGCAGAATGGAGTTGTGGAAAGAAAGAACAAGACCATTCAAGAAGCTGCTAGGACCATGATGATGGAAGCAAATGTTCCACAAGTCTATTGGAGAGAAGCTGTGAGTGCTATTGTCTACACTCTTAACCAGGTGCAGATCAAAGGCAATTATGGTAAGACACCTTATGAACTATGGTTTGGTCATCCTCCTACCATGAGATATTTCAAAGTTTTTGGTAGTAAATGCTATATCAAAAGAGATGAGGATCTAGGCAAGATTGATACAAGAAGTGATGAAGGAATATTTTTGGGTTACTCTACTCAAAGCAAGGCATACCGATGCTTTAACAAGAGGTTGAAAAAGATTGTTGAAAGTGATAATTTCAGAGTTGATGAGAGAAAGAAGGACAATCCAAGTCTTGTGGATATGATTCAGATGATCAAGATGAAAGTCAAAGTCAAGGAAGGCAAGTTCAAATCCAAACTCAGATCCAGACTGATCTGGAAATTTCAGAAACTCAAGAAGTTAGTGCAGATGTAGAGGAACAAATCAAGAAACAGAAGTTTAAGCAATTCCCAAAACTCCCAAGTATGTAAGGTTGAATCATCTTGAAGATCATATTATAGGAGATAGAAATAAAGGTGTTTGAACTAGGAGAAGAATTGTTGAATAACAAGAGGAGATCTGTCTGATTAACCAAAATCAGTAAGTAAAGCTTACAATGTTAAAAATTGGGTAAAAGCAATGGAAGAAGAATTAATGCAAATTGAAAAGAATCACACTTGGGATCTTGTTCCTAGACCTGAGGACAAAAATGTGATTGGAACTAAATGGGTCTTCTGAAATAAGCTAAATGAAGATGGTGAAGTTGTAAGAAACAAAGCAAGGTTGGTATGCAAAGGATATTCTCAAGTGGAATGAATTAATTTTGAAGAAACTTTTACTCCGGTGGCAAGAATAGAAGCATTCATACTATTTCTTGCATTTGTTACTTTTAAAGATTTTAAAGTTTACCAGATAGATGTCAAGTCAACATTCTTGAATCGAGAGTTAGAGGAAGAAGTCTACATTGAGCAACCGGAAGGATTTTAGTTGTCCAATCAAGGAGATATGGTTTGCAGATTGAGAAAAGCATTGTATGGGCTCAAACAAGCCCTAAGAGCCTTGTATGAAAGATTAGATAAGTATCTACTAAAACTAGGATTTAGCAAAGGCACTACTGATAGTAATCTTTACTTTAAGATTGATCATGAGCACATCTTGATTGTTGAGGTATTTGTTGATGATATCATTTTTGGTGGAAATGGAAACATGTGTAAGAAATTTGCTGATCAGATGCAAAGTGAATTTGAGATGTCCATGTTTGGTGAGATGAATTTCTTCTTAGGTCTACAAATCACTCAGTCAGATAAGGTATCTTCATATCTCAGTCTAAATATGTGAGAGAATTGTTGAAAAAGTATGGAATGGAGGATTCAAAACTAGTTAGTACTCCTATGGTAACCGGATGCAAGTTGAGTAAAGATGATGACTCCCCTAAGGCAAATTAGAAAAGGTATAGATCAATGATTGGAGGACTGCTCTATCTAACTCATACTAGACCTAACATCATGAATGCAGTTGGACTTATTGCTAGATTTCAAGCTGATCCTAGAGAATCCCATGTTGTAGCAGTCAAAAGAATTTTTAGATATCTCAAAAGAACACTTGATTATGGGTTGTGGTATCCAAAGGATAATGACTTCACTCTTCAATCATATACAGATGTTAATTGGGCAAGAGATGTGGATGATAGGAAAAGTACTAGTGGTGGTGCTTTCTTCATGGGAAGGAGATTGGTTTCTTGGTTGAGCAAAAAGTAAGAGACAATATCTTTGTCTACTGTAGAGGCAGAATATATAGCAGCAACAGGTAATTGCACTCAAGTCTTGTGGATGAAGCAAATGTTGAAGGATATCAGAATTGTGTTTGAGGAGCCTGTTACAATCTTCTGTGATAATTCAATTGCAATTAACATCTCCAAGAATCCAGTGTTGCATTCAAAGACAAAGCATATATCCATCAAGTTTCACTTTTTGAGAGAAAAGGTTAATGAGAATGAAGTTAGATTCGAGTTTGTTTCTTCAAAGGATCAGATTGTAGACATATTTACCAAGCCTTTGCCTAAAGATACTTTTGAGTATCTCAAAGAGAATCTAGGGGTTATTACCCCTCCTGATCAGAACTAAGATGCACTAGAGTGCATCAGTCTGGTGGAATTCACATTCATATCTTGTGATTTGGATTGATGTTAAGGAGATACTACTCAGGGGGAGTAGTCGGTATGCAAATTATTGAAGATCAATCTGGAACAAAGGGGGAGAAAAAATTGCAAATATGTGTGCTTTGCCATTGATGTCAAAGGGGGAGAGAAGTCATGTGAAAAACTAGTTGCTGATGAAAGGGGGAACAGTGAAGAAAGTTGTTGTAAAAGTGAAAAGAGAAAGGGGGAGAAGATCTTGTCTTGATGGTTGAATCAATTTTTCACATCACATGTTGCCATCAATGACAAAGGGGGAAATTTTTGTAAATATGTGCCTATGATGTGTTGTCATTGATGTCAACATATCCTTGTTGTCATTGGTGTCAACTGTATCCTATTTTGTTGCCTGATTGAGGAGACTGAAATGTTGAGAATATTGAGAAAATTAATGAAGATCAATGTATGCGGACCATATGGCTGTATAGAGGATTGTCTGAAGAAGCTCCAGTTAAGATTTGAGAGGTTCACATGAAGATTTGAAAAAGGTATGGCCATATGAGTAGAACCAGTTTTGAAGTACTCAGAAGAGTGAGTGACAGGAAAGTGGTCCAGATTATTCCAGAAATGTAAAATAATGATCTATAGATTTAGAGGAATGTTTTGGAAGTCAGTGTGTATCCTCAACTCAAGTGGCTCATGGTTTGGAGGCCCACAAGAAATCTTTCTAGTGTGACAGTCATGACAGATAGTATTCTTGAGGTATCAGATGAAGATGCAAGTGATTCTGATGATTTGGAGTAGTGTGGATGTTATTATTGAATTCAATGTGCTTGTGGAAGTCTCTGGATCATGTGCCTACTGTGTTGGAGGTCCGTATTGAAGATTGAGCTCATTGTTGAAGAATTATTCCTTGATGTTGTTGTTCTTCCCAGTCTTGGCCAACTGGATGATTCAAGCATGTTAGAGATGATCTAAGAACAATTCTATGGAGCGTGGCATGTTGATCGAGGAAGATTTGAGTCCCATTCATGTTTGGCTGACAAATTTGTGATTCACATTAAGTTAGATGTTTGGAGTGCCAACCTTGATGTTTATTCCAAGGTTGATGAAGCATATAAAAGAGTGTAGTTGAGTCATGGAAAATCATCCTTGTGTGAAAATAATAAAATCCAAAGAAAGGATCAGAAGCCGAGCAGAGAAGAGGAGGAGTAGAAGAACAAGAGTAGTATAGAATGAAGAGTTAGTAAAGAAGAGTTTGGGGGCAGAGCAAAAGTTTTGTGAGCATTCAATGATACTGAACCAAGCATGAAGAAGATTCTATTTATCAGTTAAATTCCTTTTGTATTAAACATAAATTCTGTAGGTAGTGACCCTCTTTAAGTAGTAAGCTCTCAGCAGTGCACTCAAAGGAAAGTGTCTTCCCATTTTCTTTTAAGTACTTTTAATAGGGTACAAATCTTGTGGCTTAACCCCCACCGTGGTTTTCCCTTAACCGGGTTTCCATGTAAAAATTTTCGTGTTATGTGTGTTCAATTTGTTTCTACTCATGTATTGTTGATTCATGCTTTAATGTTTATATCATTAATCTGATTATTAGTTGTGAAAGAAGATTAAAGGTAGAAAAGATTAAATTTGTGTGACAACTAATTCACCCCCCCTCTTAGTTAAAAAGGTGTTGCAGAGATTCCACATGGAGAATGCAAAAGCTATCAGCACACCTTTGCCTAGTCATTTGAAATTGACTAAGGAGATGTGTCCTAAGACACAAGAGGAGGAAGAAAAAATGTCCAAGATACCATATGCTTCAGCTGTAGGAAGTTTAATGTATGCCATGGTATGCACGAGACCAGATATTGCCCATGCTGTAGGAGTCATTAGCAGGTATATGAGTTATCCTGGATTAGAGCATTGGAATGCCGTAAAATGGATTCTCAGATATTTGAGAGGTACATCCAATAAACACTTATGTTTTGGGGCCTCTAATACTGATTTAGCAGGGGATATTGATACCAGGCGGAGTACTATAGGTTATGTCTTTACTGTAGGTGGGACAACAGTGAGCTAGATCTCACGATTGCAAAAGGTGGTTGCTTTATCTACCATAGATGTAGAGTATGTAGCTACAACCGAGGCAAGCAAGGAGATGATATGGCTAACCTCTTTCATGGAAGAATTGGGCAACCAACAGGCTAACAGTTCTTTGTATACAGACAGTCAGAGTGCCATACATCTTGCAAAGAATTCTGCTTTGCATTCAAAGACCAAACACATACAGTTGAGGTACCACTTTATTTAGTCGATGTTGGATAATGGACAATTAAGGCTGGAAAAGATACATACAGATGAAAATCTAGCAAATATGTTTACAAAGGCAGTGACAAGGGAGAAGCTGAGCTCCTCTTCAGCTTCGATTGGTCTTCTAGACTGAAAACAACAAAAACAGAACAACAGAGTCCAAGGTGCTTATTTCTAGTGGGAGCTGCATACACAGCGATGTCGTCTAGGCTCAGTCTCCAAGTGGGAGATTGTTTGGTGTGGAGCCTGATCAGTCTCCAAGTGGGAGATTGTTGGTAGGTGGTGACTGATCAGGAAAGTACTATAGACTAGCCATGTATCCTTGCCGGGGTTCAGGATAAGAAATCCTATTTTTTGTGACTGACATAAGAAAACCCTATTTTTGTAACTGACAAAAAGGCTTGATAAAAAGTGGCTAAGGGTTAGGGTTTTGAAATATTGTATTGTAGCATTTGCAACGGTATTGAGTTGCAGGGATTGCTAGTTGTAATCAGATTGATTTACTGGATAATAATATTGGACTCTCTGTTTGGTGGATGTAGCCTGAGTTTGGGTGAACCACGTTAAAACTTGTCTCTCATTGTTATTAATTCTGTGTATTTCCATTTTTTTGTTTAATCTTTATTTACATTTAATTGATATCTTCTATCGGCTAACCATAACACCCCTTTATCGGTAATGTTCACTTTCTGTGAACTTTTCAAAGGTTCATTATTCCACGAGTTCGCTGACCTGAAGTTTTTCCAATAAAGGGCAAGGGAGTAAAGTTTTCTCAAATTTGTTTAAGCCAAAAGAAGGATGAAGTAAGGCTTGTCGGCAAAGTGCATAAAGAGTTAACTTTACATAAGTTCAAAGTTTTAGTGGTTCGTCAATGAGGCAAATTACTGATAGAGAAGGCAAAGGAGAAGGTAGCCAAAAAAGGGAGTTCAAGAAAAGGGAAATGGGCTGACAAAGGAGATTTTGGCTAGGGCATTGAAAGTTCGCCGTAAATGGAAAATTGACTAAGTAAATAAAGAAAATGCACCTTCTATCAGAAAATCAAGCAAAGTCTAAACTTTTCACCAAGTTCAAAAATGTAAAAGTTTGCTGATGGAACATTTTTCCAATAAGGCAAAGAGAATAGTGAAGAAGCAGCAAAGTAAGAATGGTTCAGCAAAGGTAAGTTTTGCTGACATGATAGCTTGGTTCAAAAAGTTGGGATTTGACGATAAGGCAAGGATGAAGTAAGGCCAAAGGCAAAGTTCATGAAAGCAATTTTTTTCTGATAAAGGTAAAACCTAGCCCCAAGAATGGTTTGAGAAAGGATGATTTTGCCGACAAGGCAAAATAGAGTAAAAAGATGGACCAAAAATAAAGTTTAGCTAAAGTGACTTTTGTCAACAAGGGAAAAAGTGATGAAGAAAGAGGATTTCACCGATAAGGGACTTTTGCTTGTAGAAAACAAAAGAAGGCCAAGTTCAACAAAAGATGATTTTGCTAACAAAGGCAAAAGCGATGAAAAAGGCAAGTTTGGCAAAATGACTTTTTGTAGATAAAGGAGATAGAGACATGAAAAGGTTTAGAAAAGATTATTTTTTTTGATAAGGGAAATAATGAAGAAATAACCCTAGTTCAGAAAATGACAAAGTTAGCTGACTAAAAATAAGAAGATGTAGACAGTAGAATAGAATAGTTCAGAAAATGCAGATTTTACTGATAGGGCAAAATTTAGGCTAGAATTTCCAGAAAAGACAGAGTTGTAATATTTTGTAAACTTCAAATATTTAGATTTAAATATTTTAAGTGTTGAGATCTATGAAAAGGGATTTTTAGGGGAAAATATATTTGATTTTCTTCATTAGCCATTAATGCAGATCTGATTTGCTCTTAAGGAGAAGGTCTAGGTTACATAGGTCTCCTATTAGAATAAATAGTAGCCCTATTTTACCTCATCCAAGAGCTTAATCTACACCCCCTCCTGTTAACTCTCAACACACAAGTAGAGGCTTGCATATTCCTCTTTTAAATTTGTATATCCCCATTATGGTAAGGAATTTGCCTTTTGTGACCTTTAATGGAGGCATCCCTTTAGATGTGGTTGCATATAATGATATATCAGTTGTAGCCCTAAAGAGTGTTTCACCCTTTACGAGTGATGGTTCTATAACCCCCACTAAGCACATCAAAGACATAACAAGTGTGTGCTCAATCCATCATATCTAGCATGAAGATGTTGCAATCAGGCTCTTAGTTTTACCTTTTAAAGGGAGATCTCTTCAATTATTTAGGGGCTTGACCCCTGCTTCAATACATGGCTAGGACAAGCTGGGAGACAAGCTCTACAAGTAGTTTGGAGAGAGGGCAAATAATGTTTCATTGTTGGAACAACTGACTACAATCAAAAGAGCCCCAAGTGAGATGCTGGCAGATTTTAACTTCAGATTCCAGAGGACGTGGGAGAGAATTCTAGCTACCCTCATGCCATATCCACAAGGTGCTTTTTTGTATTTTTTAAGAGTTTTGAATTTGGATATTGCAGTGATGATGCAATATATGGGTGTTAAAACCCTACCTATTGGTTATGAGACAACATTAAAAATTGAAAACTGTTTAATGTAGGCTGGGAAAATTGCTCTCAAACCTCTTGTACCTCTTTTTCCAGAGTTGCCTTCATCATCCTAGCATCCCATCATTATTGCCATTCTAGAACCTAAAGTTTTATCTTCTTCCCCTTCTCAAAAGGGAAGTGACCTTGAAACCCTAGTGACCGATGTGGCCAATAAATTAAACAAAATAGATATTCAAACTACCCTGAAACCCCATCAAAATTATAATCAGGGGTAGTCATCCAATCAAAATTGGAATCAAGGTTATAATACCAACATAAATTAGAATTAGAATCAGGGTTATCAGTAGAATGGATATGAAAACTCTAACCCTACTCATTCTTTACAAATAGTCTAACCTATTCAATAGATTCTAATTATGAATCTAGTTAGGGCTTTAGTCCCTACTCAAAATAATTTGGCCCAAGAGGTAGATTGGTGCTACCCCTTCAACCAACCTCATAATCAGTCCACTTGTGTTTTTGGAGCACAAGAAAGAGCTTTAATGGTACAAACCATTCATACCCAATAGGCATCATTATTAGAGGCAACCAATAACAACCCTGAGGTATCAAATGAGGCTACCTTTGATGCTAATATGATGCTATGGACTTCAAAGGACTTTTGTGTTTTCAATCAGCCCATGGATAGTGTGATCATGTCTGTAAGTAGTATTGCAGACAATACTAGATCCAAAAAGAGGCAGTTGGAGGCTAGCCCCATGCCTACTATTTTACAAAAGGAGCCTATTTCAAAGGTGGCCAATGCTACAATTCCAATTCAGAGCAGCAAATCTACTGCTACAAAAGAAATTCCATCAGGCTTAAAAGTGCCCGAGCAAACTGTTGATCAGTTGAAAAAGGTAACATAGGTTCCCTCAATGTATAAGGTAGCCACTATTCCACTAAATATTGTGGAATAGATGAAGAAAACAAATATAAACATCTCAATGTGGGAAGTAATGTCAATCCCTTCGCAAAAGGATTTGTTACAAGAAGCCTCAAGGCATTTCCCATCAACTGAATCAACAACAATAGACTCATCAGCAAAACAGAAGGAAAAGAGACATGTCAGTCTTATACAACCAAGTGAAGGACAAGTAAGTTCAGTAAAGAAGCCATCCCCTTTCTACTTGTCTTTGACCATTGGTAAATTTTTAGTGCACAGCTGTATGATTGACAAGGGCTAGTGTTTCAATTATGCCCAAAAAGATAGCATATGCACAAGGCATCAAGTATACCCCTATTTCATCAGGAGTATTACAATTGGATGGCACCTCTGTAAACACTATAGGAGTGATCAAGGGACTAGACTTGACTCTACATGCTTGTCCAAACTTGACTTTCAATCAAGAAATTTTAGTCATTGATCTTCCTCCCTTCTTTGTCATTTTCTTGTCAATGGATTTCACTATTGAAATTAGGGCAAACAACTGAGAGGGGGGGTGAATTAGTTGTCACAAAACTTTTATCTTTTTCTACATTTAATCTTCTTTACCACTTATTAACAAATTAATGATATAACCATGAAATCATGAATCAACAACACATGAGAAGAAACATAATCAACACACATAACACCAGGATTTTTATGTGGAAACCTAGTTAAGGGAAAAACCACAGTGGGGGTTAACCCACAAGATTTATTCTCTGTTAAAAGAATAGAAAAATGTGAAGGCACTTGCTTTAAGGCACGCTACCTAGGGTTCACTGCCTATAGAAACATTCACATGATTAACACTGAAAGGTTGAACTAAGAAACAACATCTTCTTCATGCAAGGTTTAGTTCCATTAAAGCTCACAATACCTCTCCTCTAGCCCCAAACACTTCTCGCTACCTCTGCATCTTTGCTCACATTTCACCCATTTACACAACTTCATTACACTTATTTATACATGACATCGACTTTGGAATAAACATCAAAGTCAGCCAAACAATCATCTATCTAGAACATTCTCCAAGATAGGCATTACAAGCAATTACAATCACAAGACTTGACTTAAAACAAAATGCTACATGCGGACCACTCCTTTATCAACCAAACATAGCTGGGACTCAAATCTTCCTCAAACAACATGTCACACTCCATAGAACTTCCCTTAGATCATCCACAACATGCACCAAGCATCCAATCGGCCAAGACTGAAAAGAACAGCAACACCCAAGGAGAAATCTCCAACCACGAGTTCAATCCTCAATACGGACCACCAACACAATAGGCACATGATATAGAGACCACCACAAGCATAATGAAATCAACAAGAATAACTGTACCACCTCAAATCACTAGAAACACTTGCATGTTCATCTGGGAACTTAAGAACACTAACTGTCATGATTGCTACATTATAAATATTTCTTGCGGACCTCCAAACCACAAACCACTTGAGTTGAGGATACATACCAACTTCCCAAACATACCTCTAGAACTACAGACCATAATATTCCAATGAGGAGCAATCTGGACCAAATTCCTGTCACTCTATTACCTCTGAACAACTGTAAAGCCTGGTTCTACTTAAATGGCCATAACTTCACCAATCCTCCATGCAGACCTCTCAAATCTTTACTGGAACAACTTTAGACAATCTTCTACAAACCCTTTAATCTATAGACTGTGATCTTTGTCTAACTAGAAATATGGAGCAATCTACTTTGTTGAACTGCACTGTCTTCACTGTCTCTAGAAAAGAGATATGTTGACATCAATGACAACACATCATAGACACATATTTGCAACAATCTCCCCCTTTATCATTGATGGTAACTTATGATGTGAAAAACTGATCCAACCATCAAGACAATAACTACTCCCCCTTTCTCTTATCACACCTACAACCACTTTCTTCACTTCTCCCCCTTTCACCAACAACTACTCACTTCCATCCAAGTTTTTCACATGACTTCCTTCCCCTTTGACATCAATGGCAAAGGGCACATATTTGTAATCATCTCTCCTCCTTTTTGTTTCTTAGATAAAACCAAACTGAATTCCAGACTTAACATACTAACTACTTCCTCTGAGTAGCATCCCCTTAACACCAATCTGGATCACAAGATATGACTGTGAGTTCCACCAGACTGATGCACACTAGTGCACCTTAGTTATGGATAGGAGGGGTAATAACCCCTAGCTTCACTCTGAGATACTCAAAAATATCCTTAGGTAGAGGCTTAGTGAAGATATCTGCAATCTGATCCTTAGAAGAAAGAAACTCCAATCTGACTTCATTCTTATTTACTTTCTCTTTCAAAAAGTGAAACTTGATGGATATGTGCTTTGTTTTTTAATGCAACACTAGATTCTTTGAGATGTTTATTATACTTGAATTATCATAGAAGATTGTAACAGGCTCTTCAAACACAATTCTAATATCCTTCAACATTTGCTTCATCCACAAAACTTGAGTACAATTACTTGTTGCTGCTATATACTTTGCCTCTGCAGTAGACAGAGATATTGCCTCATGCTTTTTGCTCAACCAAGAAACTAATCTCTTCCCCAAGAAAAACGTACCACCACTAGTGCTCTTCCTGTCATCCACATCTCTTGCCCAATCAGCATCTGTATATGCATGAAGAGTGAAATCATCATCCTTAGGATACCATAAGCCATAATCAGATGTTCCCTTCAGAAATATAAAAAATAGTTTGACTGCTACAACATGAGATTCTCTAGGATCAACTTGAAATCTAGCAACAAGGCCAACTGCATTCATAATATTAGGTTTGGTATGAGTCAGCTAAAGCAATCCTCCAATCATTGATCTATACCTTTTTTGATCTGCCTTAGGGGAATCATCATCTTTACTCAACTTGCATCTGGTTATCATAGGAGTACTCACTGGTTTTGAATTCTCCATTCCAAACTTTTTCAACAACTCTTTTGCATACTTAGAGTGAGATATGAAGATGCCCTTATCTAACTGAATGATTTGTAGACCCAAGAAGAAATTCATTTCACCAAGCATGGACATCTCAAATTCACTTTGCATCTGATCAACAAATTTTTTACACATGCTCTCATTTCCACCAAAGATGATATCATCAACAAATACCTCAACAATCAAGATGTGTTCATGATCAATTTTGAAATAAAGATTACTGTTAGTTTTTCCTTTGCTAAAACCTAACTTTAGTAGATACTTATCTAATCTTGCATACCAAGCTCTTGGGGCTTGTTTAAGTCCATACAATGCTTTCCTCAACCTGCAGATCATATCTCCTTGATCGGACAACTGGAATCCTTCCAGTTGCTCAATGTAGATTTCTTCTTCCAAATCTCCATTTAGGAATACTGACTTGATATCCATCTAGTAAACTTTAAAATCTTTGTAAGCAACAAAGGCAAGAAATAATCTGACTGCTTTGATTCTTTCCGCCGGAGCAAAAGTTTCTTCAAAATCAATTCCCTCTACCTGAGAATATCCTTTGCACACCAATCTTGCTTTGTTAACACAACTTCACCATTTTCATTCAATTTATTCCAGAAGACCCATTTAGTTCCAATTACATTTTTGTTTTCAGGTCTAGGAACAAGATCCCAAGTATGATTCTTTTCAATTTGCATTAATTCTTCTTCCATTGCTTTTACCCAACTTTCATCATTACAAGCTTCATTCACTGACTTTGGTTCAATCTTTGAAATCAAACAATATTCTTCTTGTTCTTCAACAATTTTTCTTCTAGTTTGAACACCTTTATTTCTATCTCTTATAATCTGATCTTTAGAATGATTCAACCTTACATACCTGGGAGTTTTGGGATTTTCTTGAACTTCTAATTCTTGAACTTGTTCCTCAATATTTACACTAGCTCCTTGAGTCACTGGATTCTCTGAAGCAATATGAATCTGAGTTTGAGTTTGAACTTGTTTTCCTTTATTTGGACTTTCATTTTGATCATCTGACTCATATCCACAAGACTTGGAAGGTCTCTCCTTTCTTTCATCAACCTTGACATTAGCACTTTCAACTATCCTTTTCAATCTCTTGTTAAAGCACTAGTATGCCTTGCTTTGGTTAGAATAACCCAAAAATATTCCTTCATCACTTCTTGCATCAAACTTGCCTAGATCTTCATCTCTTTTGATATAGCATTTGCTACCAAAAATTTTGAAGTATTTCACAGTAGGAGCATTACCAAACCACAGTTCATAAGGTGTTTTACCAGTATTACCCAATTAAGAGTGTAGACAGTAGTACTCACAGCCTCTCTCCAATAGACATGTGGAACATTTTCTTCCATCATCATGGTTGTAGCAGCCTCTTGAATAGTCCAGTTCTTCCTCTCCACAACTCCATTTTGCTAAGGAGTCCTAGGAGCAGATATCTGTCTTGTTATTCCATGCTTTTAACAAAATGTATTAAACTCACCGGAGGTAAACTCTCCACCTCTGTCAGATCTCATACACTTTATCTTCAAACCAATCTCATTCTCCACCCTAACCTTGAACACCTTGAATCTTTCAAGAGCCTCTGATTTCTCTCTCAAGAAAATGACCCACATCATCTGGGAGTAATCATCAATCAGCAACATAAAGTATCTATCTCCTTGCAAACTCCTAACTCTGGCAGGACCACACACATCAGTGTGCACAAGTTCCAACAACCCACTTGAAAATTGTTCTTTACTTTTGAATGTAGTTCTACTTTGTTTTCCCAACTGACATTCCTTACACATGCTATTAGCAGGTTTCATAAGCTTTGGAAGATCTCTCACAGCCTGGGTAGTACTTATCTTGACAATATTATCAAAGTTTACATGACACATTCTCCTATGCCATAACCAACTCTGATCAATCTAAGCAATCAAACAACTTTTACCCTTACCACTTAAATGAAAGATATTACCTCTAGTCTATGTACCAGATGCAATCACAATTCTGGAGCTTCCCAAAATTTTGCATCTTCCATCCTTGAATCGGAGATCATACCCTTTGTCAACCAATTGTCCAACACTGAGAAGATTATGCTTCAACCCTTCTACATACATAACATAATTAGTGTTATTCTTACCATCAAGAGAGATGGATCCTCTGCCATGGATTCTACCAGCTGAATTGTCTCCAAACTTCACAATTCCACCATCATATCTTTCCAAACTTACAAAATTACTTTTATCACCAATCATATGATGCGAACATCCACTGTCAATCACCCATTCATCCTTTTCTTCAACCTGAGCAACTAAGGCACTTTCCACATTCACACAACTAGCAGATTAAGTAGCACTGGATCTTCTTCTTTGATAGTAATGAACACCCATTCATTTACAGAGGTACTTCCCATATCAGATTCATCTTCTATGACTCCTTCATCAACAACTTCTTGGACATAGTAACACTTCTTCTAAACCCTAGGTCTGTTAGGGTTTGGCTTTGAAACCCTCTCCGGACATCTTGAAGCAAAATGACCAATCTTATTACAAGAAAAACATTTGAAAGGCAACTTTCCTTCATACTTACCAGATCCTCTTGGTAATCTTTTGGCAATAAGGGCTTCAAGTTCTTCAAGCTCAGATTCATCTTCTTCAAGTTCCTTCCTTACCTTCTCATATCTGGTTAGTCTTCTTGAAGAGCTTTTACCTTGATCAAATCTTTGCTTCCTGGAAACACTGGCCTTAAAAGTAGATTCTGATTTAGGAAGAGAATCACCAAACTCACTCATTTCAAATGTTGAAAGCTTGCCAACCAACTGATCCCTTGTAACATTTGTAATTGTCCTGATCTCCTCAATAACAGCAACTCTATGCTTGTATGAAGTAGGTAAGGATCTAAGCACCTTGCCAACAATCTTTGATTCTTCCAGTTTTCCACCAACACACCTGATACTACACACAAGTTCATTCACCTTCTGCATGTAGGAAGTGATGTTTTCATCTTCACTCATCCTCAAACTTTTGTATCTACCCTTCAAGCTCTGTAACTTAGCACATTTGACATATGCATCACCTTCATATAGAGTTTCCAACTTCTTCCAAATTTCATGAGCAATTTGCAATTCCAAGACATTTGTCACTTTTGTATCAGTCAAGGCACTCAACAATGTTTCTTTAGCCTGAATGTTGTTTTTAGCATCTTTGATTTCATCTAGAGTTGTAGGACCATTCTTCAGAGGAATATACTCATTCTTAGTTATCAACCAATAAGGATCACCCATGCATTGCAAATGACACCCCATGCAATTCTTCCAAAGAGAGTAATTTGTTCCATCAAATCTTAGACTATCCGTCTTGTATGTTGACATCCTGGATCTCCTCAAGCTTCTTTTAGAGGAACCAGCTCTGATACAAATTGTTGAAATTAGGGCAGACAAATGAGAGGGGGGTGAATCAGTTGTCACAAAACTTTTATCTTTTGCTGCATTTAATCTTCTTTACCACTTATTAATAGATTAATGATATAACCATGACAACATGAATCAACAACACATGAGTAGAAACATAATCAACACACATAACACCAGGATTTTTACATGGAAACACAGTTAAGGGAAAAACCACGGTGGGGGTTAACCCACAAGATTTATTCTCTGTTAAAAGAATGGAAAATTGGGAAGGCACTTGCCTTCGAGTGCACTACCCAGAGTTCACTGCTCAAAGGAGGCTCACTGCCTACAAAAACATTCACATGATTAACACTGAAAAGTTAAACTGAGAAACAACATCTTCATCATGCAAGGTTCAGTTCCATTAAAGCTCACAACACCTGTGCTCTACCCCAAACACTTCTTCTCTACCTCCGCATCTTCACTCACACTTCACCCATTTACATGACTTCATTACACTTATTTATACATGACCTCGACTATGGAATGGACATCAAAGTCGGCCAAACAATCATCTATCTGGAACATTCTCCAAGATAGGCATTACAAGCAATTACAATCACAAGACTTGACTTAAAACAAAATGCTACATGCGGACCACTCCTATGTCGGCCAAACATAGCTAGGACTCAAATCTTCCTCGAACAACATGCCATTCTCCATAGAACTTCCCTTAGATCATCCACAACACGCACCAAGCTTTAAGTCGGCCAAGACTGGAAAGAATAGTGACACCTAAGGAGAAATATTCAACCACAAGCTCAATCCTCAATGCAGACCACCAACAAAATAGGCACATGAGCTAGAGACCACCACAAGCATAATGAAATCAACAAGAACAACCGCACCACCTCAAATCACCAGAAACACTTGCATTTTCATCTGGGAACTTAAGAACACTAACTGTCATGAATTTGTCACACTAGAAAGATTACTTGTGCACCTCCAAACCACAAACCAATTGAGTTGAGGATACACACCAACATCCCAAACATACCTCTAGAATTGTAGACCATAATATTCCAATGTGGAGCAATCTGGACCAAATTCCTATCACTTTGTTACATCTGAACAATTGCAAAACCCAGTTCTACTCAGATGGCCATAACTTCACCAATCCTCCATGCGAACCTCTCAAATATTAACTGGAGCAACTTTAGACAATCTTCTACAAACCCTTTAATCTGCAGACTCTGATCTTTGTCTCACTGGAAATGCAGAGCATTCTACTTTGTTGAACTGCATTGTCTTCACTGTCTCTGACAAAGAGATATGTTGACATCAATGACAACACATCATAGGCACATATTTGCAACATTCACATCCAAGGTAGGTGACTACCTTTATTTTGACTAGTCTCATATGTTATTGAGGACTAGATATGGCACAAGGTTCACCATCACAGTTGAACCAATTTCAAATTACCATGTGGAGAACTATGACCACAGCCTGGTGAACCTATATGTTATGATTTAGGGCAAGGAAATGCATGATTCAGAGTCTATTGAGGCAAAATCTACACCTCTTCCAACCCCTGATCTATTTCTTGATGAGTAGGCAAGGGATCATTGTGATTTTGATCCTTATGATACCACTGAGGTAACTAACTTGGGCATCTACATGATCCATGAAGGGGATTCTTTAGTCCCTTCTGTACTTAAACCAAATGATGACTCTAATGGCCCATGGAAAATGTTCTTTGATAGTGGAAAGAGCAAAAATGGAGTTGGCGCAAGGGTTTTATTAGTCTCTCCAACTAGTAAGAAATTGCATTTTGTTCATAGATTATATTTTTTTGCACCAACAATGTAGCAGAGTATGAGGCATTAGCTCATGGTTTGTTGATTGCTGAGAAGAGAAATATCAAACATTTGGAAATTTTTGGGGACACTAAGTTGGTAGTCAATCAAGTCAAAGAAAGATGTGCAACAAAAAACCAGCTCCTAAGAGCTTACCAGCATAGAGTTTGGGACCTGTTTGAGACTTTTTATGCTCTCAACCTACAAAGAATCCCAAAAAAATAAAATTTAGAGGCTGATCAATTGGCAATAGTGGAGGCTCAATTTTCTCCACCTATAGATTTGTTTCAAGGTCATGATCAGCATGTGAAAGTGGTAATCAACCCATCTATTCCTAATAGTGATATACATTGGCAAGTCTTTGACAGCAATGAGCAGATTTCTAGCTTTATTCAGAATGAAGTGGAATTTTCTTCCATGGTGCAACCCAGGCTACATGAGAGCTACAGTGATCACATCATCTAGCTCAAAACCAATAGGCCCATGAGTTTAGTCACCATTGAGTCCATCTTCGTCTGTGATGATGAGTTCATGGGAAGGAGAAAGAATATGACATCCAAAAGAGAAGACTACTAGAAGGTCAATTTGTCACCCAAGATAAGGAATTGCTGCTAGGAAAAGTTTGTGGTGACATAGAGCAACAAGAATTCATATAGCTGGCCCAAAAATATAGGGACATTTTGGCATGACATGAAGATTTAAAAGGTTTCAATCTAGACATGGCTCAACATGCCATCGATCTAGATCCAAATGCCAAACCGGTCCATCAGAAGCAGTGGCCCATAAACCCTAAGATTGAGTCACTTATGAGAAAGGACATGGCTAAGCTCATCCAAGAAAGGATCATCTTCCCAATTCAATATTCTACTTGGGTTGCTAATCTAGTGCCTGTGAGGAAGAAAAATGGAGAGATAAGGCTCTGTGTAGATTTCAAAGACCTGAATCATGCTTCTTTGAAAGATTACTACCCTCTACCCTCTATGGATTAAATTTTGCAAATTGTTGCAGGGGCAGAGAGGTTTTCATTATTAGATGGTTTTTTAAGCTATAACAAGATCTTTCTCAAAGAAGAAGGTAGATTTAAAACAACATTTACATCCAAATTAGGAACTATGGCATATGTAAAAATGCCTTTTGGTCTATCTAATGCTGGTGCCACTTTTCAAAGGTCAATTGATATTGCCTTCAAAGGTTTTATAAACAAGTTCATCTTGATTTGTTTGGATGACATTATAGTTTTCTCCAAGAAGGGAGAAAATCATATGGAGCATTTGGAGAAAATCTTCCAGAGATACAGAGAGTTTGAGGTGTCTCTAAACCCCAAGAAATGTATTTTTGTTGTTCCTCGAGGTAGGTTGATGGGCCATCTAGTGTCTAAGGATGGGATCTCCATAGACCCTAAAAGGACATCTGCTCTCCTTTCTCTTCCCCTGCCTACTCACAAAAAGGCTTTACAATCATTTCTAGGGTAGATCAACTTTGTTAGGAAGTTCATTCCTAACTGTGTTGGCTTGGTAAAGGCTCTAACCCTTATGCTCAAGAAAGATGCAGTCTTCAGATGGACTAAAGAAGGGAAGGATGGTTTTGAGAAAATCAAGGAAGAGATTGCCCAGGAAGCTACTCTCATGAACCCAAATTATGAGGACTTTGTCCTTTATGCACATGGAGGAGAGAACAACATTGATCTTGTTCTGATGCAACAAAATGAACAAGGAATAGAACAACCTCTAGCCTTCTTCAATCAGATCTTGAAGGGCTATGAGGTTAGATACAGCCCCATGGATAAAAATGTATTTGCCATTGTTAGAGCTTTAAAAGAATTTAGATATATGCTAGAAAATAATCATATTAAAGTTTTAGTTTCTAATCCCAGTGTGAGATTATATAATGGGGATTGAGATTAGTGAAAAGAGAGCCAGCTGGGTCACTAAGATCCTAGAGTATGATGTGATTATCAAGGCCACTAAGCTGATTAGAGGCAGAGGAATGTGTGAATAGCTAGCTCAAAATTTTGTAGATGAAGGGAGTTCATCCTACCATATGAATAATGAAGAACCTACAGCTATGCCATCAGCTGTGAGTTCTTGGACAACATACATGGCTAAATTCCTATCCACCAGTGAGTACCCCTATGAATTGGATAGAACCAAAGAAGACACTTTAGGTTGTAGTCTATCCCTTATGCTTTGGTGGATGGTGTTCTCTTCAAGAGAAATTAAGAAGGAGTCTTACTGAGGTGTATAGAAGAAGATCAAATTGATAGGCTTCTCAGTGAGTTTCATGCTGGCCCAGTTGGTGGTCATTTCTTTGCTAGAGCTACAACCATGAAATAATGAGGGCAGGTTACTTTTGGCCCACATTATTTAATGATGCCCATGTATAGGTAAGAAAGTGCAAAGAGTGTGCTCTCTTTGCTAGAAAGAAATGATTAGCAACACTTTCACTCCACCCTATTCATGCTGATAAACCCTTATCACAATGGGGATTAGATTTCATTGGCATGATAAATCCCACTTCCAGTGCTACTCACAAGTGGGTTGAATTAGTCCCACTCAAAGAAGCCACTGAGTCAGTAATCATGGATTTCTTGGAAGAAATCATGACAAGGTTTGGAGCTCCTCATACCATTATTTCTGATAATGCAAAAGCATTCACTAGTTTTAGAATTACTGATTGGGCTCTAAAGTACAATATATTCTTGAAGACTTCATCCAACTATTACCCTAAGGGTAATGGGCTGATTGAATCCACCAACAAGAACTCGATCAAAATTTTAAAAAGGACCATGGAGACAAACTAGAGGCAATGGCACGATAAGATCAAATTAGCTCTTTGGGTTGATAGGATCACATACAAGAGAGCCATTGGAAACTCTCATTTTGTTCTTTTGTATGGAAGAGGGGCTATATTGCCTATATCTTTAGAGCTTACTACATTAGAATTGGCTTAGCAATTAGAATTGGAAGGAGAAGATGCAAGGTCTGTCAAAATGGTTGAATTGACTGAACTAGAAGAACAAAGACAGTCAGCCATGAATACATTGGAAGAGCATCAAATATAGACCAAAAAGTATTTTGACAAGAAGGCCAAGGTTTAGACCTTCAATGAGGGTAATCTTGTTTTGAAATGGGATGTTGACTGATAAATCTCAAGGCCACACTAAGTTTGATGCACTTTGGATTGGGCCATATATCATCATTAGCTGCAAGCAAGCCAATGCTTTCATTCTTTCAAAGTTGGATGGTGAAGTTCTACTGATCTTAGTCAATGGGATCCATCTCAAACCTTACCATTAAGGTTGGTTTGAGATTCTATAATATTGTTTTAGTTTTATTTTCTACTTTAATTTTCCCTTTAATAAGTGCTCTTGCAAAGGATACATTGTCATTAGGAGAATGCATGTCGTGTTTCGCTTTTTGTGGTGTTGTTTTGGAGGTAGGATTTCAGTTGTTTTGACCTATTGCAATCCCCCTTTGGACTCCATGCCCAATGTATGCTTAAGGCCACTAGTCTATTTATTTAGTAGGCAAACATCCTTGAGAGGTCGCCAAAATGTTGACCTATTTTCCTCTTCCAAGAGCCAAATAGTTCACCTTAAAATCTTGTTGAAATCCCTTGAAAACTAACTCTGCAAGCCTTAAATCCTTCAAATCTCAGTATTTTCCTTGTAAAAATCCTTAAAAATTCATTAGGAGAATCCTTGCAAGAAACCTAGAAAAACCCAAAAAAATTGAAGTTTTTGCCTTTTTTTTTGCCCCCATTTTGGCCTTTATCGGTAAATTTTCAATTTCCTAAACTAACCAAAAAATGGCTAAGGCATGAGGCTCCCCTTTCCCTTTGTCGGCTAATTTGAAAAAACCTAAACTTTTCATAAGTTTGAAATGTCACAAGTTCTCCGACCGGTTGATTTGCCGACAAAGGCAGGAAGAAGTTTTCAAAAAAATGGCTAAGTAAAGGGGATCCCTTCCCCTTTATCAGCAATGTTCACTTTCCGTGAACTTTTCAGAGGTTTGTTATTCCACGAGTTCGCCAACTTGGCGTTTTGTTGATGAAGGGCGAGGGAGTAAAGTTTTTTTAAATTTGTTTAAGGAAAAAGAGGGATGAAGTAAGGCTTGTCGGCAAAGTGCATAAAGAGTGAACTTTTCATAACTTTAAAGTTTTGGCAATTTGCCAATGAGGCAAATCACCGATAGAGAAGACAAAGAAGAAGGCAGCCGAAAGAGGGAGTTCAAGAAAAGGGAAATAAGCCGATAAAGGAGATTTTGGCTAGGGCGTTGAAAGTTCTTTGTAAATGGAAAATTGACTAAGGAAAGAAAATGCCCCTTCTAGTGGTGAATCAGGCGAAGCCTGAACTTTTCACCAAGTTTAAAAATGCAAAAGTTCACCGATGGAACATTTTGCTGATAAGGCAAAGAGAATAGTGAAGAAGTAGCAAAGTAAGAATGGTTCAACAAAGGTAAGTTTTGCCAGCATGATAGCTTGGTTCAAAAAGTTAGGATTTGGTGATAAGGTAAGGATGAAGTAAGGCTAAAGGCAAAGTTCGCGAAAGTGAACTTTTGCCGATAAAGATAAAAGTTGGCCCCAAGAATGGTTCAAGAAATGATGATTTTTCCAATAAGGCAAAATAGAGTAAAAAGATGGACCAAAACTAAATTTTGGCCAAAGTGACTTTTGTTGACAAGGAAAAAAGTGACGAAGAAAGAGGATTTCGTCGATAAGGGACTTTTGCCAATAGAAAAGAAAAGAAGGCCAAGTTCAGCAAAAGATGATTTTACCGACAAAGGCAAAAGCAATGGAAAAGGCAAAGTTTGGCAAAATGACTTTTTGCCAATGAAGGAGATAGAGATATGAAAAGGTTCACAAAAGATGATTTTTGCGGATAAGGAAAAAATAAAGAGCAAAGGATGAAGCAAGGATAGTTCAAAAGATGGAATTTTTGCTAATAAGGGCAAAAATGAATAAATAACCCTGGTTTAGAAAATGACAAAGTTGCCGATTGAAAATAAGAAGATGCAGAGAGCAAAACAAAATGTTTCAGAAAATGCAGACTTTACCGATATGGCAAAATTTAGGCCAAAATTTCTAGAAAAGACTAAAATAAGAAAATACAAAATTGTAATATATTGTAAACTTAAAATATTTAGATTTAAATATTTGAAGTGTTGTAATATCTCTATGAAAAGGGATTTTGGAGGGAAAATGTATTTGATTTTCTTCATCAACCATTAATGCTGATCTGATCTGCTCAACTACTCCATTTTAGATATTTTTGCATTAATTGTTGCAGGTTGATGAATCGTCTGTTTTCATTATAGACACAAATATCTGCTCATCTACTCCATGATCCAAGAAAATTTTCTGCATTGAATTCTTGTAGATAGACATTCCCTTTGGCAGGGATATTTTTTGACAGGCCCATGAGGGTGAATTTATTATGAAATGACTAAGGTCAATATAATCAAATGCTATATATGCATATCTGAAAGATGTAATGAGGGTTGAAAAATAGTTGCAAGATAGTTAAATTTCTTGTTTTCTTTTGTATTTTCAAACAGAGCCCTCTATTGTAACCTTGCCTTTTTGATGCAATACACACTGTGTAAATTGGGATTGATTTGTATGTGAATTCTTTATTCCTTACAATTATGTTTTTCTTCTTATGTCTATTAGAATCATCTAGATCTGTGTAAGTTTATCAGTTGTATTTCTTTATTTTGTTCATTTTCAGTTCAGTGAGAGCTCCGTATTCAAACCTAGTGTATCACCTCCATCGTTTTACAGTTTTATACCTCTTTCTCTTTCCTAAATGGTGGATAGATTAGGTTTAGTCTTAGGAATAGCTAAATCTCACATTTATTGAAGGAACCAAACTCTCTTTAGAGATTTGACCTCCTTGTAGGGTCCCACACCTAGAGGTCATCTCAATGTTTCATTGGATTGTTGAAGACCGTTAAACCTCTCCAACATAGGGTGCAAATCCATGTGACAACAGAAAGTAAAGTTGACTTGGATGTTGCACCCTTGGGAACCTATGACATCATAATTGGGATAAATTGGTTAACTAATCATAAGGTCGCCATAGATTGTTATAACAAGGTAATGGATTGTGTACATGATAAGGGCAATAAAGTTAGAATACAAGAGATTTATAAGCCTATACTAGTAGAGATCATTTCTGTAATGTAATTAAAGAAGGCAAGGTATAAATGAGAGAATCAAATATTCCTAGTATCTTGGGATGAAAAGGAAGAAGAGAAAGAAGCCCCTATGTTTCTTTGGTACTATCAAGATGTGTTTCTTGAAGAACTACCAAGTTTACCTCCAAAAAGGGAGTTTGATTTTTCAATTGAAAAACTTCCTAGAACCACACCTATATCGAAAGCCCCATATAATATGAATCCATAGAGCTCCAAGAGTTGAAAATACATTAGAAAGAGTTGTTAGAGAAAGGGTTGATAATACCTAGCGTGTCATCTTGGGGTGCACCGATCTTGTTTGTCAAGAAGAAGGTTGGGACACTTAAGGTTATGTATTGATTACAGGATGTTGAATAAAGCAACCATGAGTAATAGATATCCTTTGCCTCGCATTGATGACCTATTTGACCAAATGAAGGGAGCCTCAATATTCTCCAAAATTGATATTTAATCTAGTTATCATCAGTTAAGGATAAAGGAAGAGGACATCCTGAAAATAGCATTCGGAACTAGGTATGGCCACTATGAATTCACTATAGTTCCATTTGGGTTAACCAATGCTCTAGCTATCTTTATGAATCTAATGAATAGTGTATTCCATGATTTCTTGGATAAATTTGTAATTGTTTTTCTGGATGACATTCTAATCTATTCCAAGGATGAAGAGGAACACTTAACTCACCTTCAGGCAGTTCTACAAAGGTTACGTAAGCACAAGTTGTTTGGAAAGTTATCCAAATGTTCCTTCTTTGAAAGGAAGGTCCACTATTTGGGGCATATCATTTTAGTTGAGGGTATAGCAGTAGATCCTGATAAAATAAAATCCATCACTAAATGACCTATACCTTAAAAGGTGACTGAAGTAAGGATTTTATGGGGTTACCAAGTTACTATAGGAGGTTTTTGAAGGCTTTTTCAAGGATATCTAACCAGATTACTTCTTTGTAGAAGAAAAACAAAAAAGTTCTATTTGGACTGAGTAGTGCGATATAGCATTCCAGGTATTGAAGGAAAGGTTAACATCATCCCCAATTTTGAAGGTGCCTGACCCTAATGATCACTTTACAATGGTAACTGATGCATCCATAGAAGGGCTAGGAGGAGTTCTTTTCCAAGGAGTAGTGGCTTATGAGTCATGAAAAATTGAAAATTCATGAAGCCAATTATGCTTCTCATTACCTTGAGCTTGCAACCATAGTCTATGTTTTGTAAAAATGGAGGCAATTCCTATTGGGAAAACCTTTTGACCTTAAAATAGACCATCAAGAGATAAAATACATCTTTACTCAACCTCATTTAATGCAAGACAATGAAGGTGTCTAGAATTCCTAAGTGAGTATGATTTTGAAATTGAATATATCAAGGGTAAGGAAAATAGGGTGGCCGATGCTCTTAGCAGGATAAGGCATATAATAGCCATATCAAATTTGCACATAGATCTAAAACAACAAGTACTCTCTGAGAAGAAACATGATCCATGGTATACTCAGGTTAATACATCTCTTGCTAATGCCTCTATGGAGCCTAAGTATTTGGGCTACACTTTTAATTTTGATGAAATAATGAGGTACCAAGGAAGAATATATGTTCCTAATCATAAGGAACTAAGGAATATGAACCTAACAGGGGTGCATAATACTCCATACTCAGGGCATCCAAGGATAAATAAGATGTATACAGATCTCAAGAAGTCATATTTTTGGTCGGGAATGAGATATAGTCACCAAATTTCTAGAGTGTCAAAGAATTAAAGCAGAGCATGTACATCTAGCAAGACTTCTTTATCCACATGATGTACCATGCTATAAATGGCAAGTCATAGGTATGGATTTTGTTCAGAGTTTACCAATGACCTCTCATATGCATAAGTGTATTTTGGTAGTAGTGGATAAACTCACTAAGGTGTCACACTTTATCCCTAGAAACCTGATCGATGATGCTCCTACAATAGCCAAGAGGTTCATAAAAGAAAATTTCAAGTTACATTGAATCCCTGAGAAAATCATATCAAATAGAGATGCAAAGTTCACTTCTAGATTCTGAACCACATTACAAACTGCATTAGGAACTCAATTGAACTTCAGCACAACCTATCACCCTGAGACAGATGGTCAGACAGAAAGAACTAATCAAATTCTAGAAGACCTCCTTCATATGTATTGCATGGATCAATAGACCAAATGGGAGGAATACTTTCCATTAGTTGAGCTCACCTACAACAACTCCTTTCAGTCAGCTATAGGTATGGTACCCTTCAAAGCTCTCTTCAGGAGACAATGTCGAACACCTTTGAGTTTGGATAAACTAGAGGATAGGATTCTAATTGGTCTCGAAATGTTGAAGGATATGGATACCCAGGTACAACTTATCTGACAAAGATTAAAGGACACATCGGATCACTAGAAAAGTTATACAAATAAGAATAGGACACCAAGGAGATTCCAAGGTGGTGAGAAGGTTTTTCTCAAAGTTTGACCTCATAAAAGTTCCATCTCTTTTGGGAGAAAGTCTAAACTAGCTCCTCGTTTTGTCGAGCCTTTTGAAGTGCTTGAAAAAATCAATCCTATAGCTTATCATTTGGCCTTGCCTTAAACACTGAGCTAAATTCATGATGTGTTCCATGTGTCCTTGCTAAAAAAGTACATACATGATCCTAAACATATTCTTAATTGGAATGCCCTGTAGGTGGAGGAACCCGGAACAATAACAATTAAGCCATGTAGAATCATAGGGAGATGCTAGCTCTAGCTTCGCATTAGGATGGTGGACCAATCTAAGGTTTAGTGGGATCAGTATTCACCTGAAAATGCTACGTAGGAGGATACTGTGGAAATCCAACAACTTTAACCTCATTTATCTTGAAAACTTTAGTTAACCTATGAACTCGACAAACTTCCAATTTTTTCTTGAAAACAATTATGTTTGGATGGAACTTTTGATCTTTCCACCTAATATAAAACTCCTTAATCCATGTTGCACATGATGAATTTTAATGAATATTTAATGTTTTACTAACAAACGCTAGATTTTTTTATGGTATTGAAAATGTATATGCATATTGTCAACCCATCTAAGCCTCGTTTGCATTGGGATGATGCAAAGGCTTGGGGGGGAGGATGTCATGGTTGTCATTAATTGGAACTTATATCTCTGAGATGTTTTGTTAGAATTATCATTTCTTCTCACATGTTAGTGTATCGACTCTTATGATTACCTTCTATAAACTCCTGGTTATTTTGTATTACATATCCACATTGGGTGAATGATCTATAATAGAAAGATTTGTAGGTAATTAGGAGTAGGAAAATGTAAATGTTATCACTCAGATTATTCTAACTCTTATGGCTTCAATATATGCGAGATTTTTAGTGTACGTGAAATTTTATGTTTATGTATAGTTTGTCAAAAAAATGGTTTGATTGAAACTTAATTGGATTAGACCCCTCTAAGAATTGGGGCATATCTTTTTTTACAACTATTATGTCAAAAATTGTACTCCTACATGGATTAGCAAAATTTTGCATAGTTTAGCTCCTCTTATTTGGTGTACTCTTACCCTTTTTGTTTTTGGGCTACCTAAACCTTGATTGATCTATACCTCACTGAAGAAATGTCATATTCTGAAGCAAGAACTGACAAAACATGAAAACAAACTTTGGAGTCTAGACATTCTAGACCTTAAGTGAAAACTAGGGTCTAGACTAGGGCTCCTGTACCCTAGTCCTACCCTATTTTGGGGGGTCTTAAATTTTAGGGTGGTGTCGACTTACCCCATGCACCTTGAGATTTTGATTTTAAAATTTGCTTTTCATGCGATCTTTGTACATTATTTCAAATATTGAAATTTCTAAGGTTTGGTATTTAAAGAGAATTGAAAATTGTTTTATCACACACAATCTATATGCAAGCTTACTATGCCAAAATTCTACCACTATTACCATTGAAGATCAGCAATTTGTTGAAGCTCTTTGAAGATACTAATATTTTCTATCATGGAGATATTCGGTGGAGATTAGGAATCAAGATATTGAGTCTATCTTGCCCTTCCTAGGGTTTTGTCAAGCCCTTTGTATGATCGGGAGAAGGGTTGAAGCCTCCAACTTGAGCCCGGGAGTCCTCCGCGGATATGGTTGTATCACCTTCTTGTTGTTGCAGTATGGGCCTAACCAGAGTTGTCATTGATGTCAACATACTCATGTTGCATTAATGAGAAGGATTAGATGAGCTGTGTGCTAATGATATTGAGAAAATTAGTCTCAATCAGGAATAGTGAAGAATAGTGATGACAAGAAGGTAAAAGTCCTTAATAGGTTGAGGATCAGAGGATACGATTTAAAGGGTTTATAGATATAAGTCTTGAGATGCTCTAATCAAGTTTTCAGAGGTCCACTTGAAGATCTAAAGAAGTTATGGTTGCTCAAGTAGAACCAGTTCTAGCAGATGTTCAGAGGTGACAGAGTGTCATAGATAGGTCCGGTGAGATCCAGAATTTCATTATCCCATTCTACGGATTTGAGGGAGTGTTGAGGATGTCCCTGTGAAGTATCAAATAGATTGGTTTGTGGTTTGAAGGTCTGGAAGAGACTATTCATTTGTGACAGTAATGACAGACTGTGTTCTTGAAGCTCCGGATGAAGGAGAGAAGAATTCATGTAGGATGATGAAGTGCGGATGTTCTTGGTGATTCAGGGAAGGTTATGATGATCGTTGAATCATGTCCAGTTCATGTTGGTGGTCCGCATTGAAGTTAGAGTTTGCATTTGAAGAGTAACAACCGGATATTGGTGTTCTTCTTGAGACTGGCCAACCGGATGTATTACACATCTTGCGGATGTTCTTGTAGGTGTTTGCTGACTTAGATGATTGTTCCTAAGTCGATGCCTTGTATAAATAAGGGATTGTGAAGTCATTTTGAAGTGTGCCTTGTGGTGATGAGTGTGTGGTAGCGAGGAGAAGTGTGAAAGATAGAGCAGAAGTATTGGGCTTAAATGGAACTGATTCAAGCATGGTGAAGATGCTATTCTCCAGTTCATGAAGGTGATACTTATTTCTTTGTAGACAGTGTGTCTCTTGTAGGCAATAAGCCTCTTGTGAGCAGTGTGCTCAGGCAGTGAGCCCTAATTGGCATGTGCCATTTGTTCTTTTTATTCTTCTAACAAAGAATACATTCTTGGGTTAATCACCCCGTGGTTTTTCCCTTAACCAAGTTTTCCACATCAAAATCTTGGTGTCTTATGTGTTGATATGTTTCTGCTTTTGATTTGAATGCATTATGGTTTATGATTAATATTCTGCTAATCACTAAAGAAGATTCAAGTGTTTAATTTGAGAAAGTTTTGCACAACTGATTCACCCCCCCTCTTAGTTGTGTGCCCTAAGTCTAACAATTGGTATCAGAGCTAAGTTCCTCTAAAAGGAGCTTAACCACTTGAGGAAATCTAGGATGTCGTCATACAAGAAGGATAGTCCGAAGTTTGATGGAACCAACTTTGCTCTTTGGAAAGGTCGCATGAAATGTCACTTGTAGTGTATGGGAATGGTGTACTGGTCCATGGTCACAAAAGCGTATGTACCTCCACAGGGTGGTCCGACAACCCTAAATGAAATCACAGATGCTAAAAACAATCTGCAGACCAAAGAGGCTCTTCTAAGCACATTAGCTGACTCAAAGCTCTCAAATGTTATTGACCTACCAACTGCCTATGAGATCTGGATTAAATTGGAACTTTTGCATGAAGGAGACAAGTATGTTAAATGTGCAAGGTTACAGAGTCTAAAAGGAAAATTTGAAAAACTAAAGATGAGAGATGATGAAAATATCACCACTTTTATGCCAAGAGTGAATGAGCTGGTTTGTGGAATTAGAAATTCTGGTGGAGTCTTGGATGAAAATGAGATTGTTGGTAAAATTCTTAGATCCCTTCTTGCCTCTTACAAAATCAAGGTTGCTGCCATTGATGAATTCAGAGCCCATACAACTATCACAAGAGACCAATTGGCTAGCAAACTGGTTGCTTTTGAAATGACTGAGTTTGGAGATGATGCCCCCAAAACTTAATCTGCATTCAAAGCTAGTGCCTCTGTGAAAGGTAAGCAAGGATTTGATCCAGGAGAGAACTCATCAAGGAAACTGTCATGGTATGAAAAAGCAAGAAAAGACCTAGAAGAAGAAGAAGTAGAAATTTCTCAACTTGAAGCCCTCATTGTAAAGAGACTGCCAAGAGGATCCAGTAAGTATGAAGGAAAATTGCCTTTTAAGTGTTTTAATTGCAATAAGATTCGTCATTTTGCCTCAAGATGTCTGGAAAGATTTTCAAAGCTAAATCATAAAGATCAAGGTTCCAAAAGAATTGTTACTATGTTCATGAAGAAGATGATAATGAAGGAGTAACAGATGATGAATCAGAGACAGGAAACAAATGCGGAAGTGAATGGGTGTTTATTGCCATCAAGGAAGAAGAACCAATATCCTCTGTATCTATCGATCATAAAGTTGTAGAAATAGCTCTGGCTGCCCAAGTTGAAGAAAAGAATGATTGGGTCATTGAGAGTGGTTGCTCTCACCACATGACAGGTGACAAAAATAAGTTCATAGACTTGGAAAGGTATGAAGGAGGAGTGGTGAAGTTTGGTGATAATTCTGCTGGTAGAATCAGAGGAAGAGGAACTATTTCTTCTGATGGAAGAAACAAAACTGGTAATGTACTGTATGTTGAAGGTTTGAAGCACAATCTTCTCAGTGTTGGACAGTTGGTGGACAAAGGCTATGATCTCCGATTCAAGGATGGAAAATGTAAAATCTTTGAAAGATTCAAAACAGAGATTGCATCCGGTGCTCAAACTAAAGGTAATATCTTCCACTTGGTTGGTATTGGTAAAAGCTACTTATTTGTTCAAGTTGATCAGAGTTGGTTATGGCATAGAAGGATGTGTCATGTAAATTTTGTTAATATCATCAACATAAGCAATACTCAGGCTGTAAGAGATCTTCCAAAATTGATGAAACCTACTAACAGCTTGTGCAAGGAATGTCAGTTGGGTAAGCTAAGCAGAGTCACATTCAAAAGTAAGGAACTGTCTTCTACCGGATTATTGGACTTAGTTCACACTGATCTTTGTGGTCTGGTAAGAACCAGAAGTATTCAAGGTGATAAATACTTCATGCTGCTAATAGATGACTATTCCCAGATGATGTGGGTAACCTTTCTAAAGGAGAAATCAGAAGCTGTTGAGAAATTCAAAATATTCAAGGCTATGGTAGAGAATGAAACAGGAATAAACTTGAAATGTCTGAGGTCTGATAGAGGTGGAGAATTCGCATCTGGTGAGTTCATAGAAATCTGTGAGAAACATGGAATTAAGAGACAGTTGTCTGATCCAAGGACTCCACAGTAGAATGGAGTAGTGGAGAGAAAGAACTAGACCATCCAGGAAGCATCTAGGGCCATGATGATGGAAGCAAATGTTCCTCAGATCTATTGGAGAGAAGTTGTCAGCACTGCAGTCTATACTCTTAATCAAGTTCAAATCAGAAGCAATACCGATAAGACCCCTTATGAACTCTGGTTTGGCATTACTCCCACTGTAAGATATTTTAGAGTCTTTGGTAGCAAATGTTACATCAAAAGAGATGAAGATTTAGGCAAGTTTGATGCTAGAAGTGATGAAGGAATATTCTTGGGTTACTCTACTCAAAGCAAAGCATACCGGTGTTATAACAAGAGACTAAGAAAGATGATAGAAAGTACAAATGTGAAGGTTGATGAGGGAATAGAGAAACCCTCAAGGTTTTATGAATATGAGGAAGATGATCAGAATGGTGTTCTGGTTCAAGGAGGTCAATCCTCTTCTGAAAGTCAGATTCAGACTAATCCAGTAAATCAGGAAGAAGTGATAGGTCTGAATGAGCCTGATCAAGAAGCAGAAGTGTAAGAAACTCCCAAAGTTCCAAGGTATGTAAGACTGAACCACTCTAAAGATCAGATCATAGGTGACAAAAGCAAAGGTGTGCAAACTAGAAGGAAAATTGCTCAAAATTTAGATAAATATTGTCTGATTTCAAAGATTAAACCTAAGACAATAAATGAAGCCTGCAATGATGAAAACTGGACCAAAGCAATGGAGGAAGAGTTGATGCAAATTGAGAAAAATCACACTTGGGATCTTGTTCCCAGACCTAGAAACAAGAATGTGATTGGAACCAAATGGGTCTTCCAGAACAAACTAAATGAAGTTGGTGAAGTAATCAGAAATAAAGCCAGATTGGTCTGCAAAGGCTACTCTCAAATAGAAGGGATTGATTTTTAAGAAACCTTTGCTCCAGTGGCAAGAATTGAAGTAGTTAGATTATTTCATACATTTTATGCCTTCAAGGATTTCAAGGTGTATTAGATGGATGTCAAGTCTACCTTCTTGAATGGTGACTTAGAAGAAGAAGTGTACATTGAACAACCGGATGGTTTTCAATTATCTGAGCATGGTGATATGGTCTACAAATTGAAGAAGGCACTGTATGGACTAAAGCAAGCCCCAAGAGCCTGGTATGAAAGATTGGACAAACATCTTTTGAAGATTGGTTTCAACAAAGGTACTGCTAATAGTAACCTATATTTCAAAATTGATCATGAAAACATCTTGATTGTTGAAGTATTTGTTGATGATATCATCTTTGGAGGAAGAGACAGTATGTGTAAAACCTTTGCAAATCAAATGAAAAGTGAGCTTGAGATGTCAATGCTCAGTGAAATGAATTTCTTCTTGGGTCTGCAAATTACTCAGACAAAGAAAGGAATCTTTATTTCTCAGACCAAATATGTGAAAGAATTGTTGAGGAAATTTAAAATGGAAGATTCAAAGCCAATGAACACTCCTGTGGCAACCGGATGTAAGTTGAGCAAAGATGATGACTCCCCTCAGGTAGATCAAACAAAGTACAGATCAATGATTGGAGGATTATTGTATCTCACTCAAACTAGACCAGATATAATGTAGGTTGTTGGTCTTGTTGTGAGATTTTAGGCTGATCCCAGAGAATCTCATGTCATGGCAATTGAGAGGATTTTTAGGTACCTAAAAGGAACGGTTGAGTATGGTTTGTGGTATTCTAGAGATCATAATTTTTCTCTTCATGCATATACAGATGCAGACTAGGTAGGAGATGTGGATGACAAGAAGAGTACCTATGGTGGAGCATTCTTTTTAGGAATAAGATTGGTTTCTTGTATAAGTAAGTAACAAGAGGCAATATCCCTGTCTACAACTGAAGCAGAATACATTGCAACAGCAGGTAGTTGCACTCAAGTTTTGTGGATGAAGCAGATGCTAAGAGATATTAAAGTAGAATATGAGGAGCCTATCACAATTTTCTGTGATAATTCAAGTGCAATAAATATTTCTAAGAATCTAGTGTTGCATTCTAAGACTAAGCATATATCTATCAAGTTTCACTTTTTGAGAGAGCAAGTGAACAAGGATGAAGTCAGATTGGAGTATGTGCCCTCCAAGGATCAAATTACAGATATCTTTACTAAACCTCTTCCCAAGGACTCTTTTGAGTATCTCAGGGAGAAGTTAGGGGTTATTACCCCTCCGGTGAAGAACTAGTATGCACTAATGTGCATCAATCCGGTGGATATCACAGTCATATCTTGTGATCCAGATTGATGATAGGGAGCTGCTACTCAGGGGGAGCAGCTGGTATGTTATGAAGTAATGGAGTTGCAAGTATGAGCCCTTTTCCATTGATGTCAAAGGGGGAGAGAAGACATGTGAAAAATAAGTGGTTGCTGATCAAAGTGGGAGCAATAAAGGAAGAGAAGACATGTGAATAGTTGTTTCTGTTAGGGGGAGTTGTGACAGCAAGGAGAAGTTCTTGTCTTGATGGTTTTTCACATCATATGTTGCCATCAATGACAAAGGGGGAGATTGTTGCAAGTATGGGCCTAACCGGTATTGTCATTGATGTCAACATACTCATGTTGCATTAATGAGAAGGATTAGATGAGCTGTGTGCTGAGGATATTGAGAAAATTAGTCTCAATCAAGAACAGTGAAGAACAGTGATGACAAGAAGGTAAAAGTCCTCAATAGGTTGAGGATCAGAGGATGCGGTTTAAAGGGTTTGTAGATATAAGTCTTGAGATGCTCGAGTCATGTTTTCAGAGGTCCGCATGAAGATCTAAAGAAGTTATGGTCGCTCAAGTAGAACCGGTTCTGGCAGGTGTTCAGAGGTGACAGAGTGTCACAGATAGGTCCGGTGAGATCTAGAATTTCATTATCCTGTTCTGCAGATTTGAGGGAGTGTTGAAGACATCCCTGTGAAGTATCAAATAGATTGGTTCATGGTTTGAAGGTCTGGAAGAGACTATTCATTTGTGACAGTAATGACAGACTGTGTTCTTGAAGCTCTGGATGAAGGAGAGAAGAATTCCTATAGGATGATGAAGTGCGGATGTTCTTGATGATTCAGGGAAGGTTATGATGATTGTTGAATCATGTCCAGTTCATGTTATTGGTCCACATTGAAGTTAGAGTTTGCATTTGAAGAATAACCACTGGATATTGGTGTTCTTCTTGAGACTGGCCAACCGGATGTTCTTGTAGGTGTTTGCCGACTTAGATGATTGTTCCTAAGTCAATGCCTTATACAAATAAGGGAATGTGAAGTCATTTTGAAGTGTGCCTTGTGGTGATGAGTGTGTGGTAGCGAGGACAAGTGCAAAAGGCAAAGTAGAAGTATTGGGCTTAAATGGAACTGATTCAAGCATGGTGAAGATGCTATTCTCTAGTTTATGAAGGTGATACTTATTTCTTTGTAGACAGCGTGTCTCTTGTAGGCAGTGAGCCTCTTGTGAGTAGTGTGCTCGGGCAGTGAGCCCTAATTGGCATGTGCCATTTGTTCTTGCTATTCTTCTAACAGAGAATACATTCTTGGGTTAATCACCCCATGGTTTTTCCCTTAATCGGGTTTTCCACATCAAAATCTTGGTGTCTTCTGTGTTGATATGTTTTTGCTTTTGATTTGAATGCATTATGGTTCATGATTAATATTCTGCTAATCACTAGAGAAGATTCAAGTGTTTAATTTGAGAAAGTTTCGCACAACTGATTCACCCCCCTCTCAATTGTGTGCCCTAAGTCTAACACTTGTTATACAAGTCTTCATTGCTATCATCTCCTTTAGGTGAAGTTGTTGTTGTGTCCTTGAGTGAAACATTGTGTTGATCTATTCTTGATGCTTGAGTCATCTAGGGTTTTATATTTCTGCATACACATGATCTATGAGCACACACATCTGCAGATCTTTATCATTGGCTATTGTTGAGGTAGAAATACCAAAGATGGGGTTTGACAAAGGCAACCTCCTATATAGCTACAACCATCTTTCTCCTCCTTTTGTATGTGCAATTCATAATCGAAAAGATCTAGTGAAAAGGAGCAGAAGGTGAACAAGTATTACAAATACAGTCATCACAGAACCTTGAGTTCCATCATTGTGAAATATTTAGGACTACGAGATGGGCACCCTAGTCTAACTGGGCTTTATTTCTAGGATTTGGAACCCTTAAGAGATACTTTGATATCAAGTACAAAAGATTTCAGCAATCAAAAGCTTTTAGGACTCTGGGGTGGGCACCCTTGTCCAACAGGTCCTTAATTTCTGGGTACAAGCTCTATGTAATCTCTGCTTTGCATTTATGTAGTCTCCTTGTTAGTTTCTATGTCAGAAATTAGTCTATCATTGCATATCTTACAATTAGGGTTTCATGCTATTTGGTTGCTTGAAGCTTGTAAAGACCTAATTAGGACATCTATTCAATCAAAGAAAGCATAAAAAGGACATGGGAATCAGTAACTTGATCCTTCATAGCGAGAAAGCTCAGTTCCTATTTTGTAATGTTATGTGAGTGAAAGAGAGGCTTGATTTGGTTTATACAAACCATCTTTTCCCTAATTTTACCACTTAACATTTTAGTGAACCCAACTTTTAAAGAATTTGCATCCTTTTTACATCAAATCTGAAATAGTTTGCTGTCCTAAATCAGATTTAGATTGTAAACCCTATTTTTATGAAAAGTGTGTGCATTGAATCTTGATTGATATCTTTAACTTTTCATTAAAAGAGTTTGAAATTATAACTTTGTGACTTGCATAGTGATATCTTGTTTCATTTTTGTAAAGTTTATGCTATCTTGTTTACATTCAAGTCTTGGGTTAATTAGAACATGTTATACTGTTGGATTACTTTTTACAAGACTTCAATGCATATAATGATTTGTTTAGTTGTGATGACTTCAATATGTTAGATGAAGCCCTTGAGGACTTTATCTCGATTGAATATTTTACTATGACTCCTAAACCATCATTGTTTCAAAGAATAGTAAATGCAATCTATGTTCCTAAACATCAAGAAGAACCTGTGAAGCCAAAAATAGTAGTGAACCTATGTTTAAATGTGGCTTAGACATAATCTAAACTAGTGCTTACTGTTAGAGGTATTCGGCCTTCTTCTCGACCTCCTAATTACATCTATAACTATGCTAAACAAATAACACATCGAAGTCAACAAGACAAATTGCAACAACCTAGTCATATTGTGGTTGCTCATACATACAACACATGGAATAACAAAGTAAACAAAAATCAAACATTCTGATATCTTTACTAGCTTCTCAACCTGTGCCTCCTCAAGCACCTCATTTAACACATAAAGTTCGTCAAGATTATGATCTTGTTGAGCAGTTTCATGCTACTCCTGCTAAGATTTTTCTTTAGGAACTTATACAAACTTCTCCTACACACCATGGAATGCTCCAAGAAGATTTACAAAAGGTGATTATACCACCTACTATTAATCTAAATGATGTAGCATCTCTTTTAGACTATATGCATGTGACAAAAATAGACATTTTGTTTTAGCAACATGAGTTGCCTTCTATTGAAGTTCAAAATCAATATGATCCTTTAATTATCTTCATCACAATAAAGAAGAAATTGATCAAGTGAGTTATGATTGATAATGGATTGGCTCTTAATGTTTGTGGTATTAATTTGTTACATAAGATTAATATTGATACTTCTTTAATTAAACTAGATAGAATTAGCATTCGTGTCTTTGATAATGTTGGAAGACAATCTATAGGCACTATAACTTTACCTGTATAAGTTGGGCCTATGACTTTGTCTACTTTGATTCATGTCATGCCTGGTTCTTTATCATACAACATGATTCTTGGTAGACCTTGGATTCATGCATTGGGGGTAGTTCCATCTGCCCTTCATCATTCAATCAAGTTTGTTTATGCAAATAAACTTCATACCATTGAAGTTGATCTAGAACCAGATAGTTGTTTACATATTGAAATGCAAAAATAAGTTGTTCATCATAAGATTCTAAATAACTTGAAGGTTGATAAATCAACTCCTCTTTCCACAAGTAATGTTGTACAAGAGTCTCAATAGTCAAATACATTCCTTGGTGATGATTGGGGTTCATTAGACTTCACTTCTGCCTCTATGGGAGAATACAAACTTAACAACCCTAATCCTAAAACTTCAAATGTTGCATTGATTTCATCTAAGAACTCTATTTAGAAACCTAAAGTTTCTTTAGTAACAAACATAGACAAGACTCTTACTTACACTACAAACTATGAGACCTATGAGGCTCCACCTTCTTCTAAAGAGATGGCCTCCCTTTATGGTCAGGGATTTCAGATTCTCTATAAGAATTGTGACTATGTAGGTAATGGTTGCGGTTTTAATCAACAAGGAATTCGAGTACCTATAGAAGCTACTTCACAACACTACTCAAGTGGCATTGGATACAATCCTTTCAAGGAAACCAAATCCCGAAGATGTCCTAATCTTAATGTGAACACAATATCAACACTCAACTTGATATTTCTTGAGATGCTAGACACAAATTGTCCTTCAGAAGATATTCCTTTAGATACCTTTTTGACATATGAATCAATCATTAAATTCTTGGGAGCTTATGACAATGTTCCTCGTTATCATCACAAGCATGGATTGCCTTATCATTTAAATACTGATTCATACTTTGGAAAATCCATTGACTTGGTAAACATTACTAGTGAAGAGTCTAAAGAATCGTTACAATAACCCAATCTCATAGACCACAGTACTTTACTTAATGGAAAGATTGTCGAAGTTTTATGAAAAAAGATAATACTAAAAAAGTTATTCCTATAGGTGATTGTTTAAATACGGAAGAAAAAAAAGATATGACCAAGCTTTTACATGAATTTAAAGAATTATTTGCTTGGAATTATTTAGATATGTATAGCATTGATCCTAAGATTGTAAGACATAATATTGTATTACACTCTGATGCTAAGTTGTTTAAACAGAAGATCCGTAAGATGAATCCTAAGGTTGCATTGTTAGTTAAAGTTGAGATAGAAAAACTTTTACAAGATGGTTTTATTTGCTTTATTGATTACTCACCTTGGATTTTGAACATTGTGGTTGTTGCTAAACTTGATAACCATATTTGAATGTGCACTATCTTTTGACACTTAAATCTTTCTTCTTTCAAAGATGATTTCCCTCTTCCAAATATTGATATGATTGTTGATTCAATGGCTGGCCATGAATTACTTTCCTTCATGGATGGTTTTTTAGGATATAATCAAATTTTCATCAACCCTCAAGATCAATATAAGACAACTTTTATAACCCCGTGGGGAACATTTTATTGGGCTGTTATGTCATTTGGATTAAAGAATGCTGGAGCATCTTATCAATGTGTTATGAATCTTATTTTTCATGATTACATGCATCACATCTTAAAGGATTATGTCGATGACATTCTTGAGAAGTCTATTCATCACCAGGATCATGTCACAATCCTCCATCAAATCTTTGAGTGAATAAAGAATTACAACATGCGCTTGAATCCCCATAAATGCGTCTTTGGCATAGATAGTGGAAAATTGTTGGGGTTTATAGGTTTGCATCATGGTATTGAAGTAGACTCAAAGAAACTTGGCGTGGTTGTTAATATGCCAACACCTAAGAACATATCTCAACTTTGTAGTTTACAAGGGAAGATACAGGCCATTCGCCAACTTATCTCACAACTCATGGATAGGACTCACCCTTTTACCCAACTACTGAAAAAGGATTCAAAATTTCAATAGAATTCTAATTGTTAGAAAGCTTTTGAAGATTTAAAAAGTTATCTAGCTAATCCTCCTATTATATAGCCTACTATTGTTGATAGACCTTTCCTTCTTTACACCTCATCATCTAATAATGCTCTCACAACTTTATTAGCACAACATGCTACTGAAGGTAAAGAATGTGTTGTATATTACATTAGTCAAACTTTGCTCGATTATGAAGTGCGATATACTATTATCGAGAAATATTGCCTAGCTCTTGTCTTTGTTAGCACAACATGCTACTGAAGGCAAAGAATGTGTTGTATATTACATCAGTCAAACTTTGCTCGATTATGAAGTGCGATATACTATTATCGAGAAATAGTGCCTAGCTCTTGTCTTTGCAACATAGAAGCTTAGGCATTATCTCTTAAATGCTGAAGTTCATGTCATGGTAAAATTTGATCCTTTGAAATATCTTTTTGCTAAAACAGATCTTTCAAGTCACCTTGCTAAATGGATTATGTTATTAATAGAACTTGATCTCAAATTTATTTCTCAAAAAGCAATTAAAGGACAAGCGTTATCTGACCATTTAGCTAAGGCACCTTCACCTTTCTCTATACAAAATGAGGAAGCATTTCCTGATGATCAAATTCTAAATATAAATACAAATGATAAATGGGAATTGTATTTTGATGGTTCATGATGTCGAACTGGCTCCAGTGTTGGTATCATACTAGTACCTACTTCTGGTAAGCTGATTCCTCTATCTTACCATCTAGACTTCTCATGCACAAACAACATTGCTAAGTACAAATCTATCATTGTAGGACTTCATGTCGCTTTGGTTCTCAATATCAAACATATCACCATATATGGTGATTCACAATTAATTGTGCGACAAATAACATGATCATACCAAGTTAAACAAGATAAATTATCTCAATATCGTGATCTTGCCTTATCATTGTTAAAATAATTCACATTATTTTCAATTAACACTATTTCTAGGAAAGACAATTGACACGCAGATGTAATGGCAAGTGCAGCTTCCCTTATATCTTCTCTCGATTTGCTTGACGAATATCACTTTATCATTTATAATCTTAAAACAATAGCAATAGATGAGGCTGCACCCTTAGATGTTGACCTCTATTGTAACACAAATTCTAACAAATGGTTCTCACATAATTCTATTATTTGCATGACAATGCCATTCATAATTCAACATCTAAAAATGCCTGAGCTCGCTTACACAAGCTTACAACGCATTATATCATTCTATTCAATGTCTTATATAGATGTAGTTATAATGGTGTTCTTCTCCAATGTCTTAGTAATTCAGAGATCCCAATAGCTTTAGAAGAAGCTCATTCTGGTGCTTGTGGAGGGTACTTTGGAGGAAAATCGTTGGTACAAAAGTTATTATGCATGGGGTATTATTGGCAATGCATGGAACAAGATTCCTTTGTGTATGTTAGGAAATGCCCGCAATGTCAACAACACAAACATTTAATCCAAGTGCCTACCCAGGAACATTGAGCCCAAGTTTCACCTTGGCCATTTTCTATTTGGGGTTTGGATCTAATTGGTAAAATTTCTCCACCTTCTTCTCAAGGACATACTTTTATCATCACTACTATTGATTACTTTACAAAGTGGGTTGAAGTTGTTCCATTATGATCCATGACTACTGAAGTAATATATCATTACGTATAAGATAATATCATCTCTCAATTTGGTATACCTTCTGCCTTAGTATCTGATAATGGTACACCATTTAAAAACAAGCACATGAATAAATTCCTTGAAAAATATCACATCCAACATTGCTTCTCTATGCCTTACTATCCTCAATCAAATGGTCAAGAAGAAGCTTCAAATAAAATCATTGGACAAATTCTACAGAAAACTGTTAATAAACATCAAAAATACTGGCATACTCAACTCTCCTATGCATTATGGGCTTATAGAACAAGTGTTCGAATGGCTACTAGAACTACACCATATAATCTTGTCTATGGCACCAACACGATAATGCCTTTAGAGAGAAATTCTTTCATTGCGATTTTCCCTAAAGGACATTCTTGACGATGATATGGAATGAGAGAAGAGGTTACAAGAACTTGAGATGCTTGATGAATAGCATATTAATGCTCTCAAACATCTTAAGGCCCATCAAAAGAGTATCCAGCGATCATACAATGAACATGTCATACATCATTCATTTGACATTGGAGATTTGGTACTATATGAAAATCAACATAACGTTAATGCACCTCCTAGAGAAAAAGGAAAGTTCAGCCCTAATTGGCTAGGGTTGTATGTTATTACTGAAGCCTTTGGATCAAGAGTGTATAAATTAGCTGATGAACAAGGTATGATGCTTAAAGAACCTATTAATGTTGCACATCTCAGAAAATTCTATGCTTATGATTATATGTTATTTCATAAAGCAAATTTGTTAACATTGTCAAGTTTAGCTTTAATTTTGACAAGATAGATTATTTTGTCTTAATTCATTTAACATAAAATCTTTTTCGATTAATCACTATCGTATCTTGCTTTATTAAGATCACCTTTGCATTAATTGAATTTAGCATAGTGTTTTACATATATGTGAAATTTATTAATCATTGTGGGTTTTACTAAGCATTCTGCAAAGAGTTGATTAGTTTATATCACATTAGCATTAATTACATTTCCACATAATCATTAAAATTTATCACTAGTTGCATCTTCCCACATCACATGTGATAAATCAATAACATTATAGCATTAATAGACAATATCATATATATATATATATGCATCAGTTTGAATATACATCAAAGTCGACTATCTCATACATCAAATGGGATGTTGTAGTACATAAGAAACATCACATAGTTGAACTTGATCACCGGTCCCCTCAACACCTGGTGGTGTACGTGTGATGGAGGGGTACCCATGTGTGGCTATGAACCAAGAATGACTCTTAGAGAAACTTTATGACCGCATCCCCCTGAGCTCACCTCTAAGCCCCATCACCTCACCCTATGACTCCATGTACATCTGGTGGTTCCAGTCTCTTTGTGACTGTAATCTCTCTATCTGATACTGATGTCCCTCTCAGATCTCACTTGTTCCAACTCGATCTATAAGATTTGAGTCACAACAGGACTCACCTCTAACAAGGGTAGTGCTGCAGCCTACTCTCGTTGTTCCCGGAGCTTGGCCTTTGCATGCTTAGCTCTTTCGATCACATGATCCTTCTCCTGTGTAGAATGATCTAAAGTGGCCTCCATAGTCACTCTATATCTCACAAAAGGCATAAATATCTCTATATGTCATCCTACTGAGTGTTGTGGCGAATACCCCATCTATACGCATTGCTTGATCGCATTAGTAGGAACTATCTCTACTATAACGGAACTCACAAAATCGTGCCATGAATTGATACCAACTGCAAAAAGAAAGACAAAGTTAATATCAATATCTCATCATATATATAACATTATACATAATCATGAATGTAACATATCAACATAATAATGTCTCACCTGGATCACCATCCCGCTAGAATGGATCTTGAGCCATTGCTAGTATAATGTACTCTGTAGCTAGGGGCACATGACTACTCATCTCCCCTCACTCGAGACGGCTCGATCTCCTAACATTAGTTGGGGCTGGACCACAAGCTCTTGACTGAGGTCTCTCCTCAGTCTCCTCATCGACGTCCACCTCCTACTAGTCCTGCTGTGGTCTCACCCTAAAGATGTACTACGTTGAGATCTCATCATCATCGTCGTTGTCATTGTCGTCATCATCAAGATCATAGTATCTAGTGAAATCATTGACATCGTCCTCTACTCCTATGTCACTCCCATGACCCGCCCATGGTTGTGGATCGCCTGTGGGGTGACTGGTAGCGAAGATAGGAGCAATTCGTGTTGTCTCCCATTAGGTCTGATACACTTGATTAACACCAATGTCATCTATGTCTAATAGTGGCTCTGCATCCTCTACACCATCATCATCACTCTCCACTACCTCAGCTATCATCAGCCATGGGGCGTCATTTGCCTTGACTGTGTTGCGTGTTGAGCATGTGTAGCTCAGACGCATCTTAGGAATATCCTGCCTGCATCCAAACTATCATGCTACTCTATCAAAATAAAACTAGACAACTATGTGATCAGGGTGACCAACCATTAGCCGATCCCACTGCATCCATGCTATTTATCTGCACTACTCCATCCATGGTCTCTAGCCATGCTACGATCTCCAGATAATGTCATTGCCCATAGTCTATCAAATACCACTCTCCAATATAATAAGTCACCATGTCTCCAACATCTGATGAGTGGATACGCATGTGCACATGGATATGTCCACATCGGCTCTATGAGAAAATCTATGGGTCATGTGCACCTGATATGCTCAAACATCCATACCTGTAATAAGATGCAAACCATCAAACCCTATGCCTCATAATTGATGTATCATCCCAAATCATGGTAGAGGTGCACAAGCATATTGCGTCCCCACACATACATCGTCATGTACTCCTCCATCGACCTAATAGTGTGAATGAGGCCCCAGTGGAGGTGAGTTCCCTATCCATCCTATGCAACTACTAGGGCGATGATAGTGATCATAACATGTTGTACTAAGGGAATATCAGTGCATCCTTGCTCTAACCATCGTAGTGTAATGTGTCCTTGTCCCGACTGAGTGATGACATGACCCAAGTAGTATAGATGATTCTCTCAGGTGTACTCCTATGAGCGATGCTCTATGATCCTCACTGTCTCTCCTTGGATTGGCAGTCGTAGGATGCAATACACATCCTCTAGAGTCATGGTCATCTCACCTATGGGCAGATGAAATGTAGATGTATCTGCATCCCACCTCTCCATAAGTGCCATCAACATGCTACAGTGGAATCTCATTGTGGGCATCATAAACACCCACCATATGCCCACTACCTATAGGAAACCTCACTCCTTGTCAGAGATAGTACTGGCATGGTCCCGAAGTATCATCATCAGGCGGCCCCCTATGTGTTCCCATGTCTCAAAGACATCCTATGCATCAAACATTCAAATCTAAATCAATTCACATCATCAAATCATTAAACAGTATCCAACTTATCATTTTGTGCTCTGTCCCTAGGGCCCTTGTCCTTTTTAGACTTGGGCACCCCAAGAGGACCTAGGCACCCAAAGAGGACTTGGGCGCCCTGGCTAGACTTGGATGCCTTGGTTGGATACCCTTGTCTAGATCAGTCAACATGGCATGAAAAATGATGAAATCTACAAAAATAGGAAATAATCTTGATAGAAGTGATGTTTAAGACCCTACCTCTGGCTCAATTCATCTGTCTATGACTCGAGATCGAAGCACCTCTAATCTTAGAATCTGGTACAGGCATCACATCAGCATGGGTGGTCTTTTTTTTCCTTCTCCTTCTCTCCTATACACAATGAAAACAAGAATTAATAGTGAAAAAGTGAAAAACCCATTTACTTATAGTGAATGGATGAGAAGTCCTATCACTATCTAGGTGCAAAATCATACAGCTTTATTCATGGACCTCTATCTTGGGTTGTTGGACTTGGTTTTTTGCACCGTCAGTTGCGTTGGAATCCAAGTTCCACCCTCCATCTAACCCAATGCTTTACATGCTTTGGTGTTGTTTGAAAAAGCGACCCTCACAACGTATTCTTCATCACCTCTCCCTAAAATCTGTGTGTGTAGATTACCACCTTGTTTCTCCTTTTTAGACTAAGCAAGTAGAAAGAAGGGGGCGTATATCTCCCTCGATTTCCTCCCTCATCATGTCTCATCACTCAACCCCTTTAGTGTTTATGACTGACCTATTTGTTTGTTGTTTGTCGGTTTATTTGATTTCAATTATCTGACAAGTGTTCCTTTGCAAGATGCGGTTTCTAACTTTGTGGTCTTGTAGGATTACAGACTGGAGGCTTCTTCCTCTCACATGACAACACTTTAGCTTCCTCTACAATATCCTTTTGGGTATCATTTTCATGATTGATGTATTTACTTTCCTTTAGTTGTATATGCACGTAGTGTCATATGGCCACTAAAGTGGGGGCTAAATGTTATGTCAAAAATTGTACTCCTACGTGGATTAGCACAATTCCACATAGTTTAGCTCCTCTCCTTTAGTGTCCTCTTACTCTTTTTGTTTCTGACCTACCTAAACCCTGATTGACCTATACCTCACTCAAGAAATGTCATATTCTAAAGCAACAACTGACAAAACATGAAAACAAACTTAAGGGTCTAGAATAGGGTGCATATGCCCTTGTCCTTCCCTATTTTTCCAGGTCCTAAATTTCAGGGTGGTGTCAGCTTGCCCCGTGCACCTTGGGATTTTGATTTCAAATTTTGGTTTTTGCGTGATGTCAGCATGTTATTTCAAATATTGGAATTTCTAAGGTTTGGTATTTAAAGAGAATTGAAAATCATTTTATCACACACAATCTATATGCAAGCTTACTATGTCAAAATTCTACCACTATTACTATTGAAGATCAACACTTTGTTGAAGCTCTTTGAAGATATTGATATTTGCTATCATGGAGATATTTGGTGGAGATTAGGAATCAATATCTTGAGTGTATATTTCTTTTCCTAGGGTTTTTTCAAGCCCTTTGTATGATTGGGAGAAGGGTTGAAGCCTCCAACTTGATCTTGGGAATCATCCGTAGATACGGCTACTTCACCTTATTGTTCTACAATTCTTCATTTCTATCATCTCCTTGAGGTGAAGTTGTTTCCTTGAGTGAAACATTGTGTTGATCTATCCTTGATGTTTGAGTCATCTAGGGTTTTTTATTTCTGCATACACATATGATCTATGATCACACACATCTGTAGATATTTATCATTGGCTGTTATTGAGGTAGAAATACCAAAGATAGGGTTTGACTGAGGAAAACTCCTATATAGCCACAACCATCTTTCTCCTACTTTGTATGTGCATGTCGTATTTGAAAAGATCCACAAAAAGGAGTGGAAGGTGAATAGGTATTATGGATATACTCATCACAAAACCTTGAGTTTCATCATCACGAAATATTCGAGACTAAGATCTAGAACCCTCAAGAGATACCCTGACATCTGGTACAAAAAATTTCATTAGTCAAAAACTTTAAGGACTCCAAGGCGGGCGCCCTTGTCCAATAGGTCCTCAATTTCTAGGTACAAGCTCTTTGTAACCTCTGCTCTGCATTTCTATAGTCTCCTTGTCAATTTCTCTGTCAGAAATCAGTCTATCATTGCATATCTTACAATTAGGGTTTCATAATATTTGATTGCTTGAAGCTTGTAAGAACCTAATTGGGACATCTATTCAGTCACAACAAGCATAAAAAGGACATAGGAATCAGTAGCTTGATCCTTCATAGTAAGCAATCTTGGTTCCTATTTTCTAATGTTATGTGAGTGAAAGAGAGGCTTGATTTGGTTTATACAAACTATATTTTCCCTACTTTTACCACTTAACAATGACATATATATAAAGTGAATGCATTGATTTCAAAACTCATGTATTGTAGGATGGTACATTTTGATCATTGGACAAAAAGTCAAAATTTATATCATTTTCTTTATTTAAATAAGAAATATATATGTATATATATTATCATATATAATTGTGTATATATACATATATATTATATTTATATAAATTTAAATTAGTTAATACTAAATAATTCCTAAACCATGTTAAATTGTTTTAGGGATTTCATTTAATTTATTAGGCAAGTCTAAATGGTTACTGACTACATTGAAACATTAAATTATTTTAGTTTGTTGGAATATCAATGGTTCAATAGTATCATATTTTTTGTAATGATGAGTGGGTAAAGACCCATGGAAGCAATAAAAAATTTATAAATATCAATCTAGACCCATCTTTGGAAAAGGAGACCTATCACGAGAGAAGGAATATTAATAGGTTTTGTAGGATATGCAAGATTAGATTTTATTTTTCACTGTTTGGAAAAAAAACCCATATAGTGACATAGGAGCATCCGAGTTCATGTGCAATCCTCATCAACCAAAAGATTTGTTTTTACTTTCTTGTCTGTTTTGGCTGCAGGAGTTGCCTCAAGGGTGAATTGATCAAATTTGGAGGATTTTCCAAAGGAAGTTGGCCAAGTGAGGAATTGATCTTGAAGAAGGCCCAAATGGGTATCTGTACCTCAATTTTGGTGAAAAGTTGGTCAAAATTGGTGAAGTTATGCTCCAGCATGACTTTTGATACTTACCGACCTAGAGCTAAAATCCAATCACATTGGAAATCCGCGCTGACGATCCGAAGGCAAATCTATGCTAAAAATCCAAGGGTCTGGACTTGCGCTGAAAGTAGCTTTACCGACCATGATAGTCACCTTCAAATTCTCCACTAAGTCGGTGACATCAACATTCCCTGCTAAGTGATTTCACACTGTCTGTGCTAAAAGTCTTCATCACCGACTTGCGCTAAAAATTGGTTCTACTGCCTAAGTCCGTTGACGCCAAAATCTGTGTAGGTCGGTTGGATGGAAAATCACCACTTTGCGACTTAGCGCCAAAAAGCTTGCTCACTGACTTGGCACTAAAATGGAGCTACACTACCAAAAGTTAGTTGAGGATGAAATTTGCGCTAGTCGGCAGAGGTCATTTTCAACACTTTCCTCTGTGAAGATCAGTTAATGGAGCTGCACTAACAAAAGTTTGTTGAGAACAAAATCCATGCTAGTCGGCAGAGGTCGTTTTCAGCGCTTTCCTCTGTGAAGGTCGACTGAGGCCAAATCCAGTGCTTTCTCCTATTGCGCTGAAATCCTGTTGGACCGACTTTCTTGCCAGCGAACCAGAAATGACAAAAAGTCAATTTTGACAGTCTATACAGCTATTCCAAGGATAAATCAAGTCATGACACATGTCAAGAGCATGAATGAAGGATGGTGGCCGCCAAAGAGGTCTTTAAATTCTTGAGATTTGTACTTGATGAGAGCTTCTCCTTACTCAAGATTGTAGTACATTGTTTTGGAGTCTTCTAGAAGAAATCTCCAGATTGCATGATCAATTATGGATCTACATTTGAAGCATTGTAACTATACTCCTGTTGTAATCTTCTTGCATATGAATAAAGCATTGTTGTTCTGTTATTCTGCTATTGTTGTTTTGTTGTGACTTTGTCATTTGCTACTTGGTTTATCTATCTGATAAGACTCCCGAACCTTGATCTACATTATATAGGTATTTTTACCTCCCTTAGCAAAAAAAAAAAAGGAAAACCAAGAAGGAACAAGCAAAGAAACTACAAAGAGAAGGAAAAGAAGGAAAGAGGAGAAAGGAAAAATAAGGCAGAGGAGGGCAAGATTAGGAAATAGGAGCCAAAGATAAGTAAAACTATTAGACCTTCACTATAGGTATGAAGTCTCTATAATTCCAATATATTTCAATCAAGATTTCTTGGAAAAATAGTGATGTATTGTAATAAAAATTTCTGATTTGTTTCTATCCTTTTTCCCTGAATAATTCATCTATGCAAAAGTGTGATGGGTAAAACACAAACCAAAAATTTTATTATATTTCTCATGCATTTTTTTCAGAATTTAAAAAATAGAAAATAAAACAAAATATATATATAATAAGGGAGCAAGAGCACAACCTACATGGCTAAGTGCTCCCTCATGGGGGTGACCCATTCTGCAAGGCTAGAGCCTCTCATAGGGGCGCCCAGGTAGCAAGGTTGCGGCCCCAAATGGGGGCATTTGCCCCAGGAACAAGAAGAGGGCAATGTGGGAAGTGGCTCCCCACCTGCCATTTGATTATTTTAAAATCTCAAAACATTATATAAATATGTATCAATTGCTAATTCATTCCAGCTACTATCAATTCAGGCACTGAAACCATTTCTTAGGAAATCTCATACATTTTCTTTTGTTGGTTCGTTCTAGCTACCACCATTTCAGGCACAAAAAAACCTTGCTTGGTGTCATGCCCACATTTCCCATGCGGTCACAACACACATCACACATGTCATGTCCACATGCGCCATGTGGTCATGACACGAAATACCAAAAATTATCCCACGCTTCCCTAGAAATCCCCTCGCACGTGTAGGCATGCTCGGTGGCGTATGCTTAAGGCTAAAACAATACAGTTGACAGTGGCGTACCAAGTACATGTATGCACACCCTACACAAGGAAACGCGTGGTTTCCTGACTTAGGTTAATCTTACGATTTATATTTGAACAACAGTTGTTTTAGGTGATAGATCATTTTTTAGCAAAGCACGATCATTTGATTCTTCTTTCCATTTTCTAGAATTTAATATTAATTTCTCCTCCTTCAGACTTAGCATTTTCAACCAAGCCCATTCATTTTCCCTCTCTTCCTTTTCTTGAAATTTAATTTTGATTGTATTTCTATCTCATTCCCCTTCCCGTTGTGCAAGATCTTCTTATGTTATCCTATTATTTTTTCTTAACGTTCTTTATCGAATAGAAATAACACTACATCTTTTACATTATTCCTAATTTCTTGGTAAACCAAATCACTTACACAGTGTTGATTAACTTCACTTGACTCAGTCCCCCTGGGGTTCCGCTCTAGGTTTTAGTTCAACGTTTGAATTAATTTTAATAATCAACTTGTTCCTAAACAGAATTAACGGTAGGTTAAACTTACTTAGTTCTCTTAGCCCTATTCAAAAATGCCGCGCATTTTCTCCTCTTTGTTTTCCAAAGTTAGTTGTTCTTTCTCTTTCTCTCTTTTTTTTTTCAATTGGACGTTTATTCTCTAAATCTACAGTTGAGTTTAAAATGGCCACTCATAGAATGCCTGTGATGGCTTGTTTGCGTTTATTTTTAGTGTCCTTTGTAAATGAAGGGATCATACTTTCCTCTTCATTTTCCTGTCATTTAATTTGGGATAATTGTTAAAACTTCTGAGAAACTCTTCCTTAAAATTAAAATATATTTACCTATGCTCTTTTTAAATTGTAATTGTATAAACAATGTATTTCTGAATTGCAACTCTGAGTTTAAACATCTATTCAATTCGTATTATACATTATGCATAAATAAATCCCACTTTCCTCAATTAAAATTTCTATTTCAAGTCAAGTGTTTAAACTACATATAGTTTGCCTTCAAATGAATAGTAAAAGTAAATAGTGAATAGTAAAAATAAATAGTGATTAGTGGAAAGTGAATAGTAAATAGTGAAAAGTGAATAGTAAAAGTGAATAGTGAATAGTGAAATGGTCCCCATCCTAGGAAGAGACCCTCAAGGTGGCAGTAATTTTAAAAGCAATACTGCAACCCAAATTTCATTTCTTTCATGGTAGCAAAATTACAACCTGACTTATAACAAAATTTAAAACTAATATTTCTACTAAGCTTACACAGAAATAATACTTTTACAAACTTAATTAAAACATCAACTAACTCACAACTTTGCAAGTAGAAGAAGAAGGAACTAAACAAGTCTAATATCCTTTTAAAATAAATTTTCTTTTCCTTTCCTCATTTTAAAATGGTAAAACTTAATGAACAGTAGAATACAAACATCAATCCAATCACAGAGGATTTCCTCACAACTCCAAAAATAACAATTTATACAACAATAGGGAGATAATTTTCTCCTTTTAGAAAATTGACAAGGATTGAGCTATTAAAAGATCAGGCTCTCCAGAAGACTTAAGGAAAATAAAATATTTTCTAAGATCCAATAATCTTCTCCAAGCTTCACAATAAGCTCCCAGAAAACTTGCATATCACACAAGGAAAGAAACACCACACAAGCTGCTCTCCTCCCTACCGTAGACCTACAAGAGGGTCACCCCCGAGCTAGGGAGATTATCCACACACCTAGGGGATTCAATACTACTTCACAACAAGATAAAAATAACACACCAAAACACAAATACACCCATAGATATTTACACAACACAAAACTCATCCACTGTGAGTTTAAAGAGGGGTAGGAGAGTGGACACACTCAACTCTAGAGTACCACCCTTCACAATATTTCAACACAAATTTCTTATGGCCTCAAGCCAAACAAGATAATCAAATTCTAAGGAATATCATATTTGGCTCTCAAGCCATATAACCAATTTTCTCAAAGTCACACAAATGCTTTCCTCATGGCCTCAAGCCAAACAAACAATCTAAGATCCCAAAGTAGATCAAAATTTGGCTCTGAAGCCATACCACAAAATTTCTCAAGATCACACAAATGCCCTCAAGGCTTTCAACATAATCAAATTCCAGAACAAGGAATGAACTCGAGGAGGATCACTCCTCCCCTACCCCACACTTGATGAGCATTTCTCCCAAGTGGAAGATGCTCTGTCAACACCCCACACAAAAATTCCCACAAAAACAAAAGAAATACAACACAAGCAAGAAATGCATTCCACACATCCACCATGCAACAAATAGAAAATGCAAATGAAAGGTCTTGAAATCCAACCTTAAAAAGCCCTTTAATGGATGAAGTTGATGTAGAGTTCCTCTCCAGCCTCCTCTCCAAATCTCCCTTCTCAAAAAAAACAATCTCTCTATGATCACAAGCAAGGGATAATGAATGGAGGATATAGGATGGCTAGAATAATTTTGGTATTATGAGGTTATGAAGAGGAGAATAGAGAAGGAATTGGGCATTATGAGGATGCCAGAAGAAGATTTCCTAGAGGAAATTAGGCATGATAAGAATGCAAGAATGAAGTCCCCCTGCAAGAATGAAGTTCCCCTACAAGAATCAAGTTCCCCTGCAAAAATCCAGTCTCCTCTAATTGCTTAGAGAAGGGTTTTATTTATAGATTTTCTGAAAAGGGAATGGAAGGTGAGGATCAAGAGTTGAAATCAAGGGCTCACATTATTTGTGAATTTTAAATTCATAGTGGATGAATTAAAATTTTTTTTTTTTTGGAAGAGTGGATTATGACATCAAGGGCTCTCATTATTTGTGAATTTTAAATTCACATGTGAGGACAACAATGAATTAAAGATTCATTTTTTTGGATAGTGGATATGACAAATTGAATTAAAAATAACCCCACTCTTTTTTCCACTATCCCAAGTGGGATTAAAAAAATATCTCCACTATCCCAAGTGGAATTAAAAAATATCCCCACTATCCCAAGTGGAATTAAAAAATATCCCCACTATCCCAAGTGGGATTAAAAAAATATCCCCACTATCCCAAGTGGAATTAAAAAATATTCCCACTCATGAGCTCCTCCATTATTGGTGGATCATGGAGTCATTTCAAGCCTTGGAAATAGAGAAAGGATGGGCTTAGGTGTTGATCCCACTCATCCTATCCTTCCCATGCCTCCAAATTCGTCACTTAACTTCACTGTGAAGTTAAGGTAATCTTATGGAGGTTAACCAAGGGTTACCCAAGTCAAAAGTGACCCTAGACCCATGGGGTATAACCCAGGGTCAATTTAAACTTAGTTATGACACCCAGGGTCAAGTTAAGACACAAGAAAAAGGTCTTAAAAATTTAAATTAAAAAAATAAAATTCAAATACAATTCTTACAACACAAATCATAATTCAATTTTACAAAAGGGTAGACCTAACCCATTCAACCTCATGAAAGACACATTACAACATTACAACATTTCACCAAACATAGAGTTGATCTTGGTTCCTTGTGGAACTAGATCGGCTTCACAAGGGTTACAACATAAGGTGTGGAATAATCTCTTATATCTGTGGTTTTGTTAGAAATACCTGCACACTCAATCTCAAAGTTAATTCCACATATTAATGAGGATGTATAACCAATCACTACCTATATCCATCTGGCAACCATATTATATAATAATCAATCATTTTATCATTTTAATCTAGAGCTAAGTGAATAATAGGATACACACCAGTCAGACAAGGGCGTGCCTTACACCTGGGCAATTTGACTGACATCCTCTGTTGGATATGGCTACCCTCTGTTTTATTCTTGCATATAAATGTCTATAAGCCTACATACAAGAAAAATAAAAAGTCAATTACCTAAAACCCCTTTTCAAAACCTTGTATACACAATTTCAGGTAAGTTTCTAAGAATACATTATCCCTCCTTGTTCCTATGATCTTCTAAATAAAACAATACATAGAAGGTAAACATATTGCTAAATTATTGTAAAGTATGTTTTTTTCAAAAGGGATATTTTTTTAAACAGCTCCTTTAAAATTCCAAATTATGACAATACAAAGTATAACATAGATAATTAATTATCCCCTTGGTTAACTGTAACAGTAATATATATATATATATATATATATATATATATATATATATATATATATATATATATATATATATATATATATATATATATATATATATATATATATATATATATATATATATATATATATATATATATATATATATATATATATATATATATATATATATATATATATAAGTTACTTAATTTATCTTCAATATAAAGAAATGTTAACTAATGATTCCTTTATTTTCTTCCTCTCAAGATAACTTTATAATATATATATATATAATATATTTTGTTTAACCTTGGCACAATGAAACTAGAAAACATGGAATTACATAATATGTCAATTCCTTGCTTTGTGGGAGTTGAGTTTAATTACATAATACATTTGGTTTAACTTGAAAATCAAGTTTGATTTTAAAGCATGATATTCTTGAGAGGTGGATTTGATTTTTTTTCTACTTTAAATGGATATATACTTATTTCTACTAGTGCTCTAGTGACATTGATATAATTTGTGAATATCATACCTTCCTCCTACAAGCTTCATTTACATGTATGCGTATATATATGTGTTGTTCATGGAGATCTTCATTTTTTATATAGTTATATAATGTTATTCATTTCTAGAGATACAACATAGAATGGACTCGATTAAACATAAAGAAATTTGTCTTTTGTGTATCACACTAGTTTTTGTAGGGGGTTTAAAGACAAGAGAGCATGTTCGTATAATTTCCTATTTTATGTTAGGAAGTAAAATAGTTCCTTTGTGTTTTTAAAAGGGTTGGAATTTAAATTTGAATAAGATTAAATGATCCTTGATGTCTTTTCTCATTACTAGATACTCGAGTATGGTGTACTCTAAATTTGCTATTTTTGAAATAAATTATCCATTCAAATTGTCTTAGTTTGATTATCTATCATGGTTGCATGTTTGAGCTTTCATTTGAGTCTAGTAGAGTAGGGTAGGAATCCCTTAAACATCCTTTCCATCACAATGTAAAGAGCAAACAATACTTATAGGAAGTATCTAGAATACCATGTGTAAATAGAGGAAGGATGACAGACTAACTTGCTATATTACCTTAGGGTAAATAACCTCGACTTGTCCTTAAACTCCTCAAAAATGTGAACAACAAGGATACCAATGATTAATTATATACTTCATACCTATATGAGTAGGTTTATGTTCCCCATTGAGTAGTTGTCGTATGCTTTCACCTCGTCGAAAATGGATCTTGGTGATTAGAAAGCAGTACTCATTAGTAGAATGAACCTATCTCTAGAGAAAACTAATTATCTTGACTGGACACCATATAGGAACTTCTTAACACTATAGCTTAAACGACAGACACCCCTTCTATGTGTTTGTGATAGTGGATTAATTTCTATCCTTGTTCACTTGAGTTGGAGGTAGCCGATGAAGAACTGTCTAGGGTGGGGGAATAACCCTAGAAAGGGTTGCATACCCACTCACAATTGCATCAAACATAGTGCAAAACAAAACTACATATTCACAAATCCTATTGTCAGTCACATCCTATCTATACCTTGATCCCGTGGATATAGAGTATGTAGGCAGTCTGGAAGGTGAAGGATGTCCCCAATACTCAAGTACCCAAGATATAGGATGTTCTTTTATAATCAACTTCATAATCCCAAAATCTAAATATAAGAAGTTTAACTAGATAAACTAAAGAAGTCGCCAAAGCTCAGAAGAATCCTCAAGAGGATTGATCTTCTACCTGGCTGGTTGCCAAAATATGAGGAAGCCCATACAAAATCCACTAATACCTTAATCAAATGAACTTACGAAGATTCCTTAGTGTAATATATGGGTCTATTGTGTAATTTCCTATAAGTGACTCAGGATGTAGATTGATCCTGATGAGTCTAAGTCTCTGGGAAGAGAAAAATAAATGATTCATGTCCTTGTTAGCCCATATTGCTATTGTTTTCACTTATCTCACATTCAACAGAATTATGGTCCATTTGACATGTTTAAGCTCGCATGGCTATTGTTTTCACTTATCCCACATTCGACAAAATTATGGTTTGTTTGACCTGTTTAAGCCCGTATGGCCATTATTTAACCTACCCCATATATGGTAGAGGTTTGATCTATAGACCCTGCTCCATATGAATAGTATGTCCAAAGGACAGAAGAGCTCGTATTGGCTTTATTGAAATATGTCCCATTTGGACACCTTCGCCCAAAATGGCTACCTGATATTTCTTGAGTACTAAGACTAAACTATAATTTAGAAAACAAATGCTGAGATCTAGGCAAATAGTCAAGAAAAATAAATGAGTCCTTGATTGAAACTAAAAATTTGATCATACCTAAGCAAGATAAACAAAAAAAAAAATCCCCTAAGTTCCTTAACTGGGTCCTTACAAAATATGCTTTTATTTCCATTATATCAAGTCTGATTACAATGCTATCAGGTTTGATTCATACTGTAGCAACAAATATAATGACTATTCAAATTAAAAATTTGAATACCAAAACATATACAACATATCCGGATAAAAGATTACTTCGATTAGGCATAAAATGAGTTCATACAATGGAATATAGTGGCCGATATAGGCTATTATAATGTTGTTGTATGGACTAAAGAGCTTGACTAATATAATATATGATATAGCAGCTCCTCTTTAACAATGATCCTCTCTAAATATGATGGTGCCTAAAGCCTAGGTGATGATGAACACAATATGGATGTCAAAACCTCAAATCCCATGATTTTCATAGAATGTGATGTGCTTAGATCCATAATTATTATCAATTCCTTAGACCAGCTAATGTGTCTAAACTGATCTACCTCGTTACATGATTTGATCCCTTCATAAATGCTAATGATGACAATGCAAATCAAACACTATGTGACCAACAATGGGTTGTCTTCAAATCACCTCAATTCCAAATTGATATTTGGGACAAATCTCATCATTTTGGTGTCTAAACCCTAGCTACCTATAAATGACATAAACCAGCAGAAATAATGTCTTCCTTGAAGCTCCAATTGATGCCAAAAATATGCAAATAATCTCTATAGAAAACCCCAAATGGATCCACTCTCAAGTGGTATTGGGTTTTCTTCCAATCCACTAATTTCCAAGGGTTTTCATCCTTAGAAATGGCTGAACCTGTTGCTGCAACTCAAAGGAAAATATCCATTATGCAAATGTCAAGATAATATGATGAAATGAGCTTTCAAGGACCTTTTATAACCTCCAAGAGGATCGACCTCATTTGCCAATTTTAATACAATTTTAAAGTCCATAAGAGGTGCACCACACTTAGGGAATAAAATATTATTTTTAATTCATTTTCACACCCTCGAATGGATCGGCCCACTTGTCATTTAAAATAATATTTTATTTGTCATTTTATTGTATTTTACTTTTCCTTTTTACAAAGTGACTTTCCTTTCTCCAAGTCACTTTTTCTACAATGGCTCAACTATTCATTCCCTTACCAAACAAATTAGCCTACAAGAATGGTGAATAGGTTAATCCTCCTCTACTAGGTGATCACTACAGAAATGGGGACATTATAGTCCTTCCTTCCCAAGATTGCTTGTCTTCAAGAAATCTCTAATCAAACAACTCCTGCATACAATCGTTGAGATTCTAGGATCCCAAATCAATATGAAGAAGGCTCCACCAAGTTTTCATTGCTCTACTCTGATACAACTCTCATTCAACAAATCATTGTGAAATAATCCACCAATCATTTAAATGTTTGGATCCAAAATTATTGCACTATCATATAAATTGAAAATCAAATGATAAGTGTCTCTTACCAAGTTACCATCACAATCTATCCATCTAAATTTGAATTGTTTCATATGTACTTGAAAGGTTTTCATCATGTGTGCATAACCAAGCATGCATATCCTCTATAGACTGCTAATACAAATAATGACAACACTTTTAAAATTGAAAATCAAATCTATGATCATCCTGAGAATACTTCCGCTATCATAAATTGATAAGGCCTCATCATCATTCAACCTCCAAGTGTTGTAGTGACAATCCCATGTAGACAATTCCATGCAACCAGTTGCCATCATCAATGCAAATTTTGAAAATATCATGATCAACATTATAGAATAGCTACTAGACCTCAATGTGTGAGTTGAGAACCATTGTATCAAGTCTGATTTTTTTCCCATGGCTAGTTGCATAGTGTTATTTTGCCAATTTATCAATATTAACATGTGAAATACTTGATCATTGGCCACTAATGACTGAAAATCTGATTTTTCTTCATTCTTTACCATCATAGTTTCTTCCCTTTGAAGTACTAAAAATTGATGAATAAATGCACCTAATTGTTGCCTTTCATGATCCATGTGAACAATTTTTTCCTTAATTTTTTGTAGGTGTTGTTTTTCTTGAGTGGCTAACAACTTGGCTTCCCTAGCCCTCTTTAGCCACTCATCACACATGTTTTGAGTTCTCACAACATCCTCTATGCCATGATTTTCAAAATCAGCTACTTTGCAATTTCCTTCCAATGTGATAACGAGTAGTGGTGTTTCCATGAAGTAGGAATAGCAAATCCATTATAGCGTACCTTGTGTGTAGCTTGGATCCACATAGAACTTATCTATCACCTTATGATTAGAAAAATCATGTGAAGAGAATAGACTACTATTCACAATCATATAATCAACTTTTGCTTCATACCCTTTGTTGATGTCTTCATAGTCCTTATGCACATTTTCTTGAATTCATGAATACCTATCATTGTTTGTTGTTCCAAAGAGTGTATGCACAACTTTCTCTTCCTTAACCATAAATCGAGCCTTCAAATCTTGCAATGCTAAAGGTCTTTCATCAAATTCATCAAAGTAACTTTGTTCATCACAACAAATTTTTAGTATTGCCTTCATATGTATGAACAATATCACCTTCATATGGCTGATCAATAATAGCTGATTTGACAAACTCCATATCAGCATACCCTTCAATCTCGTCACTATCATGAAGACTCCTGTACTCCTCACTTGTGGATGCATGAAATGATTTTTCTTTGTCAATATAATCACCCTACTGAAATAAATGTGTGTTTACTGATTCATCTTCTTTATTGCTTCCACATGTATGCCTAGGTGTCCAAACTTCCTGGCATGTGAAGCAACTTTTTTCTTTCCTCAATTAATGTTTGCTCTTCTTTTGGGGCTGATTAGAAAATTTCTGAAATGGTTTATAAATTTTGAAGCTCTTTTTTTCACATTCTTTCTTCTCTTTCCTATTTTCTTCTTTTTCTTTCCTTGATCTTCTTATGTAGGTTACCAAGCCCCTCTGTAAAAACCCTATCTAGTTTTGCCTTGAATTTATAGTTTTGGTATTTTAACATTTTGTCAAACACTTGTCATGCAATGTCACGGTATTATGATTTATGAGTTTTGTGTTTAGCTTTGATGCTTGTTTGAGATGGTTTTCATTGAAAATACATATGACAATACATAGGAAACATAACCAAATACTTTACATGTATAAACATCAAAATGCCAACACCAAAAATGTTTTTATTTCCATTATTTTAGGTATGATTACAATGTTATCAGGTCTAATTCATACTATAATAGCGAATACAATGCTTATTCAAATTGAAGACCAAACAGGTTGGCATGATGCTAAGCTCTGATACCACTGTAAGAACCTTGTCTAGTTCTACCCTAAATTTTTAGTTTTAGTAGTTTGACATTTTGTCAAAGTCATGCAATGTCACTATATTCTAATTTCTAAGTTTTGTGTTTGATTTTAATGCTTGTTTTAGATGGTTTTCATTGAAAATACATATGCCAATATATAGGAAACATAACCAAATACTTTGCATGCATAAATATCAAAATGCCAACACCAAATATGCTTTTATTTCCATTATATCAGGTCTCATTACAATGTTATCAAGTTTCATTCAGACTGTAATAGCAAATACAATGCCTATTCGAATTAAAAATTTGAATACCAAAACATATACAACTTACCTAGATAAAAGACTGCTTCGATTAGGCATAAAATGAGTTCATACAATGGAATATAATGGCTGATATAGGCTGATATAATGTTGTTGTATTGACTGATGTCTGATGAGAGCTTGACTAATATAATATATGATATAGCAGCTCCTCTTTAACTATGATCATCTCCAAATATGATGGCGCCTAAACTGTAGGCGATGATGAACACAATATTGATGTCAAAACCTCCTCAAAGCCCATGATTTTCATAGAATGTGATGTGCTTAGATCCACAATTAATATCAATTCCTTGGACCAGCCAATGTGTCTAAACTAATTTGCCTCCTTACATGATTCGATCCCTTCACAATTGCTAATGATGACAATGCAAATAAAACCATAAGCGACCAGCAATGGGTTGTCTTCAAATTGCCTCAATTCCAAAATGATATTTGAGAAAAATCTCATCATTTTGGTGTCCAAACCCTAGCTGCCCATAGCTGATATAAACCTGCAGAAATAATGTCTTCCTTGAAGCTCCAATTGATGCCAAAAACCTGCAAATAAGCTCTATAGAAAACCTCAAATGAATTCACCTCTCAAGTGGTATTGGGTTTTCATCCAATCCACTAATTTCTAAGGGTTTTCATCCTTAGAAATGGTTGAATCTGTTGTTACAACTCAAAGGAAAATATCCAATATGCAAATGACAAAAGATAATATGATGAAATGAACTCTCAAGGACCTCCTTTTATAGCCTCCAAGAGGATCGAACTCATTTGCCCATTTTAATACAATTTTGGAGTCCATAAGAGGTGCGCCACACTCAAGGAATAAAATAGTAGTTTTAATTCATTTTCACACCCTCAAATGGATCGACCCACTTGTCATTTAAAATAATATTTTATTTGTCATTTTATTGTATTTTACTTTTCCTTTTTACAAAGTGACTTTCCTTTCTCCAAGTTTCACTTAACTGACTTTCCTTTCTCCAAGTCACTTTTGCTACAATGGATCAACTATTCATTCCCTTACCAAATGAAATAGCCTATGAAAATGGTGAATAGGCTAATCCTCCTCTACTAGTTTGTAATCTCCCCTTCCTAGGCCATCACTTGTGCATCGGGTTAGTCTACTACACGGGGTCTCGTACACTAGAAAGGGTGGTTAGGGGACCCACGATGATGTGGCTCACCAAAACTCAGTCAGCATTTGCAGAGTGATGAGATGGATTCCTTTTGGCAGGATTTACCAGTTGGCACTTTCTGGAGAAAGTTTGGTCTATTTTGCCAAACTTACTTTTTTTAACAAGGGCTCACGGGACTCACAGTGCGTTGGTGCAATGGTCTAGAAAATTGTCATCATTCCATTGGCTAGCTCAGTGATACTATGGAACATTTATGGTGACTGTTTGAAATAATATTTAATTAATCAATACATTTAAGTTAAATTAAAGATATAACTTAATGTATCTTTTGTTAAAGTGACTTTATATTCTATTGGGGAACTTAATGAAAATTAAAGTAAATAAAGTCACTACTTTATCAGTGAGCACCCAAGGCAAAAGAGTAAATGTTATTAAATTATTAAAATCCCAAAAAGAAGGTGTTGGAGGAAAACTGAGGAATATAACAAAAGAAAAGTCATTTTTGGCTCTCATTCACTATTGCATACTTTTCATGTCTAAGCTTTGTTCTTGGTTGAACAAGGGTTTGAACCAGCAGACTTTAGAGATGAAACCTCCATTGTTTAGAGCACCTACGAGGTTGAAAGACACTTCCAAGGTCTATTTTGTGTGGTCTTAGCGCAAAGATCACATTGAGCTTCATTGCAAGTATCTATCTTTGTAGTGGAGGAGATTTCATAGTTATATCTTCTATTTTTTGGCACTATAATTATTCGGCAACATTGAGGAATACATTGCAGGTTTTGGCACTGATTTCAATGAGTTTTTGTGGATTTGTAGCCCTCATATCAGGTTGTACACCTCTACTACAGGTCGTACCAGTTATGGGGCCATACTACATTTAGAGGAGTATATTATGGGTGTTTTGAGTTGAGTGAGTTTCCAATGTTTAGGTGCAACTTTTAAAGAGAGTTCTAGACCGTTTTGAGACAGTTTTTGGGAAGAGAAACACATATATGTTGTTGATATCCTTGTCACAGGTTGTACCAACCATCACTGGGGACATGGGTTGCCATTGTATGCATATTTGGAAGTTTAGTGCAGTTTGTTCTATTGTATGAGGTGTCATTTCAGCATTCAATTTGATGTTTGCATTTTCAATGTACTAAATCTGGGTTAGCATGAGTTTCTAAGGTGATTGATATGTCCCAGTTGTTGTAGCAGCCTTTCCAGCACTGTAATCTCTATATCAGCCAATTGGGTATGTGAGATTTTTAATATTATTACCTTTCCTTCATATGGGTATTGTTTAGAATAATAGTTTATTGCATTTCCCACATAAATAAGCATCTGGGTATTTTTATTTCTTGTTATTTTCAAATATATGTACATGCATGGTGTTATGTCAAAATTGCAAAAAAAACATAAAAACGCACCAAGTGACAACTAAACCATAGAAAACATAAGGGGGTAGGATATTAAAGTGGTATCAGAGCTAGTGAATCTTGCCATCCTGTGGTGAACACTATAAATGAGTGAGTGGAAACATGTCTACACCAAAGATACCCATCAATGGTAGCCACCACATATTCTAGAAGGAGAAACAATATCAGGTATCTTGGGTATGCATAGAAACTCAACCAGTAATAGTGATAGCATAACAGGTCACATGGCAGATAGAAACAAAAGAACAAAATAGCTGGAGAGTCCCAACTCTAAAATGGAACAAAATTTGATATTATGTTGAATATGATGTCATGGTTGTTGGCAAAAATGAGTCAGGGTAACCCAACGACATAGCCACATACAACACATGATGAGGGTGAGATAGTGGTTCCAATGCTAACAATCACTAGAATGTTGGTCAGGGTAGTGCTCACAGCACTAGGACTACCCCAGTATCAGTCCCTAGGCCGCTCCAACCTACCTTTCCACACAAAGAGGAGGTACCATAGATTCATGAGCAAGAGGCACCGATCCCTATGGCAAAGGATGTTAGAATACAGCATGCAATGTATATGACTCTTCTACCAGAGATCAGGGAGATGTTGACTTTTGAGCAGTATATGAACCAGAAAAGGCATAGAGCAGGCATGGGTGGTATAGCAGATCACAAAGCACATAGGGATAATAGGGATTATCAGCATGCCTTGAGTAAGGTTTCCTTGGAACACTTTAATGGTAGTGGAAAGATGTCAGCTAGAGCATGGGTGCAGAAGTTAGACAATTATTTGACTCTCAAACCTATGCCGAATGATGAGGCACTAAACTTTGCCACCATATATCTAGATGGATTAGATCATGAGTGGTGGTACCATGGGTTGGTCACCTTGGGCCACAATTTGATCACCACATATGACATATTCACCAACATATTGCTAGAGAGATTTGACAACAAGGACCCCGAACTGCAATTCAGAGAGCTTGCACAATTAAAACAATATGGGTCACTTGAGTCATATATTTCAGAGTTCCAGAGACCCTCGATCATGGTTCCCAGTATCTCAGAGAGGAGACTTATAGTCCTATTCAATGGAGGAATAATGGAACCACTTCATGGGTGGGTTAAGGCCTTTGATCCACCTACATTATAGGAGATAATCAAGAAGGCACGGAGTATGGAGTTTGCTGTTCCAAAGAACAAATGTGTTTCCAAATCCTTTCCTCTCAAGAAGGATAAGAGTTATTCCCATCATCAAGATACAAATCAATAGAAGAAACCAACTCCTAGACTTGATGATGATGCACTGAATGAGTATAGGAGGAAAAATTTATGCTTCAAATGCAAGGGGCCATGGGACCCCAATCATAAGTGCTCTATGAAGGGGCAAGTGAAGCAACTAGACTACTATTCAATCAAGGAAACTACATTAGAAAAATCAGACCAACAAAGTGATTCAGAGGATAGTGAGGTGGAAAGTATAGCAGAAGATATTTAGGGTGAACAGGATGATGACATACATACAACCCATCTTTTTGCTATTTAGAAAGAAGGTTCTTTCAAGATTCGGGGAGCCTTGGAGGGACATAGGGTGACCACACTACTTGACACAAGGGCCACTCATAACTTTATTGATGAGGGTCTCGTGGCAAGAAAGGGACTAAAGTCTAAGGAGTTTGAGGGGTTCAAAGTCAAAGTAACAAAAAAATTTGTCATTACATACAAAAGGAGAATCTTGAACTTAACTATCAAGTTAAGTGACTATGAGTTCCAAGAAAAGTACTATGTGGTCAGCATGGGAGGCATGGACGTGGTCCTTGGCATGAAGTGGCTTCATGAAATTGGTGAGTTCTACCTCAATGTGTGAACCATGGAGATGAAATTCAAGGTAGGTGGGAGAAAACATGTGATTAGGGGAATGTCAGATGGTGGATTGAAAGTTGTATCTCTCAGGAGGATGGAGAGGTTGCTTAGATATGATCAAGTGGAGTGGGCATCTGAGTGTGTTGTCATGCCTACAATTATAGAGCAGCCATAACAAAGTTATCATCCAGACATCCAGAAGTTGATAACTAAGCACACTAAGGTGTTTAGCAGTATACCCCCAAGGAGGCCTCCTAATAGAGGCATAGAGCATGTGATTGAGCTAGAGGAGGGAGCTAAACCAATAATCATCACTCCTTTCTGACATCCAAAAAGATTGAAGGATGAGATCAAGAAGACAATCAAGGAGCTTCTCGAGATGGGGCACATTAGACCCAGTAAGAGCCCTTTTGCTTCTATAGTTGTTTTGGTGAAAAAGAAAGATGGCATGTTGAGAATGTGTATAGACTACAGGGCTCTCAACAAGAAAACAATTAAGAATAGGTACCCCATTTTGCGGATAGATGAGCTCATTGATGACCTGCATGGGGCATGCTACTTCTCTGAGATCGACTTGAGATCTAGATACCATCAAATTTGAGTGAGGAAGGAGGATATGGAGAAGACAACTTTTCAATGTCACTATGGACATTTCAAGTTTTTGGTTATGCCTTTCAGTCCAACCAATGTTGCAGCTACTTTTTAGTCTTGTATGAATAGGGTCTTTAGGGAGCAGTTGAGGAAATTTGTCCTCATATTTTCAATGACATCTTGATCTTCAGTAGGACTTGGGAGGAGCACATCCAGCACATTGAGGAGGTACTGAATATTTTGGAGAGTCCTTATATGCTAAGGAGTCAAGGAGTTAAAATATGAATTTGGCATGACTGAGCTCCTTTATTTGGGTCTTATCATTAATGCTAAGGGAGTCAAAGTGGATCTAGGGAAGATCTGAGCCATTTTTGATTAGCCAACACCCACAAATCTCTCATAGCTCAAGGGATTCTTTAGCCTATGTGAGTTCTACCACCAATTCATTAAGGAGTTGTCATAGAGTGTAACACCTTTAACAGATTTGATGAAGAAGAGGGCATTTATTTGGTCTGATGAGGTACAACAATGTTTTGATAGGTTTAAGTAGATCATGAATTCCTACCCTGTCTTGGCCATAACAGATTTCACCAAGCCTTTCGAACTTGATTGTGATGCCTCAGGTGAAGGCATAGGAGCAGTTCTAATGTAGGATAAACACCTGATTGCTTTTGAGGGCAGGAAACTCAAGGGCACAGAGAGAGGTTATAGCATCTATGACAAGGAAATGTTGTCCATAATACATTCTTTAGCTAAATTTAGGCAATGTCTTGTAACGCCCCGCCAAGGAACCTAGAGGATAACAAAACTAAGCTTACAAAAAGGACAAATATTTTTTTAAAGAAAGAAATAACAATGAAATGTAATTCATATTTACTCCTAACATAAGTTAAGCTTTATCCTCTAGGGTTCCATGGTTGCATTACTGACGAACAAGTAACAAGATCTTAAGCAACATAATAAACTAAGTAACAACCACGGTTCATTCAAAGTCTAATTGCATTAGATGAATAAACGCATACAATTCCATATTATATCATCAAATAAGTAACATTAGGATCTTGCACATAGGATCACAAGTACATAAAAAAGTTCTTTTACAAGAGAGTACAACATTACATTGTTTACAATATCGCTATCCAGATTACATTGGAGTACACACATCAAGATAACAGTACATGATTCAACTGATATACAAGAACAGAACATGATCATAAGTATCTATCTCCTCAACTAGATCAAGATCTAAAATCTGTTACACAAGGTACATCCTTCTCACACACTAACAACAGTAAGAGAAACCAATGGAGATATAAGCACAGCCACCCAACCATGTGGAACCCTAAGCTCCACCCCCCATGCTAGGAGATAACAATAAGGTCCCACAACATGAAATAGTTAAGAAGATAGGAACACAACACAAAAGTCTAACATGACTCCAACATAAAAGTACACATGACATTCAAAATAGAGTCACTACTTCCACCAACAGTTAAAAAGATAATAGACTAATAGGTGCAAGGACTACACATGACTCCAAAACAACACCAGTCAATAAGGACATCACAAGTAACTCAAACATCACTTACACACTTAACTGTATTCCAGAGGCACTCACACAACTGAAGGATGAAATACAACTAGGGAGTGCTAGACTACATTAGGGAAGAGTGTCATCACATAGCTTGTCATGGGTTGTCCTGGTAGGTCTTCCTAGGCCCCAACCCCCATCCTAGGTTGTCCTGGCAACCTCTCCTAACCCCTAGCCCCCATACAAACTCATGCAGAACAAACATACCTTTCATGAGGACAAGGCAATTGATTTTGCCATTCCAAGCCTTCTCATCTCATCTCAAGCCTAAACGAGCACTTGAGCTATGAGTGAGGCATACTTTATCTTGATTAATGTGAATTCTACCCTTTCTCCCTAACTCATAATTAAGGTTATCACTGGATTAAGAAACACTCCAATGGGTTGTCCTGGACACCTCTTTGGGTTCTGACCCCCATTAAGAGCCAACCCCCCTACTTGCAACTAGTAAACCCTATACAAGGCAAGGCATTAACCATATTGCATAATTATCATTAACACATAAATCCATACACAAAGCAAGGCATTACTCATCTTGCACATTTATCACAAGCACATAACACAGAGCAAGGCATTATCCATCTTGTATAGTCAACATAATCACATGAATAGGTACACTGAGCAAGGCATAAACCATCTTACACATATATCATACCAACATGAATAGGAGGCAATATTTCAAGAATGCATTTCATTCAACTCACATGATGCATACATAGCCAACCCCCACACAATCACACCCTCCTACGCCTCTAGAAACCATTTCCCCAAATGACACAAACACTTGAAACCATTAAAACACAATGGTCACACATCACACACTTTCCAATGCACATCATAAACCAAGATCCCACAAATGAAACATATGATCTGATGCACTAATAATGGGTCTTAAAGAATGCAACATTAATTCCAATCATGGTCAATCATCCAACAAACATAAAGTCAATCTATCTCAGCAATGTAGAACAATATTATCCTAAATACTAGTAGCAGTTACTAATATGATCAAATGATATAAGCGTCATACGTAACAATATTTAATCCATTCCTATGCTATTGGCAATAGATAATATTAAGGGTCTTAGACTAATTGCAAGGTTAACATTTAGTAGTTGAAAGTCATGGACTATTATCAACGACTCATCATTGAATGATTGCTAATTAAAACCTAAAATTGATACTTCTACCTTAAATTAGAACTAGATTGATTCTATTCCCTTCAAACACAATAAGTCTCAAAAATTATCATCCAATTTAATTTGTTTTCCTTCTACCATAATCTAATTTTCAGATAAAAGATATAACTTGATAAACATTATGCATTTAAGAGAATATAATTCAATTCCAACATAAACATTTTCATAATCACTACCCCATGTATGATTTCCAAAATCTTTTAAGTTATGTTTCTATTATTAAATCCAGATTAGACTATATTGCTAATTTCAAATCCTAAGAAAAGAACTTAAAAATAAGAATCGGTCTTCAGATAACAAAATATCATGTTCAAAGGCACTAAAATAAACCACTAAGAAAGAAACATACTAATATGATTGATAAAGATATGCAAGAACATATACTATATTAGAAAAAATATAAATATAGAATGTTTTGATAATGATAAGAGATTTTGAAAAGGAAATTTCTCTAGAAGACATGTACACAAAAGTGAGAGTATAGATAAAGTGCATTAACTATTCAGCAAATCACCTCAAAGAGATGTCAAATTATGGAATGCAATGATTAAAGGATATGCACAAAATGGATTTGTAGATTTAATAACAACAACAAAGGTGGCATAGGAATGTTTGTCGCTAATTGATACATATCTCTGAATTTGCAAACTGGGTAATGCTAATTTTTGGATATGATTTTCATAGATAAGAGTTGAATCTTATATAAAAATTTTAGAGAAACCAGTTTGAAAATAAAGGGTTATTGGTGATGCCACCAACTGTTTTAACAGAGACAAAATGGGTAAGAGGTAGACAGTCACAAAATATTCATATCTCCAAAATGACAAACTAAGTAAGACTACTTTTTGGATATGATTTAGATAACCAGATCATGCACCAAATATAAAAACTTTAGAAGAACTTAATTCATAAACGTAAAGTTATGGCTAACGTAACAGACTATAAAAATAGAGATGAAATGGGTGAGAGATAGACAGTCACAAAATATTCATATCTCTAAAATAACAAACTAGGTAAGGTTGATTTTTGGATATGATTTAGATAACTAGGTCGTGCACCATATATTAAAACTTTAGAGGAACCCAGTTCGTAAAAGTAAAGTTATGGCTAACGTAATAGACTAGGTTCAGAATATGTAGAAGAGAATTCACGGAATAATATAAAGCTTGCATATTACAAATTCATTTCACTAAATCTAATGCAACAATAAATCAGTTTAATATCTTAGTCCATACCTGGAATATTACTTCTATCACATCTTCACAAAATTTCCCATCTTACATCCATTTTCCCCCAAGTCTTTTCTTCTGGAAGCTATGGTTTATGGTGCCAAAAGAAAAATGAAAACTTCCTGAGAGAGAGAGATAATGAAAACATAAAACATATTCTGCTATTTGAAATTGATGCTCCCCCTAAATTACGTCTTTAGATTTTAAAATAAAGTTAAGCATGCATAACCACCCCCATGATTTATTCTAGAAGATTCTACTTAATAAAGGAAATAAATTCCGCCTTCATTGCTTTCTTACAATTTGCTATTTTTAGCTAAACAATAATAGTTTCTTTCTACTTTTCTAAAATTGGTCTCTTACTCAAAAGAAACAATTATTTCTAAGATTCCCTTTTGAGGTGCATAATTACCACTTCCTCCAAGTGGCCTAAATGGAAAATAATTACTCAAGACAATAATCTCTCTCTGATTTTATTTATTTTAGAATTTGCTATATATATATATATATATATATATATATATATATATATATATATATATATATATATATATATATATATATATATATATATATGTTTTTATGACAACTCATAAATATTATAAATTTATTTTTATTGCCACTAACAAAACATTTACTTGTTTATAAAATATTTTCATTTTAATTTTATCAATTATATTCCTACTTTAACAACACTTTATTTTTCCTCATTATAATAATTATTATTTATTGACCTTAAATTACAATATAATATAATTTCCCATAAACTTAAATTTACATAAAAGCATCTATATTTATTTATTTCTCAAAAGTGCCTTCTTAACTTACTAATTTTATTTTAATGCAACAATTAACCAAAGCATTAATCAAACAATTTCAAACAAAATAACCCAAATTCTAAACAATACCTGACACTATGCACGATCGAAAAGTATGACCACAATGATAGCGACTGACTATCATGCCCATACAGACAACACTGACTGGGTGCAAAACTGGATACTCATCCTTTTTAAGGATGATGGCTAACTAGGGGACCATATGTTATCTCTGTTCAACAGTTCCATTAGTTTTAAGGCACGCTCATACTTATCAATTCAGGCAGAGTCGATGCCCAATACCTGCAACCTGCAACACACAATACGATCTATGCACAAGTATAATAAATATCAAAGTCACAGAGTGAAACAGAATCACAACATTGTTGAACGCTCACGAATGAGTGGTACGACATTGTCTCTTTTCACACCACACAATAGTCAGAGTATCCTATAATACAAAATTAGTGTGATAAAAATCAATTCTAACTTATGACAATCATACTAAGATCAACATCATAATCACCTGAATGTAAAACAATGTTAGAGCATATGAATTATCAGTGTCGCAACAAGAATTATTAATAAAACATGCTAACTGTCATATGAAACCACACATGAGGATAATCAGGAATGTTACCGACATGAATGTAGTATCTACCAACATCATATAATGTACAACATCAACTGTCTAACATATCCTAAATATTCCTATTATTTTACCTTCATCTTCATGCTCCTTAGCCAGACTATCTGCAAATCCAAGATGAGAATGGAGGGGCACTACATCCTCCCCCCCTAAAACTTGACTTACTCCTGGAATTCACAGACTAGGGTGCAAACATAACATATTACTATTGCAATTTTCTATTACCAACATACGCATCCATATTAAGCAATTGTTCATAAGTCAAGCTCAATCATTCAATAAGGACAAGAAGAACATCAATTCCTTACCTTTAAGGCGTATCATGTGACCTACTTATAACAAATCACACATATTTGGAGCATTTCAAATGATTTAGGGAATTGCATTCACATATTAACAAGGAAAAATACATCTCATCTCTTATTTCTACTATGGTTCCAACTAATTACCAAACAAGCAAGTATAATTCTCCGTAGATTTTTCCCTTGTACATACTATCAGAGGCTCAAAATGAACATGATAGAAACAAGAATTAACACGAAACAGGTCCAACAGAAACAAGCATTCAGAATAGCCACCATAGAAATTAAAAAAAATGCAAACCCAAGTGGGGGAATAATCAAATTCAATCTGAAGTCATAAAATGCCGGTAATTTTTAACAATAAATCAAGTATAAAGAAAAGAGTTTTGGTGACCACTCCTATAATAATAGAGTTCAAAGAAAACAAATTCAATGTTAGTCCACCAACAACACATGAAGCAACTATCACAAATTCTAAAACAACCAATATTACAAAGAAATCCAAATCACAGTGTGGCTAATTTTAGCCACAAAAGGGAGTATCCACTACACAATGCCCCAGGACTCAAAGTCCAGAATGCATTAGAGAATGTACACCAAACACACAGACAACTAAGTTTTCTACATCTTCATATCTAAACAACTTTTATACAAAAATTTAAGGTAACACAGTCGCTACTTATATACAAATATTTTCTATCATTAATGCAGTACAGTTTCTTTTTTACCAAGCTATGAACATATGCAATTACTTCCTTATGCAAGAAGATATTTACAGAGGGAATGTATGATATCACACACAAGAATAATTCAAAACCCTAATTGACTTACAATATCACACTCATGATCTCATGGGTCCAACACAAGCTCCAATTTGATCTCATGCACACGGTTCTTACATAGGCATACACAATGATAACTTCCACATGAGGTCATGGTCAACAAGGAGATAGATATCAGATTATCAATCAACCATGTAAAGATACCCCACACATGACAACACCACATAACCACATGACTCGCGATGCATGATGCCATCGAATGATTAAACCGTTCCAATACTTACACATACAAATATAATGCAATTAACATAAAGATGGTATGGCACTTCCACACCCATAGCTAAACATAACCCCCAAGTATGATTACTTCACCAAACCAGGGAACCCAAAACACCTCTGGCCTTTCACAACACCCCACACAGAATGGGTACAGGATATTCACATCACTAGAGGGGGCAACTATCAAACTCCCAATTACATGCATTAATAGTAATCATGCTTCCTTCTTCTAAAGCACTAGAGACCACAAGAGGAACTCAAGGCCTCAACAAATCAGCAAGCACTAACATACAGAAAACACATATTGTCAGATACATCATCACATTTTTAGAAAAGGAGAGAGAACACATAGCAGACACATAAGTAAAACAAGGCATAAAGAATTTATTTCTTCCAGAATCAAAGAACAAGTCTGTAAATTTATCAACCTTCTAACGTCACACTAAGGCACATAGGTGAGAGGTACTATTACCAACCCACCACAAGGAGAAAAATTCTTAACCTAGAGAAACAACAATAATCCAGAGGTCTCAGTGTTGCAACCTAGGTTCTGATACCAAATCTAACGCTCCGCCAAGGAACCCAGAGGATAACACAACTAAGATTACAAAAAGGACAAATATTTTTTTTTTAAGAAAGAAATAACAATGAAATGTAATTCATATTTGCTCCTAACATAAGTTAAGCTTTATCCTCTAGGGTTCCACAGCTGCATTACTGATGAACAAGTAACAAGATCTTAAGCAACATGATGAACTAAGTAACAACTACAGTTCATTCAAAGTCTAATTGCATCAGATGAATAAACACATATAATTGCATATTATATCATCAGATAAGTAACCTCAAGATCTTGCACATAGGATAACAAGTACATAAACAAGTTCTTTTACAAGAGAGTACAACATTACATTGTTTACAATATCACTATCTAGATTAGATTGGAGTACATACATCAAGATAATAGTACATGGTTCAACTGATATACAAGACTAGAACATGATCATAAGTATCTGTCTCCTTAGCTAGATCAAGATCTAAAATCTGTTACACAAGGTACATCATTTTCATACACGAACAACAAGAAGAGAAACTAATGGAGATATAAACACAACCACCTGACCATGTGGAACCCTAAGCTCCACCCCTCATTCTAGGAGATAATAATAAGGTCCCACAACATGAAACAGTTAAGAAGATAGGAACACAACACAAAATGCTAACATGACTCCAACATACTAGTACACATGACATTCACAATAGAGTCACTACTTCCTCCAATAGTCAAAAAGACAATAGACTAATAGGTGCAAGAACTACACATGACTGCGAAACAACACCAATCAATAAGGACATCACAATTAATTCAAACATCACTTGCGCACTTAACTATACTTCCAGAGGCACTCACACAACCAAAGGAGGAAATACAACTAGGGAGTGCTAGACTACATTAGGGAGGAGTGTCATCACATAGCTTGTCCTAGGTTGTCCTGGTAGGTCTTCCTAGACCTTGACCCCATCCTGGGTTGTCCTAGCAACCTCTCCCGACCCCTGGCCCCCATACAAACTCATTGCAGAACCAACATACCTTTCATGAGGACAAGGCAGTTGACCTTGCCATTCCACACCTTCTCATCTCATCTCAAGCCTAAACGAGCTCTTGAGTCATGAGTGAGACATACTTTATCTTGATTAAGTTGAATTCTACCATTTCCCCCTGTTTAGTGAAAAATTGGATATGTTAATGTTTTAGTGTTTTGATGTTTAAATCCTCCTCTCCACTTTATATTCAAGGATCTAGGATCGAGTGGCGAGCACTATCATACCCTAGATCACTTGTAGGGAAACTTGGATTAGGGAATTTAATTATCAATTTCTCTTCTCTTATGCTCAATTGACCATTAAAACCCTAATTATGAAAATACGGCAATAAACTGACAAATAACAGAAAATGCTCTTGCAGACGGAAGTGAAATGGCAAATCACAGAATACCTATTTTTGGGGTTCCAAGGTGGAACAGTCGGGGACACTGGAATGAGCGTCCAAGTCCAAGGTACTAGTTTCTTTGCGGGATCTGGACCCCCTTTTGACACTGATCAACCCTGTAACTTCTATTTCTAGGAACTCAGCTGCAGAGGACACTAGAGTGAGTGCCCAAGTCCTGGAAATGCTCCGGTGTCCTGCTTCTCTTTAGAACCTAAATCCTTTATGCCTGTCAATCCTTCCTGCAACTTCACCTTTCCCAAATGTGACAGCTGTAACCTACAATCACAAGACTTGGTTTGGGGGTTGTGGTGTTTAGGAGCTTGCCTCAATCAAGCCCTAGAAGGACACTTAAGTCTTCCAAACACCTTTGTCAGATAGAGAGAGCATGCCCTTGTGAGGAAGAGGCCAAATCTAGATGAAACAATGATAAAAAGCACAATGATATCACCTTGTAGTGAAGATCTCATGGGAGGAAGATGCTCTTTATTCCATGAGGAGATGAATGTTCAAATCTACAAATACAAACACATAAACAAAACAAGTCTGCTCTTGCAACACAATGAAAGCCTTGAATCACCTTGAGAACACAATAACTTGCTAGTAATCATCTAGTTTACAAATGAATGCCTAAACATGCTTATATATGCAACTACAAGCACTCCCACCAAGATTTTTGTAATTCAAACTTACCGTGTCAACAAAGGACCTAAGTAACGGTCATAAACTGACACCTAGAAATCAGGGCTGCCCCAAAATAGGGCAAGACTAGGGCGCGGGCACCCAAGTCCTCCCCCCTATTTTGGGCAAGGTATATCTCAAGGGGTCCTTTTAGGTCCCATTTGTCATGTTACCTAGGGCTTATTCCATCAGGATGCCAAATTATGAACTAAGATGTCCTAAATGCATGCAAAAGATCCAAGAGCTAAACTTAATGAGGGAAAAGCCCCCAAGGGGACATTTTTTGACATTACATTTAGCCCCAACTTTAGTGTATGTATAAACGCGAGGCCAATACATGCATTAAATTAAGGTCACAAAAACATCAAACATGGAGAAGACACGCCAATCACATAGAAAATAGTAACAGACATGCAAAACACAGAGAAGACAGTTATAGTCACACAGAACATGAAGAAGATAGTCAATGCATAGAAGATACATTAATGCATGGAAGACAGGCATGATTTCTTTTCTTTTCTTTTTCTCATATATATATGAAATGCAAATGCAAGTACTAGAAAGTAAATAAACCTCCCATAATACATGATGCACTCATCGCACAGGTCTTTGTATATATGGGGCAACACACATGCAAGACACGTAAAACCTCCCAAAATGCAGGATGCATATGGGGCAACAGACATGCCACACAAAACAAGTACGCCAAAACACACACTTGAAGACACAGAGAAAACACGGCAGACAAGCGATGGTGTGTTCCCTATTTCTAGGCTCATCACCATCTCAGGCATGTTACAGGCACACACCGATGATTGAGCTTCACCACAACAATCATCGAAGACACACTTAAGGGTTGAGTTAGTCATAGAACCGCTCCCCGCCTCCACAAAGGACTTCTGAAAATGCAACCCCACCCGCGTCAAGGAGACACCTTACAGTGAAAAGGAAGCATGGCATACTACCCCACCCGCGTCACAGAGATGCCTTATAGCGAAAAGGAGGTATGAGCTCAAAAGTATACAACCCCACCCGCATCATGGAGATGCCTTATAGTGAAAAGGAGGTATACGCAATAGATTTCAAGATAGATTGGTTGATTGCAAATAAACTCAAGATGCAAGAAGTACTCATCGCACTAGTCTGCACCTGAGGACAAGCACATTGCTAACATCTACAACAGATAGCTTACCTTATATATGCCCCCACCTTAAGGTGGTTGATATCATGCAACGATATCAAGCACGTTAAGGTAGGAATAAAACACACAAGGGAACACCATCTTTCATAAATCCCATGCCCCCCAGAGGTGACATGTACTTCATGATCGCAAAATGTTCCCACAAACACATCCCTGCAAGAAACATGTTAGTGTCTACAACATCATAATAAACAACATCAATGCATATGAAATCTGAGGTATGCGAGATTCAAGGTAGACAAAGTGCACGGAGCAGCAATATTGTTTATGATTTGTAAATGAGATAGAACACCATCAAAACCATCACTACATAGAAAGCACTAATGCTTCCACTAGCCAAGCATCGGATAAGATATACAACCCCATCGTCATATTAGGAACTAAGTCCATTTTTTGATTGCTCTCGAAAGGGACACTAGGTCTGCATCAGTATAAATATTTGTCATCATCCGCACACTAGATGGAAACACTAGAGGAAGGGAAACAATAAATAAGAGAGGAGAAATAAATGTCTTAGGGATAATCACGTAGGAGGGTGCCCCCAAGTGTCACCAACCACAACACTATGTCTGTAAGACACAACACACAATAATGAAATCAGAGAGAAAGGCAATATAGAAGAATGATGATACAAATAGGTCACAACAAATGCAGTCTCCTAGTATCTCGAACCTTATGGGAGAATCTGAGGTCATCCCAGGAGGCCGAAACAACACATAACACATCACAGGGGAAGTACATCACAAGAGAAAGAAAGGAGTAGAGATACTTACATGTAGGGTCTTCATGCTAAGTCTCATCATCAAGTAAATCATTGTCATCCTCCCACTCCCTAATGTTAGAGGAAGGTGGGATATAAGGTGTCATAGCCCAATTCATGTCTTGCTTATCATGTTGTTTATTGTTAGGATCATGTTTGTTTGGTTTAATGTTAGGATCAATGTTTTCTTGTTGAGATGCAAGGTAAGCTCGTCGCCTTGCCTTCCTTCTTTTTGCATGTTGACATTGTTGTATTTTATGACTTAGCTTTTGTAACATATGGCTTTGCTTTGTTATGGATTTTTGTGTTGTAGAGGAGGAAACACCAAGGTCAAAGTTCATTTGTCTAGGTGGAATGTTTTCTTGTTGAAGCTTACTAGCATACTTATTCTCTATCCTCTTAGTGATGTCCAAATGACTTGAATATTCAAACAAAGGAGGGACATTAAAGGTCTTCTCTTCCTTAGTGAAATACAAGGTGTGTGAACAATCAACTAAAGGAAGAAGGTTGGTGGGATGATCCATAGAGGTAGGAATTTGATTATTGTTAAATGAATGCTCATTTTCTACCCATGGAATGTTCTTTGTTAAAGGGAGCTCTTCATTCACTAATGCTTCATCTTGGCCAGTGAGAGCAATGGAATTATTAAAGCTATCCCTAGTCTTATCATTTAAGTATTCAATTATAGGGGAAGTGGGATAACCTATGGGATCATCATTATCCTTTTCCTTGCTACTCATGGAGAAGAACTCAGTTAAGCTTTCTAATATCGTAGGATGTTCACTCATGAGGGTTAAAAATTGGTCAAAATCAAGATCTTTAATAAATGCATGCAAAGATACCATTGAGAAATGAAATGAAGGTGCAATTCCAATGTAAGATCAAATTTTGAGAAGCTTTTCAAATTGATGCAAAAGACAAGTGCAAAAGAATGTATGAAAATGACTTAAAATGCTTGATTTTTTTGTACTTTTTCAATGCAAATGAATGAAGCAAAGGGTGTTATAAGGATTTTGATCAAGGGAAGAAAGTTATATGTCTGATATAAGTCCAAAATAGAAATAATATCACTCTCAATACACTCTTTATGCAAATCCAAGATAATGCGAAGTTAAAATATAGTGAAAATATGTCAAAATAGGCACTTTTTTCACCAAAACTCAATGCAAAAGAGCATAACAAAGGGTGTTGTGAGGAAAATGATGATAGAAAGAAAATAATATCAATAATAACAGCCATTTAGTGCCAAAATATCCAACACAACACGCTTTTAGTGCCTCTTAAGGTCAAACCCTAGTGAAAATATAGCAAAAATGGGCTATTTTTCAGAGTTTTTCAATTCCAAGACCGAGAAAAGGGGGTGTTGTAATGAATTTTAGGATGTGAAAAAATTAAAATCAATGATATCAATCACCTCAATCCATAAAATTGATCACAACATGCTTGAAGTGCAAATTAGGTCAAACCCTAGGGCAAAAATAGCCAAAATGTGTAGTTTTTCGCAAAATTTTCACTACAAGAGCCTGATAAAAGGGTGTTGTGAAGATTTTTATGAGGGTCAAAAAATTATTACCCTGATAATAGAAAATTAATGTAAAAATACTTTTCACAACACACCTATGGTGTAATTTTATAGAGTCAATAAGGCCAAATTTAGTGAAAATCGTTGTTTTTTAAGCCCTAGGTTTGAGATCTTGGGACAAAATGCTATGTGTATATTTTAAAGTCTGATTTATGATGGAAATGAATTACTCTTAGATTTAAAAATTATTTTCAAGCTCTAATATGCAAAATGTCAATGCAAATCTAATGAAAATGCATGAAAATTGATAGTTTTTGTTGAGATTTTCTATTAAAAAATACAAATATTTTAAATCTAAATGCAAATTTACACTAAAATGCAAGACTACAGCTAAATGCAAATTTGAATGAGTCTCTAAAATTAGTAGAAAAATCTAAAAGAAGATTTTACTTACTAACCCTAGATTTTGGAATTACTAGGTTATATGAAAATTGTCAAAATTTCTACAAAAACCTAGCAAATTAATGATGAAAATGAAATGCAAATTATTGAATTTTTGTATTTTTCTATAGTTTATATCAGATTTGATGTAAAAATCATGAATTGAAAAATTTTAGAAAGAATTGATGCAATTTAGTAAGCCAAACAATGTAATTTTTTTAACAAATTTTTTAATTTTTTTGAATTTTTCAAAAATTTTAATTTTTTTTAATTTTTCAATTTTTTTTTTTTTTTTAATTTTTCTCAATGCAATAAAAGGAATGACTATATGAATGAATGAAATCAATCCAAATCTGAAGACACACACTCAGTGAGTTGCAATTTAAGTCCAAAAACACAGGTTCACCAAAATGTTTAGTGGAAAATTAGATATGTTAATATTTTAGTGTTTTGATGTTTAAATCCTCCTCTCCACTTTACATTCAAGGATCTAGGGTCAAGTGGCGAGCACTATCATACCCTAGATCACTTGTGAGATGTAGGGAAACTTGGATTAGGGAATTTAATTATCAATTTCTCTTCTCTTATGCTCAATTGATCATTAAAACCCTAATTATGCAAATACAACAATAAACTGATGAATAACAAAAAATGCTCTTGCAGATGGAAGTGAAATGGCAAATCATGGAATACCTATTTTTGGGGTTCCAAGGTGGAATATTCAGGGACATTGGAGTGGGTGCCCAAATCCAAGGTACCAGTTTCTTTGCAAGATCTGGACCTCCTTCGGACACTGATCAACCTTATAACTTCTGTTTCTAGGAACTCAGCTGTGGAGGACACTAGAGTGAGTGCCCAAGTCCTAGAAATGCTCCAGTGTCCTACTTCTCTTCAGATCTTGAATCCTTGATGCCTGTCAATCCTTCCTACAACTTCTCCTTTCCCAAATGCGACAGCTGCAACCTGCAATGACAAGACTTGGTTTGGGGGTTGTGGTGTTTAGGAGCTTGCCTCAGTCAAGCCCCCTAGAAGGACACTCAAGTCTTGTCGGGGGTTGTGGTGTTTAGGAGCTTGCCTCAGTCAATCCCCAAAAGGACACTCAAGTCTTCCAAACACCTTTGTCAGATAGACAGACTGTGCCCTTGTGAGGCAGAGGCCAAATCCAAATGAAACAATGACAAAAAGCATGATGATATTACCTTGTAGTGAAGATCTCATGGGAGGAAGATGCCTTTCATTCCATGAGGAGATGAATTCTCAAATCTGCAAATACAAACACAAACAAAACAAGTCTACTCTTGCAACACAATGAAAGCCTTGAATAACCTTGAGAACACAATAATTTGCAAGTGATCATCTTGTTTACAAATGAATAACTAAACATGCTTATATATGCAACTACAAGCACTCCCGCCAAGATTTTTGTAATTCAAACTTACCTTGTCGACAAAGGACCTAAGTAACAGTCATAAACTAACACCCAGAAATTAGGGCTGCCCCAAAATAGGGTAGGACTAGGGTGCGGGGGCACAAATCCTCCCCCCTATTTTGGGCAAGGTATATCTCAAGGGGTCCCCCTAGGTCCCATTTGTCATGTTACATAGGGCTCATTCCATCGGGATGCCAAATTATGAACTAAGATGTCCTAAATGCATGCAAAAGACCCAGGAGCTAAACCTTATGAGGGAAAAGCCCCCAAGGGGATATTTTCCAATGTTACACCCCCTAACTCATAATTAAGGTTATCACTGGATTAAGAAACTCTCCAATGGATTGTCCTAGACACCTCTTTTGGTTGTGGCCCCCATTGAGAGCCACTCCCCGTACTTGCAACTAGTAAACCCTATACAAGGCAAAGCATTAACCATCTTGTAAGATTATAATTAACACATAAATCTGTAAACAAAGCAAGGCATTACTCATCTTGCACATTTATCACAAGCACATAACATAGATCAAGGCATTATCCATTTTGCATAGTCAACATAATCACATGAATAGGTACACTGAGCAAGGCATAGACCATCTTGCACATATATCATACCAACATGAATAGGAGGCAATATTTCAAGCATGCATTTCATTCAACACACATGATGCATACATAGCCAACCCCCACACAATCACACCCTCCTAGGCCTTTGGAAACTATTTCCCCAAATGACACAAAAACTTGAAACCATTAAAACACAATGGTCACACATCACATTCACTTTGCAATGCACAACATAAACCAAGATCCCATAAATGCAACATATGATCTGATGCACTAATAATGGGTCTTAAAGAATGCAACATTAATTCCAATCATGGTCAATCATCCAACAAACATGAAGTGAATCTATCTTAACAATGCAAAACACTATTATTCTAACTACTAGTAGCAATTACTAATATGATCAAATGATATAAGCATCATAAGTAACAATATTTAATCCATTCCTATGCTTTTGGCAATAGATAATATTAAGAGTATTACTTAGACTGATTGCAAGGTTAACATTTAGTAGTTGAAAGTCATGGACTATTATCAACGACTCATCATTGAATGATTTCTAATTAAAACCCAAAATTGATACTTCTACCTTAAATTAGAACTAGATTGATTCTATTCCCTTCAAACACAATAAGTCTCAAAAATTATCATCCAATTTAATTTGTTTTCCTTCTACCATAATCTAATTTTCAAATAACTTGATAAACATTATGCATTTAAGAGAATATAATTCAATTCCAACATAAACATTTTCATAATCACTACCCCATGTATGATTTCCAAAATCTTTTAAGTTATGTTTCTATTATTAAATCCAGATTAGACTATATTGCTAATTTCAAATCCTAAGAAAAGAACTTAAAAACAAGAATCAGTCTTCAGATAAAAAAATATCATGTTCAAAGGCACTAAAATAAACCACTAAGAAAGAAACATACTAATATGATCAATTAAGATATGCAAGAACAGATACTATATCAGAAAAATATAAATATAGAATGTTTTGATAATGATAAAGATTTTGAAAAGGAAATTGCTCTAGTAGACATGTATGTAAAAGTGAGAGCACAGACAAAGTGCATTAACTGTTCAGCAAATTACCTCAAAGAGATGTCAAATTATGGAATGCAATGATTACAGGATATGCACAAAATGGATTTGTAGAATTAATAACAACAACAAAGGTGGCATAGCAATGTCTGTCACTAATTGATACATATCTCTGAATTCGCAAACTGGATAATGCTAATTTTTGGATATGATTTTCATAGATAAGAGCTGAATCTTATATAAAAATTTTAGAGAAACCCAGTTTGAAAATAAAAATTTATTGGTGATGGCACTAATTGTTTTAACAGAGACGAAAAATGTGGGAGGTAGATAGTCACATAATATTCATATCTCCAAAATGACAAACTGGGTAAGGCTGATTTTTGGATATGATTAAGATAACAAGGTCATGCACCACATATAAAAAATTTAGAGGAAACTAGTTTGTAAACATAAAGTTATGGCTAATGTAACAAACTGTAAAAACAAAGATGAAATGGGTGAGAGATAGATAGTGACAAAATATTCATATCTCCAAAATGACAAACTGGGTTAGGCTAATTTTCGGATATGATTTAGATAATCAAGTCGTACACTATATATTAAAACTTTAGAGGAACCCAATTTGTAAAAGTAAAGTTATGGCTAACGCAACAGACTAGGTTAAGAATATGTAGAAGAGAATTCACAGAATAATATAAAGCTTGCTTATTACAAATTCATTTCACTAAATCTAATGCAACAATAAATCAGTTTCATATCTCAGTCCATATCTGGAATATTACTTCTATCACATCTTCACAAAATTTTCCAACTCGCATCCATTTTCCCCCAAGTCTTTTCTTCTGGAAGCTATGGTTTATGGTGCCAAAAGAAAAATGAAAACTTCCTGAGAGAGAGAGATAATGAAAATATAAAACATAGTCTGCTATTTGAAATGCATGCTCCCCCCAAATTACGTCTTTAGATTTTAAAATAAAGTTGAGCAGGCATAACCACCCCATGATTTTTTCTAGAAGATTCTCCTTAATAAAGGAAATAAATTCTGCCTTCATTACTTTCTTACAATTTACTATTTTTAGCTAGACAATAATAGTTTCTTTCTACTTTTCTAAAATTGGTCTCTTACTCAAAAGAAACAATTATTTCTAAGATTCCCTTTTGAGGTGCATAATTGCCACTTCCTCCAAGTGGCCTAAGTGGAAAATAATTACTCAAGACAATAATCTCTCTCTGATTTTATTTATTTTAGAATTTGCTATATATATAAGTTCTTATGACAATTCATAAATATTATAAATTTATTTTTATTGCCACTAACAAAACATTTACTTGTTTATAAAATATTTTTATTTTTATTTTATCAATTATATTCTCATTTTAACAACACTTTATTTTTCATCATTATAATTATTATTATTTATTGACCTTAAATTACAATATAATATAATTTCCCATAAACTTAAAATAATATAAAAGCATCTATATTTATTTATTTCTCAAAAGTGTCTTCTTAACTTACTAATTTTATTTTAATACAACAATTAACCAAAGCATTAATTAAATAATTCCAAACAAAATAACCCAAATTATAAACAATACCTGACACTATGCACGATCGAAAAGCATGACCACAATGACAACGACTAACTATCATGCCCATACAGACAACACTGACTAGGTGCAAAACTGGATACTCATCGTTTTCAAGGATGATGGCTAACTAGGGGACCATATGTTATCTCCGTTTAACAGTTCCATTGGTTTTAAGGCACACTTAGACCTGTCAATTCAAGTGGATTCGATGCTTGATACCTGCAACTTGCAGCACACAACACAATCTATGCACAAGTATAATAAATATCAAATAGTCACGGAGTGAAAGAGAATCGCAACATCATCAGATGCTCATGAATGAGTGGTACAACATTGTCTCTTTTCACACAACACAATAATCAGATCATCCTATAATACAAAATCAGTCGGATAAAAATTAATTCTAACTTATGACAATCATAGTAAAATCAACATCATAATCACCTGAATGTAAAACAATGTCAAAGTATATGAATTATCAGTGTCACAACAAGAATTATCAATAAAAAATGCTAACTGTCATATGAAACCACACATGAAGATAATCAGGAATGTTACCAACATGAATGTAGCATCTACCAACATCATATAATGTACAACATCAATTGTCTAACATACCCTAAATATTCCTATTATTTTACCTTCATCTTCATGCTCCTTAGCTAGACTATCTGCACATCCAAGACGAGAATGGAGGGGCACTACATCCTCCCCCCCTAAAAATTGACTTACTCCAGGAAGTCACAGAATAGAGTGGAAACATAACATATTAGTATTGCAATTTTCTATTACCAACATACGCATCCATATTAAGAAATTGTTCATAACACTAGCTCAATCATTCAATAAGGACAAGAAGAACATCAATTCCTTACCTTTAAGGCATATCATGTGACCTACTTATAACCAATCACACATATTTTGAGAATTTCAAACAATTTAGGGAATTGCATTCACATATTAACAAGGAAAAATACATCTCATCTCTTATTTCTACTATGGTTCCAACTAATCACCAAACATGCAAGTACAATTCTCCACAGAGTCTTCCCTTGTACATACTATCAAAGGCTCAAAATGAACATGATAGAAACAACAATTAACACAAAATGGGCAAACAGAAACAAACATTCAGAATAGCCACCATAGAAATTAAAAAAATATGCAAACCTAAGTTGGGGAATAATCAAATTCAATCTAAGTCATAAAATGCCGACAATTTTCAACAATAAATCAAGTATAAAGAAAAGAGTTTTGTTGACCACTCCTATCATAAGAGAGTTCAAAAAAAACAAATTCACTGTTAGCCCACCAACAACACATGAAGAACCTATCACAAATTCCAAAACAACCAATATTACAAAGAAATCCACATCACGGTGTGACTAATTTTAGCCACAAAATGGAGTATCCACTACACAACACATGACTCAAAGTCTAGAATGCGTTAGATAATGTACACCAAACACATAGACAACTAAGTTTTATACATCTTCATATCTAAACAACTTTTATATAAAAATTTAAGGTAACACAATCGCTACTTATATACCAAAATTTCTATCATTAATGCAGTACAGTTTCTTTTTTACCAAACTATGAACATATGCAATTACTTCCTTATGCAAGAAGATATTTACAGAGAGAATGTATGATATCATACACAAGAATAATTCAAAACGCTAATTGACTTACAATATCACACTCATGATCTCATGGGTCCAACACAAGCTCCAATTTGATCTCATGCACATGGTTCTTACACAGGCATACACAATGATAACTTCCACAATAAAACTTCCACATGCAGTCATGGCCAACAAGGAGATAGATATCAAATTATCAATCAACCATGTAAAGATACCCCACAAACGACAACACCACATAACCAAATGACTCGCGATGCATGATGCCATCGAATGATTAAACCATTCCAATACTTACACATATACAAATATAATGCAATTAACATAAAGATGGTATGGCACTTCCACACCCATAGCTAAACATAAACCCCAAGTATGATTACTTCACCAAACCAGGGAACACAAAACACCTTTGGCCTTTCACAACACCCCACACAGAATGGGTACAGGATATTCACATCACTAGAGGGGGCAAATATCAAACTCCTAATTACATGCATTAATAGTAACCATGCTTCCTTCTTCTAAAGCACTAGAGACCACAAGAGGAACTCAAGGCCTCAACAAATCAGCAAGCACTAACATACAGGAAACACATATTGTTAGATACATCATCACATTTTCAGAAAAGAAGGAGAGAGAACACATAGCAGACACATAAGTAAAACAAGGCAGAAAGAATTTATTTCTTCCAAAATCAAAGAACAAGTCTGTAAATTTATCAACCTTCTAACGTCACACTAAGGCACATAGGTGAGAGGTACTATTACCAACCCAACACAAGGAGAAAAATGCTTAACCTAGAGAAACAACAACAATCCAGAGGTCCCAGTGTTGCAACCTAGGCTCTGATACCAAATGTAACACCCTGCCAAGGAACCCAAAGGACAACACAACTAAGCTTACAAAAAAGACAATTTTTTTTTAAGAAAGAAATAACAACAAAATTTAATTCATATTTACTCCTAACATAAGCTTTATCCTCTAGGGTTCCATAGCTGCATTACTGACGAACAAGTAACAAGATCTTAAGCAACATGATGAACTAACTAACAACCATGGTTCATTCAAAGTCTAATTGCATCAGATGAATAAACACATACAATTCCATATTATATCATCAGATAAGTAACATCAGGATCTTGCACATAGGATCACAAGTACATAAACAAGTTCTTTTATAATAGAGTACAACATTACATTGTTTACAATATTGCTATTCAGATTACATTAGAGTACATACATCAAGATAACAGTACATGATTCAACTGATATACAAGACTAGAACATGATCATAAGTATCTATCTCCTAAGCCAAATCAAGATCTGAAATCTGTTACACAAGGTACATCCTTCTTGCACAAAAACAACAATAAGAGAAACCAATGGAGATATAAGCACAACCAGCCAACCATGTGGAACCCTAAAGTCCACCCCCCATGCTAGGTGATAATAATAAGGTCCCACAACATGAAACAGTTAAGAAGACAGGAACACAACACAAAAGGCTAACATGACTCCAACATACTAGTACACATGGCATTCACAATAGAGTCACTACTTCCTCCAACAGTCAAAAAGACATTAGACTAACAGGTGTAAGGACTACACATGACTCCAAAATAACACCAGTCAATAAGGATATCACAAGTAACTCAAACATCACTTACACACTTAACTGTACTTCCAGAGGCACTCACACAACTGAAGGAGGAAATACAACTAGGGAGTGCTAGACTGCATTAGGGAGGAGTGTCATCATGTAGCTTGTCATGGGTTGTCCTGGTAGGTCTTCTGAGGCACCGACCCCCATCCTGGGTTGTCCTGGCAACCTCTCCTAACCCCTGGCCCCCATACAAATTCATGCGGAACCAACATAGCTTTCATGAGGACAAGGCAATTGATCTTGCCATTCCAGGCCTTCTCATCTCATCTTAAGCCTAAACGAGCACTTAAGCCATGAGTGAGGCATACTTTATCTTGATTAATGTGAATTCTACCCTTTCCCCCTAACTCATAATTAAGGTTATCACTGGATTAAGAAACCCTCCAATGGATTGTCATGGACACCTCTTTGGGTTATGACCCCCATTGAGAGCCACTCCCCCTACTTGCAACTAGTAAACCCTATACAAGGCAAGGCATTAACCATCTTGCACGATTATCATTAACACGTAAATACATAAACAAAGCAAGGCATTACTCATCTTGCACATTTATCACAAGCACATAACACAGAGCAAGGCATTATCCATCTTGCCTAGTCAACATAATCACATGAATAGGTACACTGAGCAAGGCATAAACCATCTTGCATATATATCATACCAACATGAATAGGAGGCAATATTTAAAGAATGCATTTCATTCAACTCACATGATGCACACATAGCCAACCCCCACACAATCACACCCTCATAGGCCTCTGGAAACCATTTCCCCAAATAACAAACGCTTGAAACCATTAAAACACAATGGTCACACATCACATTCACTTTCTAATCCACATCATAAACCAAGATCCCACAAATGCAACATATGATCTGATGCACTAATAATGGGTCTTAAAAAATGCAACATTAATTCCAATCATGGTCAATCATCCAACAAACATAAAGTGAATCTATCTCAACAACGCAGAACACTATTATTCTAACTACTAGTAGCAATTACTAATATGATCAAATGATATAAGTGTCATAAGTAACAATATTTAATCCATTATTATGCTATTGGCAATAGATAATATTACGAGTCTTACTTAGACTAATTGCAAGGTTAACATTTAGTAGTTGAAAGTCATGGACTATTATCAACGACTCATCATTGAATGATTTCTAATTAAAGCCCAAAATTGATACTTCTACCTTAAATTAGAACTAGATTGATTCTATTCCCTTCAAACCCAATAAGTCTCAAAAATTATCATCCAATTTAATTTGTTTTCCTTCTACCATAATCTAATTTTCAGATAAAAGATATAACTTGATAAATGTTATGCATTTAAGAGAATATAATTCAATTCCAACATAAACATTTTCATAATCACTACCCCATGTATGATTTTCAAAATCTTTTAAGTTATGTTTCTATTATTAAATCCAAATTAGACTATATTGTTAATTTCAAATCCTAAGAAAAGAATGTAAAAACAAGAATCGGTCTTCAGATAACAAAATATCATGTTCAAAGGCACTAAAATAAACCACTAAGAAAGAAACCTACTAATATGATCAATTAAGATATGCAAGAATAGATACTATATCAGAAAAAATATAAATATAGAATGTTTTGATAATGATAAGAGATTTCGAAAAGGAAATTGCTCTAGTAGACATGTATGCAAAAGTGAGAGCACAGACAAAGTGCATTAAATGTTCACCAAATTGTCTCAAAGAGATGTCAAATTATGGAATGCAATGATTAAAGGATATGCACAAAATGGACTTGTAGATTTAAAAACAACAACAAAGGTGGCATAGGAATGTCTGTCACTAATTGATACATATCTCTGAATTTGCAAATTGGGTAATGCTAATTTTTGGATATGATTTTCATAGATAAGAGTTGAATCTTATATAAAAAATTTAGAGAAACCTAGCTTGAAAATTAAGAGTTATTGGTGACGTCACTAACTGTTTTAACAGAGACAAAACGGGTGAGAGGTAGACAGTCACAAAATATTTATATCTCCAAAATGACAAATTGGATAAGGTTGATTTTTGGATGTGATTTAGATAACCAGGTCATCCACCACATATAAAAATATTAGAGGAACCTAATTTGTAAACATAAAGTTATGGCTAACGCAACAGACTATAAAAATAGAGATGAAATGGGTGAGAGATAAACAATCAAATCATTCATATCTCCAAAATGACAAACTGGGTAAGGCTAATTTTTGGATATGATTTAGATAACCAGGTCACCATATATTAAAACTTTAGAGGAACCTAGTTCGTAAAAGTAAAGTTATGGCTAACACAACAGACTGGGTTAAGAATATGTAGAAGAGAATTCACAAAATAATATTAAGTTTGCATATTACAAATTCATTTCACTAAATCTAATGCAACAATAAATTAGTTTCATATCTTAGTTCATACCTGGAATATTACTTCTATCACATCTTCACAAAATTTCTCAGCTCACATCGATTTTCCCCCAAGTCATTTCTTTTGGAAGCTATGGTTTATGGTGCCAAAAGAAAAATGAAAACTTCCTGAGAGAGAGATAATGAAAACATAAAACATATTCTGCTATTTGAAATGCATGCTCCCCCCCAAATTATGTCTTTAGATTTTAAAATAAAGTTGAGCATGCATAACCACCCCTATGATTTCTTTCAGAAGATTCTCCTTAATAAAGGAAATAAATTCCGCCTTCATTACTTTCTTACAATTTGCTATTTTTAGCCAGACAATAATAGTTTCTTTCTACTTTTCTAAAATTGGTCTCTTACTCAAAAGAAACAATTATTTCTAAGATTCCCTTTGAGGTGCATAATTGCCACTTCCTTCAAGTGGCCTAAATGGAAAATAATTACTCAAGACAATAATCTCTCTCTGATTTTATTTATTTTAGAATTTGTTATATATATAAGTTTTTATGACAACTCATAAATATTATAAATTTATTTTTATTGCCACTAACAAAACATTTACTTGTTTATAAAATATTTTCATTTTAATTTTATCAATTATATTCTCATTTTAACAACACTTTATTTTTCCTCATTATAATTATTATTATTTATTGACCTTAGATTAGAATATAATGTAATTTTCCATAAACTTAAATTTACATAAAAGCATCTATATTTATTTATTTATCAAAAGTGTGTTCTTAACTTCCTAACTTTATTTTAATGCAACAATTAACCCAAGCATTAATCAAACAATTCCAAAAAAAAAACCCAATTTCGAAACAATACCTGACACTATGCACGATCAAAAAGCATGACCACAATGATAGCAACTGACTATCATATCCATACAAACACTGACTGGGTGCAAAACTAGATACTCATCCTTTTTAAGGATGATGGCTAACTAGGGGACCATATGTTATCTCCATTCAACAATTCCATTGGTTTTAAGGCACACTCAGACCTGTCAATTCAGCTGGAGTCGATGTCTGATATCTACAGCCTGCAGCACACAACACAGTCTATGCACAAGTATAATAAATATCAAATAGTCACGGAGTGAAAGAGAATCACAACATCATTGGACGCTCACGAATGAGTGGTACAACATTGTCTCTTTTCACACCACACAATAATCAGATCATCCTATAATACAAAATCAGTCGCATAAAAATCAATTCTAACTTATGACAATCATAGTAAGATCAACATCATAATCACTTGAATGTAAAACAATGTTAGAGCATATGAATTATCAGTGTCGCAACAAGAATTATTAATAAAACATGCTAACTGTCATATGAAACCACACATGAGGATAATCAGGAATGTTGCCAACATGAATGTAGCATCTACCAACATCATATAATGTACAACATCAACTGTCTAACATACCCTAAATATTCCTATTATTTTACCTTCATCTTCATGCTCCTTAGCTAGACTATCTGCACATCCAAGATGAGAATGGAGGGGCACTACAATTGTGGGTAGCAAATTTGTAGTTCCTAACTCAGCGTGACCTCAATGACAGGCAACACAAGTGGGTTAGCAAGTTGCAAGCCTACGACTTTGACATAGTTTATGTCAAGGGGAAAAAGAATGTAGTGGTTGGTGCACTCTCATGGAGACCTTAGTTGTGCTCATTGGGTGAGATTACAGCTGATTAGAGAGAGTGGATATTAGTCGAATATGCTAAGGACAAGTGGGCCACAAGGATAGTTGATGGTACCATTCAGGATAGCAAGTATATAGTTGTAAATGATTTGATCATTTACAAAGGGAGGATCTTATTGGTACCAGGATCAGGAATGAAGAAGGTTATGAGAGCCTTTCATGATGTTCCTACAGCTGGTCACTTGAGATACTTCAAGACATATAGATAAATTCAGGAATGGTTGACATGGAAAGGGCTCAAAACAAAAGTGTTGAAATATGTTAAAGATTGCCCCACTTGCTAGCAGAACAAACAAGAGCATTCTTTTCCAGCTGGTTTATTACAACCCCTACCCATTCCTAATTAGAAATGGGAGTGTATTGTTGCAAGTATGGGTCTAACCGGTGTTGTCATTGATGTCAACATACTCATGTTGCATTAATGAGAAGGATTAGATGAGCTATGTGCTGAGGATATTGAGAAAATTAGTCTCAATCAGGATCAGTGAGGAACAGTGATGACAACAAGGTAACAATCCAAGATAGGTTGAGGATCAAAGGATGCGGTTTAAAGGGTTTGTATATATGAGTCTTGAGATGATCCAATCAAGTTTTCAGAGGTCCGCATGAAGATCTGAAGAAGTTATGGTCACTCAAGTAGAACCGGCTCCGGCAGGTCTCTAGAGGTGATAGAGTGACACAGATAGGTCCGATGAGGTCTGGTAATGCTTTATCCCATTCTGCGGATTTGAGGAAGTGTTGAGGATGTCCTTTTGAAGTGTCAAGTAGATTGATTTGTGGCTTGAAGGTCCAGAAGAGCCTATTCCTTTGTGACAGTGATTACAGACTATGTTCTTGAAGCTCCGAATGAAAGAGAAGAATTCCAATAGGCTGATGAAGTGCGAATGTTCTTGGTGATTCATGGAAGTGATGATCGTTGGATCATGTCCAGTCCATGTTTGTGGTCTGCATTGAAGTTAGAGTTTGCATTTGAAGAATAACCACCGAATACTGGTGTTCTTCTTCAGACTGGCCGACCGAATGTATTACACGTCTTGCGGATATTCTTGTAGGTGTTTGCTGACTTAGATGATTATTCCTAAGTCGATGTCTTGTATAAATAAGGGATTGTGAAGTCATTCTAAAGTGTGTCTTGTGGAGATGAGTGAGTGGTAGCGAAGAGGAGAGCGAAAGGCAGAGTAGAAGTATTGAGCTTAATGGAACTGATTCAAGCATGGTGAAGATGCTATTCTCTAGTTCATGTATGTGATACTTATTTCTTTGTAGACAGTGTGTCTCTTGTAGGCAGTGAGCCTCTTGTGAGTAGTGTGCTCGGGCAGTGAGCCCTAATTGGCACGTGCCATTTTGTTCTTTCTATTCTTCAAACAGAGAATACATTCTTAGGTTAATCACCCCATGGTTTTTCCCTTAACCGGGTTTTCCACGTCAAAATCTTGGTGTCTCATGTGTTGATGAGTTTCTACTTTTGATTTGAATGCATTATGTCTCATGTTTAATATACTGCTAATCACTAAGAGGATTTAGGTGTGTAAATTGGAGAAAGTTTTGCACAACTGATTCACCCCCCCTCTCAGTTGTGTGCCCTAAGTCTAACAATTGGTATCAGAGCTAAGTTCCTCTAAAAGGAGCTTAATCGCTTGAGGAGATCCAGGATGTCGTCTTATAAGAAGGATAGTATGAAGTTTGATGGAACCAACTTTGCTCTTTGGAAAGGTCGCATGAAATGTCATTTGCAGTGTATGGAAATGGCGTACTAGTCCATGGTTACAAAAGCGTATGTACCTCCACAGGGTGGTCTGACAACCCTAAATGAAATCACAGATGCTGAAAATAATATGTGGACCAAAGAAGCTCTTCTAAGTGCATTATCTGACTCAAAGCTCTCAAATGTTATTGACCTACCAACTGCTTTTGAGATTTGGAATAAACTGGAACTTTTGCATGAAGGAGACTAGTATGTTAAATGTGCAAGGTTACAGAATCTAAAAGGGAAATTTGAAAAACTGAAGATGAGAGATGATGAAAATATTACCACTTTTATGCCAAGAGTGAATGAGATGCTTTGTGGAATTAGAAATGCTAGTGGAGTCCTGGATGAAAATGTGATTGTTGGTAAAATTCTCAGATCCCTTCCTGCTTCTTACAAAATCAAAGCTGCTGCCATTGAAGAATTCAGAGCCCATACAACTGTTGCAAGAGATCAATTGGCTAGAAAATTGGCTGCATTTGAAATGACAGAATTTGGAGATGACCCCCCCAAGACTGAATCTGTATCCAAAGCCATTGCCTCTGTTAAAGGTAAACAAAGGCTTGATCCATGAGAGAACTCTTCAAGAAAATTGCCATGGTATGAAAAAGCAAGAAAAGATCTGGAAGAAGTAGAAACTACCCAACTTGAAGCCCTTATTGCAAAGAGGCTACCAAGAGGATCCAGTAAGTATGAAGGAAAATTACCTTTTAAGTGTTTTAATTGCAATAAGATTGGTCATTTTGCCTCAAGGTGTCCGGAAAGATTTTCAAGGTAAAATCCCAACAAGTCAAGGTTCCAAAAGAACTGTTACTATGTACATGAAGATGATGATAATGAAGGAGTAACAGATGATGAATCAGAGATAGGAAACCAATCCGGAAATGAATGGGTGTTCATTGCCATCAAGGAAGAAGATCCAATGTCCTCTGTATCTATCAATCTTAAGACTGTGGAAAGAGCTCTGGATGCCCAAATTAAAGAGAAGGATGATTGGGTCATTGACAGTGGATGCTCTCACCATATGATAGGTGACAAAAATAAGTTTGTAGATTTGGAGAGGTATGCAGGAGGAGTGGTAAAGTTTGGTGACAATTCTGCTGACAGAATCAAAGGAAGAGGAACTATTTCTTTTGATGGAAGAAACAAAACTGGTAATGTACTGTATGTTGAAGGTTTGAAGCACAATCTTCTCAGTGTTGGATAGTTGGTGGGAAAAGGCTATGATCTCTGATTCAAGGATGGAAAATGCAAAATCTTTGAAAGTTTCAAAACAGAGATTGCATCCGATACTCAAACTAAAGGTAACATCTTCCATTTGGTTGGTACTGGTAAAAGTTGCTTATTTGTTCAAGTTGATCAGAGTTGGTTATGGCATAGAAGGATGTGTCATGTGAATTTTGATAATATCATCAAAATAAGCAATACTCAGGTTGTAAGAGATCTTCCAAAATTGGTGAAACCTACAACAACTTGTGCAAGGAATGTCAGTTGGGTAAGTTGAGCAAAGTCACATTCAAAAGCAAGGAACTGTCTTCTACCAGATTATTGGACTTAGTTCACACTAATCTTTGTGGTCCGGCAAGAACCAGCAGTATTCAAGGTGACAGATACTTCATGCTGCTAATTGATGACTATTCTCGAATGATGTGGGTAACCTTTCTAAAGGAGAAATCATAAGCTCTTGAGAAATTTAAAATATTCAAGGCTATGTTAGAGAATGAAATAAGAATAAAGTTGAAATGTCTGAGGTCTGATAGAGGTGGAGAATTCACATCTGGTGAGTTCATAGAATTCTGTGAGAAACATGGAATTAAGAGGCAGTTGTCTGTTCCAAGGACTCCACAATAGAATGGAGTAGTGGAGAGAAAGAACCGGACCATCTAGGAAGCATCTAGGACCATGATGATGGAAGCAAGTGTTCCTCAGATCTATTTGAGAGAAGATGTCAGCACTACAGTCTATACTCTCAATCAAGTTCAAATCAGAAGCAATACTAGTAAGACCCCTTATGAACTCTAGTTTGGCATTACTCCTACTGTAAGATATTTCAGAGTCTTTGGTAGCAAATGTTACATCAAAAGAGATGAAGATCTAGGCAAGTTTGATGCTAGAAGTGATGAAGGAATATTCTTGGGTTACTCTACTCAAAGCAAAGCATACCGGTGTTATAACAAGAGACTGAGAAAGATGATAGAAAGTACAAATGTGAAGCTTAATGAGGGAATAGAGAAACCCTCAAGGTTTTATGAATATGATGAAGATGATCAAAATGGTGTTCTAGTTCAAGGAGTTCAATCCTCTTCTGAAGGACAAATTCAGACTGATCTGGTAAATCAAGAAGAAGAGATAGGTTTGAATAAGCCTGATCAAGAAGCAGAAGTGCAAGAAACTCCCAAAGTTCCAAGGTATGTAATACTGAACCATTCTGAAGATCAGATCATAGGTGATAAAAGCAAAGGTGTGCAAACTAGAAGGAAAATTGCTCAAAATTCAGATGAATATTGTCTGATTTCAAAGATTGAACCTAAGACAATAAATGAAGCCTACAATGATGAAAACTAGACTAAAGCAATGGAGGAAGAGTTGATGCAAATTGAGAAAAATCACACTTGGGATATTGTTCCCAAATCTAGAAACAAGAATGTGATTGGAACCAAATGGGTCTACCAGAATAAACTAAATGAAGTTGGTGAAGTAATCAGAAATAAATCCAGATTGGTTTGCAAGGGCTACTCTAAAATAGAAGGAATTGATTTTGAAGAAACTTTTCCTTCGGTGGAAAGAATTGAAGTAGTCAGATTATTTCTTGCATTTGATGCCTTCAAGGATTTCAAGGTGTATCAGATGGATGTCAAGTCTGCTTTCTTGAATGGTGACTTAGAAGAAGAAGTGTACATTGAACAACTAGATAGATTTCAATTATCTGAGCATGATGATATGGTCTGCAAGTTGAAGAAGGCACTATATGAACTAAAGCAAGCCCCAAGAGCCTAGTATGAAAGGTTGGACAAACATCTTTTGAAGATTGGTTTCAACAAAGGTACTGCTGACAGTAACTTATATTTCAAAATTGATCATGAAAACATCTTGATTGTTGAAGTATTTGTTGATGATATCATCTTTGGAGGAAGAGACAGTATGTGTAAAACCTTTGCAAATCAAATGAAAAGTGAGTTTGAGATGTCAATGCTTGGTGAAATGAATTTCTTCTTGGGTCTGCAAATTACTCAAACAAAGAAAGGAATCTTTATTTCTCAGACCAAATATGTGAAAGAATTGTTGAGGAAATTTGGAATGGAAGATTCAAAGCCAATGAATACTCCCATGGCAACCGGATGCAAGTTGAGCAAAGATGATGACTCTCCTAAGGTAGATCAGACAAAGTACAGATCAATGATTGGAGGATTATTGTATCTCACTCAAACTAGACCAGATATAATGCAGGTTGTTGGTCTTGTTGCGAGATTCCAAGCTGATCCCAAAGAATCTCATGTCATGGCAATCAAAAGGATTTTTAGGCACCTAAAAGGAGCAGTTGAGTATGGTTTGTGGTATCCTAGAGATCATGATTTCTCTCTTCATGCATATACAGATGCAGATTGGGCAGGAGATGTGGATGACAGGAAGAGTACCAGTGGTGGAGCATTCTTTTTGGGAAAAAGATTGGTTTTTTGGCTAAGCAAGAAACAAAAGGCAATATCTATGTCTACAACTAAAGCAGAATACATTACAGTAACAGGTAGTTGCACTCAAGTTTTGTGGATGAAGCAGATGCTAAGAGATATTAAAGTAGAATATGAGGAGCCTATCATAATTTTTTGTGATAATTCAAGTGCAATAAATATTTCTAAGAATCCGATGTTGCATTCTAAGACTAAGCATATATCTATTAAGTTTCACTTTCTGAGAGAGCAAGTGAATAAGGATGAAGTCAAACTGGAGTATGTGCCCTCCAAGGATTAGATTGCAGATATCTTTACTAAACCTCTTCCCAAGGACTCTTTTGAGTATCTCAAGGAGAAGTTAGGGGTTATTGCCCCTTCAGTGATGAACTAGGATGCACTGATATGCATCAGTCCAGTGGATATCACAGTCATATCTTGTGATCCGAATTGATGATGGGAAGCTTCTACTCAGGGGGAGCAGCAGGTATGATTCTGAAATATTAGAGTTGCAAGTATGAGCCCTTTGCCATTGATGTCAAAGGGGAAGAAAAGACATGTGAAAAACAAGTGGTTGATGATCAAAGGGGGAGCAGTAAAGGAAGAAAAGACATGTGAATAGTTGTTGTTGATAGGGGGCGCAGTGACAGTAAGGAGTTCTTGTCTTGATAGTTTTTCACATCATATGTTGCCATCAATGACAAAGGGGGAGATTGTTGCAAGTATGGGTCTAACCGGTGTTGTCATTGATGTCAACATACTCATGTTGCATTAATGAGAAGGATTGGATGAGCTGTGTGCTGAGGATATTGAGAAAATTAGTCTCAATCAGGATCAGTGAAGAACAGTGATGACAACAAGGTAAAAGTCCAAGATAGGTTGAGGATCAGAGGATGCGGTTTAAAGGGTTTGTATATATGAGTCTTGAGATGATCTATTCAAGTTTTTAGAGGTCCGCATGAAGATTTGAAGAAGTTATGGTTGCTCAAGTAGAACCGGCTCCGGCAGGTGTCCAGAGGTGATAGAGTGACACAGATAGGTCCGGTAAGGCTTTATCCCATTCTACGGATTTGAGGAAGTGTTGAGGACGTCCTTTTGAAGTGTCAAGTAGATTGGTTTGTGGCTTGAAGGTCTGGAAGAGCCTATTCCTTTGTGACAATGATGACAGACTATGTTCTTGAAGCTCTGGATGAAGGAGAGAAGAATTCCAGTAGGCTGATGAAGTGTGGATGTTCTTGGTGATTCAGGGAAGGTTATGATGATCGTTGGATCATGTCCAGTCCATGTTTGTGGTCCACATTGAAGTTAGAGTTTGCATTTGAAGAATAACCACTGGATATTGGTGTTCTTCTTCAGACTGGCCGACCGGATGTATTACACGTCTTGCAGATGTTCTTGTAGGTGTTTGCCGACTTAGATGATTATTCCTAAGTCAATGTCTTGTATAAATAAGGGATTGTGAAGTCATTCTAAAGTGTGTCTTGTGGAGATGGGCGAGTGGTAGCGAAGAGGAGAGCGAAAGGCAGAGCAGAAGTATTGAGCTTAATGGAACTGATTCAAGCATGGTGAAGATGTTATTCTCCAGTTCATGTATGTGATACTTATTTCTTTGTAGACAGTGTGTCTCTTGTAGGTAGTGAGCCTCTTGTGAGTAGTGTGCTCGGGCAGTGAGCCCTAATTGGCATGTGCCATTTTGTTCTTTCTATTCTTCTAATAGAGAATACATTCTTGGGTTAATCACCCCATGGTTTTTTCCTTAACTGGGTTTTCCACGTCAAAATCTTGGTGTCTCATGTGTTGATGAGTTTCTGCTTTTGATTTGAATGCATTATGTCTCATGTTTAATATACTGCTAATCACTGAGAGGATTTAAGTGTGTAAATTGGAGAAAATTTTGCACAACTGATTCACCCCCCCTCTCAGTTGTGTGCCCTAAGTCTAACATGTATTTCTATGGACTTCATCATGAGCTTACCTAAGGCCCAAGGCAGGGACTGTATCTTTGTTGTGGTTAATAGGTTGACAAAATTCAGCCATTTCTTTGTGATTTTAGCCACATTTTTAGTACTACAGATTGCAGATCTATTCTTTAGAGAGGTATTCAGACTACATGGGCTACCAAGGAGCATAGTTAGTGATAGGGATAGTAAATTTATGAGTCACTTATGGAAGGAGCTCTTCAGATTGAGTGGGACTGAACTCACTTCCAGCATTGGTTATCACCCATAGACAGATGGGCAGATAGAGATTGTCAACAAGTGGGTGGAAGGATACCTCTGAAATTACATTGCAAGGCAAAAGAAGGCATGGTTTAAGTGGTTGCATTTGGGAGAGTACTTCTATAACACTACTTACCACATGTCCATTCAGATGTCACTTTTCATGGCTCTTCATAGGTATGACGCTCCCAACTTCCTGGATATGTTATTCGGGGACAGTAGAGTGCCTAAGGCCAAGGACTTTCTACAGAAGAGTCAGGATATCATGAAGTCCTTGAAGGAGAACATCCAAAAGGTGCAGAATCAACAAAAACAATATGTAGATCAACATAGAGTTGAGTGTTCTTTTGAGGTGGGTGACATGGTTTACTTGATGCTACAGCCATACAGACAATCCACTCTCAAGAAGAGTGGTGCAGAGAAGATTAAGCCATGTTATTATGGATCTTTCAGGGTATCTAGAAGAATAGAAGTGGCTTATGAGTTTGGGTTACCGACAGGAAGAAGAGTGCATAATGTGTTCCATGTGTCTCGCCTAAAAAAGGCATTGGGACACAATGTGATACCTTCCACTGAGTTACCTCCTTTGGATGAGGAGGGGAAGTTGATTCTTGTCCCTGAGGCTATCATTGACACTAGAGAGCGCATCTTGCAGAAGAGGATTATCGGGGAATATTTGATGAAGTGGAAGAATTTGTCAGTAGAGGATGTGACTTGGGAGAACGAACAAATCTTACAGCATCCAGAGTTGAAATTTCTTGTGGGCAAGCAATTTTGGGGAGGGCAGACTATAATGTCCCCTTCCTAGGCTAGCACTTGTGCATCAGGTTAGTCTACTACACGGGGTCCCGTACACTAGCAAGGGTGGTTAGGGAACCCACGGTGATGTGGCTCACCAAAGCTCAGTCAGCATTTATAGAGTGCTGAGATGGATTCCTTTTGGCAGGATTTACCAGTTGGCACTTTCTGGGACGAGTTTGGGCCATTTGGCCAAACTTACTTTTTTTAGTAGGGGCTCATGAGACTGAGAGCGGGTCGATGCAACGGTCTAAAAAATTGTCATCATTCCATTGGCCAGCTCAGTGGTACTACGGAATGTTTGTGGTGACTGTTTGAAATAATATTTAATTAATCAATACATTTAAGTTAAATTAAATATATAACTTAATGTATCTTTTGTTAAAGTGACTTTATATTGCATTGGGGAACTTAATAAAAATTAAAGTAAATAAAGTCACTACTTTATGAGTGAGAGCCCAGGGCAAAAGAGAAAATGTTATTAAATTATTAAAATCCCAAAAAGAAGGCGTTGGAGGAAAAGTGAGGGATATAACAAAAGAAAAGTCATTTTTGGCTCTCATTCACTATTGCATACTTTTCATGTCTAAGCTTTGTTCTTAGTTGAGCAAGGGTTTGAACCAGTGGACTTTGGAGATGAAACCTCCATTGTTTAGAGCACCCACGGGGTTGAAAGACACTTCTAGGGTGTTTTTTATGTGGTCTTAGTACAAAGATCACATTGAGCTTCATTGCAAGTATCTATCTTTGTTGCAGAGGAGATTTCATAGTTATATCTTCAGTTTTTTGACACTATAATTATTGGGCAACATTGAGGAATGCATTGTAGGTTTTGGCACTAATTTTAGTGAGTTTTTGTGGAGTTTCCAACCCTCATATTAGGTTGTACACCTATGCTACATGTCGTACTAGTTATGGGGTCGTATTGCATTTAGAGGAGCATATTGTGGTTGTTTTGAGCTGAGTGAGTTTCTGATGTTTAGACGCAGTTTTTAAAGGGAGTTCTGGACTATTTTGGGATAGTTTTTGAGGAAAAGAAGCACATATCTATTGCTGATATCCTTGTCACAGGCCATACTAGCCATCACTAGGGACATGGGCTACCATTGCATGCTTGTTTGGAAGTTTAGTGCAGTCTATTCTATTGTATGGGGCACCATTTCAATATTCAAGCTATTGTTTGCATTTTCAATGTACTAAATCTAAGTTAGCATGAGTTTCTAAGGTGACTTATATGCCCCAACTGTTGTAGCAGCCTTTCCAGCACTGTAATCTCTATATCAACCAATCGGGTATGTGAGATTTTTAATATTATTACCTTTCCTTCATATGGGTATTGTTTAGAATAACAGTTTATTACTTTTCCCACATAAATAAGCATCTAGGTATTTCTATTTCTTGTTATTTCAAATATATGTACATGCATGGTGTTATGTCAAAAATACAAAAAAAACATAAAAACACACCAAGTGACAAGTAAACCACAGAAAACATAAGGGGGTAGAACATTACATAGGTGATCACTCCGGAAATGGGGACATTACAATGGAGTTGTAACATGTAGATGAGTTTGAATGCATCTAAAATTGCTCCATAAAGACAAAATAACATAACAAAGCAACCAAAGGGAAGTTGAATCAATTATTCTTGTCTTTTCATGTTGAAGGTGTCGATAATCCTCAGCATGACTTGTTTGTTCATCCCTTGGCATAGCACCCTTCAAATCATGTACGTGGTTCTAAAAGGTTTCCTAAGGTCTAAAAGATGCACATTGCATGCACAACTGAGAGCAGCAGTCAAGCATATTGAAAAAATAAGTAATCCACAAGTCAAGCTATTAGAGCATTATACAGGTGTCAACAAAAACTACAATTCTTGTGAACTTCAAATTGAATAGAATGACTAATAAAAACATGCAAGATGATAATAAAAAATAGGCACAACCTTACACTTTTGGAGTTTTCCTAAATTGGGTTTTTCCATGGTAAATCCTTGTGTTAACTCTCTTTTCTATGTCTTTGATTTATTTGCTTATTTTTATTCCATACAACTACTTGGACCATCTCAAGCACTTAAGAAACCATACTAATGACCATGGGCAAGCTTATTAAAATAATCATACTTGTTCATGATAGCATATAGAGAAGTGTCGGGGACGTTGTACTCTTTGTTGTACCATTGGTTTTATGGAATAAAGAAGAACCACTTGTTGGTATAAGCATACCAGGGGCATACAATATGATGTATATGCAATCATAGTCATCCATGTGAGCAAGTACACAATTGCAAAATTGATATATGATGTAGACAGTGATGAGGACATGGTGATACTGAGAGGGGGGTGAATCAGTATCTAACAATCTTTTACTTTTCAAACTTAATTAATTACATCAACTACATGTATGCAAGATCTAGAAATTAAGTACACAATGAGAACACATGATTTATGTGGAAACCCTTTCGGGAGAATATATATATATATATATATATATATATATATATATATATATATATATATATATATATATATATATATATATAATCACTATCCACATAATAACCTTCTTCCAAATATGAACACTATCATGCACAATATCTCTCACACATCTGATCTACTTTATGCACCAATTCTTTTCACACAACTGATCATAATCATGACATTATTTTCACATAATTTTATGCCTTACCATCTGCTCAGATTCACTTTATAATTTGTTCTTATTCTTCACATATATTTGTTATATATACTTGCATTTACCCTTCATACCTGGGTGCATATATTCTTCAATATGAATCTAAATCACACTTCCTTTTTTTGGCTCTTATCTCTTTTCAATCTGCTCTTTTACTCAGAAATATTTCATTTAATTCTTACTCTAATATCACATCTTCTCCTTCCTTTTATCTATTCTCAAATCTCTATGAAGAAATGTATCTCTTTGAAAAGATATGTTGAAATATCCCACCCCCTTATGTATTTTATCGATTTGTTGATCTGGGTTTGTTTTCTTTCACAATTGAAGAGTTTTATGTGGTTAAGTTGATCCCTGCTTGCATTTTGGTGTTGGGTCCATAACATAACATAACATGCATACAAATATTTTTGGAAATACAAAGAAATAGAAACACCCACAATGTCTATTTCACTCGTAATGCACTAATAAGCACAACTATGCCATACCCACTTCATGAAATGATAAGAAATGGAAGTTCCACACATACCCATTATGTTGCCATGCAAGAAATATAGGTTTGATAGATATTACAACAGATGGAATGTTTGTTATATCTTGATATGGCAAGATACAATGTTGGTTTGTGCTCAGAAGTACATAACAACATTATATGAGCAAGTTTAGTGCATATTATGACCTCCAACAAAGAAATAAATAACCCAAATGTGTGTAGTATGGCCTCCCTAAAAGGGTACGGCCTGTAGGGTTGAAATGCAACAAAAAACAATGTTTCCAACTCCCACGAATTGTTGTAAATGTCTGCTACAGGTCTGAAATATACTCACGCCACCCAAAGAAGATACACAACTCAACAAATCAAACCCAACAATGAAAATCTAACTTAGTTGTATGGCTAGCCCAAGCACAGGTACGACTAGCATGAAGGCTAAATGGTAACTCAAATCTACTCCAAAATACCATCAAACACTTGTAATCTTTCCTCCATTATGCAACAATAATTATAGAGGCAAATAATCAAATATATCTCTTCGTTTGAACCTCTACGACAACTTCCCAAGATACCAAACTGTGTAGAAATGAAATACAATGCTCAGCCACTGAGTATGACTAACCCAAGCACCCTTAGATGATCTTGCACACCCACAGAATGCTACTACATATGGTGGTTTTCGTCACCAAATGCCAAGATTTCTTCAAACTCTCAAGAAACTTGCAGAGCCAAAACATAAGAAAGATAATATGTCGTGAATGAATGAAAAAGCTTTCATTTTCCTTTTTATATTTCCCTCATGAAGTCAACCATATGATAGAGGGAAAATATTTCATTTTATAAACTTTATTTCTCTTCCCTTAGGTGCCCAAAACCCATGTGACTGTATTTTGCATTTATTTCACTTCTCCCAAAGTCACCACTTAAATAGTATAAAGTCCAAATATTAATTAATAATATTAAATTACGGACTTTAATTTGAAAGCTCGAACGGACTCTGAATCCCCTATTCTTTAGACTGTTGGAAAGGTCTAATCAAAATGCTTTCCCTCCAATCATGAACTCCCCCATCCAAAAGAAACCCTAACTTACTAAAAATAGTAAGATTCCACCAAAGAGTCTGAAATCTACCAAACAAATTGCCAGAGTTCCCTAAACACCTTGGTTAGCCTACAGGAACCAAGTATAGGCTAACACCCTCTCAAAAATGGGACATTATAGTCCGCCCTCCCCAAGATTGCTTGCCTCAAGCAATCTCAGATCTGGATGCGACAAGATTTATTCATTTTCCCATGTTGTATCCTCCACCAGCAGGTTCTTCCATTTTACCAAGTGTTCCCTGATGACCATCTTCCTTAATGTCCTCTCCCTGGTGTTAATGATGGCCTCGAGTACTAAAATCAGCTTGGAGGTAACTCTGTAGAAGGTATCACATTGTGTCCCAGTGCCTTTTTGAGGCGAGACACATGAAAGACATTATGTACCTTACTCTCTGCCAGCAACTCTGGCTCATAAGCCACCTCTCCAATCCTCCTAGTGATCTTGAATGGCCCATAGTAGCGTGGCTTCAACTTCTCGACACCACTCTTCTTAATAGTGGATTGTCAATATGGCTACAGCATAAGATACACCATATCCCCCACCTCCAAAGAACGCTCAACTCAATGCTAGTCTACATACTACTTCTATTGGTTTTGCACTTTCTGGATGTTTTCCCTCAAAGGCCTCATTATGTCCTAACTGTCCTGTAAGTGGTCTCTAGCTCTAGGTATCCTGCTATCCCCAAACAACAAGTCTAGGAAACTAGGAGCCTCATACCCATAAAGTACCGTAAATGGTGTCATTTGGATGGACATATGGTAAGTAGTGTATAACAATACTCTCCCAAGTGAAGCCACTTGACCCATGCCTTTTGCTGCCCGGCTATGTAGTTCCTAAGGTATCCCTCCACCCACTTATTAACTATCTCGGTCTATCCATTAGTCTGGGGGTGGTAGCTCGTGCTAGGGGTGAGCTCTGTCCCTGTTAACCTAAAGAGCTCCTACCAAAAATTGCTAAGGAACTTGTTGTCTCTGTTGCTCACAATACTCCTAGGAAACCCATGAAGTCAGAATACCTCTCTGAAAAATAAATTAGCAACCTAAGTTGCTATATAAGTGGCTGAAATGGCAAAGAAATGGGCAAACTTCATCAACCTATCAACCACCATAAAGATGTAGTCCCTGCCTTGGGCTTTCAGCAAGCTCGTAATGAAATCCATCAATATACAATCCCACTTCCTCTCAGGAATGGGTAAGGGCTGCAAAAATCAACCTGGGAAGGAGTTCTCATGTTTGTTCTGTTGGCATACTAGACACTCCCTCACATACTTGTGTACTTATATTTTCAGGCCTTTCCAAGTAAACCTCTCTCTAACCTGCCTGTATGTCTTGTAGAATCCTGGATGTCCTGCCATAGTCAAGTCATGGAAAGCTCTCAAGATCTTCTGCTTCATAGAAAAATCTAGCACCAGGAAGATCCTCCCCTTGTAAATGATCAAGTCATTTACAATAGTGTACCTGTCATCATGGATGGTGCCATCAACAATTCTAGAAGCCCACTTATCCTTTGCATATTCTACAGTGATCATATCTCTCCAGTCCTCTGCAATCTCCCCTAAAGTACACAAGTGTGGTCTCCTAGATAAAGCTTCGGCAACTATATTTTTCTTCCCCTTGACAAAGACAATGTCAAAATCATAAGCCTGTAGTTTGTTGACCCACTTCTATTTTGATCATTTAGGTCCTTCTGACTAAGAAAATGCTTCAGGCTATTATGATCATATTTAACAACAAATTTTTCCCAACCAGATACTGCCTGAACTTAGCCAACACATGCATGATGGCTAACATCTCCTTGTCGTAAATGTTATAGCTCCTCTCAGGATCTTTTAGCTTACGACTCTCAAAAGCAATGGGGTGCTTGTCCTACATTAGCACCGCGCCTATGCCTTCCCCCGAGGCATCACACTAAAGCTCAAATGGCTTTGTAAAATCTGGAATGGCCAAAACTGGGCAAGTACCCATCACCTCCTTAAACCTGTCAAAGCATTGTTGAGCCCTATCTGACCATTCGAAAGCTCCCTTCTGTGTCAAATCTGTAAGGGGGCTACTTTCTGAGAAAATCCCTTCACAAATCTATGGTAGAATCCACAGAGGCCAAAGAATCCCTTGAGCTGAGAGAGATTCTTAGGTGGCGGCCAGTCTACTATGCTTGGATCTTCTCCGGATCCACTCGAACACCCTCTGCACTAATGATGTGTCCCATATATAGCAACTCTATCATGCCAAACTCACATTTAGATATTTTGACATATAGGGACTCCTGCTCAAGTATGCCCAGTACAATATCAAGGTGCCTCAAATGATCCTCCCAAGTCTTGCTAAATATAAGAATGTCATCAAATAAAATAAGTACAAACTTTCTCAGTTGTTCTTTAAATACCTTATTCCTACAAGACTCAAACGTGGCAGGTGCATTAGTTAAGCCAAAGGGCATAACCAAAAACTCAAAGTGCCCATAGTGGCACCTAAACAATGTCTTCTCCACATCCTCCTCACGTACTCGTATCTGATGGTACCCTGACCTCAAGTCTATCTTGGAAAAGAAGCATGCACCGTGCAGCTCGTCAATGAGCTCATCAATCCTAGGGATGGGGTACCTATTCTTGATGGTCTTCTTCTTCAATTCTCGGTAATCAATGTACATCCTGAGTGTGCCATCCTTCTTCTTCACCAGTACAACAGAAGAAGTGAAGGGACTCTTACTAGGCCTGATGTGTCCCATCTTGAGAAGCTCTTGAATGGCCTTCTCTATCTCATCCTTATATCTCTTAAGATGCCTGTAAGGAGCTGTAATCACTAGTTTGGTACCCTGCTCCAGCTCTATGATGTGCTAAAAACCTCTATTTGGAGGTCTGCCTGGAGGTATATCGCTAAACAGTTTGGTGTGTTTAGACAGTATAGATTGAATCTTTGGTGGATACTCTCGTTTCTGTTTCTTAGGTACCTCTTTCATCACCAATATCTCTGCTGCCCATTGTACCTGATCCTACCACAGTATCCTCTCCATCCTCTGAATAGATACTGCTCTCAAGATGCCATTTGACATTCCCCTCAAAATGTGTTTCTGACCATTAATCTCAAACTTCATTTCCATGGTCCTCAAATTGAGAGAGAACTCACCAATCATGTGTAGCCATTTCATCCCGAGAACTATATCCATGTCACCCATTCTGACCACATAATACTCAGCCTGGAACTCATAGTTATTCAACCTGATGGTCAAATTGGGAATCCTTCGTTTGCAAGTCAGGACAAACCCATCTGCAACTCTAACTCTGAATCCCTTGAATTCCTCTATTTTGAGTCCCCTGCGTGCCACTAGCCCCTCATCAATGAAGTTGTGAGTGGCTCCTGTATCTAACAAGGTGGTCACTCTTTGTCCCTCCAATACACCCCGTATCCTGAAGGAACCCTCTCTCTAAATGGTAGAAAGATGTGTTGTCAGAAACTCCTCATCTTGAACCTCATGTGCATCCTATGCCTCCAGTACTACATCCTCCCCATCGATGTCCTTCTTATCACTCTACTGCCCTGAATGCTCTGAAGTTGTCCCCTCAGCAGAATAATACTCCAATTGTTTCACTTGCCCCTTCATTGGGCACTTATGGTTAGGATCCCATGGACCCTTGCATTTGGAACATAGCTTCTTCCTCCTATATTTTTTCAGTGCATCATCATCTAGACGAGGTGTTGGTTTCTTCTGTGGGAAGGTGTCTCGATGATGTGAAGGAATCTTATCCTTTCATGGAGGAAAGGGTTTTGAGATGAACTATTTCTTAGGCACTGCAAACTCCATACTATGTGCCTTCTTAATGATCTCCTGAAGTGACGGTGGGTCAAATGCCTTAACCCATCTCCTGAGTGGTTCCATTAGCCCCTCTATAAATAGGACTATCAATCTCCTCTCTAAAATACTCAGAACCATGACACTAAGCCTCTGGAACTCAGAAATATAAGACTCAAGTGACCCATATTGTTTAAGCTGTGTAAGCTCTTGGAACTGTAACTCAAGGTCCTTGGTATCAAACCACTCGATGAGTCTGTTAGTGAACTCATTGTAGGTGCTAATGAGGTTGTGGCCAAGTGTAACCAACCCATGGTACCACCACTCATGTGCTAACCCATCCAAGTGTATAGTGGCAAAGTTAAGTGCTTCATCCTCTAGCATCGGCTTAAGTGTCAGGTAATTGTCCAACTTTTGCACCCAAGCTTTGGCTGTGATTTTGCCACTCCCATCAAACCGATCCATAGGGACTTTTCTCAAGGCATGCTGGTAGTCCTGGTTATCTCTGTTACCTCTATAATCTCCTCTACCCCCGTAGCTCCCCTCTGTCTCTTCTGGTTCATGTACTGCTCAAATGTTAGCATATCCCTAATATCAGGAGCTAATGTCATGTAGTTTGCATGCTGCATCTGAACATCATCTGCCATAAAAAGCTAAACCTCAGGTTCCTTCTGAACCAATGCCTCCTCTTTGCATGGAAAGGTAAGTTGTAGTGGTCTAGTGACCGATCCTGGGGTAGTACGGGTGCTATGCACACCACTCCATCTTGCATGTCCACCATCCTATCCTGCATGTCGATGATGGCCATTGTTTGGCCCACTAGTCTCACCCTCAGGTGTGGTATTGTTTTACACTACCGGAATCCCCTGGCTAAACTTTCCAAGGAGCTGGGACATCATATCAAGCATAATATCAAATTTCCTTTCAGTTTTTGTGTTAGGACTCTCTAGCTAATCCAGTCCTTTGTTTATGTCCCCCATATTACTTGTGATGCTATCATTGTCACTCAAAGAGTTCCTGTGCATACCCAATACTCCTGAAACTGTATCAACTTCTGGAATCTTAGGTGGGTGCCATTGTTGAGTGTCTCTACCATAAACAAATGGATGTGTCTAAACCGTCTTCCAATCACTCATATAAACTAATCAGCACAGGCTGGCAAGATGCACCAGCTTTGATACCACTAAAATATCCCACCCCCTTATGTATTTTATCGATTTGTTGATTTGGGTTTGTTTTCTTTCACTGTTGAAGAGTTTTCTATGGTTAAGTTGATCCCTATTTGCATTTTGGTGTTGGGTCCATAACATAACAAAACATGCATACAGATATTTTTGGAAATACAAAGAAATGGAAACACCCACAATGTCTATTTCACTCAGAATGCATTAATAAGCACAACTATACAATACCCACTTCATGAAATGAAAAGAAATGGAAGTTCCACACATACCCATTACGCTGTCATGCAAGAAATACATGTCTAATACATATTACAGTAGCCGAAATGTTCGTTCTATCTTGATATGGCAAGATACAATGTTGGTTTGTGCTTAGAAGTACAGAACAACAGTATATGAGCAAGTTTAGTACATATTATGACCTCCAACAAAGAAATAAATACCCCAAATGTGTGCAGTACGGCCTCCCTAAAAGGGTACGCTCTATAAGGTTGAAATGCAACAGAAAACAGTGTTTCCAGCTCCCATGAACTGCTACAAATGTTTGCTACAGGTCTGAAATGTGCTCACACCACCCAAAGAAGATACACAACTCAACAAATCAAACCCAACAATGAAAATCTACCTTATGCTATACAGTTGGCCCAAGGATAGGTACAACCAGCATGAAGGCTAAGTGGTAACTCAAATCTGCTCCAAAATATCGCCCAACACTTGCAATCTTTCCTACATTATGCAACAAAAAAATATAAAGGCAAATAATCATATATATCTCTTCCTTTGAACCCCTACGACAACTTCCCAAGACACCAAACTGTGTAGAAATGAAGCACAATGCTCATCCACTGAGTATGACTAGCCTAAGCACCCTTAGATGATCTTGCACACCCACACAATGCTGCTATAGATGGTGGTTTTTGTCACCAAATGCCAAGATTTCTTCAAACCCTCAAGAAATTTGTAGAGCCAAAACATAAGAAAGATAATATGTCATGAATGAATGAAAAAGCTTCTATTTTCCTTTTTATATTTTGTCATGTCCCTATAATTTATGATTATGTATGTAATAATATTTAATAAATATATATATTATTTAATAAATAATAGTAAAATAATCATATCATATAAATAATATTTAACATATAATATATAGGGATATATATTATATTATATAAATAATAAATATGCTATATTTGGATATTCTTATAATTATTATATATGATAAATAATATAAAGTAAATATAATGTAATATTAAATATTATAAAATATAATCATAATTATTAAGACCCAATGACTAAGACAAGTCATGCGATCAAAGCATATTGTATACCAAGGCATACGATTCCAGAAAGGAACAAATTCCCATTGGTAAAAGCAACGATGTAAGACAAATTCATTATCATTGTTTAGAGAGCCGATTATCATGGCAGTGGCGGACACTTACCAAAAGAAAATCCTTAGTAAAGGCAGGGCCAAAAATGAGAAGTGAACATTGTAATTGAGGTCATGGTTCATGAGTAGAAGACACAGAAGAATCATAGCAGAGACTAAGTTAATAAGCAAATACAATGATTGGACAACGCTTGTCATGTAAAAAGATATTAATTAAATATGACCACCATTAATATAATAAAGATGGAGCACATATTAATAATTTACTACCTTATAACTAAGGCCACAGACAATTGATGAGAAGTAATTATTATTATCAAATACATGCTTTCAACAGCCGCTAGTTGATTAAAGATTGTAGCGCTTATATGAGTAGTGACTATTGGGTGAAAGGCATCCAATCAAAGGAATTTAAGGAAGATCGGTGGACTGCATTCAGATGGAGGGATCAACAAGCAATAATCAATCAAGAGGGAAGCATATCATCATTCAACCATCTGAGCATTACAGTATCCATCTCATCCTTCAATCACAATTCAGCATCTCAATTCCAAATGCATCAATCAACCATTATATATTTCAGCATTCATCATCAGCAACAGAAGGTATAAAAATTAGAACTCAGTAATAAAATTCAAATCTGCACCAAAGGGAATAAAGGTAACAAAAAGGTATGATGTATTTAATTTCATGTTATTAGGATAAATGTCATATGTGTAAAGAATGAGAAGATTGCCATTAAATACATCATACCTTTTTTGTTACCTTTATTATCTTCTCATTCTTTACACATATCTGCACCAAAGGGAATAAAGGTAATAAAAAAGGTATGATGTATTTAATGGCAATCTTCTCATTCTTTACACATATGACATTTATCCTAATAACATGAAATTAAATACATCATACCTTTTTGTTACCTTTATTCTATTATACCTTTTTGTTACCTTTTTGTTACCTTTATATATAATTAATTTGCTATCAACACATTAGTAAGAACAAGGATATCATATAATGACATTTTAATTCTAGATATGTATATTCAGATCTGCACCAAAGGGAATAAAGGTAACAAAAAAGGTATGATGTATTTAATGGCAATCTTCTCATTCTTTACACATATGACATTTATCCTAATAACATGAAATTAAATACATCATACATTTTTGTTACCTTTATTCTATTATACCTTTTTGTTACCTTTATATATAATTAATTTGCTATCAACACATTAGTAAGAACAAGGATATCATATAATGGCATTTTAATTGGAGATATACATATCTCTATTCATGCACTATGATGAGAAATAGTATAATAGAATTCTATATATAGTACAAGGGGATATTGAATGAGATCATATTTCTATAGCCTCTATTACTTCATCCAAGAAGGAATGGTGGGTATTGTAGGGAGAAGCGGAGTAAAGGTCCATCCCACGAGGAGACCCAATGGCTGGGACATAGCTTCCCCAATTGCCGAGTCGAGATGGTCGCACGCGCCCTAGTTATGTAAAGCCTGATTCCTTGATGGAAGTATAGAGGGGAAGATATGGATCTTGAATTATGTTTAATATCCGCCTTAATGTACCTATGGAATATGTTATTAAATAATCATCATTAGTGAATGACAAGAAGGAAATGAATAATCCTTTGTCAAGAATGAAATATTTATATTATCTTTGATTTCATTAGATATTATCACTGAAATTTATTGATCTCCAATGTTACTAATGTCTCTTTGAGAATCACTTTGAATGCAGATTTAGGTTTAAGTGTTTCCACTAGAAAGGGGACATTACAAGTAGTATCAGAGCAGTCATCCTGCCATCGTGTGTATACTACGTGTGCTTTGCTTGTATTCCAGTGTATACTTTGTGATTTATGTGTATTCAAGTGTATTCAAAGGTTTACTTTGTGACTTATGTGTATGCTTTGTAACATATGTGCATCTGAATACTTTGTGTATTACGTGTATTCGCGTGTATGCTTCATACTCATGTGTATACTTGATGACCTTGGGATGGTGGATGGGTCCATGGTGTAGTATGGGATGCACCGAATCCCCTTCCCAATTGTCTGACGATATTCTTCATTCAAGAGTACTTGTATTCGAGTGTATACTCTATGACTTTGTAATTGTATTTGAGTGTATACTCTATGACTTTGTAATTGTATTCGAGTGTATACTCTGACTTGTATTTGTATTCAAGTGTATAGTCTAAGACTAGTGTTTGTATTCGAGTGTATACTATATGCCTTGTATTTGTATTTGAGTGTATACTCTATGAATGTATTTGCATTTTGAGTGTATACTCTATGCCTTGTATTTGTTTTTGAGTGTATACTCTATGACTTGTGATTGTATTTGTATTTGAGTGTATATTCTATGACCTTGTATCTATATTTGAGTGCATACTCTATGACTTGTACTTGTATTTGAGTGTATACCCTATGACTTTGTGTATTCAAGTGTATACTCCATGACTTTGTATGTTCAAATGTATACTACATGATTTATGTGTGTACTCCATGACTTATGTATGTTGAAATACACACTTCATGACTTACTTGTATACTTCATATTTGTGCGTATACTTGTGTGTTACATGTATGCTTCATGCCTTATGTATTGTGTGCTTATACTTTGTATTCTTCATGCTTTGTGTATCAAGTGTATGCTATATGTTTCATTACGTGTGTATACTTGTGTATTACATACTATGTTCATGCTTCATGCTTCGTATACTTTGCGTATCATGTATTAAGTGTATAAGCTTTGTGTGCGCTTCATGTATTATGTGTATTTATGCTTTGTGTTTCATATATAATTGTGCGCATATTCTTCAACATGGATCTTCTCTCCAATGGTGTTCTCTATTTGGAGTGTCAAACCCAAGAGCCTCTTTCATCATGATATAGACAAATGTAATTTTGATCTCTCATCATTAACACAATCATGGTTCACATTCTATTATGTCCTTTGTTATCAATGTTAAGAGTTTACAACACTATATATATTTACAACATAGCAGCTGAGATAGTTTTACCATTATCACCCCCAAATGTAGTTTTGTCAATCTTAGTCTAGATATAATGATCAAAACATTATGCCTTGACTTTGAAAGGTAAGTGCTTGGTTCACTTCTCACTAAGGGTTGTCATACAACATTGCCCTACTACTATTACTTCCATCTTTTCATTGGATTGATCCAATATAGTGACCTCAATCTAACTATTATATAGAGATTTAGCACTATGCTACGACCTTATAAATAGACTATGTTGCATCACTTCATGGTAACGTATTTACCCCTAAGTATCTAAGGCAAAATACAACTAACCTTTGATAACAAGGTACTCTACTACTACCCTCAGTTTTATTAGGCATAACCTTGATTTACAAATGTTAAGCTATATCAATTACTCTAGCATTCCACATTCAAATATTCATGTCACAATTCATCATATCACTATGTTTCTGCTTCACACTCATAGAAACAATGACAATATACATATCAAACTTGCAACTTACAAAATTGATCTAGTAAATTTATGGGTTCATTTCTATATTAGATCGTTCTCCCAAAAAGTCTCTTTCTGAGTTCTCTTGATTAAAGTAACTTAGATAAAACCATCAAGCTACGACAAGTGTTACATAAACCTATACTAAGTTATATTGTGGGCCCATAACCCACAATCCCAGGATCGTTCTTCATCCTTCAGTAATTAGTTTACACATCTACAATTTGCTCGATAATCAAGGTCTCACTTGAGATCCGAACTTATCCATGGGATTTATCTTTCAGATCTTTCGTCAATATTGTTTCATTTTAAAATCTCTTATCTTGGATTCTCAAAACCATTGAAAAAAATTTCCTTCCGCATTCACTTGATTAACTACATATTCATCTATAAACTTGTATTACCTCAATCACATTTTATCATTGATTACAAATTTTCTCTCCTCGACATCCTATAATTACTCCCCAAGGAATTGATCTGAACATGGTTCTTCTCAAATTCTTGGGTCAACCCAAAATTGCTCGAGGACAAGCAATTTTGAGAGGGGAGGCCTATCATGTCCCTATAATTTATAATTATGTATGTAATAATATTAAAATAATCATATCATATAAATAATATGTAATATATAATATATAGGGATATATATATTATATTATATAAATAACAAATATGCTATATTCGGATATTATTATAATTATTATATATGATAAATAATATAAAATAAATATAATGTAATATTAAATATTATTATAAAATATAATCATAATTATTAAGACCCAATGACTAAGACGAGTCATGCGATCAAAGTATATTATATACCAAGGCATACGATTTCAAAAAGGAACAAATTCCCATTGGTAAAAGCAACGATGTAAGACAAATTCATTATCATTGTTTAGAGAGCCGATTATCATGGCAGTGGCGGACACTTACCAAAAGAAAATCCTTAGTAAAGGCAGTGCCAAAAATGAAAGTGAACATTGTAATTGAGATCGCAGTTCATGAGTAGAAGGCACGAAAGAATCACAGCAAGACTAAGTTAATAAGCAAAGACAATGATTGGACAACGCCCGTCATGCAAAAGGATATTAATTAAATATGACCACCATTAATATAATAAAGATGGAGCACATATTAATAATTTACTACCTTATAACTAAGGCCACAGACAATCGATGAGAAGTAATTATTATTATGATCAAATACATGCTTTCAACAGCTGCCGATTGATTAAAGATTGTAGCACTTATATGAAGAGTAGTGACTATTGGGTGCAAGGCATCCAATCGAAGGCATTTAAAGAAGATCGGTGGATTGCATTCGGATGGAGGGATCAGCAAGCAATAATCAATCAAGAGGGAAGCATATCATCATTTAGCCATCTGAGCATTACAGTATCCATCTCATCCTTCAATCACAATTCAGCATCTCATTTCCAAATGCATCGATCAACTATTATATATTTCCGCATTCATCATCAGCAACAGCAGGTATAAAAATTAGAACTCAGTAATAAAATTCAGATCTGCACCAAACGGAAGAAAGGTAACAAAAAGGTATGATGTATTTAATTTCATGTTATTAGGATAAGTGTCATATGTGTAAGGAATGAGAAAATTACCATTATATATAAAATTTGCTATCAACACATTAGTAAGAACAAGGATATCATATAATGGCATTTTAATTGGAGATATATATATCTCTATTCATGCACTATGATGAGAAATGGTATAATAGAATTCCATATATAGTACAAGGGGATATTGAATGAGATCATATTTCCGTAGCCTCTATTACTTCATCCAAGAAGGAATGGTTGGGTATTGTAAGGAGAAGCGGAGTAAAGGTCCATCCCACGGGGAGACCCAATGGCTGGGACATAGCTTCCCCAATGGCCGGGTTGGGATGGTCTCACGCATCCTAGTCATGTAAAGCCTAATTCCTTGACGGAAGTATAGAGGGGAAGATATGGATCTTGAATTATCTTTAATATCTACCTTAATGCACCTATGGAATATGTTATAAAATAATCATCATTAGTGAATAACAAGACGGAAATGAATAATCCTTTGTCAAGAATGAAATATTTATATTATCTTTGATTTCATTAGATATTATCACTGAAATTTATTGATCTCCAATGTTACTAATGTCTCTTTGAGAATCACTTTGAATGCAGATTTAGGTTTAAGTGTTTCCACTAGAAAGGAGACATTACATATTTCCCTCATGAAGTCGACCATATGATAGAGGGAAAACATTTTATTTTATAAACTTTATTTCTCTTCCCTTAGGCGCCCAAAACCCATGTGACTTTATTTTGCATTTATTTCACTTTTCCCAAAGTCACCACTTAAATATTATAAAGTCCAAATATTAATTAATAATATTAAATTGCGGACTTTAATTTGAAAGCTCAAACGGAGTCCGAATCACCTATTCTTTAGACCGTTGGAAAGGTCTAATCAAAATACTCTACCTCCAATCATGAACTCCCCCATCCGGAAGAAACCCTAACTTACTAAAATTAGTAAGTTTTTGCTACAGAGTCTGAAATCCACCAAACAAACTACCAGAGTTCCCTAAACACCTTGGTTAGCCTATGGGAACCAAGTATAGGCTAACACTCTCTCGGAAAGGGGACATTACATGTCTCTTTGTTTTTAATGCTACCCCTTCACATTACTAATACTCATTTATTAACTTTAATTCACACTTCTTCACATAATAAGCATTGCCTTCTTATTTAATCGCTGCACTTAATTGTTTTAATTCAGATCACTTGTCTTATCTTCAAACAGCGAACCTTTTATATAAGTATATACCTTTTCTTATTGCTATACTCTATGAGGTCGGTCATGTGTTTCTATATCAGGTCGGCCATGTATTTCTCTATCAAGTCAGCCCAAGTTTTATTATGTTTCCATGAGGTCGGCCAAAAATAAACTTGCATGAAGTCGGCCTATGTTTCAATCATAGGGAGTCGGCCATCTTTAATCCCTTGGAGGTCGGCCAACATTTATATGAATATTTAAATCTTTAATTTAAATAATATCTAATATCTCCATTTGCCTTTGGCCTATGTATCTATATCCCAAATGAAGTCCGTTGCTCGCAGTCTCTAATCTCCCTTGATCTCATTGCTCTTCACAAAATGAAGTGTTGTTGTTCACCTTATCTATTTCATGCTTTTTGACATTAAAGATAACATTTAACAATCTCATCATACGTCTTTGACAACAAATCAAACAATCTCCGTGACAATACTTTGTCTTTGAAATTAATGGCACCAAACTTGTCTATGCATTTGACATCAATCCAATCAATCTTTACGACAAACTCTTTGACATCCACATCTACCTTTGACATCAATGACAAACATTCTAATAGACAGCAGCCATAGAGTTGTAGCAAACATAAATTGGTAGTCTTACATATGCTGATACTAGTGCATAGAACAATGGGTGAACTCATAAAGAAATGTAAATCTAAGTTGGTCGATCATTCATTGCAATATTGAAGTCAATTACAAAATATGAAGGGATACAAGTATGCCCTCATTGTTTCATCTGCAAGTAAACCAATACATTGGCAGAACAATAGACACAACTATGGTCCAAGAGCTCCACACCACCAAGTGCTTAGGTATTCCTAGTCCTTCGAAGAATATGGGAACTGTAATTGTGTTGGGGACCTTACTAGGCTCGAATGAAGGCAAGTCAGCAGGGGAATTGTTAGTCTCTCAATCACTTCACATGGCTGCTACTTCAAAAAAAGTTTTTGAAGTCCCTGGTGATAAGCCAACTTGATCTAAAACTCAGGACAAGAGGAGGCTTGTGGTGTAGAGATTGTACTTTCCCTAGAAGAGGATGCGGAAGATTATATATAGGTTTGTGACAAGTTCGTCTCCTCAACTTCAAATATGTTAAAAATGTCTGACAAATTCAGCTACCAAAAACAAGAAGCAAATCTGCCAACATGTTTTCCTACTCAATTAAATATTTCATTCTCTTAAATTTATTTTAGATTGAATCCATACTTTTTTGTTGATTCATTGGACCGGCTATTGTTTCCTTCTTTCCTTTTTTCCATACCTTCAAGTAGCAGAATTGCACTCATTTGAAACTCCATTCAAGAAAAATGCTCAATAGAAACTATTATTGGAAGCAAAAAATAGAAATTTTGAAATTTTTTGCACATTTGTATTTCTTCACTATAGGGTATCACAACACTGAGAAGGCCTATACTTCACCAGGAGGCCATCAATAGTATTTTTTTAAAAATAATCGATCAATGGTACTTTTAGAGTCACGGAAAGAAGTTACAAGGATAAAACAAAGTATTAAAACAATATAGAGATCCCCTTGAAGATGACCTAACATCAGGATATACAGAAGTTTCACCAAATAAAAATCTTTCTGACATAAATTTAAAAGTACAAAAGCTACTGGGACCTCTATCTTTTATATATTGAAAGATTCTTCACCATGTTAATGATTACATTTTTTATCCTGCTGGCAGCCAGGATAAATTGCATCAGAATGTTAACTAAGCATTAATTTGTCCTTGGGCTATATAGTTGCAAATTAGCAATAATTTCTATGGGCACAACTTCAGATCTTCACTATAGGTGACAAATACTAAAAAAGGTTAATTTTCAAATGGCTAATGCTGAGAAATGCAAGAACGGTGCACTAGACTCAAGTTGTTCACTTAACCTATAGCATGGATCAGGAACCTGGCTCTGCCAAACTTTTGCAATTTCCCTTCAACCAAAGATGATTTGCTAGCCTGATTGGAAATCATTCCGAGGCTAATATAAACATTCTTCTTTCCAATCACTTCAATTTAGAGAAAGCTCACATTCATGGAGGCGTGCAAAAATTTCCTCATAGTTTGGCCTAGCATTAGGGTCTTCTGCCCAGCAGTCTGCCACATCATCAACAATTTTGTAAAATGCGAACACAAATGAGATAGAGAAAATCAACTTACATATACGATGATATTCATATCAATACCTGAGATCAGCTTCCCAATTGGGACATCAGGTATATCCAACCTTGCCCCTTCATGGGCAACAGCATAAACCACCTAGCAAAACATGCCAAATAAATGAGAAAACAAATAATACCAAACTTCACATTTAATCATTGATGTTTATAATTGCAACCCGTACAAATATTAGATTACTTTGATGAAATAATAAATCATTTGCAGGGTAAAATGATGACAAGAAACAATTCCTTTTAATAAATGAAAAATATTTCCATAAGTTAAATTTTATATGGATGATAAACAGCATGTAAAATATTTTATACTGACTTGCATTGGCTTGACACCGTCCCAAGGGCGCTTTAACGTGCACAACTCCCACATTATAACACCAAAACTGAATACATCACACTTCTCTGTGAAGGGTTCATTACGTAGAAGTTCTGGTGCCATCCACTCAGGAGTTCCAGCAGCATTCAAATCCTTGATAGGGGAGTTGGTCATTATCCGTGAAAGACCAAAATCACATATTTTTACCCTCCAGTGTTTGTCAACAAGACAATTTGCACTTTTCAGATCTCGATGAACTATGTTCATTCGCTGTATGCACATCATGCCCCTTTTTTATGGAGAACACCACATAGGTGGCAATCCACAATTTGTAGCATAGAGAAAACCAAAATATGGAAGGCCGTGTCAGATATGTTAAAAATGAATTTCAGTTCATCCAAAGTTCAAACACATAATTAAAAAGAAATATGATTATAGAAAATGAAAGAATTGGAGGCAACGAACAGCTCCAAGCCCTAAGACTATGAAAATGTATCTTTTACCACATCACCCAAAACACCATGCTCCTTCAGACATGTAAGGGGAAGCCAGCAAATAAGTTTTGATAGAGCATATTTATGCAGAACATACACATGAAAAAGTACAGAAAATCCCAAGGTCTCAACTCAACAACAGCAATGCATAGGCAAAATTGAGTATGGAAAATGTGATGTCCCGATATTAAGGCATTGTTTAAATTAAAGATTTAAACATCATGATAAAGACGGTGAAGCCGCTCTTGTAAAATGTGGTGTTTAGTTATATTTAAATAAACATATACAATATAATATTTAATAAATAATATTATTATATAAATATTTATATATATTTATTTTAATTAACAAGAATATATTATTATATTTATAAATGACAAATATAAATATTAAAGTAAAATTAAATATTTAGTATATATCTATAAATATTCAGTAAGTCATATTTACTAATAAATCTGACTTCATCAATTGAGCGATTAAGGAAGACTGATGAGTCAGATTCAATAGGCATCGAACCATATTTATAAGGGATGTACTGCAGCGATTGGCATATGATAAAGATTGTTGTGTCTTAAAACAGCAATTAATCAGATGGATGTGATTTGTCATACGCTACTATGATTTAGTAAAAGGCAGCGAATATTAGTGTTAAGCCAGCGGATATATGCTAATCACCATCTGAAGGCAGCGCTCAGATCTAATCCAAGGAGCTGCGATTAGTTATGAAGAGGGGCCATTTAGTAAAAAAAAGGGCAGCGATTAAAATACAGTTGTAGCCCTTCACATACACCATTAAGATATAAAAAAGGTAGTAGAAGGAAATTAGAAAGGGGGAAGCAAGCAATAATATATATATATATATATATATTCTGATTTGTGAACAGTTTTATACCAAACAAAGAAATTATATATAATTCTAAGAAGGGAATTTGAGAATTGAGATATATATACTCAGCTATAACAAGAAATTACAGTAGCAAGGAATATTATATGGATAAGGCAGATCTAGAAGAAGAATATATTGGGCTGCAGATAGCATAGAAGGAAGGAATAAAATCCTTAAGAGTTCTAAAGGATACAAAGGCAAGAATCATCCTCTTGGTATGATATATCTAACCCTATGTTTATTATGATGAATGCCATGTGGTAAGTAGTGACAAATGCATAAATTGAAAGATTATCATTATATATATATATATATATATATTGTGAAACTTGGTATGAAATATATGAAGGAAAACATCAACAAATTACATTCACAACACATTAAGTAATGGTATGTTCAAACTCAATGCCTATTTACTTCTATCGCCTCCAACCTATGAGTGAGTGGCGTGGTTTTGTTAGGGAGAGGCGGAGTAATCCCATCCCAATGAGATTGGAGATGGTTTAGCACGCCCTAGACAAGTTATTCCCCCTCCAAGGTTGAGGACTAGAAAGGAAGGATTGAGATTTGGACATAGCCAATATAGAATGTGCTATGAATAAATATGATCATTGGTTCAAGAAGTATGTTGAAATATATCGAAGTATGTTCAAGCTTAATCCTTAGATATTTCTATTGCCTCCAACCTGTGAGTGAGTGGTGTGGTTTTGTTAGGGAGAGGTGGAGTAATTCCATCCCAATGAGATTGGAGATGGTTTAGCGTGCCCTAAACAAGTAATTCCCCCTCCAAGGTTGAGGATTAGAAATGAAGTAAGGATTAATATTTGAACATAGTCGATATTGAATTGTGTTATGAATTGAACTGAATGTGGATTATGATATGATGATTTGATCCCATTGTTTATGTTATGTAGTATTGTTCTCATTATTAATTACGCTATTATAGACAAGTTTAATATGAGTGATAGATGAATTTAATATGAATGATGCTAGGAATTGAATATTATCTTAATTTATTGATCTTTAATATCTCTAATGTCCCTTTCTAGTCATCTTATTGTATGCAAGTAAAAAAACCAGAAATATCCTAAAAGGGGACATTACAAGTGGTATCAGAGCATCCTTCCTGCCATCCTATGAATGATAGTGGATGCAAAGTGTATTCATGTGTATACTTCATGCCTTACATGTTTCATGTCTTACATGTATTCAAGTGTATTCAAGTGTATACCTTGTGAATTATGTGTATTCGAGTGTATACTCTATGACTTTGTACTTGTATTCGAGTGTATTCAAGTGTATACTTCAGGACTATGTATTCGAGTGTACACTCTATGACTTTGTATTTGTATTCGAGTGTATACTCTAACATTCAAATCAAGTGTATACTTCATGACTATGTATTTGAGTGTATACTCTATGACTTTGTATTTGTATTCGAGTGTATACTCTATGACTTTGTATTCAACTGTATACTTCATGACTGTGTATTCAAGTGAATACTCTATAACTTTGTATACTCTGACTTTGTATTCAAGTGTATACTTCATGACTATGTATTCAAGTGTATACTCCATGACTTTGTGTATTCAATAGTATACTTTATGACTTCGTGTATTCAAGTGTATACTCCATGAATTTGTATGTTCAAATGTCTACTACATGACTTGTGTGTGTTCAAATGCATACTCCATGACTTATGTATGTTCAAGTGCACACTTCATGACTTACTTGTATACTTCATATTCGCGTATTACATGCGTATACTTTGTGAATTACGTACATGCTTCGTGTGTTACGTGCGTGTATTGCATGTATGCTTCATGCTTGTGTATTGCGTACATATATTTTGTATGCTTCATGCTTTGTGTATCAAGTGTATGCTATATGTTATGTTCATGCTTCACATATATTTGTGTGTGTATACTGTTAGTGCCTGAATTGACTGGTAGTTTTCTGAGCAATTTTCATTCAGGCACTCTCCCTAAGTATCCAAAAAAATGTTCTAAGTAATGGACCTCCTCAGTATTTTTCAGCTGCATCATGATATTTCCGAAGGAGGAGGTCATCATCATCATGTTTGTTTCGATGATGGTCAGCATCATCATGTTCTCCCTTGACCGGTTTCTCATCGTCATCATCATATTCAGTTATCGGGTGATGATTGGGTTTTATCCTGATGATGCTGACGAGCTACAGTGCGCTTTGGTTTGTTTGCGGGGGTGATGTATCCGGTGATCTTCCATTTATCACCTTGCGCAAACATGATGATGATGTTGCCCCGTTATTCTGAAGGGGTTATTCTTTGAGTTGCTCGACCTAACTTGTTTTTTCTTAAGGGTCGTCGTCATCATCATCATATTTCCAGTTATCATCCTGCTGCTTGCGGAGGTCATCATATTTTCTGCCTTCATGATATTTCGCCGGGGTGATATTTCTATCATCGGGTGATCTTGGTTATGATCATCCTGATGATGTTGTTGAAGATTTCTAAGTGCGACCCGATATTCACTAGGGTCATCATATTTTGAACGTCAGGATGATCTTAGTCAATATCATCCTGATGATGTTGTATCACCTTGTTCTTTGTTTTGTCATCCTGATGATGCTGACGTCATCCTTATATCAGGGTGATATCCGGTTCTTTCTGCCTATCTGCATCATGATATTTTCGAAGGAGGGGGTGATATTTTCATATCACTCGAGTGTGTTTGTTCCAGCATCATGATGATGCTGATATCAAGGAGATATCCGCCTGCTGGCTTCGCGCATTATCTACTGGGGGTGATCTTTTCAAGCATCATCATCATATTCAGTTATCGCCCCGATCTTATAGTGGAGCTACAGTGCAACCTGATATTTGAGCATCAGGAGGATATTTCCAAATATCCGGTTGTCTTCCGAATATCATGATGATGTTTGTATTTGCAATATCATGATGACGTCATCAAGGTCCCGGGGGGGTCATATTTCTAACACTGATCATCATGAGGAGATCTCCCGACATTTGCAAACATGATGATGACGTCATCCGGATATGAGGAGGTGCGCAGTAGGCAGATATGATGATGACGTCAGCAGGATATGATGATGACGTCATCAGGATGTTCATCGGCCAGACTTTTGGTATAAGCTCAGCAGGAGGATGTTCCTCCGATGGATCAGGTTGTGCCGATGAAGGCGAATATCATGCAGTTGTATTGCGGTATGATGCTGACGTCAGGGTGATATTTCGGGCAACAGGATATCATGCTGCTGGAGGATGATGATGATGAAGTCTTATACTAGTGTCGTCAGGAGCAAAAGCACCGACATGATATATGCTCATGACCTAGTATATAAAGTGTTTATGAGGTTGCTGCGGGGTGCATGTGGGATATTGATATCCTGCATTTTCAAATATCATGATGATGAACCTCGGCGGGAAGTGGTTGCGATCGACTGTTTGATGTTCTTCCCGAGGCCGCGGGTTGGTGCGCCATCAATGGCGATTGTTGCAGAGGTATGGGCGATGGCGTGGACGGATGTAGTACCTGATTGAAGATCTGAATCCCTAGGCGGCGGCGCAAGGCTCAAGAAATCTTCCTGTCTCCTCCCCTACCTGCTGCATTCAAGTTTGGGCGCCAATCTGGTTGTGTTTGAGCGCCATTTTCATGTTACTGTATATCTGGCGGGTTTTTTTGGTCAACCTGGTAGTTAATGCTGAAGGCACCTTCCTGCTATATAATGCAGATGGTGTCATTCATTCAAAGGTTGTTGAAAGTTGTGGATTTTTGGCTCTGTAATCCAAAACCAGCTGATCTGGTTGCTCTGTACAGTTTATCTTGTAAGTTTATGTATCTCCTGTTGTAGGACTTGGCATGAATCCACTGGTTTCATGGTTGATCTTATATGAGTAATGCTATCTTAGCATGTGTTGTGTTAATTCTGTCTCCAGTATTGCATGTATCCTTCTTCTGGATCTGGATGTTTGCTTATGTTTAGATTCTAGAGCATAGAATTCCTATGTTGAATGTCTGATCTTTTAACCTCTGCTTAAGGGGCAGATTAAACTGTTTTCAGGTTGAACATTGGGAAGGGTATACTGCAGTAGGGATGCCATAAGTAGAGATAGCTCAACACTCTATATTGGGAGATATCTGTAGGGCAGATATCATGTGTATCCCCCTGAAATCCAGTTTTAGCTGTTCATGCTGATCAATCACAGGTGTATGTCTACCGACTCCAAGCCCTGGATAGGCACCAATCATGCTGTGTTCTTGTGTTATACACCATGTCCAGCTTTGCATCCAAATTCATATCAAAACATTTCATACTTCCACCTGTTAGTTGTAGGAGTAGGATTAGGAACCCCCTGCATGCTCTCATACCCAACCAGACATCATGTCCAAGAATGTTGCCAGCCTTGTGATCTATCATGCAGATCTTGGTCCATACATGAGAGTATTCTGCCTGTTGTTGTCAAGTTAGATCCTTCTATCTTTGAGCTAGTCAAGGTTACATCTTGAGTTATAGGGATACCCCCCTTGGTGCGGCAGAACCAGAAGTGAAGGGGAGGAGCTCACGCAACCTCCTGTATTCAGTTGGCCTGAATCTGCCTGTGCATTAGAAGTGGCAAATCCTAATGCTGATTCAGAAGAAATGTCAACATATACTTTGCATATTCTGTGTATCTATGTATATGCTTCATACATGTATACTTCGTGTATCACGTGTACTTATGTGTATGATTCGTGCCTCACATGTATCTAGGGGTATACTTATGTCTTACGTATCACGTATGCATCATATATCACGTATATCTATGTGTTTCCTCAAAAAGCTTACTCCATGTGTGTATTAAGATTACTTTATATTATGCCAAAACCATCTATCAAATGCTTCTTGGGTTAAGAAGCACTAATAAATTAACTTACATAATAATAAAGGGTTGCAACTAATGAAGTGGAAAAAGTATGACTCCCTCAAACTTGAAATATAAAGGAGAGAACATTTCATTAAGAAAGTCATCCAAAATATCATTGAAGAATTCAAGTGAGAATAGAAACCTAAGTAATTTTGTAAGTAAATAATGATGATACAAGAAAGGATGAAACCCCAAATACGAAAAATGTGACCTTCAAATGTAGGACTTCCTTAACAATAAAATAAGAAGGGAATCATTTCCTTGTGAAGAAACCATCAATAGGAGGTAAATCTAACAATCAAGACTTACTAAATCTTCTTTGATCACAAATTTTCTCTTCAAGTCGTCATATAATCAATTACTCCTCGATGAACGACTCTTCTCAACTTTGAGGTTAATAACATATCAAAAGTAAAACTGCAAGATAACAAGTATAAGATCAAATCTCATGATCAAAGATCAAGATGTCTTTTGGGTTCTTTGTAATGTCCCTTTTTTAGGCAGTTGTGGTTTTTGGGTGGTTTAGCGTATTCCTGGCCCTCGTATGCTAACTAACGCAGGTGGTTAGAGGGCCTTATTGGGTGGATATCAGTATGGTTTCTTCTCTAGGGTTCAATGAGGTTCAGCCTTGGCCTTTGCAAAGGTTTCAGAACTCAGTTTCTCATACTTACTATTTATAGTAAGTCATTCAATCAGGGCTACTATTTATAGTAGGGCACCTGAATGGGATATTTTGGCAGTGTCGATTCCGATATTTAGTTGGCTTGGAAAAATAAGGTGTTTTGCCTAAGTTATAATGTTTAATTATTATTAAAGGTCACTTTAATAATAATTAATATTTCAATATTATATTTTAACGTTATATTTGCACTTTATGACTTGAGGGGTCATGTGGTATTTTAAAAGGGGGCCATTTCAATTTATTATTTATAAGGTCATATTTTAATATTATTAAAAGTGCAAATAAAATATTATTTTAATAAAGAGGAAGCTTCTAGATGGGCCGACTTTATGAGGAGAAATAAAAGTATATTAAGAGGGTCACCCAAGTTTCAGAAATGATATTTGCTTTGATGTTGTTGTTTGGTGAGGAATCCAGCTAGGGTTTCTACCATTTCCAACCATTGGGAACAAAAACTCTCATTGGTTATGCAATTTTGAGGCTGTGAAACTATCAGCTGAGATTATTGCTAAAGTGTGGGCTTCATCTAAGAGTCCAATCTGTGCTTAAATTGGAGAATACATTAAGTTTCACAAGAGTTCCAAAGGTTAATCATTTGCAGATCTGAAATTGTTGATGCAATGAACAGTAACGCTACAGTACCCGCGCTACAATGCCCACATGAACAGTATCCTTGCTACGGTAATCTGCTATTACAGTCCTTTCGTCAATGCTAAATTTTGTGGCCAAGTGCCAAATTTTGCCAAGTTCGATTGGAGGTTCGATTAGAGGCATTTTGTGCTGGAAGCCTTCATCAAATTTTGCTATTCAGGAAGGGTCGATTTGCATTCTGCATATACAAATTTATATATCAGTCATTTTCAGTTTTCATAGCAGCTCATAGAGACCCACGATTTCACTCATGGAGGCCCCTATGTGCAGCGTTTCTCTTCCCTAGTTGGAGCGCTTCATTTGTTAGAGCCTTGTGAAAATTTTTGGTACTCGAGGAGTCTTGGAGGCAGCTTATAATTTTATATTGATATTCTACATCAGAACAGGGGCAACTAGGAGAAGGCTTCAATTTGGGTTTGGAAGGGACTCCTTTCCTTGGATATTGATTGATTCTCCTTCAGCATCATTGGGCATCACTATTATCAGGTTCCTCTTGCAACTATTAGTAGTTTGCATTGTCATCTTAGGCATTTAATTTTGCTGTTGTAAGTGATAACTCAAAATCAGATTTGGCATTGTTGTAGTCATCATTGTAAGCCAATTAGTCTTGGCAAATTCATAGCAACATTGTACTTGGGAATGAATTCAATAAAGGAGATATATGTTGCATACCATTTGTTTGACAAAATGTCTATCTAATAGCATACATGATCAGCATAGTAGTTTGCATGCCAATTGGCTGTAGGTGTGCATTTCATGTCTAATTTTCATATATATGCATTCGAAAATACCAAAAGAAGTGCATCTGCATATTAGTTCTTGTAAGAGGCATTGTAAACATCATTTGCAAGCATTTTGGCATCATTCAAAACTATATCAAGCAAACTGAAACTTGTATCAGCAATATATCCCTTTGCACAACAAGTGTTTGATGAAATTTTCCAAGGTCAAAACAATCAGAAGATTGAAAGCAGATTTAACAAGGGATATTACATTCTTCGCTCTGAGAACGAGAGAAAACTTGTCTTTAAGTTATGAACATCACTAGTTACCAACTCTTGTTGTTGAGAGATATTGGAAAATACAAGTACACAAACAAAAAGAATGGAACGACAAATTACCTCATACTTTGGAGAATGCTAAAGTTGACAGTTGGATTGAGACAAGAATATTAACAACAATTCTTTGAAGAGATCGATTTAGGATCCTGATGGTTTTAGAAGTATTTGAATTATAATTGCTTAAGGACAAGCAATCTTGGACGGGGTGGACTGTGATGTCGCGATATTAAGACATTGTTTAAATTAAAGATTTAAACATCATGATAAAGACAGTGAAGTTGCTTTCGTAAAATGTGATGTTTAGTCATATTTAAATAAACATATATAATATAATATTATTATATAAATATTTATATATATTTATTTTAATTAACAAGAATATATTATTATATTTATAAATGACGAATATAAATATAAATATTAAAGTAAACTTAAATATTTAGTTTATATCTATAAATATTCAGTAAGTCATTTACTAATAAATCTGACTTCATCAATCGAGTGATTAAGGAACACCGATGAGTCAGATTCAATAGGCATTGAACCATATTTATAAGGGATGTGTTGCAGCAATTGGCATATGATAAAGATTGTTATGTGTCTTAAAAACAGCGATTAATCAGATGGATGTGATTTGTCATAAGCTACTATGTTTTAGTAAAAGGCAGCGAATATTAGTGTTAAGGCAGCGGATATATGCTAATCACCATCTGAAGGCAGTACTCAGATCTAATCCACGGAGCTACGATTAGTTATGAAGAGGGGCCATTTAGGAAAAGATAGGGCAGTGATTAAAATACAGTTGTAGCCCTTCACATACACCATTAAGCTATGAAAAAGGTAGTAGAAGGAAATTAGAAAGGGGGAAGCAAGCAATTATATATATATATATATATATATATTCTGATTTGTGAATAGTTTTATACCAAACAAAGAAATTATATATAATTCTAATTAGGGAGATTGAGAATAGAGATATATGTTATATATACTCAGATATAACAAGAAATTACAGTAGCAAGGAATACTATATGGATAAGGCAGATCTAGAAGAAGAATATATTGGGCTACAGATATCAGAGAAGGAAGGAATAGAATCCTTAAGAGTTCTAAAGGATACAAAGGCAAGAATCATCCTCTTGGTATGATGTATCTAACCCTATGTTTATTATGATGAATGCCATGTGGTAAGTAGTGACAAATGCATAAATTGAAAGATGATCATTAGACATGTATATATATAAGCATTGTGAAAATTGCTATGAAATATATAAAGGAAAACATCTGTAAATTACATTCACAACATATTAAGTAATAGTATGTTCAAACTCAATGCCTATTTACTTCTATTGCCTCCAACCTGTGAGTGAGTGGCGTGGTTTTGTTAGGGAGAGGTGGAGTAATACCATCCCAATGAGATTGGAGATGGTTTAGCGCATCCTAGACAAGTAATTCCCCCTCCAAAGTTGAGGATTAGAAAGGAAGTAAGCATTGAGATTTGGACATAGCCAATATACAATGTGCTATAAATAAATATGATCATTGGTTCAAGAAGTATGTTGAAATATATCAAAGTATGTTCAAGTTTAATACTTAGATATTTCTATTGCCTCCAACCTATGAGTGAGTGGCGTGGTTTTGTTAGGGAGAGGTGGAGTAATTCCATCCCAATGAGATTGGAGATGGTTTAGCACGCCCTAGACAAGTAATTCCCCCTCAAAGGTTGAGGATTCGAAATGAAGTAAGGATAAAGATTTGAACATAATCGATATTGAATTGTGTTATGAATTGAACTGAATGTGGATTATGATATGTTGATTTGATCCCATTAATATGTTATGTAATATTGTTCTCATTATTAATTATGCTATTATAGATGAGTTTAATATGAGTGATAGATGAATTTAATATGAATGATGGTAGGAATTGAATATTATCTTAATTTATTGATCTTTAATATCTCTAATGTCCCTTTCTAGTGATCTTATTGTATGCAAGTAAAGAAACCAAGAATATCCTAAAAGGGGACATTACAGAAAATACAACGATGAGTCCATAGTTTTCTTCGGCTTATAGACCATAAACATATATACAATGTATGGGCAAAACAAAGTGATGAAATAACCACAACACATATGAAACAACATTTGAGTATAGAATGTTTCAGATACCCAATAAAATTAAAGATTTAAGATTTTCACAATTAAACATAATAACATGTATCTAGAATACCAGTGTGTAATGTTTTCAGTTCCAACATCTCGAGTCTGTTTTGAGACCTCTCTTTGAGTCTCCTTGACAAAATGTACACACAGTGAATAATAAAGTTCATTATTAATTTAAATGAATAACCATTGATGGTCAAATCAGTAGAAGTTACATTTCCAATGAACTCCAGCCTACCATTACCTCGCTCATCCCCAACTACTATTTGAACCAGACAACATGTTCCTCCCATCCTTTGCAACCAGTCCTGAAATCAGCCAAAGGCTGGACCGTGTTTAGGCATCCTCCTTGGGGAGGCCATGGCCTCTTCCCAGCCGACATCATCAAACCCAAGTGATGCAATCTAGATAGGGGGGTCAACTAAACAACCACCTAAACCTAGCAGCTTAAGAACTTCACCAACAATTTCTTATGCTAGATGGAAAACTAAACAATGTATTTGCAATAAATTGAAATTTTACTAAAACAAGTTACAAACATGCTTAACAAGAGGTTGACATATTACACACTTCAAAATTGATGAAAAATGACTGTTTATAGACTGGATGGATAAACTACAAATTAATTTTCAGTCTCTCCTGTTCTTCTCTATTTCTGTTCAGTTCTCTACTGCCATCTCCCTCAGCTTGACTCTCTTTCTTTCTTCTCCATGCCTTACCCAACAATTACATCTTCTTGATCAAAAACTCCTTTGTATTCTAACGTGGACGTAGACAAGGAAGCACCACCATTGGGAAATCAATAGTCAACCATGTAGAATAATTGTCCAACCACCTAGAGGTCAGCTAGAACTCGAAATGCCCTTCTAAATAGCTTCCACAGCCGCCAGCAGTCAACAACACAAGAAAAACACGTCTAAAAGAAAACCAGAAGATGCCAACAACATACTCGATACTTCCCAATCTTCATTACATTGCTAGCACCAAAACTGCCCAGTAGCAAGTGAAGAGAAGGAATATTTGGCTTTAGAAATCACATGAAACCGCTCCATGTACATTCTAGTATTAAACATATTGCTGAAAGCAATAAAGTCATCCAAATAACAAAGAAGTTGGAAAAACACCCCTCGAGACTTTACACTATTTAGATGCAAAACTTAACACTTGTAACTGACCTGTAGCAACCCATTTCACACTTATTGTAGCATGTTACATGCCTATAGCAACCTGTAGTTGACCAATAGCATAGATACAGATAAGTTTTGCCTTAGGGAACACCTCTAGGCAACTTGTTAGTCCTCCAAGTATGCATGTTTGACAAAAATCCTAACAAACAAAAGCAACCTATCCTATTATTGTTTTTGGTGATGCAAGTCATTTGTGGACCCAGATGTTCTGACATCATACATGTTGGGTAAGTGAAATGAACCATGAGCTCATGCTTGTGGACATTTTGTGAATTCTTGGACTAGAATTTCAAGCTTAGTGCTTTGAATGCATTCATCCATGTTGCTTCTTCAGCTATCCTGTTCTTCCATTTCAATAAATCTTTGTTGCACTCCTCCCCTCATCCTCTTGATTACATAGAAGTCAATCACTAATTCTATTTCATCCATTACCTTTTCAAGCAACTATTGTACCCAATCTTCCATTGAGAAATTTGAACCTACACTTGTCTCTCCACTTGTTTGTACCTCATAGTAAGGGTAAAATCAATAACGTTGAACAATGGTGAGATATATACTCCTTCCAAAAGCTCTATCTTATAGGCATTCGCTGCAAACTTGTTCAAGATCTTACAAAGTCCAATCTTCATCCATTTCAATTTGTTATAAGTTCCTTTTGGGAACCTTTCCTTCATCAAGTGAGCCAAATCCAACTCTCCAACTTCAAATTCTTGCTTTCTTCCCCTTAGATCAACATGTTGCTTGTATTGTGTTCTCCTTCAAATTATCTTTTACTTGTTTGTGTAACCCATGCATATATTCAGCAAAATCCTCTACTTCAATACATCTTCCCAAATCTGTTGTACTTTTCAACTCACCTACTCCCCTAGGGTTGTACCTATACTCAATTTGAAAAAGACTTCATTGTACTTTTATTTCATAGTTGCAAGACTCGGGAAAAACTCGTCGAGTTTTTAAAAACTCGCAGGTTTTTTTTTGAAAATGAGTATTTGGTGTATTTGTTGGCAGGGTTTTTTGCCGAGTTTTTCCCAAAAACTCGCCGAGTTTTTCCCAAAAACTCGCCGAGTTTTTCCCGAGTTTTTCCTAAAAAACTCGCTGAGTTTTTGCTAAAAACCCTCGCGACTGCATTTCCCTCAAACGACGGCTTCAAAAAGTATTTCAACTTCATTTCGTCACTTGTTTGGAAGCTCTCACTCAGCAAAAACACTTTCTAAAGCATTATACACCTATTTACATCGATTTTGCATCAAGGAGACGAGATTTGAAGGGCATTTTCATCAAATTTCGAAAGCAAATTGTAAGATACCCAACTAATTCTACTAAAATTTTTCCTTACTTAAACAATTTTTACTTGCTATCAACTCATCAACTACTCAACAACTTAAAGATATACATCAAAGATAACTATTTGAATGAATCAGCCTTAAAGATGGGTACTTGTCTTATTACTTGATTCAATCATCTTGCAAAGTCTTATTACATAGATAATGCTTTCAATAGCATGAAGTTACAAACTTATTCAAATGGAAATACAAAAGAAGGCCTTGAAGCCTTGATGTTAACAATAATTTCTTCACTTGATCAACTCAATCAAACTCAATGATGTTAATTGAATGTCAACACCTCACATTACAACAAGGGAGCATCACCTTGTCAGTTGAGGGAGCATCACCCCAACACTTGAAACTTGCAGGCCTCAAGGTTACAAGCTTACAAGCTTTGCAGAGAGAAATTCGCCAAAAGATTCGATCCCAAATGAATGAGAGAGCTCCTCCTTTTATAGGCCTTCCAAAGGCAATGAAAGCACATTTTTCAATACACAAAGAGGAACCAAGGCACGTTTCGCAAAAGCATATTCCATTTGATGACTCCCTTCTGAGGTGGCAACCTTATCCAATGAATTGGAACGAATCCCGATGTTACCACTTGGACCAATAGGAGACCAGAGATTCTAGGCGCCAAAATGATGTCATAGTTGCAAGACTCTCAAGGTTAGGCGCCAACTGAGGGTAGAGAGGACCAGTATAGGCGCCTTTCCAAACTGGGCGCTTCTTTAAGGTGGCAGAGACTAGAGAGTGCGCCTCAACATTTTATCAAGATCTACATTAGATTAGTGAATCCTTGGATGACATTTTATCTCCAATCAGGGTGAACGATCAATTGGAGCTTCAAGATCCCAGTCTTGCTCTAGGTGTATATTCAAAGCTCAGGAGCCATGAGATTGCGCCTAACACCCTGGAGGTGAATTCCATCTTAATCCAAGTCTACAAGGTGCTTCCAAGTTGGGCGCCAAAACAGGGTCATGGAGAAGCAAAACCACGCCTTAGGAAGATGTCTGAACCCTAGGCGCCAATTTGAGGTTGCAAAAGCAGAGGTATGCGCCTAGTAGAGTTTGATGACTCCATATGCTCAAAACACTTAACATTATTCAGTGAAAACCTTTTAGACTCTAGGCGCCATTTGGAGGTCGGAAAGAGGGAGGTTGACACCAAATTGCATTAGGCGCATCTTTGAGGTGATGGAGACCCAGAAGTGCGCCTTTATCATCTGGCTCTATTTCTTGTTAACTTTATAACTTGGATTATTGAACAACACTGAGAATGTTTCCCTTCTTCCACTGGGCGCCATTTCAGGTGTCTGGAAAGATCATCAACCTAGGGCACTAATGGAGTCTTAGGCAAATGGAATAAGCGCCTTACTTGTCTAGGTGCACTTTAAGGGTGAGATAGGCAGTAGAGTGCACCTACCTTCTTCAACTGCACCTAACTTGATCAATTCCAAAGTTATAAGCCATGTGAGTGAGTTCTCATTCTAGGCGCCAAAATGGAAGCATTTTATCAAGAATGTGCGCCTCACATTGATTTCTGGATACCAGAATTGAGGAATTTTGCACCTAGGCTAGGAGTTTCTCATTTCAATTTTGATTATTCATCTAAATGACTTTCTCTAGCTTCAAAGCCTTCAATCTATCAATCACCCATGCTAGGTGCTCAAATGGAAGATTCTTGACCCAATATGCGCCTAGGTTTCAAGACATCATTACTTGACAATTCTACTTGATCTCCTTGGAAATGAAGTTCACTTGGAGAAGTTCCTTTCAATGACCCCAAACACATGTTGGGTGAATGCTCAACTGGTTAATAGATGACTTCATCTTTTGGTTCTTGCCTTCAATGCCCAAGGCGCTCATTGGGTGATCTTCAACATGATAGTGGCGCCCAAGCATGAAAGCCTCATTCATACCCACTCCACTCATCTCAATACTAGGGGCTGGGTTGGAGGAGGTTAAACACATGAAGCGCCTCAAAATAAATCCCTTACTGAGTGCTACAAGTGGATTTGAGAGTTAGGCGCCAAAATGAGCTTGAATTTCCTAGAAATGTGCCTAAACATCAGAAAGCATTATTTGACAATGTGACCACTGGAGTTGATGAAATGATTCTCAGACTTAGTCAAATTTTAGGTTTCTAACTCTGTTCCTGCAAAACAAAAAGATAGAGTTAGTCAAAAACCAATTCATTCCCTCATCATTTTAGAATTAGCCTCCAGGAATGAGGAATAGGCTAATCCATTATACACTTGATGATCAAGCCGGAAACGGGGACATGACAGTCTCCCCTTCCCGGGATTGCTTGTCCTCAAGCAATTGAAGGTTAGGATGCTCTAGAATCTTTTCTCCTTCCCAAGTAGCATCCTCCATTGGCAACCCTTTCCACTTCACCAGATATTCTCTTATGCTCCGGTTGCGCAGTTTCTTTTCCCTTATGTCCACCACACTTTCAGGTTCAAGTGCAAGCATTCTTTCTTCATCGAGTGGTGGTAGTTCATCAGATGAAACCACATGTCCTAGTGCCTTTTTAAGACAAGACACATGAAACACATTGTGAATGCGGCTTCCTGTTGGCAAGTCAAGTTCATATGCCACTTCCCCTACTCTTCTCAACACCTTATAGGGTCCGTAGAACCTTGGTTTCAATTTCTCTGCACCTGACTTCTTCAAAGTACTCTGTCTATATGGCTGAAGGCGCAGAAACACCATGTCACCTACTTCAAAGTTCCGTTCAACCCGGTGTCTGTCAGCATACAACTTTTGTTGATTTTGAGCTCGTTGCAAATTGTCCTAAAGGACTCTCAAAATATCTTGAGTATCCTTCATCAATTCACTTGCTCGCGGAGCTCTACTATTATCTAGTGCCAGATCAACAAATGAAACTGCTTCATATCCATACAAAGCTCAGAAGGGAGTCATGCCAATAGACATGTGAAAAGTGGTGTTGTAGCAGTATTCACCCAGATGTAGCCACTTAATCCAAGCGCGCTGATGATCAGACACATAGTTCCTTAAGTATCCCTCAAGCCATTTATTTACAATTTCAGTCTGTCCATCGGTTTGAGGATGATAGCTAGTGCTTGGTGTCAAGTCAGTTCCAGCTAGTCGAAATAGCTCTCTCCAAAACACACTGATGAACCGGCTATCTCTATCACTGACTATGGTTTTAGGCAGGCCATGTAGTCGGAAGACTTACGAAAGAATAACTCAGCTACTTGCAATGCTGATGACTCAACTGGAATTGCAAAGAAGTGAGCAAACTTGGTTAATCTGTCCACAACTACAAAGATACAGTCTCTTCCATTCACCTTTGGAAGAGCTGTGATGAATTAAGAAAAAAAATGAAAGTGGTACCCCCATCGTCGTACGCGGAAGCATACAATCGGGCAATGGACATAGAAAGCGAAAGCTAAACATCATCCCGAAGTAAAAGAAGAACTGAAGATGATGACAATACGGGGGATGACAACAGTGAGAACGAGTCGAAAACCATTCAGGCATTGAGAAGGGACATGATCCGCATGATGAAGGAAATGAAAACAAATAAAGAGACAACTAGAGAAGGTCGAGAGTTATGGTGCACAGAGTGTAATGGGGAAGGTCACATAAAGGCAAATTGCCCGAGAAAATTATTTTGTGACATCTGTCAGGTAATGGGACATTCAATCAAGGAATGTCCATTTAACTTGAAAGCAAGAAGTACCCAAGTGTTGTTCACACAGGGAGAATCATCAACTCCGCCGACCACACCGCCAAAACCTCAAAATAGTCCGAATGATACCCCAGAGGATACATGAATAACAGAAGGTTTAACAATAACAGCCCTCGGAACAGATTGCAGTACGACAGCAAAGGGCGACCGATGATACAGTGCCGGCAGTGCAACGAGTGGGGACACTTTGCCAGAGAATGCCCCAGCAACAATCAGAACATAGTAAATGCATTGTGCAAGTGGTGTGGGCCTGGTGATCACGAGGAAAAAGGCTGTCCAAAGCAGAAAGGGGTGAACCTTATCAATCTCAAGGAAGATGATGAAGAAATCCTGGCTATCACCCGAGCACAGTGGAAAAAGGCCACTTATCCAGATCCCCGTACGGAAAAAGAAAGAGTGCGAGAGACACGGAAGGAAGTGGAAGTTGCCATGAGAACCGAACGGAGGAACTCAAACAAAAAGGCAATACGATCGGAATCGGACAAGAACATAACAAGTCAAGTACTGCAAGCTACCGTACCAATTAAATTGGCAGACCTCCTCCAAAGCTTGCCTCAATTAAAAGTAGCAATATCCAAGGTAATGGAGGACAACTCGCACGAAGACCAAAACCTCACAACGGAAGATGTTATAGTAGAACCACCGCCAACGGGAGAACAAGTACTCGACCCGAGGTTGCTGGCGATCGATACTGGAAAGAAACCGACTGTAGTACACATGGAAATCCTTGAACGGAATTTGACAAATACTATAGTCGACGGTGGATCCAGAGTAAACGTACTACCAGAAGCAACCTGGAAGAGCCTCGGGAAGCCTACTCTATGGCCACAAAACTTCCAGTTAGTGGGAGCCGACCAGCACGGGATCAAGGCGCTGGGAGTGCTAATGGCTCAAAAGGTAAGAATCGGTACCCAGCAATTCTTGTTAAATTTTGTAGTCATAACAGCACAAAATGCATCATATGATGCATTACTCGGCCGAGGATGGCTAATAGCCGCCAAGGCCAACCACAATTGGAAGAAAAACACTCTGTCCATAGAAAATGGACGTAGGAAGTTTGTCATTGATTTGAAGACACAAACCGTCAGTGAAGAGTTGGCATCAGATTCTGACTCTGATGGAGGGGACTCAACAGAAAGTGGGAAAGGGCCGATGGAGCCCGATGATGAAGGGGTGCTGAAATTATAGGAATGCTCAAAAGATGAGACAAATTCATTTAGCGGGCTATTCCATTGGCAGATGGAAGACTATGAGTTTTTTCCACCACAATGCAACATGATTTCAATAAAATAAATCGGTGAAAACTTGGGAACGACGAGCGAACAAAAAGACGACGATGAAACATTGGAACGAACAAGTGAGAAGGGGAAGGAAGTAACCCACATGTTCCCAGAGGCGTACGGGGAATATAAGGAAGGGAATGCAGAAGTAGACAGTACGCCGGCACACCAGTTTGAACCGGAAAAGAAGATTATGTACGAAGAGCCAATAACGAAGAAAGTTAATCTCGGTGAGGAAAGCAACCCGAAAATAATTCTAGCCGGCGACGACTAGAATCCCGCACTCAAGGCAGCAGCGTTCAGAATTTTCCTAGAGTACAAAAATGTGTTTGCCTGGACCTACAAGGACTTGAAAGGGATACCACCAGAACTGTGCGTCCACAGAATTCCACTCATACTAAGAGCACGACCAATACGGAAAAGGCCATATCGCATGAATAAGAACTACGCGGCAAAAGTTCAAGAGGAAATTGAAAAAATGCTTGAGGCAGGAATAATATTTGAGGTAGAAACGAGTGAGTGGGTGTCACCGATTGTGATATCACTTAAGAAGGAAGGGGGACAAATTAGGATTTGCATAGATTTTAGGTGCCTCAATGCAGTAACAATCAAAGATCCCTTCCCCATCCCATTCACAGACTCCATTTTGGAAGAAGTGGCTGGTCACGAAATATATTCCTTTATGGACGGATTTTCGGGGTATAACCAGATTAGCATCGCCAAGGAAGACAAACTGAAAACAACATTTGTGATTGAAAATGGAGTATATGCATACAACCGAATGCCGTTTGGTCTGTGCAATGCACCAGCCACCTTTCAGAGGATTATCCTACACATATTTGACAAAATGTCAGTGGGAAACTTCAAGGCATTCCTCGATGACTGGTCAATTTACAGCAACCAGCAGACACACCTCAAAGCCCTCACCGAATGCATGGAGCGTTGCAGGGCCGCACAGTTGGCCTTAAACCCGAAGAAGTGTCAGTTCATGGTGTCCCAAGGGAAACTTCTGGGCCATATCGTATGCCAAGCAGGACTAAAAGCAGACCCGAACAAGATTCGGGTAATTGTAGAAATGGAGGCTCTAGGAGATGTCACCGGAGTAAAGTCCTTTCTCGGCCATGTCGGTTACTACCGGAGATTTATCAAAAATTTTGCTCAGGTATCACACCCACTGGACATGTTGACAAGGAAAGGGGTGCAGTTTGTCTGGTTGGAGGAATAACAGAAAGCTTTTGAAGAACTAAAGACAAGACTCATCAGTGCACCTATCCTAGCCTATCCAAACTGGGACAAGGAATTCCACGTGCACGTGGACGCAACAAACTTTGCAATTGGTGCCACTCTTGCACAAGTCAGATCTCATGGATTGGATCATCCAGTGTACTTTGCCAGTCGATTGCTCTCCAAAGCGGAACAGAATTACAGTACCACGGAAAGGGAGGCTTTAGGAATGGTCTACTCCGTACAAAAATTCAAACATTATCTTTTGGCAACATCATTCACTTTTTACGTGGATCATCAAGCCCTAATGTATCTGGTCAACAAACTGATTATTCAAGGCAGAATCAGTAGATGGTTGTTACTTCTGCAAGAATTTACTTTCACCATTATTGTACAACCAGGAAAAAGCCATGTAATTGCCGACCAGCTCTCAAGGATCAAATCCGGAGAACCAGGAGATGGAGTCAATGAAGACTTTCCGGATGCCCACCTATTCCACATTGCTGCCTTGCCGCCGTGGTATGAGAAAATTGGTGAGTACTTGTCCACTTCAACGTTTCCGCCAGAAATGTCTACAAGTGAACGACGGAAGATTGCACTGAAGAGTCAGACATTTCAACTGATAAACGGGCTACTCTACAAAATGGGGCCCGATCAAATTCTCCGGAGGTGTGTGATGGAAGAAGAGATAAGGGGTGTATTGGCAGAAGCACATGAGGGACTGGCAGGAGGACATATGGGCCCCGATGCCATGGCACGAAAAGTACTACTCGCTGGCTTATGGTGGCCGATGTTACACACAGATGCCCGAGAGTGGGTAATTCAATGTGACACTTGTCAGAGGGTAGGGAAACCGCTAAAAAGGGACTATATGCCACTATGGCCATCACAACCTCAAGAACTTTTCGAGAGATGGGGGCTGGATTTTGTAGGACCCCTGAAGGTCAGCCAACTACACCAATGTCGGTACATAATAGTAGCTACAGAATACCTGACAAAGTGGGCTGAAGCAAAGGCATTGGAGGATAACACTGCATTGAGCACGGCAAAGTTCCTATACGAACAGATTGTGACGAGATATAGAATTCCGATTCAATTGACGAGTAACCGTGGGGGACATTTCGTCAACCACGTCATTCGACTCATGACTACAGAATTCAAAATCCTGCACACCCTATCAAGTCCGTACTATCCAAGGGCGAATGGGCAGGCAGAGTCAACGAACAAGGTGCTCGTTTCGGTAATCCACAAGTCATGCGAAATTGAAGGATCGGACTGGGAAGAGAGGTTACCAGCGGTGTTATGGGCTTACCGAACCACTTATAAGGTAACGACTAGACACACCTTTCCAGTTGATGTATGGGCAAGAAGCAGTAGTACCAGCAGAATACCTCGTCCCAAGTCTGAGAATTGCAGTGGAAAACAGACTAGGAGATACGGAGAGCCTGGAGGAAAGACTGTTCTAGTTGAATAAATTGGACGAGAAAAGAATTTTGGCTCAATGGTCGACGAAAATCATGCAGAAACGCCGGAAGTATTGGCACGACAAACACCTACGGAAAATGGAGTTCCGGCCCGGGCAGTTAGTCCTGAAATATAACGGCCGTAACGAAATCAAACCTGGGAAGTTCAAAGTTCGGTGGTTAGGACCGTTCAGAATACGGGAAATGATGGACAATGGGGCTATAAAGCTAGATAATCTCGATGGAAGTCCAATCAACGAAGCAGTGAACGGGTCAAAACTGAAGATTTATAAAGAGAGAAACGATACAAATCAATATGCTGGGATTCGCATTAACAAACCACGGCGTGAAGGAGGAAAGAGGCAAACAACATGAGGAGACAGAAAATAAAGTTGACGGAATGGTATTTGCAAGTACTCAGTTTGAACCAGTAACGGGGTTCTTTGCACCAAAGCCAGTGCGGATGGAAGCCCGTGAGGGCCAAATCGATGAAGACTATGGTGGTAAATGGATTAATAAGAACTACCCAGAAGAAGAGGAAGAAGAGGAAGAGCACTAGAACAACTGGATAAAAGAATGCAATCAAGTACGGGACAGATTTGAGTTCCTACTACTAAAGGAGGTCCGGGACCCGCCAAGAAGGAAGTACTTGGCAGAAGCAATGTTCATTGTGGAAAGATCACCCTACTGTGACGAAGTCTGGGAATTAAGAAGGAAAAATTGGCCAGTTGGACTACCCCACATACAGATTCCAAGGAGTCGGCTCTGGAAGGTGAAGTACAGATGCAAAAATGGGAATGTGAAGATGAACGGAGATGGGAAAACATTTCAGTGGGTCCAAGAGCCAATGGGATGGAACTTGACATGGGTGAGAGACCAGTCCCTGACATTCGACCGGATATGGGAATTGGAAGAAATCGATAGATGTTGCTCCAACAATTGCCTTAGACAGAAGGGCTATATAAACTGCATCTTCCGCCAGTTGACGGAAATCGAGATCCTCGACGACAATGAAAAGGAGAGAGAAAAGTGGGAAAGCGAATGGAAGATGGCAGAGTTCGAGGAAATTGGAAACGCCAAGTCAGCAAAGGAAAAAAGCAAAAAAGATTAAAAAAAAAAATTATTAAAAAATTGAAAAAAAAAAACCTATAAAAGTCCATACCGTATTGTACACTTTGCCATAATCGTACGAAGAGAAAAAGGTTGCAGAGCTGTACGAAGAGGGCAAAGCTACCGTACGAAGGTTGAAGGAGGCCGTACAAGTAAATTTCTGTCGTACGAAGTGTCCCAATTGCACATTGTATGGATTGCTAGCCGTACAAAGAAGGTTTGGAGGTGTACGGAGCAAGGAAGATTTTGCCGTACGGATTTTAGACTTGAAGAAGACCGTACGAACTCTGAAGGAAAGGCCGTACGAAATGTGAAGAAGAGACAGTACGAAGTCAGCTCCTTGCCGTACGGATCCTAGAACAGGTTCTTTTGCCGTACGAAGTCTCTACCGTACATATTCCAGTTCGTACGGTATCAGCCGTACGAAGGAAAATAATCCCAAGTCTTCGCCGTACGGGTCTCTGGCGTACGACCCTCTGCCGTACCAATGTAGTGGCCGTACTGGACCGTGCGAATTCCCCTCACACAACGCCTGTCGTATGGATTTCTAGGCCGTACAAATAATTAGTGGATGCGCCGTACCAGTCCATACCAGTATCAGTCGACTTCAAATCACCGTGCGGTACCGGTCCTAAAACGACCATAACTGAATCTGGCTAAACAATATAAAAGGGGTCGGAATGTCATTCTCGCCAGCAAACAGGGTCACTAGAGCACAAGGCAAAGGAAAACAAATTCACATATCAGGACGGGCGGAAGATAAAAAGATGGCAGCAAAGGTAATTGTGGAAGAAGAACCAGCACAGACACCACAAATTGACGTGGGTTCATCAGCGCAGAAGAAGCAACCGAAAGGGAAAGACAAGGAAAAAATCACAGTGGATTCCTTGCAGTGGGAAAGTCTTACGACCAGCGAGTGTAAACAGTGGTGGAATAGTCATGTTGATGATCATCCTCCCAAGCGAGCATTACAGAAGGCACAAGTGGACAAGATAATACAAATGCCCTATTTTAATTTCAGAGAGTTTGAGGCAATATTGAAGAATATGGTGGCAAATTACAATCCCCGAGCAAAACACACGATTATCAAATTTATGAATGTATCGGTCAAAATCACATTCTCGCCACAGGATTTCGAGAGAGTGATGGGTGTACCGCGCCAAAGATTTACAGTCGGCAAACAGAAAATGACCGGAAGACACAAGGACAGCATTGTGGCAAAGGTTTGCAGACCAGACCTGAGTGAGAAAAGAAAGAATCAATTGAAGGCTGCAGGGAATAGAGGACTTCGCCGAGATCACTTAGCGAATGAAGAATGGCGGTGCATAATGGATGTCATCAGGGGGCGGCTGACGGGAGCCTCACACTCGTCAGACATTCCATTTTGGATGTCGGATTATATGATTGGCCTTAGCCAGGTTGCAATGTACAACTGGGCAGCAGTTCTCTCCGACAGGATTCACGAGTTCATGAAAATGACTCACAAATCATTCTACATGACTCAGCAGGCTATTGCGCTATTCCTGGATGCCATCTGCACTCACGTCCCCTCATTGGCGCGAGCTCCATTTCAGCTAGATGAGCAGTACGACCCCACATGGCCGACCATCTTCAGATGGACAAACCTGAAGGCTCCTACACAAGGTGGAAAGGGAGAGGAGTCACGGAGCAGCAAAAAGAGAAAGCAGCGGGAGTTACCTGAGACTTCGTCGGAAGCTTCGTATAGTGCACAAGGTGCCGAGGAGGATTGCATTGAGGCTTCGTCAGCCTCAGCCACTCCCGGCAACCCTGCCAGCCCCAGTCCTATAGTACCAGTAGGGGAGAACAGATGGGATTTTTCACTGGCAAAGAAGCATGCACACTTGCACTTAGACACACGCACCCAAGCAGAGATTCCAGTTCGGCCTAGTACCACGCACGTCTCTTGGGGTCAAGTCATGAGGATGAAGGGAGATAACACCGTACCAGTCCCTCTCCCATTAGGGCAGATTACTCCATTCGAGACTAGATCTCCAGAGAGCATAGCACATGCAAACAGCTCATTACAGGTAGATGCTTGGCTTCAGCTACTAGGCATGCCTTCAGAGTTGGCAGACATTCCTCCTCTAAGCCCCTCTAGATATCTTTTACCGCCACCTGCACTTGAAGGTGAGATGGTACAGTCAGAGGAGGAGAAAGCAGTTGATGTTGCCATAACAATTAGTGACTCGGAGGCAAAGGAGGAAGGCACAGCCACAAAAAGCTCAGAGGAGGGAGGCACGAGTAGGACAGATAGTGCTGATGATACAGAGGATACTTCTCGCTCGGTGGAGCCAGCTGGGTTGACAGTACACATGGGTGCGCCAGATGAGAGCGACCCACTCGGCACCATTCTCAGGTATGCACAGGATTTAGGGTCTATGGGAACCATCCTTCAGAGGGTATCTGATATTGCTGCCAGGGTCAACCCCCAATACTCTTCGCCAGTAATACGTGCAGAGGTACAAAGAATTGAACAATTTGTCAAGAATGCTGAGACGGAGTTTTTACGAGTATTTTGGAATAAGGGTTGGCCAGAAGTAATTACCGAGGAGATGCAGAGGGCATGGAAACCAGAGAGACCAGACTTGGGAGTGGGAGATGCCGACAGTGAGCTCCTGGTAGCCCTTCATAGCATTGAGGACCAATTCAGAGCATTATATTATGCTCGACAGGAGGATTTTCAAAAGACAGAACGGTGCAACAAACGACTGGAGGAGGCTGCAACTATGAGTAAGCAGTTGAGGGAAAAAATTGATGAGCAACAGGTGCACTTCCGACGGCAGTTGGCACAGGAAGCCGAGCTCACACAGTTGGAAAGGAACAAGGCTGAGGCACTTAGAGTAGAACTAGAAACTACAAGGAAGGAGTTGGCCGAATCTCAGGCGACACAGGAGAAAACAAAACAGCAGTTGGCCGAGGCTGTCCAGATGGTTCGTCTCACCAAAGACAAGCATATCGTTGCCTCAACACATCTGAAACAAAGGACTAAGGAGGTTTACAGGCTTCGGCGGTTAGTTCAACCTCAGCAGGGGACTCCTGGATCAGCACGGACGGCATCCACACCTCCAGGGACGTCCACTGACCCTCCTACTTCCTATTCATTTGGGCTCTTGTTTGTAGTCGTCTGGAAGACAAGTTTTTGGGTGGGATGATGTTAGGCGTACTTTACATAGTTTATTACTTTTGGCAAAATATGTTTTGTTAGTGGTTTCGGGAAGTATGTTTATGTTTTAGTTTCGGCGAGTAGTTACTCCCAATCGGTACGATGGTTGGCGACGGTTGGCAACTGTCGGACAAACTATATATGTACTTGTTACGTCATTGTATGGGCATGGAGTTTTTGGATTGTGATTGTACTTGCTGGTTTAAATTAATATATGCAGTTGATATCTTCAGTACCAATTCTGTTTGTTATTCTCGTACAATGTAATTTATTCTAGTACACTGTGATAATGCAAGTATCCTTCTCGTTTACTCTGTATGAAAACAATTAGACCACTTACGCAGTATACAATAGGCGCCTTTCCAAACTGGGCGCTTCTTTAAGGTGGCAGAGACTAGAGAGTGCGCCTCAACATTTTATCAAGATCTACATTAGATTAGTGAATCCTTGGATGACATTTTATCTCCAAATCAGGGTGAACGATCAATTGGAGCTTCAAGATCCCAGTCTTGCTCTAGGCGCATATTCAAAGCTCAGGAGCCATGAGATTGCGCCTAACACCCTGGAGGTGAATTCCATCTTAATCCAAGTCTACAAGGTGCTTCCAAGTTGGGCGCCAAAACAGGGTCATGGAGAAGCAAAACCACGCCTTAGGAAGATGTCTGAACCCTAGGCGCCAATTTGAGGTTGCAAAAGCAGAGGTATGCGCCTAGTAGAGTTTGATGACTCCATATGCTCAAAACACTTAACATTATTCAGTGAAAACCTTTTAGACTCTAGGCGCCATTTGGAGGTCGGAAAGAGGGAGGTTGACACCAAACTGCATTAGGCGCATCTTTGAGGTGATGGAGATCCAGAAGTGCGCCTTTATCATCTAGCTCTATTTCTTGTTAACTTTATAACTTGGATTATTGAACAACACTGAGAATGTTTCCCTTCTTCCACTGCGTGCCATTTCAGGTGTTTGGAAAGATCATCAACCTAGGGCGCTAATGGAGTCTTAGGCAAATGGAATAAGCGCCTTACTTGTCTAGGTGCACTTTAAGGGTGAGATAGGCAGTAGAGTGCACCTACCTTCTTCAACTGCACCTAACTTGATCAATTCCAAAGTTATAAGCCATGTGAGTGAGTTCTCATTCTAGGCGCCAAAATGGAAGCATTTTATCAAGAATGTGCGCCTCACATTGATTTCTGGATACCAGAATTGAGGAATTTTGCGCCTAGGCTAGGAGTTTCTCATTTCAATTTTGATTATTCATCTGAGTTTCTCTAGCTTCAAAGCTTTCAATCTATCAATCACCCATGCTAGGCGCTCAAATGGAAGATTCTTGACCCAATATGCGCCTAGGTTTCAAGACATCATTACTTGACAATTCTACTTGATCTCCTTGGAAATGAAGTTCACTTGGAGAAGTTCCTTTCAATGACCCCAAACACATGTTGGGTGAATGCTCAACTGGTTGATAGATGACTTCATCTTTTGGTTCTTGCCTTCAATGCCCAAGGCGCTCATTGGGTGATCAACATGATAGTGGCGCCCAAGCATGAAAGCCTCATTCATACCCACTCCACTCATCTCAATACTAGGCGCTGGGTTGGAGGAGGTTAAACACATGAAGCACCTCAAAATAAATCCCTTACTGAGTGCTACAAGTGGATTTGAGAGTTAGGCGCCAAAATGAGCTTGAATTTCCTAGAAATGTGCCTAAACATCATGAAAGCATTATTTGACAATGTGACCACTGGAGTTGATGAAATGATTCTTAGATTTAGTCAAATTTTAGGTTTCTAACTCTGTTCCTGCAAAATAAAAAGATAGAGTTAGTCAGAAACCAATTCATTCCCTCATCATTTTAGAATTAGCCTCCAGGAATGAGGAATAGGCTAATCCATTATACACTTGATGATCAAGCCGGAAACGGGGACATGACACAAATTGGATTCCCAGGTAGGTTTTCTGATTTTTCTTATTCTTTCTTGTTTTTTAATTTTTTCATTTTTGTTGATTCTATGTTTAAAAATCATCATGAATGTAGTGTGAAAAAGAATTAAATGCATTTATATTCATCAAAACAAGATTTTTTGATGAATTTTTCTGATTTTTTTTAATATTTTGCTGATTTTTTCATTTTTTTGAAATTTTCTTCAAAACCTCGTTTTTTTTATCTTGAATCCTTTTTTTTGTTGAATAACATTTTTACAATCTAAGATTAGCTTAATTTTTTACTAATTTGAAGTAATTTTCATATTTTTTACATTTTTTCATATTTTTTTGAAACCCTAGTTATTATTTTCTTTTTTTTTAATCCATTTTTTTTAATGAAAATGTTTAGAAATTAGAATCTTGGATTAGTTTAGATTTTTAGTAATTTAAAATTTTAAAGTAATCTATTTTGATTTAATCTAATTTAGCTTGTTTTTAAATTTTCTATCAAAAAAATAACAAGTTGTGCTTTCACTGTCATTGTGTGTGTAGGTTAATTGATAATGGTTGGTCATTCTGCAAGTGCATCCGGTTCTGCGTCGAGCTCTGCCCCATCCGTGCCTGGGGGATTTGTAGGCACTCGTCCCCCAGGAGCTAGAGATCCTACTTGGAAATATGTTTATCTAGGACCCCTACCTGGCTCAGTCTTTTGCATTAAATGTGAATAAGTATATCGTGGAGGCATCAATCACCTCAAATACCACCTTGCAGGCATCCCTCAACATGATGCTAAGCCTTGTCCAAAGACCACAGAAGAAATAAAAAGACAAATGAATGCCATACTTGCAGCTGCAGAAGAAAAAAAATTGCAGAGAGAGATGGCAAAAGTAGCAATGCAAGCAGCCATAGCTTCTTCTCAAGGTGCTCCAGCCAACCTTGAGTCAGATGATGATGATACTCAGGGCATAGTGGGCTCTCTTCGTGGTCCACGTGTGCGAAAGGCAAGGGCCGCAAGGCAGCCCACCACCACCTCAATCCCTTCATCTACCTCTAGTAGAGCAACAGGGCCTACACGCATTCATGATTTTTTTGTGCCTAGAAACACACCTGGTGCACAACCTTCCTTAGAGGCAACTGGGTGGAGTAGGGAGGTGCATGAGCAAGCGGACATTGCTTGTGCGGATTTTTGGTATTTTAACATCCCTTTCAATGTGGCAAGTTCTCCTTACTGGCAGAATTTAGTTACCGCATTGACAGTTGCAGGAAAAGGCTACAAGGCGCCTTCTCTTTAGACTTGGGTGGGAGGTTAGTTAATTTAATCTTTTTGATAAATTTATGTTCTTAATTTATGTTTTTCAAGTTTAATTTATGATGAATTTAAGCTATTTTATTGTTTACAAATTATAATTGTGTACTTAATTTCACTTTGTACTTGTAGGTTGCTTACTACTGCAACTGAAAGGGCAAGGGCAGCAGTAGAGGAGCAAAAGGAAAATTGGAAAGCATATGGCTGCTCTATTCTTTCTAATGGGTGGACGGATGGAAAAAACCGTACCATCATTAATTTCTTGGTTGCATGAAAAGATGAGGTGGTGTTCTTAAAATCAATTGATGCCTCCCACCTAGTAAAAAATGCAGAAAATTTGACTAACATGTTGGAGGAAGTTTGCATGGAGGTGGGGATTGATAATGTTGTGCAAATCATAACTGATAATGCAGCAGCATATGTGGCAGCAGGAAGACTCCTCCAAGATAGATACCACACACTTTGTTGGACACCTTGTGCAGCACATGTCCTTGACCTTCTTTTGGAGGACATAGGAAAACTAGATTGGGTCACACCAATTGTAGAGGACGCGAGGAGGATCACTAAATATATCTACAATCACCCTTGGGTTCTTAACATGATGAGGGATTACACCCAAGGGAAAGAGTTGGTGAGATCTAGTGTGACAAGGTTTGCAACGGTTTTCTTAACGTTGCAAAGCATTCTTCGTTCATTGGCAGCTTTGAAACAAATGTTTGTGGCCCCAAAATGGACAGAGTCATCTTATGCGAAGAAGCCAGAAGAAGATAAGGTTGCATGCATAGTCTTCGACAAAGTATTTGAAAAAACAGCTGCAGAGATTGTGAAGGTAACTTCAAAACTTTGAATTTAACTTGAAATTGAATATTTATATATTTTTAATATGTCTCTCATTTTAAATTTGTAAGTTGTAACTTTAATCTTTTTCCATTTTTATATTGTAGGTGTCAGAGCCCTTGGTTAGAGTCCTCCGCTTGGTAGATGGGGATAAAACCCCAATGGGGTATCTTTATGAGGCCATGGATAGGGCTAAGGAGGCTATAAGAAATTATTATAAGGGGGACAGCCTCAAATTTGCTCCCATTTGGGGGATTATTGACAGGAGGTGGAACAAGCAACTCCACCAACCGATCCATATAGCAGGGTACTTCTTGAACCCTAGTTTCTTCCATTCAAGCACCTACTCAGATCCTAGTGGAGAGGTTATGGAGGGCCTCACTAAATGCATTCAAAGGATGACACCCGAGGTTGAGGTGGCAGACCTCATTGTTAGTGAATTGCAAAGTTATAGGACAAAAAGGGGTGCACTCTTCTCTTCAGACCTAGCAAAGAGAGCAATACACACTCAGTCACCAGGTATAAAATTTGAAATTTACAAGTTACAAGTTACAAATATTGATAAATCATAATTTGATAAAATATGCTTTGAACTTTCAACTTTCTAAGTTTCTAACTCCTACTTTGTTTTTTGTAGATGTTTGGTGGTCAAATTGGGGTGGAAATACCCCACATCTCCAAAAATTTGCCCTCCGTATCTTATCCCACCTTGTAGTTCGTCCAATTGTGAGCGGAATTGGAGCTTGTTTGAGTCCATCCACACAAAGAAGAGGAACAAACTAGCTCAAAAACGCCTCAATGACCTTGTCTATGTGCAATATAATCTTCGGCTTCGCATAAGAAAGGTAGAGGAAATATCAGATAATCCAATTGATTTGGATGAGATAGATCCATACAGTGATTGGACAAGGCAAGATGAGCAGCCTCCATTGTTTTCCGAGGATGACATCTATGACTTAGAGCGATAGGCAATGGAGGAGGGGGGTGGATTTGCATTCTCATTGGATGACATTGAGGATGACCCTGAGGAGGAGTCATTGCCAGTGACTGTGCCACGACCAGCAGTAGGATCTACATCCAGGATGCCGATGGAGGATGAGGAGCCACAGCAGAGTCCTACGACTATACCCTCCGTCATAGTCTTCTCACGTAGACTTGGGAAGAGGAAGATGTGAATTTGTATTTAGTATTTACTTTCAGTTTTACAAAAACAATTTGCTATTTTCATTTTGTTTCAGACTATCACTATCAGCGTATTGAGCATTCCACATGAGGATGCAATTTTGTATCTAATTTTCTTTGAAATCAATCAAATATAACTAGACTCAGCTTATTTCTTCTATGTACTCATTTGATTGACTCATTGGATGCATCTTATCATTGAATTTTGCAAAAAAAATGTGTTTTTAATGAAGTTTAAGCAATTTTTTAAGTCGCCGAGTTTTTGCCGAGTCATGCCAAGTAAATATTTTTCAGGCTTGCCGAGTAAATACTTTTGCCGAGTCTTGCAACTATGCTTCTATTAACCAAATTGTTGTATACAAACTCAGCTTATGCCAGCTTATGCCAAAGTAGTATCCCATAAGCTTGGATTACTCCCTAAGTTGCCAGTTCAAGTTTGGGTATTGGTACAGCCTTACAGGTTTGAAGTGAGTTCACAATATGATAGATTTTTTTCAGGTTCAATATAGTTGGGTATGTATATATATATATATATATATATATACATATACTAAGTTGCCGATCCTGGTTCGGGTTCGACTATGGGTACGAGGTTCGGGTACGTGGATACGACAATTTCTTTTTTTGGCTTGGGTACGGTACAGCAACATATATATATATATATATATATGTTAAATACCCCATAACTTGTACTAATGAAAATTCAAAATACTCATTAATTGAAATTCATAATTCAGTGATTTCAATGTCATAATTAAATCCAAGTAGCACCATCAAAGCAATAGAAACCAAGTTCCAATTATGTAATATATGTATTGTTGATTGAAAAAAGCTCCATCTAATCGAGGACTATATAATATTGTAAAAACTATGACAATATGATCAACCATTAAAGCTATATCTAATTTATTCAAACCAAAAACCAATGTTACACTATACAAACTATATGTCCTAACAATAAAACACTTGATAAAAAGAATATAGTCATTAATAGCAATTAATGGCACAAACCAATTTTGTGTATATCCTATAAGCATTGCAGTCCATGAAACCATGTTCTTCTGATGTATTTTGTCAAATAGTTCACTTGCCTTATGTATGTTTCCATTGTTCCACATTTTGCATACATATGTACCAACGCATTTGCAGCTACTATGTCAAACAAAAATCATTTTTCCATTCTGATTTGATAGATTTCCACACCCTATTATAAAGCTCCCATTTTTTCACAAGCTTGGAGGATGCTAGAAAATGTTATGGAGATTGGATTCATACCTCCCAATTGCTTATTAAACTATAAGAACAAGATTATCCAAAAAAATTAGATGATCTCTTTTACATTCCAACTTCATACTTCTTATCAAAAAATCATATTTTCATTATTTTGGAGTGCCAAAGCATCAAAATGCTCATTTAAAAACATTATTTCACTTTTAGTCATACTTGGATAAATTTCACTTTTAGGGTGAAATAGACTCATTTAGATTTTTTTAAAGTTTAAAAAAGGTTAAAAAAATCTTTAAAAAGTTGATTTTGACACCATTTTGGGCATCCCTCCCCTGGGTTCTCCTGGGTTCTGCCCGGGTTCTTCCTAGGCACCCTGGGTTCTTTGTGGGAGAACCCAAGGTGCTCGGGAAGAACCCACAGAGAACCCCCTGGCGAACTGTACTCGTACCTGAGCCAAACCCATACAGGCATGTTGGGCATTTGAGAAAAACCCGGTAACTTAGTGTGTGTGTATATATATATATATATCCCCTCAGGGGCACAATGTGGTGGTTAGTTCACATGGTTGTGATAGCCACCAAGGTTCAAACCCCCACTGGGCCATTGATCTCGTAGGCCATGGGCCTTCGCTGGGTCGTTGTGCTCATAGGATGCGTGCCTTCGCTAGGCTAGTGGGCTCACAAAACTCAACTTATGCCAAAGTAGTATCCCATATGCTTGGATTACTCCCTAAGTTGTTGGTTCAAGTTTAGGTATTGGTACAGGTTTGAAGTTTGAGTTCACAATACGACGGATTTTTTTTGGGTTCAATATAGTTGGGTGCAGTTGCGTGTGTCCTTAGGGCACAATGGGGTGGCTAGTTCACATGGTTGTGATGACCACCAAGGTTCAAACCCCCATTGGGCTGTTGAACTCGCAAGCCATGGGCCTTTGCTAGGCCACCATGCTCGTAGGATGTGTGCCTTCACTAGAATGGTGGGCTCACAAGCTATGTGCCTTCGCTAGGTCGTTGAGCTCATGGGTTTGAATAGGTGTTAATGCCTTGAAGACTGAGACCCCCTTGTAGTAGTCTCGACGATAAAGCCAATGGGAAGAGATCCCCTGTAAATGGTCTCTTTGGGCTCAGACCAAACTAAAAACCCAAGTATACCAAAGAAAAAATGTATATATATATATATATATATATATATATATATATATATATATATATTAAAAACATATAAATATCATATAATATATAAAATAAATATAATTTTATAATATTACTATAATGTCCCCTTTTTGAGCAAAGAATGTTTATTGGTTGAGCTAGGACCTTGGAGGCTTGGAGAACGGAAAGTTGGCTCAACTAACTCTATTTCACTTGTATTTTTGATATTTTTATAAAGCCAAAAATAATGTAATATTCAGCCACGGCCAAATTGGAGGATTGAAAGATGAAAAGTTGGACAACTTAAAGATAGAAATTGCGAAAGTTGGAGGAGCAAATAAAATATAATATTTTTATTATATTTTACTATTTTTTTTATTAGTAAGGATGTTGTGCATCATAATATATATTATAATTAAAAAGTTTTTACAAAAAAGGTCCCCGGGACCAAAATATTACAATGAGTGCTCATAAAAAGACGAGGCTCAAGATTGAACATTCAACATCAGAGCCTTAAACACAAAACAATATTGACATATATTTTACTATTTTATTTTGCCAAAGGAATCAACGCCAAGATGGAGAGGGAAAAAAAAAAAAAAGAAAAATAATAAAATATCAAGGTTCCCAGGAGACTGGTACTGGTACCGGTACGTCATTTTTTGAAAAAAAGGAGACGGGGGTACTTGGAGACGCCAAGACGCCAATTTAATATATATATATATTATATATATAAATAATGTTAATAAATATATATATTAATAAATAAATATATTAAATAATTTAATATCAACACATATATAAATTTATAATGTTAATTTTAAATTTTAAGTTTTTTAACACATATTCTATAACAAATTAATAATTAATATTTATTATTAATTTATTTATTATTATATATATGTTAAAATTTAAAATATTATATATATATAATATTAATTAATAATAATAAATATTAATTATTAATTTAATAATTAGTAAATACTAATAGTAATTAGCCGATAGGCTTTTATATGTGAGCATTAATAATAATAAATATTAATTATTAATTTAATAATTAGTAAATACTAATAGTAATTAGCCGATAGGCTTTTATATGTGAGCATTATAGTGCTCGGAATTGTCTGACGCCGGGAAATTTTCTAAGCTCGTCGGTTGTTCTTATCTTCCAAGCTCTTTTCCACAACCATTCAGTTTATTTTGAGACAGCTGACGTTAACTTCCGTCAATTATAGCGTTCCGAATATCTAACTAAAGCGCTACAAAAACAACCGGCAACTTCTAGTAAACCCTAATCAAAGGGCAGTTCGACAAAACCCTCAAATTATCTCCGGAATTGTCTCACGCTGTAAAAAATATTCACGCCGGAAAATTTTCTAAACTCGTCAGTACTTCCTATCGGTGTTTTCCTTGAACCTCCTATGGGTGCAAGTGCAATAGCCTTCCCTGCGTTGCGAAATCAGAAACCCCTTCCCTGTTGATCGCGTTTTCGGGCGTGGGAAAAAAAACAATGGAAAGTCCCCGTTTTTAGTCGCAACCAAAGAGGAAACGTGCAGGAGACTTCGGGGGTTCGTCAGGGGGCGTCTCCTCCTTTGAGGGACGTCTCTGCAAGAGACTCCGAGACGGGAGACGCGTCCCCGACCCGGAAACGCGTCCCAGGGGTCGGGAGACGCGTCTCCCTGCAACACTGTAAAATATCATTTTTCCTCTAGCGTCGCCGCCCAAGGAGAAAATAATAAAAAATATTAATAAATATCAAAAACAATATTTGATATTGGCAGTGGACTCCAAAATTCATTATTTTGTGATTAATTGGGTTGCCCATCTTGAGGAAAATAACAGGACATCATTTGGCATCATTTTGAATATCTTGGTTATTTTGGCATTTTGCATTTTGAGAGCTTTCTCTTGGCTATAACAATGTTTCAGCTTGATTCAAGGATGAATACCCTTGAACTTTCGTGGTTTGGACGAAAACCCATTCCACCAAAAAACAAATCATTATGGACTAACTGACTTAGAGCATTATATTCTTCATGATCCCTGGCCATATCATCTACCATGAGAGGCTGAAATTGTTGTTCCTCCTCTAATGGATCTTCTTCCTTTGTAGAAATTTTGCCCGGAAAGTCTTAGAGGCAAGGTTGATTGAAACCTTTTCATTGGTTGAATTACTTCCTTCTCATGCAATATTTTGGATTGCTTTGGGTCCACTCAAATATTGATTCAACTCCCTCAAGGTTCAAGCTATATCTGACATAGAATCTCTCATGGAAGTTTGAATCTCCTTGGCTAGTTCCTTGTGACTATGGTTCATAGTTTCCTGCAAGTTCATTTCTTCTCACTTGTCACTTCCATGCATCAAACTAGATCTGCATCAAACAAATTAGTTCTTCCCCAAACAGGCTGGCAGATCACTACTCCGATATCACTGTAATGTCTCCAATCTAAATTTTTATGAAATATTTGATTTTTTTGCATTTTCTAAATTTTAAAACAAAATAAAAACTGAAAACAAATAACTAGAAATTAACTAAATGTCTGGAAATTCATTAATCAAATCCTCATATGTTGATATAAACCCTCAATTGCATCACAACAATAGATCTAACATGTATCATCCAACCAATGTGTTTTCTGATTTGTGCAAGAATAGAAAGTATAAAACCCTAGAACAACAACAAATATCAAGTGTGCTTGCTGATCTGTGAATGAATAGCAATATGAAAACCTAGAGCAGCAATCACACTTAGATATGAGTTATAACAGCAATAATGCACTTAGATTTATCAATTAGAAACACAATATGAAACCCCAAATCGGATCCTTGCATTAATGATGGCTGCAAACATGATTACAGTTGCTGATATACTGAAATTTCACACTTTATTTTACTAAATGAACAACTAAAACTCACTAGTATGAAGATGATGTACTCATATGATTGTATGGACTCCTGATATAAAAAGCATGATGAAATCAGATCTGCAAACCCTTAAGAAACTTGTTGAATAATGGACAAATGACAGCAAATATAGCGATGGCAATGCTCGATGGTATAGTGGCGACTATAGTGGCAGCAACACTAGATGTTACGACTGTGTTTAGGAATAACAACAAGACCTTTGATAAATTCTAATATTGGTGAACAACAACAACAAATACTTATTCTCTCCAATGGCGCTCCAAAAATCACAAAATGTGATATTCCCTTACCAAGCATATTGGATGATGAAGGCAGCCAAATAGATAACTACCTTGATCGAGTCCTTAGATCATGTCGTCAACTAAGAGAAACACACAAGACACTTAGCCGATATTACTCATTGAGGATCGACTAAGCAGTTAGTATAAGACTAATACATAATAAAGACAAATTAGACAAGGCTTGAACAAAAGCCATTCCATCAATAAAGTGCCAATCAAGTAGCAAGAGTGACGTCTCATATGAAGAGACGTGTCCACACAAAGAGGTGAAAGTATAAAAGGGAGATCGACGATCACATTGAGGCATCGAACAGGATCTTTACATCAAACAACACATCATTCATATCAAGCATCAGCAAATAAATAAATAACATCTGATCGAACCAAGGACACAGAGATATATCTGAAGCGATACACAGCAGATCGAATTGAAAGCATACAGCATATAGTTGAAATCAAATCATTCAAATATCAGCGAATACTAATAACAAACTGCAAATAGCAAGAAACAGCGAAGTGCTAAAAAAGGTATGATTTTATATCCACATCATAAATCGACTTCAATATGAATGATGGAATAATTTATTATGATAATGAAGATCATGTTCTTATTTCTAATCAGATTCTTATCTTGGATTGACTTAGTAAAAGTGATAAATGTTAAGTAGAAATTATATCTCATTATGGCTAGAACACTTTAGAAAGAATATCATTAAAAAATAAGAATTGATTATATCATAGAATGAGAATACGTATAGTATTATGAATTATTATATGATACATGAGCATTAGAAAGAATGTGTATTTGATGTATGATTATTATAAAGAGCATCTTGAAGAAGGGGAAAGGCTAACATGTGATTGGAACTATCATTTATAACTATGAAAGGCCGGAATGAGAAATGGACATCATTGTTAATCCATCACACCAAGTGAGACCAAGGATTTGACAATTGACCAAGGTATTTAAGGGTCGAGTTGATAAGGCTCTAACCTTCAAGGCAAGTGAAGATTGTTTGTCCTTAACGGGTAAAGAGTACTCAACCGAGAAAAGGCCCTTATCCCACTTGGTGAAGATTGCCAATGTGAGGTAAGTGGAAAAAGGCCCTTATCTCAATTAGTGTAGATTGCTAATCCGGGGAAAGTGGAGTTAGGCCCTTGTTCCAATTAGTGAAGATTGCTAATATGGACAAGTGGAAATGGCCTTTGTTTCCAATTGGTGAAGATTGCCAAGATGGGACAAGTGGATAGGCCTTTGACTCTAGTTGGTGAAGATTGCCATTCTAGATCGAAGGAAAGAACAATGGACCTATGGCAAGATCATACCCAAGGAACCCTCTCTTGTTGGGTGAATGATTGGATTAACATGATTGCCCCAAATAATAGACTCTTTCGGAGGGAATGATGATATTGTTAAGTGAAATAGAGAAAGGCATATTGCATATAAGTTATGATTATAAGACTTGATTTTATATAATTGTGATTTATATTATGAGATAAGAAGGATTGAATACTAATGTTCTCTTTTACAAGTTGAAATTGTGTGCAAAGTTGCGAAAATTTTGGCTTGCTAAAAGGGACATTACACAAAATGGCAACAATAAATGTTGGTGAACAGCAGCAAACCATGCCCATGACTACTAGAAGCCTTCCTCAATGTGGTGCTAAATCAACAATTAAATTGTCAACTAAAATGTTGTGCAGCAGCATTTGATGATGTTGATGACCTAAAAATGCCTTCCAACCAGCCAATAAAATATATATATCAGATTTGCTTACAAAGATAATTTGTTCTGAATCTCCACGAGCTGAAATCTTCAATAAATCGTTGTAGTGACACTGTAGCAGCAACATGTAAACTTGAAAGCTTGGCCAAAAATGTTGATTTGATGTTGCAGTACAATTTGCTTGCAAATATGAATTGAACAACTGCAATCAATAAACCCAAATGCAATCTTTAAGTAGAATTAGCTTAATGGATAAGAGGGTTTTCATCCTCAAATTCACTATGTAAAACCAAGAGAGTTTTCATCCTCTGGATCTCCAACGCCAAGGGTTTTCATCCTTGAATGCTTCAAAGTCCAAATTGGAAGGAATTGCGAAAATGACAATATCAAATTATTTGCTTTGTGCCTTGACCTCTCTTTTATAGTTTGCCTTTTTCAAGCCCTCCATTTTATTTTATTTTCATTTTTATTTACTTTTTGTTGTGACCTAATCACACATCGCCCCATTGCAAATGGGGACCCCCTTTTTTTGAGCTCTGATGCTTTGCATTAAGTTTTTGATGATGTCTTAGGTTGATTGCATGATGAAGTCAGTGGTTTGTTGCCTAAGTGAGGAATGGTTGTTTGAGTTCTCAGTCTAGTTTCTAATTCAAGAGTCATTTGCTTTCGTTCTGAGACTAATCCTGATGTATGTTTGAGATCTTGAAAATGACTAAGTCTGGTATCCTGATATCCTGAAAATCCTGAAAAATTGACTAAGTCTAAAATCTGGTGGACCTCCAAATTCTATAATCTACATGTTAAATCCGGTGGATTCGAGACCTATCTCAAACATCCTGAAAGGTATATTGGAAAATATTTAAAGTATATTATACTTAAATATATTTTTCAATATACCTTGCCCTGAGAGAGTTGAAAAATGGCTAAGTACTGAAGGGAGCGCAAAATCCTTGACCATTGCGACAAGATATGAAGAGGGTGCAAAATCTTGATGAAATACACCACATTCAACCAGAGTATGAAATCATGAACCAATGCGACCCATCCAATGCGCTCCAACTCATGTGCCCTCAAGAAGGAAGGTGAAGATGATGGTTTGAAGTGAATTTCCAGAGGATCTAAAACTCCCAACCAATGCGCTTGATCCAATGCGCCAAGGGAAGTGGTTTTGCTTCATCTTGAACATCTTACAACCAAGCGTTAATATCCCTATCCAATGCGCTTGATCCCATGCGCCATGTGCACAAAGATGAAGTGAAGGTTTTGATGAGTTTCAAGGAGATCAAAATTGATCATCCAATGTGCCACCTTGGTGACTTCCAAATGAAGATTTAATTCCTTCAACCAATGTGCCAAATTCAAGAGAAGACTAAATTTGCTATCTAAGGCGCCTAGATGAAGAAGAGATCAAATTGATCATCCATTGCGCTAAGATGGATAAGTTGGATGCAAGTATCAAAATGCAGATTTCATGAAGTTTCAAGATGAGATCAATTCCTTGAACCAATGCGCCTTGTCAAAGGGAGATAATGATGATTTCTTAAGGCATTTTATCCGAGCATCAAAGCACTCATCTATTGCGACCTAGATGAAGAGATCCATGTCGAGTGAAAAGAAGTGATTTCAAGGAGAGATTAAAATTCTGATCTGCTGCCCCATTTTAGAGAAGAAGGTAAAGTGAATTTTTGAAGATGTGTTGAAATAAAGCTCAACATGTTGATCTCTTGTTCCACATCCAATGCGACCACCTTGTGTGATGTTACGTTCAAGTTTTGTGAAGACTTTCAAACCAAAGAATAAAATCCCCATCTAATGCGCCCATTTTGGAGTGTGGTCTCTTTCAAGTTTCATGACATATTTCAAGGTAAGGATAAAATCATGAACCCATGCGCTTGAAGAAATAGTGTTGATTGGAATTTTAGATGACATTTAATGAGGATCCAAGATCATGATCTGCTGTGACAGATCTAATGCGCCCTCATCTAACAATCAGCAGGAAGGATTTGAGGTGAAATTTAAGAGGGAATCTACTTCAGCAACCAATGCGCCTTCATGAAAGTGGTTTAAATTCAAGGATTTTTTAAGTGTAAATTCAAGAGAATACAACATCAAGGTCCCTTGCGCCCTGTCCAGTGCGCCTAGAATGAAGGATTTTTTCAAGTGGAGCGTGAAGTCCTCATCCGGTAAGCTCTTGAGAAGGAAGGTGAGATGGTAAATTTAGATTGTCCTTCAACCAGAGCACAAAATGCCAATCCAATGCGCCACCATTTGGAGTATGATAATTCAAGATTTTAAATGAAATTTCAACCAAGGGTTCAAATCATCCACTAGTGCGCCTAGGGTGAAAGTTTATCTTAATTGTTCAAATGCATTATTCCAACGGAGAGCAAAGTGATCAAGCAAGACGCCAATTTAATGTGAGGTGAACTTCAAGTTTCAAGTGTGGTTTCAACAAGCATCCAAATTCCTCATCTAACCCGCCACTAGTAGAGGATGGTTTAACTCAAGTTTAAGACAAATCTCAACCTAAACTCAAAATCTTCAATTGGAGTGCCATTTTGGAGGAGAATATAAGTTTAGAATATCATTTGAAGAGAGATCAAGATCCTTAACCAATGCGCTCCAACCATTGCGCCACTATGAAAGGAGATGCGATTCAAGTTTTAGCTAGCTTCAAGTGGAGATCCAAACCTTGAACCAATGTGCCATTCTAAGAAGAGGAATTGATTGAAGTTTTAAGCGTTTTGAAGAGGATTCAGAATCCTTAACCACTGCGCCTTAAGCAATGCGCCAAGATGGGGCAGCCTTTGTTGATCATTTAAGATGAGATTTTAACCGTAGCATAGAATCCTCAACCAATGCGCCACCTTGGTGTGAGGTCTAGTTAAAGTTTTTGAGAACATTCAATGAGAGAGCAAACTTATGATCTTATGCGCCAACCACAAATGATAAGCAAAAGGTCAAATTTCAAGAGGAAATCTACTTCATGATCCAATGCGCCATCATTGAAGGAGGATAAATTCAAGTTTCTTGACATACTTCAACGAAACATCAAAAACCTCATCCAATGCGCCTTAATTGATATGTGGTTTGATTCAAGTTAAATGAAGAAAATTAAGTGAAGGAGGAATTGCTTATTCCATGCGCCACTCTTAGTGTAATACTTAGTTTGAATTTTATGAGTGTTTTCAAGAAATCATCAAATTCTTCATCTAATGCACTTAGCTTAGAAATGCATGAAATGATTCTTATGTGTTATCAAAAGGATTGATATTGTTTCTTTCTCTATGTTGCAGGAGCTAAGAGCAGCAAGTTTTGGAATCACTTTCATGGAGGAAGGTAAGTCAAGAGGTCCACAAGGAGGAGACATCATGTAGCCGCTCCAAGTGATCACTTCAAGTTCAACATGATGACACCCTCCATCTTCATCATTATCAAGCATCCCAAAGACATCTATAGAGTTTCAAGTACTTCTGGTGCATTCAAGTCTCCTTGAGAAGTCAGCTACTCTACATATAGAGGAGGTCGCTGCGAAGAAACATCATGTAGCTGCTCCAAAGGAACCTTTCATCATCATTGTGTTGGAACTCTTCATCAATGGCATCATGTTAAGATCATCGTGTTGGAACACTTCATCAAACATTCCAAGGCATTCATCTATTCAACTTCAAAGACTCTTCAATCTTCAAGTCCATGAGAGATCGTCTACTCTACATCAAGTTCAAGTATACATCATCATCATCTCCTACTACACTCTTCAAGAAGATGCATCCAAAGAAGATTAACTTACATCCGACAAGAAGAAGAAAGAATCACAATGTTAGTCAAATGAAGCAACATGTACTCATCTAAGTTTATAAGAAGATGAACAAGGCAAGATCTACAAGATACATCCCAAACATACAAGTTCAAAGCAATCACATCAAAGACATCACATAAGATGATACAATTTGGGAATAAGCTAAGATGGCACCTACATGGCGTGTACATCATCATCAAGCCAATCATAGTTTGCCACATCATTCGACAAGCAAGAAAACAAAGAGGACATCCATGTGGAAGATGCTCCAAAGATTCCATCTTATCTTATCTTCTTGGAAAACGTGCCTTCATTGCCTCTCTTTTGTACTAAAAATAGCAATTTGTTGTAATAAACTGCCTTGTTGGCACAATCTAGTCCATTGGCTTTGCCAATCAATCTAGCCATTCATTGTAACTCTGGACCTCTATATAAAGGCCTTGTTGCCTCATTTGTAAATTCAGTAGATAGATCATTAGATTGTAGGCAAATAAAGTAGAATAGAAGAGACTCTCAAAATTCTCTGAGAGAACTTGAAGTTGTTGTAAATATTTCTCAAGATTAATGCAAAGACATTGGAACTTATTTGGTGTTAAGTGTTATCTTGTGAAATAACATGGTTTCTTGTATCTTGATTAAGTGGAGAGATGTTTCAATTAGATTAGAAATAGATTAGAAGCTCTTTGATGTTATGTATGTTGTACTGAATATTTGATCAACTCCTAGCTCATGCTTTTAACATTCATCGCCGGCGAAGTGTTGTGTAAAGCTAGTCTGAGCCTTATTTGCTTGAGTTCGATTGTGGATGCTTGTTCGAGCTGCGTCGTTTAATGGGTGCTTGTATAAGCTTTCATGATTTGAAAACCATTCGCGTACCTTAGAAGATTGCACCAACTTCATGTAGTTGTAGGCATCCTTGGCGAAGTGAAGTTAGGTTTATCAAGGAGTTTGTCTATTCACGCATCATCATTCCTTCATTGACCTTAGATTAGCTCCCTAAACCCTATATTTTTTCCTTTTTTTGATGCATCGTACATACTTCATCCACACTCAAGGGAGAAATAAACTGAATGAAAGAAGAAGAATCCAACGTAAGTCCCTTTGTGATAATCAGCAAGATCACCTGTAATCACTGAGTTCATCCACTATGAATTATAAGAAAAGGAACCTTGGAGTTGTATCGATTGATCACACAGTTTAGCATTCGAGAGGCTTTATTCAAGAGAGAGTGGGATATTCTAGTGTTTTACTCTATTGTTGACTTGTCTAAAAACAATCATCAACATTTTTCCCTCCATGTATTTAAAAATACTTTTAAATTACATCCAAAAACCCCTTTTTTGAAATACCTTTTGACTAAAGCACTTTTTAAACATTACATAGGATCTAAAATAATTTTTACATAGCCTTTTTGAAAATGAAGTGATCAGGCCCACTAAAATATTTTTAATTCTTTAGTTTTGAAAAGGGGACATGATGCAAACACATGTACCAGCAATGGCTCGCCTAGCAACACCTTCAAACTCAACATGACAATGGCTTCAATATGGATGGCATGCAAACACTTCAATGCCCACAAATGGCTCTTCTTCTACGTTGGTGGTTGAGTGCAAGTACAAACTTGCTGAATGCTTAACAAATTTAAAACTTGAACCATGTTGAAACTCTCCAATGTTGTTGGAAAGTGTGTTGGCTGTATTTCTTCTTCATCCTCCTTCCATTTCTCTCATAACCATCTATTACTCTAATATCATATTGAAATTGCAAGTGCAAATATTGCAAGACTAAACCATATTGCAAAGAATAACAACAAATATTAGATTAAGCTATTCATTTGGGATTCACTCATAGATTTTTACATTACATTGGCATATAAAGCCTTGTTTTCCTGCTATAACTACCCTATACAACCTTCATACAAGAAATTCCCGTAACTAACATTATTTATTCCTAACTATTAAACTAAAACCTATTAATTTAACCTATATACTAACATAAGATGTAATATAAAATATCCAACAAAAATTGTAGCTTCCTTCACAATAGAAACTCTTGAATAAGTTAAATGATAAGTTTTCCTCAGTTTGGAAATACAAAAGTTTATGCTAAAGATGTTGTAAATCATGCTAGTAAAGAGGAAACTATCCTTGAAATCCATGCCATACATTTTTTCTAGAAGAATTGCATGGAGCAAAGTTTTAAAGTGCAGAAATAAATTCACCTACATTGCATAATTTCTTTTGAAGCACTAATAAAAGAGGTAAGATATTTCATGAAGATGGTTTCTTAAGTTCATATTAAACAAAACCCTAAACTTGTTATATGTATCACCAATTGAAAGTAGGAAAAATAAACAGCTTATACTATCAAACTCCAACCTGCAAATATCACAAAGCATCCTTAATCTCCTCCGCCAACTTAGTGTTTTGCCCTGGCCGCTTGTATGTATTAAGTGATACAAAGAACCTGTGTGCATATATTCTGTAACCATTGAAAGACGAGGCGGTGTTGTGCAAGCTCCAAGAAATAATATGACTGGGTTTACAATATCACATCCACAAGGAAACTAATTTAGCAAAGTAAAATAATACACTTAAGAACCATACTCATATCAGTGAATAATGAAATTCATTTTGCGAAAGACACAAAAGTTCACAAATGGGACCTCCAGGTCTAAAATACTGAATTCTTTGCATTTAAGAAGTAAGAAGTATGCTTCAAATCATTTCTTCATAGACAATGGAGTTCTTGTTTAAGTGCTCAAAAATGAAAACAACATTAAAGAAGTGAACAGAATGCATCAACAAGAGAGGTAACAGAGCTCCTACAACAACTGTGAGGCAAGATGTACCCTAGAGGAAATCACTGTAAATGAAAATTCAGCATCAAAAAGTCTATACTTTCTTCACCAATCCTCATGGTTACAAATGGATGCAAATTTGTGGCTCTCTCTTGGAGCATTGGAAGCATAGCAACTCCTCATTTATGGACATTGGAAAATAGTATCCTTCCTATATAATTCTACTCATTCTGCCCAAAGGACTAGTGCTACTCAGTTATGAAGCAGACCCATATCAGTCCCCTTTTCTTCTTTATTCTTCAAGGATATGTTGGTTGGGCTTCTACCCTTCATCTTCCAATTTTATCCCCAGGATAGCAGACCTGGACCATTTTTCCATGTTTTGGAATATCAAACAGATGAATCTGAACCTAATTTTTGGCTGGCAAGTGGACATGTGACATGATGCTCCAGTTTCAATTTCAAGTCATTTGGATTTTATTTTCCCAAGTTATTAAGAAAACACAGTAGACTGTATTTCAGACATTTGAAGGGTCAAATGGATGTGTTTTGATCTGAATTTTTGAGGGTGTGTGGATATTTCACCATGCTGGTAGTTAGAAATTCAGCTGCTTTTGACTTCATTTGAGGGTTTTTGGATCATACACCTTCCACCCGTGCTTCTGCAGGTCAGCTGGCTAGGTGTATTCCCCTTCTTCAAACCTGGGTGAGGTGATAGTTTGACCTCAATAATTATTCTTAGAGCTATGTTACTCTTTTATCAATCACCTAGAGACAAATTTGCAATACCAAGAAAAGATCTGCAAGGTAACAAAGGTTCACAGTTGTAACAGCTCAATTACTAGAAGACAGTCTTGGTAGGTTACAGCTAAAGTTAATGACAAGAATTGATGCAAATATTGTCAGCCACAAACTGAGCTGGCATTGACCTTATATACCTTTGTTCTTATCCACATTTATTCAAGTTATAATAATGCTTTACAGATCATATAAGAATAACTAAATCAATGCATAGTTAGTTGGTGGCATTTAGATAGTTGTAACCAACCATCACCACCTTCCCACTTAGAGCTCATGCATTGACGTATTTCAACTGCACAAGGGGTCATTCCCACCATGTTGAAGGCCTAAATCATATTTCTGAGAGTGATCAATTTGCATTGCAGTTCATAAGTAGTACAAGTATATTCCAATTTCATGTTTTGTCGTGTAGGGAGTATAATCATTTCTTTATATGCATATGACTATTAGACTTGCAAATAGCAATATTTCATGTCCTTCAATTCATATGTTGTTCTGAACCACCCCTACGTATGTGAGTGTTTTAATCATTAGTATAATTGATAATAATTTGTGCACTAATCATAGATACAATATGAAGAAAAAGATGTAATGTCCCCATTTTTGGAATGGTTGCCATTAGAGTTCACTTGGGCCTTTCACCTCACTCCGGGACATTTGGAGGATATCATGAGCAGTGGAGCTGACTTGTCACATTGGTATGTTGTCTTTGGTGCACTCATCTAGGATATGGAGATTTGTCTTCCTCGGAGTCAGCTATTTGGAGGGCCTTTCATATGGAGTTTGGACTTCATCATGTGTTCTATGGATGCTATCACTACATCTTGGATGCTTTCATTTGGATACCTTGTCATGGTCACATGGTCACGGAGATTATTGTTCACATTGAGCAACTTGACATCATCATGGAGATCACCACTCATCTTGGGCGATTTGATAGTAGCATGGAGATTACCATTCACTCTCTGACTAGCATCATCATGGAGATCGCCCTTGCCATTATTCCCTAGGCACTTAATAAAATACAATGTCTACATGCTAGCGCTTGAGGAAGAAGAAAGTATGATAATAAATTACTGTTGCAAGTATGAGGTTATCCAGTGTTGTCATTGATGTCAACATACTCATATTGCATTGACAAGAAGGATTTGATGAGCTGTGTGCTGAGGATATTGAGAAAATTAGTCTCAGTCAGGAACAGTGAAGAACAGTGATGAGAAGAAGGTAAATGTACTGTATAGGATGAGAACCGGAGGATGCGGATTAAAGGGTTAGTAGATATGAGTCTTGAGATGCTACAGTTAAGATTTCAGAGGTCCGCATGAAGATCTGAAGGAGTTGTGGCTGCCGGTATAGAACCGGGTCCGGCAAGTATCCGGAGGTGACAGAGGATCACAAAAAGGTCCGGTGAGGTCCGGAATTGTATTATCCTAATCTGCGGATTGGAAGGAGTGTTTGGGATGTCCTTGTGATGTATCATCCTGATTTGTGTATGATTTGGAGGTCCGGAAGTACCTCTTGCATTATGACAGTGGCGACAGACTGTGTTCTTAAAGTTCCGGATGAGGAAGACAAGAGATCCCAGTAAGCAGAGGAAGTGCGGATGTATCCGGACATTCAGACAGGCTTGTGAAGGTTCTTGGATCATGTTTAGGTTGTGTTGTTGGTCCGCATTGATGGTAGAGCCCGGAATTGAAGTTATTCTTCCGGATGAAGTTCTTGCTCTGTGTAGCCGACCGGATGAGTTGTTCATCCTGCGAATGTTCTTGTGATGGCCGACCGGATGTGTTATTCATCTTGCGGATACTCCTATGGTTGTTTGCCGACTTAGATGCTTGTTCCTGAGTCGATGTCTTGTATAAATAACGGTTTGTAAATTCATTTCAGTGTGAGGTGTGAGGATGAGTATGGTATAGTGAAGAAACGTGCGAAAGGCAGAGCAGAGATTGTTGGGCTTAATTGGAACTGATCCGGACATGATAGAGATGTCATTCTCCAGTTCAAGACTGTGATTTTTATCACTTTGTAGACAGTGTGTCTCCTTGTAGGCAGTGGGCCTCTTTGTGAGCAGTGTGCTCGGGCAGTGAGCCCTTATTGGCATGTGCCATTCATTTTTCTTTATTCTTCTAACAGAGAATAATTCTTGGGTTAATCACCCCGTGGTTTTTCCCTTAACCGGGTTTTCCACGTCAAAATCTTGGTGTTCAATGTGTTGATGCTTATCTGCTCTTGTGTTTATGTATTATGCTTCCATGGATGATTATTTGATATGCTGCTAAACTATCAACAGTGAGTTAAGTGTTTGAATGAGAAGAAGTTTTATACAACTGATTCACCCCCCCCCTCTCAGTTGTATGCCCTAGATCCAACAATTGGTATCAGAGCCAAGTTCCTCTGATAGGAGCTTAACCGCTTGAGGAGATCCAGGATGTCGTCATACAAGAAGGATAGTCCGAAGTTCAATGGAACCAACTTTACTCTCTGGAAAGGTCGCATGAAGTGTCATTTGGAATGTATGGGAAAAGCATACTTGGCTATGATTTCTAAACCATATATACCCCCACAAGGTGGTCCGACAACTCTGAATGAAATCACAGAAGCTGAAAACAATCTGCGGACCAAGGAAGCTCTTCTAAGCGCATTGAATGACTCAGATCTCTCGAATGTCATTGACCTACCAACTGCATATGAGATCCTAACTAAACTGGAACTTCTGTATGAAGGAGATGAGTTTGTCAAAAGTGCAAGGTTGCAAAGTCTGAAAGGGAAATTTGAAAGATTGAAAATGAGAGATGATGAAAACATCACTACCTTTATGCCAAGAGTAAATGAGCTGGTATGTGGAATCAGAAATGCTGGTGGAACTTTAGATGAAAATGAGATTGTCTGCAAAATCCTAAGATCCCTTCCTGCTGCCTACAAAATCAAAGTTGCTGCCATTGATGAATTCAAAGCCCACACAACTGTCACAAGAGAACAACTGGCTGGCAAACTAGCTGCATTTGAAATGACCGAGTTTGGAGATGATCCTCCCAAGACTGAATCTGCTTTCAAAGCCAGTGCCTATGTGAAAGGCAAACAGAGATTTGATCCGGGTGAAAACTCATCAAGGAAAATGTCATGGTATGATCAAGCAAGAAGAGACATGGAAGAAGAAGAAGCAGAAACAGCTCAACTTGAAGCCCTCATTGCAAAGAGACTGCCAAGAGGATCCGGTAAGTATGAAGGAAAACTACCCTTTAAGTGTTTCAACTGCAATAAGATTGGTCATTTTGCCTCAAGATGTCCGGAGAGATCTGCAAGATCTAATACTCACAGACAAAAGTTTCAAAAGAATTGCTATTATGTTCATGAAGAAGATGACAATGAAGGAGTAACAGATGATGAATCAGAACCAGGAAGCAAATCCGGAAATGAGTGGGTGTTTATAGCCATCAAGGAAGAAGATTCCATGCTCTCTGAATCTGTCAATCACAAAGTTGTTGAAAAAGCCTTGGCTGCTCAAGTGGAAGAAAAGGATGATTGGGTTATTGACAGTGGATGTTCTCACCATATGACTGGTGACAAGAATAAGTTCTTAGACTTGGAAAGATATGAAGGAGGAATGGTAAAGTTTGGTGACAATTCTGCTGGCAGAATCAGAGGTAGGGGAACTATTTCCTTTGATGGTAAGAGCAAAACAGGAAATGTACTGTATGTTGAAGGATTAAAGCACAATCTTCTCAGTGTTGGTCAGTTAGTGGACAAAGGCTATGATCTCCGGTTCAAGAATGGAAAATGCAGAATCTTTACAAGCTCCGGAACTGAAATTGCATCCGGTACTCAGACAAGAGGTAACATCTTTCATCTGGTTGGTTCAAATAAAAGTTGTTTGTTTGTTCAAATTGATCAGAGTTGGTTATGGCATAGAAGAATGTGTCATGTAAATTTTGATAACATCATCAAAATAAGCAATACTCAGGCTATGAGAGATCTTCCAAAGTTGATAAAACCTACAAATAGTATGTGTAAAGAATGTCAGTTAGGCAAACAAAGCAGAGTCTCTTTTAAAAGCAAAGATCAGTCTTCTACCGGATTATTGGAATTAGTACATACTGATCTATGTGGTCCGACAAGAATCAAGAGTCTGCAAGGTGATAGATATTTCATGTTGTTAATTGATGATCATTCCCGGATGATGTGGGTTACCTTTCTAAAAGAAAAATCAGAAGCTTTTGAGAAGTTCAAAATCTTCAAAGCTATGGTGGAGAATCAAACCGGATTGAAACTAAAGTGTCTAAGGTCTGATAGAGGTGGTGAATTTACATCTGGTGAATTCATTGACTTTTGTGAGAAACAGGGTATAAGGAGACAGTTGTCTGCTCCTAAGACTCCACAGCAGAATGGAGTAGTTGAGAGAAAGAACCGGACCATCCAGGAAGCTGCTAGGACAATGATGTTGGAAGCAAATGTTCCTCAAATGTTTTGGAAAGAAGCTATCAGCACTGCAGTCTACACTCTCAATCGAGTTCAAATCAGAAACAACACCGGTAAGACCCCCTATGAACTCTGGTTTGGCATCACTCCTACTGTGAAATATTTCAGAGTATTTGGTAGCAAGTGTTATATTAAAAGAGATGAAGATCTAGGAAAGTTTGATGCTAGAAGTGATGAAGGAATTTTCTTGGGCTACTCCACTCAAAGCAAAGCATACCGGTGTTACAATAAGAGATTGAGGAAGATGATAGAAAGCACCAATGTAAAGGTTGATGAAGGAATTGAGAAGCCTTCAAGATTTTATGAGTTTGATGAAGATGACCAAGACAGTGTTCAAGGACCTCAATCCTCTCCGGTGAGACAGAGTCAGCCTGATCCGGTAAATCAGGAAGAAGAGATAGGTTTGAATGAGCCTGATCAAGAAACAGCAGTGCTGGATACTCCCAAAATTCCAAGGTATGTAAGACTGAATCACTCTGAAGATCAGATCATAGGTGACAGAAGCAAAGGTGTACAGACTAGAAGGAATATTGCTCAAGATCAGAATGAATGTTGTCTGGTTTCAAAGATTGAACCTAAAACAATAAATGAAGCCTGCAATGATGAAAACTGGACCAAAGCAATGGAAGATGAACTGATGCAAATTGAGAAAAATCATACTTGGGATCTTGTTCCCAGACCTAGAGACAGGAATGTAATTGGAACCAAGTGGGTCTTCCGGAACAAACTAAATGAAGCTGGTGAAGTAATCAGAAACAAAGCTAGATTGGTCTGCAAAGGCTACTCTCAAATAGAAGGAATTGACTTTGAAGAGACTTTTGCTCCGGTAGCAAGAATTGAAGCAGTCAGATTACTTCTTGCATTTGCTGCCTTCAAAGACTTCAAGGTATATCAGATGGATGTCAAGTCTGCCTTCCTAAATGGTGATCTGGAAGAAGAAGTCTACATTGAACAACCGGATGGATTTCAATTGTCTGATAATAATGATATGGTCTGCAAGTTGAAGAAAGCTTTGTATGGATTGAAGCAAGCCCCAAGAGCATGGTATGAAAGGTTGGATAAGCATCTTGTGCAGATTGGATTCAACAAAGGTACTGCTGACAGTAACTTATATTTCAAAATTGATCATGAAAACATTCTGATTGTTGAAGTGTTTGTGGATGATATCATTTTTGGAGGAAGAGATAGTATGTGCAAAACTTTTGCAAATCAGATGAAAAGTGAGTTTGAAATGTCTATGCTTGGTGAAATGAATTTCTTCTTGGGTCTGCAAATTACTCAAACAAAAGAAGGGATCTTCATTTCTCAGACCAAATATGTGAAAGAATTGTTAAAAAAATTTGGTATGGAAGACTCAAAGCCTATGAACACTCCTATGGCAACCGGATGTAAGCTAAGCAAAGATGATGATTCTCCAAAAGCAGATCAGACAAAGTATAGATCAATGATTGGTGGATTGTTGTATCTCACTCAAACTAGACCAGATATAATGCAGGCTGTTGGTCTTGTGGCAAGATTCCAGGCTGATCCTAGAGAATCTCATGTTATGGCAATCAAAAGAATTTTTAGATACTTGAAAGGAACAGTTGAGTATGGTCTATGGTATCCTAGAGATCCGGATTTCTCTCTTCATGCTTACACAGATGCAGATTGGGCAGGAGATGTGGATGACCGGAAGAGCACTAGTGGTGGAGCATTCTTTTTGGGGAAGAGATTGGTTTCTTGGCTAAGCAAGAAACAAGATGCAATATCTCTGTCTACAACTGAAGCAGAATACATTGCAGCAGCAGGTAGTTGCACTCAAATCTTATGGATGAAGCAGATGCTAAGAGACATCAAAGTTGAATATGAGGAGCCTATCACAATTTTCTGTGATAATTCAAGTGCAATTAATATTTCCAAGAATCCGGTATTGCATTCTAAGACTAAGCACATATCTATCAAATTTCACTTTTTGAGAGAACAAGTAAACAAGGAAGAAGTCAGATTGGAGTATGTTCCCTCCAAGGATCAGATTGCAGATATCTTTACAAAACCTCTTCCCAAGGACTCGTTTGAATATCTCCGGGAGAAGTTAGGGGTCATGGCCCCTCCGGTGATGAACTAAGATGCACTGATGTGCATCAGTCCGGTGGCTATCACAGTCATATCTTGTGATCCGGACTAATGGGGAGCTGCAACTAAGGGGGAGCAGCTGGTATGATTCTGATGTATGAGGTTATCCAGTGTTGTCATTGATGTCAACATACTCATATTGCATTGACAAGAAGGATTTGATGAGCTGTGTGCTGAGGATATTGAGAAAATTAGTCTCAGTCAGGAACAGTGAAGAACAGTGATGAGAAGAAGGTAAATGTACTGTATAGGATGAGAACCGGAGGATGCGGATTAAAGTGTTAGTAGATATGAGTCTTGAGATGCTACAGTTAAGATTTCAGAGGTCCGCATGAAGATCTGAAGGAGTTGTGGCTGCCGGTATAGAACCGGGTCCGGCAAGTATCCGGAGGTGACAGAGGATCACAAAAAGGTCCGGTGAGGTCCGGAATTGTATTATCCTAATCTGCGGATTGGAAGGAGTGTTTGGGATGTCCTTGTGATGTATCATCCTGATTTGTGTATGATTTGGAGGTCCGGAAGTACCTCTTGCATTATGACAGTGGCGACAGACTGTGTTCTTAAAGTTCCGGATGAGGAAGACAAGAGATCCCAGTAAGCAGAGGAAGTGCGGATGTATCCGGACATTCAGACAGGCTTGTGAAGGTTCTTGGATCATGTTTAGGTTGTGTTGTTGGTCCGCATTGATGGTAGAGCCCGGAATTGAAGTTATTCTTCCGGATGAAGTTCTTGCTCTGTGTAGCCGACCGGATGAGTTGTTCATCCTGCGAATGTTCTTGTGATGGCCGACCGGATGTGTTATTCATCTTGCGGATACTCCTATGGTTGTTTGCCGACTTAGATGCTTGTTCCTGAGTCGATGTCTTGTATAAATAACGGTTTGTAAATTCATTTCAGTGTGAGGTGTGAGGATGAGTATGGTATAGTGAAGAAACGTGCGAAAGGCAGAGCAGAGATTGTTGGGCTTAATTGGAACTGATCCGGACATGATAGAGATGTCATTCTCCAGTTCAAGACTGTGATTTTTATCACTTTGTAGACAGTGTGTCTCCTTGTAGGCAGTGGGCCTCTTTGTGAGCAGTGTGCTCGGGCAGTGAGCCCTTATTGGCATGTGCCATTCATTTTTCTTTATTCTTCTAACAGAGAATAATTCTTGGGTTAATCACCCCGTGGTTTTTCCCTTAACCGGGTTTTCCACGTCAAAATCTTGGTGTTCAATGTGTTGATGCTTATCTGCTCTTGTGTTTATGTATTATGCTTCCATGGATGATTATTTGATATGCTGCTAAACTATCAACAGTGAGTTAAGTGTTTGAATGAGAAGAAGTTTTATACAACTGATTCACCCCCCCCCTCTCAGTTGTATGCCCTAGATCCAACAATTACATCTTTAATTTAATTTATTTTGGGCACTCTATGGAAGGAGATACATTTGGCATGGGTCGGCCCTCTTGGAGGGAAAAGCATATTTTAAATATCATGTTAAATGGCCTAGGTCGGCCCTATGGGAAAGGAGACAAATTGTGTATATATAGTATATATTTGATCATGTGGCACTCCAAAATCATCATTCAAGCATCTATTCTCATACAACTTGGAGAGCGATCTCCAAAGAAGCATTGTGGAACGAAAACCTCACTATCCTAGGAGAATTCCATCACGGGGATTCACTTGCACTTAATTGTTTTGGAGCAGACTTGTGGAGCAGATTTGAAGGCTTCTCCTTGGTTGGTTGTGTGGACTATTGTCTAGGGTTTTACCCTCACCTGGAGCGCCACCCTTGGGAGTCAATTTGGGTTTGGTTTGTGAACATCTTGTGCCATTTCTCCATCTTTTTCAGAGCAGCAGACCAGCTGACCTGTGCGCCACACTTTGAAGGATTAGAGACTCATTTCTTTATAGAAGGTTAGAAGAAGAAATTGTTATTTGTTTCTGAATTTAGGGTAGATATTTTCTGGGCTATTTCTCATGTATTAGCCTATATTTATTGGTGTAATTGAAGACATTTCATATCCAGCTTATAGCAGCAGACTCCTACTTTCATTTTGGATGTGTATTGGATGTTTTAGTGTGTATTTCATGGTGGACATCGCTTACATAAATTGGCAAATCATATGTTGATGTTTTGATGAGATTTATGATAATTATATGAACTTGTTCAAGTCTGATTTTTGGAGCAGAAATTAGGGTTAAGGCCAAAAATTTTAAGAGCAGAAATCTAGGGCAGAAGTTAGGGTTAGGGCAGAAATCTAAAGTGCAGAAATTTTTAGGGCAGAATTCAGAAAATACATTTGTAAAGCCCGTAAATCCAAACTTCTCCATAATATCCCCATTTGAGATATTACAAAAGATGAGAGAAGCAAGCTTTATATGTGGTATCATACAATTAGTAGTTCCAAATCCATTCAAGAAGCCCAAATATACACAACTGATCAAAGATTGACAACTTGTCCTCGTACAAGTGCTAGACCTAATACAAGAAGTTTCACTTCTTCATTATCCCTGAATTTTTAATTTTAATACATATTTATGCATCTAAACTAAATTTATGATTCAAGGTTTTCTGCAATTTAACACTTTTTTTTAGCAAAATTTGTGTTCTGGCCCTGAGTAGGCATACATTATAAAGATAAGGTATTTACTACATATTCAAAACTAGTGTTACAAGACTCGCAGAGACTTGCCAAGACTCAGCGACTCCCGAGGCGAGCAGGTCAAAACGGGTCTTAGGGACTCGTGACCAAGGTACCTGATGAGTCTAGTCAAACTTCCGGCCCTGGTGAGTCCCGCTGAGAAGACTCGGCCAAGTCAATAAAAATCAAGGAAAAAAAAAGGACACAAAATTAAAAATGTAAAATGTAAAAGCATGAAAGTCAAGCGTTTTTTGAAGTGCTTGGAGGACTTTTGAAGGCTATTTAAAAGCAATAAAATTATGAAAAATGACATGCGCCATGAAGGTCTATGTGGTCTCAAAGGCTTTAATTTGGGCTTGTTGCGCCTGAACCCCACGACGAGCACTGCCCCTTGATTCCACTGGTGGCATTGCCCCCATGCCCCCATGAGAGGCATTGACCCTCAATGCCGCTAGGGGCACTTACCCCAAACCCTCACTCTAGTTTTAAAAAGAAAAAAATAGAATTCATTTCGGGCCATGTTGGATAGAAAAGAAACATTATTCTATTCTTTTGACTTTTTCCAAATTAAATGCCAAGTAATTGAATTACATTTATACTTCTAGTTTGCTAACTCAATCCCTGTCCTAAGTAATGCTCCTATGGCTGTAGTAGCATTTATAGACTTTGAGATACAAGTGCATGACTCCACATAGAGCTAGCAATACTCTGCTAAACGATACAAGCTCCTTTTTACCATAGTCCATGACTCCATATTGTGATTTCTGTTTTTGATGCCATGAATATCATAATCCACAAGTTTTGTACACTTAAAACACTTGACAATATTTGTACTTTTAAAAATGTTCTTTCCTTCAGCTAAAATCCACTTTTATACTCATGTGATCAATGTATACTTGTGTATGTGATCAAAGTAGCTTCTATTTGAGTAGTTTATTGTCTTTAAAGTTTATTTATTGAAGGGTGAATGATAAAAGTTTTAAATCCTTAAAAATCTCTATATTTCATGGTTTTATCAATTTGTTGAGTTTGAGGGCCAAGTCCGAGTCCAAGTCAAAGATTAGCTTGCCAAGTCTGAGCTGAGTCCTAGTCTGGTAACACTGTTCAAAACTAATCAAGGAAAACAAGAGAGCTAAACAAGACACAAACCTGAATTGGACAAAAATGGACTCAATGACACTATAATAAATCATCTATAACATCATCAAACATTTATGGCATTATCATATGATTTATGAGTAAACATTTTATTTTTAAACATAAAATTGGTACTCTTTAATATCCTAGCCAACCTGACATTTATCACCATTATTTGTATCCCTCTTATTTAATGGTTAATGTCCAACATCGTACTTCCCAAAATTAATGCCCTTATACCCAAATAAGAATGGGAAGAGACCCCAAAGTGGTCAAAGAATAACAAAAAAAGAGGTGAGATGATCATTGAGGATCATAGAACAAAGAAAACGAAGGAGACGACTAAGGGAAGTATTCCAAGAAACTCAAGGCATACTACTCCAAAGTTGGAGCCCATCTTGAGAATGGAGTTGAAGCCAAAGTGCGAATCAAAGCTGAAGCCATAGTCGAGCAAACAAAAAACATTTCCACTACAAAGAAGCATACAAGGGAAAAGTAGGAGATAGCAATGCACTTACCACTCCCCGACGAAGCGTGGGTCAATCTTGCTGACCAAGTGAAAAAGTCAGTACGACCACCATCAAACGAAGAAGAGTGGGAGATAGAATCTAAAGATTCATTTATAGAAGCGCTGACGCATTGAAGAATTGTTGATTGAAGAAGAATTGGTGATTTAAGGAACCAAGCCAAAAGCTCTTGAGCCAAGGGTGCACAAGAAAGAATCTAAGGGCAATACAAGGGTGTGGAACACTGAAGCAGGATAAGTTGAGGATTCTCATGTGGCCGAAAGTGCGAAGAGAAGCACCGAAACGTTCAAATCAAGACTCTCTAGTAAGCAGGTTCCAAGCACTAAGATTGCATCAAAACACAAATATGGTGACTCCCACATCAAGTCCCAACGTAGAAAGGTAGAAGCTGCCCAAGTTCACAGGTAATGGATCAAAGCATCCCATTAGGCATTGTAAAACTTGTGAGACGATCTAGTGTAATGTCCCACCCTAATTCTACCCTGAATTTTCTGATTTTTTAGTGTTTTGACATTTTGTCAAACACTTGGCAAGCAAGCTGGTTATGACTGATTTTCTGAGTTTGCTTAGCGTGGAGCTTGTTTGAATGTTCGTTTGTGATGTCCTCTCATGCATAATGAATCTTAGTTCATGTAAAATTCAATAGACATTTGAACAAACAATTTTCTTACATATAGCATTCAATGTTGCATCATAGAATTCATAGGTAAAGCTTGTGTAGACAGCAAATTAGTTAAGTGAATAAATAACGTAATAAGATGTAATTAGTTGTCGGTACCAACCGACGGGTCGGGTAGTTTGGAGTCGGTACCAACGGTTGGCATCACAACCAACCTTGGTGATGAGTATTTAGAGTGTCAATACATTGTAGTCGGGACGGACATGATTTGACAATAGTTGATATGCAGACATTGGAGTCATAATGAAGTATGTATGTTGTTGTCATGAACATTGTAATGTTTTCTGTGAATCAATGAATGAATACAATGGTCCATTCTGAATAATTTGTACAATGCACTATACTACTACTTCTGTATTTCTGTTCACTTCATTTTCTGTGAAACACACCATATTGCGGTAAACATTTGACGCCGTTGCCTGTTTGAAAACAGGTCGAGGGTGACAAGTCGATGACAAGTTGAGTCATCGGAGGCCATCGGGTGACAAGTTGATGACAAGTTGAGTCGTCGGAGACCATTGGATGACAAGTTGAGTCGTCGGAGACCATTGGATGACAAGTTGAGTCGTCGAAAACCATCAGACAAGTGGTATCGTCAGAAACAAGCAAATCGTCGAGTGTAACCAGGGTCGAGAAAAACACGATGAAGATGGCAGAATAATGGGGCAACCGATCCACACTGATGAGGAAGTACAAAATAGATGGCACATAGAAGAAATAGTACAAGAAATTCAAGAAGAATGCGAGGGAAGCGACAAAGAACAGAATGAACCAAGAAGCCGAGAAGATGAAGTAACGCAAGAATTGGTAAAACTGTGGTTATTATCAGTCGGACAATATGTGAGACGAATCCATCCGCAGGGAGGTTCCAGAGGAGGTTATTGGAGAAAACCTGCGTGTCAATAGCGAAGTGGACAACCTTTTGAACCGCATTCCTCGACTCCTGGCAAGGAACCTGATAACCTTCCAAGACCTTCGAGAAGAAAGAGAGAGGGAATTGCGACGGCAACAAGTACTCAGGAGGTATGAGGAACGTATGAAACAAGAGGAGGAAGAACGTGACGCCAATCGCTGTCGCATGCCGTACAATTGACAAGGGTAAGCATAATTAATGCCCATACAGCTTAATAAGGACAAGAATAAAATAGCAGTTGGCCAAGAAACACCTGAAGAAATATTGAGAAAATCACTAAGACTAAGGGAACAAGAACGCAGAAAAAGATTAAAACAGATTATTGAAAAAGAAAATGAACGACATGAAGAAGTAAACCAAGGGGTTGATGAATAGAATTTTAGAACACCAATAACAAATAGAGAAAAAGAAAATGGGAAGAAACTGACAGAAGAACTAGAGGACAATATACGTCGTATTGTGGCATTGTCCATTTCAAACAAAAGGCCGAGGATCAGAGGACCTGAGCCCAAGACCCCTGCGTAGAGGGAGAACCAGAGAGAACCAAAGATTACTCGAAGTGTAGAGGACGCCGAGAATGGACGTGGGAAGGAACCGTACGTGGCCGACAGTGTCGGGAGGACATCGGAACGACACAATAGAACCAGTACAATCACATCAAAGACACAGAGAGGGTACCCCAGGAAACAGATGGTGACTCCACCAGCGAGCGAAAGGCAGAAGTTGCCGAAATTCATGGGGAACGGGTCAAAGGATCCTGTTCGGCACTGCAAAACTTGTGAGACCATATGGGTGGCAAATGGACAAGAAGACGAAGACTACTGGGTAAAAGCGTTCCCAGTGATGCTAAGAAGTATCGCTATTGACTGGTATACAGACCTAGAGGCAGCACAGAAAAACTCATGGGATGAATTGAGGAAAGCCTTCGAGAATGAGTTTAAACTTCTAAGAGATGACAATGAGATTGTAGCGGAAATCTACAACACCAGACAAGGGAAAAATGAAAATGTAAGGGCATATAATAGGAGGCTCAAAGAACTACTCGGAAAACTAGAAACCCAGCCAGCTGATGGACTGAAAAAGAGATGGTTCATCGAAGGGTTAGTCCCGTCGTTAAGGAAAAAGTTGAAAGTCGTACCACCATTATCGTACGCTGAAGCATACAATAGGGCGATGGATATAGAAAGTGAGAACAAAACATCCTCCTGGAGTAAGAGAGGGACAGAGGACGATGAAAGTACGGGTGATGACAGCAGTGAAGGCAAGTCAAAAACCATCCAGGCACTGAGGAGAGATATGATCCGCATGATGACAGAACTGAAGACTGATAAAGAGACAACTAAAAAAGGCCGAGAATTATGGTGCACCAATTGCAACGGGGAAGGTCACGTAAAAGCAAATTGTCAGAGAAAGTTATTTTGTGATATCTACCAAGTAATGGGACATTCAATCAAGGAATGCCCATTTAATCTAAAAGCAAGAAGTACCCAGGTGCTCTTCACTGAAGGAGAACCATCAACACCACCGAACACACCACCAAAGCCCCAGTACAATAGCCATGCATCCCCTAGAGGTTACCAAAGCAATAGAAGTATGAGAAATAGAATATAGTACGACAGCAAGGGGCGACCCATGATACAGTGCCGACAATGCAACGAATGGGGGCACTTTGCAAGGGAATGCCCAAACAACAATCAGAACAAAGTAAATGCATTATGCAAGTGGTGTGGGCCCGGAGACCATGAAGAAAAAGATTGCCCAAAACAAAAAGGGGTGAACTTCATCAATTTTAAGGAAGATAATGAAGAGATCCTTGCGGTCACCCGAGCACAATGGAAAAAAGCGACGTATCCAGATCCCAGAACCGAGAAGGAGACACTTCAGGAGGCTAGAAAAGTAGAGAGGGCAATGGAAACGAAAGGGAAGAACAGAAAAACAACTACCGTACGACCAGAGTCAGACAAAAGTATTGTGAACCAGGTGTTACAAACCACTGTATCGGTCAGAATAGCAGATCTTCTACAGAGCATGCCACAACTGAGGATGGCAATCTCGAAGGCGATGGAAGGAAACCCAAACGGGCAAAAAAAGGGGCAAACAAAGGACAAAGATGTCATAGTGGAGCCACCGCTGGAAAGAGAACAAGTCATCGACCTAAGACTGTTGGCAATTAACAATGGCAAGAATCCAGCCGTCGTACACATGGCAATCAGTAGATGTTACCTGACTAACACAATAATCGACAGTGGATCAGGAGTGAATGTGTTGACAGAAGATACATGGAAGTGCTTGGGAAAACCTACATTATGGCCACAAAATATATAGTTACTGGGAGCAGACCAGCACGGAATTAAAGCGCTGGGAGTGCTAATGGCTCAAAAAGTGAAGATTGGCACCCAACTCTTTTGGTTAAACTTTGTAGTCATAACAACATAAAATGCGTCGTATGATGCATTACTCGGCCGAAGGTGGCTGATAGCCGCCAAGGCCAACCATAACTAGAAAAGGAACACATTGTCAATAGAGAACAAAGGTAAGAAGATTGTCATAGATCTGAGAACACAAGTTATAAGTGAGGAACTAGCATCGGATTCCGATTTAGACGGAGGGGAGTCAGTTGGCAGAGGACCGATGGAACCGGATGAGGAAGGAGTATTAAAATTGCAAGAATGTTCTTAGGATGAAACTAATTCCTTTAGTGGGCTCTTCCACTGGCAAATGGAAGATTACGAGTTCTTTCAACCGGAATGTAATATGATTTCAATAAAAGAAGTCGGAGAGAGCTCTCCGATGAACAATGTAAGTCCTCGTAGTGCAAGTCCTGGCAATGCAAGTCGTGGAAGTGCAATTCTTGGCAAAACTCGGTCAAAGAGTGAAACACTCGGCAACTGTGAAACTCTCGACAACTGTGAAACTCTTGACAACTGTGAAACTCTCGGCAACTCTCGGCTGATGAATGAAAGTCTGGGCAACTCTAGGCCGATGAGTGAAAGTCTGGGCAACTCTAGGCCGACGAGTGAAACATTGTTCACGAATGAAGCACTTGATGGATTGACAAACACTCAACCACTTGGCAAGAGGAAACCAGTAATGAGTGACAAAGGGGAGGAAAATAATAATCAGCCGGAAGTAACAGAGCAAATAGTGGTAGAGACAAATCGACCAGGAGAGGCACAGAAAGAATATACAGAGAGTGAAGCCAAGATAGATGATACACTTGCACATACATTTGAACCAAACGAGGTGATCAGGTATGAAGAGTCATTGACAAGCAAGGTGAATCGAGGTGATGAAACTAACGACGGGAACACAGCATTGAAAACACCGACTAGAAAAAGACCATACAGAAAGAATAAGGACTATAGAGTATTTTCATTGACTTGCAATGTTTTGGCGATCGGTGACAATCAACAGAGAAAAAATAATGTTCAAAAGTCAGATAGTTTGTTTTTTTTTAAGACAACAATTCCAATCAAAGTTGCATATCGAACGTGGAACCTATCGGAGAAAAATAGACAAATCAGATTCAGTTTGACATGGAAAAGACGAAAAAAATAAAATGTTGGGAGAAAAAGAAAAAAAATTAAGGCAGGTCGTACGACGTATGACTTGGCAAATTTTTTTTTTTAAAAAAAAACAAAATTAAAAAAAAAATCCGTACGACGTATGACCAGGCTGTATGGCGTACGGTGTTCCCTCGCCCCTTTAAAACCCCCCCGCCGTGCAATCCAATTCAACAGATCAAAAGGAAAAAAACTGGTCAAGGAAATTGCTGAAGCCGTACTGCTGAGAGGAAATTGTTGAGGCCATATACTGATGCCGTACACTCCTGAGGCCATACGAATTCTCGCAAGGAGACACGAAGTGTGGACGTTGCACATTACCATTGGTCGTAGCACATTGTGATAAAGGCCCTCCAGGAAGATTACAGAGTCAAAGGTACACAATGGACAAGGAAAAGAAGATTGCATCCTACAGGCCGAAGATTGCATCGAAGGAGAAGAAAAAACCAAGTGCTGATACAGGAATGGAAGCCTGGGAATGTCTGACAGGAAATGAGTGCAAGAAATGGTGAAGGCAGCAAGAGAGCGAGAGCTAGTAGCCCAACACCAGCTGCGGCAAAGGACCGAGGAAACAAGGAAGCTACAGACACGGCAGCGATCAGCCACCTCAACCTCCTCAGTACATCCAAGGACGTCCTTCTAACCTCCCCACTCTCAATAGGATATTTTTGAGTTTCTGTCATAATTTTGTTGTTTTGATGTAAATGTCATCTGGAAGACGACCAATTTTGAGGAGGGGATAGATGTAGACAGCAAATTAGTTAAGTGAATAAATAATGTAATGAGATGTAATTAGTTGTTGGTACCAACCAACGGGTCGGGTAGTTTGGAGTCGGTACCAACGGTTGGCATCACAATCAACCTTGGCGATGAGTATTTAGAGCATCAATACATTGTAGTCGGGACGGACGTGATTTGACAATAGTTGATATGCAGACATTGGAGTCATAATGAAGTATGTATCTTGCTGTCATGAACATTGTAATGTTTTTTGTGAATCAATGTATGAATACAATGGTCCATTCTGAGTAATTTGTACAATGCACTATACTACTACTTTTGTATTTCTGTTCACTTCATATTCTGTGAAACACACCATATTGAGGTAAACAGCTTAGACATTATATCAAACAGTTTACAGCCCTTGTATATATGAAAGTTGAACAAATAGAGCACTGAACTTGCTGTTAGATAATCAGAGGTACAGAGATAATGAAATTTAATTTCTAACCTTAATTTCTTGTCTAGAAATTCCCTCCTTGGACTGGTATGACTTCCTTTCTGCTGTAGCTGCAGGTTTGAAACTTATATTGGTTAGCAATAGTGATAAACCCACATTCTTCCTTCAAAGACCTTCAACACACATCCCCTAACAACAGTTCACCATATAAGAATGGAATCTGGATGTTGAAAATAATTCCCAAACACCTATTAATGATGTACCTTGCTTAATCAAGGCTCAAGTCTCCTCTCAATACTTACACAGCCTTGTAATTCCTCATGCAGCCTTCTTAATATCTCATGCAGCCTTTGTATCATGCTCTATGTTTCTTAAAAGAAGTGATTGGCTATGTGGGGGCCACTCTCCACTTAGAACTAATCACCCACTTCAAATATTTGTACGGCAGCCTTGCCTCTATATGAGATGGTACGGTTGCATTCTACTAACACAATATCCCCCAAAATGGGTACGGCTGGGTAATATAGGGTTTGAAACCCACAAATTAATATTTTTTATTTATATCTGCAATTTCACCCATTCACACACTGCACCAACCCCTCAATAACAATTATTCTGATTTGTATATTTAACCTTTTGCACACCAGCACAAAATCTGATATAAATATTCCACAATATTTGCAAATACAAATATAATATTGGCACAATATTCATTATATTTGCTTCAGCTGTAGCAACTCGTCAACTGGCAACATTCAACTCTGTGTGAAATCTGTATGATTCCACCAATAATTCCTTTCCTACACAAACTGTAACTCTAAATGAGTCACTAAATAACCTAGGTGGATCTTTCACCACCGTAGCTATACTTCTCCAAGAGGGTATTCGTCGTCAAGAAGGCTAAGATGAACCAAGTTCAATCTCCCAAAACCACGAGGGTTTCATCAAAGGAAAATATAATAATATGCATGTCCAAATGAGCTCTCACAACCTCCTTTTATACTTCTTCGCCAAACTCTCCAGAAGCTTCTAATTCATTTTTTTATTTAAACTCCCTTTTTGCTCCGAAAAAAAACCTTTTTATTAAAATAATGATAATTTGACACGCAAGGTCCCTGTTTTATGCATCCATGATTTAAAACATTTCATGCCGATTCCAACGGGTTATAACACTAAGGTGCTTTTTAAATATTTTAAATAACATTTTGTGACCTTAGTAAAATAATTAAAATAAAGCCATTAATACACCCATTTTGCGGACACTGGTGGAATGCATCAGAATTGAAAACTGAATTGAAAACTGACTACACTGAAGTGATCCCAATGAAGAAAATGATAAACAGAGCCAACCGGGCAACTTACTATAAATAAATGTTCTCTCCAAGATTCTTGGAGAGCACACCAGAAGCTAGAAATCGACCCAAAAAGTGGCATATGAAACCTTCAAACCACATGAGCTCACTAGAAATATCAAATAACTCCTCTGATAACCCTGACACACACCTAGAAGGTCAGTGCAAACTACAATGCAAGAGAACCCGAAAATGGGGACATTACAATCCTCCCTCCCCAAAGATTGCTTGTCCTCAAGCAATGCCCACACAACACTAGAAACACTAGACTGAACTGAACTACAACCACTTGTGATCCCAGGGTCCCACGTTAATCTCAAAAAGAACCCACCATGCTGATGTTGCGCCACTCTGAATATAACTGTAGACCCATCTGTGCCAAAACCGTGCTCCTCTCTCCTGTTATCCAATAATATATCCATCATCAAAAATCAAACTGAAATACCTAAAAGGGCCGAAATCTATACCAAGAAACATCTCCTGTCAAGGCATCTCAGTGAGGTCCATAACGGCAATCCCTGTACCTGACACGATCCTGGGTAACAAGAAAGATAACCTGCTCAACCATAAAACATAAACCTCAGCATCTCTCTTCATGATGTCCCCAAAGTGAGACTGATCAATTCCTGACAAGTGGCTGGTATAGAAGATGTCAACAAAACATCTTTCTTCATGATGTCCCCAAAGTGAGACTGATCAATTCCTGACAAGTGGCTGGTATAGAAGATGTCAGCAAAACCAACTCTGAAATTAGCTATCCTGGGAATGCCTCTTGATAACACATCATCAACACTTAATCTCCAAGTGTCAAAGGGGCGAATCTAAGCACATCAACACACCCAACCCACTGCAAACATCGAAGCATCATCTGAAGATATGCATACCAACACCATGAAATGTCTACAGTGACCATCACTCACCAAGTTGGGGCCAACAAATGTAATGTCGCCTTTCTAGTGGAAACACTTAAACCTGAATCTGCATTCAAAGTGTTTCTCAAAGAGACATTAGAAACATTAGAAATCAATAAATTTCAGTGATAAGATCAAATAAGATTAATGATAATATAATTATATCATTCCTTGTTAAAGGCTTATTCATTTCATGATTGTCACTCACTATTGATGACTATTCTATAATACATTCCATAATTCAAAATCCATATCTTCTTTACTATTCCTCCTCACGGAATTAGGCTTTACATAACTAGGGCACGCTGAAACCATCTCTGACCCAGTTTTGGGGAAACTACGTCCCAGCCTTGGGGCCTATATACGGATGGAATTACTCCACCTCTGCCAACAATACCTAACATTCCTTTAAGGACAAAGTAATAGAGGAAAATAGAAGTAACTAACTATGTTCATATCTCAATATTATTTACCTTCTAATCCTTAACCATGGGTGGGGAATTACATGTCTAGGGCACGCTAAACCCTCTCCAATCCATCGAGATGGAATTACTCTGGCTTTCCCTAACAAAACCAACCTACCCTACAGTTGCAGGCAATAGAAGTCAATAAGTATTAACTTGATGAGAGCATAATGGAGGGCATTCTTCCTACCTAACATCTCTCGTGGATTGGAAGGACCAACCTTCCTACTTGCCTTTCTACTCCTATGCAATCCAACATAGTTTGTTTGTAATTGAATAAGATAATTGATTATACATACCTTTTATTGTGTCACAACTGTTTATATGACTTGATTGAATGATAATTCCAATCTGTTGTTATATATATGTGTGTGTGTGTGAGGGTGACTGATTTATATTTCTATAATCCTTCCCACTTGATAAATATACTAGATATACATATGTTTAGTTCAGATCTGCTATTAATTCCCAGAATACTATCTTATATTCCTTCCCTCTTAGAATTATATAAATATTATTCTTTACACTCCCAATATATATTCTTTCTTATTTCTAATTCCAATATTCCATCACCTTCTTCTTAACTTAGAATTGTATATTTAAATTCAGACGTATCTATATTCGAACTCTTTCAACTCAGAATCATATTTCTTACTCTGTATATATATATATATATATATCAGATTATTCTTATTTTATATTTCTTCTTGATATCCCTTTTATTTCTGCTCCCAAGGATGCCTTTCCAACTCAGAAATATTCTTGCTGAGTTGTATATAACTCAGACCTTTTGCTCCTCCTTATCCCTTGTATTCCTTGCTTGGATAGCTGAGCTCAATAGAACTTAATTGGTATTCAATACTTGATGGTTTATGATAATTTTGATTGATGGATTCCTTCCTTTTATATATTCTCAAAGGAGAGATAACTTTTCAAGGACTAAACATGTCCCTTGCTGATCGCACCTCCTCCAAATTATAACACTTTTTTATCAAGACTTGACCGCTGCCTTTTATAACTGTCTTTCAATACTAATTGCTGTCTTGGATGAACCATACCACCTTATATATTTATTTACTTACACTTCCTTATATTCTTTATACAATATATTCACTGCCCTTAATACTTGCTTTGTTTAATTCATAATCGTTGGTCTTTCGTCCTATTCACCACCCTTATGATAATTAATAAATGAGACTTCTATTTTATTAAATATGGCGCTCCATTTAGGATGGATCGGCCCTCTTAAAAATAAATGTTATTTATCAATTTTAAAACTTCTTTCAACACACACACACACACACACACACATATATATATCTATGTATGTGTGTATTTATATTTTATATTAATATAGTATATGTAAATATATATATATATACTTATAGCATTAATATATATTATATTATAATAATTATAATATATTTAAATTACTAATATTTATATTTATTTTTATATAATTTAATAATATATATTAGATATTATATTAAATTATTTATATAATATTATTTAATAATATTATATATGTTTATTTAAATATGACTAAACACCACATTTTACAAAAGCGACTTCACCGTCTTTATCATGATGTTTAAATCTTTAATTTAAACAATGCCTTAATATATACTTATAGCATTAATATATATTATATTATAATAATTATAATATATTTAAATTACTAATATTTATATTTATTTTTATATAATTTAATAATATATTTTAGATATTATATTAAATTATTTATATAATATTATATATGTTTATTTAAATATGACTAAACACCACATTTTAAGAAAGCGACTTCACCGTCTTTATCATGATGTTTAAATCTTTAATTTAAACAATGCCTTAATATCGGGACATGACAACAAATAACTAAACTGTATCCGTAGAAACTCCCACAACCAGCTGTCCTAAAGCCTGCAAGAGCTCAAAATCTATCTACTCATAAAATGATGTCACCATAATCAATGCTTAAATGTAAGGGCAGAAGCTAACAATATAAAATACCCTAAAAAACGTAGGAGATGTAAGCATGAAAATAGCTAATAAGATTTCTCCTATAATCAAATCACCTCTACCAAACAACCTCAACCATAAAGTACTTAACTGCTAGTCTGAGGTGGGAATCAAACTCATCTATGTGCCATGAACTGAAGTCCTGTGTAAACTGATTGGAAAGCGGATAGTGGTAAATCACTGAATTTGGCTCACGACTACAATCTTGTCTCAACACCTCACTATTAGAAACTACACCTGGGTCCCAAATCCTATGATCAATTCCAATCTCATCACTGACATCGGTAAAGTCTCCATCATCCAACTCGAAGAGTGGATTATTGAAAGTCATATCAGCATCCAATCCAAGAGGTGGATTGTCCAATGAGAAGAAGTCTTGTTTAGGCCCTTCTCTTATCAAAACTTCATGCAAGATAAGTTCTGACTTGCTTTTTTTGCTGCTATTATGAAAATTTCAGCAAGCTCAAAATCTCCTTTGGAAACCCTTTCAAACTTAGTAATGTTGTCGCCTCCATGTATCATCATATTCCTAGTGAAATCCTCATCTTCCACCCAATTTACACATTCCTTATCAGGTGGTCTCCTTGGAGGATTACCAACCACAAGGCTTGGCACTTCTTGAATCAATGATACAATTGCTCAATTTATAGCCTCCTATATACAGAGAGATATAGAAAGGCTTGGGCTTCTCTTCTGCTGGAATGGAGGATTCAAGCAATGTAGGTTGTATGACAGTCTCCTTCTTGACATACTTAACAATTCTATCCAGCTGATCTAGATGAGCCTAAAGATATTCCAGCTGAGAAATCTGCACCTTTGTCTTCATCATAGAATCTACTATATCAAAATTCGTCGAAGACGGATCTTGGGCAGCCTTGACATTTTCATGTGGTGGCTTAACATTAGAAGTGGAAGCCACTTCCTTCCCCTTTTTCTTTTGATCTTAGTTTATCCTCTTCTTCTTTTTGTGCCTTGAAATGTTGAGCACGTGTAAACACAAGTGTTGAAAGATTTTCATGATTCACCGCAAGAGAATATTGACGAAGATCTTGTTCTTCCTTTATTAAAACGGGTTCTTTCTGGAAGCATCCTGTAGTAGAGTCGCCATCAAAGTTGTCCGTCCGTGGTAAGACAACGTTCGCACTTGGGGAAGGGACAATGTTTGAAATGGGTGCAGCATCAGCATATCCCATAATCTGATTCATTCTTAAATTTTCAGGACATGTGGCACCAATATGTCCATCGGTTTCATTAAAGGAGCAAAACACTGCATTTTGAGCAGCATCAACTGCTTGTCTTGGTGGAGGTGCTGGCAGCCTGGGCCTGTAGTTATTAAAAGGCTGGAAATTGTTCCTCTTAGGCTGATAAGGTTGCTGTGGTTGATACTGTTGCTGCGGTTGATATTGTTGTTGTGGTGACTGATACGGCTATTGTGTAGGTTGCCCTTGAGTAGGTAAGTGCCTCTTCATAATAGTCACTTCATTTGCTACCTTCTGTAGCAGTGGATCTACAGAACTCTAAACAAGAGGCCTGATTGAATCCGTCTTTATTTTGCCAGAGATAATCATGTTATCCTCCAACTTGATGGCATTTTCTTGTGCACTGGATAATTCTGTTTCATCAGCCGATCTCAAGAAAAAGGCTATCTCAAAAGGAAGAGCGTTAATGAAATTGCTCAACAAAATTTGCGGAGATGGATTAAGTGTATGAGAAAGGCACGTAACCAGGCGATTGAACCTTGCTACAAACTCCCTCATCGGTTCATTGTTTTCCATCTTTGAATTTGAGAGATGGGCGAACAATCTGTGACCGTCTTCAGCAGGCTTGAACCTTGCCAAGAATTTCTCGCTCATAGTTGCCCAATTTGTAATGATGCTTGGCTCTAGATGGTTGAACCAATCGACAACATTTCCCACAAGAGTCTCAAGGAAGAGACGCACAGCAACATCTTCATGTGATACATGCAAAATGGCGCAAGCTGTTGTGAATGCAGAGATGTGTTTATCAGGATGTTGAGTCCCATCGCCGTGGAATTAGAGAAAGTGCTTCCTTGACCCCTTCGATAGCTCATGATGTGCTTGCAGGGCCAAAGGTCCAATGTTGTCACCCTAAGGCAATGGGGGTGGACGCCTCTGATTCTGATCAAGGTGATTGTTATTATTTGCATCACCCATTGCTCTAAGCTGGATTACTGGATCCTCTTGAGGTTCTTCCTGCTTGACTTCAAGAACTGGCTAAACTTCAGGAACTATGTTGGATGGTTCTCCAACTTCTGTAGGAACAAGATCTTGGAAGAAAGGATCTGTAGTACCGTCTTTCCCCCTTCTTCTATAAACCCTGTGAGTCAGGATTATCTACTGCCACGCGGGAGATGGTAATACAGGTCTTCCGGCTGCAAGATCTACTTTGTGTTCTTCTTTGTCAAGAATAGTAGCCGCGTTTCTCCACTAAGCAGGACTTTCTTTTTGCGCAAATATGAAACTCCTCAGGCTACTAATGATGTCTGTTTGCTCTGCTGCCACACGTACAAGATTTGGTTGAATAGAAGGTGGTGTAAGATTTGGTTGTTGAACTGTAGCAGTAGGACGCCAGAGAGTCATTCCCGTGACATAAGCTTAAGCTTGCTTGAAGTTTTATGCCTTGTGCCCCATGGTGGGCGCCAGAAAACTGTTGGCGTTTCAATTCACACCTCTGGAATGCGAGTTGGAAATGGACAGTTATGAATAGATAAACTACTCTTCTATTATGAGGGGAAGTTCCCTTTTTGCTGATGTTTGCTTAAAAGATAAATAAATTAAATTTTGCCTATCTTTTTGCTTCTCAGCTGCAAGCACAAGGTTATAAAACTCTATCGCTGCAGTAGAGGTTTTTCTTTTTAACTTCTAACTACACCTAGGCCTAAACTAAATGACGCTTTTGATCACCTAAGTAAATTCAAAGCAAAGGAATCAAAAGTTAACAGAGAATGATTTGTTTTAACATAAAAGCTCAAATAAACTTCTTCCAGATCACATCAGAAGACTCATTGTACTTTAAGATGAAAACTGAAAGTAAGATTACGCAAGCTACACATCTGACGACAAAACTAGATGATCATGAGATAGAGAATCAAAGCAAATGGCAGGTATGAGATTTCTATTCTCAATATCATAAAGTTATTACAACTCCAGGACAACAATATTGTAGCAAAAGGCAAGCATACAATATGCGATCAAACACTGGATAACAGATAACACAGAGTGAACAAGCACTTGAAATAACAATTTCTGTAGGCTAGAATAGGCACAACAAATTTTGCTATCACAATTACAGTTCCTTTAACAATGGGCAAGGCTGCCCTTATTTATACTAAATCAAAAGAGTAGGGAACCCTAAAATCTCCTTGATTTTATCTAGCTAACTTGCCAACTCGCAAGCTTTATTTCTATTCTAAGACAAAGATTACAACTAACAACCGCTTTAAAACAATTTGCTTTAAAGCAAAGAAAACTCCAACTATTACAAAATGACTTTTTACTATTTTAAGGATGGATAAGCTTTGAATGAAAGCAAATGCTTTAAAACAACAAGCATTTGAGTTAAAGCTACTTTCTTTTGAGTCACATCCTCATTTACATTCTTGCTTTATTGGTGACATCATCCACTAGTACAAATATATTGCCGCATCTGTCTATTCTTAGCCTTGAGGGCTACTTTATCTTCTCCATCCTTCAACACTCTCTCCTTCAGATTATCTACTGCAACCTCAAAGAGATTCACATCCGTGTGCTGGGTACTTCTACCAAGATTGGATCTAACCACCTTGAAGTCATCCACATCCAATGTTCTTTGGCAAAACATTATGCTTTTCTTTCAGCCACTTTCGAGCAATTCTTCAATTAGAAATGACGAAGTTCTCCTTCCACAATGGTATTGAGAAATATTTCTCAATGTCATTAGGCTTGAGGCTGTAGAGTACTGCATACTGAAAAACTTGAAGAATGCCTATGAACACGCCTATGTTTGGAAATATTTTGCACAAAAGGCTGAAAATTGTTTGCTGATTTCTTTTAAAAAGCAGCTTTTGAACAAAAAAACTGGCACATGGGTTTTGTAGAGCATCTTGTTCTGAAACAACCCAGATCGTCGGATTTTGAAAAAGTAGAGGATTTCTCGAAAAAGCAGCAAAAAAAGCAAATTTCGGAAAAACTAAAATTTTCCAATCTTCAAGAGGATGAAATTCTAGGTGGACCCATTTCGATGAAAACTGAAAAAGCTCCAGCCCTGTTTCTGAAAAATGACGCCCTAGAATGTAATGTCCCCTTCTTGCAAGTCAAAATTCTCTTTACCTTGCACACAATTTCAACTCACAAAAAGAGAACATTAGTACATTTTTCAATTTCATATCTTAATCATCTCATCACGTTCATATTCTTCTATTTTCCATTAGTGTTAAAACCATATTTATGCACATTAAGATCATATTCAACATAATAATCATGTCATCTTTCACTCATAAGTATGTGGAGTTAGGCATGAATGGTCATCATGGGCTTGATATTCAATTCCTTTGTCTTCAGTGGGAATAATCCTCATCTTACCCAAAGGCCTTCATGTATCCTCGGGTTTGACCCCAAGGCCTTTTCCTTAGGTGGTTAAGCCTACGGCCTTATACCAAGCACTCATGACGGGCCATCATCCTACACTCCTATCCTTATGCCTTAGAATTCATCTATTTATCTTATGTAATCATATAATCTCATATATATTTACTCTTTTATGTTTATATAACATTTGACTATAACAAGTTAATAATCCTTTACCATGCATATTCTAGTATAACATACAGATGTTTACTCTATATTCAGATTTGATCTCAATTATGAACATAATCAATCCATGGTAAGCAACAAACAAATCTAATATTTCATTCTATCACCTGAACTATTATATTCATTTATCTATGTTCCTTATACCATTTTAGTGTAATAAAGAGATATGGAATGTAAGTTTTATACTCAGCATATCATTTCATATTGCAACCAGTCATATTTGATAAAAAGCACATTCTAATTATAAATTGCTATATAAAAAATACTTACCTGAATTTCCTAAGCTCTTCTTCTTCTTTTCTCCTTGCTACGGTTAATTATCAGATATATTTTCTTCGTCAAAGCTGTAACAAGAGTGCCTGATATAATTCAGAATGTACAAAACTATTTCTTTCTTCCCACGTAATTGCAGAGAGGCGGGTATTTTCCTTGTAAATGCTTTTGCTTGTTTTTTGTTCCTTTTTGGCACCTTTTCCCTGTGAGGGCAGCGTCCTTATAAACTTACGAATGGTCACCAATAATGTCAAAAGGCACAATGAGTACCTCTTTAGAGGTATCAGCTGCCTTTGATAATTTTTCTTAAATCTTAGTTTAGGAACTAATATGGGATCGGTGCTTTCAAAAGCCCAATCACTTTATGTAATATAACTTATTCATAGATTATGATTATTAATATTTGTTTTATACTATATCATATATATATATATATATAGTTAATATTATTTATATTATTATTATTTCTATTTCATGCAGATTATAATTATAGTAATATATAACTTTGTATTTATTACTTATAAATACCATTAAATAAAATAATATGATTTAATATTATAATAATCACACATGTTTATTAAATATTATTATATGCATGATTATCGCCAAAAGCAACTTATTTGTCTTATCATGATGTTTAAATCTTTAATTTAAACAATGCCTTAATATGGGGACATGATATAGAAAGATGGACCTTGAAAAAGCATGCCTCTGTGCTTCCCAATCCCGAAACTATGAAAAACACTGAAAAAGCACTCCATTTGGGCTCTCTAATCTTCATGAGAAGAAAAATATGTCTTTCTTCCTCTGGATGCAACCTGCAAAAGTAATGAATAAGGAGGCCAAAAGCTTGTCTTTATAGAACTTTAGGACGAAAAAGCAACTTTCTTTGTGAAAGCATAAAACTTGAATCTTATCCATGAAGAAAGCATCTTTTAAAGCACAAATCCAAGTTGATATGCTCAAATAGGAAAAATCCCTATTTTATAGCTGCCTATGGCTTCACGTGTGAGGATGATGAAAAAGCTTCTTCTTTGATGATGTCATCAAACATGTGAGGTTGCAAAAGTGTTAGCCAATTTCCCTTTCATTTTGAAACTTTTGCACAGCCAATTTCCCTTTCGTTTTGAAACTTTTGCACTCGTTCTGACTCCAACATAGCCTGCCTTCGACTTCGACAAGATGGCAAACTGTCACTACTGACTGATCATGGCACCTTGAAGAGTTATCAATCCCGGTTTGATCCCCAACTTCAAGCTGACGATCGGATGACATTCAACTGCAAATCTGACTTCTAGAAACTGTCGACGGACGAAGAACAGGAAGCAGCTGCAAGAAAACACTGCCAGGCATAAAAATTTTCTAACACTTGAAAACTTGGGCGACCCCAGCCTCCAGGGGTGCCTGGGTTTTCATGCCTTCATTTTTTGGAAATTTTCAACTTTGCTCACTTCTCGATTTCTACGCGCGTTCCGGTGATTGTGGACCCATGTTTGGCTGTTGAATTTTGTCTGCCAAAAGAAAACTGAGACTGATGATCAAGCAATTAGGCAAACCTGATAAAAGCTGAAGTGATCCTGCCTTATGTCTGCCTCAAAAATTGAGCCAAACTGATTTTCTGCGGATCCAAATAGGGTGACGGAGGAAGCTTTGTCGTTTTCTAGAAAAATCGCAAAAATAAACTAACTCTGGTGATGATGGGCGCCCCTAGCCTCCAGGGGCACCTAGGAAATTGTGCCTTAAAATATTTTTGTGATTTTCAATTTTTCTTTCCATTTCTCCGTTTTGCGTGAGACAAGTCCCGTTCAATCTTCATTTTCGGCTGTCCGGTTGACTGCTGAAGCAGGATGAGAGGTGATCTAAGTAGCCTGAACACACCTGAGATGAATTTCCAGCTTTTACTGACATTTCGACTGAGTTTGACTGATTTTGACCACCTAGAAGCGGAGCTGACAGAGACTTTCACGTTTCTCAAAAAACATGAAAAATATTCTAAGTCTGGGCATGATGGGCGCCCCTAGCCTCCAGGAGTGCTTGGATGTCAATGCCTTAGTCATTTTCATAATTTTCAACTTTTTGTTTGCAGTTTACCTCGTTTCCCGTGCCGGCAGCTGCTTCCTGTCACTGATTTAGACGATTCGTCAGAGAACTGCCACTAAATGAGGAATGGACTGGATAGTCTGGGTATATCTGACGTGGATTCCAGCTTTTCAGGACCTGTTGACCAAAATGACTGCTTTTATCCACCCTGAAACTGACTGACAGAGGCATTTTTGACATTTTCTGGAAAAAACGAAAAATATTCTAAGTCTGAGAGGTTTGGGTGCCACCAGCCTCCAGGGGTGCCTGGGATTTCCATACTTAACCATTTTTGAGGTTTTTTTAACTTTTCTTCTTTTCCGGATTCATCATGCTCCGTTTTCCGTCCTTCGTCAATCGTCAACTGTTCGACAGTTCTGCGTCGTCTAAACAGCCTTGAAAACTTGAAACTGACCCCTGGCAGATGAACCTCCTCCATTAATAGCCTCGGAGCTCATGCTTCACCGTCTGAAAAAAGCAAAATTGACCCAATAGGAAAAACATAACTTTTTGCAGATTTCGTCTGGACCACCTTGATCGTGAAGCAAAATCAGCCAATCAGAATCAAGGATGGCCCCTGAATCAAAGATTCTATTTTTAGAAACTTTCTATTTTTAGAAAATTTTGCCAGCATCCATATCTCAAAAAACCCAAAAAACCTAATTTGACATCTATTTTTAGAAACTTTCTAAAAATAGAAATTTCTATTTTTAGAAATTTTGACTTTTTGATGAAAAATTTTCTAGATTCTTACAAAAATGCCTTAATGAAGCAAAAATTTTGATTCGGCACAACACTCGGGTTCTCGTAGACTAACAAGGATGGTTAGAGAACCCATGTCGAGTGATCATTGTGGGGTTTAGTCAGCATGGTTGGAATCATAGTTACGAGACTCAGACTCGGCTCAAACTCGGCAAGCTGATTTTGGACTCGGACTTGGACTCGGCAAAAGCTCACCAAAGACTCGGCAAATTGAAAAACCAAAGAAATTCATAGATTTTTAAGGATTTAAAACTTGTTTCATGCAACCTTTAATAAATAAATCTTAAAGAAACAATAACATCATCAAATAGAAGCTAATTTGATCACATACACAAGTATACATCGATCACATAAGTATAAACGCAAATTGTAGTTGAAGGAAATAACACACTTAGATATATAAATACTGTCAAATGTATACAAAACTCATGGAATATGAAATCTATGGCATCAAAAATTCCAAACAAATATCAAAACAAAAACTAGAAGTCTATGGCTCAGAGGAGCCTGCAAGTGCACCCTTCCTACGAAGGCATCTAAGATAGGTCCTGGATGATGATGCAGCCATAATATATGCCTGTCTCTGTGCCACCCACACCAACATCCAATGTGTCTGCTGACTCTACTCGTGCTCTAACCTCTTCCTCTGCCATGGCTATAGCCTTAGCCTCTCTATCCTCCTGGCCAACCCAATCGAGGTCCTCATCACTAAAGATAGGATCCTTAGCCTCAATGAGGCATGGAAGAAGACTCTCCACTACCACCAACGCTTCCCATCTCCTCTATTTGCCTCCTTTTCAATTCTTTTTTTTGCTCAAATGTTTCTAGTTGCACTTTCACCTCTCGTACAACCTCAGGAGGCACATTTCCGCATGGGATAGCATCATGGACTGGTATTTGTGCAAGATGGTATTTCAATCTATTAATGCCTCCACGATAAATTGTTTTGCAATAAAAACATTTTACTTCTCCTTTCTTTTGGCCAAGCATAATTTCAGCATGTTTCCAACAAGGGTCCCTTCTGACTAGGTTGTTGGACACTGTGATAAAGACGATTTGATAATCTCAACACTGCTGCAGTAACATATAAAATTTATAAATACAAAAAAATTAACATTTGTAATCTATAATTATTAAAGTAATACAAAAAAATGTAGGGCTTGCTTACAAAAACACCTAGGGTTTAATCAAAAAAAAATCAAAACACCTAGGGTTCTTTCTTTGATCTACTAAAATAAAATAGAAAGAAGAAAGGAAATGTAAAGAAAAATGCAATTTTTGGTAAAAAAAACACAAAAAAACTTCAAAATACAAACTTATCTCTTAAATCTAGCTTGAAATCAATAGAGAGCTCCTTCCAATCCTTCGTAGACACCTCTAGATGCACCAAAAGTAGCTACGAACCTGCCCAAATGCGATTCAACAATCAATTTTTGCTCTACCTCATTGCCGGTTTCCCTACAATGCACTCTAAATTTTGCTCACAACTCTCTTTTCCTTCTCCTTTGGCTTCAAAATGAAATGATGTTGCTTTTAGGGTGGAGGAAATATAACTCCAAAAAAACCAAGTGAAAGCATTATTTTTTGTTTTTTTTAACTTTTTACTTACTGCTGAGTGGCAGAGTCTGATCAGCAACACTCGCCTAGACTCAGCGAGTCTGGCGAGTCTCCACAGACTTGGCAAGTGTGGGAAAAACTCGACCGAGTCCGACTCCGAGCCTCCCAGACTCGGCCAGCCTGGCTCGCCTCAGACTCGCCGAGTCTAGTCGAGTCCTAGCGAGTCTCATAACACTAGTTGGCATGGAGATTGGTTTCTACCTTGGCGGGATTTCCGTTCTGACTCTTTCTGCAGTATTTTTGGGGCCTTGAGGCCAAACTTACTATTTTTAGTAAGTACATCAGGATCAGTTGCAAGTAGGTCGCTCCGACTTGGAATGCGCTCTATCTTAATTGGTGATCACAGTGGTGCTTCGAAATTCCAATTCGGAGTATGTTCGGGTATTTATTTTAATGTCACGATAATTGGCTTAAGTTAAATTAAATATTTAACTTAAGTATAAAGTATTAAAGTGACTTTATTAATATGTGAAGACATGAGACATTAATATTTAATAAAGTCACATATATTCCTTGGTTTGGGCGCCCAAGTCATGAGAGGAAAAGATAATATTAAATTATTTAATTCCTCCAAAAGGGCGTTGGGAAGTATATGAGAGCTTGAACGCTCATTTTCAAGGATGATTGCATATTTTGTGAATGAACATTGTTGTTGGAACAAACCAGGGTTTGTGAAGAAATTCAGCAATTGTGAAGACGAAAACCTTCGCATTTGGAGAGTGCTTGCAGGTGTGAAAGATCTCCCAAGGGCATTCTAAGAGCATTCTCATTCAGAGGGTGCAGTTTGTGCTTCATTTTCAAATTGTGGGGTTGTCGTGGAGGATCTTCCTTTGATGAAACCTCAGTATTTTGGCATGATAATTGTGGTGATATAATTGAGAACTCATTGTAGGGGTTTATACTGATTTTGGTTGAAGTTTGCAGTGATTTTGAACTCCTTCGCTGAACGTACCTGTCTGCAACAAAGCCATAACAGTTGGAGTTATCTTTGGAGGGAAGAACTCATGAAATCTGCATTGAGACTTCAAGAATAAAGGACCTGGGGCAGTGGGTTGTGCATTGGACAAATTTCTGAATATAAAACACAGTTTTCTGCTGTTATCTACTCCTATACATGTCGTACCAGTCCATAGGAGGACATGGGCCAACATGAAACCCAGCGTTGGAGGTATTGGGGATTTTATGATCACCATTTGAGGCACCATTCTCATATGTGTTGCTGTCGTTGCTATTTGATGTAATGGTTTCAATGCTTTAATGAGCATGGAAAGATTGTATGAATCCAAAGCTGCTGTTATAGACCTGAACACTCCATATCAGCAGATGGGTATGTCTATATTTTGATATATTTGCTATATTCTCATATGGGTATTGATCATTAATGATATACAATACATTTCTACCTCCTTGAAGCATCTGGGTATTGTTAGTTGTGTTACTTTTTTGTGTTATACTTGTATGCAAATTCTATGTTATGTATCAAAACACAAAAATGCAACAGGTTCAACTAAACCACAGAAAACCAAAAAAAATTGGGTCTCAGAAAGGGGTGGGATATTAAAGTGGTATCAGAGCCAGTTTTCCTGCCAACCTGTTGGATTGCTACACATGTACAAAGTTGCATGTCAGTTTGGAGAGCACCCATATGCTTGCATGTCAATTTCATGCGCTGAGCAATGGTTGCATGTGAGTTTATATGAGAGAAAGTGAAAGAGAGAGGAGATATCTTGAAAGATTGAGAAATAAAGAAGCTAAAAAGGAACAGTTGAAGAGTAGCCTTTAGGACCTGAGGAAGAATAGTTAGTACTTTACAATGAAGAAGAAATTCTTGTGGAAACCATGGGTAATCGTGAAGGTAGGTCTAGTAGAGACCATCCCGATGAGGGAAGAGCTAATATGGCTAGTATGTTGCATGCACTAAACGATTTGGCCAGAGGGCAGCGGGACATTTTTGATAGAATGGACTGTTCACAAACTGAATTGACCCAAATCCTTGCCCGTTTAGTACCTGGTAATAATGGGAACAATGCCAATAATAATGGTGGAGTTGATCAGAATAACAAAGGGAACAATGGTAATAATAATAATGTAAACAATGGCAATAATGGAGATCACTCTGTTAACAACCAGGTTACTCAGTAGCGTACCTTTGCTAGATCAGCTAGCACGAGGCCTCTAATGTCATGTCCCCATTTCCGGCTTGATCAATATTGGACATGGATTAGCCTATTTATCATTCCCGTGGGCTAATACCAATGATGAGGGAATGAATTTGGTTTTTGACGAACTCAGTGTTGTAGTTTTGCAGGTACAAAGTCAAAACTATTCCAGCAATCTGTGGCAAATCTGGCAAAGTGGTTAAGTCCGAAGGCCAAAACTGGTAAGAACTTAACTCTCAGGGTCAAGGCGCACTTTCCTATCTGTCGGGTGCCAAATGTGCGCCTAAGGATGTGGAGTCTTCAATCAGGGTTTGGAAGTGCAATATGATAAGTGCAACACCACTTGAGCATGTCTCCACACCAAACAAGGGAGTTGAAGTCCAGAAGTTGCCCAAGAAGGGTTAGGCGCACTTTCTCTCTCCTCCAGTCTCAAAATTGCGCCTAGCAAAGAAGCATCATTCCATGAGTCTCTAGAGTGGCACTTCAAGCACATTAACTATATCAATCATGGTTGATCATCAAGGTGGATTTGACTAAGTGAATTGAGCAAGGAGGAAGGCCTACTCACTCTAGGCGCAAATGTCATGATGTACAACCTTAAATATGCGCCTAAGAGGGAAATGATCTTCAAGTCAACCCCAATAAGTAGCGTTTTCATAAGTAATGGTGTTTCACCTTCAAAAAGACTCATACATTGCAAATCCTTGGAGAAATTGGCCAAGTAAACTCTAGGCACAAATCACATGCTTTACCACTCCAAATGTGCGCCTAGATTCCACCCTCAAATATGCGCCTTGAGTTGATATTTAGTCTGGGTTCTTGAAATGGCGCCTAAGGATGATTTGATAAGTTGATTGTCAAAGACATCTTCCGGAGCGAGGTATGATCATGGGAGAGTGAGGCGCACTTTCTAGTCTTTGCAACCCTCAATTGGCACCTAGCAATAGTGAGGCACAATTTTATGAAGAAACCATCTCAATTTGGCGCCTAGTCATTGAGATGACATCAAACACTGTCAGATAACATTCACTGAACATTTCAAGTGATTTCATGCATGTTGAAGCCACTGGATATGCCAGGCGCATATCTACCCTCTGACAACCCAGTTTGAGCGCCTAGCTTTGAGAGTGTCATGTCCCCGTTTCCGGCCTGATCATCAAATGAAGAATGAATTAGCCTATTTCTCATTCCCGGAGGCTAATTCTAAATAATGAGGGAATGAACTGGTTTTTGACTAACTTAATTTGTTGTTTTGCAGGAATAAGTCAGAAACCCAAAATTTGGCTAAGTCTGGAAGCCAAATAAGTAGGAAGTTGTCTGGGCGCCCATTTCAAATCATACTTCCTGGATGAGCGCCTAGCATAGAAACATCATATTTTCAAAACAACTCCAACTCTGCAAAATCTTCAAGAACATGATTCAGTAGACACTAGGCGCACCTTTTCATCCAAACTGACTCCAACATGCGCCTAGGGTATTGAAAGCTCGCAACTTGAGGCAAGGCGCTCTGGTAGGAAGATCAAGTTGCCTTGATGAGTTAAGGCGCCAATCACCAGATGCACAATCCAGAGTGGGCGCCTAAAGGCAACTAGGCGCTAAATCATGATTTTTGGACTTGGGACTGGCGCCCAAGTATGAAGGAGGAAGCAAAAGTGCCTGAGATGCTTTGAACCTTGAAGACTAGGCGCTATTTCATGTTCCATCAACCATTCAAGTGCGCCTAATTGACATCTACTCAAACATGCGCCTAGTCAAGAAAATAGCCTCCGATCTCCTCACCCAGTCAAGGCGCTGATGATGAATGATATCCTAACTCACTTTGATGACTTCAAATGTGAGTATTTGCAGGGAAGGTGATCATTTCAAGTATAGGCGCCAATTCCTTCTTCTGCAAACCTAAAAGTGCGCCTACCTTGGAAGATGCTTCCAATCCACTTGAGAAGAGGTGTTTATGAAAGCAGAGTTGAGATTTTGACTAAAGGAAACAAGATTGGGTAATGAAGAAAGTAAAATCTCCTTAGGCGCCAAGTTGTGATCAAACCACATTGACTGAGCGCCTAGGCATATCAAGGCGCTTAAACAAGACTCCAGTGGGTGAATGATCCTCAAACTCCTCAAGAAGCCAGGGCGCTTGGCAGAAGTTGGTATTTTTGACTTAGATATGGCTTGAGATGAAGATTTTTGCAAGGAAAGGCCCCCATCCTTCCTAAGGCGCCAATTTGCACTCTTTCCTACCCAGAAATGCGCCTTAATGAAGATGAAGACTAAAAAACAAGTTTTAAACACTCTGGAAATGGGCGCTATCTTCAAGGAATCAATTCCTACTCAGAAGTTTCATCTGTTTGTTGGAAAATGTCTAATCCTTTTCCAGGCGCCAAAACCACTACAGAACTTCCAAGTCTAGCGCCCAAGTTATGGGAACACTAGAATTGCGCCTAAGTAAGTTGGATGTCAAATTCTCCTCTTTTCAATCTCCAGATGGCGCCTAGAGATTAAGAGGTCTTCACTCAGTAATGTTAAGTGTTTTGAGGACATTTGGAGTCTCCAATCTCCACCAGGCGCTTATTCATGCCTCTGCCACATCAAGGAAGCGCCTAGCCTAAAAGGCGCCTATTCATGTTTTCTGCTACCCCAGTTGAGTGCCTAGATCCACTTTGGGCGCCATTCCATGATCTCACTGCTTCAAATGGGCGCCTAGTCAAAAGATAAGGTAGTTATATCTAGCTGAGCTCTCATTGGTCGACAGGATGTTTTGGGGATCTGTGTCAAGGTCTCTAGATGAGCTTGCCAACTCAGGATGACTCATCAGTTGGAATATTCCCTTGGATATGCTTCTTGGGAAACGTGCCTTGGTTCCTCTTTGTGCATTGAAAAACGTGCCTTCATTGCCTTTGGAAGGCCTATAAAAGGAGGAGCTCTCTCATTCATTTGGCATCTTTGCATTTGACAAAATTCTCTCTGCAAAGCTGTTGAGCTTGTAATCTTGAGGCCTGCGAGTTTCAAGTGTTGGGGTGATGCTCCCTCAACTGACAAGGTGATGCTCCCTTGTACTGTGAGGTGTTGACATTCAGTTGACATCGTTGAGTTTGATTAAGTTGATCTAGTGTGCAAGGCATTGTAATCATCAAGGCTCCAAGGCCTGCTTTTGTAATTCCATTTGAATAAAGTGTAACTTCATGCCATTGAAAGCATTATCCATGTAATAAGACATTGCAAGTTGATTGAATCAAGTAACGAGACAAGTACCCAATTCTCATTCAAGTAGTTGTCTTTGATGTATATCTTTGTATTGTTGCAGTAGTTGATGAATTGATAGCAAGTAAAATTGTTTAAGTAAGGAAAAATTTTAGTAGCTTTAGTTGGGTATCTTACAGAGAGACATCCAATTGGGATATTGGGCGCACTTCTTCACCTGTGGAGCATCATTCTAGCGCCCTGGTTTGGATGAGCATATTGAAAGTGTCTGATCTCTTATCGGTTCATGTGATGGCGTTGGGATCCATTCTGGCTCATTGGACAAGGTTGCCAACTCAAAGTGAGTCATCAAATAGAATATTCCCATTGGAATATGCTCTTGGGAAACGTGCCTTGGTTCCTACTTTGCATTGGAGAGTGTGCCTTTATTGCCTTTGAAGGAGGAGCACTATAAAAGGAGAGCGACTTCATTTTGATATCTTAGATCTTTGGTGAATTTTCTCTCCCAGAAGCTTTATGCTTTAGTTCATGAAATCTGCGAGTTTCATGCTTGTTGGGGTGATGCTCCCTCAACTCTGATAAGGTGATGCTCCCTTGTCAACTAAGAGGTGTTAAAATTCAGTTATCATCATTGTTCCAAAAGAAATAGTCATCACACAACTAGTGAAATAGGTGCTAGCTAAAGGCACTAGTTGAAGAGTTATTCAAGTGTTGTAATCATTGATCATATCTAGGCTTCAAGGCCACTCATTGTAATAAGTTGTAATAAGCTTGAATGTTCATGCCATTGAAGGTGACATCTACTTGTAATAAGTTGTATTGATCAAGTGACAATCATAATACTAGAACCAACTTCAAGTGATTCCAAAGAGTTATCTTTCATGTTTGCTATTGAGCTCATTGTATGATTGATAGTTAGAAGTGCAAGTAATTTTGTCTAAGTAAAGGGAAAAATTTAGTTAAGTATAGTTGGGATATTTCATCTAATGCCTCAGTTTATTCAGGAAAACAATCCACCAGAAGAAGTCAAGGAGCCTACTGAACAGGTTCGACATGCTCACTATTGGAGAAATTGGAGAGCTATGGATGCAAGGTTTCATGCAGATATGCCTTTTCAGGCCTACTTGACTTTCAGGGGAAGGAGTAGACCTCAGGGAGGAGTGAGACCTCAGAACCAAGACCTACAAAAGAAGGGTAAGATGACCATTCCTTACTATGATGGTTTAGGTAAAACTTCAACCAGAGCATGGATGCAAAAGGTGGGTACTGACTTGCGACTCAATCCGATGACTGAGAGGGATGCTATTGACTATGCTACTTTACACTTGGATGGGAATGCGCATGAATGGTGGTACCATGGACTAGTCACACTAGGCCATGATCAGATTGTGTCCTATGCTGGGTTTACGGAGAGATTGATAGACAGGTTTGACAAAGGGGGCCCTGAATTGTATTTCAAGGAGTTAGCACAGCTCAAGCAGTTTGGAGTGGTTGATGCTTACATTTCTGATTTTCAGAGGTTGTCAATAATGGTCACTGACATTTTGGAAAGGAGACTTATTGTGTTGTTCATAGATGGTCTATCTGAACCATTAAGAAGATGGATTAAGGGGTTCAATCCAACTACATTTCAGGAGGCGATTAAAAAGGCAAAGGATATAGAGTTCTCATCCTATAGAAGCAAATTTCAGTCAAAGGGTTTCTTGCACAAGAAAGAGAAGGATAAGAAGAGTTCTCATCGAGACATAGATCAGCAGAAGAAACCAGCGATTAGACTTGATCATAATGCTCTTAATGAGTATAGAAGGAAGAAATTGTGCTTCAAATGTAAGGGCCCATGGGACCCTAACCATAAGTGCCCTATGAAGGATCAAGTAAAGTAGATTGAATACTTTTCAGCAGAGGAGACAACTTTAGAAAAATCAGACCAGCACATGATTCAGAGGATAGTGAAGCAGATAGTGTAGCAAAAGAGTCACAAGGTGAGCAGAATGATGATAGGCCCACAACCCACCTTTCTGCTATTCAGAAAGAGGGTTCTTTCAAGATTCGGGGAGTCTTGGAAGGGTAGAGAGTGACTACAGTTCTTGACACAATGGCTACACATAATTTCATAGATGAGGGTCTAGTGGCAAAGAGAGGACTTAAGATATAGGAGTTTGAGGGATTCAAGGTCGGGGTAGCTGATGGATTTGTAATAACATGCAAAAAGCGAATCCCCAACTTAACTATTAAGTTAAGTGATTATGATTTCCAGGCTAAGTACTATGTGGTGAGTATGGGAGACATGGATGTGGTCCTTAGCATGAAATGGCTTCATGCAATCGGAGAGTTCTATGTTAACACACGAACTATGGAGATGAAGTTTGAGGTAGATGGAAGAAAACATGTACTCAAGGGAATGTTAGATGGTGGACTTCGAGTGGTGTCTCTTAGGAGAATGGAGAGGCTACTTAGACATGATCAAGTTAAGTGGGCAGCCAAGTGTGTCATTATGCCTACAGCAACCGAGCAGCCAAAACATAACTACCACCTAGATATTTAGAAACTACTAACCAAATGCAGTAAGGTTTTCAGTAGCATACCACCAGAGAGGCCTCCTGATAGAGGTACAGAGCATGTAATTGAATTGGAAGAGGGAGCTAAACTAGTTATCATCACTCCTTATAGACACCCAAAGAGGCTTAAAGATGAAATAGAGAGGACAATCAAGGAGCTTCTGGAGATGGGGCATATCAAACCCAATAAGAGCACCTCTGCTTCTGTAGTAGTGCTAGTTAAGAAGAAGGATGGGACGTTGAGAATGTGTATAGACTAAAGGGCTTTAAACAAGAAAAATATTAAGAACCAGAACCCCATCCCACACATTGATGAGCTACATGGAGCATGTTACTTCTCCAAAATTGATTTGAGATCTGGATATCAGATTCGGGTCAGAGAGGAGGATGTAGAGAAGACAATTTTTCGTTGCCATTATGGGCACTTCGAGTGTCTGGTTATGCCTTTTGGTATAACCAATGCTCTAGCTACTTTTCAGTCCTGTACGAATAAGGTTTTCACAGAGCAGTTGAGGAAGTTTGTCCTCATATTTTTTGATGACATCTTCATATTTAGTAGGACTTGGGAAGAGCGCCTCCACATTGAGGAGGTATTGAGTATTTTGGAGAGGGAGTCACTGTATGCCAAAGAGACGAAATGCAAATTTGGCATGATAGAGTAAGTTCATCTGGGTCACATCATCAGTGCAGAGGGAGTCAAAGTGGATCCAGATAAGATCTGGGCTATTGTTGATTGGCCACCACCCACGAATCTCTCACAACTCAAGGGAATCTTTGGTCTATGTGGGTTTTGCCGCCGCTTCGTCAAAGGTTTTTCACAGAGTGCAGCTCCATTGATAGATTTGACAAAGAAGGGAGCATTTGTTTGGACTGATGAGGCACAACAATGTTTTGACAAGTTCAAACAGGTAATGAGTTCTTGCCCAGTGTTGACTATACTGAATTTCACCAAGCCCTTCGAGCTTGAGTGTGATGCCTCAGGGGAAGGTATAGGAGCAGTATTGATGCAAGATAAGCACATGATTGCTTTTGAGAGCAGAAAACTAAGGGGTGTAGAGAGAGGTTACAACATTTATGATAAGGAGATGTTAGCCATAATGCATGCCATAGCAAAATTCAAGCAATACTTGGTGGGAGGTAAATTTGTAGTGAAAACAGATCATAACAGCCTCAAGCATTGCCTTTGTCAGCATGACCTCAATGATAGGCAGCGGAAGTGGGTTAGCAAGTTGCAAGCCTACGACTTTCACATAGTTTATGTCAAAGGGAAGAAAAATATTGTCGCTGATGCACTTTCACGGAGATCTCACTCGTGTTCTTTGGGAGAGATTGCTACTGATTGCGCAGAGTGGATTTCAGCTGAGTATGCTAAGGACAACTAGGCTACAAGCATTATTGACGGTACCATATAGGATGACAGGTATACGGTGGTAAATGATCTTATCATTTACAAAGGGAGGATATTATTGGTACCAGGATCAATGATGAAGAGGAGAGTTCTGAGGGCCTTTCATGATGCCCCTATGGTTGGTCATCCCGAATATTTCAAGACATACAAGCAGATTCGAGAGGTATACGTCGAAGGGTCTCAATACTGAGGTATTGAAGTATGTGAGGAAGTGTCCTACTTGCCAACAGAACAAACATGAGCACTCTTTTCTAGTTGGTTAGTTGCAACCTCTACCCATTCCCAATCGGAAATGGGAATCCATCTCCATGGATTTTATCACAGACTTGCCCAAGGCCCAAGGTAGGGATTGTATTTACGTTGTGGTTGACAGATTCACAAAGTTTGCACACTTTTTGGTGATTTCAGCCACATACACTGCAACACAGGTTGTTGATTCGTTCTTTAGAGAGGTATTTAGGTTGCATGGGTTGCCACGAAGCATAGTTAGTGACAGGGACAGCAAGTTCCTAAGTCATTTTTGGCAAGAACTTTTCAGATTGAGTGGGACTAAACTCACTCCAAGCACTAGCTACCACCCGCAAACAGATGGGCAAACAGAGATTGTTAACAAATGGGTGGAAGGATACCTAAGGAACTACATCGCAGGGCAGTAGAAGGCATGGGTTAAGTGGTTACATTTGGGGGAGTATTATTACAATACCGCATTCCACATGTCTATTCAGATGTCAATGTTCATGGCATTGTATTGTTATGAGGCACCAAACTTTCTTGATTTGTTGTTTGGCGACAGCAGGGTGCCTAAGGCCAATATTATGAAGTCCTTGAAGGAAAACATCCAGAAGGCGCAAAACCAACAGAAGCAGTATGCAGATCAGCACAGGGTTGAGCGTTCTTTTGAGGTTGGTGACATGGTCTATTTGATGCTACAGCCTTATAGACAGTCCACTCTTAAGAAGAGTGGTGTAGAGAAGTTGAAGCCACGATACTATGGTCCATTCAGAGTCTCCAAGAGAATTAGAGAAGTGGCTTATGAGCTGGAGTTGCTAGCAGGGAGTAGAGTGCATAACGTCTTCCACGTGTCTCGCCTCAAGAAGGCATTGGGGCATAATGTGACCCTCGATGGAGCTTCCCCCTATAGATGAAGAGGGCAAGTTGATTCTTGTACCTGAAGCAATCATTAACACCAGGGACCGTACTTTGCGGAAGAGGATTATCAAGGAGTATTTGGTGAAGTGGAAGAATTTGCCAGTAGAGGATGCTACATGGGAGAATGAGCAGATTTTGTAGCATCCAAAGTTGAAATTGCTTGTGGGCAAGCAATTTTGGGGAGGGCAAATTGTAATGTCCCTTTCTTAAGCAACACTGCTATGGGTTAGTCTACTACTCAGGTTCTCGTAGACTAAAAAGGATGGTTACAGAACCCATGTCGGGTGATCATTGTGGGGTTTAGTCAGCATGGTTGGCATGGAGTTTGGTTTCTACCTTGGCGGAATTTCTGTTTTGACTCTTTCTAGAGTATTTTTGGGGCCTTGAGGCCAAACTTACTATTTTTAGTAAGTACATCAAGATCAGTTGCGAGTTGGTCGGTCCGACTTGGAATGCACTCTATCTTAATTGGTGATCACGGTGGTGCTTTAAAATTCCAGTTTAGAGTACATTCGGGCATCTATTCTAATGTCTTGATAATTGGCTTAAGTTAAATTAAATATTTAACTTAAGTATAAAGTATTAAAGTGACTATTAATATGTGAAGACATGAGACATTAATATTTAATAAAGTCACATATATTCCTTAGTTTGGATGCCCAAGTCATGAGAGGAAAAAATAATATTAAGTTATTTATTCCTCCAAAAGGGCATTGGGAAGTATATGAGAGCTTGAACGCTCATTTGCAAAGATGATTGCATATTTTGTAAATGAACATTGATGTTGGAGCAAGCTAAGGTTTGTGAAGAAATCCAACCATTGTGAAGACAAAAACCTTCGCATTTGGAGAGTGCTTGCAGGAGTAAAAGATCTCCCAAGGGCATTGTGAAAGCATTCTCATTCAGAGGGTGCAATTTGTACCCATTTTCAGATTGTGGGGTCGTCACGGAGGATCTTCCTTTGATGAAACCTCAGTTTTTTAGCATGATAATTGTGGTGCTATAATTGAGAACTCATTGCAGGGGTTTATACTGATTTTGGTTGAAGTTTGCTATGATTTTGAACTCCTTGGCTGGTCATACCTGTCTGCAACAAGGTCGTACCAGCTAGAGTTATCTTTGGAGGGAAGAACTCATGAAATCTGCATTGAGACTTCAAGAATAAAGGACGTGGGGCAATGGGTTGTGCATTGGACAAATTTCTGAACATAAAACACAGTTTTCTGTTGTTATCTACTCCTATACAGGTCGTACCAGTCGGACAAATTTCTGAACATAAAACACAGTTTTCTGTTGTTATCTACTCCTATACAAGTCGTACCAATCCATAGGAGGACGTGGGCCAGCATGAAACCCAATGTTGGAGGTGTTGGGGATTTTATGATCACCATTTGAGGCGCCATTCTCATATGTGTTGCTGTCATTGCTATTTGATGTAATGGTTTCAATGTTTTAATGAGCATGGAAAGATTGTATAAATCTAGAGCTGCTGTTATAGACCTGAACACTCCATATCAGCACATGGGTATGTCTATATTTTGATATATTTTCTATATTCTCATATGGATATTGACCATTAATGATAGACAATACATTTCTACCTCCTTGGAGCATCTGGGTATTGTTAGTTGTGTTAATTTTTTGTGTTATACTTGTATGCAAATTCTATGTTATGTATCAAAACACAAAAACGCAACAGATTCAACTAAACCACAAAAAACCGAAAAAAATTGGGTCTCAGAAAGGGGTGGGACATCACAGAAAAGGGCCCTATGGAGTAGAGTCATGAACGAAATTTCAAGGCATTCTTGGATGACAGGTCACTTCGGCCTATGCAACGCTCTTGCAACATTTGAGAGAATAATCCTCCACATCTTTGATAAGATGTCGGTAGGAAATTTCAAGGCATTCTTGGACAACTGGTCAATCTACAATGACCAAGAAACACACTTAAAGGCCCTAGCAAAATGTATGGAACGATGGAAACCAGCATGCCTGGCCTTAAATCCAAAGAAATGTCATTTTATGGTACCACAAGGTAAACTCCTCAGATATATTGTCTATAAGGTTGTAATGTCCCCTTCTTCAGCCTAGTCGGCGAAGGTGACCATTTAGAATAATATTTATTAAATAAATAAAGTCTTAATTCTTCATTTTTCGAGCAACTTGTATTTATTTAAATATTCATTTGATAAAGTGACTTTGGAAGGGGTCCTAAATGAAATATTATAAAGTCACTTTATATGGGCCTAAGTGATGAATTAAAAAGTACTTTTAAATTACTCCTTTTGGAATGTTCTATGGGCGGTTATAAAAGAGAGGTCAAAAGCTCATTTTCACTTATGCTAAATATATTTTCTTTAAGAATTTGGAGAGAGCTCTTGCTTGAGCAAACCCTAGCACAAAAACCATAAATCTACCCTAGCTGATTTGCAGGTGGAATCACACAAGTTTCACACAGATGTAGAAGGAATGGAGATTTATTGTTTGTGTTGAACGATATCATTTACAAATTTATAATATTTGCATTGCAAATATAAATTTGGGATTTTTAGAGATTTTATTTGAGGTTCTTGAAGATATTCATTGAAAGATTTATTTGTTATGGATAAGGGTTTATGTTAAACCCCAGTGCCTAGTTTATGAAGCTTTATGGTGAGTGCGCCTTGTATCATGAGAGGCTTATATATTAACAACAGCTCCAACAACTCAACCACAGCCTCTATCTTGGAATAGCGCTTCATTTAGGGAAGTCGCATGTGATAAAGGGGACGTGGAAGGTTTTATAGACACAGCCCAAGGATAAACACACAGCCGTGACCCTCATTCAAGGATATACGGCCTCATTTGAGGCTATTAAAAGTTTAAACAAGGATACGTAGGTTCTTATTGCAGCTGCCAATAGTTTGGACAGGTTCTAAGGTGACTTCAACTCATCCAGCTCCACTTTGGGAAGTCGCACTTGGTTTGTGGCGCCAACTTTGGAGTCTATCAAACATGCCAGCATTGCATATTATGTATCGATCTCATCTTGGTATGTATACTATTGTAGTTGAAAATATTGTCATATAGTGATTGTATATAGCAAGACGACATTCAAATCTTTAATTTGAATCATACTAGCATATCTGCAAACTGTTTGTTTTTATGCCTATCCATTATCAATGAAGCTTGGACAATAAAATGAATGTCTTTTGTTGGTAAAAATCTTTATGCAAACTGCCTTGTATTATTCACATTCAGAAATTCAATTCTATATGCATTCTAGAAAATGTTTGACGAAATGCCTGCTCATGAAAATTTAGTAAACTGGTTTTTTGAACAAAAAATTTAGCGAAGGGATTTTAGAGTGGTATTAGAGCTGGAGATCTTGCCAGTCAGTGAGTTCAAAAGCTAACCTTTACGTGCAGCATTTGATCCATCCACATTAGTGAAAGGGCTAGAAGATATTTTGAAAGAGAACAAAAGAGAAAACAATTTTAGACATCTATTCCTTATCTAGAAGAGGGTACTTTATTAACCGCTTTAGTAGAAGGCAGCCTCTTACAAATGTAACAGAAGTTGAATCAAGACATAGGACGAAGTGGTTCAGGTAATGGAATTCCTTGAGATAGGATTGAAAGGAGAAATGAAAACCCAAGTCTGGAAAATATTTTGAATGACCTTGCACGCGGACAGCAACAAATGATGAACCAATTTGCTCACACACAGGAGTAGTTAATTGCAGTGATTGCCCCAATATCACAAAATATGAATACCCTCAAAGTAAATCAGAATAAAACTAGTGAACGCAGCAATACAGGTAATTACAATGCAAGGAGAGCTAATACAAGTGGATCTGATAGACCATTCCAACCAACCTTCATACAAAGAGAAGAAGAATAAGAAGAGGCCCCTGAATTCAAGGAAGAGACACCGTTGGTTGATGAAGTGGTGGTTGTTTATGATGAGTACCATACACTTCCTGAGCATATTAGGGATGAACTGACCTTAAATCAGTTCATGAATCAGAGAAAAGAAGAGAGAAAAACAGGAACAAAAACCTCCAAAACAGCAAAAGGAGTATGAGCATGCCTTGGGTAAGTTAACTCTTCCAAATTCTGATGGTAGTGGGAGAAGCACTGCACGTGCTTGGATACACAAGCTAGACACTTTCTTGACCCTTAAGCCCATGCGTAAAGATGAAGCAATTAAGTTTGCAACGATGTACTTTGAAGGAGTTGCATATGACTGGCACCATGGATTAGTGACTCAAAATCATGCCTTAATCCATTCTTATGATGAGTTTAGCAAAAAATTCATTGGAAGATTTGATCAAAAGGACTCAGAAGTTTATTTCCGTGAGTTGGCTCAAATCAAAGAAAGTGGCAACATTGGTAATTCCATTAATGAGTTTCAAAAACTTGTTGTCATGGTTCTTGACATATTAGAAAAGAGAGTTGTAATGTTGTTTGTTGAAGGTTTGACTGAAAATCTGCAAGGTTTGGTGAAGGCTTTCAAGCCTACTACCTTATAGGATGCTGTCCAGATGGCCCTAGACCTTGAATTACACCTTTTAAAAATCAGTCCAAATCCAGCACCTGTAAGATACCCAACTAGTTCTACGAAAATTTTTCCTTAAACAATTTTACTTGCTATCAATTCATCAACTACTTCAACAACACAAAGATATACATCAAAGATAACTACTTGAATGAATCAACCTTAGAGTTGGGTACTTGTCCAGTTACTTGATTCAATCAACTTGCAATGTCTTATTACATGGATAATGCTTTCAATAGCATGAAGTTACAACTTATTCAATGGAGATACAAAAGAAAGGCCTTGAAGCCTTGATGTTTACAATGGCGTTTACACTTGATCAACTCAATCAAACTCAATGATGTCAACTGAATGTCAACACCTCACAATATCACAAGGGAGCATCACCTTGCTTGTTGAGGGAGCATCACCCCAACACTTGAAACTCGCAGGCCTCAAGATCACAAGCTAAATAGCTTTGCAGAGAGAATTCCGTCAAAATGAATAGATACCAAATGAATGAGAGAGCTCCTCCTTTTATAGGCCTTCCAAAGGCAATGAAGGCATGTTTTTCAATGCACAAAGAGGAACCAAGGCATGTTTCCCAAGGAGCATATCCAAGGGAATATTCCATCTGATGACTCATTCTGAGTTGGCAAGCTTATCCAGAGACCTTGACACGGATCCAAATGCTATTCTTCTGACCAATGGGCATTCAGGTAGTTGTAACAACTTTAACCACTTCTTTGAAACACTTAGGCGCAATTTTGGGGTTCTTTTGACTGGGGTGCCAGCTGTGGAGGATCTCACCAGGAAGTGCGCCTAAGTCATAAATTCTAATCCTTGGATGATACTGTCTTAGGGAGTGAACTCCTCTGGATCCATACTTAAACATTTGAAGATTTGGAATATTCAACTCATCACCTCACAGGGTAGGCGCATATTTGAAGGATTTGCAGAGGTTTTGGCGCCTAGGTTCTAACTTGTCATCTTTTCAAGGAAATTTGAAGACAATTTGACTTCAAATGAACATAACATTGCCCCCTGATGGAGCGCCTGGAAACTAAACTAGTCTTGGGGACTTGCATTCATCTTAGGCGCACCTTTGGGGTAATTTTGACTGGTATCTGCGCCTAGCATCTTCATGAAGATGTTCTACACTATTCAAACTCTCCAACACTTGCAATCTAACCTTTTGAAGCTCCTTTTAATCTAGCGCCCTCATACAGAGCATTAACATCTTGTCTAAGTCTTCAACTTCACCTAGGCACACTTAATGGCAGGAAAGAAACTAGATTGGCGCCTTACCTTGAAAGGTTTATCTTCTATGCAAATGCTCACTTCTAGAGTCTTGAAATTAAACAAAATACTTCCCTTACCAAGCACCCCGACCTCTTGAGGAGTCTGGAGAGCATATTCCTACTTAGGCGCATTTTCAAGGTCATTGAATCCTGTCTTGGCGCCTTGATGTTTTAGGCGGACTTGGAGTGTTGTAAAGTGGCATCTAGGCGCCTAAGATCATATCCTTATGCAAAGATCACTTCATCAAACAACTTGATCTTCATTGAAGATGAAACTCACTAGCTTCACTTGGAGGAGGAATGCAAGCTTCGAGGCGCAATAGGGGCTTCCCAAAGGAAGGCGCAATTGGGATGTTGAAAAATGATGAAGAATGCGCCTCAAACTTTCAACATCATTCTTTGTCAATAATGATACTACCAACTGAATGGATGATCCTTCAACCTTTTTGATGCTCAAGAGAACCTTCCAAAAGACTTCTTGACTAGGGCGCATTTCTAGGGTGCCAGAGACTTGACCAAATGCCTAGGCGCCCTCAGAGGATTGTTTGAACAGGAAATGGCGCCTAGTGCTAAGAGTTCACCCAAAGACATTTCTTAACTTCAACACTTCCAATCTTCATCCATCTATGATGGGCGCTCAAATGGGGGATCCCGGAAATGATGTATTGGCGCCTTGTTGTTCTAGGCGCTCTTTTGGATGGTGCATCATGAAACTGGCGCCTAAGGTGAATAAGCCTTCTTCCCTATCCAATCCATTCATCAAACTTGATTCTGGCAACTTATCAACTTCTCCTATCAAGCGCCCTATTTGAAATGCTTCAAGACAAATCCTTCTTATCATCTTGCACTTCCAAAGCTTGTTCGAAGACTCCATATCCTTAGGCGCTCATTTGAGCAGTTTGATGAGGAATTTGCGCCTAGACTCCAAGAGTCAACTTCCTTATGACTTGGCTTCCAGACTTAGCCAAATTTCAAGTTTCTGACTTGTTCCTGCAAAACAATAAAGTTAAGTTAGTCAAAAACCAGTTCATTCCCTCATTATTTAGAATTAGCCTCCGGGAATGAGGAATAGGCTAATTCATTCTTCATTTGATGATCAAGCCGGAAACGGGGACATGACAGCACCATAAACCATTTTAGAAATCTTACAATCAGCCTAAGAGTATGCTAGCAAAAATGGATCAAGAGGTAAAGAATGAATTGCGAAGGAAGAAGTTATGTTTCTTTTGCAAGGAGCCTTGGGAACCAAGTCACAGATGCCTCGGGAAGGGTAAAGTACATTACATTGAGGTTACTTCCAATTATGAAGATGAAGTAAAAGAGACTAGTTCAGAAAGTGAGCAAAGGAAGAGCATCTCAAACTTGAAGAAATTGTTACAAGTAAAATGGCACAAGGTACTATTGCTACACTTTCTGGTGTTCCTAGGTATCATTCTTTTAGATTAAGAGGAGTCTTGCAAGGACAGCGTGTTACAGTTTTGGTTGACAGTGGGGCAACTCATAATTTTATTGATGAAGGTCTAGTAGTAAAGAGAGGACTGCAGGTTGAAGATTTTCCTACTTTTAATGTAATGGTGGCTGATAGGTTCATGATGAGTTGTACTAAAAAGATTTCACAGTTGAGCATCCAGTTGGGTAATCACATGGTCACTGATGATTTTTATGTTATTGGGATTGGTGAGACAGATGTGGTTCTGGGAATTCAGTGGTTGCATTCACTTGGTAGGTACATGTTATCATGTGAAATTGCACCCTGCTTGGAGGTTGTCCAATCATTCCAATGACACAATGGGATTGATCTCAAGGTGTGGGACCTTGCAGATGAGATCAGACCTCTAGAGAAAGTTGGTTCCTCTTTCTGAACTTAAGGCTCAGAAAATTAAACTATATCTAATGCTACACTCACAGGGAAAAGAGGGAAGAAAACACTGAAATCGAAAAGGGAGGTGATGCACTAGATTTATAAGGTGTTTTAACTGCGTCTGAATTAACACAACAATGACTTCAAAAATGTAAAAGGCTCACACATACTCACACAAGCTAAATAGAGGTTCGACGAAGAACTAAAGCCAAGAAAGGGGCCGTTTTACCCACAATATCCGTATCTAATCCTCAAATGAACATAGAATAAAACTTTCGAGAGAAGCGAAACAACAGTCTATATTAGTCATGAAGGCTAGAAAGCCATTACAAAGCAAAATAATTTGTTGCAGAAAAAGATACAAAATAATCGATTACATCCATTGGTGAACCAGACTAGAAGACTTTAAAAGGCCTAGCTACAGGCACAATGCATCAAATTCTACTGGCTCTTGCAATCGCATTACAAGACCTGTGACAACAAATTATCCAGCGTAACACCCCAGAACATCAACTAACCAACAATCTTTTCTACATCTTTGCTTCATGTATATATAGCATTTTTTATCATACTGTAGCAGCCATGGACGTGGAAGGAGAAGTCAACAAGAAAGAACCGTTGCCCATGCAGCAATAAATCACTCAGTGTCCTTGGAACGCGCCCAGATGGCCTTGCCCATAAAATCTATTGAAAAGAAGTGTTCGCCCATGCCCTGGGTACAAAGATTTAATGCAAATGAGGCTACAGTGGCATGGGGAGGCGAGAAATCCATCGTCTACAAGAAATTGGGCTCTCAAGGAGCATTAATGGTGACCAGGAGGGTCGCTGAGCAGTCCCGTCGCATTTTGAACAATAGAAAATGCCCCTAGAAGGCAAAAAGGTCGAGCTCCGACATATCAACTTCCTTCATTATGTCATTCCTTAGAAAGGAGAACCAGACCTCCACCTCCGTGACACTTAGTCAATTTTATGAAATCGGCTGAGATCGAGCCTCGGGCCTTCCGCCTTACACTTTACACCTTCCCAAATAAGGAAGAAGAGAGAAAGTCCGAGCCCCGCAAGTTTGAAGACTTAGCTGCTTTTACAAAGGTTCGGCAAAGTTCGGGGTTCGAGCCTTTGCCCTTCCTTCTTCCAAAGAAAGGAAGAGGGAAGAAGAAAAGACCGAAGCTTGACTCCCTGAAACACTTAGAAATACTTTGAAGGAAAAGAAGCAGAACTCGGGTCCCAAACCTTCCACCTTGAGGTATTCTGGATGACATCACGGCCACCTGGCAACTTTCCATGATTCCGCAAGCCTGTTGTGGGCCCACCAAAAGGCTCCGCGGAATGGCAGAATGCCTTAGAAAGAGTAACACCCGTCGGAGTTCGGGCTTCAAGCCTTCCACCTTCTGTCTTCCAAAAGGAAGAACGCAAAAGAGAGAAACCCCAAAGTCTGGCACCCAAAACACTTAGCCAAATTTTCAAAGGGGAAGAGTTGGAGTTCAGACCTCGAGCCTTCCACCTGCCACCTTCCACCAGAAGAAGAGAAAATAATGAACTCCCAATCTCCGACACCCGAAGTGCTTAGAGAAATTTTTCAAAGTACAAGGCGGAGTTCAGAGCCAATTAGAATGGCACGACGAAGGGAAGAACTCTGAACTCCGAAACTCCAAAAATGCAAAAAACACAAGGAAAACTTAGGATTTTGGGGACTTAGTCAATTTGGGTGGTTTTCTCTTGCATTTCAAAGGGAAACATCCTTCCATTTAGGCTTTCTCAGATCAGATTTCTATGATGAAAGGGGGAATCCTTTGAACTATTTTGGCCGGAAGGCAAAATAGGATAACAGTACATACAAGATTTTCAGAAAATGGAACTAAAGTTCATGGTGAATAGGAAGAAGGTAGTGCTTCGAGCTATGGCAAATGGAGCACCGAGAGTTGTTAGTGCAAAGAAGATGGAGGCCTTGTTTAGACATGGAGAGGTTGCATGGGCAGCCCACTATTTTGTGTCTACTAAATCTTCTTCTTATGGATATAGGCATTATCATGTAGATATCCAATCTTTATTGGATAAGCATAGTGTGGTCTTTGGGGAGATTCCTCCTGGTAGGCCATCTAACCGAGGATTTGAGCATGTGATTGAGCTAGAGGAGGGCTCCAAGCCTGTTATTACTACTCCTTATTGGCATCCCAAGAGATTCAAGGAGGAGATAGAGAAGACAATCAAGGAGTTATTGGATATGGGACATTTCAAACCTAGCTCTAGTCCCTTTGCTTCTTCAGTTGTTCTGGTTAAAGACGGGACCATGAGGATGTGCATTGATTATCATGCACTGAATAAAAAGACCACCAAAAACAGGTACCCGATACCCAGGATCGATGAATTGTTGGATGAACTGATGAGACTAGAAATGTCTCATCTAAATTCATCTCTATTTTCTCTTAAAATTAGAAAAGTGGATTTAAATGTAGTTTTACAAACTGTTAGCTTATTTAAAATAGAATATAGATATATATTGGCTTGTTTCTTAGAAGTCTATTGCAATTTAATTGCTAACAATTTCTAATGTTTATTGGAAAAAATAGAATGCAATATGTTTTAAAATGATGCAGAATTAGTCTTGAAGTATTCCAGCCTCTTTCAGCCAACCTTGAAGTATTCTAAAATCACTTCCAGAGCCAATTTTGAAAGTATTCGAGCTTGATTTCAGCCAAAGGTGTTTCAACTCATTTGGCTTGAACCATGGACTTGATATTCTCTCAACCTTTTATTTTCTAAAAAAAAGTTGAAGATAAATTGTTTTGGGAAAATAATAAAAGAACAAAAATAAAGCCTTTTTCCCTTAAAAGGATGTGGATGTGTTGTCACTTTGTAATGAGGGAATAAATGATGTTCCTTTAGCATAGGATTAGTAGAGAGAATAAAGGAATTTGTTTCCTTTAGCATAGGAGTAGGAGAAATATGTGTAAAGAATAAAGGGAGTTGTTCCTTTATCATAGGAATGGAAAGACAAGTGTATTTATGCTTTCCACTAGTTTAGAGAGTTGGGTGAAGATCTTCAATGTATAAATAAACCTCTCAACTCTAAAGAAAGGAGTTGTTATTTTGACAAATTTTTGGAATAAGAAAGCTACAACAGTTTTAGAAGTAAAATTTGTAATATTTTGTTGAAGAAATAAGATATATGGAGCATTGAGCACAAAATTGGGTGAATGATCTTGGTCCAATTCCAAGGGAGGAGCAAGCTGGTCATCCTGAGGAAGGGGACAACATTTGGTACTTATTTGATTTTTTGTATTATTTTAGTTTTATGCATTTTAAATATATTAAATTAGATTTTAGAGCAAGAGCTACTTTATTTCTCTATTTTTAATTCATGGAAACATATTTTAAATTTATAGTTTTAATTTATGCAAGTGTGTTTAAATTTTGCATGTGTGATTTCATTAGATTAATTTAATTTTTCTTCTCTATTTTTGTTAGAAAGAACAGTTTGCCAAAAAAAAAATCTTTAAGTTCCTAATGCATATAGCCTTTGGACACCACCCCAAATTGATAAATTCAATGAAGAGGATTGCAACGATCCTCATCATGAACTACATGGTGTAGTATATTTTTCAAAGATCGGTCTTCGTTCTGGGTACTGTTGATGATGTTTTGTTGACAACAACATTAGAATAAAACACCAAGTGCTCTATCCTCTCTTGAACAAAGCATCTCGAATGCTAAACTACGTGAGCAAACAAGAACGCTCCAAGGTTCATTGTACGTGATTTGCAACAGATAGCCTTGGTGGTGTGATGTGATTTGCTGTGTCACAAAGGGACTTACGCAGAATTGTCACCTCACTCCATTCAAACAAGTTACTTCCTCCTTATGAAATGGAACTTTCAAATTGATTATAAGAAAATGAAAAAACAGAAAGGGTTGAGAGGATTCTAATCTAAGAACAATAATATAATGCACATGCTACGATAGACAAAATCCTCGTGTAACCTTACTCCGCTTCACCATGAGGACCAACAATTACATGAAGCAGGTGCAATCTCCAAAGGTAACTCAATAATTTTCATAGTGTAAACCTCCATCCGAACACCCACAACTGGTGCAGCTTGAACGAGCATTCACAATCGAACTTAAGCAAATGTAGTTCAAACTAACTTTGCACGATGACTTGCCAGCAACAAACCATCAAAAGTATGAACCAAAGAGGAGTTCATCAAATATCTTTAGCATATACATCACATCAATGAACTTTATCTACCTTACTATCTAAACTTCTTGAAAACACATCTCCGTCATATTCAAGAACTTGAAACTATGCTAACATTTCAAAGCCACAAGATCACCATGCAAAACAACAATGAGCTTGTATTACTTTTGAAGTGTGTGATTACAACAATCTCATGTCTCTCTTCATGACTTTGAAGAGCTTCCTCTCTACTCTACTCCTACTTGATCTCTACTTCTAATGATTCTCCTCTAATGTCCCTCTAATGATCTTCTTCTAATTCTTCTAATGTCCCCTCTATTGTCCCTTACAAATGAGAAGAATGAGCCTTTTATAGACTCCAGAAATTACATGAAGGGCCAGGATTGATTTAGAAATCAATCCTAGATTGAGACAACAAGGTAGTTTGTTATAAAATTTGCTATTTTTAGAACATGAAAGAGGCAATGAAGGCACATTTCCCAATGTGATAAGCATCTCTAGAGCATCTTTATGGTGGGCCCTCTTGAATGAATGACATGGCAGAATGCGATTGGCTTGATGATGTGTACGTGCCACCTCAGCATCTTCACACGAACTAGTCTGGTTCACCTCATGTTCACTTAGAATATTTTATTCTAGTTGTCTTTGATGTAACTCATGGATCACTTTGATGATCACGCTCATGTCTCATCTTGTGATGTTGTTCTTGCAGGATCATGCCTCTGGACAGTTGCATTGACTCATGGAGTGTTGAGGTGGAAGATGTCTTGTGCGTGACTTCTTGTAGTAAACTTGCATATGATGGATGTACATGAAGTAGACAGCTCTGGATGATGACCTCCTTCAAGATATGCATGGTGAAGTGACAACCTTCAACTGATCCTCGCCTCATACGGATGATGCTCTTGTCGATGAACTACACTTGTAACCTTGATCATCTTAGACTAGCTCCCCTCCGCATTACGTTGATGTCTTCCTCATCTAGACATACGAATTCTTCAAAGCAAGATGAACTTGATGTAAGAGCTCTCCTCCATGTGGTGATGATGACAAACTTGAGCAACTTTCCTCCGCCTTCCAAACTTCTCATGTATGAGCTTTCGCCATTCACCTCCTTTGACCCTCCATCACCTACAAAGAGAAACATATCAAATTAAGAGTTGATATAAATGATTTTCAATAACAAATTACATTCATCTTATGCATGTGGGATCAAAAAATGGCATTTCAAAACATACCCTTTCGCATGAAATCCATGCCTAAGTGCCTAGGCGGGTTTAGAGGTGATAGGCGGAGAGTGTGTTGTGGACAAGACCTTGTTCGGATGAAGGGCTCAAGGCTGCCTAGCATGGGCGGGTTTGAGGGAGGTGTGAGGATTTTTCATGACTCAGACAATTTTGGCTTGGTTTTGATAATTTAAGAGCTCTATCGCTTGCTTCCTTGATAATTTAACCTAAGGGCGGACTTGAATAGAGTGCATGGAATGAATGATGTAGAGAACATGCACGATGGTGGAAGTCACTTGACAAGGCGGGTTTGGAGGTAATAGGTGGAGGATGTCATGTGAATGACATGATGTTATCCGAGTGAATGGTCCAAGGCCGCCTAGCATGGGTGGGATTGGAGGGCTAGTAAGGATTTTGATAACTTAGTATTTCTAACTTGATTTTGACAACATAAAAACCCCTTCACTTGTGTTATTGATGGTTTAACCTCCTTGAATGACATGTAAAATTCTTGGGAGCATGGGCGGATGTAGGGTGAGTGTATGGAGTGAATGATGTAGAGAAGATGCATGATGGTGGGAGTCTCTTGACAAGGCAGTCCTGAGAGTGTGTATGGATTACTTCACTTTGTGCATTCATCTCCTTATGAAGACCTTTCTCTCCAACTTCCTTAAGACTTGGCTAATTTTGAGGTGTTTTTTGAAGTTGAAAGACACATCATGGATGTTAAGTGATGATCTTGTCCACATGTCATAGTGAAATCCGCCTAGAAAAGGTGGATTTGAAGAGCTAGTAAGGATTTTGCCATGTGTACATCCTCTATCTTAACCTTGACACTCTTCCTCCTTCATGATTTAGCGATTTTTGAAACTTCGCTCTCCTTGAATGAATCTGCATGGATGTGAAGCATCATGGTGAATTGGAGGAATCAGGATGGAGTAGTTGCAATGCTTAGACATCAAACTCCAAACTCGCCTCTCTAGACCGCCCAGGTAGGGCGGGTTTGAGAGTAGGCCTTGGACTTTTGACACTTAGAAACTTTTCACTTGATTATCTCATCCTCCTGGCGTCATCTTGATCATTCTCATCAAACAAACTTGCAACTTATGTTGTTCTTCACCCTGGGCGGTTCTGGAAGCAGTGTGTGGAGAGTTTCATGTGGGACATGACATAGTCCATGAGCACCTCTTGAGGCCGCCCAAGCTAGGCGAGTTTGAGAGTGACCCATGGAATTTGACTTAAAATGCATTTAACTCCTTCAAACTTACAAACTTTCATTGGAATTTCATCATCTTCTTATGCTTTATGCTAGAAAACCATATAAACTTAGCCACTTTTCTCCTTGGGCGGGTTTGGGACTATTGTCTGGAGAGTGTCACCTGGTGGAGACATCATCCATAAACACCCTGTGAAGCCGCCCAAGCTGGGCGGGTTGGGATACCACCCTTGGATTTTATCTTGAACTCACTCAAAATCTCTTCTAAACTTTGAAAATTCTCTCCCTAAGGCGGATTTGGAGGCAGTGTATGGAGAAAGTGCGTGATCACAACCTTCAATCCAAGACCCCATTCCAAGGCTGCCCAGGTAGGGCACGTTTAGAAGGTGTGCTTGGAATGCAAGTCTTGTCGCCATATCGGAAATGTCCTCAATGGAAGTATATTGAAAATATGTTTAAGTATTTCTTATACTTTAAATATTTATCAATATACTTCCAGGATGTTTGAGATGGGTCTCGGATCCATAGGATTTAACATGCAAATTCTAGATTTTGAAGGATCCACCAGATTTCAGACTTAGCCAATTTTCAGGATTCAGGACATCAAGCTTAGCGATCTTTCATCATTCTTTCCAATTAATTCATCCTTGTTGGGAGGAGTTTAAGTAATGCTTGGTTTGGAGATGATGCATGGAATGTTGTTTGTAATCTAGTTAACTTCCCTCCAACTTGCAAACCTTGCTTGAAATTCATCATTTCTTAGTGCCTTGTACTTGAAAACCTTCTAAACTTAACCATTTTATCCTTGGGCGGATTTGAGGATTCTGTCTAGATAAATGCATGTGCAGGAGGCTAAGTCCATGACCTCATGCCAAGGCCGCCCAGTCTAGGCGGGTTTGGAGGTGAGGCATGGAATTTTCATCAAAATCTTAGTTTTAGACTCCATCATCACTTCCCAACTCCCGTCAATCGGCAAAAACTCGTGAAAATATCCTAACTTTCCCTGGGCGGGTTTGAGGGTGTTGTCTGGACAAGCTCTCCTGATGGTGAAGACACTGTCCAAGAGGACCTTGTGAGGCCGCCCAGTCTAGGTGGGTTTGGACATGGAGTGAGGAATTTCTTGCCTCAGTCAAATTTTGGATTTTCCTGAATGGAAGTATATTGAAAATATGTTTAAGTATAATTCCTGAATTTCTTAGCTTGTAGGATTTTGATAGTGTTGTGTATCCAAGTCTCGACAGTTTCTTGCCAAGAGGTCTATATGCCTTCATCCTGATGCATGTCACTGAGACCCTGAAAATGACTAAGTCTGATATCCTGAAAATCCTGAAAAAAATGACTGAGTCTGAAATCTGGTGGATCCTCATAAATCTAGAATCTGCATGCTAAATCCAGGACCATAGGATTTAGCATGCAGATTCTAGATTTCTGAGGATCCACCAGATTTCAGACTCAGTCATTTTTTTCAGGATTTTCAGGATATCAGACTTAGTCATTTTCAGGGTCTCAGTGACATGCATCAGGATGAAGGCATATAGACCTCTTGGCAAGAAACTATCGAGACTTGGATACACAACACTATCAAAATCCTACAAGCTAAGAGGAAAACTAAACCTAAAGAAAAACAAGGACAGAAAGCAAAAAAAAAGAGGGGTTCCCCATTTTCAATGGGGCGATGTGTGATTACATCACAACATGTACCATCAGATTAGGGTCCATGACAACATACACAAGACAACTTTCAGGTGCCACTACAGACATTGAGTTTCTGGTCATTCCCTTCGGTTTGACCAATGCACCTGAGACTTTCCAATCTTGTACGAATCACATTTTCAATAAACAATTACAAAAGTTTTTGGTTGTATTCTTTGATGACATATTGATATACAACAAGACTTGGGAAGATCACCTCAGGCACATTGATGAGGTGTTGGGTATTACAGAGGTGCAATCCTTGTTTGCGAAGGCTTCCAAGTGTGGATTTGGCATGACGGAGATTTTATACTTGGGGCATGTGATCAGCGCTGATGAGGTGAAGCTCCATCAAGTAAAGATTCAGGCCATCCTGGATTGGCCACCGCCGAAAACAATTAAAAACTTGAGAGGATTCTTTGGTTTATGCAGTTATTATAGGAGATTTGTCAAGGAATTTCTCAGTTGGTTGCACCTCTTAAATATCTCACTAAGAAGGGAGCATTCAAATGGTCAGATGACACTCAACATACATTTGATAGACTCAAAGACGTAATGAGCACTTGTCCTGTTTTAGCATTACCTAATTTCTCTCAGCCGTTTGTATTGGAGTGTGATGCCTCAGGTGAAGGAATACGAGTTGTACTTATGCAGAATAGGCATCCAATAGCTTATGAGAGCAGGAAGCTTAGAGATGTGGAGAGATTGTATTCCACCTATGACAAAGAAATGCTTGCCATCATGCATGCGTTGGCAAAGTTTAGACAGTATCTGGTAGGTGGAAAATTTGTTCTCAGAACAAACCATAACAGCTTGAAATACTTCTTAGAGCAGAAGGATTTGAATGAGCGGCAACAAAAGTGGGTAAGCAAAATCCAGGCATATGATTTTGATATTGAATATGTAAAGGGAAAAAGGAATGTGGTAGCAAATGCATTATCCAAGAAACCCACTATGTTGGGATTCCTATGTTCAAGCCTAGCATTTGCACCATCTTGTCAAATTCCTCAAAATTTTCCTAAGGGGTCCCTGTTCCTTTACCATGATGCATGTTGTTGAACCCCTGATTTTGGCTAAGTTTGAAACCCTGAAACCCTAAAAATTTTGCTAAATTTGAAATCTGATGGATCCTCCAAATTCTAGATTCTACAATTTAACTCCTATGGATCCGAAACCACTCTCAAACATCTTGATAGTATATACATAAAATATAACTTAAAGTATACTTTAAGTTATATTTTATGTATATACTGTCCTGAAACTTCTTTCTTTTTCGGGCCCTTTTGTTCCTGCGGGACTTCGGGAACCATAGGAACTTTTGGACTAGGTTCCTATGGGACTACAAGACCTGCAGAGACTTTTAGACTTTTTCCAAAAGTTCCAAAATCCCTCCGCGACCCCGCAACCCGCCAGAAAGTTCAAAATCTTTTCGGACCCCCTAAATTTTCAAGTCAAATTTGAAGGTACAAACAGTCAAATTTTCAAATAATTTTTTGAGGAAAGGGCTAAGTATTTTATGTCGTTTTGGGTCAAACTTTCATTTTTTATTTTCGCCACCTTTTGGTTTTGGTGGGCCTTCGAGACCCACCGAAACATTGGAACTTTTTCCAAAAGTTCCAAGTTCCCCCATCGTCCCGACACTCACCAAAGGCCCAAAAACGTGGGAAAATGCGCCACTAACTCTCCAGATCGTCATTAATGCAAAGTGGGTGGTTGAAAATGAAGTTTTTATGGCAGTTGGTGGAGTTGTAAAGGTTTTCCCTCCCATTTTTCCATCAAATCCGAGTTGCAAAGGATATAAATAGAAGATTAAAACTCATTTGAAAAGAGGTTGGTTTTTTGTGTGTGGTCTCCAGAAGACAGCTATAGGTGCAAAAAGTTGTAGGGTAGCCATTGAAACGCCAGTTTAGCTAATTGATGAGTGCAGACCCATGAAGTCAAAAGAGTTGATATTGTATATGGGTTTTGTTGCAGAATGTCTCCAGGTCATTAGATATGTATCCAGGAAGATTTCTCAATCGCAGTTGGCTATTCTCATTTGCCTTGTTTGATGGCACGAATGTAATACTAGGTCAGATGAATGTGACAGCATTCTGAAAATATTGCAAGCTTTGTAATAAGCTTCCAAGTTTCATTGTTTTTTATTTGGTTCAGCGCTTCTTCCATGGCCTCTATCCAATGAATGGATGAGCAAGTTAAGTTAGAATACATTGCTACAAAAGAACAGATCGCATATATTTTCACAAAGCCACTTCCGAAAGAGACTTGAGTATCTAACGGAGAAATTGGGAGTAAAATCCCTCTCATCCAGTCATTGAGAGGAAGCATAAGTTCAGGGGGAGCTAACCAAAGCATTATCTTTAGCTTTGTGGAAGACAGTTCAAAGATAGATGAAGATTCCTTTGCCATTGATGTCAAAGGGGGAGAATTAGAGACAAGGGGAGCAATGAGATAGGGGGGGCAGTATAGAGAGTTGCCTTTTTAAAATAACTTTTTAATAATAAAATATAAGTTGCCTTTGTAAAATATAACATAAAGTTACTTTTTGGCTAACTTAAGTTAAATTATTAAATTATTTCCTTAGCTCAAAAAGGGGACATGATAGCATGAACAAACAACCACATTGAAAAGCTTTGCCAAAGGGGAGGCCAAGGAATCCACACCATATTTGATACATTCAGCTTGCAGGCCTTCACAATCAACAACTCTATTGGTACATAACTTCAAAATGGCCCTCCTAACATTACCTATGGAGAAAACAATAAAAGTTAGTGGTGAAGTGGGGACCATGGCAGTAGGTTGGTCAGGCACATTGTAAAGAGAACAAGCATAGGAAACCCATGCATTGGGGCTAATGTTAGAAGCCATATTGGTAGGTTTTTTTGGGAGAAGAGTGCGCCAAACGTCTTTGGGGGAATGTTGAAGATCAGCAAGGAGGCAAAGCACCGAGAAGCAAGCTTCTTGTGACGGAGAAGAAAATGATAATCCCTATGGATGGAGGGCATGGAGGGAGGGTCACATGTGAAGGAAACCCAAAGCCTTTGATGGAGAGATTTGCATTCATCATCAAATCACTAGCTCATAGGGCAGGATCCATGGAGGCAAGGAGGTCAAGGATAATGTAAAGTGTGGGGACAAGATTCAAGGGCAAATCCCAAAGGCCTTGGTGAAGGAATTCAAATAAGAAATTGATGATGGGAAGAGGTAGGGAGTAGACTCGGTTAAAAGAAGGAAGAGATGGGCAAAATAATCAAATGTATACTCACCAACAAAGTGGATAGTGGTGTGTCGAGGGATAGGGGATGTGATGGAAGAGGGCGGGTGTAAGGAGTGAGAATTAGCAAGAAGGGTGAAGGTCATCACGACGTGATCAGAAAGTGGAAGCTGAGGAGAAATAAGAAAATCACAGATGTGGGGGATGAGGGACTTGCAAGTAAGAACATAGTCCATGACACTTGCACCACCACCATGAGGAAGGCAAGAGAATCTATCAAAATCAAGGAAGCAAGGGAGCCTATTGAGAATGTGGAGGCTTTGAGACTCCCCTAATTGGAGATGTCTCCTATAGGCCGTGACAACAATATTACCATCAACAAAAACTCTCTAAAAACCAAAATCCTTTAGATCCATCTCATGAAGACATAGCTCATCCTCTGTAAGATCATGAATGGATGTCTAGTGGGTCCTAGTACAGGCATTTAAGTCGCCCAAAAGAATAATATCGCTAGCTATGGAGAATTTGGATATCTCTAGATAGATGTCCAAGTAGGGGTCCCCATCAATGTGAATGATAACAAGAGATGAGGTGGGGGGAAGTAACATACAACAATGAAGACATCTTGAGTAGGAAGAGGTCCCCAATGAACTTGGAGCCACATATATATGGAGTGGGCATCAAAAGCAACCAATGAAACTTTGTACCTGAGGTCATTCCAAATGAGGTAGGCCACTCCTCCAAAACTATGTACACAACCAGACCTATGAGTCTCACAACGAAAGGCAAAGATCCAAAAGCTTTTAGTGATAAGAAGAGCTCATTCAAGGCTCTCATGGGTCTTAGTAAGGAAGAAGAGATCTTGGGAAGCAGTAATATCCTAAAAAGTCCCTAGGGAAGAAAATATAGCACCATTGCAATTCCAACAAGTAATGGAGATGCCATTGCCACCCACGAAAACCTGAGGAGCCCATCATGTTGACAGTCTAGGGTGTGAACACCCAAGAGAGGGACAATCACGAATAACAACCCTACAGTCCCCGATAATAGCCCACTTGTTTTCTTTCCTGTCAAAAACAACCTAAATATGAGCTTGTTGAAGCTCTTCCACTTGGGATTGTGTGAGATTGCATCAACATAGATTTTTTGTAGAAGGGAAAAGAGTTTCTTTTTTGCTAAAAGAGCTTGCAAATGCTCTCCTGCAGTCCTGAATTGAACGGCAAGCATGTTGTCCAATAGTGTCCAAGCACTGTTGAGAGAGATATCATTCATGTCCAAAGATTCACAAAAGAACATGTGTCCTACCTATAAGGGATCAACTAGTTTAGAAAGGCCATAGACACAAAGGTTTAGTTCCTCAGTTTGACGTGCCTTTTCTTCTACAAACTTAGCTTGGCGAGCCATTTCCACAATTGGAGATGCTTTCTTCCCCTTAACCACTTGCACCCACAAATTTTGTTTGTCAACTTGTTTTTGAATAATTGTAGTTTCTTGTAGAAGGTGTTGGTGCTGATTGATTATCTCTAATTGCTGTTTTTGAATTTTGAGAGCACTTCATTAAGTTGTTGGAGGCATGGAGAAATAGTTGGAGTGACTAGGGTTTGTTTGAGTTTAGTAACCCTTGTTATCAAATCTGTAATAACTTTATCTTTCTCCTACAACTATGCTTGGAACAACGACACAAGATCCTAGATTTCCGACCCTAAAGCCTCAATTCCTAATACCCAACTAGAAATGGAGACATATTTCAATTTGGGAGTCAACACCTTGTCATGGTATTCTTGCGTAAACGGGAGCTACATCCTACTCAATTGTAGCTTTGAAGCTGGAACAAACCCAAGATGAGATTCAACACCTGGAAACAGTGCCCAAACAACGCAGATTTTCGACACTCAAGATCTCATCTAACTAAAAATCATTGAAATTTCCTAAGCCATGACTAGTAAACGCAAACTTTAGATTGTCACAACTAGTTATTTGGTGGAAAAGACCAAGCTACGGATTTCCCCTATACACCCCCACGTGACCTAGGAAAATTTGTGAGTCCTTCTGTAACATCCACAATTCTTCAAAAATTAATGGCCAAAAAAACACAACCCTTCTGACTATCATATGTGCCCTAGCAGTTGCAGAAAGTTTGGAGAACTTGGCAACCTGCAAACAGCCTCAAGAACTGTGAATTTTGCTAGAAGTTTCCCCTCTATTTTTATGGAAACAACAAATGCAGCACAAAGAAACCCTCACGCGATAGACAAATCCTGATGCAACCTACATCATAGAGAAATCCTCACATGACATAGAACGCAAGTGAAATTCCTCACATGAAAATCCACATGCAAAAATCCTCATGCAAAAATCCACACGTGAAAAGTTAGACATGCAAAGATTCAAACACGTGAAGATTAGTTTGAGAGTGACAGATGGAGGAGAGAACAATCAAAAGGACTTGCTTCCTGCATAACTATCGGCATTTGATTGAATTTTTGTTGGCTGTAAAATGATCCTCATTACATGCTCTGCTATGAGTTGTAACCCATGTGCCAAAACCATTGGCATATTAAACTAAGGAAAAATGAAAATGCTAGGAACATCACCAAATGTATCTTTAATCACCCTTGTGTGCTCAAATTGATGAGAGAGCACACCAACAAGAATAACCATGTGCAAGCCAAAACCACAAGATTTGGAACTAACTTCATCACCATGTAGAGTATTGATAGTTTGATAACACCTATGAAGCACATGTTTGTGACAAAAACATGGATATATTTTGCTTAGTCGAAAAAGGCAAATCGAGAGAGGGTCGCAAAGACAAGTTTTGATGATGTCTTTGCAAAGACTGCTAACAAGATCATCAAGGTCATTTCAAGTTTCTATTTAAATTTTAAATTGCATCCTTTAAGTTCACATTTTCTAAATCGTAATTACTAGATATTGTTCAATTTTAATGTTTTATTTTTAATTGCAACTTTAATTTGTTTGTAGGTGTCAAAGCCTTAGACAAAGTTTTATGCTTGGTGGATGGGGAACAAAACCCAAGAGGCTACATATATGAGACCATGGACAAGGCCAAGGAGGCCATCCAAAAGTATTATAGAGGATATCTAAGAAAGTTCCAACCCATTTGGGACATTATTAATAGGAGGTGGAACAATCAACTTCACCAACCTACTCATGTAGGGGCATACTACCTGAGTTTCAGTTTTTTCTTCTCATGGGACTTTAAAAATGTTGATGGAGAGGTTATGGGGGGCTCTCAACATGTAGTCGAACCTAATTATGAAAGAGTAGCAGAGATACAAGCATGTTAAGGGGAGATTCTTCACTTCACTACTAGCTACCCAAGGGAGAACCACCCAACCAAGTAACAAAAAAATCTCAACCTTCACTCCACTTCACTTCAAATTTTGTGTTCAGACTTCAGTTAATCAAATCTTTAGAGCTAACCCTTCAAATTTTGTCTAAACCTTGTAGCACTTTTGAATGTGAGCACAATTGGAGTTTATTTGATTCTATTCACATGAAGAAACATAATAGGTTGACACGAAATGCCTCAATGACCTCATATTCATGCAATACAACGTTCACCTTCTCTCAAAAAAATGGAGGGCTCAGTTAGTCATGAGCTGATTGACTCGAATGACATTGATCCATATATAGACAAGACTACCCCAATGAGAACCCCATGCTTACAAAAAAGGACATTGACAAATTTGAGAGACAAGTAGAGGAATATGCAGCGAAAACCAAAGTACGAGGCATTGGACAGGAGGAGATCATAGATGAGGATGAGGGTAGTCCTAAGGAAAAGTCGTTACCTTCTAGTTCAAGGGCCGAGCTGGCAAACAACTGACATGAAGGAGCAGGACCCGAACCATCAATAGCATTCATAGAGGGAACAGAAAAATGTAATATGTTGAAACTTGAATGAAATTGTTTTTTATGATGATAATCATTAGGTGATTCATCTCATCAGCTGTTGTATTCACTTGTTGATGTGACAAAGTACTCCTTTTTCTTCAAATCTAAAAGAAAACACCTCCCCGACATTCTACAAACTCGTTTCATATGTTTTGTAACAGTATTTTGCATGATATTTATGTTTTTTTTAATAAATTTAAGTGCTTTTTTCATTTTGCCGAGTCACCAAGTCAAAGTCAAAATTGGGTTTGCCGAACTTTACTGAGTCATGAATTTTGAAATCTTGATCAAGAGAAATAGTTTTTAACAATACTAATAAAATTTCTTCAAATAGTGACCACATTTTGCGGACATTCAATTTAGAATAAAATTTATTTTAATGAGCCTTCAAACTGTACAAATCTTACTTGTTGCATTACATGTTTTTCTACTTAATGCAACAATTTAAGATTAAATTATCAGGAGGAGTTATTATTGAATAGAAATCAAGTAATCCTTAAATTGATTAAACAAAACAAACATTTTCAAATAAGATGCGTGTGAATTTCAATTGATAAATCATACAATGTAAAAGAAAAAATTTAATGAGTAACGTTCTAAAGTAGTTTAAGGAAATGTACAATACCATTTGGATGTCTCAATCGGCTGCGAAAGACACACAGAAAAAGAAAAGAAACGTGAGATCAAAATATTGCCACTTTCCAAAAGAAGAAAAACTCTTAGCATTAACTTTTATTTCATTATATACCTCAAAACAGATATTTCATTGCAAAAATCTTCAACGTTCTCCACTGTCAAATCCTGCTCAAGCAAGATCTTAATCGCAACTTCTGTTCCTCTCCACAGACCACGGAAAACTTCTCCAAAGGAACCTTTACAGAAAAATTTAAATAAAATCAAAGTATGAACATGATAGTAAGGTCTTCAAGTCAACAACTTAAGTTCCAAAAAACTATATAATGCCAAACAAACAATTAGCTGCTAAACCAATGATCACCTCAAAATGAATGATATTTGAAAACCGTATACTGTAGCAGAATGCAGAGCATGACTATGCACATCATTCATTCCTCAACTATACATTATCTGTGCATATCCCGCCATAAACACAGAATACCATATATGTGACACCAACAAAATAAGAATGAAAAATACCAAAATGCCTTAGAGGCTATATGGATATTATGGAAAGCTGTCCAAGTTGACCCTTATCCAGGGGATTTTGGTGTCAACCAAATCACTACCCCCTTAATCACTCCAAAGATATAAGAGCAGCATACCCGTAGAGAAATATAGGATAGACAGTCAAAAATCTTCTTTGCAATATCCAAGACAGGATTCCTCAGGAAAGGTAACTTGCTTCGAGTGCTTCCCCGCTAAGTTGTTGACCTCCAAATGCAATTGACTTACCCTTAGAATACAAAAAAATAGCTGTTTCTAATCCTTACCTGTTTCAAAACTGATATCTAGTATGTTAAGGATGTCAAATAAGGATGATAATATTTGGGAAAGGTTGTTATGCCTTGTATATCAGTTACGCAATCCATTCGATCAACCATGAGGAGCCATTGGTCAATCAACCTTGTCATTTATCTAATTGCATAGAATGTGGTTCTGACATGACCTTCAATGTGACTTATTGTAATGTCCCTATATTTATAATTGAATCAATTATCCAAAATATGTCTATTAATCATAAATTGAGTATATTTATTATTGAATGTATATCATAAATTAAATATGATATTATAAATCAAATATATATATATTTTTGTTTGTTTGTATATACCCTGGTTGGGGACCAGGGACCCTTTCAAAAACTGGGCATTGCCCATATGTCTGTTATGTCTTTCAAACAGCATCTACGAAAATATTTACAGGCAAAATGGGAGGCAAATTACATGGCCAACCCGAGATATCAAAACATAAAAAACTACCTATTAAACTAACTTAGACACAGACCCTGTAAACTTTAGCTTTACTTCTGACCTGTGAGGTCCACAGCATCTATCTCTTGGTCATAGCTACACTTGAAATCCGCCTTCTCCTCTTCCGCGATCTCCACACCGACCATATCTGCAATCCTCCCTACCACCTTTCTCAGATGAATCTATCCCAATAGGAGTTCATGCAAGTGATCTATAGCCTCTTTGTGGTTGATTTCTATCTCCCTAGTCACCTCTGTCAAATCTTCGTGGGTTAAAATTGATGCCGCAGCTACAGAGGACATCATCGCCATGGTAAGAGATCTCGCAGCTCCGAATACATTCCATCTGGTGCAGGTGGTGCCAGGGTCGAGTATGAATTTGGCTACTGCTTCTCTCATCTTGCTCCCTTCCTTCCCCTCCACCTCTTTTGCCAAGGAAGTGATCCTCTCTACCCAATTTTGCAACATGGGATTTTTTATCCCTGCATCCAGAGCCATCACCGTGTCTGCCAGAACCTCCTCCCCTGAGAACTTCGCATTCCTCTTGACAGAAGCCCTCTTTCCCTTCATAATTCCTCCTACACAAAGGTTCACCATCTTTTTAGGAATCTGCCTTCTCTGCCAAGGAGGAGAAGCATGCATTTTTGCTTTGCCCTTTCCCCTCGACCCCCCGCTCTCAGATACCCTGCCTGTCATGATTCTTCTTCCTTACTCCACAGAGCAGAGAACCCGTTTGATGAGAGTTTTCTGCCAAATGTCTCGAAGATTCTAGAAAAAAACTGTCTGTCGAAGTGTCTAGAGGAAAGACATACTTTGTTTTTCATACCATTCACTACAATGATGGGAGCCGATCAATTCATCTGCCCTGAACAACATACCTTCCTTCTTACTCCGCGTGAGCCTTAATTAGAAGGCAATCTCCCTACAAATCTTCCTCATCTCCACACGAGCCATGCCTATAGGAAACGTTGGCAGTCTTGTCAGCCAGCTCAATGATTTGCCCAGCTCCTCACCTTGCCATGTGGCTCCTCCTAGCTACCCCTTATTCTACCGTGCTCGCCCATTATCAGGCGGGTGTTCCTTTATGTCAAACTAAATTAGACTTAGATTATCAACGTGGTAGGACTTCCTAAGTTGACAATTGCCAAAACCGATATCCTCCTCTAACTCTATGCCCTGATTGGCAACCTAGCCTGCTACCAGATTGCCCTTCCTTCTTATATGTGACTTCTTATGCTCAGCCAAGTCTTTTATCATCTTCCTGATCTCTTCCAATACTTGCTCTAATCTCCAATTTTTGGATCTCCTTTGATCTAGGAGTTCAATGATTATCTTCAAATCTCCTTCTATCCACAATTTGTTCCATCCCTTGACTAGTGCTAATCTGAACCCTTCTCTAAAAGCGATTGCTTCAGCTATGTTGTTAGTGTCCTCCCCCAAGAACAGGTGGTAATATCCCATTGGTTGACCATGTTCATCTCTGAAAATCCCTCCACCTCCTACCTTACCCGAGTTACCCCAAGCAGCACCATCAAAATTCAACTTAATCCATCCATTATCTGGAGGGGTCCATCTGATCCCCTACTCTTCTTGCTCATTCTGCCTCCAGTCACCTTTGGAGCCCAGCCATCTGTATCTCGGCTACTCATTTGCCCAATCTGTCTCCTCATCTTTAACATGCCAATCTTTTCCTTTCCATCTATCTCCAAGCTCCCCTATCAGACTTTCTATCTGATCCCACACTAAGTCCAAACCCATCACCCTGCCCCCAAAAATTCTTCTGTTCCGCTCAAGCCACAGGTTCCAAATAAGAAGAGCTGGGAAAACATCCCATATCATTCTGAGACCTTTGCTTCTTATCTTCAACTACCAACCTTCTAACATCATATTCACATTTTTTGGCGTTACCCAGCTGATCTTCCACCACCGAAGAAACCTTCCCCATAGTTCCCGAGCAAAATTGCCCAGAGAAAAAGGTGGTTTCCATCCTCACCGATTTCTTTGCAGAGGTGACACCATGAGGGTCTATTTTCCCTAGCTTCATTAGTCTGTCCCAAGTTAGAGCCTTGTTCTTCCAAGCAATCCAGAGAAAGGCTCTGGCTTTTGACAACCCTTGTTTGCACCAAATTTGGTTTACTAATCGCATGGTTCACTTTAGTACCTTTGCAGAAATATTTGTTGTACACCTCCTTAACTGTTGCATTTCCATCCCCATTGAAACACCACCTCCTTTTACCCTCTTCTTCCCGGAAAGGAATTTTGCTGATGAGGGACAGCACCTCATTCCACATCTGTAATAACCTGCACCTGTTGTTCTTTTGATTTATCTTTTTTTTAATGATATATTTTTTTAGTGTTTTCTGTGATCTTCCAAAACTAGATAGATGCAGAAGGGGGTTTTTGTTTTCTTGAAGTGTGTATGTCAGAATACAAGGAATATAGCATACAACTGAAAACCCATAAAAACTATAACAGATATGAACTAAATAATGAAGACCCAGTTCATAGAATGGCATAAAATGAATAACCATCACATACCCATTTCAAAATAAGCACCTTCACATTTTTGTTGTTGACGGACCAGCAACATGGTAATGGAGTTTTGCATCAAATAAATCAGCAAATGCCAATAAACAATCTACAATCATTAGCATAGGCCCATAGGCCAAAAATCGATCCAAGAGCAAGGAAGAACAGCTCCCACAAACTCCACTAATGGCTGCCCCAAAATGTATGGCCAGCAAGAGAAGTACGGCTAGCAAGGTACGGCCAGCAAGAAGGAAAGTACGGTCAGCAAGAAGAAGAGATATGACAGTCCTATTCTCCCTCAAAACAACAGAGAAAATCAGTCCTTTCTTATCCTCTCAGCTACACCAAAAATCTATGAAGATATATCATAGAATCCTCTCGAAAACTCCGTCAAGGTATATCCAATTGAAGCACAATTACAACCACTAAGTATGGCTGCTCCAAAATCCCTTTGGGTGATCTTTCACATCTGCGGAAGATTGATACCAATGGTGGTTTCCGTCACCAAAAGCCCTGACTGGAAGAAATCCCCCAAATCCTCATTTGCAAAGCAAATAGAAGCATAAAATGTAATATCAAGAATGAATAACTTTTCCCACTCTTTGCCTTTTTATAACTCCACAAGTGGGTCGACGCATATGAGAGGGAAATGTTATTTTTAAATTTGCTTTTTATTCCTCAAAGGGGCACCCAAATCCCTTAGTGACTTATTTTTGCATTTTTCCTTATTTCTCCAAAGTCACTGACATTAATTAATTAAAGTCCAAATATAATAATAAAGTATAACTTACGGACTTTAATATGAAAGCCCAAACGGTCACAAAATCCCATGAGTTATAAACCATTGGAAAGATCTCGATGAAACGCTCCATCTCCAATAAAGAGTTTCCCAAAATAGCGAACTTCGCGACTTACTAAAAATAGTAAGTCCCAGCCAGAATGTCAGAAACCGACCAAATGAACTCCCAGAGTTCCCTAACCACTTTGGTTAGTCTACGGGAACCAAGTATAGACTAACTCACTAGAAAAAGGGGACATTACAACATCCTCATATTATCCCCTTGTAGCCCTGTCGGGGTCTTCCAAACCCATCTTCCATCCACTATTACCTTGTAATCCCTGATCTATTGCCCCATTTGAGGCTCTACTACTGCTGCCAACCTAGCGAAATCAGGATGAGAGAGCAGTGGCTTGCCCTCAACCCACAGGTCCTTCCAAAATCTGACCTTGGACCCTAGTCCAACTTGCCAAACCAAATCGGGCATGGGTATTCTTGAACTATATCTGATAAAGTTCCAGATATTTGATCCTGTGGGGAGGACTAGACCTTCCCCAAATAGGTTTTCTACCTAGTTTTGGAGATATTTGGCTTGCAGGACTCTGCTCCATAACCTGTCCCTCTCCTCATAAACTCTCCAGCCCAACTTCGCTCCCAAGGCTCTATTCATATCCTTGATGCTTGAAAAACCCAACCCCCCCATCTTCTTAGGTCTGCAGACCTCTTCCCATTTCACCAAATTATATTTACATTTGTCTTCTGTGCCTCTCCACAGGAAGATTCTCTACGATTTCTCCAAAGACCTAGCTATCTTACTCGGAATTTTTAACACTGACATGGTATAGATGGGCACTGCCGCTAAGGAGGCCTTGATTAGGGTATAAATCAAATATATATTATATATTATAAATCAAATATATTTTATATATTTAAAATATCATAAAATAAATATCATAATCCTAAAGCAATACTATAAATTAATATTATATAAATATAAATATTAATAATAAAATATTATTATAATTATAAATATATATATATATATAAATATTAAATATTATTATTATATATATTATAATTATCAATATAAATACCAAGTATAAATTACAAATTACTAAAGAAGACTTCAAGTCTCATAGGACAGCGACTATGTTTAGCACATCAAACGAAGTCCAAAATAATAAGAGGGGCAACAATTCATTATAAGGTTGCAACGATTCCCATCAGACAAGTAAATTAACAGCATAGTGAAGGCAGCGACTAATGACATGTTATTTATAATTATAAAAAGGTCTTAAAGCAGCGTCAAATCCAATGATTTCATAAAGATCAAACAACGATCAAACAAACAACGATTATCATGTGATTATGATATTGTAAGGGAAGCGATCACTATGAGAAGTTATGGCTCTTGGAAGGGTGATGACCGCTGGACAAGAGAGTAACTCTTCAAGGATATTAAGGAAGATCGGGAATTTCAATCAAGGCATCCATCTCATAATCACATCCAGCAGAGATTAATATATATATTCTTATGCATATATATCAGCAACAAATCACTCAGACATCGGTAAGAAGAAGAAACATTGAAGATAAGTAAGACAGCAGAAAATTAGTTCAGACCAGCGATCTTCATCAAGTCATCCAATCTGATACAAATTACTGAGCATTACAACAGACATCAAATCAAATTAGACTAGCATCATATAAAGGTAAGAACATATATTTCAATATTAGAAGCAAATCTGAAGATAAAGGTACAGCAGAGATAAGGGTTATTAAAATTAATATAATTGTTGAGTAAATATTAAAATAATAAGAATTATAAGATACTAAATATATATATACACATACCTATGTATGCATAATTAAGATAGATTGGTATATATGTCAATTACATTATTATGCAAATTGAGGATATGTTCATCTCATTACTTCTATGGCCTGCAACCAACAAGGGAGGTGGTCTTGTTAGGGAGAGGCAGAGTAATTCCATCCCGATGGATTGGAGAGGGTTTAGTGAGCCCTAGACATGGTTGCTAGGGAGAGGCGGAGCAATTCCATCCCAATCAAGATTGGAGAGGGTTTAGCGCACCCTAGACATGGTTGCTAGGGAGAGGCGGAGTAATTCCATCCCAATCACATTGGAAAGGGTTAGCGCGCCCTAGACATGTAATTCCCCACCCATGGTTGAGGATTAGAAGGGAAATAATATTGAGATATGAACATAGTTAGTTACTAAAATTTCCTCTATTACTTTGTCCTTAAAGGAATGTTAGGTATTGTAGGGAGAGGTGGGATAATTCCATCCCACGGGGAGACCCAATAGCTGGGACATAGCTTCCCCAATGGCCGGGTCGGGATGGTTTCAACGCGCCCTAGTCATGTAAAGCCTAATTCCTCAATGAAGAATAGTAGGCAAAGTTATGGATCTTAAATTATGTTTTATAGTATGGAATAGTCATCAATAGGGAATGACAATTATGGAATGAATCTTTAACAAGGAATGATATATTTGATCCTAATTGTTCTTATCATTGTAATTTATTGATCTCTAATGATTTATAATGTTTCTTTGAGAATTACTTTGAATGCAGATTTAGGTTTAAGTGTTCTCACTAGAAAGGGGACATTACACTTATAAAATTATTTTAATGTATTTTTCATCTGTTTATGGGGCTTCCTGGCCAATATAGCTCCATTTTACAGAGTTACGCTGTTATGCACTATTACAAACACCATTTGATCAAAATGAAAGCCAATTTGTAATTTGTAATTAATTAACATATTTGAAGCCGCAAGAATATATTTTATTACCAAAAATTGCAGTTACAAAACCAAGTGCCATTTTAGGGTGCCAAAAGAGCGATACATTATACACCCTAATGGAACCATATATTATGGGTATGGAATGGTCATAGAAATATAATGCATGAATGTTGAAATAAGGCAACCTAGATGAATTGTATACCATAGAAGGGTGTGTCTAGATTAACTATGCCATTAAAAAGTTAGTAGGCTCATCTTGGTTTCAAAATTGCACTCGAACCCATAAGTGCTACAAGGCTAGCAAAAAAAAAAATGGCTAACCTTTGAAGATTTGATGTTCGAGCACAATAATCTTCCCACCACAAATCTATGAGTAAGACAAAATTATAACCTTTCAATAAAACTTTGTAATACTGCACTAAAATTGCAATTATTAAATAGGTGTGCAATTAAATAACTCAATTTTGCCCCTGATTCACTCCATTGATTGCCTGTAATTTGCATTGTTGTAGTTTGGATTGTCTTTCATAGAGTCTGTTTGTCTTTGTTGTTGTTTTATACATGTTTCTTTCACTATTGTTTTTATAAAGTTGTATAGTTCAAATTTAAAAGTTTATTTGGAGGGGAAAACTCCCGCACCTGACGTTGCACCAGATTTAATGCGGTCGGAGGCCGTAGCGGGACGTGGCTTCTCTAGCCACAGCATTAATGGCGTAGCCTAGCTCACCTGAAAAAGCAATTAATAGCGGTAATGAGGGGAGGCGGCGGTTTAATGAAGTACTCGCTGCTGACGATGCTACGCCTCCGCCCAAAAATGGCAAGTTTGAGGAGATTGGAAGAGTTACAGGGCTCAAAAGAAGCGGTGACTCGCCAACGGAAGAGGACGTGAGGAAAAAGAAGTCGAGATGTTGGGTAAGGAATCCTCTCCCGCCCTTGGACTTATTCTTTGTCCTAATGAGGAAATGGTATTTGCAGTTAAAAAAGAAGAGTCAAGATTGAGAAATATTGTTGTATTCTTTGTTTGCTTGAATCTTGAAATGCTCCCTTCGAGGGCATTTTTGATAGATGGTTGTATTCAGTTTGGGGGAAGAAACTGGCAGTCAGGGTCACATTCTGTAGGATGATTAAGAAGGGGCTTTTTGTTGTCTTTCTTAAAACCCATGAAATGCAAAAAAAAGTGTTGGAAAAGGGGTTTTGGAATGTGGGGAAAACATTGTTCAAGGCTCTGCCATGGACTTTTGATGCTTCTCATGAGGAAATCAAGTTTTGTGCCACCCCTCGGTGGTTTATTGTTAAAAATGTGTCGAAGCATCTGTGGGCTTTCATCCCACAAATCCTCTCCCCAATGGGGGAAACACTGAAAGTTGAAGAAGCTAATGTTACTCTCCCGCACATGGACGCGCGGGCTCTGGTTTCTGTTAAGCCAAGAACGAAGATTCCTAAGTGGATAGAAATTAGGGGGCTTAAGAAACCTATTCTGTGTGATATTTGTGGTCTAGGGGGCTAAATGCCTATTTTTTGTGTAAATCAGAGGGACACTAGAAAAAAATTCCCCAAAAATTCTTAACCCTAAAAATGAGAGTAATAAAGCAGAGGTCCATGAGATAGTCGAAGAGAATATACCTAATAGGCATACAGATTTTTCTGAGGGTACTGTACTCCCTAAATCTGGAGTTATTAGAGAAGAATCAGAAGATACCCATAAAATTATAGAAGTGAATCAAAATGATAAGGAGGGTGGGGACAATGTCCTCATAGAAAATATTATGGAGGTCGACAGAAAACTTAGTGAGATGAGTCTTGAAGAGGGGGAATGTAGTATTAGAGCAGGAATCTCAAATGAGAATATTGAGCCCCTGTGCTCTGCTTCTCCTTTTCCTTCACAGTCGTTAGATGATGCTCCTCCTCTGGTTAAAGATATGCCTGTTGAGGGGTCAATCCCAGATGATGGGAACCAGAACCCCATTCCCCCTAAATCTGTTGAAGATGTTGCTGTTTTAAATGAAATAGTATTGGATAAAGACTTATCCAATCAGCCTCAAACATTGGCAAATATTCCTGGCCCTGCAGAAGTTTGTTTTGCTGCCCTAGAAAAGGTAAATATTGAGTCTAAGGTCGTCTATAACTCTGATGCCCTTGACTGTCAATCAAAAGATAAAACAAAGGCTAGCCTTGACAATGTAGGGGAAAATAAAAAGAATGCACAAGAACTTGCCCTAAAGAAGATCAGAGCTAAAAGTGGATCAAATGTAAAATCTAACTCAGATAATCGTGGGGACAGCCTTGTGCTGTCGGTAGGCTCAAACACCTACACCACCATTCCAGAAGATGATAGCAACTTATACACTAAAATAGTGTCAGAAGGTTCAGACCTTCCTAAGTTTGATAGAAATGAAGAGAACTTGAAAGCTCTGCTTGACTCCCTTTCCCAGGTGAAAAAAGAGGAAAGGAAAAAAAGAAAGTACGTTAAGAAGAACTCCTGCATTAACAAGCAGGATAAGAAAGACAAGATCCCTGTTTGTTTTAAGAAAATTTACAAAAAAAGAAAACTAGAAATAACTGACACAGACCAATCATGAAGTGTTGTTCCTGGAACATTAGGGGTTTAGAATCACAAGACAAGAAGTACATAATAAGGGACTTCTATAACAAAAACAAAGACATCAATTTGCTTATGCTTCAGGAGGCGAAAGCAACTGGCTTCACCCTAGAGAATAATCTATGGTTCATCTGGACAGAAGCAGAGGTCTTTTTCTCCAATCATGAAAAAGGAAAGGGTGGGGTGGCTATTTTAATAGATCCAAACTGGGCCAAATTTGTAACTCAAAGAGGTTGCTCCCCATGTAGCAAATGCATCTAGCTGATGCTGCAGAAAGATAGCCATGTTTTCGGGGTCTGTGCAGTGTATGCTCCTAATGACTACTGTGGTAGGGCTGAGCTCTCGAGGTGGATGGTAGATGGTCTGCCTGACATTCCCTGGATCTTTGGGGGAGATTTTAACATGACAAAAAATAGAGGGCAAATGGGGTGGTAATGTTTGCGGTTGGAAAGCTAATGAAAAATTCTTTTGGGAAAAGTTCAAGAATAAATTCGAGTTATTTGATCCTTTGGGGAGGAAGAAAAGTGATAGTAGTGGGTACTGGTACACTTGGTGTAACAGTCAAAAGGGATCCAGTAGGATTTATTCCAGGTTGGACAGATTCTATGCCAATGAAAACTTCTTCTATTTCAAGTCAAAGGTTGGCTCTAACTATGTCAGAGTGGTCCCCTCTACACTCTCTGACCACCATCCAATAGTGATGCAGAGAAAGAAATAGACTTGATTCACTTAACAACTTTCATAAACTGATTCATCTCAAACAATGATCAAATGCATTCTAGATCACATTGGAAACATTGCCATGGCAGCCTAATGTGCACTCAACAAGGGAAAACCAGCACGATGCATGAGTTCCTTGGTATTTGAGTCTTCTTATAACATGTTCTATTGATTCCCAACCAATCATGTTCACACAAAGTATAGATCTTATCAAACCCTCATGGAACTAGGGTTTTAGGACTATTTTCTTGCAAAAAGTGAGCGTACTGTCATTAATTCCTCACACATACAAACTTTTAAAGGCTTGAGCCCATAAAGGTTTTTAGATCTCCTTATAACAGAACTTTCTACCAATTTTCATGACTTTTTGATGCTTGGAATCAAAGATATGAAATATTCTAGTTCGTTGAAAACCCTAGGCAAGGTTTAGACCTATTGTTAGTAAAAATGCCATAACTCACACAAAACTCAATGAAATTGATTCAAACAAAAACCATTTATCTCTTAAAACATAGGGCTAACTTTACCAATTGGTTTCAGGCCTCCACCATTCCGTACTAACACGTTTTCAGACTGCAAACTTTCAAAAAAAAAACTTTACAAACCTGTCAAGACAAAAAATGGCATAACTTTCACAAAACCCAATGAAATTTGCTCAAACCAAATGCATTAGCAAGCTAACTCTCTCCTCTAACTTTTCCAACCAGTTCCAGGACTGTACCTATCCGTACCAGTGAGTACCACATGAAATACAGTCGCTGTTCACGGAAAATGCAATAAAGAATGTGCAAAATGAAATGGTTTCTCATTCAAAACTTCTGTCCCACCCATGAAGTCGGTGTTACAAGACATTTAACATGTTCCAATGATTTACAACTAAAAAAACCGACCAACAACCTTTTGTCAACTCAAATGACAACATTTAGCAACTTTTGACAACATTTAGCAATATGACTCCAAAACACCATAGAACATCATAAAATGACTTCAAATGACTCAAAATGGTCTTGAATGACCTTATTGACTCCATCCAAACCAAAAACCAAAGATTATACATCATGAAGACATTGCCTCAAAAAGTGCATCAGGATGCCCTTGCATCAAATAGTGGTTGAGATTAGTCTTAAATCAGGGCAAACAGAGAGGTGTTAAAAAAGATAGTAGGTTTAAATTGAATACCTCCTTGCTCCAAGATAGTGACTGTATGGAGGGGATCAAAAGCTTGAGGAACATTTCTAAGGTGTTGCATAGTAACTCCAGTAGAGTGCAGTATTGGAGTGCTCTTGTCTCTAACTGCAAGGGACTATTGCAAACTATAGGAAGGAAATATGCTAAATACAACAGAAGGGCAGAAAAGCTGCTTCAAGAAGATTTCTTAGAAGCTGAAAGTAAATTTCAAGCCACTCCTGAAGATGAAGAGTTAGTTAAAAAGTTGGGAGAAACCAAGCAACTGTTGGGAAAGTTTCAAACCTACAAGAGTCAAGGAGCTAGGGTCAGGGCAAGGATCACCTAGATAAAAGAGGGGGATAAGGGCTCAAAATACTTTTTCAATTTGCTCAAGGTAAAAAATGCCAAAGAGAATATAGGGTCGATTGTGGAAGGAGATATTTGCCTGAATGACACTGAAGAGATAAAAGAAGTTTTTGTGAAGTTCTATCAAGAACTCTTCAAAGCTGAGGATGATTCTAGGAACTGCAAAGAAGCTCAGGAATTATGTAGACTTATTTGTCCCAAGAAAGTCACTCCAGAAATGCAGCATACTCTTAAAAAAAATCTCAAAAGAAGAGATTACAAAGGCAATCAACTCCATGTACAATGGTAAATCTCCTGGGTTAGATGGAATCCCTGTAGAGTTCTATAAATCTAACTTAGACTAGGTAGTTGAAGATTTAATGGAAGTATATAGTGAAGTTGTATCCAATGGATCCCTGGGAATAGATATTAACAGAGGGGTAATTAAATTGCTGCCTAAAGAAGGTGACAAAACTCATAAGAAAAATTGGAGACCCATTACCCTTTTGAATGTCTCATACAAAATCTTTGCAAAAGTGTTGGCCTTAAGGCTAACTGAAGTGCTGCCTACAATTATAAATCCCACTCAAACAGGATTCATCAAAGGAAGGTATATATTAGAAAAGCTCTTGACTAGTTGGGAAGCATTGGAATGGGGCAAGGTTTCAAGTCAAAATGCAGGCATACTTCTCCTATACTTTGAAAAAGCCTATGACAGAGTTGAATGGTCCTTTGTTTTGCTGATGTTGGAAGCAATTGGATTCCCTGAAGAATATTGCAACATGGTAAAAATTTTGTTCAAAGATGTTGCTGTGCAAATAGATGTTAATGGATCACTATCTGAACCGTTTGCTCTAGAAAGGTCAATCAGGAAGGGCTGCCCCCTTGCACCAGCTTTATTTGTCATAGCATCCGAAGCATTGCACTACATCTTGAGAACAAATCTGATTGGGGGTGTCTTAAAGGGCATTGCCCTACCCAATAAAGATACTCTTCTAAACATACAATTTGCAGATGACACAACTTTATTCCTCATTATAGAAGAAAATAATTTGAAGCAACTTGATCAAAGGCTAGCAGTCTTCTGTCAATGTAATGTCCCCATTTTGAGCTAAGTTATATTTGCTAGTTGAGATGCTTCTATACATGGAGAACCGGAAAGTTGGTATATGTCTATGCATGGAGAACCGGAAAGTTGGATCAACTAATGTGTTATTGAGCTATATGGAAATGCAATATTAAAATTGTATTTCAATTATTTGATTGGAATTTTCAAATGATGAAATAAGAGGGAAAATGGAATCTTTAATTACATTTTCTCTAATCTATTTTTATGGAGTTTTAAGTGGAATAAGGAGTTACTCCAGGTGGGACCTATTTTATAATGTCATCTAGTAGCCAACATTGAAGGAGAGGATTCGCCCATGAAGAATAGGTCCAAGCAAATTCCAATGATTATCATATTTGATCAATTGGCATTTTAGATAAAATTTCAAGAGGATCGATTGGTATTATGAGGTGGCGTTTCCATTGGTTCTTGTGTCATGAGAAGAATCGATGCTAGAAAAGAATAAAGGCAATTTAAATAATATTTGTGCATTCAAAGGAGAGCCAACGAATGGAGCATTCGCCAAGTCAAAGATATTCAAAAACAATTATTTTAAATGCAAATTTATTTTATTAAATGCTTGCATTTGGATAGATTGGTTTATTTAATGCATTTCATGAAGTGGTTAGTGATCGGCTAAGGCAAGGATTTTATTAAATGCAAATATCATCATTTAATGCATGCACATGAGGTAGTTGTGGATCGATACAAGTATAGAGGAGCATTTTAAATGAAAGTTCATAAATTGAATTCCAAATATCTAGTCAGTTATGTCAAGGATCAAGATTTTAAATGCTTTGAAGGATATTAAATGATTGCATGCAAGTTGTTGGGAGATGCCAAGGCAAGTTGTAAGAATTGTAAATGTAATAGATGTATCTCATTTAAACAATTAAAGATTGTTTTAAATGAGTGTGTTTTAGATGTAACTCATTCAATATTGTTCAAGTTCATTGCTCATCATTGGTGGAATTCAAGCTACAATTCAAAATGCCAATGAAAAAGGACGTCCATGCTTAAAGAGTTAAATAGAGGACTTGAACATCAATTTGCAATATATGATGCTCTGGTATGTTTTCTTTCTTATTATTTATGAATGAGAATTCCGATTTTCATTTTATTGGCAAGGTGATGACCCCTTGTTTATGTATGGAGATGACCCCATACTAGTTGTGAAGTGATTTCATACAGAATTCACTATTTGAGCTTAATATTGCAGGTTTGAGGAGCATATGAAGTGAATTTGACATTATTATAACCCTTGGTCATTGTGAATGTCACATCAAGGTAGTCAATTTGGAGAGATCATCATTATATGAAGATTTAACATATATTTTCAGTTTTGATTTCTTATAACAGCCAGCAGATAATGGTACTTCAGGGTTCTTACGCAAGCTTTGATTGAAGATATTGGCTTGGGAGCATTGTTGACACAAGATATTGCATCTAGGGTTCCATCGCTTGGCTGCAAGAGGAGTTTTCGTCATTGTTTTGATCTCTAGAAGATTTCTAGGCATATATACATTTTGTATCAAACATAACAGCAGTCAATATGATGTAATCAGTCCATTTTGTAAGGCTACAACAGTGATATTTGAAGTCTATTTCCATTGGACATAGCTCTTTCATGTTTTAGGGTTACAAGGACATGAAGTTGTTCAAGTCTGATCTGATTATGATAGTGACTGATATATACAATCAGCACCAAGCTTTTGATATCTTTTCATATTGAATCAATGATATATGCAACGGTGTTTCATGGTTACATATATGTATGATTGTATTTGAATGTTTATGTGGTTTTGTGGAAGAAATCTTATCTAAAAGTTGCAAAAATTTCAGTCATCCTAGAAAGGGATATTACAGTCAAGCCTCAAGAGCAAAAATTTCCTTTCCTAAATCAATTTTGTTAAGTTGGAATGAGGATCCCCTTGATTGGTTTAAAACAGATCACTGGCAATGGCGTAACCAGGACAAACAGGTGAGATTCTTAGGCATACCCTTCTCTGTCAATCCTTATCTAAAACATACGTGGGAATGGATGTTTGAAAAAATCAATAAAAAGCTTAATATGTGGGATAGACAGTATCTTTCTCTTGCCGAAAGAATTCAGGTCTGCCAAAAAATCCTGTCTACCTATTCTATCTATTATGCTTCATCCTAGATGTTTGCTAGTTATCAGGCTAACATTATTCAAAAGAGGATTAGAGCCTTTCTATGGTCTGATGGGAAAGGGAGGAAGAAAAGGCATGCAGTGGCATGGGAATGGTGCTACTTGGATAAAAGATTGGGTGGACTCGGTCTCAAAGACTTGAAGAATCAAGGTGCAACTCTTGTTGCAAAGTGGATAGTCAAGGCATTTGAGGCTGATGAGCCATGGAAGGTGCTAGTGGTTAACAACTTGAAATTGGCAACGCCAAAAAAAGCAAGAGACTAGAAAGGGATGAACCTTCCGGACACTATGTTAGGGGACTTTGTTGCTAAGTCGGCTGGTTCAGTGGTCTTTGCCTCAATTTGGAAAGCTGTCATGCTCCGATATTAAAACAATGTTTAAATTAAACATATAAACATTGTGATAAATGACAGAAATAAATATATTATTAATAAACATGGTTATATGAACCATCTAAATAATAAATAATAAATAATATGCATGAGACATGATTATCTTATATGGTAATAAATTATAATTATCAAATACTATATTCATTTATATATACAACTAGTGATATAAGTGAATATTATAATCATAATTCCCTTTCGTCCTTAAGGAAAGGTAACATACCCGATAAAGGGACTTAAGCAAATATAATTCTCTAAGGATATGCATTATAAGCAATCGATGTTTAAAACCAACGAAGTGTGAAGGGTTGTAAAGGCACGTCGGTTGAAGTATTCGTCTCCGCTCCCTCTATAAATGAGATCGAGTGAAGAGAAATAGGCATCATCGGAGGAAACAAGAACAGCGATAAAAGAAATAAAAGGAAACGGGAAAAAACCAACGAATAAGGAAAAGAACTCAGTGATTAATATAATTTCTGTATGCAGCAAACAATAGGATTTCAAATGCTCTCCTTGCAAATACAAACGGAGAAGATACAGATTTAAAGGCATCAACAGCTCTGCAAATCAAACAACCAGCATCCTTCATACAGCAGCCCTGAGAATCGACCAATCAGGTATGTAGGTATTTAACTTACTCAATTTATATGTAAAAGTTAGCAGGGAATATATATGTTAGTAGAGGTTAGACTATATGTACATGTGTACAAGTAAATCTGAGTATAGGAATTAGGAAATATGCACATCGTATGATAAGTGATCATTGTAGAATATTATCATAAAGAGGCAGGAATGTTCATTAAAATATGATACTAACTATAAATGAATGCATATAGAATAATAGATTGTTGCAGTTATGCTCATGAATATAGGAATAGACTAACATGATTTAGTTATGTAAATATGCTTATGTGGAATATAATGGGCCAATTATGCTATAAGGCCATGATATCTAATATCAGCCATCATGTGTTAAATATCAATAAAAATATTTGTGATATTCATGAAATCAATAAAAGATAAGTTGGTGGTATGCTTGGAGCTGACTCAGACTCTCCCTTTAACCCCTCTATCACCTCTAAGGTATGACGTAGTTGAAATAGTTTATTTTAGCCTAGGTATCTCTCGACTGGACGTAAGTCCCTCGACCAAGTGATGAGGAACCCCGTGTGTGGGTGAAATCCTTGGGCCTAGGAGAACTCGTAAGAGTTGCTCTACGGATGGTGACTCTCGTCTGGATGAGGTACTCCGTGTGTGAGTGAAATCCCACGAGCCAAATGGTGAGGGACTCCGTGTGTGAGTGAAACCTTTGGGCCTCCGTAAGAGATGGAACTATTTCCTTAATGAAATCATACTTGGTGATCTAGAGCTGGTTAACGTAAGAGTCTACCATAAGTCCCTCACAAGTCATATCACGAACCAATGATAAAAATGAATAACATATATATGAATGTGCTTATAAATTGAATGCATGATGACGAAACAAATATACGAACTTAATATGAATATAATCTAATATGTTATAGTCTTAATGATTATATGTTAAAGGAAATGATTAAAAGATTACTAATGTTCTCTTTTACTAAGTTGAAGTTGTGTTAAATAGTGAAAAATTTCGGCTTACTAGAAGGGGACATTACAAAAGCATGGGAAAAGGCTAAAGCTTGTATTGGAAACAAAGAGGCATTGGATATTAAAGAAAAAGTTTTCAATAAAAATAGATCCATCTGGTGGAACCTGAAACACAAAGACAAGTATCTAGCGCTTCTCCAGGGTTGTTCTGCAAAAAAATGGCATAATCTGGGTATTGAATCTTTTGATTATGTTTTAGTAGGCAGTTCTGTAAAAAGCTGGGTGCAATTAAAAAATGAATTCGAAGTCCCAGATTTGCAAAAAAGAACCTATGGCATTATGTGTAGTGCCTTGAACAATATCTTATTTCATGGTGCAATCCCAAAAGAATTAACATGGAAAGAAGTTAAATGGAAGGATAGCACAGTGTTTGGAAAAATTAAACCCAAGAAACTGTAAGGAATGCTGAATGAATCCCACTCAGTCATCAGCCGCATTAAATCTGTATGGAATGTTGGTTTTGACTGTTCTATGATTTCAAAAGCTTTGAGTGCGGTCTGGTCTAATGTGAATGAGCCTAAAAAAAGCTGTTTTAAATGGCTTTTACTATTGAAAATATTGGCCTTAGAAAATAATTACCTATGTCTGGTCTGCAGTGAACCTGAAACTTATGAGCATCTGTTTTTTGACTGTGTATTTGCTAAAAGTGTATGGACCTTCTTTTTGAAGCCTTTAACAGGTGTCTTTTCTGAAAAATGTTTTTCCATGTTAGATATCTTATGTGGTTTTGCTACTAATGTGAAGAACAATCATGCAAATTCTTTTTGGAATATCTTTTCTACTGAAATTCTATGGTCCCTGTGGAAGGCAAGAAATGAGAATGTTTACCAGGGGAGGGGAAGATTTCTTACTGAGTCCTTCATTTGGCTCACAACTTAGATGATTATTGAATAGGCCAAGGTAACTATCAAAATTCAAACAGAGAGGTTTATGAAGATTTATGATGAAGGTGAAGGGACACTCTATAGGTCAGATATCCAGATTGCGGTGTTTTGGCCGCACGACTACAAGAAACCGGATCCAAAATTCTTTGAAGAGTACATGAAAGCACATAATAGATACAGCACTATTGGAACACCAGCCAACAGGGAAGAAGATGCAATGGATAATATGGACTCTACAGGTCAAAACTTTGAAGATCTCAGCAGGGTAGAAGGAATTGATGAGCTACGCTCAGGTTACGCAGTGAGGGAACAGGTTTAGCCTATACATGTTGAAGTGGAACAAGCAGAGCAAAGGGACCAGGGGAAGCAGACTCAATGTGCTCAGAAAGATAGATTTCAGGCAGGATAAAGATAAAGCAACTCAAGCATGACAGTGGATCAGATAGTTTATAAGTTTTTTAAAAAAGTACTTTTAACTTACCAAAAAACTGCTAAGTATTACTATATGATGTATAAATTTTGAGGTGGCCTCCTTAGCCACCATGTGATCTCATATGTACTCCAGACTTTATTAGTAATATATATGCAAGTTTTAAAAAAAAAAACTCAATTTTTTTACTTGGTTGTTGGATTGCTCTCCTTCAATTGCACAAAGATGAAGAAAACAACCTCCCTTGGGTGTCGTCTCAAATTTGCAACTCATCTCAAATTTGCTCTCTATGGCTCTCATTAGATGTCCTCTCTGTGCATGTTATAGGGTTGCCATAACCTTCTCATCAACCTTTAAAGAATCGAAGGAAAAAATAGGGTTTAAACAGTACCCCATGGCATGTATTGGTCAATGGAATTTGTTGGTCCATCTACAATCAACTATTTGCCAAATGATTTCATAGTTTGTTTTGTTTCCACTATAACAATGCAATATGATTTCTTTGGCCCTCTCCATGACCTCCTAGACATAACCCACTTCAACATGAAATGTTGAACCTTGACCAAGGATCTATCACCTAAAATTTTGAAAATAAAATATTTTAATTAATGGAAAATTAAAAAACAAAAACAAAAAAGCAAATTAAATGTTTAGAAATCATATATTTGTAAGTTAAAAGAAAAAAAAGCAACATTCACAATGATCTATTGATCATACACAACCAAGCATGAAATATGCAAACCCCAATCAACTAATATGAGGATCTAGACTAAGCTATTGAATCATATGTTTGGTGTCAAGTTCACCTTACCATTTGTCTTTGTCTACTTTCATCCAAACATATGGTATATAATGGATATGGCTTGTCTTCTATCCTACGTTGCACACCATATTCTCATTCAATTTCTTGTGGATGATCTCAAAAGCATAACAAATCATTTTGGATACCCATTTTGGTTGTTCCTCATTAGAGAGAAAATGATCCAAAAACTACTCGAGGCTATTGTGATCAATTATTTACATTAAGTGATTCCCCATCAATAATGCCATCACTTATGAACTACATGCAAAATGGTCATTATTTTGTTTCATATGCTGACTAATACATATTTTGCCATGACTTGGTAACTCAAACTACTAGTCTTCCTTCCTTCATCAAGATTAAACCAATCCTATAAATTGAAGCATCACACTCAAACACAAAAGGTTTATTGAAATCCAATGTCACTAAAACAAGAGGGATACATATCATCTGTTTCAATTTTTGAATGTCATTGAAGCATCCTCATACCATCTAAATTCATCCTTTTAAAAGAAGCCAACCAAAGCATGTATCTATTCTTCCATAGATATTGACAGAATTGTTGTAATACCCTAGTGTTAGGAAAGGTGTCTCAACCTTGCAACTACAAAAGGTTACTATTCTTTTCAATTTTGGTCTTTTCGAATCCCCTTTCTCTTGAAGAATGGTTTACAACTTTCAAAGTTTCCAAAAGGGGCTAATAATGGCAAGGGTTACTATTTCTAGTAAGTCTACATTTGAACTTGGATGGACCTGAAATTTTCCCAAAAGCTATGGAACTGCCAAATGAACATCTTGTGTGAGTTTCAACCCAAGATCATATTGCAAGATATTAAAGTTTCTGTTTTGAAACTTTCGTAAAAGTTTCGAACTCAGATTTGAGGCACGTAGAGGCTACGATTTGCCTCGAAAGTTGTCAAAACCGACAAAGTGGATTATTGCTTGATAGATCTCTTCAGGAGCTTTCCGATGCATCAAACAGTTCAATCAGACACCCGAATCAAAAGCTATGGCCTATAGAAGTTGGGCCTCTTGTTTTGGGAAATGTGAAAACGTGTTGGGCACTTAAAAGGGCTATAAAGGAGAGAGTTACACGTGTTGGTGTGTGATTTGTCACATCACAAGGCATCTTTGATTAGAGATAATTTGGTTGCCACTTTTTGAGTGGTTTTGGCTCATGGTTTTGTAATTACCATCGAAGATTTACTGTATTGTATCTCCTATATATCAGGATCTTGAGATGGAGGTTATGTGTGAGTCTTATAGATGTTGAGTTGCCTCTGGATTTCTGGTTGGTTATACTCCTGTGAAAGCTTGCTCTACATGTATATTGTAATCTTGATGATTTTTGAATAATATATTGGGCCACTTATAGAGTGTGGGGTCTTTCTCCTGAAAGGGTTTCCCCACGTAATTACTATGTTGTGGTATGATTGCTATTTATGTTTAAATCTGTATAATTTATGTAACTGTTGTAAAGATATGAAAAAATTTGCATATCCCTCCTCTCAAGATTAGTGTAGGAAGTTGTTCCACTACCTTAACCTCCTTACACCTAGGAGGACCTGTTGGGACTCCTATTTTTCATGCCAAGTATTTGCAAAATCTTGCCAAGTTGCCCAAACAAGCTAATCTTGTCAAATCCATCAAAGGTCCAACCTTGTTCCTTTTGAAATGCAAGGAAGAAACCCAAAAATGACTAAGTCCCAAAAATTTTAAGTGTTTCCTTGTATTTTCTGCCTTTTCGGACTTTCGGAGTTCAGGGTTCCCTTCTTCACTATGCCATGTCTATCGCCTCCGAAGTCTACCTTGGTTTCTTGCAAAAAATCGCCTAGGTATTTCGGGCATAGAAGGTCAGGCTTGCAGCTTTCCATCTTCTTTCGGAGTGTGGAAGGAAGAAGGTCCGGCGGCCGAAGTCCGCTAGGGTATTGCTTTAAGTTGTGTGGGCGTCGGCAGGCGGGATGTTTACATTCTCCCTTCTTTCTCTTGGAAGGTAGAATGGTGAAGGCCTGAAGGCCAAAGTCCGACAAAGCCAAAGTTCTTCTAAGTCTTGCGCATGGTCACGATGTCAATTAAGTGGGACCCAATGAGGGGTGCGCTGATGCAAACTATTGACACATGGCCAAAGTTCGGTGAACTAAAATTCTTCCAAGTGTTGAGAAAGGCAGAAGGATGAAGGCCCGAGGCCCGACCCCCACCGATCTTCATTTCTTCTATGTTTGTCGAAGTTGGTGGTCCTTTTCTTCTCTTCCAAAGACATGGTGCAGGGTGGAGGCTCGACCTCCGAAGTCCGATTTGTTAGAAGCCGATCGCCTGGCCTTCCATATTCCTCCCACTGCCTGAGAACGCACCAACAACCTTTGGGATCATCATTAATGCGAAGAGGGTAGTTGAAATCAAGGTTTTTAATGCAGTTGGTGGGGTTGTTGAGGCTTTCCCTCCCAGTCCATCATCAATCCGAGCTGTGGAGGCTATAAGTGGAAGCTTCAAACTCATTTCGGTGAGGTTGGTTCTTTGTGTGTGGTCTCCAGAAGACGACTGTAGGTGCAAAGTTGTAGGGCAGCCATTAAAACGCCAGTTCGGCCCATTGAGGAGTGCGGACTCGAAATCAAAGGAGTTGACATTGCATATGATTCTTGTTGTAAAGTGTCTCCAAGACATTAGTTATGTACCCAAGAAGATTTCTCAGTCGCAGCTGGGTATTTTCCTTTGCCATGTTTGATGGCACAAATGTAATACTAGGTCAAATGAGTGTGACAGCATTCTGAAAATATTGCAAGTTTTGTAATAATCTCTCATGTTATATATGGGTATATGCAGTTATGTTTTGGATTATTAAGTATGTTTTGTTTCAAGATCTCATATTCTGTGGTGTATGCAAATACATAGCTGATTGTCCTTTTGGTTTCTGTTTGTTGTTTTCTTGATGAACTATGACTCTGTTGCCCATAGAGTAGGCACCGGAATAGAACCATTCCTATCAGCCTCACATCATTTAAATAAACACACATATTTACAAGTGGTTTAGAGGAAAAACCATCTTTCCTGTGCATGTACATTCGCACAATTTGTATCAGTTATATAGGGGTTTTGTGACAGCCAGTTGTTCTTGGTTCAGTGACAGCCTTTAGGACCAAGACAAGGAGTTGGGTTTGGTTGTCCATTCGTTTTTAATTGCTAATCTGGTTTGAATTCAATACCTTTTAAGGTATACCCCTTGGAATATCCCTCAAAAGACTAGCTAAACTCGAAGTGCAGGGGATGAAACCCATTTCCGTAGAGTTGACCTTTAACCCTCCATGTTCTGTTGATGGACTCATCATGCTTACATGACGACAACCCTGGCCTTGTGAGTGTGGTTCCATCCTAGGAAGTGGAGTTCTAGTTTTGGGACCCAACAGATTGGCGTTGTTGTCGGAGAAAGATTATTGTTGGGTTGAGAAGAATTTGAAGACTCTGCTGGTTGGAGAACCCAAACTTATTTTGCAGCCTTAAAGATCAGTCATGCTTCAAGGGTTTTCCTCATTCAGTGAGGTGGCGACTCTATTGTCAAAGAAAACAAAGTGTTATTGTGTGCACATTTCAAAGAGACTACAGCTGGTTAAGGTACATGTTCTTTCTTCCAACTTTGAACAATGGTTTATTTCTCAATAAAGAGACGTATTATTTGCTCTCCTTTTCCCTGCACAAGTGATTTGTAATCAGCTATGGCTGAATGGGATAGACCAGTTTACCCTAGGAAAAAATTTTCAAATGTATCATATGATGAAAGCCCTAGATACTATGATAGAGAAAGTGTCCATAAGTATGATGAATACGAAGGTCCCTGCTGTTCATACAGTCCAAACCTATATGCACCCTTGCTTAATCAAAATAAATCAGATAGGCTGTTGTATGAAATTGAAAAAGAAATATTGTTGTTGGAGTCTCTATTACAACAAGAAAAAAACTTAGAAAATCAAATCAGGCTACATCAGTCCAAGCCCCAATCCAATATCTTTCCTGTTGTTTCCAATAGCTCATTTTCTCAGTCTCATTCCATTGCTAATGAGACCACATATAAACAGTTGGACCTCTCATGGGTTGATTATGAAAAGCAGTCCATGCCCAATAAAATATATTATCAGATGCCATTATTTGATGGGTGTCATGTTTATGATGGGAAGGCACATATTCTTGAATTTTCAAATTTCATGGACAAGTTCCAATTTGAGGATGAGGATATGTGGATGAGGTTCTTTGTCAAATCACTTTGTGGGTTGGCGAGGAAGTGGCTTGTTGGTTTCCCTGACCATCACTTCGCTTCATGGAATGATTCAAAGGTTGCATCTGAAGAGTTTGCAAGTAGTTTGGACCATGTTGTTCTTGTCCAAAAACTTGAGAACATTAGATGTCATGAGGGGGAGTCTAGTATGGAGCTCACCACAGATATGCAGTTGCCTTGTCCCACATTCTAGAAGATTTCAAACCTGATCTGCCTTTTTGTATTGACATGTATCTGAGAGCTTATGGCATTATCTTAAGCTCAGGTTCTATACGGGAGGAGTTCAATATAATAAGCATGCAGCAGGCCTATTTGTTCATTCATTGTGTTGACAGAACTAAGAAGGATATGATTGCAAAATCCTTATCCATAGAGGTAGAGGTGGCTGGCAATGAACAGGGTGTTGTAGGCAGCAAGGACATGGATGCTTTATGTGATCCAGGCACAATGTCAAGTGATGATTGTGTGTGCAGAAGGGTAGAAGAAGGAGCCAGTGCAGTGTATGACAGCGATTCAGATGAAAATAGTAGTGACTGCACCTACATTCAATTGGATCGGTCATCAGTGATGATGAAGATGAGAAAATCAATGATGATTCCCAATTTAGCGAAGATAGTTATGACCCTGCTGCTTGTAGTATTGTGGACCGCCAGGAAGGTATGTATGCAAATGAAAAATTGAATGACTCATCTCATGTAGTTGATGTAATGTCCCCTTCCTAGGTGACTTTCATGATGGGTAATTTAGCCTTTATCTCCCGAAGGCTAATTGGTGAAATAAGGGAGAAATTATTAAATTAATTATTTTATAAGGTTATTACTTAATTTTAAATCAAAAGATAACCTTATATTTAATTAATTTAATATAGTGACTTAAAATACAAATTATATCATTAAAGTCACTAAAACAAAATAAAATAAAATAATATTACTTTCTAGAAGCCTCTTGAAGTAGGATCGAAAAAGTATACAAGGGGCAAGGCAAGCTTCCAGGCATTCGATTATTGTCATTTGCATTTGATGAGTCTTTGTGGATACCAAGGGTTTCTGCATATCGTCTACTTCGTCTTTGGGAATGAAAACTCCCATAGATTAGCATAACTGAGGTGGTGAAATATCCTCCGAAGGGTTGCAGATTGGAAGGGATACTTCAGTCCTTTCATTGGTGCCAAAATTTGTGGCCAAGGGCCAATTTTGCCAAGTTCGATTGGAGGTTCAATTAGAGGCATTTTGTGCTGGAAGTCTTCATCAAATTTGCTATTCAAGAAGGGTCAAATTGCATTCTGCATATTCAGATTTATATATCAGTCATTTTCAGTTTTCATAGCAGCTCATAGAGACCCACAATTTCACTCATGGAGGTCCCTATGTGCAACGTTTCTCTTCCCTAGTTGGAGCGCTTCATTTGTTAGTCTTGTGAAGATTTTTGGTGCTCAAGAGGAGCCTTGGAGCCGGCTTATAATTTTATATTGACATTTTACATCAGAACAGGGGCGGCTGGGAGAAGGCTTCGATTTGGGCTTGGAAGGGACTTATTTCCTTGGATATCGATTGATTCTTCTTCAGCATCATTGGGCGTCACTATTACTAGATTCCTCTTGCAACTATTAGTAGTTTGCATTGTCATCTTAGGCATTTAGTATTGCTGTTGTAAGTGATAACTTAGAATCAGATTTGGCATTATTGTATTCATCATTGTAAGCCAAATAGTCTTGGCAAATTCATAGCAACATTGTACTTGGGTTTGAATTCAATAAAGAAGATATATGTTGCATACCATTTGTTTGATGATATATCCATCTAATAGCATATATGATCAGCATAGTAGTTTGCATGCCAATTGTTTGACAAAATACCAATTGGCTGTAGGTATGCATTTTTAACATAGTTCCACGGGGACGCGTCCCCCCCTAAAATACAGTCGTCCCCCACGTCTCCCGTTTCCGAGACAGGAAGACTTCAGGGAAACGTCCCCACTGTCCCCCGCCATCCCGTCGCCGTCCCCCCGCTGTCCCCCGTCGTCCCCCAGTTTTGCCGCTGCATTTCTTTGAAGCATTTTGTCAAACAGTTCACGTGCCTTGTCTATGCTTCCACATTTTGCATACATGTCTAATTTATAACTAATTTATACATCTTATATACTTCTACAGTTATACATCTTTTTATAACTGATTTTTCAATACTATATGTATTTTAGCGCACCGCTCCCCCCCCGCTGTCCCCCCGCCGTCCCCAAAATTAGTCCCCCCGCCCCCCCATCCCCGAAACGCGTCCCCTACCGTCCCCCCGTCCCCATCCTCGAGACTCCATGGAACTATGATTTTTAATATAGAATTCATATGTATGCGTTTGGAAAAGCCAAAAGGGTATCGCATATGCATTTAGTTCTTGCTTAGACATTCTAGTATTGATTTACAAGCATTAGAGTACTCAGCCATCATTATCAAACAAAAATTATCAGACTGAAAACACAGACCAGCAAGCATTGAGATTACATCAGAAGTGTTTGACAATATTCCTTGAGGGCAAATTCATATCAAAACTAGCAAGGGATATTACAGTTGATTATATAGAGCATACATGCTATAATGTCCCCATTTTGAGCTAAGATACATTTTCTAGTTTGAGCTTATTTCTATACATGGAGAACCAGAAAGTTGGCTCAACTAGTATTTTGTTTGAGTTTTATTATGAGAATAAAATAGAAAATGGAATCTTTAATTACATTTTCTCTAATTTATTTTTATGAAGTTTTGTATGGAATAAGGAGTTACTCCAGGTGGGACCTATTTTATGAAGTGGAATTGGTGTTACATTTGTTATAGGTCCAAGCTAATACTTCAAATTATTTTCCAACGGTTATCTTTGAAGATTGATGCCATGTGGAGGTTGACGCCACCTTTGAAGGAAAATAAAATATTAATAATAATGCAATTAGATGAAAAGGAGAGGAGCGACGCCATGAAAAGGTGTCATTTTATTGGGTTTTAATTGCTCAAGGAATCGCCACTAGCAAAAGGAGTATTTTTAGCAAATAAAAGTGTTTCATTTTCATAGAAGAGATCACCGCCCGTGAAGAGAATGATTTTAAATGCAAGATTATCAAGTTTGTTTTGGGTTCGCTTTCCAAGGAGGTTGTCCAAACAATTTTAAATATTGTTTTTTGTGTTTATTGATTTGACTCTTGGTGGGCCACACTTCAGGAGGGAACATTTAAAATGTTTCAAGATGTTGTTATGGATTGGTTTTTTCAAGGAGCTTTCATTTAATAAAAACAAAGAATATTTTAAATGTTGTTTTTCATTGATGCCAAACATTTAAAAATGCAAGAAAGTTAGTTATTGGCTCTAGGCGTTGGGATTGATATGAGCAATCATTTAATAAAATCAAGGATTTTTTTTGTAAATGATGTACTTCAATGTCCAAAAGCATTTAAAATTGTTCAAGGAGGATTGTACTACTTTGATAGATTTCAAAACATTGCAAATTGGAGCATATTGGGACGCCTACCTCAAGAGAAGGATAAATAGCATCATTTGCTATCAATTTGACATGATTGAATCCTATGGTATGTTCTCTTATTACTTGTTTTGACTGGAAATTGTGTGTTTTCAGTATTTGATCAAGGTGATGGCCCCTTGATTATAGAATGGAGATGATCCCATTCATTAGTGAGGTGATTTCACAAAGAATTCATCATTGTTTTGAAATTGCAGGTTCATATTGGATAATTTGAAAGAGAAAAACAGTGAAGTGGAAGCCCTTGGTTATATTTGCAGACTACCAAGGTAGCCGACTAGATTGAAGAGCTATTTTATGTGTTTTTGTGATAACTTAATTTTCTGATTTTGAGACAGCAGACTGTATTTTGCTATCACAGGGTTTTATACATCAGATATTGAAGGTTTATGTGCTTTGGAACATCCCTAGAGCTAGTCGCTTCACTCCTAGATCAATTGCTAGCTTGGAGAGGCATCATCTTACATTGGTTTTGGTCATTTGCTTGGATCTGGGCAGTGGAACAGGTCTGATACAGAGTCTGAAACATCTCTCTTGGAGCATATCGAGGGCTGGAAGCCATTTTAGTCTAACTGCTCCCTTCCTAAGAGCCATCGCTTGCATATTGGGCTTAAATTTGGCACTTTGGAGGCTTAATTCACAAATCTGGGTTATTATATGCATGTTCAGCAGTCATATCAGAGAGAAATCAGAAGATTGAAGATCATTTCCAGTCATAGTTTCATTCTACAGTGACTAGTCTTCATTGTATCTCTTTGACACATCATTATATGTTTGTTTTTGCTCCAATTCAACTTTGTATATTGACTGATGCAAATTCCAGTCACTGCTGATATATCAGACCAGCTTATTGTCAATTGTGTTTTGTTCATTCAAATCAATAACAAGCTTTGAAGGTTCCAAGTACTACTTCCTCATGTGATTATATGTTTCATTTGATAATTGGTTGTTGATTTGTGCAAAAAAAAATCTTATCTAAAGTTGGCAAAAAAATTCAGTCATTTAGAGAAGGTATTTCACACATGCATTGATAATACAAATAATGATGAAGGGATGAGTATGAGGCACAATCTCCTTTATGAAGAACATGAAAGTCCATCAAGTAGCATAGTTCATGATTATCATTGGTGCATGGATAATACTCTCTTTGAAAGTGACTTGGACTTCAGTGGGTTTGAAGAGCGGCAGCTCAAAGAGCTATCAATTTAGAAAGAGGAGAATCAGATGCCTCATTATCAGTATGACCAAACTACCTGTAGACACCAAGTGGACAAAGAGGTGTGTGTACACAATGATGAAGAACTCACTCAATCAGTTCTTAAGGCTAGTTATGCTAAGTGTATGCATGTAAATGATATTGGGAGTGAACAAGAGGCTAGTCTCTTGTTTGGTGTATTACCCTTTTTTATCCCTAATAATGACATTGAGGCCATTAACACTTGTTTGCATGAGGATGATGTTGATCTGGTTGCACTAGATAATAGAGCTGCAAAGATAAATGATGGTGCAGCCAGTGAGATTCAAACTTAGGACCTTGCCTGTGAGGGTTGTGAGGATGGGGAGCACACAGATGTATATGAGACCCTATCTCAACCATGCAAGGTTCATTTTCATTCTCATATAGATTATGCTTCAACTGGACTTCATGAAGGCACTAACGCAACTACCAATGATGTGGAGGTAACAATTTCCAACTGTGAGGCCTCTGTCACAGATACTTTTTTAGAGCTTTGTTTGGGGCAGCTATCTCTTATTGATGTGGTCATGTTGAGAGCACATTTTTTAGCTCATTGGTTGGGCCTAATAACTTTGTAGCTAGGTGTTCTCGTGTGGATCAAGTTTTTGATTTGTAGGGTTAAGGAGGAGAAAATCATGAGTGATTTTCTGAGCAGCAGTTTTTATGTAGCAGTGTGTGTTAAGGAATACAAAACATAGAGGCAACTTGAAGATTGTGAGTCTTCACTGAAGTGCCTCAAATTTCTGATCTATGTGCTAATAATGCAAAATTGGATTTGAGTCAAGCCTTTGATTCAATCACTGAGGAATACATTAGCATTTGTAGTGCAGCTGGGTTGCAAGAACTTGAACAGTCATACAGCATAGCCCATCTTGAGGCCACATTTGAGCTAGATGCATTTCAGCTTGATTTCCAGGAAGATAGTTTTCTTCAGGCTGATGAAGGTCTAGGTATGCATCAAGCTAACAAGGATTTTGAAGGTGGGCATTGCTATGTGAGTCAGCATGATGATGAACCATATTATCTATGGCTACCATGTCCTGGTGAAGGTCATTTCCATTTTCAGCATGATAGTATGAATATCTGTAGTTTGTATGTGCATCCATGCAAAATGTTTTTATTGTTGATGTTGGGTGACCAGTGTAGCAAAGGATTGAGGGAGATCAACTCCTTCAATAGGCTTGTTTTCGACAAGGGCAAGTAGCTTCGCCAGTGTTTTGCAAGGTTGGCCTACAGTGTTTCAAAATTTTGGATACAGTCAATTTTCCCGTTTTGTGCCCCAGGGCCTTTGACTATATGTTTCCCTATAAATACGTTTAGTGTGTTTTCCCCTTGTTTGTTTTTGCCCTTTTGGTCTACCCGGAGACATTCTGGATCCTCGCTGTGACATTGTTTGTCACACGTCCCCAACCAGAGCCACTGTTGGGACTCCTATTTTCACGCCAAGTATTTGCAAAATCTTGCCAAGTTGTCCAAACTAGCTAATCTTGTCAAATCCATCAAAGGTCCAACCTTGTTCTTTTTGAAATGCAAGGAAGAAACCCAAAAATGACTAAGTCCCAAAGATTCTAAGTGTTTCCTTGTATTTGTTGCCTTTTCGGGGTTTTAAGTTCCCTTCTTCACTATGCCATGTCAATCGACTCCAAAGTCCGCCTTGGTTTCATACAAAAAATCGCCTAGGTGTTTTGGGCATCGGAGGTCTGGCTTGCAGCTTTCCGTCTTCATTCGGGAGGGCGGAAGGAAGAAGGTCTAGCAACCAAAGTCCGCCAGGGTATTTCTTTAAGTTGTGTGGGCGAAAGCAGGCGAAATGTTTTCATTCTCCCTTCTTTCTCTTGGAAGGTAGAACAGTGAAGGCTCGAAGGCCGAAGTCCGACGGAGCCAAAGTTATTCTAAGTCTTGCGCATGGTCACGGTATCAGATAATTGGGACCCAATGAGGGGCGCGCTAATGCAAACTATTGACACACAGCCAATCTGGTAAACTAAAATTCTTCCAAGTGTTGAGGAAGGTAGAAGGATGAAGCCTCGAGGCCCGACCCCCGCCGATCTTCATTTCTTCTATGTTTTTCGGGATTGGTGGTCCTTTTCTTCTCTTCCAAAGACATGGTGCAAGGTGGAGGCTTGACATCCAAAGTCCAATTTGTCGGAGGTCGATTGCTTGGCATTACATATTTCTCCCACGGCCTGGAAACACGCCAACAACCTCTAGGATCGCCATTAATGCAAAGTGGGTAGTTGAAATCAAGGTTTTTAATGCAGTTGGTGGGGTTGTTGGGGTTTTCCCTCCCGGTCCATCATTAATCCGAGCTGCAGAGGCTATAAGTGGAAGCTTCAAACTCGTTTCGATGAGGTTGGTTCTTTGTGTGTGGTCTCCAGAAGACTACTGTAGGTGCAGAAAGTTGCAGGGCAGCCATTAAAACGCCAGTTCGGCTCATTGAGGAGTGCAAACCCGCGAAATCAAAGGAGTTGACATTGCATATGATTCTTGTTGTAGAGTGTCTCCAGGACATTAGGTATGTACCCAAGAAGATTTCTCAGTTGTAGGTAGCTATTTTCCTTTGCCATGTTTGATGGCATGAATGTAATACTGTGTCAGATGACTGTGACAACATTCTGAAAATATTGCAAGCTTTGTAATAATCTCTCTCATGCTATATATGGGTATATGCAGTTATGTTTTGGATTACTAAGTATGTTATGTTTCAAGATCTCATATTCTATGGTGTATGCAAATACATAGCTCAGTGTCCTTTTGGTTTCGGTTTCTTGTTTTCTTGATGAACTATGACTTTGTTACTGTAATGTCCCCGTTCTAGTGGAACACTTAAACCTAAATCTGCATTCAAAATGATTCTCAAGGAGACATTAGTAATATTAGAGATCATTACATTCCAATGAAAAAATAAAACAAATTCAATGTTAACATAAATATATCATTCCTTATTGAATGATTCTTCCATTCATGAATCTATTTATGACTATTCTATACTTAATTTGTAAGAATATTAAACACAACCAAAGATCCATATACATTCCCCTTGTTCTTTTTAAGGAATTAGGATTTACATGCCGTGGGCGCTAAGAGACCATACATGGAAGGAATTATACCCGCCCCTCCTTACTATACCAATCAATGGATGTGTAAGGCGGAAAAAGACCATTCACATGTAGGATTTATATCGCCATTCCCCTGCAATACCTCAATCCTTAAGGATGAAGTAACATGAGTTATCAGTAATATGTTCTTGTATTCTATAATACATCCCATAAGTACATTAGGATGAATATTGAACATAACTCGGATCCATACTCTCCCCTCTTACTATTCACCAAGGAATTAGGATCTTACATGCTAGGGCGTGCTGAAACCACCCCTGGACCCGGTTTCAGAACTTAGTCCCAGCCTTTGGGGGTCTAAAAACGGAGCCTCGGATCCGGCAACGGGACTATGTCCCAACCTTTGGGATCAATTACAAGACCTCCGGACCCATCCATGGGAACTAATTCCTAGCCTTTGGGGTCTACACAGAAGATGGGATTACTCCGCCTTTCCCTACAATACCTACTTGATGAAATAATAAGGGCTACGGAGACATGGTCTTCATTTCAATATTCCCTTGTACTTATTATAATGCAAAGGTTAAAGACATTTACCTTGCAATTCGAAATACCATTATACGGTATTCGTGTTTATACAATTGTTCATCCAAGTTGACACATTGATAAGATATTTCATTGTAATTTGTAATGATTTACATAGAATCATATTGTTATTACTATCATTCATATTAATTATGAATTGACACTATTATTATAATATATATATATACATATACATATTATGGTAAATAATTATAAATCAAAGATAATGAATAAACATTACCTGTTGTACCTTTCTTAATTCCTGGTGTAGACCTGAATTAATATTAATTTCTGATTGCACTTACTGCAGAGTCTGAATTCTTGTATGATTCCTGATCTGTTGAGACTCTTATCTCATTCGATGCCTTTGGAATGAGGGACCGATCCTCATTTATAACTCTTGGAACACTTCCTCATTCCCAACGGTTACCTTAAGGCAGCGATTTCTTTTTTGAAACCATCCATTGCATTCTTATTAGGAGTTCTTGCTGATTGGTTTTAGTTATTATCAATTAGGAAATGATATCAGTGCCTTTTCCAAAGAGGCCCAATCCTTATAAGATAATTGATAATTATTATTTACCATAAATGATCTTATTATTATTATTATTATGATTATTATTATTATAATAATATGTATTTATATATTTATACAAATTAAGATAGTGTGCACACACATATATATTATGGGAATATATATATAATTTATAATTGTTCTATATATATATATATATATATATATATATATATATATATGTATTATTTATAATTGTCTCATATATATATTTGCAGAGTCTGAATTCTGGTATGATTCCTGATCTGTTTATCTGCTGAGACTCTTATCTCATTCGATGCCTTTGGAATGAGGGACCGATCCTCATTTATAACTCTTGGAACACTGCCTCATTCCCAACGGTTACCTTAAGGCAGCGATTACTTTTTTGAAACCATCAGTTGCATTCTTATTAGGAATTCTTGCTGATTGGTTTTAGTTATTATCAATTAGGAAATGATATCGGTGCCTTTTCCAAAGAGGCCCGATCCTTATAAGATAATTGATAATTATTATTTACTATAAATGATCTTATTATTATATAGTTATTATTATTATTATTATAATATATAAATGTATGTATGTATCTATATATTTATACAAATTAAGATAGTGTGCACACACATATATATTATGGCAATATATATATATATAATTTATAATTGTTCTATATATATATATATAAATCATACATATTACTATAATATATATATATTTGATTAGGAGTATAACAATTATTCTCACAGTATGAGTACTTGTATGCATTATATGAATATATGTCAATCATTGATAAATCGCGAAATACACATGTGAATCATAATGTAAATATAGGGGATATGACAAATGCCCATAGAGTAGGCACCAGTCTGGAACCATTCCTATTAGCCTCACATCATTTAAATAAACACAAATATTTACCAATGGTTTAGGGGAAAAACCATCTTTCCTGTGCATGTACATTCACATAGTTTGTATCAGTTATATAGGGGTTTTGTGATAGCCAGTTGTTCTTGGTTCAGTGCCAGTCTTTGGGGCTATGACAATGAGTTGGGTTTGGTTGTCCATTTGTTTTTAGTTATTCATCTGGTTTGAATTCAATACCTTTTAAGGTATACCCCTTGGAATATCCCTCTACAGCCTAGCTGAACTCAAAGTGCAGGGGATGAAACCCACTCCCGTAGAGTTGACCTTTAACCCTCCATGTTTTGTTGATGGACTAATCATGCTTACATGACAACCCTGGCCTTGTGAGTGTGGTTCTGTCCTAGGAAGTGGAGTTGCGGTTTTGGGCCCTGATAGGTCCAAGAACTCAAAACTTTCAATGATATAGGAGTAGGCCATTCCACCATAGCCTTGAATTTGAAGGGATCTTCCTTAAACCCCCACATGAGAAACAATAAGACCTAGATATTCCATTTCAATGACTCCAAAAGTGCACTTGGAATGTTTTACATAAATTTGATCATATTCCAAGATCCACATAACCTTCTCCAAAAACCTCAAACGACTTACAAGTTTTATTTAAAATCAAAATATCATCGAAGAATGCCAAGAAAATTTCCCAAGTAGTTAAAGACAAAAATTAGTCAACCTTGGGAATGTGAACAGGGCATTAATTAGGGCAAAATGAATAACAAGGGACTCATAACGACCTTCATGTCTACAAAATCTGTTTTAGCGAGATCTTCATCTTTAATTATAATTTGGCAATACCTTGATCAAAGATATAAATAGATTTAAAACGTAGCTCCATGCAACTTATCTAACAAATCATCAATAAATAGAACTTATGAAATTCATCTTTAACAATGCTTTTGTTGAGCTTCCAATATTATAGACACATTTGCCAATTGTTGTTCTCTTCGTCAACCATGACTACTTGGGAAGACTTGAAGCTTCAACTTGGTGTGATTTTGCTTGGATCTAGCATTTCTTACACCAATTTCTCAATCTCACTCTTTTGCACATATGGACAATGCATGGCTGCATATTAAGTTGTTGACTTTGTTAGTATTTTAATTTGCACCTTTTAGTGCAACACAAAACAGAACAGATGTGCATTAGAACCACTCTTCAAATTAGAGGGGGAAGCTCCATAAAAACAAAAACTAATCTAATGTGAAAAATATGTACTTGCTATTTACAATCTATATAGTGTTTTTTGGGATGGTCCATACTCATACTAAATAAAACCAAAATTATGTCTTTTTGGATTCACCTAGGGCAAAAGGCTGATATACACTTCAACTCAAGGCAAAAGGTCTTTATACTTTGTGATTGGAAGAAAACCCTACAATTACTATATGCTTACGTTATTTAGCTAAACCAAAGACTGAGTGTAAGTACACAAAGCAAGATATTGTTTGCACAAAACAAAAACTTGGCAAATTGAAAGGAAAGCAATGCATACAAAGCTACGATGATTATGTTGGCACCTAGGTTTTCAACCTCATATTTAGAAAATCTTGCCGAATTCCTCAAAATTTTCCTAAGGGCTCCATGTGCCTTTACCCTAATGCATGTTGTTGAACCCAAGATTTTGGCTAAGTCTAAAACCCTGAAACCCTAAAAATTTGGCCAAGTCTAAAATCTGATGGATCCTCCAAATTCTAGAATCTGCAATTTAAATCCTATGGATCTGAAACCCCGGTCGAACATCCTAACAGTATATTTTAAAATAACTTGAAGTATAAGAAATTCTTGCACTAAAATGTTATTTTAAAATATACTGTCATGTCAAGATTTCAGGACCTGCTGGAACTTTTGGACTTTTTCCTAAAGTCCTATTTCCCTCCATGAACCTGCGTCCCTCATCCCTTGTCCATACGCGTCCTCGAGACCCGCCAATAAAAGAGGACCTTCAAAGTCAAAAATCTTTCCAGACCCCCTGATCTTTCACGGCAATTTTGAAGGGTTATGGATGGATTTTTAGTGCAGTTTTGAATCATGTTTCCATTTTGGACTTGGGTCATTTTTGTTCTCGACAGGACTTGGGGCCCTGCTAACACTTTTGGACTTTTTCCAAAAGTTCCAAGTTCTCCCGCGAACCTGGTCCCTGCATCATCTCGACCCCCACTTTTTGGGACTCCCACAGTATAATGAAAAGGTCCCGACGGGACTCTAGGACCCAATGAAACTTTTGGTCCTAGTCCCAAATCCAAATGTCCTCCCAAGGCCCGAAGTCCCGCCAAGGTCCAGAAAAGCCTAGAAATGCGCAAAAAAGCGCCAATAACTTCTAGAATCGCCATTAATGCGAAATGGGTAGTTGAAATTTACGTTTTTTCGCAGTAGCTGGAGTTGGTGGGGTTTTCCTTCCCATTTTTTCATCAAATCCAAGCTGCAAAGAATATAAATAGAAGATTGAAAGTCATTTCAAAAGAGGTTGGTTCTTTGTGTGTGGTCTCCAGAACACAACTACAAGTGTAGAAAGTTGTACGGCAACCATTGAAATGCCAGTTCAGCTCATTGAGGAGTGCAACCCATGAAGTCAAATGAGTTGATAGTGTATATGGGTTTTGTTGCATAATGTCTCCAAGTCAATAGGTATGTATCCAGGAGGCTTTCCCAGTCATAGTTGGGTATTCTCCTTTGCCATGTTTGATGGCACGAATGTAATACTAGGTCAGATGAATGTGACAGCATTCTGAAAATTTTGCAAGCTTTGTAATAATCTCTCTCATGTTATATATGGATATATGAAGTTATTTTTTGGATTACTAAGTATGCTCTTTTTCAAAGATCTCATATTCTATGGTGTATGCAAATACATAGCTCATTGTTCTTTTGGTTTTAGTTTGTTGTTTTCTTAATGAACTATGACTCTGTTGGCCATAGAATAGGCACCGGTCTGGAGCCATTCCTATAAGCCTCACATCATTTAAACAAACAAAAACATTTACCAGTGGTTTAGGGGAAGAACCATCATTCTTGTGCATGTATACTTGCACAGTTTGTATCAGCTATATAGGGGTTTTGTGACAATTGTTTTTGGTTTAGTGACAGTTTTGGGATCAAGATAACAAGTTGGGTTTGGTTCGTTGGTTTTTAGTTCTTCATCTGGTTTGAACTCAATACCTGTTAAGGTATACCCCTTGGAATATCCCTCCAGAGTTTAGCTGAACTCGAAGTGCAGGGGATTAAACCCACTCCTGTAGAGTTGACCTTCAACCCTCCACGTTTTGTTGATAGACCAATTATGCTTATATGACGACAGCCTTGGCCTTGTGAGTGCGATTCCATCTTAGGATGTGGAGTTGTGGTTTTGGGAACCAACATTTTGGTGTTGTTGTTGGGGATAAATTAAAACGTTGAATTATTTTGAAGACCTCTGAAATAGTCATCAAAGTCTGCATCAGTTTGTAGTTCATTTTCATTGGGTAAGTTTGGCATCCAGTCAACTTACGCCAACATTTTGGCGTCATTGCTGAGGATAGATTACTGCTAGGTTGGAAAGAATTTGACAACTCTGCTGGTTGGAGAGCCCAAAATGTTTTTGCAGCCTTGAAGATTGTCACACTTCAAGGTTTTCCTATTTGCAAGAGGTGGCGACTCTGTTGTCAAAGAACATGAAGAAAGTTGTTGTCTACTGTTGGTGAATCAAAGAACCCATTTCAAGGTGCAGCAACTGGTGAAATAAAGGTACACATGGTTTTCTTCCTGACTTTTGAAGTTTCTTGTTCCTGTCATGTTGAAGGAACAAATTTGTATGCCTCTTGCTTTCTGCCCTGCATTGTAGAATGCTTTAGTCATGGCCAATTGGTATGAACATGGGTACCCTAGGGATGCTCCTTTGTATGCATCTTATGTTGCAAACCCTAGAAACTATCTGGTTTTTAACCATTCTGGCAACGCATATTCCATTTATGGCTCTGCATGTTATACAAACCAGAACTTGTATCCAACTATGCAGCATCAAAATGACTTAGCAATGCAGCAATGTCAAATTGATAAGACTAAACAATTGCTAGAGTCCTTATGCCAGCAAGAAGAAGAAACAAAAAATCAGATTAGGTTGCTAGAGTCTATGGTGCAGTCCAATGCATTCCCTGCTGCCCCAAAAAATCAAATTGCTCAGTCCCCCACTCCTCCCTTAGATCCAGTATACAATCAGCTACACCTCTTATGGGTTGACTACAAAACACAAAGCATGCCAACCAAGTTCTACAACCAGTTGCCCAAGGTTGATGGGTACAATATTTGGGAAAGGGACACACATGTTTCATTTTCAGAATTCATGGAAGAACATCAGTTTGAGGATGAGGACATGTGGATGAGGTTCTTTGTTAGGTCATTATGTGGAAAGGCAAGAGAATGGTTTCAGAGTTTTCCCGGGCAGTCTTTTGCCTCATGGAATGAACTTGTGGTAGCATTTGAGAATGAATTTGCCAAAGGTCTTGACCCTGTTGATCTTGTCATAGAGCTGGAAAAAAATAGAAGACAAGAGGGAGAGTCAAGCAAGGATTTTGGTCATAAGTTTGTTGTTGCTCTTTCCCATAATCTAAATGATTTTAGACCTAACACTCCCACTTGCATTGATATGTTTTTCAAAACATATGAAACTGGACTAAGTTATGTGCGGGAAGATTTCAAAATAACAAGTATGCAATAGGCATATTTTTCCCTGGACTCCATGGAGAAAATGAGAGATGACTACATAAAGGGTTTGTTGCCCACAAGTGCATGTGTTGCTAGTAATAAATATGCTGATCCAAACAGTGGCAATGTGGATACAAATAATCAGATGACTATAACATCAAAGGAATATGATTGTGTAGTCAGAAGGGTAGAAGTGGAAGGTGGTACATCACGTGACAGCAATGCAGATGATGAGGACAACATATGCACCTACCTTCAGTTGGATAACTCATCAAGTGAAAGTGAAAATGATGAAACCAAAGGTGACTTCCAACCTAATGCTAAGGTAAGTGGATCAATGAACAATGAGGATGTTGTGTACAGGGATGAACAATCAGAGGGATCAGCTTGTAAGGTTGATCATGTTGAGTATGTACAAGTAAGTAAAACATGGGATGAGCAAGAAACCGGTTTCTTGTTTGATTTGATGCCCTCCTTTGTTCATGTTTGTGATGATGAAGCAGTTGATATTTGCTTGCATGAGGTTGATGTAGAGGTGGTTGCACATGATGATAACCGATTAGAGATAGTTGTTGGTGCAACCATGGAGTTTTAGTGTGAAAAGCTTGCCCTGGATTGTGAAGATGGTGATCATGTGGATGCATATGAAAACTTGTTTCTTTGGTGCAACGTATGTTCTTCATCATGCAGATTGTGCTTCATCTGAGCCACTGAGAAATAATAGAGAAATGAATATGGAACAAGAAGTGTGTCATTAGTCTCGTTGTAGTAGTGAGTATGACAACAGATTGCTAAGGTGAACTTGAAACAGAGAGACAATTGGACGAACTTGATTCTTCATGTGAGGTGTCTCATGGTTCTAATTTGTGTGCTGATGTTTTAAATTGTGGATTGAGTCATGCTTATGATTCAAAAATTGAAAGTTGTAGCAACACATGTGAAAGTTGTGTTCAAGAGCTTGGTGGAAACGTAAATGAATGAGTCTTTCCACTTTGATGTGGAATGTTTATCAGTTCTTGAATGTGTTGGTCCTACAATAGAAGTTGAGTCTTTTGTATGGGACATTGATGTGAATGAGCAGCAAGACATGCATATGCCCAAACTTCAACAGATGCATATGCCCAACCTGAAGGTATACCTGAGATGGAGTCTTTCCAGTTTGCTCCGCAAAATGAAGTGTCTTCTCTTCTGGATCAGTAATGCATTCAGGCACAGTGCTCCTTGCCATGTGAATTGGAGGTGTTCTCCTTTTCCCTCAATTTGCATGAAGAGGTTAGAAAGTATGGAAGGGTGGCAGTTGATGATGGATGCTTCCTTCCATCTGTCTCTTTTGGTGCTGACTCGGTTCTATATTTTTCACCCCTTGTTGGGAACAAACATGATGTAGTATGAAATAGGTTGAGCACCTATTATTTGTGGCTTCCCTATAGTAGTGTTTTCAATGGTGAAGTTTGTCTTCACTCATGTACAGTGATTGCAGATTGGTGCATACAGGTGAAAGACTTCAATTGTTCTAGTCGGATGATAAAAATTCTTTTGGTTTCAGGGAGATCAGCTCCTTCATTCAGTTAGTCTTCGATAGAGGCAAGTAGTTTTGTTCATCTTGTGCAAATTTGACCTGCAAGTTGTAATGTGTCGTACTTGTTGGTTCTTTTTATGATCTTTTTAGTGTTATTTATAATTTTATTTGTGTTCTTTCAAAATAGAGAGAAGATGCAAAAGGGGTTTCAGTTTTCTTGCAATGCCTGTTGCTCCCTAGAGACTTCTTGGATCCCGCACAATCTTTCACCCTCCTTTTTATTCAGATTGGGTGTGCAATTTTTATCATTTTTATTCTCTTCTCTTGCTCTTTTTCTCCTAATGATGGATCATAGAGTGTGATCCGAAATGTTGAGAGAAAATTCTTGATCACAGCCAAATCCAGAAGCACTCATATCACAACACTATGGATTGTGGAAAATTAATGAATTCCAATACAATATATAGCATATATTGAAAACCCAGAAAAAGTACAATGAATATGAACAAACTAACAACCCAGATCACAGAATCACCAAATATGAATTATCATTACATACCCATGTCAAGATTTGCACTTTGATATTTATGTTGTAGCCGGACCAGCAACTAGGTATCACAGATATCCTCCAAATTCACTAAGAAATGTTTGTACTGAGCATGCAAAGGATTACAATGGACATAGAGGCCCTAGATGCCTCAAAATGAGCTGACATACAATAACAATCGATGGAGAATGGGTCCTCACAGCCCCCACGTCACCTCCAGGCCAAGTGGTACGGCCAAGCAAGGAGCAAACAACAATAGCAGTCTTCAAAACAGGTCTGCAACAGCTCAGAAATATCTGGACATTGGTTCCACCTCCAAACACCTAGAAAACACTCCCAAATAGCCCCACAAATCAGTAGAAAACCTCCATAAATGGTACGGCCAGGCTGCTGTGTAGTACAGCCAACTTGGTTATGAAATACAGTCCACAAATTCTCTTCCAATCGCTCCTCAATCTCCACTAAAATCAGTCTCAAAATCTGCAATGAAGAACACCATAGAATCTACAAGAATAAATCATGTCCTTCCACAAACCCTCAACCATAGTTACGAGACTCGGACTCGCCTCGGACTCGGCAAGCTGATTTTGGACTCGGCCTAGACTCGGCAAAGACTCGGCAAATTGAAAAACCCAAGAAATTCAGAGATTTTTAAGGATTTAAAACTTGTTTCATGCACCCTTTAATAAATAAAACTTAAAGACACAATAACATCATCAAATAGAAGCTAATTTGATCACATACACAAGCATACATCAATCACATAAGTATAAACGCAAATTGTAGCTGAAGGAAATAACACACTTAGATATATAAATATTGTCAAATGTATACAAAACTCATGGAATATGAAATCCATGGCATCAAAAGTTCCAAACAAATATCAAAACAAAAACTAGAAGTCTATGCCACTATGGCTCAGAGGAGCCTGCAAGTGCACCCTTCTTACGAAGGCGTCTAAGATAGGTCCTGGATGATGATGCAGCTATAATATCTGCCTCTGTCTCTGTGCCACCCACACCAACATGTAATGTGTCTGCTGACTTTGCTCGTGCTCTAACCTCCTCTGCCATGGCTACAGCCTCAGCGTCTCTATCCGCTTGGTCAACCCAATCAAGGTCCTCATCACTAAAGATAGGATTCTCAGCCTCAGTGATCCAATCAGATTGTGGATCGACCTCCTCTAGTATGATGGGGGTGGTGTCAGTGCCCAAAATTTGTCTGTGGCGAAAACGAAGGTTGTAATGAACAAAGACTAGATCATTCAACCTCTGCACAGACAGGCTATTGCGCTGCTTGGAGTGTATGTGCTCAAACATACTCCAATTGCGCTCACAACCCGAAACACTGCATGGTTGGCTCAATATTCGAATTGCAATCTTCTGAAGATTTGGTACATTAGCATCAAACATATCCCACCATGCATCTGAGATGAGAAAAAGAAAAAAATCAATTTCATTATCCAACTTTAAGTTTCAACATTTAATAATAATCTAAAAAGAGGAAAAGTTTATTAGATTTTAAAACTTAAATTATGCTCTTAATATGATTTTACCTGGCTGCAATGTTGACCGATTCTTTTTGCAAATCTCACGAGAAAAGAGATCTCCTTGTGCAAGTCTAAAGGTCTCAAGCTCATGGACTATCTGTATTGAATTATTTGACATCCGCTCTAACACTGTGTAGAGCCCACCCAAAACCTCCTCATCCGCCTTGAATTCAGGGCAGAATTGAAATGCCGGATTGAGGTAATAAGCGGCTGCGTGTAGGGGCTTGTGAAGCTGGTGGTGCCATCTGCTATCAATGATCTCCCAAATGGGACGATACTTACCCTCAACTCCCCCATAGATGGATCTAATGGCCTCCTTGGCCCTATCCATGCCCTCATATATGTAGCCCATTGCGGGCTTCTCCCCATCAGCAACTCGTAGGAGAACTACTAGAGGCTCAATGACCTGCAATTATTGTCAAAGTGAAACATTAACTTAAGCGTGAACAAAAATAGGCAAATAAAAGAAAAATATGAATAAAAATTAAAACATAATATATAATTAGATTTTCATTTACCTTTACAATCTCCTCAACAGGTGTCCAAAATCTTGCCTCATCAAAGATCCAATTTGTTACTTCAGCCCCTGCATTGGTATGAGCATAGGATGAGGAAGTCCACTCCTCATCAACAAACATGCACCTCAAAGCTTTTTTTGACTAAAGCAAGGATTGTAATGTGATGAAATTTGTTGCAAATCGGGTTATGCCAAGACGAGCCAACTCCTTTTGCTACGTGAATTGCCTCATTAGGTTGAGGACCCATGCGTGATTGTATATGAATTTACAAATATCTCTTGCCATCTCCACACATGTTTTGATCCATGGAATCTTGTCAATATCCTATGTGAGGTCAAGGCAATGGGCAGCACATGGAGTCCAAAATAATGATAGGTGCCTCTCCATCAATAGTCTACCCGCAGCAACATAATTTGCTGCATTATCCGTCACCACTTGCACCACATTCTCCTCACCCACCTCAGCTATGATTTCCTCTATAGCTTCACAAAGGAATGTGGCATTTTTAACATGTCCTGAAGCATCAATAGGTTTGATGAATACGGTGCCACCTGAAAAAGAAACAAAATCAATGATTCAATAAAGCATAAATTAAAAATATTAATAACTAAATCAATGCATTGTAAGAAGTAGAATCACCTAAGGAAGAAACAAGAAAATTTAGCAATATCCTATTTCTCCTATCAGTCCAACCATCGGTCATGATGGTGCAACCCTTCATCCTCCATATCAACCGTTGCTCCTCTATTGTGGCTTTTACATCGGCCACCTTTTCTGTCAAAATTGGGCCCTTTATGTCATCTTCACTAGGGGCTTTGAACCCCGCCCCACAGACAGTAATGGTATCAACCATGTTTTGCCAATAAGGAGAACTAACATATCTCACAAATAAATTAAATTAAATAAGTATTGTAAAATGGAGAGTTTAAATTTGAATTCGACATATCTCTAAATATAAAAACTCAAAAGAGAGAATCAAGCTATAAATTTTAAAACGATCAAACAAAAAAGAATTACCTGGCTGCATGGAATGGAATGGTGCAATAGTACCAAAAGTCGCCGATTGCACGTTTAGCTGCATCATGTACGTCCTTGTTCCAACCCATGCTCTCAAGCGACAGTTGGGAACCTGGAGTGGTGCGTGGCAAAATACATGAATCAAGATTCCTAGATTTACGAACTCTAGGCCCAAGAACACAGCCGCTGGCAGTGGCACTAGCAGTAGCAATAGCAGGTGTTCCACTTCCAACACCTGGAGGACGAAATGGAGGCATGGAAGAAGACTCTCCACTACCACCAACACTTGCCATCTCCTCTATTTGCTTCCTTTTCAATTCTTTTTTTTCTCAAATGTTTCTAGTTGCACTTTCACCTCTCGTATAACCTCAAGAGGCGCTTTTCCGCATGGGTTAGCATCATGGATTGGTATTTGTGCAAGATGGTATTTCAATCTATTAATGCCTCCTTCACGAAAAATTGTTTTGCAATAAAAACATTTTACTTCTCCTTTCTTTTGGCCAGGCATAATTTCATCATGTTTCCTAGAAGGGTCCTTTCTAACTAACTTTTTGGACATTGTGATAAAGATGATTTGAAATTTTGAAAATCTCAAGTTTCAACACTGCTGCAATAACATATAAAATTTATAAATACAAAAAAAAATTAACATTTGGGATTTATAAATTATAATTATTAAAGTAATAAAAAAATGTATGGTTTGCTTACAAAAACACCTAGGGTTTAATAAAAAAAAATCTAAACACCAAGGGTTCTTTCTTTGATCTACTAAAATAAAATAGAAAGAAGAAATGAAATGTAAAGAAAAATGCAAATTTTGGTTTAAAAAAACACAAAAACCCTTCAAAATACAAACTTACCTCTAAATATAGCTTGAAATCAATAAAGAGCTCCTTCCAATCCTTTGTAGACACCTCTAGATGCACCAAAAGTAACTACGAAACTGCCCCAATGCGATTCAACAATCAATTTTTACTCTACCTCCTTGTTAGTTTCCCTAAAATGCACTCCAAATTTTGCTCACAACTCTCTTTTCTCCTTCCCCTTTGGCTTCAAAATGAAATAATGCTGCTTTTAGGGTGGAGGAGCTATAAGTGAAAAAAAGAACAAGTTGAAGTGAGTTTTTTTATGTTTTTTAAACTTTTTCACGTTTTTCTGAGTGGCCATGTCATGTCCCCTTCTAGTTGACATTATGTCAATTAAGTAGATTGGCCTATAATAGACCCTCGTAGGCTGATGAGGTTGGATAGAGGGTCATTTGAGGGGAGTTTCTCCTTCAGTGGTCAGAGCTACGCAGGATTGGTGTTCGTTTGAACTCTTTTGGACCCCGCATGCAGAACTTACTATTTATAGTAAGACAATGGGTGATCAAGATGGACCCCTACTATTTTTAGAAATAAGGGTTGGTCATATGCAGAATCTTCATGCCAGTTTACAGTTCAGATGGTGTGCAGAACAGATGAGTAATAATGGCGATATTAATATTTATTTGGCTAAAATAAATATTAATAGTTTCGAGCTTATATTGTAAAGTTATAATATAATTTTATATTATAACTTAAGTCACTTAAGTGAAGGGTCAAATTATCATAATTAATTTTAAAGAAATTATTTGTGCACCATCTATAAAAGTTTCTTTAAAAAAAAAATATTAAAAGTGGGAATATGTTTTTTATCCCACATTGGCCAGGAAAGTGTTGAGCTCTCACAAGAAAAGAATAAAAGGAGACTTAAGAGCTCATTCTGGTATGCTCATGAAATATATATTTGATCATTGTGATTTTGAACTATGAGAAGGGTTTACAGCTTTGCCATTGGAGAACGTAGTTCTTCTATGTGTTCATCATATGAGCCAGTGAAATACCTGGTGAATTTGATAATTCAGAGAGAATCTCATACAGAGGTTCTGATTGTGCTTCAACAATATTTATTTCAGCGTCCATCGAATTCACAAAAAATAAGGGTGAGATAAGTTGCAGCTGTGAATAGTAATTTGCTACAGTGCATGTGAATAGTGCACATGAACAGTACCCGTGAATAGTGACGCGCTACAGTGCTGTGAACAGTGTGTGAATAGTGTCGTGCTACAGTACCCGCTACAGTGCGAGGTTATCATTATTGGAGAGGGATGTTTATGGGTTGTTTTGAGGCTGCCATTCCTTCATCTTCATCATCGATTCATAGCAGCGTACATTTCCAGGTTCTTTCATGAGTTAGCATATTTATATCAGCATTGTTTCATAGTTGTCATTTGTAGTCATTTGTACTCAGACTTGTAGTGATTGCATTGGGAGCCAAGAGTCTTGGCCAATCATAAACTTGATACTCCAATATGGAAGTGATAAGTTGCAGGTCCTATATTCGAGGTGATGCCCCATGGTTATGATCTTCATGCTTAGTTCATTAGTTTGAATGCCAATTGTTTGAAAAAATGTCTATGGGCTGTAGGTACTAATTTTAGCTTAAGTTTAGCTTTAGGCTTGCATATCAAGTGTTTGTATTTATGCCACTTGGCTGTAGCAACTCATTCACCATTAGAGGTTGCACCAAAAGTGTGTGACATAATCCTAGTTGTTGTAGTTGCATTTTTGCAATTAGTTTCTGATATCTATATGCATTGAAATTACAAAATATCTTGCATAAGCATACCTATTTCATTTGTAATTGGTTGGCGTTGGTGGATAAGATCTCATATCAGTTTTTGGCATCATTCTAAAACGTGTTTGAGCAAGTAAAGGACAATTATCAGTTGATATCAATTTGCACAACAAGTGTTTGACAATATTCCTTGAGGTTTTAAATCAGCAACATAAGGGCAGATCAGTCAAGGGTTCCTACAGTCCGAGTCTACATGACGGGAATCGGCGAGTTTGGCGAGTCCGGCGAGTCCGGCGATTTTTTGGCAAAAAATTGGCAAATCCGAGTCTGAGCCCCCTAGACTCGGCCAGGGTGGCTCGCCTCGAACTCGCCGAGTTTTCACGAGTCTTGGCGAGTTTCGTTACACTGCCCTCAACACCTTAACTCCATTGAAGCCCACATGCAAACACTGTGTGTATTTGCCCAATAGCACCTTTGGACAATCTTTCACGTCTATAGAATGCTATTACTAGAGGGAGTTTTCATTCCCAATAGCCTCTGGTTCGAATCCTCTTCAAACCCTCTCAGAAACCCTAGCAGAGCAAAATATCAAGCAATAACATAATCTTCAACATATCAAATGAAGCTCACTTTTCTCCTTTTATTTCCTCTCCAAGAGGGACGTTGGCTTTTGGAGGGAAATATTATGTTTTTAAATTACTTTATTCTCCCCTAGGGATGGGCACCCAACTCCACAAGTGACATTTTATATTTTTTTTTCATAAAGTCACTTTGCCGTTAATATTTATAAAGTCCCGGTAAAATAAACATTAATAAACTTCGGACTTTAAAATAACTATCAAGATGAACTCGGAATCAAGAGTTCTATAGCTCGTTGAAAAGGTCTCAACGAGAAATCTATTCCATCTTTGAAACTCCCGAAACGGCACCAATCCCGAACTTACTAAAAATAGCAAGTATGGGCCATAAGCAAACAAAGCCAACTCTGAGAGCACCAACTGGATCCACTAAACTCAAACCGCATCTAAACCACTGAATAATCCTTCCTAGGCCAATCCAACCATGGTTCCCTAACCAAATTGTCAGTCTACGAGAACCCATTGATAGACTAACACTGTGACAGAAAGGGGACATTACACAAGTGACTGCAAATTTTGATTACAGTCAACTTTCCTTTTTTGCCCTCATGCTTATGATTGTATGCCTTGTAAATATGTCTTTCGTTGTTCCCCCATGTCCATTTTTTTTGTTTTTTGGTCTGCGCAAAGATGCTCTGTGATTCTCGCTATGCCACTGCTTGGCACATGTCCCCAACCAGAGTCAATGTTGCCACCCAAGTCTTCAGCCTCATATTTGCAAAATCTTGCCAAATTCCTCAAAATTTTCCTAAGGGGTCCCTATGCCTTTACCCTGATGCATGTTGTTGAACCCCTGATTTTGGCTAAGTCTGAAACCCTGAAAATTTGGCTAAGTCTAAAATCTAATGGATCCTCCAAATTCTAGAATCTGCAGTTTAAATCCTATGGATCTGAAAGCCCTCTCAAACATCCTAACAGTATATTTTGAAATAACTTAAAATATACGAAAGGTAAATGATAAAAGGTAAATACAAACTTATCATTTCCCTTTCTTATACTTAAATTTTATTTTAAAATTTATTGTCTTGTCGGGATTTCGGTACCTTCTGGGACTTTTGGACTTTTTCCTTAAGTCCTACTTCCCTCTGTGACCCCTTGACCCTCATCCCTCCGCGACCTCAGGACCCGCCAGCAAAAGAGGACCTTCGAAGTCAGAAATCTTTTCGAACCCCGTGATCTTTCACGGCAATTTTGAAGGGCCAAATAAGTGAATTTTTGAGTGAAATTTTAAGGTTATGGATGGATTTTTCATGCAGTTTTGAATCATGTTTTCATTTTGGTCTTGGGTCATTTCTGATCCCGACGGGACTTCGGGCCCTGCCAACACTTTTGGACTTTTTCAAAAAGTTCCAAAAGTGCCCAGTCCTCCAGCAAACCCAGTCCCTGCATCCTCTCGACCCACGCTTTTCGAGACTCCCGCAATATAATGAAAAGGTCTCAGCGAGATTCTAGGACCCGATTGGACTTTTGGTCTTGGTCCCAAATCCAAACGTCCTCACGTGGCCCGAAGTCCCGCCAAGGTCCAGAAAAGCACAAAAATGTGCCAACAACTTCCAGAATCGCAATTAATGCAAAATGGGTAGTTAAAATTTATGTTTTTATGGCAGTAGGTGGAGTTGGTGGGGTTTTCCCTCACATTTTTCCTTCAGATCTGAGCTACAAAGGATATAAATTGAAGATTGAAACTCATTTCAAAAGAGGTTGGTTCTTTGTGTGTGGTCTCCAGAAGATAGGTACAGGTGCAGAAAGTTACAGGGCAGCCTTTGAAACGCTAGTTCAGCTCATTGAGTGCAGACCCGTGAAGTCAAAAGAGTTGATATTGTATATGGGTTTTGTTGCAGAATGTCTCCAGGTCATTAGGTAGGTATCCAAGAGGATTTCTCAGTCGCAATTGGGAATTCTCCTCTGCCATGTTTGATAGCACGAATGTAATACTAGTTCAGATGAATGTGACAACATTCTGAAAATTTTGCAAGCTTTGTAATAATCTCTCTCATGTTATATATGGATATATGCAGTTATTTTTTGGATTACTAAGTATGTTCTTTTTCAAAGATCTCACATTCTGTGGTGTATGCAAATACATAGCTCATTGTTCTTTTGGTTTTAGTTTTTTGTTTTCTTAATGAACTATGACTTTATTGCCCATAGAATAGGCACTGGTCTAGAGCCATTCCTATCAACCTCACATCATTTAAATAAACAAAAGCATTTACCAATGGTTTAGGGGAAGAACCATCATTCCTATGCATGTATATTTGCACAGTTTGTATCAGCTATATAGGGGTTTTGTGACAGCCAGTTCTTCTTGGTTTAGTGAAAGTTTTGGGATCAAGATAATACGTTGGGTTTGGTTGTTCGTTGGTTTTTAGTTGTTCATCTAGTTTGAACTCAATACCTGTTAAGGTATACCCCTTGGAATATCCCTCCATTGTTTAGCTGATCTCAAGGTGCAAGTGATGAAACCCACTCCCGTAGAGTTGACCTTTAACCCTCCACGTTCTGTTGATGGACCGATTATGCTTGCATCACAATAACCCTAGCCTTGTGAGTCTGATTTCGTCCTAGGAAGTGGAGCTATGGTTTTGGGAACCAACAAATTACACTTCTCTAAACTTTGCAATACAAAACTTGCAATGTTTGGAAAACAATTCAATGACGTCATCCCTACAAACAAAAAAGATATAACAAGTTAACATGGGAATTGAATACTAAGTGTCAAGACCAAACTTATGCATGTCGCCTTTTCAGACATAAGTAGTTGGGAGTCCCCTAGCCTATTATTTTATTTCTCGTAGGCTAAAGAGGTAAGGGAAATAATTTAAAAATATAACTTAAGTTATCCTAGTACTCTTATTGTGAATGAGTGCTTCTGGATTAACTCTATGATAGATTTTCCCTCAACGTTTCAAATCACACTCCATGATCCTAATTCTCCTCTCTTGCTTTCTACTCTCCTGATGATGGATCATGGAGTGTGATCCGAAACATTGAGGGAAAAACTATCACACAGTTAATCCAAAAGCACTCATTCACAATACTAGTACTTTTATGTTATATTTATAAAAAGGACGACTTATTTTTCATTATTAAACAAGGGTCCCATATTAAAAAATGTTTCTAGAAAAGAGAGCCAATGTGAAGTTATATTAAAAAGGTATTTTCTAGACACTTCCAAAATAAGGCACAAGAATTACAATTGTTTTTACTAGTGCCTAGGTGCATGTGCCTGGCATTTCAACTCCTTAGCAATTTAAAAGTCTATTGGGTTTAGTAAGCTACTTGCAAAGCATGGGCAAATTTGAGATTCATAGTTGAAAATCACATCCTTGCAATTCGACTATGAGGCTCTATCAACTAACAAAGATATATTGTTCTTTATAGTCAAAAGGAAGTCATGAAAATATTTCACAAAGTAATTCTTGAGACATCTAGCTTGTCACAATATCAAAGAACTAAGCCTACCTTTCTCATAAAAATACTTATACAATATTAAAATATGCATAGACAAGAAAGAGGACAACTTCATTTGAATTTAAAGAATAACACAAGAATTCTACACTTCTTTTGAAAGTTATTTTGAGTATGGAGATATTAAATGATATCTATGTTCTGTGACATCAGTTTCTTGATTTAATATTAATCTCCACCAGAGACTAAAGATGCCCAAAAGTACTATCAAAATTACAATCAAAAAGTGTGTGACCACTTTAGCATCCTTTCAAATTCAAGCACAAGCAGAGAAGGTGGTGCTGGACTTTGAGCACCTCTAGGATCTTCTAAACCACAATAGCAATATGCCTTGCACCATGAACTGTGTCCCACCTAACTATCCTCTTACTACCTCCAGCACCACGCAACCATTCACAAAATTGATCATGCTCTGTTGGTTTCTCTCCTTTATCATCTCAATAGGGAGGATGGTTTCCTATAGCCCCTCATAGGAAATCCTTCTACTATAACTCAACCTTCTCATTTAACCTCTCTAAGACATAAGGTGTTGGGTCCCTCTTAGATCACCCCTTCACCTAGATGTGGAAATTTGGTTCCTTTAGCCTCTACTAATCCCAATGCTTTGGATGGGTGAGTTGCTCTAGATTCTCCCTCCAAGGAGTTTGCCATGATCCACCACCTCTTCCTAGTGTGGCAGCATGTGCCTAGGTCTCTAATCTTCTCGCTATCAACCATGGTTGGGTTGTGATATGTATCTTTTGTTTTCCTTGGTTGCTACTGTTTGGCAGGTTGTTCATATCTACCATCCTATTATTATTATAAAAACATCTACATACATTTTCAAAGTCTTATTACTAAAATTCCATATGGATTTCCAGTAGAAAATTACAATCCACGAAGTGCGGAATAGGATTCCAAATGCATCTTCAAAGAGAGGCAATGGAAATGTCAACAAGATATGTAATTAATCAAGATACATAAGAAATATAATTAATCAACAAAATCCAAAGTAAGAGTCAAGCACAAAAAGGCACCACAAAAGAATAGCTAAAGCCAAAAGAAAGAAATTATATTAATGTCCACAAATGACCAAACGTAGGTCAATGGAACTAGAGGTTACAGCAATTACCAATAGATAGTTCTAGGAAAAGAGAATCCTATAACCAAAACAATAAAAGTATATAAGACAAAATAAAGCACTATGCCACTAAGAAATAGCAATGAAACGCAAACAAGAGCCCCAAAAGTATGTAATGTCCCCTTGTCACAAATCAAATCCTTTTACCTCGTTCACAAATTTCAACTTGCAACAAGAGAACATTAGTACATTTTTTCATTTAAAGCCATACATAATTTACATAATAACATTGCCTTTATCCTTTCTATGATCAAATGTCAACTCATAACTTAGTTCATCATTGATTACTTTCATCATACATTACTATCACCAATCTATGATTACTTTCAATGCATATCATTATTATGAATCTGCAATTACTTTCAATGCATATCACTATTGCTAATCTTATGATTGCTTCAATGCACATTATCTTTCATTCTTATTTAATCTTATGATCACTATTCATATGCTTTGTATATCATTAACATTTCACATGTTACTCTCATGATCATTATCAATATGCCTTACATATTCTTATCATGACATTTCACATAATCTATGATTTTCATCAATACAAATTGCAATCTACTTGTTTATATGTCATTTGTTAACAACCTATGGGAGATTAGAGGAGAGTTACCGTTATCCACCATGGGGCTCTAATGTCTCTATCCTTATACTCAATGCGGTATCCTTAATACCTTAGAGTCAAGGCCTCTATGAGACTCCTTGGTACTCTTACGATGCCTTACATCAAGTAACCAAAGCCTATACATCACTATCCTTGCACTATGGGTACCTTATACCTCATGTGACAAGGCCTCTATGTGATACACATCCTTTGCGCTATGGGTACCTTATACCTCATGTGACAAAAGCCTCTATAATACCCATGAGTGGCCCCTTCGTACCTTTCCTTTTATCTCTCATATGAGGTTAGCAAATCACATAACATTATGGATAATTGTTTACAAGATATATCATTTGAATTATTGCATACTAGATATATTATAAAGAATCATTCTATATGACTTTCTACATTTCTTTATTCGTGATGACTATGACTATATCTTATTATCATGAACAATGGAATGTACACATCTTATTGCTAAGAATGACTGTTCATAAACCAAAGTTATCATAATTGATACATTCATGAGTACAAGCATATGACTATCATAAATATATATTCTAGAGTGAATGACAAAGAGCTATAAATAAATCTGCATACCTGATCATGTTAATTCGATCAGAATTATTGAAAGAAGATTAAGTTAAAGTACCTACCTGCTGTTAGTATGACAGCCGATCAGACAAAAGGAATAATAATATGAAGATGCTTACTTGCTGTTGTGAACTGGGCTGCAGCCTTTCAAATATTCAGATGTATATTTCGTTCTTTGATCGATGATATATTTTCTTGTATGCTTGAGTGAAAGGATTCAATGATAATTGAATTCTGTTTGATGCCTTTTTCCTTGTCTTCGATCTCTATATATATAAATGCACAGCTTTGTTGAAGGATCGCACCATTTCATTATGCATGCCTTTTGGACGATCATAACACATGATTAGTTACCTTTAATAATATCACTTGTCTTCTTGTAAGGCGCTATCCTCAATCCGCCATGCCACGATTTTATTATCCTTTAATTATATATTGTTTATTCATGGGTTGATCGATGAGTGAGGGGTAGGTTCCATAGCAATATTAGGAGCATCATAAGTCTTCGAAGTGGTACGAGATATCACACCAATTCTGATCGCCACTTTTTGGTATGAAGCGATCTTTGAATTTGTTTGGAAATCTTACACTAACCGTTGCCTTTAGATAAGATGCTGCCGTCCATAATTAATACCGCTTTAAGAAGGATCGCTGCTGTTCAACTATGAATCTCACCTCTTACTGATTGTCTCCAAACTGATTGGAGTATAGTACTTAATTACTTTGTATATATAATGATGTAGTTTTATCGTTGTCTTCACATAATCGCTGCCTTAGACATTTACATATTGATCGCTGTATCTAGCTGTCCATCTATGATTAGTATCATAAGGAGAGTTCACTATCCTAGACATATGAAGTCTTCAAGATCATATTGAGCCATTACAAACTAGTCTTCTTTCCAATCTTTAATTGGAAAATATTGAATCATTACAAACTATGTGTCGGTGAAGATAGGACGGAAACCTCATCAACATCATTGTCTGCATCTGAAATGGAGGACTTGTCTGAGTCATCATCGCTCACTGAAAGAGATAATGCTCGCTAAGGAGTATCCAAGGTTAGAAGGCCACATTAGGGTACCGTAGGAGGAACCAAAGCACTTCCTATAGAAACTCCCCTAACATCCAAGGCCGGTTTAGCTCCCATCATAGAAAAGAAGCTCATAATGTGAGTCCGCCCCTATTGTCTAAGGATGGCCAATAAGAAGTAGATCCATGTCGCCACAATGGGTCCGAGTCATGCCGATCGGAATGAGCAGAGCCATGATGCTGAGGGAGAGTGGGCTAGAGAATCTACGCAGTGTGCTAAGAGAAGCATTGCCTAACCCTCTATTAGCTTTGATATGTGAAGTTCTAGCATCCAAAGGTCATTTTGTGTTTCCTATCGCCTAGGTGGGCTGGAAAAAGAGGTGATCAACATAGGTTCTCTAGAGCCAACCTCTAGAATCCCCCCTGTAGGGATCTGCATGTAATGTCCCCATTTTTAGGCCCTCGTGCAGTTTGGTGGTTTTGGCTTCTGGGGTGGTTCCAACATAGCCAGAGTAGAGTTTTTGTTGCTCAACAGGGTTTAGACGGACAATTGGAGTTGATCGACACTTTCTGCACCTGATTCGGACAACTTGTCCAAGACTTGCTATTTTTAGTAATTCCCTATTTTTTAGGACGTGTGGGAACGGGCCTTGTTTGACCAGTTGGGAGTTCCTATTTTTTAGGGATGTTTCTTTTGTCAGCAGTTCCTACTTTTTAGGAGTTACTATTTATAGTAACCTGCTATTTTGGGACTTCGTGTCAATTGACCCTTGTAGGCTAGAGCAAATGGTTAAGGGTTCTTATTTTGGCAGTATTCAGTGTGGCTTCGCCTCCAGTGTTCAATGAGAGTTCAGGTTTGACCTTCGTTGGACTCCGTTTGGCACACTTACTATTTATAATAAGTTACTTTTTCAAGGAGTCGAGGTTTCTATTTATAGCAGGGCACCTAGACAGGTCTCAGATGCAGTGTCGACCAATGTTTGCGCCTTTGTAGATGTTTCAGGACTCAGTGGTGTGTACTTACTATTTATAGGTCAGCTATCAGAAGTTGCTATTTGTAGCAGGGCGCCTGATCATTCAGTGTTTGGCAGTTTTGATGTTGGTTTCAGTTGGCGTAGCAAACTGATGGAATTTTAAGGAGATTAATATTTTGATGTGTCATTAATGATGTTAATTAAAAGTTTATAATATAAAGTTATATTTTGACTTTATATTAAAAGGGGGCCAATGACACATGATAAAGTGCAATTAATGATATTAATTTATTATGGGCAAAATAACCAAGGTACTTTTGAGGCAACTAAAGTAAAAATAATAAATAATTATTTTAAAAGCCAAAAAGCATTTTGGAAAGTCATGCATGTTCATGAGAATATAAAAGCTCTCAAAAGCTAAATTAACCTTATTAATTATTGAATGATCATATGAATTTGCTTTGTGGTTTTCTAGAGAAGACAAGGGTTTCAGAATATCAGCCATTGAAGAACGAAAACTCTTCAATGTTCATGCAATTCTGAGGTTGTGCAATACCAGCTGATATTATTGCCTGAGGAGAGCTTCATTCTGGAGTTCTATTTGTGCTTAAAGGTGAAAGATATCATTAAGGGTTTGAAGATTAATGAAGAATAATTAATTGCAAACTTGTAGCTTCATTCTTGGCAGCCATTTATATCAGATTTCAAGCTTTTTGTTGACTGCTACAGTGCCATGAATAGTGCCACTACAGTACCGTGAACAGTACCGCTACAGTGACGCGCTACAGTGCGTGAACAATGTTGACAGCAGCAACATAGGTGATCAGGTTTGAAGGCAAATAAGGTTTCCTTCGTTCGGATATGCACATAATTGTAAAAAGCTTCTGGAAATAGTTTAATAAATCATCTACAGCAGATGTCTTTATTTAGTTGATTTGCAATTTCCTTTGTTGCATTGTTCCTGGCATCTTATTGAGAAAACACAAAAAAATCATATATATTTCAAGAACCAAAACAAACATTCATCATTTGCAAAGCTTTGGAAAACCGGAGAACTAGAGGGGTTCATTACAGTGGTATCAGAGCATTTAGAATTTTTAGAGAATATCCTAAGCGGGATATTACAGTGGTATCAGAGCGGTTTCCTGCCATCTTGTTGGGAAATCAGAAATTTGAACAGTTGCATGTCAGTTTTTGCAGTTGCATGTTAGTACCCAGTGCTTGCATGTCAATTTGGAGAGCACCCATATGCTTGCATGTAAAGTTTTGAGGTTGCATGTTAGTGATCAGCACTTGCATGTCAATCTTAATGGTTGCATGTGTGGTTTTTTTAAAAAAATATTCAATTGAATCAGCTAGTTAATCATGGTTACTTCAAGTACCCAGAAGCAGTGGGACAAGAATATGGAGAAGCTTAAACAAAGTTTGAATAAGTTGGATGAAAACCAGAAGACGATGAATGAATTGTTTTGACACCCTGCAAACATAGACAAAGCAGCTAGGTTTATGGCATCCATTTTTAAGGGGTCTACATCACAAAACAAAAAGGAGGAACAAGAGGTCTCTATAGGTGAAGTATCTAGAAACCTCTACAATGAATTTTCAGCAGCTAGTGACCAACATACAGCTGATCCTATGGAGAACAGAATGGACAAAGATGATGAGTCCGTTAATGATTCCTTTGGGGCTGATGTTAAATGCACTCATGAAAATTCAGAGGGAAAGGTAACAAGTGAAGTGTGGACCAACAGTATTGAGACCAGGTCTATTTCAGTTGATCTTCACCCAGTTGATGTTACAGAAGGTAGAGAGGAAGAAACAGTGGATCCTACAGGACAAGGTTGCACGAGTCTCCTAGTTGGTGACATGGAGGTTATGATTGGGGACTCTTTTAATAGTCCTAAGAGTGATCTTACCTCTCTGCATGAGGTTAGCAATTCATCATCCATTGAGTCTATTTTTTGGAGGGATGATGAGGAATTTGGGTTGGGAACTATTGCTACTCTAATTCCAAACCAGCATGAGGACACTTTATAAGAATATTTTTATGAGAGTCAAGCTCTCCATTGGCAGCCCACAACTTCAACTAATGAATTTTCCTTGGTCCCTAAGTCTGATTTGGAGAACCAACTAAAGGTTGGTGAAGATAAGATTGTTACAACGCTGTCCCATTTTGATCATTCCCACAAGATGGTGGAAATTCATCTGTGAAAGGTTCAACTTGAGGGGAGACATAGAGGTGTTGAAGAGGCTTCATCAATCTCTGATTTGCAAGCGTTTAAAACAGCCATGGAGATTATGAAAAATAACTATTTAACTCTTCTTTCCGATAGAGATCACCTACTTAAATTGGGTGTCATATATTTAGATGCATTGAAGAGGAAAGAGGAAGAGGTTGATCAACTCACCACGGAGCTAGTGAAGACTAGAAAATCTTTGGAAGACTCGCAAATGGCTCTCCTTATGGCGGAAAATCAGATTGAGGAGTTGAATGTGGAGTTGAGTTTGGCTCATGCTTCACCAAAGAAATCAAAAAATCAATTTTCTATTGCAGCCTCTTTGGATGGGCAAGAATCTTGTGTTGTGCATGTGATTGAGGGACAAGGAAATGAGGGAAAAGAAGAGCTACATGACAAGGTTCAGGAAGGCAATGATGCATGCTCACATTGTGATGTTGATAGCAGCTATGTGCATGATTTAAAATCAGTTTTAGTAAACGAGCATGTTGCTGATTTTGAATCAGATTTTGATGAGGAGTTACTCCTCATTAATGATCCCAAACTTCATGTTGTAGAGGCAGAAAATCCACACAGTGATGCCACTTGCAGCCGTGTAATCCGTGCTTTGGTAGAGAACATGCATGAATTGCAGCAGGCTACACCTCTTGGCTTATTCCTTGGGGATAAGTATTCAGCAGAGGAGGAGGTGGCACGAGTCTTAAGCCGATATGGTAAGGTAGATAGATGGATCAAGTACCTCATTGGGCTAGCCCAGTCTGATGGAGCACTAGATGGGCCTAAGTATGGAATCTCGGCATCCAGCTTACACTTGGTTAGACATGTGCTTGACAGGATGAGATTTGATGCCATGCAGTTGCTTACAGATAGAGGTTGTGCTTTCATGCTTGCTAGGCAGTTGTATGGTGCATTCGTGAGGGAAGAGGCACAGATATCCACTTCCGTTGATGTTGAGAGGGATCAGCCCTCCATAATTGCATTGATTAGTGCAACTGGCTTTATGAGTTGGTGTCAGGAGCACTCTTCTTTCAGCTTTGGCAGTTGGAGTATTGTGGGGACACCAACATTTGCAGATGAGTTAGGAGATACTCATCGTTTTTGACAGTTGTTTGGGTCCATAACCCACAGGCCCAGTGGTCAGTTGCATTGGGGGTGGTTTTTGCACAGGGTGATAGGATTTGACAGGATAGGAGGATACTGTTACTGCAGGACAGTGCAGAGTTTTGACTATAGTGCTTTCCACCAGGTCATTTGGGATCCTGGTAGTCTGCCAGATAATGTCTTGGTCATTGCCATTGATGAGGGCAGTAATCCAGTTCAGTGGTGTGGTCTATCTAGGTTCATTTTGGACCTTGGAATTGTTCGACACACTACCTCTTCAGGGCCACAATACATTGCTTCACATCTTTGGCTTGATATTGTTAGTGGTAGCGTGAGACAGCAGAGGATTTGGTGCAGGTGGTCCAGCTTTGTGGTTATCACTATTCATCACAGGTTATTAGATGAGTTGATGGATAGTGTGATGGAGAATGGAGTATCCAGTGTGCTTGATTGCAGTACTTGTGCAGGCTTTTGGTTGATGGCACCTGGATACATTGATCTTTTGCGGATAGAGGCAAAATTCTTTTACTCCAGCCCTTGGAGGATGTTTGATGATGGTATCTTCATGTTGATGGACTCTTATTGCATCGCCTACCTCAGGCATCAACGATTGATTTGGGATCCAGGCATACCATGGATTGTTGGTTGGAGTTATTACAGTGTTGAAATTTCTTGGGGTCAAGCAATTTCAGGGAGGGCGGAATGTAATGTCCCCATTTTTAGGCCCTCGTGCAGTTTGGTGGTGCTGGCTTCTGGGGTGGTTCCAGCACAGCCAAAGTAGAGTTTTTGTTGCTCAGCAAGGTTCAGATGGACAATTGGAGTTGATCGACACTTTCTGCGCCTGATTCGGACAACTTGTCCAAGACTTGCTATTTTTAGTAATTCCCTATTTTTTAGGACGTGTGGGATCGGGCCTTGTTTGCCCAGTTGGGAGTTCCTATTTTTTAGGGATGTTTCTTTTGTCAGCAGTTCCTACTTTTTAGGAACTACTATTTATAGTAACCTGCTATTTTGGGACTTCGTGTCAATTGACCCTTGTAGGCTAGAGCAAATGGTTAAGGGGTCTTATTTTGGCAGTATTCAGTGTGGCTTTGCCTCCAGTGTTCAGTGAGAGTTTAGGTTTGACCTTCGTTGGACTCCGTTTGGCACACTTACTATTTATAGTAAGTTACTTTTTTAGTGAGTCGGGGTTTCTATTTATAGCAGGGCACCTGGACAGGTCTCAGATGCAATGTCGACCAATGTTTGGGCATTTGCAGATGTTTCAGGACTCAGTGGTGTGTACTTACTATTTATAGTAGGTCAGCAATCGAAAGTTGCTATTTGTGGCAGGGCGCCTGATCATTCAGTGTTTGACAATTTTGATGTTGGTTTCAGTTGGCGTAGCAAACTGATAGAATTTTAAGGAGATATTAATATTTTGATGTGTCATTAATGATGTTAATGAAAAGTTTATAATATAAAGTTATATTTTGACTTTATATTAAAAGGGCGCCAATGACACATGATAAAGTGCAATTAATGATATTAATTTATTATGGGCACAATAACCAAGGTGTTTTTGAGGCAACTAAAGTAAAAATAATAAAATATTATTTTAAAAGCCAAAAAGCATTTTGGAAAGTCATGCATGTTCATGAGAATATAGTAGCTCTCAAAAGCCAAATCAACCTTATTAATTATTGAATGATCATATGAATTTGCTTTGTGGTTTTCTGGAGAAGACAAGGGTTTCAGTATATCAGCCATTGAAGAACGAAAACTCTTCAATGTTTATGCAATTCTGAGGCTGTGCAATACCAGCTGATATTATTGCCTAAGGAGAGCTTCATTCTGGAGTTTTATTTGTGCTTAAAAGTGAAAGATATCATTAAGAGTTTGAAGATTAATGAAGAATAATTAATTGCAGACTTGTAGCTTCATTCTTGGCAGCCATTTATATCAGATTTCAAGTTTTTTGTTGGCTGCTACAGTGTCGTGAATAGTGCCGCTACAGTACCATGAACAGTACCGCTACAGTGACGCGCTACAGTAAATGCTACAGTGCGTGAACAATGTTGACAGCAGCAACATAGGTGATCAGGTTTGAAGGCAAATAAGGTTTCTTTCATTCGGGTATGCACATAATTGTAAAAAGCTTTTGGAAATAGTTTAATAAATCATCTGCAGAAGATGTCTTTATTTAGTTGATTTGCAATTTCTTTTGTTGCATTGTTCTTGGCATCTTATTGAGAAAACACAAAAAAATCATATATATTTCAAAAACCAAAACAAACATTCATCATTTGCAAAACTTTGGAAAACCGGAGAACTAGAGGGGTTCATTACAGTGGTATCAGAGCATTCAGAATTTTTAGAGAATATCCTAAGCGGGATATTATAGTGGTATCAGAGCATTTAGAATTTTTAGAGAATATCCTAAGCGGGATATTACAGTGCACCAAAGAGTGACAGCCTCATGACGAAAAAGAGTCAATCACTACTGGAATCTATTCTATATTTGGTTCAATTATGACTCAAAGATGATGAGAATCAACAAGCAAATGGAGCTTGGAATGTGAAAATAACCTTACTTGTAGTCTCCAAAATTAAAAAATGCATTCACTAAACCACCCAAGGAACTAGTAACCTTCATCCCTATGGAGACACAAAAGGTGATAGAAGTAATATTTATTCAGCTAAAATATAGATGAGGGCTGTAAATGTTTATGTTCAGACAGCTGAAACCTGGGTTGGAATATGGGATGAAGCTCAATACCCTTTCTACATGAGGCCATTCAATGGAGTTTGTTGGTTTCATATGTGAGGACTAAGTAGAAAAGTGCATCCCAATTTAAACCGTATTGTATTAAGAGTGATAAGAAATGTGATTATAAATTACATCACTCTTAAAAGTTAGTAGGTTGACATGGCTAGTACTAGTAGTATTCGAGGCAGGTAACCACTTCTCTTCCCAACCAACAATCACTACTTGTCTATGCTCTCTCGTACATGCGATGCAACCACTTTAAAAATTGATGTTTTCACCGCCACTGCTCTATTGAAGACTCTGAAGTAATGTAAAATGGTCATATGTGTGTATATGAATGCATCAAAAGTACAGTTGCAATGTTTCCCTCTGATACGTGTACTCCAATTGTGTATGTTCCTGTGTCTTCCTATTATCCCTCATGTACAAATTGCATTTCATCTCTGTTCTATCCACGCACTTACTAAAATTAGATTGCAGCATTCTCTGGCTAAGCCAGGCTTCGGGGAATCAAATGAAAGGCAGAGCCACAGTGGGGCTTAGAAAAAATTCATTATTATTAAAAGAAAAATTGACAGATAAAACAAATCCTTGCACTTCAATATGAGGAAAAAAATAAAATAATGATATTTCCCAAGAAGCGAATCCTTAATATATAAAAGTTCTTGCATGTTCAGCCCAATACTATATCTAACAAAAAATCTACAGGATACATACCAATGCCAACACGAGCCCCAGTTTTCAACTCAGATGAATCAATATTCCATTCTGAAAATGGTAACAATGACTTGCACTCGAGTTTTTTAATCAATTGAACTGCTTCCGATGGTACCGAACTAAATTTGGCTGACTCACTTCTTTTATACTCTATTTGGCATGAGGGTAACAGTGCAGCCTCCTGAGATGATTTGCCAATATTCTTAAGGGAACCAAACTCAACTTTTCTTTGACTAGACATACTTATTTGGTTGGCAGAACCAGAAATTGATACCTGGAGACTCAATAATGTTAGCTTCCCAAGAATATCATTTTAAGTTTTAACTAACCCAAACAAATATCAAGGTTATCTAACTTCAAACAAAGAAATCCATTCACTAAATTCATTTTCTAATCATACTAAGTTTTAGCAGGGTTCCAAAAGCAGTCATTTTCTCATTGTCCGGCATTAGAATAAAAAATAACATCAGAAGATAGCCACATGAATATCACTTAATTTCTTCCTTGCAGTCAACAGGCACAAAAGCATTGAGCATTCTTCCTTCTGCAAAAATTTAAACTTATCACTTGATATACATTTCTGAAAGCAGCCACCAACCTTCACAAGGAACTTCCATCTTTCAAATATCTAGACTGCATGTACAATATAATTTCTTGCCTGCAATTTAGATACAATTTTCTCTTAGGAACCTTCCCTGGATGTAAGTTGGCTTCATTCTATTGAAGATTCTGTCTTTTTTCAGGTCTATTTGTTTCTCAATGTGTTCTTCTCTTTTAAGATTCTCTATTTTATCTGCAATAATCTGGATTCGGTACCTTTGTTCTTGTATGTGTGAGTTTATGAGACATCAATTTTAGGCTTAGAAGCAAGAACAATTCTACACTAATTCATTGATGTTCGACACATGTGAACCTTCAAGTTTTAAATATGAACCTAGCGGTCCCATTAACAATTTTGTTCATTTCTAAACAGCTAAAAATATTTGTTTTACTTTCTTGAAGCTCCCTTATTTCATCCTACCCTGTTTGAAGGGTTGCTCTTCTGAATTCGATTTTCTTTTTTAAGACAGCTGGATTAAAAAGCTTCTATGATCCAGCAACATGTATAGCTCTTACTCCTAGTTTTGAAGGATATAAAGTCAGTTCAATCAATGTTAATAGTTGTAAATATTTTTAAAACTCGAGTCCGAGTCTGAGTCTTGTAATACTGGATACAACAATGATAATGTGTACGGTTGATAGCAGCAATGGTATGGCACCTCCAATACGGTACAACAGAATCACAACAAAAAGCTACAATTTGATTTGCTGTAAAGCAGCAAATGGACTGAGATATTATGATATTAACTTTGGATTCAATGCTTGCAAGCAAGCTTCCTCAAGAAGTCGTCAGAAATGTACTGAATTCTTCACTTCCTTCGAATTTTAATAAAATTCTTATTTTATTAGAATCCAGCATAGCATGATATTTTTAAATTTTACTATCAGTTGTTGTGGCTTCCATTAATTTAATGTAATACTACCCTTCACCCTCTCCCCTATGAGGAGTGTGTCGCAAGTTATTTAAAAAGGAAGTCTTTTTTCAGGATAGCATGCTAGTTATTTTCATCCATTGGATTGCCCTATGTGATCATCGGTTAAGATTGTCTTTTTCTTTCTGCAAATGCATAAATAGAGAGTTTTCCTAATTTGTAAAAATATTTTGGCTCTTGATAAATGAAGTGTTGTTTTGGCTTTGTTTGTCATATCTCAACCCGGAGAGTGTCCTCTATGTTGATGTTTTAGATTTAATGCTACCTACTCATGGCCCTCAAGTGGAAGCTAGTTGAACTAGTCTCCGCCACAACCATTTGTGGCTACCTATTCATGGTCCTCTAGTAGAAGCAGGTTGAGCCAACTTTGATGGTAGTCATTATATTTCGGATTAATAGCTGGCTGAATGCTGAGGGGGAAGCTGATTGATCACTGGTTTTTGATGCATCGCCTCATTTTTATTTTCTTTCTTTGCACCCTTATTTCTTTCTAATCGTATGCCTCATCTTAACTCTTTTCTTTGCAAGTTTTAGCATAGTTTTTAGATTAGATAGAAACAGGCCTTCTCCAGAGGTTGCTCGCACGTTTTGAAGTTATGTGTGGGGGCACCCGCAACTACATGCCCCCCAAATCAGCAATCCTAGCTCTTTGAGCTGGGTGTGCCATTCTGAGGCATCAATACGTAGAAAAACTCAATTTTCTCTATGATCTAGCCATGAATGACTATGTTTTTCAACAAACTGGACACACACTCTTCAGCTCAATTAATAAGTCAACTCAGTGCAATTAATAAGTCAAGATTAATAATCAATCTGCCTCATTTTTAGGTTTGTTGCAATTGTCTTGTAGAACCATAGAGATGTGACAAAGGAAGAATAGCACTAATACATAAGACCAATCTCAAGACTGTCTTAGAAGATAGCAAACGGGAGAGAGAGAGGGAGAGGAGAGAGATGATGCAAGGTCAGAGGAATTGATGATCTTTGCCTTCAAAGCTCACAAGAATCAGCTATGAGGGAGAGTGTAGAGGGGATTGTAACTCTCAAAAGGGCCAAAAGACTTAGAAAAAACAAAATAAAATAAATATTGTGAAAGACAACAATTTAAGAGATATTGTCAAAGACAATGGAGGAATTAGAGTACTCATTGAGATAGAGATTAGGTTGACATGGTCAAACCAAAATATCAATGGTGACTCCAATCAACATGACATCAATGGTAATAACTAACAGAAAGCAAAAGACCCAATTATGAGAGAACTGACAACAAAGACAAAATTTCCATACTTAACAATGAGAAGGCCAACTATGAAAGAAATGTCAATGAAGGCATGGCTGACAACAAAGCAAGGACCAAGGTTGATAGAGCTACAATGCTAGAAGACAACTTGGAAGAGGAAGTTGCAAGTATTTCTCAAACCATGGGAGTGCGGGTGTGGAAAATATTTATTAAATAGATATTAATGTTTTTCAATATCAATGTTCAAAGTAAAAAAGCATATGATAGAAGTTCAAAAATTATGGGAGAAACATAAGTGATGTTAGTGAGTCGATTAAAATTGTGAGATGTAATGCACAAGATTTTGGTCAAACTTCTCACTCCTGTTATAAGCAATACTTATCAAAAGAAACACTATCAAGGGATTGCTGAAAACAGGTAAAAAAACATAAATTTAGAAAGTACTTCTAGAAAAGCATTTAATTGCTATGTTTGTAAGGATGTGTTCCAAAATAAAGAATTGTATAATCTCAAGTATTTTTCTTCACAGACATCAATGCATTCAACATCAGCTGCTCTCAAGGAGGAAAGAGATATACATTTTGAGATTCGCTGTCTTCGACATCTTCATTATTTTGTGCATTATAGACACCCTTATCCTTATTCACATGTTGCAACCCCTTAGCATGGCACCTCTCCCTCTTGACTGCTTCATTCATTGCACAAACAACTCTATAAAACAAGATGCAGCAGACAAACATGTATCAATAATGGCAACAACACTTAGTAAATTTAACGTAAATGGATAACATTACCCAGAAGTAAGAGTATAATTTTCACTTTGCAAAGGATTGTGTGACTAACAGCTGTTTTTTTTCTCGAATACCAAAATAATCATTAGCATAAGAAAACATAAGTTAATAACCCAAAAAGGACATCTGAGCCATTATAATAGTTGATATATTTGATTGTCAAGCTATATAATTCCTTTAGTAAGGAAATGAATTGTAAGTACAAATTAGAAGACAACATCATCTGCTAAAATAAAAATATTAATGACGACATTCCCATTACGAATGCAACATTTGGAAAACAAGCGAGCTTCTGAAAATCAATTAGCTAATTCTTTGACTCACTACTATCGTATGGCCTAGGATTATACATGACATCAAGCAAATATTGAGATGAAATCTAATAGTTATAAGTGTCTTCCATTAGTATGTTTTATCAGTATCAAAAGCAAATTGAATAAGGTAAGATATTATCCAATAATATAGATCACATATATAGACAGCAATAATAACAGGCTACATGATTTTGGAGAATAATATTAGATATAAGAACATATGAGAAGAGATTGATAGCAGAAAACAAATGACCAAAGGTTACTTCATAGAGAGGAAAAGGTACTTGATAAACAGGAAAAAATCTTGCATTATACATAGTTATCAGCTGACTTCCAGAAAGATCATAAGGATTTCAAGAGATCTTACAAGCATTCTAGAGGAGGGGATAGCATAATCTTTAGTTCTAAATCAAAGGCGAAGAAGAATCTTCTTATGCTATGAGTAGCAAAAGAAATATCAGCAGCATACAAATTGTTTTTGCTATGATATTTTTATTATGATAAGTTTGAAATAAATTCATCAAAAAAGCACCCACAGTAGCAGAAATAGGTGTAAATAGAGAATAAGAGGTCCTGCAAGTAATGGGAGCAAATCATACACTGAGTTTTGATCAAGATGTAATGTGCTAACATACATTCGGTTGATCAATTAATCATGCATTTAAATAAAGGATCAAACACAAAAGAAATATTATTAATAGTATAACCCATTAGATTTTTGGTATTTGTATTACTCATGACGTGGCTGTGTACCAACAACCATCCACATTTCTATCACATATATGAATGATTGCATTATAGTATAATACACATTCCTTTCTGTATGACATGTAAGATTTGTTTGACATGTGTTACCCCTATTTTGGTCTTTGTCCTTGTACATCTCAACCTTGCCCATTTGGATTTTCTTCCCTTGTCTTGAAGTTATGTCTTTAGTGTGTAAGTCTTTTTCCCCTTTATCGGCAAAACCATCACTTCGCAAACCTTAAGTTTTGGTGTGTTCTATTTTAACTTTCCCTTTGTTATCGGTATTTTTGTACTTTCACAAACTCAAGCTTTCTTCCTTTCTTATCGGCAAGATTTCTCATCGGCGAACCTTGTCGGAAAAGTCTCAAGTTCACGAACTTTATCGGAAAAGATTCAAGTTCGCAAACCCTCTAGTTTCCCAATACTCTTCTTTGGTTATTGTCTTGTCATTCTTTTGTCAAGTGAGTCTTTCTTATCGGCATTTCTCGCCTTTCATGAACTTAATTTGTGTTATCATTGTTCACTCTTATTTCTTGAGTTTGCGATTTTGCCGATAATCCGATGTCTATAGTTGTTTTGTGTTGAGTCCCTATTGCCAATAAAGGGGAAGTCTTGTTTACCGTAGCCTTTATTTGAAAGTTCGTGAAACAAAGATTTCGCCGACTATTGTCATAAACTTTGAGCTCTTCCAAAGGATATCGGAGAATCACTTGGTTTGCAAACTCTTAAGTTTGTCGATAAAGCGATAAACATACACAATCGGAAGGAGATCCACTTCGCGAAATTAACACTTCGCCAATATGTAAACAAAAGCTTGAGATTTTGGTTCACAAAGTTGAAAGTTTGTCGATGATTAGGTTTAGGGATTGCCATTTTTGCCAAAAAAGTATCTCAAGGAAAAGGGTTGGTTCGTGAAAAGGGTAAGGTACCTGATAAAGTGGATTTGGTATAATGAGTTGTGAAAGTGTATATTACGAGGGAGCATTTAATGAAAACCCCAATCCAATTTATTTACCTTATAAAGTAAATATTTCCTAAAGCATACTTCATTTGTTGTTTGGAGCGTGGTTTCAAGCCCCGGTTACAGTTAATTTGTCTTCATCTTCACAGGCGTTGAAGTTTGAGGTGAGTGCACTACAATTTCCTCATTTTGAGCTCAATAATTGCTAGCATTGGTGGTAGAACACTACAATGCAATTTTTCATCTTTCATGACTTGCAAAACCTTGTTCCCTTCAACCGTTAACCGTAACCCTCTCTCGCCAAACGTAAACCCCCTGGTCCTAGTCACTACCAACAGCTCCATAGAGTCGTTACTCGGATTTCTCAAAATGAAATACAAATATCAAGGACTCGACATCTCCTTCATATGTGTATGTTTTTGTTTCAACGTTTCGGATCATTTCATCTTTCATGACTTGCAAAACCTTGTTCCCTTCAACCGTTAACCATAACCCTCTCTTGCCAAACATAAACCCCCTGGTCCTAGTCACTGCCAACAGCTCCATAGAGTGGTTACTCGGATTTCTCAAAATGAAATACAAATATCAAGGACTCGACATCTCCTTCATATGTGTATGTTTTTGTTTCAACAATTCGGATCATACTCAAGGATCCATCATCAGGAAGAGGAGAGTTGAAGATTAGATAGCAGATTTCCTGAGCTTTATAAAGGAGTTAGCAGGGAAGAAGGGCACAAAAAACAAAGGGCATGAGGTGAGGGGAGAAACATAAAAATAAAACTAAAAAAGAGAGAAGGTGAAATAAAAAGGGAGAAAGATATATATATATATATTAGTGATAAAAAACAGGGTGTTGGAGCAACCATACAAACACACAAACCAACAAAAGCTAAAATTATAAAATTACTAATACTAATACAAGTACAAATATCTATATATAAAAACAGAAGCACATGCAAATACATATAACAAAATATTTTTAAAAATTATATATATATCCCACATCCAAGTATAATACACTATATTAAAAAGACAAATGAATGGAGAAAATACAAACAACCGAATAAAACAAACCTTAGTGAGACAATGAAAGACCAACATGTACATAAAATGATAAGGGAAGAGGAAAAAAGGCACAAACACATTTATAAACATGAACAACCAAACCAGTAAGATCTGCAGTCAAGAGAAAGACGTAAACAAGACAACAAAAAGATATGACCCCTATCTTTTGCAATAGGCAAAATCCAACCTAAAAAAGACAAAAAATGTCCACACACATATCAACCTAGACGAAACAACAAAAATAAATAAGATATGTAAAACAATATCAATAACATTATAAGAACATACGTATAAAGCACTGAAAACAAAACAAATCTAAAAATACATACACCTATACACAAAAAAATATATAGATATCCATACAAGTATGTATAGATTTATAGATATAAAAATGTGTGTGTGTGTGTGTATATATATATGCAAGTATGTATGCGAATGAGGCATGCACCCCACAAAAGGAAAAGAAAACTGTAATGTCCCCTTTTAGGCTGATGTTGTTTGCAGATGGTTTAGCCTATTATTGACCCTCGTAGGCTAATGTGCATGGTTAGGGGGTCTTCTTGAGGCAGTCACTTGGTCGGTGGTTGGTTTCCTGGATTCAGTTGGATAGGAAAAATAAGGGAGATAATAATTAAATTAATTATTTGTAAGGTTATTAAATAAATAAATATTATAATGTAACCTTATATTTAATTAATTTAATAAAGTGACTTAAATAAATATTATAACATAAAGTCACTAAAATAAAATAATATTATTATGTTTCTAGAAGCTTCTTGGAGATGGATTGAAAAAGTATAAAAGAGGATCAAGCTAAGTTTCATTATCATCCAGGAATCGATATGTGTTTTGAAGAATTTGTTTGGAGAAAGAACCAGCTAGGGTTTCTGCCATATCCATCCATTGGGAACGAAACTCTCATTGGTTATACAATTTTGAGGCTGTGAAACTATCAGCTAAGATTATTGCCAAAGTGTGGGCTTCATCCAGGAGTCCAATCTGTGCTTAAATTGGAGAAGAAATACAAAGAATACAAGGGTTTGATGCATATCTACTTGCAGATTATAAGGGTATTGAAGATTCAATGTGGTATATATTTATTACTGGCTGCTACAATACCCGCTACAGTAACCAGCCATGGAGTTCTCAAATTTTCATTGTTGGAGGCTTATCTAGACACCCTTTCATTTTGGGTATTTGAGGGATCAATTCTTCTTGTGAAGACAATCATTTCTATACCAAATTGGAGGTGTTTCAAAGCTGCAATTAATTAATTCTGAGGACTGATATACTACAGCAAAGGCGCCATTGGCAAGACATTTTTGTTCATATCTCATCATTGAAGCATCTGATGGTTCTGGGCATTGTCGCATTTTGATCCTTTGATCCTACAGATCATTTCAGGTGCCATAAAGTGGAGTTTTATTGTTGCATTTAGTTATCTAAAATATTGTTAGGCAAGGGTAGGTGCGACTTCACCAAGGAGGGGCGATTTCATGCAAGGAGGCTCAATAAAATCGAATAAAAATCAGAGATAGATATCATTGCATCTGCTGATCATTCCAGACTTCATAATTAGGTTCTTTGATGTATTTTGCATTGTTATATCAATTTGCATTTAGGTGCTGCGGTAGGTGATCATTAATATCAGATTTTGGCATTGCATTGAACATTCATTGTAAAGCCAAGAGTCTTAGCTAATCATATCAGCATTGTACTCCAATCAAAGGGGAAATAAGTTGCATGCCAATTATTTGATGTAATGTTCATATCTATATTGCTCTTGATTAGTGTAATAGTTTGCATGCCATATGTTTGACGAAATGCCTATTGGCTGTTGACTATTTGCATAGAGATTTACATGTGTCTTTGGTGTACCTTCATTTGGGAATTAAATAGATGCATGTCAAGTGTTTGCATTAATGTCCTAGTTGCTGAAGGTGCATATTGGCTATCTTAGGATGCATGGAAAGTGTTTGACAATATGTCAACTAGTTGTACAAGTTAATTTCAGTCACTTATATGTATGAAAAAGGTCAAAAACAGATAGTATTTCATTCCTATTGCATTGCAAACATCAATTTGCAGCATTGAAATCATATCCAAACAAGAACAAATCAGACTGAAACTCAGAAACAGCAAGACTAAAGGTTGTATGCAAAGTGTTTGACGATATTCCTTGGGCTTCTTTTCAGCAATTTGAGGTCAGATCTAGCAAGGGATATTACAAAAACAACAAACAGAAAAATGATCAACTACGTATCAAAAATATATATACGCGGATATATAATACAATATTAATTATCATACAATAGCACACACATACAATATTGATAAAATACAATATCAATTAAATTATAAGTACATACGTATAACACAGAGAACAAAACTAAACTAAAAATACACACAACTCTATTGATATTTACCAATATACGTAATAAGCCTATACAAGAACCAATGTATATATATATATACAATATTGATAAAATACAATATCAATTAAATTATATAATCGAGAACAAACTTTCTAGGGTTAAGGACACAGATTTGGGTCATATTGATCTTAAAGAATTCTGGGTAAGGATGAACACCAACCCAAAGACACCCATAGCTCAGAAAACCTTGGATAGTGGTTTGGCGCATGCCAGTGGTTTCCCTCCAGCAGTTCAATCTACTGATTTACTTATGGCTTGCATCCCTCCAACAATTCAATCTACTGATTTAATTATGGCTTGCATCCACAATTACCATGTGTTGAATCCCATTAGATTAGAACTGTCAGTGGTAAAACTATTTTACATAAAAATGTTGATGCCATCAACGATAGACTTGGATTACCAGTGAGGGATGAATATGTTGATGTTTCGCAACAAACGGATTGGAGTTTCCTCATTGACGGCAAAAATATGTGTAAGGACGTCATCACTACCACATGGCTCAAGAAAGAAAAGAAAGGAGGGTCACAGATGCCTAAAAACTTAGTAAGAGCCCTATTTAAAGATGATATTTAAAACATTATCACACTATTACATAGGGTGGTAGGGAGTGAAGATTCAAATTAGTTTGCTCAGTGGATGTGCCATTTTATACTAGTTATTTGTACAGGGAAACAGTAAATTGATTGGTCTCAAATAATTAATGAGCATTTGCATGATCAACTAGTGAACTTTAGAAGAGGGATAATAAGTTCAATATGGGTTCGTACTTGATTTATTTGCTAGCTACCACTCAACAGGTTTGGCCAGGGTTGAATATTGTTGGCCCAATGACTCGAGATACCCAAGTGTACAATTATTTCCCTCAATTACATGAGGAGAATGGCAACAAAGACTACAAGAGATTCAATGATGCTTTTCTTATGTTCATGGTGAGAAGGATATACGAGAATCCTGAAATTAGGATCTCAACAGAGGCAGCAAATTGGATAATGCAGTTTGAGGGCTACTTCATTCAGTTTGACAAGTTCACATACCTCAAGATAGGTGGCTTTGAATTTCCTCCTCTGAAGTTGTCTAGGTATGCTTTTGATTATCTTATTTTCTTGGAAGTATGTAGGCAGGCATCCCTTGCAAGAAAGAGATCTCATGATTCCAAGAAAAAGTGATACCCTTTCTTTGCAACTGACTTATTATACATGTACCAAACCAGAGAATGCCAAGAATGTGGATAGGCTTCTTGCTAAGTTTCACTTACCATCATACAACTCTAGGAGTTTCTCTGACAACAAGGATTTTGTCAAGAAGAACCTTTACTTCCCCATGCTACAAGAACATCGGCCTCATTTAGAGGATTTTTGGGCTGTCTGTGTTGATGAGTACGAAGTGAGGAGAGATTGGTCAAATCAAATGAGAATTTTCAAGCTTGGTTGGGATCTCCCAAACTTGGTGGACAATTATGCTGATTTGATTGACTCTACTTTTTCTATTGAAAGCACAAAACCCTTGCCTGAGATAGATTGGACTGTTAATGAAATTACAGATATTAATGCTAAGTCTTCTTTTGTCATGAATGAAGTAAACAATGGCTAAGATCTAAGGTGAATGGTCATGGTGCAGGTTCTCCTTCACACAAGGAGCAAATCATGGGAAAGCAACAGGTTTCTATAGGCACCTCCAACCCAAGTACACCTATCACTACCCACACTACAAGTTCACAGTCTCTAGTCAGGGATGGGAGTGATGGTGGAGATGACCCCAAGAAGAATGTTGATTTGAAAAAGCAATGTGAAGGGGACAATGAACCCCCTAGGAGAAAGCTTAAGACCAAGAGGTGTTTGAATCCTCATGCTAATAAATTGTCAGAGAAAGAGCATATATTACAGGATGAGGAGGATAGGGAGAACACCCTCTCCAACCAAACATTCAACTCCCCCATCCTTTGCACAAACTTCTCCCCTTGTTTTTCATGATGGAGTGCCCTATACCCCTTCATCTTCTCAACAACGAGTGACTGGTACTCCTGGGATAGACAATATATCTCATGTTACTACTAATGGTTGTCCCATCCTATCAACTCCTACTTGGTTGAAAACAGAGGTCAGCAACAAAAGAAGATATTCCCAAATTATAGACACCGAATGTAATGCAATTGCAAGGCTCCTAAAGTTAGAGTCGACTCCTAAGAAAGCTAAAAGGATGGCCAGACTCATGGTTGACCCAATGACCAAACATCGATATGTGGAGATCGCAGAACCAATGGTGGAGAAAGAAGAGAGGGATGTTTCTGTTGATGACTTCCGTGTTAGCAAGGTAGACTTGGGTCCTCCCTCTATTCAAGGTGATATTCACAATGCTAAACTATCTATGGAAATTTTGGTTACCAGGTTGGAAGAGAGGGAAAGGGAGAATGAACTCTTGGAAGCACAAGTGAATATCTTGACCTCGTACATCAGGTCAATTGTTGACACTACCTCTCAACCTTTGGATGCCACCTTGGATACTCATGCAAAGGCCCCTCCTAAAGGTGTGAGCTCTGAAGTGATTGATCAGATCAACAAATATAAATTTTTGGGTAAAGCAGTAGAAGAATGGGTTGAGAAACTTACCATGGATGGTCTGCCTTTTATTCATGAAACCATTGTTTTGTATAGTAAAATGTCTAATAAACAAATTGAGATTTTAGCCGATCTCAAGACCATCAAGAAAGAAGAGACTATGCTGAATGTGGCTAAGAATGGGCTAATGGGGATGGTGAAAATTGACTCCAATGTCTTGGTTTCAGATCAGACCATAGGCAAGCTAGAAGAAAATGAATTTGTTAAATGGCTAAATTCAATTGATTGGAAATTGACAATAGTAAAACAATGCCTCACAGACTTGAAAAATGTGGCCAAAAATTAAAAAACCTTACTTATTGGATCTCAAGAGCTCTTGCCTTTCTTTGGGAGTTGATATTTTTTATGAAACCGACACCAATTTGTTAGATTCTGCCATTGTCAAGCAGGCTTTTAAAGATCTATCGGTCGAAGAATTGAGGACCAAAGAGGATTCAACTGGAAATCCCATTGAGAAACTGAATAATTTGGCTGCATATTTCTTGAACTTCAAGAAAGATATAGTGGAGATGCATAAGAGGTATGAGGATGCCAACAATACCTTGCAAATGTGGAGAACGAGGTTGATGATCACTAGCATTCCAAATGCCAAAGCCATTATCCCAATCCCGAACAAGTTCAAGGTCTTTAAAGCCAAATTAGATGCCTCACAGAGGTCTAGAGATCAAACAGATAAGGATGGCACTGGTGAACAGGTACCCCAAGAGGAACATGTGGGACATGATGCAAGTGAGGGTGAATTCTGAAAATAAATTTCTGAATTCTGCCCTAATTTTCTGCACTTCAGATTTCTGCTCAAAACCCTAAATTCTGATTTTATTTTCTGCTTTTAAACAAATTATTGCAGCAAACATATATATGACCAAACATGACAAATAATCATGGGAAGTGATACTACAAGTTGATAATCATAACAAGCATGAATTCCACCATGAAATACACAATGTAGGGCAACTAATTGCAACACCAAAGTCTGATTTTCTGAATAAAACCCTGCTGCTACAAACTGAAAGTCTGATCTGATTTTTACAATAGAATCTAGGGCACAAACATGACAAACAAGGCCCAGATTTCTGCACTATAAATCAGACCAATAAAATATGTTGGTACAGACCAAATTACATGCAAAATAGAAGGCAATGATCAACCCTAGCTGGGCCAATTCTCCAAGAGGTGCGCCTAGGGTTTGCTGCTCCAGATCGCCCTCCAAACAAGTGAAAATGCCCTCAAAGATGGGTGCTCCAAATCTGCCCAAGTGTGGCGCTCAAGGTAGGGTAAAACGCTAATGCAAGATGCTCCAAAATGCCACCAAGGTGCTGCTCCAAAATGCCACTAAGGTGCTGCTCCAAAACTGATCTCTAAATATGATTATGCAATGAAGTTCTCCTACAAATGTCGCCAATGAAGCACAATTAGGACTCCATGATAAATCCTCCACAAGGATGAGCTAGGGTTTCGTCCAACTCACCACATTCTTAAGGGTTTTCGTCCTTGGAATGAAGGCTAGCAATATTGCAGCCAAAGAGTGTGAAACTCAAGAAGAAAAATGTTGTGAATGATGATGAAATGACTTGCAAATGACCTTGTATTTATACACAATTTTCTTCCTCCTCTAAGCTAGCCGACCTCCTCTTGATAAGTGTATTTTATTTGGTTTTTACCCTCTCCTTAGGGCCGACCTCATGCTAGGCACCCAACTCAAATAAAATATTTTATTTTATCTTCTCTCATTCACCTTGGCCAACCTAGACAAGGTATTTTATTTTTCTTATTTTCTCTTTCCATTCTCCAAGTGGGGCGAACCACTTAGGCATCTCATACATCATGATTTTGACCTCCAATTAGGTCGTCCACCTCGAAGGGAAATTATCTTAATTTATTTTTATTTTTCCTTAAAATCTCCAAGGCATTTTCCCTCTTTTTCTTCCTTCTTTTCATTTTTCTTTTCTCTCCCTTGGTCACTCATCTCTAGGGCAAATTATTTTAATTATTTTCTGCAGTAAATCCAAAAAAATATACAAAGCCATCCCTTAAGATCAATTTGCCCTAATAAAATTGTCTAAGTATGAAATCTAGCCAATTAGGTTATTCCCTTAGCCCTTCGGCTTAGCCTACGGGAATGGGATAGGTTTGCCAACTCCATTAGGTGTTCACTCTGAAAATGGGGACATGACATTCTGCAACAAGGGCATTGACTAATTCCTATAGACCTAATAGCCAAATATTATTATAGGCTTCTTTAGAAGAGTTGCTCCACTAGTGAAGGATCATTCCTCAAGGCTCAGATGCTTTGCATAGCAACTTTTATGTACTATCCCACCCTAGTTTGGAATAAAAAATTTCTCAAACACCCAGAAAGTTTACTGACCTCTAACATACAAGTATTTCGTCAAACACTTTGTATGTAGCTGTTCTCAATGAGTTTCATGGGATCTCCAATGTGTTTTGGCATAAGGCAACCCCAAGGTCAAGCAACAACACTATTCTAGCAACAGGGCATCCCAATATTCATAGATATGATATAGAAATTTTGACAAACAGTTAACATGCATACAGAATAATTCAGTAACAAGGATCTGACATCAATATATGGAGACTCCAGCAATATGACATTTCGTTATGAAGCAATGTTGAAGTTGTGTAAACACATACATTACAGCTCTGAATACATATGATTTTTTTCCAAAGTTGTTGCTGTTACAACACACAATGTTGTTGTACTGTGAGACTATGACAGGTAATGGATGTAGGTGTATATTCCCTCCTCTTGATGCATGAATTGTCATGTCCCTATAATGATTTATAATTGAATTGTTTAGTTAAAATAGAATATATAATATATTTATTTAAAATATATCATTAATATGTATTATTTAAATAATATTATTAATTTAATATAATTAAATATCTTATAAATATAAATATTTAAATATTATAAAATATATGAAATATATAAATTAACTAGATATATTATAAATATAAATATTTTAATATAATATTTATATGAATAATGAATAAGATATATTATTATATATAAAAATAAATATTATTAATGAAGAGTCTTATCCATTAAAGCTTGAAAGTAAAATAATTTAGAATAAGGCAAAGTAACATATAAAGATAATAGTCTACTAAGACAAAAATATTATCCCACGATATATGCTTGTGAATAAAACAAGATAAAAGAGCTCCCAGTACTTAATAACAAATGTATTTATTTATACTATATATTATATAAATAATATATTTTAATATATAGTATATTATATAAATAATATAATATATATATTATTCAAATTAATATCACTCCTTAATATGTGAGGAAGGAGGATATTTATAAGTGCAGCGATTAAGTTGGTTGACACCAGCAATCATATTAATAAATAATATATTATAAATATATCTAATAATATAAATACAAATATTATTATTATTATCTTATATTGTAATATAAATATAAATGATATAATATAAATAATATATTATTTATTATGATATAAATGATATAAATAATATATTATTTATTATAATGATACAATATAAATACAAATAATATAAATAAACTATGTTAAGGGAGTTACGTATGGTTACCACAGGTCATAGAAGGGAATAACATAAAGTAATAAAAATTATAAAAGGGTAAGTATGTCTTTTACCACCAGGGATAATAAATATCCCTTGAAAGGAAAATAAATAAAGAAAAGAAGATGGGCAATAAATATATGTAGATCCGCATTATATTTATATATATTTTTGAGTCACAACTAGAAAAGATATCATAAATATATATAGGGAGGAATTATTCAAGTAAAAATAAATATAATAATAATAATATATAATAGTAGATATATATTTATTCATTGCATAATATAAGGGCATTCATATATGGAATCGAGCCTCTTGCGAAGATGTCGATCTCATAATAAGGAGTGCTTAACTAAAACAAAATTAATTTATTAAGGGTGGTGACGGGTGGTAAATTGCATCCCTTCAAACTTATAAATATTAACCGGCCCCTCTAACAAAAAGGGAAAGGAATAGAAAAAGGAACGAGGAGAATAAATATCTACCGCATCCAAAAGGTACCTACAGATCGTCTGAACAGCAGGTAAGTATTTTAATATATTTAATTATTAAGATGTAATATATCTATATATATGTGTGTAAATATATATATATATATATATATATATACAATAATATTAATAACATATATAATAATACAATATAGAGATATTATTAAAATTATAACAAATATTATAACATATAAATATTAAAGAATAGGCAAAAGAGAATAGAATCCAGTGAGCAGATTCAACAAGACAAGTAGCATAAAGAGGTACGTGCACTTTCCTTATTAATAGGTTAGGCAATATAAATGTTGTAGAAGAATAATATGAATATAAATGGACTGTCAAGTTAATTGATATAATTATGATGTTAACTATAAATAAATGCACTTAACTTATGAATGTGCATAAACTAATATAATGAATAAATGTAATGATATATGATCAATATTAATATCAGGCATCTTGTGTTAAATGCCAATAAGAACAATTTGATATTTATTAAAACAAATAAAAAGATAAGTTGGTGGTATGCTTGGAGCTGACTCAGACTCTCCCTTTAACCCCTCTATCACCTTTAAGGTATGACGTAGTTGAAATAGTTTATTTTAGCCTAGGTATCTCTCGACTGGACGTAAGTCCCTCGACCAAGTGGTGAGGAACCCCGTGTGTGGGTGAAATCCTTGGGCCTAGAAGAACTTGTAAGAGTTAATTTTGCTCTACGGATGGTGACTCTCGTTTGGATGAGGTACTCCGTGTGTGAGGGACTCCGTGTGTGAGTGAAACCTTGGGGCCTCCGTAAGAGATGGAACTATTTCTTAATGAAATCATACTTGGTGATCTAGAGCTGGTTAACGCAAGAGTCTACCATAAGTCCCTCACAAGTCATATCACGAACCAATGATATCAATGAATAATGTGAATGTGCTTATAAATTGAAAATGTCTTAATGCATGATGACGAAACAAATATATGAACTTAATGTGAATATAATCTAATATGTGATAGTCTTAATGAATTTATATTGAAATAAAAGATGAATCGAATACTAATGTTCTCTTTTACTAAGTTGAAATTGTGCAAGGTTGAGAAAATTTTTGGCTTACTAGAAGGGGACATTACATGAATTGCCTGCAACCTTTAACCAAAGCGTGATTTGGAACCCTAACTATTGTGCCTCCTCTTAGCTTCCTCACTACCACCTATTTCTTATGAGAAATTACCTTCTATAAGGTGTGACTCCCTTCCTTTCTTCCACGCCAAAACACAACCTCTGATTCCTTTATCTCCCCTTTGAGTGGCGGTTGGTTCTCATAATCCTTGCCTTTAACAATTATGTAGTGATTCATACTTGTTAGAGGCTGCACTTCTTACAAGGAATGTTGCGGCTATTCATTCTAGTTATATGAATCTCATCCATCACTATTAAAACTAGCGCTGAGGTAAATGGGTTAAAACCCTTCACACAACCTCCATTAACACATGATAAAACCTCTGTAGATCTTCAATGACCATCTTGAAGAAATCTCAATCAAACACAAATTTATTATTCATAGAATCTTCAATAAATTTGCAAGTAAACCCTTTGTGACAACCTCCAAAAATTTGCAAATACAAATATTTGAATCCTGCGAAGAATGTATCTTCCTAGTACAAGAATTCCTCAAACTCCAAATCAATATGCGTCACTATGAACCCTGAGTGAATCCACCAAGTGGGTTAAATTGGGTTTTCATCCAATCAACCAAGAAACCATTGGGGTTTTCGTCCCGCTAGTAAGAGTTTGGCCATAGGCACAAAACTCCAAATCTCCAAAGAGAAAATAAACAAACTTCTGAATATCCCAAATGAGCTCTCAGAACCTCCTTTTATACTTTTTCCGTCAAACTCTCCAGAAGCTTATATTTTAAAATTCACTTTTTTAATTTAAACTCCTTTTTAGCTCCAAAAAAGACCTTTTTATTAAAATAATGATAATTTGACACGCAAGGTCCCTGTTGTAGTCAGCCATAGTCGGTTAGAGTCATTGTCGGTCGTAATTATATTCGGCCAAGCAAATAATAATGAATTAAATAATACTTGTGCATAGTTAGTTTATTATGAGTGTTATCGGGAATTAACCTCGACAGTTGGGTAGTTGTGTAGTCGTTGCCGATGATTGGTATCTCAACCAACCTCGGCCAGTTATATATTGATTCAATACTATGTAGTCAGGTAGCCGACATTGGAGATGGTGACGTAATACTGATATATTCAATGAATGGAAATAATGCTTTATTCTGTGCAATTCTCGTATGAATCTTATGCTTTATAGTTGTTACTGTATATTTCCATTTACTCCATGTTTCTCTAAGAAACCACTTAGCGAGTAAACGTTTGGCGCCGTTGCCGAAGTGAACTTGGTAAACATCACCCAGATGGGAGAATGGCGTCGTGATGGGTCAACAGACCGAACAGCCGGTACAAGCAAATGAAGAACGTGAAGATGCTCTAACGGAGGATCTAGTCAACCTATGGGACATCTCGTTGAGGGATCACATAAGGAGGGAGGCTCTCTAGCGAGAGATCCCTCAGGCAATCATCTGGGACAAACTGCACGTCAACCTAGAGGTCGACCACCTCCTCAACCGACTACCAAGGTTGATCGCTCGTCATCACATCATCTTGCAAGACCTTCGGGCTGAGAGTGATCAAGAACGACGAAGGCAACAGATACTACAATGGTACAAGGAGAGAAGTAAACGGGAGGAGGAAGAATGTGATACTAGCCGAAGACGTACTCCCGACAATTAATGGCCGTACGATTGTCAATTAATGCCCATACGTCTCAATAAAGACAAGAACCGAGTACCAAGCGGGCAAGAAACACCCGAGGAAAGAGTACGAAGATCACTGAGATTAAAGGAACAAGAGAAGTGAAAGAGACTGAAACAAATTGTTGAGGAAGCGAATGAAGATCTTCATGAAATAAATCAAGATACCGCTGAGTTGCACCAAAACCTCATTGAGGAAACCGACGAAGGAACTTTCAGGACATCGTTAGTGACAAATTAAAAAAAAATAATGAAAATGAATTGACAAAAGAGCTCAAAAACAGCATATGCCGCATCCAAGAGTTGTCCATATCGAACGACGAAGGGCCGAGGATTGGAGGACCTGAGCCCAAGACCCCTGAGCAGAGGGAGTACCAGAACAAACCCCAGGAGACTCAAAGTGCAGAGGATGCTAAGAAGGGACGTGGAGAAGACCCGTACGTGGCCAAGAGTGCAAGAGAGGCACCGGAACGTCGTGGGAGAACCAGTCCAATCAGGTCTAACGCACAGGGAGGGCATCGAGGAAGAAACATGGTCACTCCAACCAGCGAGAGGCAGAAGCTGCCAAAGTTCATAGGGAATGAGTAAGAGGATCCAATACGACATTGCAAGACTTGCGAGACGATATGGATAGCCAATGGGCAGGAAGATGAAGACTATTGGCTGAGAGCATTCCCAACAACGTTGAGGGGCATTGCCATAGACTGCTACACCGAACTTGAAGTAGCACATAAAGCCTCATGGCAAGAACTGAAGAAGGTATTCGAAAACGAATTCAAACTTCTCAGGGATGACAATGAAATTGTAGTAGAGATCTACAACATGAAGGAAGGAAAGCACGAGAGCGTGCGAGCCTATAATCGCAGGCTCAAGGAGTTCTTGGTGAAACTGGAGACTCAACCAGCCGACGGTCTGAACAAACAATGGTTCATCTAAGGGTTGCTCCCATCGTTGAGGAAGAAAATGAAATTTGTACCTCCATCATTGTACGTCGAAGTGTACAATCGGGCGATGGATATAGAAACTGAAAATAAAACATCCTCAATGTGAAGGAAGGAAAGCACAAGAGCGTGCGAGCCTATAATTGCAGGCTCAAGGAGTTCTTGGTGAAACTGGAGACTCAGCCAGCCGACGGTCTGAACAAACAATGGTTCATCGAAGGGTTGCTCCCATCGTTGAGGAAGAAAATGAAATTTGTACCTCCATCATCGTACATCGAAGCGTACAATCAGGCGATGGATATAGAAACTAAAAAAAAAACATCCTCTTGAGGGAAGAGGAAGATGGACGATGACGAGAGTATGGACGACAGCAACGAGGGTGAGTCAAAAATCGTCCAAGCACTAAGGAAAGACATGATGCGAATGATGAAGGAATTGAAGGCAAACAAAGAAAGTATGAAAGAAGCCAGAGAATTGTGGTGCATCGACTGTAATGGGGAAGGACACACAAAAGCAAATTGCCCAAAGAAACTGTTATGTGATATCTGCCAAGTGATGGAACATTCCATCAAGGAATGCCCATACAACCTAAAAACAAGGAGTACGCAAGTGCTCTTCACACAAGGAGAGCAGTCAACCCCGCCAAACACACCACCGAAACCCCAAAACAACTCCAATGCGTCCCCTAAAGGATATCGAAATAATAGAGGAAGTAACAACAACAGTCCTAGAAGCAAAATACAATATGATAGCAAAGGGAGGCCCATGATACAATGCCGGAAGTGCAACGAATGGGGCCACTTCGCGAGGGAATGCCAGAATGGTCAAAGTTCAGGGGGAAGATTGTGCAAATGGTGTGGACCGGGTGATCATGAAGACAACGACTGCCCCAAACAGAAAGGCATCAACATGTTAAATGTGGAGGAGCAAAGCCAAGAAGTACTGGCGGTCACCACCAGAGCGCAAACAAAGGACGTCTACCCAGATCCATGTACGGAAAAGCAAACAATGAAAGATGCAAAAGCAGAAGTGGAGCAGGCGATGATGAAGGAACAAAAGACCTTTCTGGAAACCCCAAGTACAAGCAGAAAACAATATCATAGGGCAAGTACTGCAAACCACCGTACCCATCAAGGTGACTGACGTTCTCCAGGCTATGCCACAACTTGGAATGGCAATCACGAACGTAGTCAATGATGACCAACGACAACGACAGGAAGGTTGAAGGAAGGAGTTAATAGCAAAACCACTACCGCAAGGTGAACAAGCCATTGAACCAATGTTGCTGATGGTAAACATCGGGAAGAGGCCAGCAATCGTACAAATGGAGATTGGAGAGAAAATCCTAACAAACACGATCGTCGATGAAGGGTCGACAGTTAACGTACTAACCGAAGACACATGGAAGAGTCTCGGGAAAACTGCACTCTAGCCATTGACATTCCAATTGGTGGGCGCCGACCAACATGGCATCAAGCCGTTGGGAACACTGATGGCGTAGAAGGTGACGATCGAGACACAGTTGTTCTTACTAAACTTTGTAGTCATCCCAATGCAGAAAAAGACGTATGACGCATTGCTCGAAAGAGGATGGCAGGTGGCAGCCAGAGCAAATCATAACTGGAAGAGAAACACACTGTCCATAGGGAGCAACAAAAGAAAGTATGTGATCGACCTGATAAATCAAACAGTCAGCGAAGAACTGGCATCGTCAGATTCAGAATCTGAAGGAGGATGCCGAATGGAGGAAGAAAGGGGAACTATAGAATCGACGACGAAGGTATTCTAGACCTCCATGAATGCTCGGAGGACGAGACAAGTTCACTGAACGGATTATTCCACGGGCAAATGGAGGACTATGAGGTATTCCAACAAGACTGTAACATGTTGCAAATCAGAGAAACGGAAGGGGAAGAAGACAAAGCGTCGACGAGTCAGACGTTCCCTCCAGAGTACGGAGAATATAAGGAAGGAGTGGCTAGAACAGATGACACACCAGCACACCACTTCGAAAGAGACCAAGTGATCAAGTACGAGGAACTGAGCATGAAGAAAGTCAACTTGGGAGAAGAAGATAATCCTCATACGATCCTGCTTGGAGACGATTGGAATCCGGTGTTGTTGAAAATAGCAGCATTCAAGATTTTCACAGAATACAAAGACGCCTTCGCATGGACATACAAGGACTTGAAAGGCGTACCTCCTGAATTGTGCATACATAGAATGCCATTTGTACGAGGAGCAAGACTAGGGAGAAGGAGACCATACCGAATGGAAAAAGATTATGCAACACTTCCGTTAAACTGGAATTTTTTTGAAGTCATGGCGATCGATGAAAAGCAACAAAAAAAAGATGATTGTTAAAAGTCAGACAGTTTGTGTACGGAATGTAGTACACAGTTTGCAAAAGACAATAGTTTGAGAAATTAATAAAGGTATGTCTCTGAGTAATAAAATTAAAATATTTAATTTGGAGCGTACTACTTGTCGTACAGTCAAATCAACCTCACAGTAAAATTTCAGAATAAGGAAAAACATCGTATAGGGACACTGTGGAGAAGGGAAAAATATTACAAGACAAATTGTGCGACAAGCAATTGTTACAGTCGGAGAGGCAGATAAAACATGGACCCCGCCGAAGAGAAATAGAAAAACTCGATTCAGTTTGCTATGGATGGAAAATTGGAAAAAGCGGAAAAAAAAAGGAAATGTCGAAAAAAAAAAAAAAAGAGGAAAAAATTAAAATTAATAAAAAATTGAAATTGATAAAAAATTGAAAAATTGAAAAAAAATGAAAAATTGCAAAAGAAGGAAAAAAGAAAGTTTTTATTAAAGGGGTCATACAATTAAACCATATGATGCAGGGGAGGAGGGTGTCGATTGAAAATTTTCATCGACCGCATTTAAAACCTCAATACCCACACATAAACAAGCAATCGTACGATGAAAATAAGTGAGGTCGTCATGCCATTCGGTTTGACCAATGCACCAGCCACCTTCCAATCCTGTATGAACAGGGTGTTTAGAGAGCAGCTGAGGAGATTTGAGCCGATATTTTTTGATGATATATTGATTTATAGCAGGACTTGGGAGGAACATCTTAAACACATTAGCATTGTTATGAGCATCATAGAGAGGGAGTTATTGTATGCAAAAATGTCAAAGTGTGAGTTCGGGATGACCTAGTTGTTGTACTTGGGTCATATCATCAATGCTAGTGGTATGAAGGTAGACCCGGAGAAGATTCGGGCAATTGTGGATTGGCCACCACCAAAGAATCTCCCTCATCTTAAGGGATTCCTTGGTCTTTGTGGGTATTACCGTCGTTTCGTGAAGGGGTTTTCACAATCATCTACCCCCCTCACCAATTTAACTTGAAAGGATGCTTTCAGTTGGTCAGGTAGTGCATAGAAATGTTTTGATAGGTTTAAGGAGATTATGAGTACGTGTCCTATGTTAGCTATTCTAGATTTTAGCAAACCTTTTGAGCTACAGTGTAATGCCTCAGGGGAAGGCATTGGTGCGGCAATCATGCAGGACAAACACCCCATAGCATTTGAGAGCAGGAAGTTGAAGGGTGTGGAACAGAGTTACAGCATATATGACAAGGAGATGTTAGCCATCATGCATGTGTTGGCTAAATTCAAACAGTATCTAGTGGGCAGCAAGTTTGTAGTGAAGACAGATCACAACAGTCTGAAACATTTCCTTGGTCAGGACCTGAATGAGAGGCAGCAGAAGTGGGTCAGCAAACTTCAGGCCTACGACTTTGACATTGTTTATGTCAAATGCAAGAAAAATATTGTTGTTGAAGCCTTATCCAGGAGGCCCCATTTGTGTGCACTAGGTGCTATCTTAACTGACTGCAGAGATATGATATCAGCAGAATATGCTAAGGATAAATGGGCTACTGGGATAATAGATGGCACAATTAAGGATGACAGGTACACAGTGGTAAATGATTTAATCATTTACAAGGACAGGATTTTTTTAGTGCCAGGATCAGAGATGAAGCAGAAGGTTTTGAGGACATTCCATGACTTGCCTATGGCAGGGCATCCAAGGTACTTCAAAACTTACAGGCAGGTCAGAGAGAGGTTCACTTGCAAGGGCCTCAAAACAGAAGTTATGCAGTATGTGAGAGAGTGTCCGATATGCCAGCAGAACAAATAAGAGCACTCTTTCCCGGGAGGGTTATTGCAGCCCCTGCCCATTCCTGAGAGGAAGTGAGATAGCATTTCTATGGACTTTATCACAGGCCTACCGAAAGTCCAAGGCAGGGTTTGTAATTATGTGGTGGTGGACCAATTGACGAAGTATGCACACTTCTTTGCTATTCCTACCACCTATACTGTAGCTCAAGTAGTAGAACTATTTTTCAGAGAGGTATTCCGCCTTCACGGGTTGCCACGGAACATTGTCAGTGATAGGGACAGCAAGTTCCTTAGTAATTTTTGGCAGGAGCTCTTCAGGTTGACAGGGACAGAGCTCACCCCCAGCACAAGTTACCACCCACAGACAGATGGCCAGACAAAGATTGTCAATAAATGGGTGGAAGGATACCTCTGGAATTATGTAGCAAGGCAACAAAAGGCATGAATTAAGTGGCTTCACATGGGAGAGTATTGTTATAATTCCACTTATCACATGTCCATCCAAATGTCACCCTTCATGGCTTTATATGGGTATGAGGAACCGAGCTTTGTTGATTTACTGTTTGGTGATAGCAGAGTGCCTAAGGCCAAGGACCTTCTAGAGGAGAGTCAGGATATCATGAGGTCTTTGAAGGAGAACATACAGAAGGCTCAGAATCAGTAGAAACAATATGCAGATCAGCAGAGGACTGTGCGATCATTCCAAGTAGGTGACATGGTATATTTAATGTTGCAGCCCTATAGGAAGTCCACTCTCAAGAAGAGTGGAGCAAAGAAGCTTAAGCCATGGCACTATGGACCTTTCAAGATCTCCATGAAAATTGGAGAAGTGGCTTATGAGTTAGAATTGCCAGCAGGTAGCAGGGTACACAATGTATTTCACGTATCACATCTTAAGAAGGCTTTGGGACATAATGTGACACCATCAGTAGAGTTACCTCCTCTTGATGAAGACGGGAAATTGATTTTGGTACCCGAGGCAATAATTGATACCAAGGAATGCACTTTGAGGAGGACCATAAGAGAGTACTTGGTAAAATGGAAGAACATGCCAATGGAGGATGCTACTTGGCAAAATGAGCAAATATTGGAGCATCTTCATCTGAGATTGCTTGAGGCAAGCAATCTTAGGGAGGGCGGACTGTAATGTCCCCTTTCTAGCTTCAGTGTTAGTTTATCATTGGGTTACCATAGACTGACAGTTTGGGTAGGGAACCGTGGTTGGTTTAGCTGTGGAGGTGTTTGTCTGTGGTGGAGTTATGGTTCGAGGTCAGTGGATCTAGTTAGCACCCTCTGAGTTGGCTCTGTTTGCTCTTGGTCATTAATTACTATTTTTAGTAAGTTCGGGTTTGGTGTCGGATTGAGATTTTCAGAGTGGGGTTGTGTTCGTCTCGTCGAGACTTTTCTGAAATATACACCCCTGTTGTGGGTATATTTATCTTCCACTCTGTATATTTTTTTGTTTTATGCTTGATTGATGTTCAAGGTTTCATGGGTTTTGCTTGCATGTTTAATTTTGTGTGAAATACATAGAATATGAACAATATATTGAAAACCCAAAAAATCTAGAATAGATATCAATAAACTAACAAAGACCCAGATTGAAGGAAGCCAAAATATGAATTATCATAACATACCCATATGGAGTTTTACAACTTCGTCCGGATGCTATAGCCGTACTAGCAACAAAGCCCACAGAAATATGTTCACCACTCTAAGAAATGAAATGATATTGCATTACAATCAGTAGCAACAACAAATAATGTCCTAGATGCCCAAAATGTAGAGAATGGAGTCCTTAAAAACCAAGTTTAATCCTTTCTAGAATACCCACGAACTACCTGCTATTGTACGACCTGTATAGGTGTTGTAACAGCAATGAAAAGTCACCAAAGCCCTCCTAAACTCCTCCAAACTTGACTGTGAATGACTGCAGGTCCAAGACGCCTCCACTCAAGTATGAAATGCTGCCAAAACTCTCCACAAACAGCCACAATGAACTCCCCAAACAGTACAACCGGCACTGGATGGTACAGCTCAGCCTAGACAATTAATTTCAGCATTAAACAATCTCAATCTGTCCTTGAAAATCGCTGCTCAAGCATGTTATATCAGTGCAGCCCAAAATCATAATAGATCATAGTCTTTTCAGCATGTCATGTCCCCGTGTTTACCCATGAAACAATTACATATTCAAATTGAAGATATGAATATAGAAGTCAATTCAAGTAATTAAATATTATAAATATAAATAAAAAATATTATTATTATCATTTATTATAATAATATAATAAATATATTATAAATATAAATATTGGTATAAATATCAATATAAATATTGATATAGATATTTATATAAATATTAATAATTTAAATTATCCAATCCTCATATTATGGCTTTATAAATGACGTATATTAGGCAGCATATTAGATTTATATTTATAAAGGGCATTTTAATAAAGACAAAACCTTGCCTTATAAAGTGCTAGAATATTACAAGGTAGTTTAGAAATAAGAATAGTCAAAATAAATTAGTAAATTATAATGTCAGCGATGAGGATGCTGACGGGTAAATAAAGACTAAAGCAAACAAAACCATGATAAGACAAATCTTATTATAAAGACAAATTTATAAACAAGATGCTATTTTATTACACAAGGACGCCGATATTAAAAGAAGGTGATTACTCACAGAAGGTCGCGAGTCGCGACTAATCCAATGAAGTGAAGGTATATGGAGGGATAGATTTTGTCACTGCAGAGTATGACGGGGGATACATTCACAGCTATTTATCCTCAGGTTGGAACCCACACTACACCATAGCCGCTGATTCCTTGCACTAAGGGAATTCGCATCATTCATCAGGCCATCGCATTACATTTGAAGACCAGCGAATGGGAGAAGTATAGGCAGCGTTCATATCATAAGAGCGGCTATCATAAGGGAGTTCACAACATTTTAAGGCAGTGATCAGCACACTCCTAGGGTAGCGATCACTGTGAGATAGTAATCAGACTCAGACAACAATCATATTCAATCCGTTCATAGTGCATGTTTCCTAGCAGCGAACATCACTGGGAGATACGATCAGTATAGAGGCAGCGCTCAACACTCAGAAATCAACATCGATCAGTTTGAAGACAACTTTGGCATTATACCAAAATCCATTCAAATTGGTATGTTCATTAGTTTATCTCAGATTTGTAGACAGCAGTATAAGCTATTGTAATTAATGTTGATGTATTGTCACAAATTGGCAAGTCCGATATGTAATCAGCAAGTCTAAGTAACTATTGTTAGCATTGTAAGTGGCATTCTTGTTTATAATACACATTGAGGAGGCTGCCATCATATACTCGTTCCTTGTCAAATTGAAATTGTTGTTCATTGTTCAAACTTGGCAACCTAAAATACAATAGTGCAAATAGAGAAATCAGAATTACAGTCCTAGGGTTTAGTGTGAAATTGCAAGATTCAGAAATTTGCCCCAAGAACCTAGAACGGGACATTACACAGCACCAAACTTTGCCAAAAAGAATCACCTGAAAGCACAAATGAGACCTCTGGATGAAGCCTCCACAAATTGACCAAGTGGGTTTTCGTCCACAAAGCCAAAAATCGAATCCTATCTTGCAGAGGTTTTCGTCTCAGCAAGACAATACCAAACCAGGGAGCCAAGCTCCAAAAACCCTCACGGGAATATCTCAACAAGAGAGAAAAATCAATATCCCAGTATATTCAAATGAAAGCACTTTTCCCTCTTTTATAAATCTCCAAGAGGGGGGGGTTTCACTTTTTTGAGGGAAATATTCTTTTAATTTTACTTTTTAATATTTCCCAAGGTGAGCGCTCCATAAAAAGACTTAAGTGACTTTTAAATATTTCTTTTTCATCACTTAACCAATAAAATAGTAACGGCCATAAGCAAACTGAGCCAACACAGACGGTGCCAACTGGATCCACGAACCATCTGATAACTCTGAGCTCAATGCAACGTCTAGGAGAACCAACAACTGATTGCCAAGTCACCAAATTGACACTTACTAAAAATAGCAGTGTTCTCCAAGGACCAAAGAGAACAAACCCAAAAAAACCCAGAAAGATTGTCGACATGCAAGCACTTACTATAAATAGTAAGTACGAACAAGTTGTCTGAAATCTCTCTGGAAAGTGCCACACAGCTCCACTGGATCACCCGAACACCCTGGTGACATCGAAATACTCCTCTGATTATGTTGTCACCAACCCAGAAAGTTAGCTCTGACTAGACTGCAAGAGAACTCGAAAATGGGGACATTATAGTCCGCCCTTCCCAAAGATTGCTTGTCCCCTCCAAGCAACAGACTGAACCAAACTGAAACCACAGGTGATCCCAGGGTCCCAAGTTATTCTCAGAATAGAACCACCACGTCGACGCTGCACTACTCTGATAAAATCTTCACCATGCAAAGGGTGGTGAAGCAACTCAACAGAATCCAACTGAACTGACATGCCAAACCTGTCACCACCTGGATCCCAACACATCAGAACCTCACATCCATCTATCATGAAGAGGTAAGTAAGTCTCGAAGTGTCTAAACCACAACATCCCCTATCATTCCTTGCCAAACTCCTATGGATGTGCTGACTACCCAACATAGGTGTTGGAAGATATGAAACTGCTCCTCTCAAATCGAGGGAATGATAAAACTCTCCTCCATCACCGTTGTAAAATCTAAACAGGCCATCATGCCTATTGACACTGCAACCTCTCTGAAGCCATGTCTCCAATGGGAATTTTAGAGACAAAGAAGTTGCAAACTCTATCTGGTACATATCACCATGATGGTAGTCTGATCTCTGACCCTGCAAATAATCTTCTGAATGTAACTGGGTCAGCCACCTGCAATCCCTAGTTCCATCTTTTGTAGATGCCAGCCCTTCATCCCACAATGGATGGTATAAATCCCAAGCCAATCCACACTTACACATCATCAGGTCATCCATGTGTGGACTAAAGGAGAAATGATAAGCACTCCTCACTATGCAATCAAAATAAAAAGCACCTGCCTGTGTCAAAGGTTGACCGTCATAGTCATGGGGAAAACACTCCTCATCACTCTCATCATTCGAATCAGATGATGGCTCATGTCTCTGATCCTAAATGGCTATTTGGGTAGATAACCTGCAAGTCCTCTCTGCATACCCAATAGCAAAATCCCAATCTGAAAGCAATTGGAGGTATTCTAATTTAATCCACTCCATGGCATGCTGGATAGTTTGCAAAGTAGACATAGAAGTGCCCGCTACTACCCCTATCTGCCTTTCCTCCAATTATGTCATCCAAAAGAGAACCTCCACAAACTTGTGGGTACTGTCAATACGAGTTAAGGTTTGAACAACCTTATCCTCAGTAACCCTCAGCTGATCTCTCCATCCCTGTGGCTCAATAAGCTGGCGATCGCAATTAGTTGTATAGGATGCAATTTCTGATTTGCTTCCAGGAGAGGGAAACAAATCATGGGAACCAGTCTCCCTACTAGATGATACCCTGCAAACCTCTTGTGAAGAAGACAGAGCAGCATAGTGCTCTGTCACACAACTCTCTAGAAAATCCACTACTTCACCACAAGAGCTATCAATCATCTACTCTGCATCACCTGTCATGGGACTAACCTCAGAGACCCGTGATGCAACATCTAGTTCTCTGCTACTCTCAACCAAAGCATCCATCCCATCTATATCAACTGCACCTATATCTGCAACTGTAATGGATGTAGCCACATCCACAAAGTACTCATCACCAATGTCTGTGGGTGCATGCTCATCACCAGTAACTATCATAGAAATCGGAACTGTAACTCCTGGAGATGAAGTCTATGCTAAGCCCAACTCCACGGTAAGCTCATCCATCTGTAGCTTTGACTCTTGAAGGGTTGTTTGAGCTCTCTTCAAAGAGTCTTTGGTGACCTCGAGCTCATAGGTGAGCTCATCAACCTCCTCTTCCTTTCCCCTTAAAGCATCATGATAAATACCATCGAGCACGAGAAGATGATCTCTATCTGATAATAGTTGTAGGTAATTATTCTTCATTACCCTAACTGCATCTCTAAGTGCCTGAAACTCAGCAAGGGAAAGTTCATTATCAAAGTGCCCCTGTGTTTCTGGAGTCTTCCAACAACAATTTACCAACAACTGCTGAACAACATTAAAGTGTTCTATGGCTGCAACAATCATGCCTTCGTTCACTTTCAATTGTCCTGTTAAATGATTAGACCCCACTGACAAATTGTCTCCACACAAATTTTCTGATTTGAAATCTGCACTATGGTAAGAAGTTGAATCATCATCACTCACCGATTGGTAAGCATCCTCATGTGTGCTATCAACTTCGCACACATCCTCATCAATTCTACTGCTGTTACAAATCTCATGGGATGGCTCAACTGACATCCTAGAGGCTGCTGAATTGCCAATATCAATGCACACCTCCCCTATCAAAATAAATGCATGCACATCCGTCAAACAATCCTCGGAATCATCTCCATTAGGCAGCTCTTCAGTTTACTCCCATCTTCCGAGGACTGATATACCAAATCAAACTCATTGTGGCATGAATCCACAACACCTATTGCATCACTATCACCCGAAACTGGAGTGTCTGCATTGGGTGAGTCCACACACCCATCATCATCATGTGTAATAGCAGTATCCTCCTGCTAATGCAAATAGATCAAACTGCTGTCACAAAAATCAGAACTGTTATGGCTTGTATCCTCCTGGTTTTCCTTGTGATTGACACTCATATTTTGCGTGCCAATATTAGAAGTATCTTCTACAACTTTTCCCTCTTGTGCCATAACATTTAAATCACTACTACACTCAGGAGAATGACTGCTGTCATAAAAATCAGAATTGTTATCAGGGCTGATAACAACCTCTTGAGTGCTGAAAGTAACTTCATTTGCCAAACCAACATCAATTTGTGAGTTCCTTTTATTTGTGCATTGGTGGTTAGGCTCCCGAATTTCTTTGCAAGAGAAGCATAGGCCTTGTCTTCTCATTTGGTTCTTGCTCATTATAGAAATCCTTGTAACTTGTAAACCACAAGCAATAAATTCTTCTTCTGTCAAGAGATATCTAATTTTCTCAATTTTCTGCTCAACCAATGTCTTTGACAACCAATGTGTTGTAGGTGAAACATGTCGTGCTTTTCTCCAAATACGTAGCAAATTAGATAATAACAACTTGGAGATATCAGCATCGTCATCTAAAATCATAGACAAGATAGTTTGCATTGCTACTTTAACATCATCCCCATGATATGTTTTGATTTTATCAAAGAAACAATGGAACATTTCGAGAATTAAATAATCATACTTAAGATCAATCAACAAGACATATGCCCTGACCTGAGCCATAATCTCTAACATTTTAGCAATCTTTTTAAAAGATAAGCTTCTGGTATCACTTAAGCCATGAAAACTTTCAATAATCAGCTGTACAATCTCCTTCATTAAGTCATCTTTATAGGGTGCTTCGGGAGTTGAAATTCTCATGATTTCACTAATGCATGTGATAATCGCTAATCTTACATTCTTGTCTGGATGTCTCAACAACTCGGGCCTACACAGCGAAAACTTTGAAGGAACCAAAGCCCTCCACATTGACTCAAAAGGTGCCTAAGGGATCTTAGATAAATGTTTCTCAATTTCTTCCAAAGTGCTGAGAATATCATATGTCCATGGCAAAAATTTCAGTTTCCATCCTGCATCAAAAAGTTTTTCCCATAGATCACCCTTCACAAGGAATGCCATGAATTCACATTCACTGATAAAAATCTATCAACTGCCCAACTTTGAACACTCATGCAAGTGCTGATCACTCACATGCAAAGCTAAACTGCATGTCTCATATTTTCATCTGCATGTCCCATACTTAACCTCACAGGATGGCAAGATTTTTAGCTCTGATACTACTGAAATATACAACCCTGTTGTAGGTATTTTTATCTTCCACTCTATATATTTTTTGTTTTATGCTTGATTGATGTTCAAGGTTTCATGGGTTTTGCTTGCATGTTAATTTTGTATGAAATACATAGAATATGAACAATATACTGAAAACCCAGAAAAACTAGAATAGATATCAATAAACTAACAAAAACCCAGATTGAAGGAAGCCAAAATATGAATTATCATAACATACCCATACGGAGTTTTACAACTTCGTCCGGATGCTGTAGCCGGACCAGCAACAAAGCCCACAGAAATATGTTCACCACTCTAAGAAATGAAATGATATTGCATTACAATCAGTAGCAGCAACAAATAATGTCCTAGACGCCCAAAATGTAGAGAATGGAGTCCATAAAAACCAAGTTTAATCCTTTCTAGAATACCCACGAACTACCTGCTATTGTACGGCCTGTATTGTAATGTCCCCTTCTAGCAAGCCAAAATTTTCACAACCTTGCACAAAATTTCAACTTACCAAAAGAGAACATTAGAATTCAATCCGTCTTATCTCATTATATAAATCATAAATCGACCCTTATAATCATAACTTATATGCAATATGCCTTTCTCTTTTTCACTTAACAATATCATAATTCCCTGCTGAACTGTATTCCAATCTTCTTGATTGAATGATCACTTGCTTATATTCTTCTTTTAAACTCAGATATATATATATATATATATATATGTGTGTGTGTGTATTATTCTTTGCTTCCTTGACTTGCTCTTCTTAGTATGTTTTATGTATCTCTTTCTCAATTCTCTTATCGCTGTTTATAATGATTCGAATGCTTGCTTATGAATGGAATGATTTATATCTGCCCTCCTCCCCTTTTCGTGGATGATATTTATTTCTGCCTTTTATATCTATAAACAAGGTGTCTTTTTGTGAGAGGAGATGTCTATTGTCAAAGGGAGTATCTCTTCCCTAAATGACAACTCTTCATAAATATGTATTTTTTTGTCTTTACTTGTCAGCAAAACATAGTATATACTAAGCGCTGCCTACCTTATATAAATCGCAGCCTTTTATTAATTCAAAATTCACTTTGTAATTCGCTGTCCTTAACATCTTATTCCAATCCCTGCCTCAGACCGTCTGATGTCTAAAACAGTCTAATTGTATTTAGTGCTTACTTTGGTCAAACTATATTTAATTAAGTCTTATTGTTGGGTCATAATATAATCGTTGGAATTTTCTCTATTTTAATCACTCCCTTTTTTACTTAATACTCATCGTTGCCTTTTTATAAACTTATATTGCTGCTTTATCTTTATTATGTGGGACAGGCAGTTTATTAGAATTATCCCATTTAATGTTTGTTTAATGATTATTTAAACATGTAATGAGATCGGTGAATTAGTTTATATTTACTATGTAATATATATTTTACTATTATATATATATTTATAATCATATATATATATATTATGATTATATAAAAATATATTTTATAATTACTTTTATAATATTATATGATATATATATACATATATTTATTTAATGATAGGGAAGGTATGAATATTCTCACCATTTCCTCTATCATGATATTTAAATCTTTAATTTAAACAATGCCTTAATATGGGGACATGACATGTATAGGTGTTGTAACAGCAATGAAAAGTCACCAAAGCCCTCCTAAACTCCTCCAAACTTGACTGTGAATGACTGCAGGTCCAAGACACCTCCACACAAGCATGAAATGCTGCCAAAACTCTCCACAAACAGCCACAATGAACTCCCCAAACAGTACGGCTGGCGCTGGAAGGTACGGCCCAGCCAAGACAATTAATTTCACAATTAAACAATCTCAATCTGTCCTTGAAAATCGCTGCTCAAGCATGTTATATCAGTGCAGCCCAAAATCATAATAGATCATAGTCTTTTCAGCACCAAACTTTGCCAAAAAGAATCACCTGAAAGCACAAATGAGACCTCTGGATGAAGCCCCCACAAATTGACCAAGTGGGTTTTCGTCCACAAAGCCAAAGATCGAATCCTATCTTGCAGAGGTTTTTGTCTCAACAAAACAATACCAAACTAGGGAGCCAAGCTCCAAAAACCCTCCCGGGAATATCTCAACAAGAGAGAAAAATCAATATCCCAGCATATTAAAAAAAACATTGTGCTACTAGGATGGGAGCACTTTTCACTATTCCCCTTCTAATTTTCTATTACTATTTACTTTTCACTATTCCATTAAAGCAAACCTTAATATTTTCAATTCAACCCCTGGATTCATCAACTGACACCAAACTGAAGGGCTCGTAAGACTCCCAACAAAGCTCCATTGCCCCTGGATAGGTCCCCTAACCACTCTGCTGACCTACGGGAACCCTGGTAATAGGCCAACCACTACTCATCTATGTGTCGTCTAGGAAGGGGACATTACAGATCAGCTCCTTTTAATGCTAATCATAACAAGACAGCACTTGTGGCATGTCCATCAGCTAATGCAAGTGTGAAATTAGGCCGCACACTACATAATCCATCCTTGTCTAATCTTCCTCTAAATTGACCTATGACCTATAATGGCATTTGACCAGTTTGTATGACAAACATCTAATAATGTAGTCATATACTTAGCACAAGCTTCATAATTAATTTGGAGATGCACAATCTAAATGTACATGGAATTAATCCTTTCTTGTGCCATTTTAGGAGTTCAACTTGAGAATTAAAAGGCAAAAAGACCAGACGAATACCAGACCCTTTAACCATCAGATTAACCTCAGATTGCTAAATGGAATTAAGCATTTTACCATTAAACTTCTTTTCTGTGTAGAGATCTGTCTTTAGATTTTCTGGAAATTCAAATAGACCTTTCTCATTACAAAGAATTCCTTCTCAAACAAGAGTTGCCAGAGAGTTTGGATATTAACGGGGTTAGAGCTTGAAGCACCAACTGATGTTTAACAATCATGATGGCACTTTCAGGCGTGAGAATCAGTCACTCGTTCAAAATGGTAATCTCCAACAACAGTGAGCTTAGTAAAGACTTCGCAAGAACCAGTCAAACTTTTACATGGCATTATGTCTAGTAGTCCAACATTATATTATATCGAAAAGTTCTCTTCCACTAGAGGATTTTCATCAAATTTTTGGTCTCTCCGTTGTGTGTCTACTTGTTCTGTATTGTCTTTGCATTTGGTTTCCTTTGTTTTTCTGTTCTAAGCAATTGAAAATTGAGCATAGAGTTCAGTAATTTCAACTATGGTTACAGCAGCTCCAGTCATGAAATCTATTGATTTCAGCAATCAAACATCGAAAGAATCCATTTTGTGAATTGTTTCAGTCATGAGGAATCACATATCAAAAACTAATCATTTGCCTTCAGAAGGTTATGCCAACCTTCCAAAGCATTTCTTTGGTGTTTGGCAGTTTACGTGTGTTTAAACAAGTATTAGATAGAGAGACAGACATACGCACTCACATAAATGATTGTATATAGGTACATTCACATGCTCAAACTAACTGGAACTACCATACTAAACTTTCTAGATTCCCAAACAGAAACTTTTTTTCTTTTTAAGCAAGGAAAACAGATGTGAAACTTCTAACAAAAGCACCCTAAAACTCTGATACAACATCCTATGCATTAAAAATATCAATATGGACTAAAAAGTTCCCTAGGATTTTGTTCTACATTTGTAATCAAAGAATTATAGAACTAGAAAGATTTTGATAAAATATCAACCAGGCAAAGGAATTCACAATTAAAAGTAAGAAAAGTTACCTTGATGGAAAGCTTCGTACTCCCTCCAAATTATGTCTTCTTTGGACCCAAACAGGCTCTGTGAGTTGCTCTGGGCTGAATAGTCATCAAAAATTCCATCACTTTAAAACTGACAAATGAAAGAGCAAACATTGAACCAAAGCAGAAATAATTCACATTGAATCACTACAAATTTCATAGTAAGTTATAAGCAATTTTATGTGCAACCAAAACTAACAAAAATTATATGACGAATGAGTTTGCTGACTTGATGCAAACCGCAAGAAGGTCAAATGAACAACTGGCTAACAATTGCCCAGAGGTTACACAACAAAAGCACAAGAAGAAAGGAAGAACAATGAAGAATTGAGCAAACACACTCAATTTATTATTGTAGAACAAATGTACATCCTATGGGCCACTCCAAAACTGATGGAACCCAACCAATCTACACTACCCAACCCAATGAGAATAACCAAGCTTAATTGCAGAGACTCTCTATGGTAAAATCTAACCCTTTTTACAAGCACAATTATGCCTAAGAATCACTCTATTCTCACTCTTAGCTCCAACCGTCAGTATTTGTACACTCCCTCTCTTCTCCCACAGTTAAAAATAGTCGTGGGTGACTCTTGGTCTTCCAATGATATGCAAATAACAGAAGAATTGATCTATTACACCACCTGTCATGTTCCCATATCGGTGATTCCTAATTGAATCAATTATGATATACAATATATATTATTAAGTATAAATAATATAGTTATTAATATAAATATTTAAAATTATAGTTATGAATAAATAGATAAATAAATATTATATTATTTTTCAAATGAATAAATATATATTTTATTAAATAACACATAAATAATATTTAAATGTTATTATAATTATTATATTTTATAAATAATATAAATATATATTATTACCATATATTATAATATATAATATAATATTAATTTTATTATAAATATGATTAGTAATATATATCAATGAATATTATTAAATATATATATATATATATATATATATAGTACTATATATATAATAGATATAAATATTAATAATATAGATATTAATAACAATATTAATGAGAATATAGGTCTAACAAATATCTATTCATTATTGAATTCCCAAATATATGAGAATCGAGCCTCTTAAAGAAAGAGACCGATCTCATGCAAATGCTAACTAAACAAGCAAAAGAAAGGCAGCGAACATATTATAAAGGAATCGCTGTCATCATAGACGTGACGGTTGGATCAAAGTGACCCTTAAGTATTAGAAAAGGGATCAAGGATCATACATCAAGGGGGGATTAACAGGGGAGAATCATCTACATAGCATTCAGAAACCATCGAATCATTCAAACAATAAAGAATCATCTACGTATCATTCAGCAACCAACGAATCTCATCTCATCAACTTAGGGAGCAGCCCATGGAAACAATCATCTCATCGATCTCTGCAATAGAAAATATACCATCGCCTTTCATCATCAATCATCAGGACAGCGCTAAGCATCGAATCATAATTGGAACATAAAACAATCAAAGGTCATCAACCAAGATACTCAGGTCAAGCAATCAGAAAATAAAAATAAAAAAGACGTTTTCATCACCGAATCAAACAAGAACATATTTGGACAGCAGGAGACAAACATCATATATCAGACAATACGATTGGGATATCTGCAGCATTCAAGGACAGCAGATAAGTGGATCGACTACTAAGGTATGGACTTCCAACTTATACTATGATTCATATTTCAAACTAAGCGGAAATAGAATTATAATAAACTGGTTTATATTAATACTAGTGGAATCCTGAGATCATCTTATAGGACACAATAAATGAAGTATAATGATCAATGCAATCATAAGCATAGAATTGAATTAGATCATATTATTGTTACAGCTGTTAATATATGAATGAACATGCTCATAAAATAAGAGTTGTAATAGAAATATGACATGGAAAGAATAATGTAGAATGCATCAACTATAAATAGTAATGCTGTCATACGTAAATACAGAATAAATGTTACAATTAAAGAACAATGATATATAATAAGAGGTTATCATAAGGATAGAATCAATTAGTAAGATCCTTATAGAAATTGCTATCATAGAATAAATTAATATATGGAATTTAATTGAAATATAAGATGAGGATCTTATGGATTGAAGGCTCATAACTATGAAGTGAGACAGAGAATGTATATTGCCAATAACAAGATAATCTAAAATCATTGTAAGTGCAATGCATAGTCATGGAATACCTGGGATGAGAAAGTAGGCCTCATCGTTAATCCACCTACACGCCATATAAGTTGAGACTAATGGTTAGGGTAGGCAATTGGCCTAATGTTGGGTAATGCTCAAGCTGGTGAGATATCACCCCTCCGAGCTAAGTAAATAGGCCCTTGTCTCAAGCTGGTGAAACATCACCCCTCCGAGACAAGTGGAGAGGCCCTTGTCTCAAGCTGGTGAAAACATCACCCCTCCAAGACAAGTGGATAGGCCTTTGACTCAAGATGGTGAAGTCCTTCACCCCTCCGAGTCAAAGGAGAGAAACATTGGACCCATGGCAATATTGCGCCCTAACAAACCCTCTCTTGTTGCGTGAGTGGTCTGATTAACGTGTAGGCCCAAGTATGTCTCTCCCAAGGTAAATCATGAAACATGTATAGTAGATATAAAGAAAGGTATAAAGCATATAGATTATGATTATAAGGTTTGACTTAAGATATATTTGTGGTTAATGTACTTGGATAAGAAGGATTGAATTCTAATGTACTCTTTTACAAGTTGAAATTGTTTGCAAGGTTGTGAAAATTTTGACTTGCTAGAAGGGGACATTACACCACCTGTTTGTCATGAAGCTTTGAGAATCCTAATGCTTCATCTTCCAACTAGCCGAACACTTCACTCTCTTTCCATCCAACTATATGCTTCACTCTCTTTCCAACCAATCAAACACTTCACTCTCCTTCCTACCAACTATATGCATCACTCCTTCCCTTTGCATGGTTCCACCAGTTTAAGCAGCACACATAGCAGCAATAAACCCTCACACTTTTTGATAACCAAGATCCCAATGTGGGCAAGCTGAGAGCATACAGTGATTGGAACACTATTTGGAACACTATTTGGCGGCAAGCCACACAATCTAAATGAATGCAATGGCTGGAAATTAAATTAAATAACACCTTGGTGGCATAGCCATCCAGACTGCAACAACTATTCAAAACTAACGGAAAACCATCCAGTTATACAATGCAACATTACAATATAAATTCTGAAATGATAGCACCAAACTTTTTTGTAAATATCTATAACAACAAAGATAAGAATGCTACAGCCAAAGTGTACTCAGAATAGCAGTGATATGAAGAAATGTCAATACCCAATTTGTATGACCAATTGTAGAACAATAATCAGCAGAATTCCAATTGATATGGCTGTTATAAAATGTTGCAGAATCTTCCAATCAGCTACCAACAAAATCATTGAATATGCTGCATGAAATGCACAACTCTAACCCAGATGGGTATGACCCCTTCTACAGAAAGTAAAACAAACTGTAACACCAAAAATTTTGTTCAAATCTGCAATATAACCACTAGAAATGGTACGGTTGTCATCAACAACACATATTCACACCAAAAAGAGCAGCAATTTCCTTCTAAGGAGGTACGGCAAGGTCTAGGACTAGTACAACCCTGCACAAAGTCATGCCTAGCAACTGAAACTTGTACGGTTGTCCTTTAATGCAGAAATGAACTTCCCAAACTGTGTAGTCTCATAAAAGCTCCTTTCAAAATCATACGGCAGAGTTCAAGGCCATACAGCCCAAAGGAAGAACTCACAAAACAACAATTAGATTTGCCAAGCAAATGAATATTTGATTTATTCTTCAATCTAAACTACACACTGAAAACTTCTCACGCACACACAAACTAGAAACCACACTCAAACCTGAAACACACCAAAACCCAAAACAAACTGGAAAATCTTCACACCACACACAACTAAATATCAAAACATTCTTGTAATCTTTCAGCTCATTGGTAATACCTGAATGGAATTACACAAATGAATAGGAAGGTTTTGTCCTTGGATCCATCTTTGCTTAAGGGTTTTTGTCCTAGGGTAGAAAAGACCATGTGTTCAATCTTGAGGAATTGGGGTTTGATAATAAACTGGATGATATCTTCTGTGCATAAAACCTCCTTATATAGGCTCTTGAGGGAATACGATTGAATATTATATTTTTTCCCTTTTCCCTCCAAAACATTATTTTTAAAGTGTCTAGAAAGTACATCACTTTTGGACCCCAATCCTAGCGACATTTTTGTACCCTCTTTTTAAAAACAACTTTTTAATAATAAAACATGAGTTGCATTTTTATAATATAACGTAAAGTTACTTTTTAGGACAACTTAAGTTAAATTATTAAAGTATTTCCCTTGCAACACCCTCAATAGCCTATAGGAAATAAAACAATAGGATAGGGGTCTTCCGACAACTTATGCTTGGAAAGGGGACAAGACACAATATCACAATCAAATGGAATGGCCGTTGCAGTAATGTTGTAGATTACTTAAGCTCCCAAACACACAACTAGAACCACACACCAAAACTCGAAACACACTTCAAACCTGATAGAATTTTAAGTTGTCTCTTCCCAGACAGCACATAACAAAACAGTGTGTACAATAGAACCATTCATCCAATTGTAAGGAGAAGCTCTGTGAAATATAACTAAACCTAAAACTAACTCTAGAGTAAAAATATAGCAAAATTTATATGTATGCACAATATACAAGATTTCATTGGGAGAGGCAAGGAATTTGCATAAATGGAAAAGACTCGGTGCCTATGTTTTTACCCTGAATACATGCATTGAACTATTAACAGTCAAGCCTTGTAGACAAGATTTTCAGATATTGAAGGAAATAAATTACTAAACACAAACACAACAAATTCCTATTGGCTAAATCAAAGACCACTCTTTTGTTGCAAACAAGGTTTTAAAGGAATAACAACACATGATTTCAAGAATAGCCACAAGGAATATGACCACTACTAAAAATAGTAGTTTGCACATGTATGACCTCTTGAAGCAATTTCCACACTCAAACAAGTGAATCTTCAAATCTTTTGAAGCATGTTGAAACCCTAAACCCCTAACAATCACTTTGATGTCTTGAATATGAAAGATATTCGATCCGCTGACAATTCCATCAATCTGATCTAATTAAGCAACTAGATTCTTAAGTATCAATGCCATTACAGGCAACACTCTACAGTGAGAACAAATGAGAAGCACAGGGACTTCATGGGGACAGGCAGTTACACTCAATTGTTTTTCAAAAAAAGCCCAAAATGAATTAAAAATTATTTTGTTGTTTACTTTTGTGGGCCCCCACTCCACACTCAGCCCTGAATGAGAGATTTCGGTCTGCAAAACAACAGATTTTCAAGCTCCTTTATGGTGTATGACAGTTACATGTTGTTAGGGTTTTGAACGAACTTTCCAAGATTTGATAGCAGTTTTCAGTCATTTCAATTGGCAAAATAGCAGGGTTTTCAAGGTTAAATCAGGCAAAACAATACCTAGGATTTCAAGCTCCATTTGTACATCTCAAGGTGGTGTTTCAGTCCCAAGATGGTGGTTTTTTGTCACTGAAAACAGAAGTTTTTAGTTGCTTTTGCAGTCACAAAATTGCAGGTTTGCAACATATAATGGCAGAGATTTCAGTCATAGGGAAATGGAACTTCAAATTCTCATATGCACATTTTGAGCTCCCTTTTAATGTTCTCAACAAATATGACAATCATCTGTTTTTTGTTAGCATAAGGCAGCAGTTTTCAAAGAAACAGTTAGGATTTCAGCGGAAAAACAGCAGTTTTCAGTCATAAAAGGCTGCTAGTTTGGTCCTAAAAAAACAAGTTTTCTATCAAATTTTAGGGGCAACAAATTTTTGAAGTGTAAAATCAATGAAGAGGTACCTTTCTCATCAAAATACAGCACCATTTCCAAATGGTGGAATCTCCTTTCCAACTAGCATCCAAATATCCTTAGATCAAGGATATCGATTTGGGACACATCAATGTCCGAGAAAGAGTTGGAAGAACACATTCGGAAAGGGAATAAGTTATAGAAGACTTTGGGGTAGTGATCTTAATCATAGTTGAAAAACCCAACAAGTACTCACAAGACTCGCGAGTACTTGCCAGAAATTTCTGCCCACGAGTACTCGCCGCCGGGCTTTCATAAAAATCGCAGTACTTTTATTACAAAACTTGCCGGAAATCATCGAAAACTCGCTGGAAATCAGAAAAAATTTATCAAATGTTTTGTAATAAATAATAAGGGTCACAATTTTATTTTTTCACTCATTTTTTCGACTTCGGATCGACGCGAACCTTTCTTCACTGGTCGCCAACGGCTAGGGCATGATAGGGCGTGATTTTGAGCTCAAATTTTCACTCATGGGTCTGCAAATTCAAGTATGGATAATTGTATGGCTGCATGTGAGTTTTGATTAGTTTTTATATATCCTTTTTAGACATCTGTACCTTATTGTTTTGCTGCTTGAATGATACAGTCCTTAATTGTTGTTCATAAATTTAATGTTTTTTTTTCAACCATTATCTCAACTATATTGAGAGTTATCTAGCATCCAACCAACATTACTTGATCAATACTTAACACCTTTATTAACAAGTAAAGGAACATAGTCACAAATAAATGTGATACAATATAATAATGCACACTTAAAAATGGATTGCAAGACAATGAAAACCAAGGTATTAAGAAGTTGAATTCGTTTTTTGGTGTATGATATTTATTGATTCACTGAATTCTAATTTTGATTTGTATATGAAGGAAATCAGTGATATGTTCTGCAAATTCAGTAATATGTATATTTTTGAAGAATATTTTTTAAAATTTATGTATTTTTAAATGTTCAATAAATTTGCCGAGTTGGGTCGCAAGTTTTTTGCCGAGTCCTGAGTTTTTAAAAAATTTGGATCAACCAAGTAATTGTCGAGTCTGAGCTTTTAAACTATGGGCTTAATGAGGCAGCCTCCTTTCCGATCTCAATACGAAGTCAAAAACTTCTTCTCACTTGTGTCAATCACCACAATCCAGAGACAAGGGAGATAGGCTCATTCATTTCACAAGTTCTTTGCAAGCTCAGGGGCAACGACATATTTTCTATGTTTTTATCATTTTGTAGTTGAAACTTGCAGACTTAGGCATTTTGTTGTATTTTTTAATTTTATATAATATATATCATATACACATTAACAATGAATTATGAAAGCATATCAAATTTTGTTAATTTGTTCGACTCTCATGTGAACTCTCAATTCCACTCATGTTTTTGCTAATGTTAAACGCTCTTGACCAGAGCAATGAACCAGAAAAAGGGTTTTGAAAGGGCCCCACCCTTTTACAAAAGAACAGCCCTATGGCTCATGAAGCGAGTCCCACGAGGAATGAGACAAACAAGACAGAACATCAACACAGAAGCAACAGAAACCAGACAAAACAGCAAGAAAACAGTCCTCAAACAAACAATCATGGAGGTTTGAATCCAAACCTCACCAAAGAACTCTAGATAGGAGTTAGAGCTTGACCCGTAAGGGCTAGCCTACCTTTTTTCAAAGAATAACCCGGCACAACCGAAGGGCACACAACATATGGTTTTCTCTTGTCCTTAAAGGAAGACTATACAACAAGGTTGACAACCGTAAAGCCGAAGCCCTTTCCTTCACTCCTCATCTCGAATCGCTCATTAACAACATTCTGGATCTCTTTCCCGTGATCAGAAGAGGGAATGATCCTTTTTGACTAAACATGGAGTTTCTCTTTGATATCTTGGCATGAATGGGAGAAGTGTCCAGCTTTATGGCAATGGAGGCAAACCTGCAAGGACTCATATTGGATTTTCTGCTCCCAAACACCAAATTTGGAGCACAGTTTTATAGCGTTTGGCAGCATCTTATCAATATCAACACACACAAAATCTAGAAAAAAACCAAACATTTCATAGATTTCGTGACTGTGTCAATAGCTAAAAACATGGCAAGAGCATTAGCTATACCTCATATGATCTCTTCGTCCCAATATTCCAAAGGAAGCCCTAGGACCTAACCCAAATAGAGACCCTGTTAAATTTTTCTTTGCTAGCATCAAAAACGATAGACCATCTTTTCAAAGAAAGATCAGATTTACCAAGGAACCAAGGACCTATCTGGAAGATTCTCATGCTTTCCTCAAGGGTTTGGAAGGAGAACAAGAAAAATCCATTTGTCATTGCAACCATGCAAAACTGACCAGACACATGCCATCTTTTAAGAGCCCAGCAACGGACAACACCAATATTCAAAGAAGAGCCAGAGAACTTCCCTATGAGGGCATTCCCCAAACAAGCAGTAGCTCTATCTACAACAACATCAAGAACCCTTAGCGTAAAGCAAGAACCATCCCAAGCGAAAGAAGCTTCTCCCCTGCAAAAGGTCATGCAAGGTTGAACCTTTAGTCACTAGCACATCAGACAAGACCTTTGCCTACTTAGCAATAACAGGCCTAACATCAATCTCCTCCAAGGCCAAATGAATTGGATGGGGACCCAACGTCCCTTGAACCCCAATAATATAAGGATCTGTAATGTATATGATGAATGCCTTATCAATGCTATCATGTGAAAATATAAAATTTCCTTATTTTTTAAATTTTTCCCTATTTTTTAATAGTCATCCCCTAAAATGGCCTCCAAAAAATCCATCCTCAAAATGCATCCCCTACCATCCCCTACCGTCCTTGTCCCAGAAACTTGGTGTAACAGAAGAATAAAGTTATGGAGTTGATATCAACCACATTGACAAGTTGTTTCTTTGGGAGGAGGATTTCTTGCAAGAATTTAGAACAATGGTTGGATCATTTCTAGAGGCCTATTTTAGGTTACACCCCTGCCTACCATCTATTGATAAGGGGTTGGCTTGCGTTCATCATTAGATCTGCTAAAGGTGTCAACAAAATATTGGCTTCTAGATGATGTTAGGGGATTGCTCCTTTATCATTGAAGAACAGGTCGTCAAGGTTTGACCCTCGAACGGAGAAGTTTGTGTCTCAATCTATTTGGTTGGAGCTTCCAAGATTGCCATCCGAGTTATGGAATGAGGAGGCTTTTAAGGCTATAGGTGACAACATTGGGACCTTTTTAGAGGTGGATGATAGCTATTTTAAGATGTCATCTAGGACGGTGGCAAGAATTCTGGTTGATTTAGATCTGAAGGACGCGTTGGCAACGAAAATAGATCTTGAATATGAGATTTGGAAGCATATACAATCCTTGGACTATGTGGGCATTCCCTTTACATGTGCTCATTGCCATGCCTATGGTCATTTACCTAGTGATTGCACTCTCCATTTCTCACACAATGCATGGAGGAGGACGACTGCACATGTTTCCAAGACAGGAAGTGTGTAATGTCTCCTTTTTGAGCAAGGTTTGGTAAGGGAATGTTTATTGATTGAGCTAGGACCTTGGAGGCTTGGAGAATGGAATGTTGGATTCTAGTGGCTCAACAAATTTTATTTTATGGGATAAATTTTTGGCTATTGATATTTTTATATTATTTTTAAAAAGCCAAAAATATTAAAATATTATGCCAAGAGGAAAAACGACCTAGGTGGGAAATTGGAAAATAAAGAAAAAGATGGAAAAATGAAACTATGTGTATGAATGATGAAATTTCAATTATTGAGTGTTTGATGATCATATGACGTGTAATCTTTGAATTATGACAAATTGATAATCAAATTAGGCTCTTATGTTCTCCAAATGCATTAATTTCTTTTTTTTTAAACTACGGTTTTTTTTTTGCCGAGTCCTAGCCGAGTTTTTTCCAGAGTCCGCGTCCTATTTTGGGCTGCCGAGTCCGCACCTAGTTTGAGTGTTTGATGATCATATGACGTGTAATCTTTGAATTATGACAAATTGATAATCAAATTAGGCTCTTATGTTCTTATACTAGTATCAGAGCTTAGCATCCTGCCAGCCTGTTTGGGTGTGTGACTCAAAAAATTTCAAAGTTATGGCAACACACATAAATGATGATATAATGGTTGCTTATGATGAGTCTAAAGCACTTCCAGATAAGGTCAAAGATTGTAATGTCCCCTTCTAGTAAGCCAAAAAATTTCTTAACCTTGCACAAAATTTCAACTTACAAAAGAGAGCATTAGTATTCAATTCTCCTTTTCATATCATAATTAGGGTTAATGACCAATAATCAAATCCATATACATTTCACATTTGTACTTAAGACTTGTAACCTTATAATCATAATCATATCATTTCTCTTAACATAATAAACATATGCCTTATACATTCACATTATTATAAACATATACATTACACATTAAACATATGCATAACATATTCACATTATTTCTCTCACAACTCTCATGCACTATCTTGAGGGAGTCTTAGGGCAGCCCTACCATTAATCAATCCTATCTCCCATATGAGCATGGTTTGTTAAGGAGTCCATATCCATCCCATACGGAGACCCAATGGCTTCACCCACACCCAGGGTCCCTCACCATTTGGCTCAAGGGGACTTCATGCAACACCTGGCATTCCTCATCCCATCGAGAGTCACCTACTGTTGGGCACAATTATAAACAATATGAGCTCATACTTACCATAGGCCCAAGAGCTTCACACACACCCGGTGTTCCTCGTCTCTTGGCTCAAGGGACTTCACACACACCTGGTGTTCCTCATCCACTTGAGGGTCGCCTAGGTTTAATCATATGTCCTTAACTTAACCCCAAACTCACAAGTGGTAAGATGATTAAGGGCGAGGCTTGACATCCTTCTTGATAGGTTATGAGATTATGAATCCATCGTTGATAATATTATCCTAAGTTACCGGGTTCTTCTCAAATGCCCAACGTGCCCGTATGGGTTCTGCTCGGGTACGGGTACGGTACGGTTCGCCTGTGGGTTCTCTGTGGGTTCTTCCCAGGGACCCCGGGTTCTCTGTGGGTTCTTTTTGAAGAACCCACAGAGAACCCGGGGTCCCTGGGAAGAACCCACAGAGAACCCGGGCAGAACCCAGGAGAACCCAGGAGAACCCAGGGGAGGGATGCACAAAATGATGTCAAAATCAAATTTTTTAAACATTTTTTGAACTTAAAAAAAATCCAAATGAGTCTATTTCGCCCTAAAAGTGAAATAAAGTTTTTAAATCATAACTCGACAATTATCAAAGTCTACACATACATCTAATCTTAACTCAGTTTATTGTTGATAAATCTGATTTCAACTTAGCAAGGTAAACAGGGGGGTTCATAATACTTAGTAAGTATAGAACAACATAATAATACTTGACATCTGATTTGTTCAATCAACATCTAAAGTATTTAATAATCACCTAGAACTATCCTCTGTCAAGTACTTTCCAATATACGTTAACTAACTCGTAATCATGGTTTAGCAAACAACTTATTTCCTTACAACATTAAACAACATCCCAATGATCTTAAGTATAAGATGTAGTTTAGATCAGTCTGCTACAAGAAACTATATTCCTCATTACTTCATTTTTGCAATGTTTAACAACATAGATGAGCAATACACAACATAACCCATAAAATAAACTGAATTAGCATAAGTACAACCTTACAAGGTCTGATAATAACTTTTATCAATATGCTAAAAATTCTACCATTACCTTCAATGAGTACTCTAAAATGTCACAATTCCTTTGTCAAACTCAACTAATGCAAAACCAAGTTGCAATTTACATTTATCCCTATTCCAGTTGAGTATTTTGATTTTCCTTATTGCAAGTTATGAAATATGAGGTATTTTGATATTTTATTTTGTTGTTTATTAATTATTGGCAATTATCATATTATGAGTATTACTGTTTTTAAGTTTTTTTAGTCTTAGAGTTTACTGTTTTAAATATATATATATATATATTGCCGTACCGTACCCGGGCAAAAAAAAAATTTGCCGTATCCGCGTACCCGAACCCCGTATCCGTATCTGAACCCGTACCAGGATCAGCAACTTAGATATTATCCTTTCCGGATCATGATATCATATTTCTTATTCCACTTGGGAACCTTATCATATCTTAGTCATAGCCTCATACTTGGCTCATTGATAATTCATTTTATTCTTATTTTCATGCTTGACATATAAATGATTTCATTCATTATGACAGAACTATTCTTACTCATAATGATCTTATTATCTTTCTACATAATCAGATCATTCTAACTTAAGACATTTATTCACTTTCTAGTTATATTCCATGCATATCGTAATCTACTTAATTTCTGATCATATCATTCTTACTATGATGTTAAGTTAGTTATTGATCATAACACAGACTTTCATAACGCGTAAGATGCCTATCACATCATGACTTATTATTCACACCAATACTAAGTGATTTGCATATTTCACATTATGTGATCGAATAGAAACATATAATTGCACATACCTTTGGCGTTGTGGTTGATATGACAGTCGGCCGGTAATAATAATAACTCAGAACTTTGTATCTGATTTGCTGATGAAGTCTATGATATCTGTGTTGAATGTTGATGCAAATAAGTCCACTGATTATGATTTGCGGCCTTGGTAAGAGGTAACTGTTATTAATGGCTTTTGGTTAGACTCCTTTTGAAATATGAATTCTTTGCAGACGAACTGTGTTTCAAATTCAATGCCGAGTCCTAGCCGAGTGTTTGATGATCATATGATGTGTAATCTTTGAATTATGACAAATTGATAATCAAATTAGGCTCTTATATTCTCCAAATGCATTAATTTCTTTTTTTTAAACTACGGTTTTTTTTTTTTGCCGAGTCCTAGCCGAGTTTTTTCCAGAGTCCGCGTCCTATTTTGGGCTGCCGAGTTTGCACCGAGTCTGAGTTTTCCAACTTTGGTGAGTATTATGGATGTTATAATGAGAGATGTTTCTCATTTCACTTTGAGTATCTCTAGTGAACCTCGATGGATTTGGGATCCGAGTATTGGTTGGTTCTAATGCAGATTGGTCACATGTGATTGCTTGAGAGCAAGCAATCTCGGGGTGTGAGGACTTGTAATGTCTCCTTTTTGCGCAAGGTTTGGTAAGGGAATGTTTATTGATTGAGCTAGGACCTTAGAGGCTTGGAGAATGGAATGTTGGATTCTAGTGGCTCAACTAATTTTATTTTATGGGATAAATTGTATTTTTGGCTATTGATATTTTTATATTATTTTTAAAAAGCCAAAAATATTAAAATATTATGCCAAAAGGAAAAACGAACTAGGTGGGAAAATGGAAAATAAAGAAAAAGATGGAAAAATGAAATGTTTGAAGTGAAGTTATATTATAATATTTTATTATTAAAATATTATAATATTTCCCACAAAAGTTGTTGCTCATGAGGAAAAAGAGGAAAAAATTAAGAAAAAAATAAAAAGGATGGTAAAAGACAATAAATAATATTTTATTATTTAAAATATTATTTTATTAAGCCAAAGGTGGCCGCTCAAGGGAGAAAAAGAAAAAATAATAAAATAATATTATTTTATTATTTTATTATTATTTATTGGGATGCCCAAGTTGGAGGAAAATAAAATTAAAAAAAAAGAAAATAATTCAATATTATTTTCTTTTGGCAGTGGACTTCAAAAATAATAAAATAATGCTTTATTTGGGCGCCCAAGTTGAAAAGTATAAAAGGAGGTCATTTGGCATTATTTTTCATTATTGAGCATTTGACAATTTAATCTTTGGAGAGCTTTCTCTTAGCTGTAGCAGAGTTTCAGCATGATTCAAGGATGAAAACCCTTGGATTTTGAGTGGTTGGACGAAAACCAAATCCACCATGGGAGATGGATTCACCTAGAATTCATTATTGAGCATATTGCAAGTTTTTGAGGAAATAAAGGCTTCAATCCAGCTAGGGTTTTAATTGAATTTGCAGGTTCAGCTAGGGTTTGAAGATAATTTGCATATTGGAAGGCATTGTTGAAGGTTTTGAAGGGCGATTTCACTATTGGCATCCATGGCTGAGTTGTATTGATGATTTTACATCACTTGGAGGATTTGTTGTTAGTGAAATCCTTGATTTTGCACTCAGAAATTTATGACAGATTACTGCCATTTTATATCAGACCTCAGAAAATCAATTACAGGCACAGATCTGAGCATTTCCAGCCATGGCATTGAGGTTGAAGTGTAATATTTCCACATTAGACCCATTGTGCTTCAATTCGGCATCTATCTCTAGTGTTTTGGAGGCACATTTTAGTGAATTGGGCTAAGGTTTACAGGTCTGATTGCATATCAGCAGCTACAGATTTCATGATCAGACTTCTTGATTGGCATTTGGCTTGAGTTTTCATCAGCATTCATCATCTATGTGTTGGCATTTGATGTTACATCATTAGAGGATCGTTTGTATGTCTATTTGATCAATCTAGGGCATCATCTACATGTTTATGCAAGTCTGATTTTCATATCAGACCTCTTCATTTTGTAATCAGCCAACTTTCATTCAATAAAGAAGCCAAATTCTTCATCCAGGTATGATCTGTTATGTTTTGCATTGATTTTGGATGTATATGTGAGCTGATATAATTACATTTCAGTCATCTTTTGGTATAATTTGTTTATCATATTGCAACTTTTCCATCTTCATTACATTGCAAACATTTCAGTTAAGACTAGTCAGGGTTCTTACAAAGTGAGCCTAAGGTTTATTGTGATGTGCCTATTAGCAATCAGGATGAGGAGATCAGTAGGGATACTTGCTTGGGGAATCTACATCCACCAGTATGGTGTTGATTTGTACTGGTCACTGCTACCAGTAAGTTGATTATTACTCTCTGTCCACAATCCAATTATATGCTCTCACCTTGCCCACATTGGGAAATGGGTGATCAGAAAACTTGGATTTGTGTTGATTGCATGGTTTGAAAAAACTTCTCGTGAATTTGGCTAACAGTTCCGCAAGGGACATTACTTTCGATGAAAGATATTAAGGTTGGAAGGACTTTTCTTACTCATTTGTTTTTTGTGGATGATGAGTTGTTTTGTGACGGCTCTCCAAGAGACATCACCTCCCTTAAGGGATCATTGGATCTCTTTTGTTTGGCTACTGGGATGGAGATAAAGCTATAGAAGTCCAATATTTCTTTCAATTGTTTGGAGGCACACAAAAATCAACTGGGTCTTGGCAATTTTTCCTTCTCAGTCCATAGATTTTCAAGCGGGCTTCAAGTATTTGGGCTTCTTTCTAGAGCCAAATGGTGGGAAAAAAAATTTCATTGTTGGTGCAATAGATAGCTTTCTATTGGTGGCAAATTGACCCTTATGAAATCAATCTTGGAGGCTATTCTTGTCTATTGGCTCTCATTAGCCCACATTCCTGAAGGTGTTCTTAAGAAGGTTCATAAAAACAGTTTCAAATTTCTATGGACTGGTAGGAAAGATAAGGAAAGTTTTACTTTGGTCAAATGGCAGGCCCTTGCTTTGCCTAAGAATGCTAGTGGATGGGGAATAAAAAGTATTCATTTATTTGGAGAAGCAATTGCTGCCAAAAGTCTATGGAGGCTTATCTCGAAGGATGGACTTTGGCAACAAATCATTCATGAGAAATATTTTGAACCTCATAGTATTGAGGAGTGGATCAGATGTTCAAACAAACACAACCATAATGCTTCAATTATGTGGACGGACACTGTCAAATCCATTCAATTAATTGGTAATTGGTTGATTTGGAAGGTGGAGAATGGCACAAAAATCAGTGTGAGGATCGATCCTTGGGTTGGTTGTGCTGGAATTTTTAGATTGGCAGAGGGCCTGATTATTACATTGAAGGGGCTTGATATTTCTTATTTGGCTCAGATTGCGGATCCTACCTCCACAAATCTATGGCATCAAGAGTGGAAAAGTGCCAACATGTTTGGTCTGACTAGAGAGAATGGAATTAGGAGGGATAAAGGTCACAACCCATAAGCAACTAACAAGATTAATACCTCAATAATTGAAAGGTCTATGTACATCACTTAGCACTTATTGATTCCCATGAAACATATGCCTTATTTACACCTTGGCAAGTCTAATAAGATGTTCAATTATACCTACATAAGCACTTTTCTCCTAGCCCTATAAGGATGTAAAATACTACTAGCGTGAAGGTGCAAACTTATGCCACCATATGTTTCTTGTAAGGAATTCTCTTAGAAAAAAATTATTTCACACAAAATATAATGGCAAGCAAATTTCCTTGGCAGAATAAAATGTTACCCTAAAATTGGGGACCCATCGAATTACAAATCGTAACACCCTTTCCTAATGGCACATAAATATTTGAAGTTTTTTTTATCAAATATAGCCTACTTATGCCAATAAAACTACATAGAGGCTTGTCAAATGCGATGAGCTCAAATGATAAATCATTGAGGCTTTCATTGTGGACACCCATATTCATATCCCTAAGAGACATGTTATATGTTTAAAAGTACAAGTGTTGAATGTTTAATCAAGTAAACTATCATATGCAATTCTCGATACAGGGTACCCCAATGATTGAAACTGGGTACAAATCCTAATTGAATTTGATAGAGATACCAATCAATCATGGCATCTAAGTCGAAGGACACCCCAACATGGAAATTTACTAATATATATAGATAGAAAGATAGATACTAGAAGACTTAAACCCTGATCCTTAGTACTTGTCTCTCATATCAAAAAGATGTCCCCATCTCAGAGACTCATTTGAGGATATCTTCAAACATTAGGAGACTTCATATGAAGTTTCTTTGCATCTCTATGCGCCTCCTAAAAGCATCCCTTGAATACTGGGAAACTTTCAATAGAGGTTTCTCAGACATATCATATAAATTATAATCTATGTTAGGCGTACTTTGCATAGTTTAGTACCTTTTGGTAAAATATGTTTTGTTTAGTTGTTTCGAGAATATGTTCATGATGTTAGTTTCGGTGAGTAGTTACTCCTGATCGGTACGTTGGTTGGCGACGGTTGGCAACCGTCGGGCAAACTATATATGCACTTGTCAAGCCATTGTATGGACATGGAGTTTTTAGGATTATGATTGTATCTTGCTGTTTTAAGTTAATACATGCAGTTGATATTCTGAGTACCAATTCTGTTTGTTATTCTCATACAATGTAATGCATTTCTGTACACTGTGATAATGCAAGTATCTTTCTCGTTTACTCTGTATGGAAACAATTAGACTCCTTAGGCAGTAAACATTTTGGTGCCGTTGCCTAAGCGAATCCGGTGAATATCCAGACAGGAGAATGGCAGCATAATGGGACAACCGGTCGATACCGACGAGGAAGTACAAGATAGAAGGCACGTAGAAGAGATAGTATGGGAAATTCAAGAAGAACGCCAAGGAAGCGATAGAGAAGAAAATGAACCAAGAAGTCGGGAAGATGAAGTAACTCAGGAATTGGTCAAATTGTGGTTATTATCAGTCGGACAATACGTGCGAGACGAATCCATCCGTAGAGAGGTTCCAGATGACGTTATTTCATAAAACTTGCGTGTCAATAGCGAAGTGGACAACCTTCTGAACTGCATTCCTCGACTTCTGGCGAGGAACCTGATAACCTTTCAAGACCTTCGAGAAGAAAGAGAAAGGGAAGTACAACGGCAACAAATACTCAGGAGGTATGAAGAACGTCTGAAACAAGAGGAAGAACGTGACGCCGATCGCCGTCGCACGCCGTCCAACTGAGAAGGGTAAGCATAATTAATGCCCATACAACTTAATAAGGACAAGAATAAATTACCAGTGGGGCAAACAACACCAGAAGAAATAGTGAGAAGATCATTAAGACTAAAAGAACAAGAAGAACGCAGGAAAAGATTAAAACAGATTTTTGAAAAAGAAAATGAACGACATGAAGAAGTAGATCAAGGGGTTGATGAACACAATTTTAGAACACCAATAACAAATAGAGGAAAAGAAAATGAGAAGAATCTGACAGAAGAACTAGAGGACAGTATACGTCGTATTGTGGCATTGTCCATTTCAGACGAAAGGCCGAGGAACAGAGGACCTGAGCCCGAGACACCTGCACAGAGGGAGAACCAAGGAGAACCAGAGGTAACTCAAAGTGTAGAGGACGCCGAAATCGGAAGTGGGAAGGAATCGTACGTGGCCGACAATGTCGAGAAGACACAGAAACAACATGGTAAAACCAGTCCAATCGGGTCAAAAACACAGAGAGGGTACCCCGGGAAAAAGATGGTGACCCCACTGGCGAGTGAAAGGCAGAAGTTGCCAAAATTCATGGGGAACGGGTCAGAGGATCCTGTTCGGCACTGCAAAACTTGTGAAACCATATGGGTGGCAAACGGACAAGAGGACGAAGACTACTAGGTAAAAGCGTTCCCAGCGACGCTAAGAGGTATCGCCATTGACTGGTATACAGACCTAGGGGCAGCACAGAAAACCTCATGGGATGACCTAAGAAAAGCCTTCAAAAATGAGTTTAAACTCCTAAGAGATGACAATGAGATTGTAGCGGAAATCTACAATACCAAACAAGGAAAGAATGAAAATGTAAGGGCATATAATAGAAGGCTTAAAGAATTACTCGGGAAGCTGGAAACTCAGCCAGCCGATGGACTGAAAAAGAGATGGTTCATCGAAGGGTTAGTCTCGTCGTTGAGGAAAAAGATGAAAGTTGTACCACCATCATCATACGCTGAGGCGTACAATCGGGCGATGGATATAGAAAGTGCGAACAAAACATCCTCCCGAAGTAAGAGAAGAACCGAAGACGATGACAGTACGGGGGATGACAGCAGCGAAGGCGAGTCAAAAACCATTCAGGCACTGAGAAGGGACATGGTCCGCATGATAAAAGAACTGAAAACTAATAAAGAGACGAGTAAAGAAGACCGGGAATTATGGTGCACCGAGTGCAACGGGGAAGGTCACGTAAAAGCAAACTGCCCAAGAAAGTTATTTTGTGACATCTGTCAGGTAATGGGACATTCAATCAAAGAATGTCCATTTAACCTGAAAGCAAGAAGTACCCAAGTGTTGTTCACACAAGGAGAATCATCAACTCCGCCGACCACACCCCCGAAGCCTCAAAATAGTCCGAATGCATCCCCCGAAGGATACCAGAATAACAGAAGGTTTAATAATAACAGCCCCAAAAACAGATTGCAGTACGACAGCAAAGGGCGACCTATGATACAGTGCCGGCAGTGCAACAAGTGGGGACACTTTGCAAGAGAATGCCCGAACAACAATTAGAACACAATAAATGCATTATGCAAGTGGTGTGGGCCTGGAGATCACGAAGAAAAAAACTATCCGAAGCAAAAAGGGGTGAACCTCATCAATCTCAAGGAAAATGATGAAGAAATCCTTGCCATCACCCGAGCACAGTGGAAAAAGGCCACTTATCCAGATCCCCGTACGGAAAAAGAAAGACTCCGTGAGGCACGAAAGGAAGGAAGTCGCCATGAAAATCGAATGGAGGAACTCAGACATAAAGGCAACCGCAACCCTACGATCGGAATCGGATAAGAACATAACAAGCCAAGTACTACAAGCTACCGTACCAATTAAATTGGCAGACCTCCTCCAAAGCTTGCCTCAGTTAAAAGTAGCAATATCCAAGGTAATGGAAGACAACTCGCACGAAGGCCAAGCCCACACAACAAAAGATGTTATAGTGGAACCACCACCAACGGGAGAACAAGTACTCGACCCGAGGTTGCTGGCGATTGATACCGGAAAGAAACCGGCCGTAATGCATATGGAAATCCTTGGTAGAAATTTGACAAATACGATAGTCGACGGTGGATCCAGAGTAAATGTACTACCAGAAGAAACCTGGAAGAGCCTCGGAAAGCCTACTCTATGGCCACAAAACTTCCAGTTAGTGGGAGCCGAACAGCACAAGATCAAAGCACTGGAAGTGCTAATGGCGCAAAAAGTAAGAATCAGTACCCAGCAATTTTTGTTAAATTTTGTAGTCATAACAACACAGAATGCTTCGTACGATGCATTACTCGGTCGAGGATGGCTAATAGCCGCCAAGGCCAACCACAACTAGAAGAAAAACACTCTGTCCATAGAAAATAGACGTAAGAAATTCGTCATTGATTTGAGGACACAAACCGTCAGTGAAGAGTTGGCGTCAGATTCTGACTCGGATGGAGGGGACTCGACAGAAGGTGGGAAAGGACCAATGGAGCCCGATGATGAAGGGGTGCTGAAATTACAAGAATGCTCAGAAGACGAGACAAATTCATTCAGCGGGCTATTCCATTGGCAGATGGAAGACTACGAGTTTTTTCCGCCAGAATGCAACATGATTTCAATAAAAGAAATCGGTGAAAGCTCGGGAATGACGAGTGAACAAAAAGACGACGGTGAAACATTGGAACGGGCAAGTGATCAGGGGAAGGAAGTGGCCCACATGTTCCCAGTGGCATATGGGGAATATAAGGAAGGGAATGCAGAAGTAGACAGCACGCCGGCACATCAGTTTGAACCAGAAAAGAAGATTATGTACGAAAAGCCAATAACAAAGAAAGTTAATCTTGGCGAGAAGAGTAAGCCGAAGATAATTCTCGCCAGCGACGACTGGAATCCAGTACTCAAGACAGCAGCATTCAGAATCTTTCTAGAGTACAAAGATGTGTTTGCCTGGACGTACAAGGACCTAAAGGGGATACCCTCCAGAACTGTGCGTCCATAGAATCCCACTCATACCGGGAGCACGCCCAGTACGGAAAAGGCCATATTGCATGAACAAGAACTACCCAGCTAAGGTGCAAGAAGAAATTGAAAAAATGCTGGAGGCGGGAATAATCTTTGAGGTAGAAACAAGTGAGTGGGTGTCACGATTGTAATATCACTTAAGAAGGAAGGGGGACAAATCAGGATTTGCGTGGATTTTAGATGTCTCAATGCAATAACAATCAAAGACCCTTTCCCCATCCCATTCACAGACTCCATTTTGGAAGAAGTGGCCGGTCACGAAATATATTCCTTTATGGACAGATTTTTGAGGTATAACCAGATTAGCATTGCCGAGGAAGACAAACTGAAGACAACATTTGTGATTGAAAACGGTGTATATTCATACAATCGGATGCCATTCGGTCTGTGCAATGCACCAGCCACCTTTCAAAGGATTATTCTACACATATTTGACAAAATGTCGGTGGGAAACTTCAAGGCATTCCTCGATGATTGGTCAATTTACAGCGACCAACAGACACACCTCAAAGCTCTCACCGAGTGCATGGAGCGTTGCAGGGCCGCACGGTTGGCCTTAAATCCAAAGAAGTGCCGATTCATGGTATCACAAGGGAAACTTCTTGGTCATATTGTATGCCAAGCAGGACTAAAAGCAGACCCGGACAAGATTCGGGTAATTGTAGAAATGAAGGCTCCAGGAGATGTCACCGGAGTAAAGTCTTTCCTCGGCCATGTCGGTTACTACCAAAGATTTATCAAAAATTTTGCTCAAGCATCGCACCCATTGGACATGTTGACAAGGAAAGGGGTACAGTTTGTATGGTTGGATGAACAATAGAAAGCATTTGAAGAACTAAAGACAAGACTCATCAGTGCACCTATTCTAGCTTATCCGAATTGGGACAAGGAATTCCACGTGCATGTCAACGCATCAAACTTTGCAATTGGTGCCACTCTGGCACAGGTAGGATCTCATGGTCTGGATCATCCAGTGTACTTTGCCAGTCGGTTGCTCTCCAAGGCGGAACAAAATTACAGTACTACTGAAAGGGAGGCTTTGGGAATGGTTTATACTCCGTACAAAAATTCAGGCATTATCTCTTGGCAACACCATTCACTTTTTACGTGGATCATCAAACTCTAATGTACCTGGTCAACAAACCGATTATTTAAAGCAAAATCAGTAGATGGTTGTTACTTCTACAAGAATTTACTTTCACCATTATTGTACGGCCAGGGAAAAGCCATGTAATCACCGACCAGCTCTCAAGGATTAAATCAGGAGAACCAGGAGACAAGGTCAATGAAGACTTCCTGGATGCCCACCTATTTCAAATAGCTGCCCTGCCGCCCTGGTACGAGAAAATTGGTGAGTACTTGTCCACCTCAACATTTCCGCCGGAGATGTCTACAAGTGAACGACGGAAGATTGCACTGAAGAGTAAGACATTTCAACTGATAAATGGGCTGCTCTACAAAATGGGGCCCGATCAGATTCTCCGAAGGTGTGTAATGGAAGAAGAGATAAGGGGTGTATTGGCGGAAGCCCATGAGGGACTAGCAAGGGGACATATGGGTCCCGACGCCACGGCACAGAAAGTCCTACTCGCCGGCCTATGCTGGCTGACGTTACACACAGATGCCCGAGAGTGGGTAATTCAATGTGACACTTGCCAGAGGGTAGAGAAGCCGCTAAAAAGGGATTATATGCCACTATGGCCATCATAACCTCAAGAGCTTTTCGAGAGATGGGGGTTGGATTTTGTAGGACCACTGAAGGTCAGCCAACTACACCAATGTCGATACATAATAGTGGCCACAGAATATTTGACGAAGTGGGCCGAAGCGAAGGCACTGGAGGATAACACTGCATTAAGTATGGCAAAGTTCTTATACAAGCAAATAGTGACGAGGTATGGAATTCCAATTCAATGACGAGTGACCGTGGGGGACATTTTGTCAACCACGTCATCCGACTTATGACTACAAAGTTCAAAATCCTGCACACCCTATCAAGTCCGTACTATCCAAGGGCGAATGGGCAGGCAGAGTCAACAAACAAGGTGCTCGTTTCGGTAATCCACAAGTCATGCGGTATTGAAGGATCGGACTGGGAAGAGAGGTTACCAGCAGTGTTATGGGCTTACCGAACCACTTATAAGGTAACGACTGGACACACTCCCAGTTGATGTATTGGCAAGAAGCGGTAGTACCAGTAGAATACCTGGTCCCAAGTCTGAGAATCGCAATAGAAAACAGACTAGGAGATACGGAGAGTCTGGAAGAAAGACTTCCAATTGAATAAATTGGACGAGAAAAGAATTTTGGCTCAATGGTCGACGGAAATTATGCAAAAACGCCGGAAGTATTGGCACGACAAACACCTACGGAGAATGGAATTCCGGTCGGGGCAGTTAGTCCTCAAATATAACGGTCGTAACGAAATCAAACCTAGGAAATTCAAAGTTCGATGGTTAGGACCGTTCAGAATACGGAAATTGATGGACAATGGGGCTATAAAACTAGACAATCTGGATGGAAGCCCAATCAAAGAAGCAGTGAACGGGTCGAAACTCAAGATTTACAAAGAGAGAAGAGGAGAAACAATACAAATCAATATGCTCGGGTTCGCAATAACAAATCAGGGCGTGAAGGAGGAAGGAGGCAAACAAAACAAGGCAGAAAACAAAGTTGACGGGATGGTATTTGCAAGTACTCAGTTTGAGCCAGTAACTGAGTTCTTTGCACCAAGGCCAGTGCGGATGGAAGCCCGTGAGGGCCAAATCGACGAAGACTATGGTGGTAAATGGATTAATAAGAATTACCCACAAGAAGAGGAAGAAGACTGGAACAACTGGATAAGAGAATGCAACCAGGTACGGGACAGATTTGAGTTCCTACTACCAAAGGAGGTCCAGGACCCGCCAAAAAGGAAGTACTTGGCGGAAGCAATGTTCATTGTGGAAAGATCACCCTACTGTGACGAAGTTTGGGAATTAAGGAAGAAGAATTGGCCAGTCGGAGTACCTCACATACAGCTTCCAAGGAGTCGGCGCTGGAAAGCGAAGTATAGATGCAGGAACGTGAATGTGAAGATGAACGAAGACGGGAAAACATTTCAGTGGGTCCAGGAACCAATGGGGTGGAATTTGACATGGGTAAGAGATCAATCAGCGATCTTTGACCGGTTATGGGAATTGGAAGAAATTGATAAATGTTGCTCGAACGATTGCCTGAGACAGAAGGGTTACATAAACTGCATCTTCCGCCAACTGACAGAAATTGAGATTCTGGATGAGAAAGAGGACAACGAGAAAGAAGACAACGACAAGGAAAATTGGGAGATTGAATGGAGGACGATAGAAACTGGGGTCGGCCGGCCAGAGAAGGTAAAAAGCAAAATAGATTAGGAAAAAAAAGTACGACCTAAAACCATAAAACTGTACCATACCGTACCAATTGCATTAATTACAAAGGAGCAGAGCAGACCGTACAATCCCTAGCCGTACGAATATCATCTACAGGCGGTACAAGTTCGTACAAGAGAAGGGTTGACCGTACGGGTTGATCAGATCAGACCGTACGGGTAAGGTGGGAGAGGCCGTACGAAAATCTCTGGCATCGTACGAATTCTGCAACAATCCGTATGAAATCATCACCGTACACTCAAAAGCCATAAGTCTAAGGTTTTTTACCATATAAAATCCTCTGATATTGTCGTACGGATTCGTGAAGTGCAAGTTCTCTGAGCCGTACGGATTTTCCTGACCGCCGTACGAATCTCTTTGTTGACCGTCGTACGGAGTTCCTTGCCTGTCGTACAGATTCCCTTGCCTGCCGTACGGAAACCAAACTGAACATAACAGGCATAACTGAATCCGGCTGAGCAGTATAAAAAGGGGGTAGAATGTCATTTTTGCCAGTAAACAGGGTCACCAGAGCTCAAGGCAGAGGAAAACAAATTCAGATACCGGAACAGGTCGAAGACAAAAAGATGGCAGCAAAATTAATTGTTGAAGAAAAGCCAGCACAGACACCACAAATTGATGTGGGTTCATCTGCATAGAAGAAGCAGTCGAAAGGGAAAGGGAAAGAAAAGGAAAAAATCATAGTGGATTCCTTGCAGTGGGAAAGCCTTACGGCGAGCGAGTGTAAACAGTGGTGGAATAGTCATACTGACAATCATCCTCTCAAGAGAGCATTACAGAAGGCACAGGTGGACAAGGTAATACAAATGCCCTATTTTAATTTCAGAAAGTTTGAGGCAATACTGAAGAGCATGGTGGCGAATTACAACCCCCGAGCAAAACACACCATCATCAAATTCATGAATGTATCGGTCAAAATCACATTCTCGCCACAGGATTTCAAGAGAGTGATGGGTGTACCGCGCCAAGGATTTACAGTCGGCAAACAGAAAATGACTATAAGGCACAAAGACAGCATAATGGCAAAAGTTTGTAGACCAGACTTGAGTGAGAAAGAAAAGAATCAGTTGAAGGCTGCAGGGAATAGAGGACTTCAACGAGATCACTTGGCGAATGAAGAATGGCGGTGCATAATGGATGTCATCAGGGGGCGGCTGACAGGAGCCTCACACTCGTCAGACATTCCATTTTGGATGTCGGATTATATGATTGGTCTTAGCCAAGGTGCAATGTACAACTGGACAGTAGTTCTCTCCGACAGGATTCACGAGTTCATGAAGATGACTCACAAGTCATTCTACATGACTCAGCAGGCCATTGCGTTGTTCCTGGATGCCATCTGCACTCATGTCCCTTCATTGGCTCGAGCTCCATTTCAGCCAGATGAGCTATATGACCCCACATGGCCAACTATCTTCAGATGGACAAACCTGAAGGCCCCTGCACAAGGTGGGAAGGGAGACGAGTCAAGGAGCAGCAAAAAGAGAAAACAGAAGGAGTTACCTGAGACCTCGTCCGAAGCATTGTATAGTGCACAAGGTGCCGAGGAGGATTGCATTGAGGCCTCGTCAGCCTCAACCACTCCTGGCAACCCCGCCAGCCCCAGTCCTATAGTACCAATAGGGGAGAACAGATGGGATTTTGCACTGGCAAAGAAGCAGGCACACTTGCACTTAGACACACGCACTCAGGCGGAGATTCCTGTTCAGCCTAGTACCATGCACGTCTCATGGGGTCAGATCATGAGGATGAAGGGAGATGAGACCGTACCAGTTCCTCTCCCATCAGGGCAGATTACCCCGTTTGAGACTAGATCCCCTGAAAGCATGGCACATGTGGACAGCTCAGTACAGGTAGATACTTGGCTTCAACTACTAGGCATGCCTTCAGAGTTGGCAGACATTCCTCCACTAAGCCCCACTAGATCTCTCTTACCGCCACCAGCACTTGAAGGTGAGATGGTACAGTCAGAGGAAGAGAAAGCAGTTGATGTTGCTATAATGATTAGTGACTCTGAAGCCAAGGAGGAAGGAACAGCCACAGACAACTCAGAAGAGGAAGGCACTAATACCAGTATGACAGGCAGTGCTAAGGATACAGAGGATACTTCTCACTCGACTGAGCCAGCTGGGTTGATAGTACACATGGGTGAGCCAGATGAGAGTGATCCACTGGGCACCATTCTCAAGTATGCACAGGATTTAGGGTCTATGGGAGCCATTCTGCAAAGGGTGTTTGATATTGCTGCCAGGGTCAATCCCCAATACTCTTCGCCAGTAGTACGTGCAGAGGTACAAAGAATTGAACATTTTGCCAAGAGTGCTGAGACAAAGTTTGTAAGAGTATTTTGGAATAAGGGTTGGCCAGAAGTGCTTACTGAGGAGATGCAGAGGGCATGGAAACCAGAGAGACCAGACTTTAGAGTTGGAGATGCCGACAGCGAGATACTGGCAGCCTTTCACAGAATTGAGGATCAGTTCCGGGCATTATATTATACTAGACAGGAGGATTTTCAGAAGACAGCGCAGTGCAACAAAAAACTGGAGGAGGCTGCGGTCATGAGTAAGCAGCTGAGGGAGAAAATTGATGAGCAACAGGTTCACTTCCAACGGCAGTTGGCATAGGAAGCCGAGCTCACACAGTTAGAAAGGAACAAAGCCGATGCACTCAAAGCAGAGCTAGAAGCCACAAAGGAGTTGGCCAAATCTCAAGCAGCACAAGAAAAAACAAAACAGCAGTTGGTCAAGGCTGCCCAGATGATACGTCTCACCAGAGACGAGCATATCATTGCCACGACACATCTGAAGCAAAGAACTAAGGAGGTTTACAGGCTTCGACGATTAGTTCACCCTCAGCAAGAGACTCCTAGTTCAGCACGGACGGCATCCACACCTCCAGGGACGTCCACTGACCCTCGTTCTTCCTAGTTATTTTTTGGATCTTGTTTGTAGTCGTCTGGAAGACAACAAGTTTTTTGGGGGGGATGATGTTAGGCGTACTTTGCATAGTTTAGTACCTTTTGGTAAAATATGTTTTGTTTATTTGTTTTGGGAATATGTTCATGATGTTAGTTTCGGTGAGTAGTTACTCCCGATCGGTACGTTGGTTGGCGACGGTTGGCAACCATCGGACAAACTATATATGCATTTGTCAAGCCATTGTATGGACATGGAGTTTTTAGGATTATGATTGTATCTTGCTGTTTTAAGTTAACACATGCAGTTGATATTCTGAGTACCAATTCTGTTTGTTATTCTCGTACAATGTAATGCATTTCCGTACACTGTGATAATGCAAGTATCTTTCTCGTTTACTCTATATGGAAACAATTACACTCCTTAGGCAGTAAACAATCTACATTGGGCATTTTTGAAGTGCTAATGTTGTTGACAAAAGCTAAAAGAACTAAAGAATACACCTTTGCTTTCATGACATCTTTTTCATTACTTTAAAACGTTAGTTTTTTAATTTTTAATCATTTTAGTATTTTGTATTCTTTAAAGTTGCACATCCATTATATGCTTATTTTTTTCTAAATTTACATTATATATACTTTTTTTTTGCTATCTCCAACTTTTTTTAAAATGGTGTATCAGTACCCATCCTCAACTCCTATACCAGTACCATTATATATATATATATAGAGAGAGAGAGAGAGAGAGAGATCTCACCTGGAATTTGTTGTACGACATTCACCAACAGATTTCCTCCTGCTCCTACGCAAGAAAAAATTTGCAATGTCTGGTTCGCTTTTTGATACACTGTATGCATAGAAAAGCTAACTCAGAAATCTTTCATGCTAAATAAAGATGCAAGTGCACATTTTAACTAACATTTTTCAAGTTTTTATGGACCTTTCCTGATTGATAAAATATAGGGTTAACTCGATTATAAATAGACACACATGCATCATCTTCAGTAAATTTGCAGTTCATGAGGATAATAAAATGTCATCATCTTAAATTGTTTCTCATGCACGCAGTTAGCCTTTGCTTAATGTTTGAAGATGTTGGACCTGTTGATGTAAAGAAATTTTCACATTCTTTGAATTTTTGAATAAATAAACTTAAAACTGTTATCTCATTGCTTTGGGCTTTAGATGCCATTGTATCAAATAGTTAGCAAGATGGCATCAAATAGTTAGCAAGATGGCATCAAATAGTTAGCAAAGAAGAATCCACCATGAAACAAAGTAAAATATGTGCCATTGTCACAGACTAAGAGATTCCACCAAGTAAGTGAATGCAACATCCAGATTACTAAAGTACCAAAACATGTTTACATTGCATAGAAATGATCTTAACATTTTAGATTCACAATTATTCTTGCTTTGAACTTAACAAGAGGGAGTTGTAGATCATAGAAGCAAGGTCAAAACAAGCGTATAAATCTTGTAAAAGAGGTTGACCAAGTGCTTCATACTATTCCAAATTTGAGTCACACTAAAATAATGTTAGCAGTCACAAACAAAGAATTTCGAATTTGGGAACTAACAGAGTAGGTAGGAAGGAATGCCATTATGGATCAGGTGTATTGAAGGAAAAGGAATGCCAGATTTTAAATAATATTGGTACTTTTCCTAGGGATGAAGAAAGTCAAAAATTCATGCAAGTCTCTGAGATGCATACTAATAGCTTGCGGAGTTTGAATGCTGGTGCAGAGAATGAACAGAGGAACCTGACCATCTGGTTAGCTCTTTCAAAACTTTTGTTTGCATTCCCTAAGTCACTATACTATATGCCCCAGAAAGGGCCTGGCTCTTTAATGGTACAACATCAAGCGAGTTTTTTTGAGTTTCTAGAAGATCTGTAGAGTGCTTGTATTTGCTACTCTGTTTATGCCTAAAGTTTTTTTCCTTTCTTTTAGGAGACCTAATTTTTCATCTCCAGTATATGTTCAGGATTGTGACCTATTTTCAAGAGGGCCATTCAGATTCAGTAGGTCTCTTGTAGGAATGATCTGCAGTTAATTTCTGGTATGATGCTTTGAAATTCAATGTAAATGTTTTGGGTTTCTCCCTTGTCAGTATAAATACTTTTGATAAAATAGCAAGAAGAAAAAGAGGTTTTATGGAAACCTGAGGTTTAAATAGAGAAATTAAAAGGCATGAATAAGTAACATGTCCAAAAACATTGGAGAATGTTGTTGAGGTTCTAAATATTGATAAATCATAAATCTAAAAAATATTGAGGTTGAAAATTCTGAGCAAGTACTGTTGATAAACTACACTTGGTCAGTTCTTCTAATCCTATTGTGGGTCTTAGTGAATCTGAACCTGAACAAAACTCAGTTCTAATGATAAACCTGTATTGGAGTTAGTGAATTTGTCCCCTTATAAATCCCAACCAGTCAACACTGTAGCCACTGAAATTCAGTCAGAGGGTGGGTTTGAGCCAACAAATATTATTAGTTCAAAGCAAGGAATGTTATTAGTTCAAAGAAAGCGAATAACTCAAACAAATAACAAAATTTGCTTTCTATTGATAACTTGGTTAATTCTGGAGAAATTCAAACCACTTATCTTTTACAGAAGATACAGATGCTGAAGAGGAGAACAATTCTTGCATCCTTGATATACTTGTTAAGACTAGAAGTTCAGGAATAGATTCGATTCTGTCAGTCAAACGATAGTCGTCCCTTGTAATGTCCTCAGATTAGAATTCCAAACAGAAAATCAGGTGGCACAATGTGAAGAAATCAGTTGGCGAATTCAGACATCCATCTTTTAACAAGAGTTAGCTTCCATGAGAAGCCACAGTCTATGTAAAATTTAATTGGAAGTTATATTCTGTTCTAATCACATTGATGGTAAATTGGGTGCAACAATTTAATTGGAAATGGCCCCTTCACTGGCATCCATGATAGACCATAAGGATGTGGAGGCTACCATGATCCAACAGCTCGGTCAACTTAAGCAAGGCATTTTATCCAGCCTCAGCGAATGCCTCTGCAGATTCCTTATAGCCAGTCCTGTCTCCATTGTTCTTTCCACTAACAATTTTAAATGTGTTAGCATTTTAATTTGTCTTTTGCAAGACAACTCAAGCCTGAATAGTATGTGAGGTAAACATCTCTTCAAATTATAAGGGGAAGCTCCCTGAGAACTAAATTAACCCTAGATGCTAAGCTATAGACAAGATTTACAATTCCTAACACTATGCACAATTTCTCTTGGGGATTTTGCAATAGTGAAATAAATACAATAAACTTAAGCCCTATCTTTTTGCCTCAAATATAAGCACAAGACCAAAAATAGTTCTTTCTCACAAACGAGATTTTATGGATTTTAATGCTTTAACTAAAGCAATTATATCCAAGAGCACAAAACCTTCCTATTGGCTTAAAGCAGAAACCAATAAGTTGATGCACATAAGATTTTCATGGAATAAGTGTTGTAACAAAATGACAACATGCAACTCCAAGATTTAAATAGCTAGATCGCATGCAATGCTACAACTTAAATAGATAAATAATATCAATACAAAGCTTGATATTGATTACCTGTCATGTCCCTATCTTGTATTCACACAACCACTCCAAGAGAATATCAAAGTACCACAAATCCGAGCAATATATATATATAATAAATTTAGACTACCAATTGTTAATCTCAGTTCAGTTGCATACTCAAGACATAACATTAAGTCATTTTAAATAATTCCACCTTATATTTTAGTGCACAATAAATAATAAAATAACATATTTAATTATCAAATAAAATAAACCTTATAACTCCAATTTGATAATTAAACTGAACCAAAAGATCAACCACAAGTGATCCCATACCATCCACTAGCCCATCGGGATCATGAAATAGGCTAATGGCCCCATCACTGACTAGGCTTGGAAAGGGGACATTACAGTCCTCCCTCCCAAAAATTGCTTGTCCCCAAGCAATTGCAATACAGGATGCTACAAGATGTGTTCTCCTTACCATGTTGCATCTTCAAGAGGAAGATCTCTCCATTTGATTAGATACTCCTTAATAGTCTTCTTCCTCAACACCCTCTCTCTTTGATCAAGAATGGCCTCAGGTATAAGTTCAAGTCTTCCTTCATCATCAATAGGTGGCAATACTGATGATGGCACAATGTTCTGTCCAAGAGCCTTTTTAAGGCAAGAGACATGGAAAATGTTATGTATTTTGCTATGCTCAGGCAATTTCAGCTCATAAGCAACCTCTCCATGCCTACCATTGATCTTAAATGGCCCATAAAATCGAGGCTTCAATTTTTCAGCCCCTCTTTTTGATGGAAGACTGTTTGTAAGGCTGAAATCTTACATATACCATGTCCCCCACTTCAAAAACTCTCTCTACATGCTGCTGATCAGCGTATAACTTCTGCTGATTTTGAGCTGATCTAATATTTTCCTTCAAAGATTTCAGCAAATCCTAGTTGTCCTACAAAAACTCTTTAACTCTAGGGACCCAACTGTCACCAAACAACATATCGGTGAAGTTTGGAGCTTCATATCCATACAATGCCATGAATGGAGACATTTTTATTGACATGTGATAAGAAGAATTGTAACAATACTCACCAACATGTAACCATCTTACCCATGCCTTTTGCTGGCCCAAGACATAGTTCCTGAGGTAACCTTCAAGCCACTTGTTAACTATCTCAGATTGTCCATCCGTTTGGGGATGGTAACTGGTGCTTGGAGTTAATTTTGTTCCACATAATCTGAATAGTTCCTTCCAAAACAAGCTTAGGAACTTGCTATCATGATCACTAACAATGCTTCTTGGCAAACCATGAAGTTTGAACACTTCTCTAAAAAATAATTCAGCCACCTGAACTGCTGTAAATCCTGTAGAAACAGCATAAAAGTGAGCAAACTTTGTCAATCTATCAACAACCACAAAAATACTATCCTTCCCTTGCACCTTGGGAAGACCAGTGATGAAATCCATAGCCAAACTTTCTCACTTTTGATTGGGAATGGGGAGTGGTTGAAGCAAACCAGCAGGATAAATGTTCTCATATTTGTTCTGTTGGCATACAAAACATTCTCTAATATGTTTGCAAACTTCTTCTTTCAACCCTTTCCAAGTAGATCTCTCTCTTATCTGTTTATATGTTTTGAATATGCCTTGGTGACCAGCCAAGGGTGAATCATGAAAAGCCTTCAAAATGAGAGATTTAACCTTGGAATTTGGAACCAAAAAGACTCTCTTCTTGTACAGAATCAGACCACCATTCACCTCATATTTATCATCTTTGACAGTTCCATCCACAACACTTGATGCAAAGGAGTTCTTGGCATACTCAAGGATGATTTGTTCTTTCCAATCAGCAACCAACTCCACCATAGAATGTAAATATGGCCTTCTTGACAAGGCATCAGCCACAACAGTCTTTTTGCCTTTGACATATACAATGTCAAAATCAAAAGCTTGCAACTTACTTATCCATCTCTGCTGCCTTATATTCAAATCTTTTTGATTCAGGAAGTATCTCAAACTGTTATGATTTGTTTTCACAATAAACTTACCTCCCACTACATATTGACAAAACTTGACTATGGCATGCATTATGGCAAGCATTTCTTTATCATAAATAGAATAATTTATTTCAGCCCCCCTTAATTTTCTACTTTCAAAACAAATAGGATGCTTATCTTGCATCAAAACAGCCCCAATACCTTGTCCAAAAGCATCACATTCCAATTCAAAGGGCTTAGAAAAATCTAGTAATGCAAGAACAGGGCTGCTACAATGAGTTGTTTGAAGTTTGAACCGATCAAAGGCTTCTTGAGCTGATTGAGACCATCTGAAGGCTCCCTTCTTTGTAAGATTAGTAAGAGGCAACTTGTGAAAAACCTTTCACAAATCTCCTATAAAAGCCACACAAACCAAAAAAACCTTTCAATTGAGTAAGGTTTGCAGGTGGAGGCCACTCTAAAATGGCTTTAACTTTTTCTTTGTCCATGCTAACTCCCTTGGCACTGATAACATGGCCTAAATATACAATCTTCGTTAGGCCAAACTCACAGTTAGCTTCTTTGGCAAATAAAGAATTAGCCTCCAAAATACCAAGAACCTCATCTATATGCTGCAAATGCTCTTTCCATGTCTTACTGTAGATGAGTATATCATCAAAAAAAAACCAGCAAAAACTTCCGGAGCTGCTCGCTGAAAATTTTGTTCATGCAAGATTGAAATGTTGCAGAGGCATTTGTCAAGCCAAAAGGCATGACTAAGAATTCGAAATGACCATAGTGGCACCTAAAGGCAGTTTTTTCAATGTCCTCCCTCATTCTTATCTGGTGATAACCAGATCTCAAGTCTATTTTTGAAAAATAGAAAGCTCCATGAAGTTTTATCCAATAACTCATCAATTCTTGGTATTGGATATCTATTCTTTATGGGCCTCTTGTTAAGCTCCCTATAATCAATACACAAACGAAGAGTACCATCTTTCTTTTTAACCAGGACTACTGATGAAGCAAAAGGACTTTTGCTCGGTCTAATAAAACCCATAGCCAACAACTCTTTCAGTGTTCTCTCAATTTCATCTTTGAATCTTTTGGGCTGTCGGTATTGAGTTGTGATGACTGGTTTTGCTCCATCTTCAAGCTCTATAAGATGTTCAATACCTCTATCAGGAGGCCTTCCAGGAGGTAGATCACTAAAGACTTTACTATGCTTACTCAACAAATCTTGAATTTCAGGATGATAAGATCTTTTTTCCTCCTTAGTGGGGGTAGGCATAATCACACATTGAGCAGCCCGCTCAATCTGATCATGACGGAACAGCCTTTCCATTCTTTTTGCAGTCACTACCCTTGGTCCTCCAGTGGATATTCCTCTTAATACAACCTTCTTGCCATTATGATCAAATTTTAATTCCAATGTTTGCAGATTTAAACTCATATCTCCCAATGATTTCAGCCACTGAATACCAAGAACAACATCAGTATCAGTGATACTAATCACATAGAAATCATCTACAACTTCATGATTGCCAATTTGCATGGAAAGCTGAGGTAATCTTCTATTACAAAATAGTGTAAATCCATCCGCCACAACAACTTTGAAACCTTCAAACTCCTCAGGTTTCAATCCTCTTCTAGCAACAACTCCCTCATCGATGAAGTTGTGTGATGCACCAGTGTCAATAAGAGCAATAATTCTTTGGCCACCGAGTACCCCATGAACCTTGAAAGGATCATTCCTTTGGTTCCCAAATAAATGAGCAAATGTTACTTCATTTTCCTTGTTTGCCTCTACCTCTTCTAGGTCATCAACATCTTCATTTTCACTTGATTCATCTTGCTGATCTGATTTTTCTGATTCAAATTCAGCAGTGACATATGCCTCCATTTGTTGTGCTTTCCCTTTTTCAAAGCATTTATGCCCAAGAGCCCAAGGTTCCTTACATGTGAAGCATAATTTTTTCCTTCTAAGTTCATTTCTGACTTCATCATCCAACTTAGGGAAAGATGACTTGGGCTGATTGGATTCTTTCTTGAATGGTCTCTTGTCTTTCCTTGATGGGAATGGCTTAGAATAAAACTTGCTTCTTGGTGTAGTGAACTCCATATTCCTTGCTTTCTTGATGGCTTCATGTAATGAGTTAAGCTCTAAAGCCTTAGCTAAGCCCTTTAATGGCTCCATCAAACCTTCAACAAAGAGATATGTCAATCTTGCCTTTGAAATGTCAGTCACCATAACAGCAATCCTCTGAAATTCAGAAATGTAGGCATCTATAGAATCTTTTTGTCTCACTTGAGCCAACTGTCTAAAGTGACTTTCAGGTTCATACTTGTCAAATCTATCAATTAATCTCTAAGTGAAATCAGCATAGGAAGTAATCAGGCTATGACCTTGAGTGATCATGCCATGTGTCCACCATTCATGTGCATCTCCTTCAAGGTGGGCAGCTGCAAATTTGATAGAATCCAACTCCAACATAGGATTCAAACACAAATAATTGTCCATCTTTTGCACCCAAGACCTGGCTGTGCACTTAGATGAACCATTAAAAGGCGGAATAGGCACTTTCCCAAGCTTCTTTTGCACATCCTGATTCTGAATCCTGGGTCTATTCCAGTACTTGATTTGACAGAATTCATTGAAGGACATAAGATTTTGAAAATCATCACCATAAGACTCCCATTTTCGTCGGTAATCATCAAAGCTTTCTGTGACAAACTGCTGACCTCCAACAGGATTTTGTTGCTGACCCAAAAACACAGGCATCATACGTCTAGAAGAAGAGGTCCTGGATGCACGAGAGGCATTGTGTGGTTGACCAGCATTATGGGAATTGCTAGCCTCTCCATGTTCTCCATCATTACCTCTATTCCGAGGTGTCTCTCCTCCCAAATTCTGAGTAACTAACTGAGCCAACAATCTGTTTATCTGCTGATTGCTTCTGACAATATCTTGCTGACCTCTAGCAAGATCATTCAATATGTCTCTCATACTGGGCTCCTCTGGTTGCCTTTCACCCATATTGTTTTCTTCCTCTGGTTCTGAATCAAATTGAGGACACCTTCTCCTTCTGTAGGTGATGAACTCAGTGTCTTCCGGATTCATCAATTGAGTATGCAATTGAACTGAGATTCACTGTAGGCTGATCTATAGAAGAACACACGCTGGCAGGAGTGACCAACTCTGATACCACTGTAACAATCTACCCCTAATTTTTTTTTCAAAATGAAATACAAAGATAAACAGTACTAACATAAAATTGCATATGCCAAACTAACGCCTCACACTTTCTGATCACCCAGATCCCGGAATGGGCAAGGTGAGAGCATACAGTGATTTTGGCTACAAAGAAATAGATTATGCAAACTAAATTCTAAGCTTCATCCGCTGCGGCGGGCATCCACATAATGTGGGAATTCACCACTTTCAGTGGGTAAAATCAAAGGAAAATTACAATGCCATCCACTTATTCAGTGGGAATACTCCACTTCCCAGTGGGTAAGAAAAATAAAGAAAAATTCATTTCTCCACACTGGCGGTAAACCATCCAGGGGTTCTTAGTGTGAATTGCATTACAATGAAATTTCAATGATAATCAATATAAACTTGTTGAATGAGATAATATTGATATGCTACCCCTGAAAATTGATGATAAAGGATCATACCCTGCTGATTTGATTTTGCATTGACATTATATATGACTGATCAAGAGGCACAGTTCTGAATTTTCTCTGATTGATCATTAACAATTACAAACTTGTAAGCTGGTCAACAGTACGGCCGCCATGAGAGAACATGTAGAAGCTCAATTCAATACAGACATCTGATTTACAATCCATTGCCACTAGACTAATAACACCGATTAAACTATCAATTCTAAGCAGATTGCAAACTGATATGACTGATTTCTGATTAACAGCAAGAAATCTCTTCAAAACAGGGTCGTACGGCCTATACTTGGTACGGTAGCTCCCAAGAAATTCAAATCAGCATCAAAAAACTTCATATCACTCTTAAAAGTGACGTCTAGGCCAAGCAAAACAGATGCAAACAAGAGAGTTTCAAAAGGCATCCACAATTAATTTAAAAATGCATCGAACCATAGCAGATGTACGGCCTAAAAGGGGACGGCCAAGGCAGAAGAAAACTTTACACTTCACAAACACTCCAAAAAATCACACCAAACTCATAGAATTTATCATGCATAACTCCAAAACTGATTACAAGAAAAGAACTTCTCAAAATCTATCAAATCCATTTAGCAACATGTGATTCCCTGTGTGGAAATCATCAATTACCAGCTAGGGTGGATATCTCACCACCGAAACTGATCATCCTCAAGTGGGTTTTCGTCCACAAGAAGGCACAATTAATCTCTGGTCCAATCCAGCAACATAACATTACAAAATCCAAGCATGAGCCTCAAATGAACTCTCACTCTCTTTTTAAAGGCACCTGGGAGTTACAAATTCATCATTTCTTGAAAATAAAACCTTTTTTCTCCTCCAACTTATAAAATAAGTCTATTTCCAATTATGTGCACACTTTAAAGTGACTAGGGAATAATAAATAAAACATTTCCCTTTTTCCCTCAAGACATAACATTAAGTCACTTTAAATAATTCCACCTTATATTCTAGTGCACAATAAATAATAAAATAACCTGTTTAATTATCAAATAAAATAAACCTTATAACTCCAATTTGATAATTAAACTGAACCAGAAGATCAACCACAAGTTATCCCATACCATCCACTAGCCCATCGGGACCATAAAATAGGCTAATGGCCCCATCACTGACTAGGCTTGGAAAGGGGACATTACAAGGAAAGTGACTTTATGAAAATGAAGACATAACTTAAAGTTTTGACCTTGGGCGCCCTTCCCTAGGGAATAAAGTTGTTTTTAAAATGTAAATTCCCTCCTAAAAGCTCAACGCTCATCTTGGAGGGAGATAAAAGGTGAAATTAGAGCTCATTTGCATTATGCTTGCTTATGATTTTTTTTTATGAGAGCTTTGCTAGGGTTTGAGGGTTTGAGCATTTCAAACCAGAGTTTTGGAGGCGAAAACCTCCATTAGTAATGGAATTCTACAGGTGTGCAATACCACCCAAAGGTGCCATTGTTGGTGGATGTATCCGGCATTCACATTTGTGCTTCATTGGAGTCTATAATTGAAGGATTGAAGAGGAGCTTGAGATATTTCATTGCATTTTTATTCTAGTTCTTCATTTGCAGCCATGGAGTCCAGTTTACTAGCAGATTTAAGGCAGAATTCATGAGTTTTGGGACTGTTGGTCTTTGCTGCTGCAGGCCGTACCATTCAGCCCCAACCGTACCATTTCAAGGGGGAGATTTGTGGAGATTTAAGGCAGCATTTACTTTCTAATCTGGTCACCTAGCCTTGGGAACAACTTTCAGTCATTTGCAGCTTTATTTCAGGGACTATACATCAGTTTGTTTGCTGTTCACTACCTCCAGCATACGCTGTACACCACCAGGAGTGACGTGGGCACACTTTGGCTTCATTCCATTTTGTGGGTATTGTAGATTTTGCATTGCTAGAGGCATTTGGGGCCATTGTATCGCTGATATCATGTAGTATGCTCATCTTTGTATTTCTAAGGAGATTGCAGATATTCCCAGCCATACCCATTTGCTGGTCCATTTCGGCTATTGTACCAAGTTGAATATTTGAACATGGGTATGTCACAGTAATTCATTATTGGTCATTTTACTATCTGGGTAGTCAATAGTTTCTTCATTTTCATTGTATATTTTCTGGGTTTTAGTTATATGCTCTATATTGTATGCTCTGGCAACACATCTGCAGGAAAACTAAAAACCCCTTCTGCATTCTTCTCTCTAGTTCTGAAAGATCACATAAAAATAAAATAAACACATAAAAAAAAATTTTAAATATACAAACAGGTATGGCACATTACACCTAATTCATATCTTTAATTTGAATTAGGCGCTTTCCTTGAAAGGAGGACACATTGCACATGGGTCGGCCCTCTTGAGAGGGAAATTTGTAATTTAAACATAAGCTAATTACCTAAGTCGGCCATGAGGAGAAGTTGAGACAAAGTGTGTATATATACTAGATCAATTGGCATTCCAAAGGCATCAAATCAAGCATTCATTCATTCATATATGGAGAGTGATCTCTAAGAGTGACTTGGGATGAAAACCTCAAGTGATTTGAGAGGAGTTAGACGAAAATCTAACTTCTCTCCTTGTGAATTCCAGGACGGGAGTTCAAGTGAGCATCATAACATCAAGAGCAGATTTGCTTATATCAGCTATGGAGAGCATTCGTAATGGGCGAATCATCTAGGGTTGGAGCGCATTGCGTACAAGGAAGAGTGACCCACATTTGAGGCGATTTGGGCTAGGGTTTATCCTAGACCTAAGGCGCATCATCTTGAGGAAGAGTGACCTGCTCTTAGGGCAGCTTCATGGTGATTTGTGGCTGCTAGAAAATTAGGGTTTGAGCAGATTTATTACAGCAGATTTTACCTTCTCATTCGGCCCTAATTGAAGTTTGTTCTTGCATAAATATGGTATGTAATTGTTGGCAATTGTGTCTACTTTGTGGCTGGGCTAGTTGGCTAGTTGTTGCCATCATCATTTGTATGCTCAAACTTCATATTTACAGCAGTTAATGTAATGTCCCCTTTCCAAGCCTAGTCATTGGTGGGCCCAATAGCCTATTTCAAGATCCCGATAGGCTATGAGGTATGGTAAAGGGTTCTTTTTGGTGATGGAAATCTGGTTCAGTTGTTATTTTTACTAATGTTGGATTTGAGCTCTGTTTGTTAGGATGACTTTGCCACTTTTTGAGGCTCAATCGGGCTCCTGGATAGTTCTCCAAGATTTTTGGAGAGTTTGTCTATTTTTAGAAAGTCATTCCGAGGGCATCTATTCTCATTCCTAGTCTTTTGGAGCAGCTTGGTTCAGTTTAATTAACAAATTGGTGAAGTTTGGAGTTTCCCGTAAAATTGATAATTAAACAGGGTATTTATTTATTTTTGTGTACTTAAGTTATAAGGTTGGAAATATTAAAAGGTAACTTAAGTGCTATAGCATTTTGGAATGAGGAAATGTTTTATTTTTCTCCTAGACACATTAAAGTGAGCACATCTCTTGGAAATAGAGATTATTATAAGTTTGAGGAGAAAAAAGTAATATTTTCAAGAAAGGATTATTTTGTAACTCCCTGGAGCCTTTAAAAGTGGATGGAGAGCTCATTGTTGGGTTTCATGCTTGGATTTGATACTGTTATGCTGCTGGGATTGAACCAAAGAGTTCATCATACCTTCTTGAGGACGGAAACCCTCTAGAGGATGATTAGTTTCGGTGGTGGAATATCCACCCTAACTGATAATGGTGGTTTTTACTCAGAAAATCACATGAAGCGGAATGGAGTTGATAGATTCTTGTGGATTTCTTGTTTGTGATTCAGTTAGTCATCATTATATTCAGTTTAAGATGTTTAAGTGTTGTTTTTGGAGTATTTTCTGATGTTTGCAATAATTTCCTGTCTGGCCGTACATTCTGGGCCATACTATGCAGAGTGGGTTGATTTTGGTTTGTGATTATTGTTGGTGTTTTGTTGCAAAGTTGGTTTGGGATGCAATTGTCTTGGTTGGGCGCCTCATTTTAAGTTGATTTCAGTGGAGATTGGCCAATAATCATAATGTTGTGATAGAATCCGTACCATCAATGGCCATACCAGGCAGCTTGGGTGATTTGTGATAAAAATTTAATGCTGACTAGTTTGGTATTTCAGATGTTTGGGAGTTGATTGTAGGGGTTTGGCGCTTCTTGTGATGTATATTTGTGGATGGTTTGGACATGTTTATTGAAGATATGAAGTCATCTGTACTATAGTGTCGTACAGGCTTGTAAGTGTGGTCTTGTTATTTGATGCAGTCCTCTGTATTATGAAGTATCTATAATATGCAATGATATTATATGAGATATATCATATGGTGTGTGATCTAAGTAAAGGGTTTCATTGAATAGAACACATTGTGAAGTTAATGATTGACTATGGGTTCCGTACAGCAGGTAGACAATCTGATTTTCTGCAGCTCAGTGTAATCAGCAGAGTAAAACTCAGTATATCAGGATTGAACTAGATAATATCAGGTGTGTGTGAAGATATTGTTGTGCAGGACAGAAACTTCTTGATCTCCAAGCTTCATAAATTGATATGATCAAACCCTAATCAATAATTGTGTTATTGTTGCATTTGATTTCATGAAGCTTTTTTTATATGCAAAACTCATTTAATCCCCTGGATGGTTTACCGCCAATGTAGGCAAACTAAATCTTATCTTTTTTTCTACCCACTGCATAAGTGGTGAATACCCATTGAATAAGTGGATGATTTGTAATTTTCATTCTTGCACTCATACCCACTAAAAAGTGGCGAATTCTCACTGCATTGTGGATGCCTGCTTAAGCAGATGAATGTTTATTTTATTGCACAATGTTATAATTTGTAAGCCGAAACACAATATGCTCTCACCTCACCCAATTGGGATCTTGGTGATCAGAAGTGTGGAGGTCATTTAGTTGTGCTAACATTGATTATCATTGTTCCCATTTTTCGAAAAAAATTTGGGGTAGATTGTTACAGTTAATTACATAAAACTCATGTTCCTTATGTTTGGTGTAATTTGATATGTTCTATGTATGATTCATGATGAATATTCAATATAATCTACATGCTTGGGCGAATCATTTGGTGTGTTCATTTGTTATGTTCGTCATGATTTATGATAAATACATACAATTGTTTCAAGTCTAATTTTGGAGCAGAACTAGGGTTAGGGCAGAATTATAAAGTGCAGAAATTTTAGGGCAGAAAATCAGAAAATTAATTTGGAAAGCCCAGAAATCCAAATAAGGGCAAAATATCCCCATTTGGGATATTACAGTGGTATTAGAGCCTTGATCTTGCCATCCTGTGTGACATCACATGAATTTTGGAAAAGGAAAATACATCACATACAGGAGGAGACAACAAATTGTTGGCCCGAAATAGAAGAAGGCAACATGAGTGACATAGCCATAAAGAATCCCATGAAGACACAAGCAGATTGGCGGTACTCAATGATCTTGCAAGAGGACAACGGGAGCTACTTCATATGCTGACAGGCTTTATAAGGCAAAACCTTGGCAATAATGGAAACAACAACAATGGAGGTGATAGAGGCAATCAAAACAATGGACACAATGATGCAAGCACTTCCGAGATTCAAGGTGATGCTCCATTGCGTACATCTCATTCTTCTATGCCGAGACCACTCATGCCTACATTCTTGGAGCAGCCAAGGGTCACGGAGGAAGAACCACGAGCCCAAGGAGAATCTTTTGAGGATTATTGGAGGGAATGGACGGCACTAAGCAATGAGTGCAAGGAAGCCTTTCCATGGAATGACTTCTACCAACTCAAATACTGGAACTAGGACCGTCCTCGAGAAGGGAGGACCTATCATCATCATACAAATCATAAGTTGCAAAAGAAGTTGGGGAAGATCAATATCACTCCTTTTGATGGCTCAAGGAAGATCACGGCATGGGCTTGGATTCAAAAGTTGGACAACTACTTCACATTGAGCCCTATGGTCAAGCGGGATGCTATACAATTTGCCACACTACACTTGGAGGGAGATGCACTTGATTGGTGGTACAATGGCTTGATGACTCAAGTGCATGATCGCATCACGACATACTTGGAGTTCTCACAAAGGTTGATTGATAGGTTTGATGATGCAAATCCCGAACAATTCAAGTACTTGGCACAACTAAAATAGCATGGGTCCGTGGATGCATACATTACAAAGTTTCAAAAGCTTGCCGTGTTGGTGCCAAATGTTTCGGAGATGAGATTGACATTCCTTTTCATTGAGGGACTTGAGGAGCGAATACATGGATGTGTAAGAGCATTGGATCCTCCGACATTGAGGGAAGCAATGAGGATGGCTTGAGGTATGAAGTTTTCAGCACCTTCAAAATCTAAGTTCCAAGGCAAGCCATTTCAAAAGGATCCAAAGAAGAACTTTTCCAAGGATGAACAAAGGCCCGTACTAGATTTCGAGACAAGAAATGAGATGCGGAGGAAGCTGTGTTTCACCTACAAGGAGCCGTGGGTGCCAGGACATAAATGTCAAGGCATACTACATCGAGGTCTACTCCGATGATGAGGAAAAGCTTGTTCACACTAGCCGGGAGGAAGACATGGAGACACGGCACGAGGAGATTGAGGACACAAAAGGTACTATTGCATTTCTTTCTGGTGTTCCGAAGCATTATCCTTTTAGGATTAGAGGTGTGATAAAAGAGCAAAGAGTATCTTGTTTGGTGGATAGTGGAGCCACACATAATTTCATTGATGAGGGCTTTGTGGTCAAGAGAGGATTGCAAGTAGAGGAATTTCCAAGGTTTAATGTCCTCTTGGCGGATGGGTTCAAGATGAACTGCACAAGGAAGATATCTCATCTTAGCATACAGTTGGATGACTACACTTTTGAGGATGAGTTCTATGTGGTCGGCATTGGAGAGATGGAGGTTGTCTTGGGCATTCAGTGGCTCAAGTCTCTTGGGAGATACATACAGGACTTCAACAAGATGAAGTTGGAGTTCACTTCAAATAGCAAGCAAATTGTTCTGAAGGCTAGCAGCAGTAGCAGACCAGCCAACATGGCAGCCAAGAGAATGGAAGTCAAATTCAGATTTGGGGCAAGAGATTTTCAGCTAGAGGCCCCTCTTGGATCAGCACCCATAGGGGAACATGGGGCAAAGGTTGGAGGGAAGATGAAGGAGCTTGAGGACTCTGAGATGAGGTATGACAATGCATCTGATTTTCTGATTTATGACAGTAACTTCTTTTATGACAGCCCCTACACATGAAGAACACATGGAGGAAGGGACCCTTGAAATGGATACTTGTAGTTTGGACATGAGGCATGAAGAAGACATGAAAGGGGATCAAGAATGGTGTGATGATTGGCTGCAACAAGCAAGGAAGGCAAAGATGTTGGCAGCCCAAACTAGACAGCACTTACATAAAGTCCAAGAACAATGTCAACAGCTGGATCAAGCAAGGAAACAAAGGGAAGCACACCTAAGATCACTACTCCTTCCGAAGGTAGAAGACATCATAGAGGAACAAGCAAAGGAGGAGCTTATGGAAGAAAACAAGAAAAAGAAGTATGCAAATTTGGATGAGCAAATAGAAAGGTATGATTCAGAAATCTTTACATCTGATTTGCATCATGAGTTGGTTTGTCTTGAGAGCCCCTTGAAGGCTCAAGCGGTTGAGGAGCCTGAAGGTAGTGAGACTATACTTAGTGGATCAGCCACTAATGACATGTTTTCACTTGGAGATGGAGACATAGGGGATGATGCTTTGATCATTCATGGAGCAGGTATAGAGTTGAATGATATTGTGATGCAACTCTATCCTTTGATGGTACTGGGAGTTGTCCTATGCCCGAGTTAGGTGATGCATATCACCGAGGCACTTACATTGGAGGAGCATCTTTCTAAGCTACAATTGATTCATATGCTGAGGTATGATATTGTTCCTATTTCTGATTTTGAGACACTAGGGTTTGCTTTACAGTCGGCATGTGACACCGGAGTTGGAGATGTGCTTGAGGTCACTAACATTCCAACCTTAGTACATGAGATTCTTTGGCATACTTGGGCAAGAGATGATTATTCTGTTTCATGCTGCATGAATCTCATATTGAGTTGGTGGAGGACGGCAGTTGTTGTGGTGTTTTGGAGAGGCTTGGACTACCTCTTCATCACTATCGGATGGCCGATGGGTGATACTCTATCATCCCATGCCATTAGAGAGGTTATTGATAGATACAGGGAGTTGATTTTCAGTTGGGAGGTCGCTGTCCTGATTTACATCAGCCACATTGGAGGAGCTGATATGCATTTTCTTGCATCTGTGTTGAGGTTTTTGCACATCCCTAGGAGGTCGACGGGTGTTGAAGGTTGGATTGATGTTAGCACATTGAGATATCTTCCTCTCTTTATGATTGCCGGATGGGGCAACAGGTTGGTTTGGGATCCAGGTGGTGGTATGTTTGGCACATCACTTCATTGGAGTGTTGATGGGTTGCTTCACATCTCATATGGCACTGCCAATGATTATATCAGAGTGGCGCAGCTGAAAGTTGGAGACTTGTGAGTGTGTTTCAGGGACCCCACTCTTCACCACTTGTTCTTCGAGGCTGCGGATTGGACCAGCCATTGCTTCTTGAGGAGTGGCACCTTGAGAGCTTTAGGGCTTCTTGCACTTGTGGTTGCGGGCATATTTTCGAGAGAATGGTGTTTGGTTGGACTCGGGAGTATATGGTTTCAGCTGTTGGAGTTCACTTTGCATTGTGTTCTTCTATTTCTTCTTGGAGGATGCAACCACCAGTGGGTAATTTGTACGGCCACCGGGCATGAGAGCAAATGGAGATACATGTAATTTGACACTCTCATAGCATACACACTTGCAATTGCTTAAGGACAAGCAATTCCGAGAAGGAGGGACTGTAATGTCCCCATTTTTGGAATGGTCGTCATTTGAGTTGACTTGGGCCTTTCACCTCGCTCCGGGACATTTGGAGAATATCATGGGCAGTGGAGATGACTTGTCACGTTGGCATGTTGTCTTTGGTACACTCATCAGGGATATGAAGATTTCTCTCTCTCGGAGCCAGCTATTTGGAGGGCCTTTCATATGGATTTGTGATAGGAATTGGGACTTCATCATATGTTGTATGGATGCTATCATCACATTTTGGGATGCTTTCTTATGGATACCTTGCCTTGGGCTACTTGACATCATCATGGAGATCATTGCTCACCTTGGGCAATTTGATATTCAGTTGGGCGAAGGACAAATGTTATTCACATGCCTCTCCTAGGCGCTCATTGATAGATTATTATATTATTTGACTAGCATTTGAGGTGGAATAAAATAATTAACTATTATCCTTGGTGGCACCCTTGCTAATAGTCCTAATTCATATCTTTAATTTGAATTAGGCGCTTTCCTTGAAAGGAGGACACATTGCACATGGGTCGGCACTCTTGAGAGAGAAATTTGTAATTTAAACATGAGCTAATTACCTAGGTCGGCCATGAGGAGAAGTTGAGACAAAGTGTGTATATATACTTGATCAATTGGCATTCCAAAGGCATCAAATCAAGCATTCATTCATTCATATATGGAGAGCAATCTCTAAGAGTGACTTGGGACGAAAAGCTCAAGTGACTTGAGGAGTTGGGAGATAATCTAACTTCTCTACTTGTGAATTCCAGGACGGGAGTTCAAGTGAGCATCATAACATCAAGAGCAGATTTGTTTATATCAGCCATGGAGAGCATTCATAATGGGCGAATCATCTAGGGTTGGAGCGCATTGCATACAAGGGAGAGCGACCCACATTTGAGGCGATTTGGAGCATTCATAGAGGGGATTTGGGCTAGGGTTTATCCTAGACCTAAGGTGCATCATCTTGAGGAAGAGCGACCTGCTCTTAGGGCAGCTTCATGGTGATTTGTGGCGGCTAGGAAATTAGGGTTTGAGCAGATTTATTACAGCAGAGTTTATGTAATGTCCCCTTGTCACAAATCAAAATCACTTTACCTTGTTCACAAATTTCAACTTGCAAAAAAAGAACATTAGTACATTTTTGCATTTAAAGCCAGATATATAATTTACACAAGAACATTGCTTTTGTCCTTTCTATGATCAAATGCCAATTCATATCTTTAATTCATCATTGATTACTTCCAATACTTATTGCTATCATTAATCTAGGACTATTTTCAATGCACATCCCTATTACTAATCTTATGATTACTTTCGATGCACATTGTCTATCATTTATATTTCATATGTTACTCTTATGATCACTATTCATATGCCTTGCATATTCTTTATCATTAATATTTCACATGTTACTCTCATGATCATTATCAATATGCCTTGCATATTCTCTATCATGACATTTCACATGCTCTATTATTAAATCATGAACTCTATCAATATATATTGCATACTTGCTATATCTTCTTTATGTGTTACTCATTAACAGCCTATGAGGGAGAGGAGATGAGATTTGCCACTATCCACCATGGGGCTCTATTGTCTCCTATCCTTAGACTCAAGTAGTACCCTTAGTACTCTTAGAGTCAAGGCCTTTATGAGACTCCTTGGTACTCTTATGATGCCTTACATCAAGGTAGCCAAGGCCATTAAATCACAATCCTTTGCACTATGGGTACCTTATACCACATGTGACAAAGGCCTCTATGTGATTAATATCCTTGCACTATGGGTACCTTATATCTCATGTGACAAAGGCCTCTAAATACCCATGAATGGCCTCTAGGCGTCTCATTCTCATTCTGCCTCATACGAGATTAATGGGTTCACATATTATTATAGTTGATTGCATACAGGATACATTATTATGAATGATTGCATATGACAGTCTATACATTACATTGTTAGTAATGGCTGCATATAAATTACAGTACTATCATAATGATACATGTATGAATATATAAATAACAAGCAAGGAGATGAAATATGCATTCATACCTATCTTATTATGATGGTTCGATCAGATAATATAGTAAGAATGATAATGTATGGAAGCTCTTTGCTGATATAACTTCTGGACTGTATTCTTAATGGCGGATCTGATATAATGCCAGATATACTTCATCTTATGCTGTTAGCACTTGTTGATAGATATTATCAATGTAATTATTTCTGATATTCCTTAATTGGCTGGAGATCGTTGTCTTACCTCCTTGTGATCTACTGTTATGGACTGAAAGATAATGAATGATATTCGATGGATCTACAAGAGAACAAATGTTGTTCGCTGCCTTTGGATTGACTCCTCATGGATCCTTTTAAAGCCTCGATGAGAGGCGATAGGAATAGACACCTTGTTTGAAAGCTTCCAATACCTTTTCACAACCGTTAGTTATGACTAACTATTATGATTAACTCATGCGATCGGCGCCCTCCTTCTAGAAATGACGAATGCCCAAGGAAGACAGCGATTTTTGTCTTTTGTGCCAATTGTCTTTGTAACTTATTATTGTTTTAGTCTTCGAATTGTATAATGAAATGTTTCCAATCTTTAATTGGAAATTATCGATCTATGACAGGCCTCCCTCCTTGAGATTGCTTGTCCTCAAGCAATGCTTGTGTTTGGGAGTCTAAGTCTTCTAATCTTTCCCATGTAGCATCATCATTTGCAGGTTTCTCCATTTAATGAGATATTCTATAATGGTTTTATTTCTTAGCCTTCTTTCCCTCATGTCCAAAATTGCCTTAGGCTCTAGTATCAATTGCCCCTCATCATCAAGAGGAGGTAGATCTTCACATGGTGTGACCTTTTGACCAAGTACCTTTTTGAGTCTGGAGACGTGAAACACATTATGGATCTTGCTGTTCTTTGGCAACTCCAATTCATATGCAACCTCGCCTATCCTTCTTATTACCTTTTAGGGTCCATAAAATCGTGGTTTGAGCTTTTCTGCACCATTGGATTTTAAGGAGGATTGCTTATAGGGTTGCAACCTCAAGAATACCATGTCTCCGGCTTCAAATGTTCTTTCCACACACTTTCGATCAGCATATATCTTTTGCTAATTTTGGGCATGGTGTAAATTATCTCTAAGTACCCTCATGATGTCTTCGTGTTGCTGGATGAAGTCTTTTGCCTTAGGACTTCGACTTTCTTGGAGTATCAAGTTTCCAAAGGAAGTGGGATCATATCCATATAGAGCCTTAAAAGGGCTCATCCCAATTGACATATGATGTGTTGTGTTATAGGAATGTTCTCCAAGGTGTAACCATTTAATCCATGCCTTTTGTTGCCCGGTGACATAGTTTCGGAGATATCTTTCGATCCACTTGTTTACAATTTCTGTTTGACCATCCGTTTGTGGATGATAACTTGTGCTTGGTGTAAGTTGTGTGCCTGCCAATTTGAACAATTCTTGCCAAAAGAGACTCATAAACTAGCTGTCCCAATCACTAATTATGTTTTGTGGTAAACCATGGAGTCGGAATATTTCTTTGAAGAACAATTCAGCTACTTGAGGTCCTTTATAATCACAGGATATGGCCATGAAATGTGCATATTTGGTAAGTCTATCCACAACCACATAAATGCAATCTTTCCCTTGTACCTTAGGGAGTCCGGTAATAAAATCCATGGTGATACTACTCCATTTTTGCTCTGGTATGGGTAAGGGTCGTAGTAAACCGGCAGGATGTGTATGCTCTATTTTATTCTTTTGGCAAGTGGCACATTCTCGTACATATTGGAGTACATCCTTCTTTAAACCTTTCCACGCAAATTTTTCTCGAACTTGTTTATAGGTTTCGTAATAGCCTTGGTGTCCCACAAGTGGGCTATCATGGAACTCTTGGATGATTTGGTCCTTCATCTTGGACCCTGCGGCTAAAAATATTCACTCTTGGTAAAGGATGAGATCCTCCTTGACTATGTAACTTTCATCTTCAATATGTCCCTCCATTATGTTATTTGTGAAGGGGTCCTTTACATATTCTATTGTAATCAAGTTCTTCCATTCGGGAGATATGCATGACATGGCACATAAGTGTGGTCTTCTTGATAGAGCATCGGCTACCACATTATTTTTCCCTTTCATGTAACTAATATCAAAATTATATGCTTGGAGTTTGCTAACCCATTTTTGTTGTCTATCATTTAAATCACGCTGATTAAGGAAGTGTTGCAGGTTGTTGTGATCTATTTTGACAGCAAATTTTCCACATACGAGATATTGGTGGAATTTGGCCAAGGCATGCATGATGGCCAACATCTCTTTATCATAAGTTGAATGCAATCTCTCCGCAGCCGTCAACTTGCGACTTTCAAACGCTATGGGGTGCCTATTTTGCATTAAAACCACACCAATACCTTCACCAGAGGCATCACATTCTAATTCAAAAGGTGAAGTGAGGTCGGGTATGGCCAACACTAGACAAGTGCTCATGACATTTTTCAACTCCTCAAAAGCTTTTTCAGCAGCATCATTCCATTGGAATAGTCCTTTCTTTGTTAGGTCGGATAAAGGTGATGCAATCTTGGAGAAATGTCTCACAAACCTTCGGTAATAGCTGCATAGTCCTAGAAATCCTCTTAGGTGAGTTGAAGTCTTCGGTCTAGGCCGCTCCCTTATGGTCTTGATCTTCTCCTCATCGACCTTCACTCCCTCAGCACTAATATAGTGTCGTAAGTAAAGAATCTCTTCCATTCCAAACTCGCACTTTGAAGCTTTGGCATAAAGGGATTCTTGTTCTAGTATGGACAAGAGCTCATCAATATGTTTCAAGTGCTCCTCCCAAGTTTTACTATATATTAATATGTCATCAAAGAAGATTAGGAGTGTTAGTGTTTTACAGCTGCGTGAGAATTTTTCCAAAGGAGAATAATATAGCCGACCTGGTCGGCCTAGAAGCAATTTGCCCATGTAATGTATTTATATGAGATGATGTCTCATCATTCAAGGCAATGCAATTCAATTCGAAAATCCGTTCTACAGAGCAGATTCGCAGCAGACTTAAGGAGAAGGCATTTCATTATTATATTCAAGGAATTCGCACTATTTTCAGGTGCATACTTATTGTATTAAATTCTGCCCTTCTAGGGCCTGATTGTAAGTGCCAGTTCTGCACTTATTTCCTGATTTTATAAGAGAATATATTGCTGGGTTTTTCTCCCTCGAGTAGGAGGGTTTTCCCAGGGTAATTACTTTGTTCTTTTTTTTTTGTGTTGTATTTTCTGTTTATGCATTTCTATTCTATAAAATTAACATGGTATAAGAGCGGGTTTAAGCAAGATCTAGATCAGAATTGTTTAAGCAGAAATCTTCATCTCTTCTTCTCATCTAAGGGAGTCTATCTTAGCTGTGAAAACGGTGAACGAACTCAAGGTTGAAGATAGACTTGATGGTGCATCTAACTTCACCTCTTGGAAGTTCAGAGTTCTTATTGCATTGGAAGAAAATGATATTCTCGAGTTTGTAGAGAGTGAAGTACCAGAACCTTCCGATGAGATTGAGAAAATTCAATGGAGGAAGAATGGCACCAAGGCCAAGAAGATCTTGATTGATTCCGTAAAGGATCGCCTTGTGCCTATCATCTCCAAGTTGAAAACAGCTAGAGATATGTTCAAGACTTTGAAGGGATTGTATGAGATCAATAACACCAGCAGAGCTCTTGCCTTGAGACAACAGCTTCACCATATCAAGATGACTAAATGAGATTCAGTTATCTCCTTCTTCATGAAGATCACTGAGTTGAAAGATCAACTATATGCCATTGGAGATATAGTTGAAAGATCAACTATATGCCATCGGAGATATAGTTGAAGATAGAGACTTAGTCATGTTGGCACTTAATGGTCTTCCTCAATCTTGGGAGCCCTTCATCCAAAGTTTGATCGTCTTAGAGCTGATTGCATTCAAGAAGAATCAAGATTGACAACAAGAGGTAATGGTCGAAGCTCTCACAATGAAGACAATCATGTTCTTGCTGCTCAAACTTCCAAAAGGAAAGGAAAAGAAGGGAAAAGAAACTTCAAGAGAAATAGAGACAGGAAATCGGATTATGCTTCAGATGTGACAAGTATGGTCACTATGCTAGAGATTGTGCAACAAGGTCAAAGCAACTTGCTTCTACTGCGGATGTTGATAATGTCTCAACTCAAAAGGAATCAAGAGATAACTCGGAAGGATTTCTACTCATCTCTGCCCTATCAAGCAATGTTCCAACCGACAGTAGCACATGGTTGATTGATAGTGGCGCTTCTCGGCACATTACAGGATATAGAGACCATCTTACAGATTTGGTAGATAGAGAAACCAATCTTCAAGTGGTAATCGGAGATGATGCTTGCTATTCAGTGAAAGGTGCTGGAGCCACCTCTCTTCACCTAGATTCTGGCATCCCTCTTCATTTGAGTGATGTCTTGTTCGTTCTAGGAATCAAGAGGAATCTTGTATCAATTTCAGCTTTGGAGGACAAAGGATATCAAGTTGCATTTTCTGAGGGAAAAGTTCTTGCTTGGCCAAAGAACTCTAGCATCAAAACAGCATGTGTGATAGGTGTTCGTCTATATAGACTTTCTTCCAGTTCAAGCATTGATGCATGATTCCTCTAGTGCAAGTGAGCTATGGCATAGGAGACTTGCCCACCTACATTTCATAGCCCTTCCATCCATGGAGAAGATAGTCACAGGACTACCAAAGCTCAGTCAGGAACATGATGGCATTTGCAGAGGTTGTGCAATGGGTAAGAATTCTAAGGGTCCTTTTCATAGTAGTGAAAGTAGATCAAAAAGTATTCTAGATCTTGTTCATTCTGATCTATGTGGTCCAATGTCTACGGCATCCTTGAGTGGTTTTTGGTATTATGTGATTTTCATAGATGACTATTCTAGAAAGACTTGGATTTATTTTTTGAAGTCTAAAGAGTCTGAAGAAGTACTTGATAGATTCAAAGAATTTAAGGCTCAAGTTGAAAATATGTTCGGGAAAAGGATCAAGGTTCTGAGATCTGATAATGGAGGAGAATACACTTCTGGAGGTTTCCGTAATTTCTGTATTGAGGCAGGGATTAAGAGGAAGTTTTGTGTTCCGTATAATCCTCAGCAAAACAAAGTTGCAGAAAGGAAGAATAGATCCATAGTTGAGGCAGCCAAAGCTATGATTCATGATCAAGATTTACAAACCTTCCTTTGGGCAGAAGCTTCCAGAATTGTTGTGTATGTTCAGAATTGGAGTCCTCATCGAATATTGGAAAATATAACTCCTGAAGAAGCCTTCACAGGTGTGAAACCCAAGGTTAGTCACTTAAGAATTTTTGGTTGTCCTATTTATATTCATGTGCCTAAAGATAAGAGATCTAAGTTAGAACCATCTGGCAAGAAAGGAATATTTGTGGGTTACAATGAATCTTCAAAGGCCTAGAGGATTTACATTCCAGGACAGAAACAGATTGAGATCAGCAGGGATGTCACTTTTGAAGAAGATGTTGCATTCAGAAGATCTAAAGGGTCATACATGGAGATAGATAATGAAGAACAGGAAAACCCTCAGGATATGGACATTGATCATTCTCCTGAGATTCAGAGGGAGTCTACTGAACCAGAAGAGGCTAGTGATATAGTTGGTCCCATAGAACCTACTGATGGTCCAAGGGATATTTCTATAGGTCGAAAGAAACCTCTATGGGCTAGACAAACTATGCAAGATGCAGAGAAGTATGCAGCTCCTAGAGGCACATTCAGAGAAAGCAAAAGACCACAGAAGTTTCCAGGCTATGTAGCATTGATGAGTCACATCATTGAGTCTGAGCCTTCCAGTGTTGAGGAAGCATCAAGTCAGTAGGTATGGAGAGATGCTATGGCCGAAGAATATCAGTCTATTATCAAGAATGATGTTTGGGATATTGTACCAAGACCTAAATGGAAATCAGTTGCATCTTCTAAATGGCTTTTCAAGATCAAGCATGCAGCTGATGGGAGCATTGAGAAGTACAAAGCAAGGTTTGTGGCCAGAGGATTCTCTCAGAAAGAGGGAATAGATTATGAGGAGACATTTGCTCCTGTTGCTTGTTATACATCCATCAGGACTATTATTCCTATTGCAACAGCTAAAGGATGGAAGCTACACCAAATGGACGTAAAGACAGCTTTCCTTAATGGTGTAATTGAAGAGGAAGTGTACGTTGAACAAGCAGATGGGTTTGTGATTCATGGAAATGAATGTCATGTTTGCAGATTGAAGAAGGCATTGTATGGCCTTAAACAGGCACCTCGTGCTTGGTATGAGAGGATTGATCGATACTTAATGAGCTTGGGATTCTCCAAGACTGATGCAGATTCAAATCTTTACTTCAATATAATTGATGGTGAGGCTTTAATCTTGGTTCTTTATGTTGACGATTTATATACTCGGTGTCCTGGGTTGCATCCCTCTATTGCTTGTACATAGCTAGGTTAGAGTAAGGTTTTCATTTCATGTTGCGTCTTAGAGTAGATTTGCTCCCTTGCAGTCATTTGACTCAAGTGTTAGTTTGCCCTTAGCTTAGTTTTACTTCGTGTTGTTTGCTCGTTGTTGGTTTTTCCCTTAGTTGTTGTTCACTTTCCTTAGTTGTTGTTGTTCGCTTTCCTTAGTTGTTAGTTGCTTAGTTTAGTTGGTTTGTCGTGTTGGGTTCCCCTATTTGTAAGAAGGTGATGTTATCTTACTCCCTAGTTTCAATTCATGATAACATGTGTCATGTCCCCATTTCCGGCCTGATCATCAAATGAAGAATGAATTAGCCTATTCCTCATTCCCGGAGGCTAATTCTAAATAATGAGTGAATGAACTGGTTTTTGACTAACTTAACTTTATTGTTTTGCAGGAACAAGTCAGAAACTTGAAATTTGGCTAAGTCTGGAAGCCAAGTCATAAGGAAGTTGACTCTTGGAGTCTAGGCGCAAATTCCTCATCAAACTGCTCAAATGAGCGCCTAAGGATATGGAGTCTTCAAACAAGCTTTGGAAGTGCAAGATGATAAGAAGGATTTGTCTTGAAGCATTTCAAATAGGGCGCTTGATAGGAGAAGTTGATAAGTTGCCAGAATCAAGTTTGATGAATGGATTGGATAGGGAAGAAGGCTTATTCACCTTAGGCGCCAGTTTCATGATGCACCATCCAAAAGAGCGCCTAGAACAACAAGGCGCCAATACATCATTTCCGGGATTCCCCATTTGAGCGCCCATCATAGATGGATGAAGATTGGAAGTGTTGAAGTTAAGAAATGTCTTTGGGTGAACTCTTAGCACTAGGCGCCATTTCCTATTCAAACAATCCTCTGAGGGCGCCTAGGCATTTGGTCAAGTCTCTGGCACCCTAGAAATGCGCCCTACTCAAGAAGTCTTTTGGAAGGTTCTCTTGAGCATCAAAAAGGTTGAAGGATCATCCATTCAGTTGGTAGTATCATTATTGACAAAGAATGATGTTGAAAGTTTGAGGCGCATTCTTCATCATTTTTCAACATCCCAATTGCGCCTTCCTTTGGGAAGCCCCTATTGCGCCTCGAAGCTTGCATTCCTCCTCCAAGTGAAGCTAGTGAGTTTCATCTTCAATGAAGATCAAGTTGTTTGATGAAGTGATCTTTGCATAAGGATATGATCTTAGGCGCCTAGATGCCACTTTACAACACTCCAAGTCCGCCTAAAACATCAAGGTGCCAAGACAGGATTCAATGACCTTGAAAATGCGCCTAAGTAGGAATATGCTCTCCAGACTCCTCAAGAGGTCAGGGCGCTTGGTAAGGGAAGTATTTTGTTCAATTTCAAGACTCCAGAAGTGAGCATTTGTATAGAAGATAAGCCTTTCAAGGTAAGGCGCCAATCTAGTTTCTTTCCTGCCAATAAGTGCGCCTAGGTGAAGTTGAAGACTTAGACAAGATGTTAATGCTCTGTATGAGGGCGCTAGATTAAAAGGAGCTTCAAAAGGTTCGATTGCAAGTGTTGGAGAGTTTGAATAGTGTAGAACATCTTCATGAAGATGCTAGGCGCAGATACCAGTCAAAATTACCCCAAAGGTGCGCCTAAGATGAATGCAAGTCCCCAAGACCAGTTTAGTTTCCAGGCGCTCCATCAGGGGGCAATGTTATGTTCATTTGAAGTCAAATTGTCTTCAAATTTCCTTGAAAAGATGACAAGTTAGAACCTAGGCGCCAAAACCTCTGCAAATCCTTCAAATATGCGCCTACCCTATGAGGTGATGAGTTGAATATTCCAAATCTTCAAATGTTTAAGTATGGATCCAGAGGAGATCACTCCCTACGACAGTATCATCCAAGGATGAGAATTTATGACTTAGGCGCACTTCCTGGTGAGATCCTCCACAGCTGGCGCCCCAGTCAAAAGAACCCCAAAATTGCGCCTAAGTGTTTCAAAGAAGTGGTTAAGGTTGTTACAACTACCTGAATGCCCATTGGTCAGAAGAATAGCATTTGGATCCGTGTCAAGGTCTCTAGATAAGCTTGCCAACTCAGAATGAGTCATCAGATGGAATATTCCCTTGGATATGCTCCTTGGGAAACGTGCCTTGGTTCCTCTTTGTGCATTGAAAAACGTGCCTTCATTGCCTTTGGAAGGCCTATAAAAGGAGGAGCTCTCTCATTCATTTGGTATCTATTCATTTTGACGGAATTCTCTCTGCAAAGCTATTTAGCTTGTGATCTTGAGGCCTGCGAGTTTCAAGTGTTGGGGTGATGCTCCCTCAACAAGCAAGGTGATGCTCCCTTGTGATATTGTGAGGTGTTGACATTCAGTTGACATCATTGAGTTTGATTAAGTTGATCAAGTGTAAACGCCATTGCAAACATCAAGACTTCAAGGCCTTTCTTTTGTATCTCCATTGAATAAGTTGTAACTTCATGCTATTGAAAGCATTATCCATGTAATAAGACATTGCAAGTTGATTGAATCAAGTAACTAGACAAGTACCCAACTCTAAGGTTGATTCATTCAAGTAGTTATCTTTGATGTATATCTTTGTGTTGTTGAAGTAGTTGATGAATTGATAGCAAGTAAAATTGTTTAAGGAAAAATTTTCGTAGAACTAGTTGGGTATCTTACAACATGTTAGTTCATTTCTTAGACATCTATTCATGAAAGTCTTGTCCGAAGACGTTTTTCTTTCAATTTATCATCTTGTTAGATTTTGGACTTGACTCGGGAACTAATCATCTATTGTGTCTTGACACTGTTATCGTCTGATCATAATGTTTTAAAATGCTAAATCTAAATTTTATGAATTCTTATGTTTTCCTTTGAGAAACTTTGGTCATGATTGATGGATTTCCCGTAGATCCCATCGTTAGTGTCAGATAGCATGATTGCTTGCTCTTGGGAGATAAATCAATTGTTCCATATTGCTTGAAGTATTTTGAGGTTTTATATCTTACATATCTTAATGATCCCGAAGTTGCTAGGAAAATCTTTGTGAACCTGGATTAAGTGAAAATCTCAAGGTAATTCGTGTTTCTACTCCACTCCATAATAAGCATTTTGCATACTTCCATCCATTTCATACTTCTTATCACCCCCTCATGAAAGTAATAAAAGCCTCCATCCACTTTACCATTTTCCATCTAATAATGAATTCGAGTCTAATATCCGAATCATATGCATAGTTCAGTTATTTGCTATGTACTTCAAATGCATTATCAAAGCATGGATCTGAGTCATTTAAGGACAGGGTATTTTGGAGTTCATCCATGTCAATAGCAATTCATATAACCTTGGCCATTGCAAGGTAAGTAAGGTTGAGATGTTGGTATTTCCATCCATTCCATATAAATTCACCGTTTTCTGTCATCCACCTATCATATATCCACTTCACCTCCATTGCTATGCAAATTCCAAAAGCATATGTCTGCACATACCTTCCACCATCCATCTTACCTCCGCCTTTCTTAAAATCACATTGCCATATTCCTTTATCTGTTTACCCGTTTCCTAATCATGATTAACGAATGTAAGTATCGTCTAAATGAGAAGCTTGCAATCCTTACGCCCATCCCATAGTTCCACAAAATAAATATTCGGATGCTTTTACCCCACCAAGCAAATAAATTCCTAAAAATCTAAAGATCTTTATGCCTAAAAGCACAAATGCCAGAAATCTAAGCAAGGCATTCTTAAAGCTATTTCGTTCCATATTTCCAAATAAAAAGACCGAGTTCTGGGTACTTAAGTTCAAGAAGCCAAATTTGAAGCGGCTTCCGCACCCGAAGGCTTCATTTCCATTCGTAACATTCTATTCCATTCCATTTCCATTCTATATCAAATTCCAAATTTCTTCGTCCCACAAAATGAAAACAAGAACATTCTAAGTTCTTGTGGGTTATGAAGTTACCATTTCACCCGTTCACTAATCACCGTTCCCATCCCTTTATTCACCTCCCTTCCCACTTGCAAGCTTCAAAGTTTAGGTCGATATGAACAAACGTTGATTTATGGTTTCATTCTATTCGTTCCACTATATACCATCCGTTTTCACCGCCTTTTCCGCCATCCATTATATCACGTCATTCACCTGGTTTATGTTTGGATATACTTTTCTATCTGTTTTGTATAATCCACATCATAATCCACTTTTTACATATCATTTTTTTGCCACTTCCTGCCAACACCAGTAAGTACAATAGCTTGACATGGTTTTGTATGGACCATCGTGTTGTCTGTAGAATCAGACTCTGGAGTTCTTTCTATTCATTACCATGGTGAAAACCTGGCAAACAGGTGCCATGTGTAATTGTTTGGTGTTTAAAAAAAAAAGAGAAAAAAAATGAAAAAATAGTAAAGAGAAATTTTTCGTCCACAGGTGAAAACCGCTTTTGGTGGTGCCTTGGATAAGTACCATGATGAAAACCTGGCAAACAGGCGTCATGCGTAGAGACACACTGTCTCATTTCATTTTATTTTCGTTTCCATATCATCCTCATTCCATCATGCTGTTTACACATCATCGCATACCATCATTGCCCATTTCATCCGTATATATGTGTTCTTCATTCATCCGCTTTCCATGAATTTACCTAACTTGAGACATGTGAGCTTAGATGATCCTAGTGTCTAAGGGATGGGAATGAACGCAAGTGTACGCACTTGGATCCTCAAATATGGATAGTCGCGCTGGCAATTGATTTTGATTCTTTGATCATGTAGTTATGTTTATGTGATCTGGTGTGTGGGTATACATGGAAATGTTGAAACTTGACTTTTGTTTATCTTTGGAACACTTAAGAAACTGTTTTAATTGAAACCTATCTTTAATCACACATCAGGAGATGTAGTGTTTTGATCCAATCTATGATTCTTTTCCTTTTTGAGTTCGTCGTCTAACTGGTTGATGAGTAGAGGAGAAGTGTCTGGAGGTCTGAGTCTGGATCGAGTCTTTGTCTTTGAAATGTTCAAGAACATTTATTCGGGTTGACGCTAGATGTTGTGACCTAATCACACATCGCCCCATTGCAAATGGGGACCCCCTTTTTTGAGCTCCTATGCTTTGCCTTGGTCTGGGATGATGTCTTAAGGTTAATTCATGATGAAGTTAATCATGTTTGAATGGTGTACTGCTAGAAATGGATGCTTTGGTCCTTGAGAGAGCTTGAAAAATCCTCATTGTCATTGGCAAATTTGCACTTGGAGACACCTTGAAGGTTTAAACTTAACAAAAATTACCTCAAAAATGCTAGGGGCACTTTCTTGTTTCTACATCACTTTTGGCGCCTAGTCATGAAATGCCAATCAAAGAGCCCATATGTGTTTGGCGCCAATTTCTACTTGATCAACCACAAAATGCGCCTAAGCAATGAAGGAAGTTTGGAACCCTTAAATACCAAGAATTAGCCCCAAAAGAAAGTAGGCACACCTTACCACTAGTAGCAACCTAAAATTGCGCCTAGAGGTGAGTATGATTATCTCAAGGAAGCTAGGTGCATTTTCTTGTCTCTATATACCAACTTTGGCGCCTAGAAGACATGAGGCTTGAAAGCAAAGTGTTGAAACTTTGAGAGTAGGCGCCCTAAAGAAGAAGTATCTGGGAAGTCTAAACATGAGTTTGAAAGTGTTAAAATGCCAAGAAACAGGCTAAATTCATTTAGGCGCACTTTCACTCCTCTGCAAACCAAAATGAGCACCTAGGAAGAAAATGCATGAAATGGCATTTTGGAGTGGGCGCCTAGATGAGGGGAGTCGTTCTAAGATATGTTCAATCAGTTAAAATCACAAAATAACAAGTATAAAGCCATTTAAGTCTAGGCACACATTTTCACTTTCACAGACCAATTCTAGCGCCTAGACTCAATGAGGTATTGAACATGCTAAAGATGTGCTTGGAAATGATTCCTTTAAGCTATGAAATCAAATGTTTATCAATTGTTTAATATGATGTTTCTCTATGTTGCAGGAACATTGATGGGGCTGAGGAAGTCATTTGAGGAACAAGGCACTTGGAACCACCTTTAGGCCAGGAATGAAGCTAGAAGGCAATCACTGCAAAGAAGGCATCTTGTTGCTGCTCCAAAGGTTCACATCAAGTTCAGCATACTTCATCTTCTACATTGTAGAAGACATCTATCTATCGAGCTTCAAGATTTTCAATCTTCAAGTCTCCGAGAAGTCTCTTACTTCATGTCATCATCATCTACACTACTTTCTACAAAGAAGCATTCACTGAAGATCAACCTATACCCTACAAGAAGAAGAAGCATTACAGAGTTAGACAAATGAGTAACATGTATCATACACATTCAACTTACAATGAACAAGGCAAGATTAACAAAGATACATTCCCAAGAATTCAAGTTCAACGCAATCACATTCAAAGACATCACACAGAAGATGCAATTTGGGAATATGCTGAGGTGGCACCTACGTGGCATATACATATTATTCACCAATCACAGTTTGCCACATCATTCAACAAGCAAGAAGCCAAAGAGGACGTCCATGTGGAAGATGCTCTGAAGATTCCATTTTATCCTTATCTTCTTAGAAAATGTGCCTTCATTGCCTCTCTTATTTACTAAAAATAGCAAGTTGTTGTAACTAATTGCTGAGATGGCATGATCTGGGCCCTTGGCTACTTGAATTGATCCAAGCCCTTCATTGTAATTCTGGAACTCTATATAAAGGCCTTGTTGCCTCATTTGTAATAGTTAGTTCTTAGTTACAAGTTTGCTAGTAGTAGAGTAGAGTAGGAAGAGACTCTCGAAGTTCTCTGAGAGTACTTGAAGATTGTTGTATATATTTCTCAAGATTAATACAAAAACATTGGAGCTTACTTGGTGTTAAGTGTTGTCTTGTGAAATGACATGGTTGCTTGTATCTTGATGAAGTGAAGAGATGTTTCTAAGTACATTAGAAGTAGATTAGTAGCTCATTGATGTGATGTATGTATGTATTGAGTATTTGATCAACTCCTAGCTCATGCTTTTAACATTCATCGTTGGTGAAGTGTTGTGTAAAGCTACTCTGAGCTTCATCATCATTTGCTTAAGTTCGATTGTAAGTGCTTGTTTGAGCTGCGCCGTCAAATGGGTGCTTATATAAGCTTTCATGATTTGAAAACCTTTCGCTATCCTTAGGAGATTGCACCAACTCCGTGTAGTTGTAGGCATTCTTGGCGAAGCGGAGTTAGGTTGATTAAGGAGTTTGTCTATTCATGCATCATCATTGCTTCATTGACCTTAGATTAGTTTCTTTGAACCTTTATCTTTTGCCTTTTCTTTATTATTGATACATCATCAACACTGAAAGGAGAAATAAGTTGAATGAAGTAATAAGTCTGCGTAAGTCCCTTTGTGATTATCAGCAAGATCACATCAAATCACTGAGTCTATCCAATGCAAATCATGAATAAGGAACCTTGAAGTTGTCTCACTAGATCACATAGCTTAGCCTTTGAGAGACTTTATTCAAGAGAGGATAGGATACTTGGTGTTTTATTCTATTGCTGTTGTTGGCACAAAAACATCATCAACAGGCCCGAAGTCCAAAGTCCGATTTGTCGAAGCCCGACTTCTTGGCCTTCCTCGCTCTTTCAAACATGTCGACAACTCTCAGGAATGCAATAACTATGAAATGGGTGGATGAAAGAATCATTTTTTAATGTGGTTGATGGAGTTGGTGACGTTTTCCCTCCCATTACACCCTCAGATCAGATTTGCTCATGCTATAAATTGAAGATTGAAACACTTTTGACAGGGTTGGTCGCAGAACCAATTGTTTGGTCTGGAAGCGCCTAAGGAGGATTTTAGGGCATCAAATCACACTAGTTTGGTCTATAAGTGAAGGGAGGTATTCAACAAAGTGTAGGAAAGATGTGTAAAGCAGATCCACATGCATTGGTATGTCTCCACTGGAGTTTGTAATGGTTTTGGCGAATATATAATCATGGTTGTATGTTTTCCCTTGCCAAATTTGTTGGCACGATTATAACTAGGGTTTGGAGGTGTGTGACAGCACCCAAGTTAATACAAGGCTTTGTATTTGTCATTTCTTTGTTGCATATGAATCATTGCAGTACTTTCTTGGATTATTAAGTATGTCCATTGCATGAAGGCTCTATTTATGATATGTATGTGAATACATGTTTGGTTCCATTGATCCTCTGCTGCATATTTTCTTTCCACCTTGCATTCTATGACTCAGTTGCCCAATGGAACAGGCACCGGTCCATATTGGGGATTGATGATCATTTTAATTAAGCTCTCTACCCTGTTCTTTGTAGGAGTAGGAGGTTTAGTTTAGGGTTTCTCATGTTGTTCATGGTTCTGTTTTATAACCAAGGATAAATCTAAAGTAATGCAAAACAACTCAAATCATTTGTGAAGCATGAACATGTATGCCTGCACTATGTATGTTGTGTATGCAAAGTTAAGTGGATTCATCTTGAGGAGTGTAGTAGTGCCATGTTCAGGTGCAGTTTGTTGTGTGTTGAAGTTGGCATCCCGTCAACTTACGCCAACAAAATGGCGTCGTTGCCGGGGAATGAATTAAATGGTCAAATTATTCTAAATGCCCTTGTAATAGTGATTTGTAGTTGTGCATTTTGTTTGGGCAATTATATAGTGCAGTGATCAACTTAATCAGAGGCCTGTGCAACCAATTTGTCTTGACCTAGTGACAGTTTTGGGGGTCAAGTGTACATTAGGTATGGTTGTATTTGTTTGTTTGTGTTTTATTTCGTGCCTCTAGGAATATCCCTCCTAGGTCTAACTGAGCCTGAAGTGCAGAGGAGCCTACGTACTCCTGCAGGTTGTCCAAAATCACCTAGAACTTGTTGATAAACCTCTTTTAATCACCCTGACGACGCCTCTGGCCTAGGTGATTATAAAATGTTTTAGGGTTTTGGGTTGTAGTTATTTTGGGTGTCAACAGATCCCATTGGGGAATATTACAATGGTATCAGAGCTTTGATCTTGCCAGCCTAAAGGGTTTTTTACATGTACAAATTCTGAAGCTAGAAGATATATTTTGCAATTTGGCTTTAAAGGAAGATTGTACCAAAATTTGTGGAGATTTGTGTCCAAATACCATTTTGGTATTTGTAATGTCCCCATTTTCGAAGAGATCACCTGGTCATGACCTAATTGGCAAGTTTGCACACTTGGCCATTTTTGTAAGGCAAATCAATGATTGCTAGTTGACTTGATATAATTTTGTGGCATTTTTGGTAAAGTCAAAATTAATAAAATAATTTGCCTTAAGGAGCGACCCACTTGGAGGTTGGAAAGTGGGAAATTAAGCATAAAATAAAATAATGCTATATCTTTTGTTTGGGCGCCTTGAGGAGGTCGGCATAAGGAAAAAAAAGAATATAAAATACAAATCTTTAATTTGTATTTTGGGCGCCTACCTTGTCTAGAGTGGGTCGGCCCACTTTGGGAAGAAAAAAGAATAAAATAAAAAGAAAAATCTTGTCTTGGTCGGCCAGCTTGAGGAGAAGGTGAAAGCATGTATAAATAGAAGATCAATTGTGGTCATTTCATCATCATTCATCATATCATTTCTTCATGTTTCATGTTTCATTTTTCATTAATTGTTTCACTTCAGGATTTATAGACAACACAGTCATTTAGTATCAAGGAATAATGAAATAGATCTGGTTTACTTAAATGGAGAGATACTATTTTTTTCCGTTATTGCATAGGTATGTATTCAATTGTAGGGTTTATGGAAGCTGATATGAGAAGATTTATTGATAAGGAAATTATAAAGATAATAGACGCAAGGATAGAAAACACTTTCCATAGACAGAATAGGACACATGGATCTATTAAGAATGGCAGCAAAGACCAGTTTCATAACTCTCCTAAAAGAGGCTGTAGTGAAGGCCTTTCTGATCACCATGATTCAAATGAATGGCCTATTTCTGATTGGTTGAAAAAATGCTTGTCCTGCTGCTTGGTGTTGGTTCCCACAACAGAATGCCCCTCACTCATGATTATTAGATGGGGAACTTGACTTCTCATGAAGATAAGAACCTCCAAGAATCAGAAGATATAATTGCTCAGATGGACCTTCGACAAGATAGCTTTGTTAATACTGTGGAGGATACTCGAGCCACTGCTCAGATTGATACCTCAAATATGGATAAAATCAAGCCTTTACATCTGATTTGTCAGTCAGTCGATGCTGGTAACATAATATTTCTGTGCATGTGCCTTCAGAGGAAAAGGAGCATCCTTCACAAGTTCAAATGCAAATTGTGGAGAGAATTTTAGACCTCAGCTACACAACTCTTATCTATAATAAGTTAAAAATTAAGTGAAATCTGTTATCACAGAGCTCACTTGATCTTCGCTTTTCAATGTATTACATGATTTCTTTCAAAGACTGTTCACTGTATAGACAAATTTGTGCCTGCTGTGGGCATAAGTTTTTACGTAAAGCATTTTCATAAATTTAAGGAAAAATTTTAAAAAACTAAGAATTAAAATCAATTTAATAATTGGGCTTTATTGAACTACTTACCTTTCACTGTAGTATTTGTCTGACACACCAAACATGGGACTGCTTGGCTCTAAAGGAGAATCACAGGAATCATAGTCTGCTGAATCACTCTCTACAGCTCCTGAAAAATGATGCATAATAAGAGATTTTACAGAGAATGGTATTAACTGGCCAGGAGAGCGCATGACATCAACCAGTAGCTCGGTAGAATTTAGTCCAACCAAAATTGACATATGCCTATCAGGATCTGCCTGAAGAATCACCCTATCATATACCTGTAAGCCCTGAATATACAACATTTGCACATCAATAAGACAAGAGGCAACAACTCAGCAGAAATTACCAAACTATATCATGAATACTTTAGCCACTGCTTAATTTTCATACCTCACATAAAACCACCATACAGAACCTCATTCAATTTTTAACAAAGCTAGTATCTCCAATGTCTATCAGCACTATTTACTTCAAGCCACAATATATGAAGAATATTCTTGTAAAAAAGACTATAACATCGAAATGATAACACCTCTCATATATAGTCTTGATCATGCATACATATTTAATAAAAGGAATCCCCTCCCCTCAATCCACCCCAACCTCAATGAACATGCTTCCTAAGGATCCCTCCTACATTCTTCTCAAAACTTATCTTGGGTAAGCTTCTCAGGGATCTTTCCATGCAGGCATCTCTGAGCACTACCTACCCTTCCCCAAATGCTTATCAAGGATGCATCTCAAAAACATGCACACCATATACACTATTTAAATAACACAATAATAATACCAAAAGTAATATAGATTTATGACATAAATATCAAATTACACAATTGGGTTTATTATTAGAATTAATGGATACAAGAATTATACAGGGATTATATTAGTCTGAACTTTGAGGTGTTGTTAGTCATGCACACATAGCAACATTCAAACGTACGCATGTATGATAAAGGTATTTTTACAAGAAATTTTGAACGGTTTCTATCAATCCTGAGAAAAACTATCCTTGACATTTATTGAATGGATCATGAAAGATGATGTAAGCAAAATCACAGTTGTCTGCTTGACCTATTTATGCATCAAACAATGAAATTTAAACTGAACCAGTAGGCATCCAACTTTGAAACTTTTAACATTAAATATGTGTCTTTTTTCTAGAAAATGTCAGTCCAACCAAAACCTCAAAAACAACCATGTGATGTTTTCATTATCTAGGGAAACTGTTAATTTCTTGTAATCAAACTTAAATATTTATATCGCAAGGCCATGTCATTGTTCTAGCTACCATTCAACAGACAAAATCTCCAAAAAAAAAAAACATGTTATGTTTTTATTATCTAATCAGATTGTTAATTTCCTTTAATTATACTTGAATATTTATATCTCAAGGACATGTCATTCTTCTATCTATCATTCAAAGGTGGGTTTTTCTGACAGTAACTATGTGTTCTCAAGGCAGGGTGCATGCAGCACAAACTCAATATACATCCGGCATGATGATTCAATGATGATTACATGTATTACAGTGAAAATACATTTGAGAATTTATCTGACAGATCAAGAATATGTTTGTGATTTTGTCTCTGTCACTGCCTTGTGTGAAAAGGGTTTGAGTACTGGTGAAGTGTAAAGATGTGTTCAATAAAGTCAAAATCCAATTTCCAATCATCCCCTCCAATTAAAGTTGATTCATAGTTACAGAAATCAGCTCAACTTTACAAATACATTGATGTCTTTGTTATCAGGCACATTATAGGAGTTCATCTCTGCTCTGGCTGAAGAGAAGAAGCAAATTAGCTACAATGTCATTTCAAAACATCTGCCAACCGTGCAAGAATATACTAAGCTTGTTTAAAATATGGGAGTGAGTACTAGTCAACATGCAACAAAATGGTCATATTCTGAGATGAAAAGAATGCACTGATACATGTCATGATAATGAGCAGGTTATCAGTTGAGCTTAACTTGAAAAAGCCTAGTCATCATGATCAAAATGTTCCCATAAAAATTCTAACAGGTTCAGTGTGGCGGAAATGGAAGCTAACATCACATAAAAATTCAAAATTATAAGACCTATCAAAAGTTGTAACTTGTTACTTTCACTAAAGTCTAAAACCCATCACGTTAGAACAAGTGATATGTGGGGAGCACGGGCAGCTACAAAAGGGACCAGGGAACATTTGAACCAGTAGCATTTAAGCAGAATGTGTACTTACTACTTTCAAAGAGGGGACTTAATGAGAGTAAATCTCCATTGCATCTATAAAGATTTCAATAGAAATCTAAAAAATATGTATTTCAATTATAAGGTTTGATAACCTCTATGGTTTTTCCTCTCATTAGTAGTAAGGTATACAGGTTGATTAAAGCTGAGATGGTTGTTTTCTGGATATAGTAATTGAAACTTGAAACAATGAGTCTAATATTAATAGTAAGCCATTGCAAATGCATAGCTCCAGGTAGAAGTAAGTTTCCTATACAAGGATGGTCCAGATCCAAGTATACAACTCTCATTTGAGTGTATTGAGTGTCTTAATGAATTAACTAAACAGTACTCAACAGTATTTGGAAACAATCCACAGTCCTCGGAATCTGCTAAAACTTTGGATTATTAAATAGGCTAATTAGTTTTAGTCTTCATCTTACAACGAATAGATTAAAATTATTCAAAAAAATTACTTCAACATGTCAAACGATATGCAAGAGTTAAGAAGAATATAGAATCAAGAAATGATTTAGATGAAATTGTCCTTAAGGCAAATATCAAAACTGTTTACCACAAGAAGTTTACTTCTTAGTCCTACAGCATCTGCAAGGACTTTAAATAGCATTGCTCGAGGTCGACATAATCCATTTTTTATTTTTCCCAGCAATTGGAATTCAAAGCTATCTGCTAGTGAAGTGCTATCATCTATAAAATACTTTGCAACGCCAGCTTCAGAAACAGGTCCTCCATAGAAATCAGAGACCTGTAGAGTGTAAATTACAAACATAAATAAATCAATGTTCAAGTTTTCTTTCGTTTGAAAAAAAAAATTCAAATCAAACTCAATGTTACAGCTTCAATAATTTCAGAGGAAAACATTACTGTAATGTCATAAAATATTAAAAAGCAATAATTGTAAGTTGTAACCATAAAATTTAATCCTGCATCTGAAAAGCACCCTCTTGTCTATGTTTAGCAGATCACGCCCACCCTCTCTGAGTCTAGAATTGATAGGATTAGGGGGGGGAGTTGCAGCTGCAATTCTAAAGTTCGTCAATATCCTCTTAATAAACCAATTCCTGCTTTAGGGAACAATAACTATTCATGAACACGTGACAAGTAAATGACAAGGAGATAAAAATTAAAAAAATAGTATTTACACCAATCTATCTGGTCCTTAGAAAACATGCATTGCCTAATATCAATTCCTTCCACACACTATGGCTAAATTAGAGGCCTTTCTCCCAAGGAACCAAAACTATGACTGCAATATCGCTAACTGAGATCTTGCTCATATCAAATCTGAGACTAATCAAACGTGGTAACTATGGTTCCAATTTCCTTTTCCCCTATTTAATTATATTCCTTGGGCCTCAACATCATTACTTATACTTGACAATTAGACCATTATTTACAGGTCCCACATATGACAGAACACTTGCTTGTGCACATGACCCAGTGCATCCTTGTGTACCAATAGCTCTAATGCAAGTGAGCAACTTGGTATACCTCTTTTGATTAATAGTACTCAAATAACAAGCTTTGAATTTCAGCCAAAAATCCATTGTATAATATGCCTTTGGCATTCTTGTGTTTCCATAGTCAAGTACAATATTGTAATGTCCCTTTTTCCATGATGGTGTTAGTCTATACTTGGTTCCCATAGACTAACCAATGTGGTTAGGGAACCTTAGGAGTTTGGATGGATGGTTTCAGAGAACTTACTATTTTTAGTAAGTTAGGGTTTCGACTATTTTGGGAAATTCAATGTCGGAGGTGCAGCATTTTGATGAGACCTTTCCAATGGTCTATTGCTCGTCGAATTCCGAGTTCATCTGCCCATTCAATTTAAAGTTCGTAATTTATTATTATATATTTAATGAGGACTTTATAATGTTGTGTTAAGTGACTTAGTAAAAATAATGAAAATGCAAAAATAAGTCACTATGGACTTGGACGCCACTTTGGAGGAAATAAAGTGAGTTTTAATAAATTAAATTCCTCCCTCCATATGGTTGACCCACTCTTGAGGAAAATATAAAAGCAAAAATTAAAAGAGAAGAGCTCATTCACGACAATACACTTTGATTGATATTTGCTCTGCAAATGAGGGTTTGGAGAAACTATCCAGCCATAGCTTTTGGTGACGGAAACCACCATTAGTATCAGCTTACTGCAGGTGTGAGAGACCACCCAAGGGAGCTCTTGGGCAGCCATATCCAGTGGTTGCATTTGTACTTTATTGTATTCAGTTCGGAGATTTGGAGTTCAGTCACGGAGTGTTTTCCTTAGTGATTTTCATTGTTTCTTGCCACTGTAATTCGAGGGAGACATCAAGGAATATATCGGAGGTAATAGTTCTGAGTTTTGAGCAGATTGGAGTGTGTTTGGGTTTTGGTGCTTGAATTTCTTCGTTGTTTCCTTCTCTATCTTGGCTGTATAGGTACTGCAGTTCAAAACAGAGCTGTTAGCAGCGAATAGGGGCAGTTTGCATTGCATTGGAAGCTGATATTCATCTCAGCAGGCCGTACCAGCTGTTATAGAGGACGTGGGTCAGTTGGAGGAGCAGATTTTGGAAGTTTAGTGTCATATGGAGTCTTCATTTAATCTCATTCATGGTCTATCTGCTGTGTCTTTCTGAGTTGATGATATATATACCTAAGTTGCAAGTATTGAGGACTACCCATCATTCCTTATTGCTGTATTGACATTTCCAGCTCTGTATATTTCATAACAGTGAACTGAGTATGTAACAAACTTCATATTCTGATCATTCTAGTACATGGGTATTGTTTAGATATGCTTTATAATGCATTAAGAATGAAATAGAGCAACTGGGTATCTTTCATTTTGTGTCTTTGCAAATATATGTATGCATGCATGTGTGTCATGTTATGGAAACAACATAAAAAGCAAGCAGGTTACAACTAAACGGCAGAAAACCCTACAAACCGAGAGAAAAAACTAAACCCAGATCAGAAATTAATAAACACTGAACATGGAGGGATATTTCAAATACTATTTGCCGGCAAGTATGGATTTTGTGAACAATTCATTCTAAAACAGGGTCAAAGGGCGTGCTAAGTAATACAAATTCAAAGCATCTAGAGGTAGCTTTTCCATGTAGGAACCTTATGGGCCAATTTTCCTGTGCTAACATGTGTGTGTGTGCGTGCATGTGTGTGTATGTGTGTGTTACGGGGGTGGAGGGCAGGAACAAAGCTACATCCAAGCAGTTAGCATGTGGTGAAATCCTACTCAAAACATCCTACTAGATCTCCAAAATGAAGATACGTATGTGACCATTGCCAAACCTAAAATGGGTAATTAGCATACCACTTAAGGTCTTTAGCATCATCCCATCGAAAAACAGGCCCACTAGTTAATGGCTCCAACCAATTCTTCCATATTTATCCTACCCAATAGTAGCAAGACTATGTCACCGACATTCCCTCCAAGGAAATATTCACAAGATGCCAAGTATTCTCTAAGAAAGATTAACTTCAGTTACTGATTTGTACATCGCTTTGATAGCTTTAACTTGTAGACTTCATATGTGCGCTCTTCCATCCATTCACAAATCTCTCCAGTACATTTCTTTCTCCATTGATCATCAAATCTGGTTCTCAAGGCTGCCCACACATAGATCTTTCCTCCCCCAAGGAGGCCATGGTATCCTCATTAATTCCTCTTTTGCAACCAGTCCAAACTATGGAAAAATTATTCTCAATGAAACTACTTTTTAAAAAAATACAGATCTAAAAAAATTCTACAACAGCAAGCATTCAATGATACATTTCAGGCTTCTCTCCCTTCAAAAAACGAAAATGGGTGGTATCTCAAAATAGAAACCTCTCACAAATTATCTTTCATGATTGATGAGATGAAACATGGGCTTTTGACTCTGAAGCAGAAGGCTTTGATCTACAGATAGCTGGGAGCCTTCCCTGGTCCCAATACTCTCAAATCCTAGATTCAAGCCATCTAGAATCCTCTGGGCTCCATTGAAATTATGATGATGCCAAAAGGATATTTTATGACCATCTTCTCCTCAGGACAGGAAAGAGATAAACTCTTTCAATGGGGACCCTAGTTTCTCAATAAATCTAGGCTTTTTATGAAGAACGATAAATTCTTCAGTGTTGCAGCTATTCTGAGGTGGTGAAAGATCCATCTCTGTGTGAGGACCGCCCTTTTTACTTCTGTTGTTATGACTATTTACATTACTGTTATTGTTACTTTTTATATTTGTGGGATAGCAGTTCCCGGAATTGTCAAACTATTAAACTTTATTATGATTTCGGAAAAACTAATTGGGTGATGTTTGGATAAGTTTACATTTCAGAAAAACATTAATTAGGTGATGATGGAAAATTGTAATATGATTTCATTTATGTTAATTAGTACTATGTCATGATAATGCATGTTTTCAAGTTGCTTCGGCTATGATGATTTTATGTGGTTACTGATCTTGTAATTTAGTGTGCAGGAATTACTAATCGAACCACAGAATTCGGAGATCATTCCGCACCTTGTTATTTGTTATTCCCTGTTAAGCCGATCTGGTTCCACGAGGAACCAAGATCTCTTTGTGTTTGATGTAATGATGTAATGTGGTCTTTCGTATGGTCGAGTGGGTTAAGTTACCCTCATGTAACATTATTTTATAATTTGTGTTGTAAAAAGGATTGAAATTGAATTTCCTTATTTAATTTAAATTTATGAGGCCTTTTCTTGTGCTTTACCTTGACCAGGGGTGTCTTGTATGGGTTAAAGTTGACCCTGGGTTATACCCCATGGGTCCAGGGGCCCATTTGGCATGGGTAACCCTTGAGTAACCTCCATCTAGTCATCTTAACTTCCCCCTGAAGTTAAGTGGCGAAAATTGGAGGTAGGAGGGGACATGATGGGTTGTACCAACACCCAACCCATCCCCTCTACATTCCCCAAGGTAAGAGATGCCATCCATTATTGAAGGATTGACTTAAAGTCACCCCTTCCATAGTGAGATTCCCCCATGTGCTGTGGGGACACCCATGTGAAGAAGGGAAGAAGGGGCATGGGTCACCTGTCTTCTTCCCCATTAACTCCTTTTATTTCTCCCATGCGAAAGAGAAATGACAGAAGGAAAGGGATAAGGAGTACTCTAGGGATGGGTGAGTGACATAAGCCACCAGGACAGAATAGTGGTTTTGGGGAAGGGTGAGGAGGTGACAAGTGTCACCTCCCCATTCCTCGAAACTGAAAAGAAATGGGGTTATTTGTTTCCAATTTTGAGAGGGGAGGGAGTGAGTTGAATTTTGGGGAAACTTTCATTTTTTGCCTTACCAAAAATAGAAAGGTTAGCTTGCAGGAGAGAGAAGGGAAAGGGAGTTGGTGTCTAAGGTTGGAAGAGAACTCTGTGGGCTCTGCAACAGCTTCATTCCAGGAGGGCTTTGTAAGGTTGGTTTAAATTTTACCCTTGTTTCGTATAGCTGAATGTGTATGTAAAGTGTGTGAATTTGTGTTTAGATTTGTTTTCTGTGGGGTTTGTTGTCGGGTTGTTTGACAGAGCTTCTCCCACTTGGGAGAAATGCTCATCAAGTTTGGGGTAGGGGAGGAGAGATCCTCCTCGGGTGCATACCTGTTTCCATCTTTTGGGATGTTGAAAGCCTGGAGGGCATGTATCTGTGTCTGTATCTTTGACTTGAGAGTCATATACAGTTTTCTTAAAAATTTGAGATCAAACTTGGTTTGAGACCAAGAGAAATGGTATTGGTTAACTTATCTGTCAGGGTGACACTCTGGAGTCGAGTGTGTCCACTCTCCTGCCCCTTATGAAACTCACTGTAGTTGAGTTTCCGTGTTGTGTAAATGACCCACGGGTGTTTGTGTGCTTTGGGATTGTTGTTGTTACTGTTGTGAAGTGGAGTGCTTGAGTTACCCAGGTGTGAGTATGGTCTCCCTAGCTCGGGGGTGACCCACTTGCGGGTCTACGGAAGGGAGGAGAGCTAGATGAGTGGTGTTTTCTTCTTTGTTTGTCTTTGATACGCAGGTTTTCCCTTGGAGCTTCTGGTTGGCTTGGAAGAAGTTATATTTGTGAAGAAACAGTTATTCTTCTTTGTCATGAGAATTAGGCCTGGTTCATTTCTTAAGAGTTGAAGAGAGAGCACCTCTCTTGTTATTGCTGTAATTTATTGTTACCCTGGGGGTGAAGGAAATCACCTCCCTGATCTTGTTATTAATGGACTTCTACTTAATTGTCCCAAGTTATCAGTTGTATACTGTTTGGGTGAAGAAAGTTCATATCTGGGAAGTTGGTTGTTGTATCCATGGTTTAAAATCTGTAATATGAATGTGCTTAAATTTTCAAGTTTGTTGCTTTGTATACCTTTTTAAATAGAAAAGTCATCTCTTATTTGCAATCTAATCTGAGTTTGTTTATGTAATTGAAAGTTTGGAATTGCTTAACTAGTTGAAATGTTAGTTTTATGGTTCATTGTTCTAAAGGAAAAGACAATTTTAAATATTTAAATTTATTCTTCATATATAGTGGTTTCAGTTAATTTGAAAAGATTAGAGGAAATCTAGCATGTATATATTTCTGTTTGTTAATTTAAGAAACTTAAATGTTTTATGAAAATGGAATATATATCGCTACATATAAAAATATATATATATATATATACTTATATATATATATATATAATAAGTTATATATTTACCATTTCTACCGAATAAGTGAAACTGGAATATATAGATATATATATATATAAATATATATATATATACATATATATATAATCGTTATTTAATTATCATTATAACAGGTTGAAATTTGAGAAAATTTTGAAATAAATAAAAATATATATATATATATAAATATATTTATATATAACAGTTGTTATAAATTAACATTTTGACAGAATTAGAGATACTGAATAAATGGTTGATTGAGAAAATTTAAATGACAACTTGAAACTGAATAATATATATATAAATATATATATATATACATATATACATATATATATATATATATATTTAATTAGCATTGGTTAATAATAAATTCGGATTGCATTCGTTTGACAGTCGAAATGCGAAATGTGAGAGCGCTGTGAACAACACAGCCGAAGCTTCATATTGGGCGGTGGGGAGAAATCCCCACCGCAGTATCTATCTATTAATAAGAGGTGTGGGGAGGGGCGGAGCCCCACCCACACCCCACATCGTGGGATGTGGGTGGGGCTCCGCCCCTCCCCACATCCCCCTTCCCTTATAACTCCGCGGCCTACACAGGCCATCACTCTGCGCGGCCGACTGTCTCCTCTGTCGCTGCGGCCACCGCCGCCCATATCCGCCGCTGCTGTGTCTAAAACAAAAAAAAAAAGTTAGGGCTTTTGGCCCTAACATATGAGTTGATCTCTTTTAAAAGGAAACACATTATAAATGCCATATATATAGACATATATAGATACTATATATGTCTATATATATAGCAATATATATAATGAAATAATTAATATATCTATATATATATATATATATATGTATAAATATATATATATATAAAAGGGATGACGAGGAGTTTGTTAAACAAAGTTAAAAGATCATTTTTGTAAACTACATATACATTAAAATATATATATATATATTATATTTATGGAAATAGTTTTATGAGCCATTTTATTGGACCCTCGTTTAAAATCTTGATAAAATGTGACACATGGATATACAAAAATAAAATAAAAAAATATATTTTCACAGTAGTTTTTTATTAAGTGTTGAACACAACAACCAAAGAAGTTATGTTTCCATGATCAGGGTTTTATAAAGTGGAGAGCCTCCTACATGTATTAACAACGGTAAATGATTTACAATAAGAGTATTAATAATACTGATTAGTAATAATAACAACAGTAATTATAGATAAGAGAAAATAAAATTATAATTTAATGAGAGCATAAAGGAATATACTGTGTTACCCAGGAAGAGTTTCTCGGAAGTTTCACTATCAACGTAATTTCAATCACCCGGAAAATGAAGAGGAAAATTACACATCACCTTGCTTAAAAGAACACTGGAAATAAACTTAAGGAGACATCACAGGCATTTCATGTGAGACCATTTTAATCTCAACTGTAGTAAACGTCCTCATAAGTAAACCTGTAAGAGAGTCAGAAGAAGAAAAACTAACCTTGGAAAACACACAGGAGAAAATGCGCGACATTTCCCACATGGGATAAGAGAACTAAGTTGATGGACCCTTCCGCTAAAATTTGCTTCGGGACAAGATTATTTAATACATACGTAGAGGAGGAACCTAGATCGGAGAAGATTAGGAGACCGAGTCCAGCGAAGTAGTAAACCAGCCTATGTGACCTAGATCATCCAGATGTTAGGTTTAATATTAACAATAGAAATAGTGATAGCCCTGATTGATGCCCAATATGAAGAAGGGAAAATGAAAGAGAGAGAGACCGAAATATAAACAAACTAAATTATCACAGAAATAGTTAAGGTGAGCGCGATAAAAATACAATCAAAATTAAGACCCAGAGAAAAGGGAAGAGAGAGCAAACAAACCGCCTTGTTGAGAATGCTAAGTCGTAGGAGGAGTATGTTTCAGGAAACAAGAGAGGAGACAGACAATCGTGCCTTGCTGAAAATTGACTAAATAGGGAGATCACTACTCAGTTTAGTCAGAACAAGGCGTCGTGGGAAGTTGTTAATCTATCAGCGAACCACGTGCGTAAATGAGTGCTGCGTAATTCCCACTAACGCCGTAAGGCGTTATGCTGCCGGAGTTTGCCGAGATTTAGATTCAGGAACTATGGTAATCTCACTCTTGCAATGACGTTAACGGCGTCGTAAAGACCCTCTTGTTGATCTGTATGCGTCTGGTTGCACGCAATTGTACTTATATCCCGCCGAAAATTGTAGTGTTTCGCCATGAGAGAACACCGCCGAGCATGCTTACGCATGCGAAGGGGTTTTTAGGACAGTGTGAGAAAAGTTTTTCATATCTCGTGTCATAACCACATGACAGATGTGGCTATGACACGTGCGATGTGTGTTGTGACCACATGGAAAATGTGGGCATGACACTCTGCCTCCTAACAGGCAAGGCTCTCTGCTGACCACTGACAGACTGTTGTAACTTCAGTTGGCTGCATTTTGTATCACCACTCTTTTATCAATATATTTACCTTTTTTTTAAAATAAAACATAAGATGCTTTTTGTTATCAATAGGAAATAATGGTTAAAGACTTGTTGTTTCTTAGGAACAGAAATGTTTGTTTTCATAGAAATCCTACTTTGGGAACATCTAGAACAAAAATAGGAACCATAGCAGAGTTCAATACTATTTAGATTGTGCAAATGGCTTGGTTCCCATACGAACCAGCTAAATTAAGCAACTGAAAGGCTACTACAACATGGCAAAATTGAAGCTATTGAAATCAATTTTGCAAGGAATTAGAATACTTTAGTCAGGTAACAATTCAGTCCTTGATAAGAAGAAAATTGGGATATTCTAAATGACTCACCACTTCAGCAATCTTCCTTATTATCAATGCTGGGTTTGAACTCAGGCCCTTCACTAGTGCTACAATAAGCTCCTTCAACTTCGCAAGTTTAATGTCCTTTTCTGAATCCACAAGAATAACATCAGCCCTCACACCCTCTGGACCCAATGCAGACAATTCTTCAGGAGATGGAATGGCATCAAACTGTTCCTTCAAAGTTTTAATCTGCAAAATAAGTTTGAGCCATTATGGCATAAACCCTTGGCTGTTCAATACTAATAATACAAACAAATAATATCAACACAACATTTTTATTTTTTTTTAACTACTATGCCTTTACCTAAACATCAAATATGGATATACTCAAACAGATATGGACCAAGGGAACAGCTATTTTAGTTATCTAATGAAATAGCGACCAAATATTCTGTTGCCTATATTAAAATCTAGGAACCTCCTTTGCTAATTTCAACTCTCTTCTTAAGAAAATTATTAATAATTTAAGTCAATTCAAGACATTAGATTGTGTAGGTTGAAATATTCCGCACAAATGCATATCAGCACCAAATTTGAAGAATACCCCAGATGACAAAAGCAATTGTCTTATGTCATATTTGATAAGTTTTCAAAGATTTAAGTGATTTAATTCACACTGTCTAATCATTAAAGAGATAAGCACTGACTTGAGAACTATTTCTAGGAAATCCTATTTAATGGTTTATGTCCCTCCTGAATTTCAAATCCAAGGATGTAGTAGTTCCCTTAGGGGTCATGTTGCCTATATTATGCCTGTATCACATCACCTAAAAAAACTACAACAAATGTAAGATGATGAAAATCTTTGGATTTTCTAATAGAATAAACATTCTAGGAATACCTTTGCTACTTCCACATGATAAAAGACACACATAGAAAATACTTATTTAATACGTATTACAAAAAATTCAAAAATGCAAGACTATAATGCAGTGTTAAGAAGATTGAGGTTCAAAGATTGAGTTGTTTGATAGTTGTGAAAATGGAGGGTGTGCATCACATGCATAAAATAGAATCTACAACAAAATATTTTTGCAGTCATGTTAGTACTATTCAGTGAAGAACTAGATGCACAGCAAAAACAAGGTGGAGTATATTCCACAGAATGAGAATCTTAGAGGGCCAGCTACAATGACATATCAGTGCAAACCCAACCATACCATGAAAAATGAATGAGGGAAGGTATGAAATAGACATCAAACGACACATTGACGGAGGAAGACAATGATTGAAGAATGACACATGATATACTCATGCCACTAACCAATCCAACTAAACCTTACAAGCCTCAGATAGGCAAGTCACATCAATTCCTGATCACTTATGTTCATGATAACCATGAGTCACATAACATTATCACATACAAAGTATATTTATTATTCAATCCAAAATAATTATGAATATTCTTTACATCAGAACTATGAGACTGCTTATGTTGAAACCCATTGTGCTTGAAATGATTTGGACATCTATTCACTGGCTTCAAGCAACTCATCAATTTCCTTTCCAAAATTGTGTGCTTATATATGTTCTCGCAAGCTTCCCTCAACTTATCTTGCTCCATAATCAATTCCTTATTCTGCTCTTCAAATTTTTCTTCTTATTTGTGAAATCCTCTATAATTTTATCCAACACAAGAGGCACAACTATACAAAAGATAGAAAATTGGAGCATTTGCACTTCCAAAAAGATACAGAAAATACTTCTCCATAAAATGGGAAAATATAATTATTGATATGAAAATGCATTGATTACATAGATAAAATTAAACACTTGATTATAATAAAAAATGATAGCTTCTCAATTCAATTAACCTTCTAGTAGTTTTTTTTACACAAGCCGCCTACCCCTATTAATAATCTATCCAACACCACTACTTATCACCACTTACATAAATAAAATCATGTAACAAAATATGACTTTTATAATAATTGAGCTCATTTACATCAAATAACAAAATATGATATGTTTAGGATCATAGCATTCCCAAAAGGGGAGGGCATTAATGTGCCAATACACATGTTTTGTCAACATATTTTTTAATGAAAATGATCTATTTGGTTATAAAGCTCATACTTTGTCAAATCAATTTATTTTTATAGATAGTGGTGTTAGGTTAGATAAGTAGTAGGCACAGATGACAACCACTTTGATGTGGTTATATAGGTAGCTTGTGTGGGAAGATGCTGGTAGATTCATTGTATCTTTTCATTGTGGTTATGTAGTAGCTTGTGTTAAAAGCAATGTTTCTCCAAGTTATGAGGATGGGAGAACACAAGAACAAGGGGATAGGTTTTGGGGATGGCAAATTTTCTTCTAGATTTTTGCTACAGCAAGAGGATGGTTCTTACAATATATAAAAATTAACTACAAAAAACAGAAAGAATTTGCAATTTATTATTTATATGAACAAGAAGTAAAAGAAGCTGAAATTTATATGAAGTTGCATTGTTGTATGACATTTTGCATCAAAGACAACGAACATTGATTTATCTTCACCCCTATTCAGCTTCTTGGGTGGAAATTGAATGTGAATGTTAATCAGGAAAAACTCAAGAATAAATGGGGAAACTAAAACATGCTGAAATTTTCATAGAACACGGGGAAGAAAGTTGTTTTCTGTTATTTCAAGTCCAATAAAGGGAAAAAAATCACTGCTCTTCCATCTAGTGCAGCCCAAAACAAGTTTGTTTTTTTTTCTTTTTAAAACTAGAGTGAAGGTCTAGAGCAATAGCCCCCAACAAGGTCAAGGAGCAGCACTTCTCATGAGATCTAGGGTAGCAGAGTCAGGGGGTGAAGCCCCTACCACCAAGCCCAAATTAAGGCCTTCAAGGCCACATGGACCTTCATTGTGCATGCCACTTTCATGATCTTATCACTTATAACTAAGTCCCAAAGCATCAAGCCCATAATAGAAATACATAGAATTTAACAATCACAACTTGTTGTACCCATATGATATTTGAAATATTTGAAATATCCCACTTAGGGTTTTTGCCAAGATTTCTGAATTTTCAATTTTCAATTTGAAACCCTAGATTCTGGATTCTGATTTTATTTTCTGCACCTTATCAAATGATTTCACCAAGCATAGAACATATTCTAAAACATGGAAAATGATGGCAAATGAAGATATACTACTGCAGCCTTATCATTCATGAATTACACCATTAGATACACAATCAAACATACCAAAATCTGAATGCAAGTCTGATGCTCCAAACTGAATATATAAAATGGAAATTACATTAAGTTTGTGGCTCAAACATGGCCAATGATCATGCACAAAACTGCTGCTACAAATTCAGATTAATGGCATACCAATTTGATGACAAAATGTCCTTCAAAGGTGAGCGAACCTCTCCAAAAATCAGATCTGTAATCAACAATGGATGTCTTCAATGAAGTCTTCAATGCTGATCGGTGATGACAAGCTCCTCAATGATGTAAGCCCACACAAAACTGTCAACTTATGCCGTTCGGCCTCTTCACTAGGTGTTATAAGCAGCTCAAAGATATCAAATGCTGCCCAAACTTGGGCAATCTCCTCCACAAGACCAGCGCTCTCTAGAAATGATATTAAGATGCAGATTTGGCAGCGGCTAGGATTCTGATCTGATCTGAAAACCCGCATGCAATCTCACAAAACCCGCATGCAATCTACTCTGATCAGATAGGATTCTGATCTGATCTGAAAACCCGCATGCAATCTCACAAGATCGGCGCACAAGATGATGAATATCTACTCCCAAGAATCGGCGCTCATGCATGAAGTCGATCTCCTCAAGATTTCAGCGCTCCTAATGATGCAAAAGATCTTCAACAATGGCGTCCAAATCTGTTATAAAAGATATAGCATGAATGCTCAACAATCCTTCGAAATCCTCCATTGAAGTGCAATTGTGAACTTTGTATGAATCCACCTCCAAGATGCAACTGGGTTTTTGTCCAATCCACCTTCCTCCGCAAAGGTTTTCGTCCTTAGAAAGACCTACAATAAAATTGTGAATGCAAAATACCAAAGATGCCAAAAGTTCGTGATGATCAATGAAGCTCCAAAGACCTTGTTTTATACTATAGCCAATTCCTCCACTCTAGCCACCCAAGGATGATTTGAAATCACTTTTCCTTGCAAGAGTAGGCCGACCATCATTAGAAATTAAAGATTTGAATTAAAACTATTCTTTTCTCCAAGTCGGCCAAGAATATTATTTTTCTTTATTACAAAGGAGCCGACAAACATAATTTAAAAACTCTTCATTTTCCTCCAATTGGGCCGACCAACTTGGGCACCCAAAACACAAATAAAATATTATTTTCTTGCTCAATAAAATATCATTATTTGGCTGACTTAAATCTCCCTCATTGAACACTCAAAACCAATAATTAAATATTATTATTTGGCCAACCAAAGATCTCCAAATGGGTGGTTCCACCACTAGGAAAAATATTTTATTATTCTTGACCTTCAAATAATTAATGCAAAAATAAATTAATTCATCTCCCAAGTTCGCCATGTCTAGAAAAATTAGTTGAGCCTCATAAAGACAACCTTCCAAATTTCCATAGCTCAACCACTTCATTCCCTTAACTCATGAATTAGCCTACAGGAATGAGGATAGGCTAACCCGAACCCCTGTTAGATGATCATGCCAGAAATGGGGACATTACAGTCCTCCCTTCCCGAGATTGCTTGTCCTCAAGCAATAGCAAATCTAGATGCTGCAGAATCTATTCTCCTTCCCATGTCGTAATATACACCCTTGTTTGTGGGTTTTTCTGTTGCCAAATTTTTTTGTTTTGTTCTCACACACTGCTGTTTGGTTTGTTTGTTTGTTTGTTTGTCCCACCTTCAATATTGATTTGTAAGAGAATAATAATGAACAAAATGACATTTAACAACACCCCTATATTGCAAATAACACAAATAGATCAAACTAACAATACCCAGTTGATAAAATATCAATTGCATTAATTTTAGAACATACCCATTTTCAGATTTGTTGTGTGCAGGGTTGTACATGTAAAAATCAGAGATCTGAAGCTACTAAATGACCTCTGGCATCACCAAACTGACTTTTCTTTATCAGCGAATGATGGACAGCAATAGTAACGTACCAAGAGACCACAATAAACACTAAATTCTGCCCAAAAGCTAGGCGTTTCCGGCTTAGAAACCTCATGCCTGTCAATGGAGAGTGTATAGCCTGCAATGGGAGTGACGTTAGCAGCTAGCACACTGATATCACTTGGTTTCTGCCTCAAACGGCATTAATAACATCTGCAGTCCTTTACTAAACTCCACGCCACAAATGAGATAGGATATTCTCCAAAGAAACCCTCAAACCAGCATTAAGGATGGTACGGCCTCCTCCAGATAGGTACGGCCAACATAGGAAAACACACAGCGGCAAATTTTCCGAATCTTCTTTGCTAACCTCTGAAATCACTACTCACAAATCCCTTCATAAAAAATGCAATGAAATCTCTCCCTTCAAACCTTTCAAATTTGCCATTCGAAGCCCAAGCATGATTCTTATATGAAATCAACAGCAACCTCCCAAATTGTGTCTTTCAACAACGTCGGAAGTGTAATTTGCAGAGGATTTCATCTCCACAAGCCCTAGAAGGATACCAGCTCCTCCAGCAAGCATAAGCTCAAGAAAATATGAATGCATGGGAATAATCTTTAAAATGAGCTCTTTTTTACTTTTATTCATCATCCTTTTCAACGCCCAAGTTGGAGTCTTTAAAATAATATTTTATTAAATATTAAACCCCTTATGACTCCCATAAGATGAGTGCCCACTTTCTCTAGCACATCAAATAAAAAGCACACTTATATCCCCTAAGTCACTTTAAAAATAAAGTAACTTTATAACATTTAAATACCATAAGTTAAATATTTAATTTAACTTTGATATTTTCAACATTTAAAATAATATTCCTTAGCCACTTCAAATGTCGAGAAACTAATACAAGTCGCTCCCACCGATGCTGCTAAGAATAGAAATATCGAGGCTCCACCGATGACCCCGCCCGATTTACTAAAATAGTAAGTCCTAGAGACTTGTCCAAAGACACTCCAAAAAAGGAAGATGTGCTCATGGCTATTGTCAAAGCTCAATCAAAACATCCCATACATGTCACGACTGCTGGTAACCTCCACCAAAGTTCCCTATCCATCAAACCTTAGCCTACGGGAACCACTGAATAGGCTAGTTGAGTCAGCCTATTGAACAGGCTAAAAAGGGGACATTATAGTCCGCCCTCCCCAAAATTGCTTGTCCTCAAGCAATCTTAACTCAGGATACTGTAATATCTGCTCATTCTCCCATGTTGCATCCTCCACAGATAAGTTCTTCCATTTGACCAAGTACTGCTTGATGATCCTTCTCCGGAGAGTCTGCTCCCAAGAATCAATAATGGCCTCTGGAATCAGTATTAACTTCCCCTCCTCATCCAAGGGTGGCAACTCAGATGAGGGAAACATATTGTGCCCAAGTGCCTTCTTGAGCCTGGATACATGGAAAACATTATGCACTCAGCTGCTGGTTGGTAAATCAAGCTCATATGCAATCTCTCCAACTCTTCTAGACACCTTGAATGGACCATAAAATCTGGGTTTCAACTTATCTGCTCCACTCTTTTTGAGAGTAGATTGTCTGTATGGCTGAAGTCTTAAATAAACCATGTCCGCAACCTCAAAGCTGCATTCCACTCAATGCTGATTTGCATACAATTTCTACTGATTTTGTGCCTATTGCATATTTTCCTTAAGTGCTTTCATGATGTCCTGACTTTCATGTAGCAATCTTTTGCTTTAGGCACTCTATTATCACCAAGCAGTAAATCCATGAAGTTAAGGACCTCATACCCATATAAATCCATAAAATGGTGACATCCTGATAGACATATGGTAGGTAGTGTTATAACAATACTCCCCAAGATGCAACCATTTGATCCACACTCTCTACTGTCCAGAAACATAGTTTCTAAGGCACCCCTCCACCCATTTGTTCACTATTTATGTTTGCCCATCCGTCTATGGGTGGTAACTAGTACTAGGAGTAAGCTCGGTGCCACACAACTTGAACAACTCCTGCCAGAAAAGACTTAAGAACTTGTTGTCCCTATCGCTCACAATGCCCCTGGGCATCCCATGCAATCTGAAGATATCCCTAAAGCACAAATCAGCCACCTGTACTGCAATGTATGTCACTAATATAGCAAAGTGTGCAAATTTGGTCAATATGTCGACCACCACAAATATGCAATCCTTGCCCTGTACCTTAGGTAGCCTAATAATGAAATCCATGGAGATATATTCCCATTTCTAATTAGGAATGGGTAAGGGCTGAAGTAAACCAGCTGGATAAGTGTGCTCATCCTTATTCTGGTGGCAAGTAGGGCACTCCTTAACATACTTAAGATTCTCATTCTTGAGTCCCTTCCAAGTAAAATGCTCCCGGATCTGCCTGTAAGTCTTAAAGAACCCGAGGTGACCAATCGTGGGTGTGTCATGAAAGGTCATCAATATCTTGCCCTTAAACTGTGAAGTAGGCACCAAAAAAATCCTCTCCTTATAGATAACCAAATCATTAACCATAGAGTACTTCTCATCATGCACGGTGCCCTTTATCAACTCCCTCCAATCAGCAGAAATCTCCCCTAACAAACACAAGTGGGGTCTCCTGGAAAGTGCATCTGCTACTACGTTTTTCTTTCTTTTGACATATTCAATGTCAAAGTCATATGCCTGTAGTCTGCTGACCCACTTTTGTTTTCAGTCATTAAGGTCCTTCTGATTCATGAAGTACTTAATGTTGTTGTGGTCCGTTTTTATGATAAACTTAACCCCAACCAGGTATGGTCTGAATTTGGCCAATGCATGCATTATGGCCAACATCGCCTTGTAATAGACTAAATAGCTCCTCTCCACACCTCTAAGCTTCCTGCTCTCAAATGCTATGGGGTGTTTCTCCTACATTAACACTGCCCCAATCCCCTCTCCTGAGGCATCACACTCCAACTCGAAGGGTTTGGAGAAATCTGGGATTGCCAACACAGGACATGAAGACATCAACTATTTGAAGTGCTCAAAACACTTCTGTGCTGAATCAGACCATATAAAAGCTCCTTTCTTGGTCAAGTCTGTAAGTGGGGCTGCAGTCTATGAGAAGCCCTTGATGAATCTCCTGTAAAACCCACACAAACCAAAGAACCCCTTAAGCTGAGAGAGATTCGTAGGTGTAGGCCATTCTATAATAGCCCTTATCTTTTATGGATCAACTCTTACCTCTACATGATAATATGACCAAGGTCAAGAAGTTCAGTCATGCCGAAGTCGCACTTAGACTCCTTAGCATACAAAGATTCACTCTCTAGTATGCTCAACACCTCCTCAAGATGCCTCATGTGCTCCTCCCAGGTTCTATTGAAGATCAAAATATCATCAAAAAAGATCAACACAAATCTCCTCAACTGCCTCCTGAAGATTTGATTCATGCAACTCTGGAAAGTAGTCGGTGCATTAGTCAGCCCAAATGGCATCACCAAAAACTCAAAATGACCGTAGTGGCACCTGAAAGCAGTCTTCTCTATATCCTCCTCCCTCATCCTGATTTGATGGTAACCTGATCTCAAATCAATTTTGGAAAAATAACAACCTCCATGTAGCTCATCGCTCAGCTCATCAATTCTAGGAATGGGGTATCTGTTTTTTATGGTCTTTTTATTCAGTGCACAGTAGTCAATACACTTGCGTATTGTCCCATCCTTCTTTTTGATTAATACAACTACAAAAGCAAATGAGCTCTTGTTGGGTCCGATATGCCCCATCTCTAGTAGCTCCTTAATGGTTTTCTCTATCTCATATTTGAGCCTCTTAGGATGCTGATAGGGTGTAGTAATCACTGGTTTTGCACCATCCTCTTACTCTATCACGTGCTCTATCCCTCTGTCGAGTGGTGCTCTAGGTGGTATACTCCCAAACACCTTGCTATGCTTCATAAGCAATTTCTGAATATCTGGATGGTGGTTGTTCTTCCACTACTCTGGAACTGCAGGCATGATAAGGCACTCTGCTGCCCACTCCACCTGATAGTGTCTAAGCATATGCTCCATCCTCTTGAAAGATACAACTCGAGGACCACCATCTGATAATGCTCTGAGCACAATCTTTTTCCCATTGGAATCAAACTTCATCTCCATGTTATGCAAGTTCATAGTGAACTCCCCAAGGGTCATCATCCAATGCATACCTAAAACCACATCAATATCACCAATGCCAACTACATAAAATCATCCTTACGCTCATATTCGCCCATCCAAATACTCAAACCAAAAATCTTCCTAGTACAAGTGAGTTTGAAACCATCTACAACCATCACCTTAAATCCTTCAAACTCCTCTATTTTGAGTCCTCTTTTGGTGACAAGACCCTCATCAATGAAATTATGTGTAGCACCTATATCGATGAGAGTAACTATTCTCTGCCCACAAAGAACTCCTCTAACTCTGAAAGAACCAATTTTTTGGAAGCTAGAGAGTTGAGCCATCACGATCACTTTCCCCTTTTCATGAGTTTTCCTATTCGCTGTCCTCTATATCAGATTGCTGATCTGATTTTTGAGTTAGTTTCTTCAGCTGAAAAATATTCTATCTATTTGGCTTTTGCCTTGTTAAGGCATCTGTGAGATGGGTCCCATGGCTCTCTACAATGGAAGCACAATTTCTTCCTTCGATACTCAGTCAGCTGCTCATTACTCAACTGATTTGTTTCCCTCTTTGGTTGATTAACATCACGCTAAAAGTGTTTTTTATCCTTGTCCTTTTTATGTAGGAATCCTTTAGATTGAAATTTGCTCTTAGAAGTAGAGGACTCCATATCTCTCGCCTTCTTCATTGCTTCCTATAATGAAAGTGGATTAAGTCCCTTAATCCAACCCCTCAACGGATCTGTAAGCCCATCTATGCAAAGAACTACCAATCTCCGCTCTGAAATATCAGTGACCATCACAAATAGCTTCTGGAACTCTGAGATGTAACTGTCCACTGAACCCCATTGTTTAAGTTGAGCCAACTGCTTAAACTACAACTCTGCGTCTTGTTGATGTGTTTTCTTTGCACAAACAACGCAACATAAAATACTCACGTATTTTACCCCTCTTGAACAAAATCACTCAAATGCTGAACTCTGTGATCAAATGAGTAGACTCCAAGGTTCCTTATCTTCAATTCTCGATTTGGGATAGCTTGTTTGGCAAAGATGTGATTTGTTGTTTCATACAAAGGGACTTACACTTTGGTGTTCAACGGCAGGAAAATACCATTTATACTCGCACAGGTGATAACAATTGCTTCAAGGCTACACGCTATGATAAACTTATTATATGGCAATTCAGCTCTTGGTCCTACTTCTAACAATGTTCTTCAAAAAAAGTGCAAAAGATGTGGGTTTAGAGAGAATATCTAATCTAAGTGCAAGCTATCATCATCAATTCCTGGGAATTTCAACCACGCTTTGCTTCGCCATAAGACAACTCCACAAAGGTGATGCCTTCTTCTAAGGATAAGCTAAAGGTTTTCAAATTACTCTATGAGCAATCGAAGTGAAGCTTGTGATGTGTTCAGACTAACCTTACACTACAACTTGCCAGCGACAAATCATAAAAAGTATGAACATATAGAGATTTCACCAAGAAATTGAAAGACAATGACTTCCACGAATTAAAGCTAACAAACTTTGAAAGAAATAAACTAAGTTAAAACATCGAATACGAGTGAGTACTTAGCAACCATGCAACTTGCAAAGAGAACACAATATCACCATGAATGGCTCAACAATGAACTTGCATTAATCTCAGCAAAGTCTTAGCAACAACTCTAATTAGCTCAAAACTCATTATACAAAATGAAGAGGAATGAGGCTTATATCGACCTCAAAATACAATGAATGGCCAGGATCAATTTGGATTCGATGGCCCAGATCATGCCGCATCAAAATGGTTATAAGAACCTTCTATTATTAGAAATACTCAAGAAGCAAATAGAGGCACGTTTTCCAAGGTGACACCTTGGCGCCTATGTTGACTGCCCACATGGCATTTATTTCTTATGTTTATTCTTTTCGACCAATGCCACGAACTTTGGAACAACCTTCGCCATGTCAGCAACTGGTATACTTGGCGCGTTCCAAATGGTTCCTTCTGCCTTCTTCACATCTCGTGTATGCTCATCAATTGTCCTCTCCCACTCAGCTATACCAACCCGCTTACCACCAACGAATGAGATCAAGGAGTAGATATTGTTCAGCTATTCACCAAAAATGAAGTGAGTAGTGTTGAAGTAATGAGAATGTATGTAATTCTTCACGTCATGGAACGCAACCTCTCCTGAGAGATCACACATATCATCCATTACACCAACTATCTTATTATGAGCTCTCTGAAGCACACTATCTACTCGAACACAATCCATTTTAACTTTGTCAAGAAGCTGCTCTCTTATGTCCATAGTGAAGTACCAAGTAGAGAAATCATACAATGAACCTTCTTCAACTACCTCTTCCTCTATCAATGCTGACAATGCAGTGTTCATCAAATCTTCCAAGTGTGGCATGTATTCTCTCTTGACATCATCGAACTTGGAACATGCTGCTGAAACTGCTTTAAGTCTTTCCAACAACTGAGCAATGGTTTCATACTTTTGGATAAGTTCATCAATGAATGTATCTATTTGATTTCTAACTCTTCCTATCCAGCTTTTCAGTTCTTGGGACTGTGATCTCATACCCTCTAATTGAGCAACGGATTCTTGTGAAAGCATGGGAGATGGAGTAGATGTGCCTTCACGTTGTCAAATTGGATTCATCAACTGCTGGATATATTGCTTGAAGGTGAGGTTTTCTTTCTCCAATCGATTTCCTCTTTCCCTTTCACACCTCAATCTTTCTTTGACCACTGAAACCGATTCCTCCAACTCTTCAAACTCTTGCTCTTCTGTTGTTGGTCCCAAATCCATAGTGGTTACACCATATTCTTTAGAAACAATGTCATCAATTGTTTTGTCTACCTTAGGCACTACAATGTGTACTTTCCTGGATCCAAAACTATCTCTCGTAATCTTGGAGAGTCTAGTTGCCTTTTCTTTTCCCTTATCTGGCCTTGTCCTGCCTAACAACTCTTGTATGTTGACCTCTGGCGCTATTTCCACGATTGAAGTCTCCTTTACTCTCTTCCTTAACCAATCTGGCAAGGCAGACAAATCTTCTTGAACACCTTGTTCTTGACCTCTAGCTTCTAACTCTGATGACGATGCTTCCTCATCAGACATTTCAATGTGCATATCTATTTCATGTGTAACAGCTTCTTGATCTTTGGAGGGACTTGATCGGACTTCTTCAACTAAAACCTCATGCATATTTGCTTGACCTAATGTCCGTGGAGCTCTTTGGTTTTCTCTTTCTTCATTCTCCACTACTGATGTCACATTCATATCTTGAGAAGGACCACCTTGTCTAGAAGAATTGCTAGTCTTAGATCTTGAATTCAACTTTGTCTTCTACCGACTACTTTCTCCATGTGAGTCGTCCAGACGCTTCCTCTTGCCAGGCTAAGCTTCTTCTCCGGAGCTTACACTATATCCACTAGACTCACTGTGGTGTTTACTGCTAGATTCACTATCATCCACTTCTTGTGATTGTTGCGAGTCGGCTCCTCCCATCAAGTCGTATGTGAGATCCTTGTTTGCATTCTGGAGCTTCTGAACTTGACGATCTACATACTTCTTTGTGATAAGTATGACTCGCTGTATCCAATCATCATGGCCAACTTCTCTCTCAGCCCAATTGATAGTGATAGGTCCTTCCTTGTCAAACATCCTTTGCACGAGAAACCTTTCAGTCTCTTCTAACTGATCAGGAATAGGCATTATATTACATGATCTCACCAAATCCCAAGTCATTCTCAAACACCTCTTCTCTCTAATGTGCTCATCATCGTCTGCATCTGCCCAGTGATCCTCTTGATGCTCTCGGTGTCTAAACCTCTTCCCAAATGCTTTCCGAATCGTGTTGAATGGATCAAAGTGATCTCGACTCGTGTCATGAAGCACAAGATTGTAAGCTCGGAGTTCATATTATGAATGTTGTGCAGCTTGCAGTGTTGGGCAAGTCTCCAACTTTCCAACTCCTATTGGGAAACTGATTCCGACTTTCTTCTTATCTTTCTAAATTTTGTCCCAAGCCAACAGTTGCCTCCTCACCTCTAGTAGTACCATCTTGTCGGTAGGATACTTCGGTAAGCGGTAAGGATAAGATAGAAATCCTTGGATCCTCAAGTAGGTGAACTTTGGAAATTGGATGTACCACCATCCAAATTTGCCAATCAATCTCTTTGCATCCTTCGATAACCTCTCATTCATATTTCGTTGAAGCTTCCTTACGATGAACATGAAGAATGCATCATTCACGCGCTTGTAGTGGGCTATGGACTTTAGTTGCAATTGCGGGTAGCAATCATACATGTTGAATTGTCTGGGGCCATATCCTATATCACCTCTGCAATTCAATCCATCATACTTTCCACACATCGCGAGGATATAGATGACATAAGAGCTCATGTAGGACTTAGTCTTCTTTAGCTTGATCATCTGCTCATGAATATTGTTGCTTATGATACCAGCCCAATCAATCATCACCTCACCTTGACGATCTCTTGCATGAATACGAACATCCACGCATCGAATGTTGACGATTGTTGACAACCCATGATTTTGTTCAAGAAGATCACCATGTAGCCATACTCTGTGATGAAATCTGATTTATGAAGCTTCTTCGGCAACTTGTTGTGATGACTCCTTGGTTGCTTTACCCAATTGACGTTTATCTCTTGCTTACAATCACTTATTGTACCTTCAAACACCTTTTGAGTTTGCTCTCGAGTGTAGACGGTGACCTTCCTATGCTTTGGGATGTTGAATGTTTCGGCGATGTCCTCCCTCCTCAAGTGAGCTAAGACTTCTCCATCGGACATTTCAATGCATCTAGTCTCTTGGTTGTAATGACTAGCGCATTCCCACATAAGCTCGGAACTCGGCAAGGCGGGCGGAAAGCATGCGGCTTGGACGATTCCATTGCGGAGCATCTCATGGATGACCTTTGAGTGGGTGGTCGTGAAGCTCTCTCTTGATCTCCTCCATGTCAATGTGACCCAAGTTGGTGTCACTCACGTTCCTCCACTTGGACATGGTCTTCGTCTCCAGCATGACTCCTTGCTTATCACTCTTGATCAAGGCTTGCCTTTCTTTTGCATTCATCCTCTACCTCCTCCTACAAGAGAAAACAACATGTGTTACTAGGCTGATGTGACGCTTAAAATAAGGATTTTCTTACCAATTATCTTATCTCCTTATACATGTGGGACAAAAAAATAATGAATTTTAAACAACATACCTTAGAATTTATGAAAAAAATCAGATTTTTGGAAGACTTGATTTTTGAAGATACTTGAATTTTTTTTTACTTGTCTTCTTATAAACCTGCTGCTGCTCCTTGCTGCTCTGCTGCAAATCAGTAATTAATTTTGGTTTTGAATTTGATTTAAAATGCAGATTTGAACCTCTTTTTATACCAAACGCTACCCTATATCTAGGCAGGTCGGCCTAGAAGGTGTGGTCGGCCTAGAATAGGAATAAATTTTATGTTTTTTGAGACTTTCCACACCTTCATGCAATAAGCGCCCTTCTAGGGCGGTTTTGAGGGTGGTGCATGGAATGTTTCATGTGCAATAGATGACTTTGTCCAAGTGAATGACCTGGGCGGGCTTGGGGGAGAGGTAAGGAATTTCATTCTTAGACACTCTCTAGCTTGGTTTTGACAACTTAAAGACATCTTCACTTGCTTCCTTGATGGTTTAAACTCTTTGCATGAGATTTGCATGTTAAATGAGTGGAATTTGAAAGTGATTATGGAGTAGTTCATGTGAAGATCTAAAGAATCCAAGCCCTCATGTTTAGGCCGCCCAAGTAGGGCGGATTTGGAAGTGAGACTTGGATTTTCACCTAAAATGCTTCATATGTGTTCCAAGCTTTGCAAGTTATCCATTGTTTGTTCAAACTCAGTGTTATCCATTGCCTTCTTCTCTCTATACTTGCAAACTTTCATGTCATTTCTCCTAGGCGGGTTTGAGTGTGTTATGTGGAGAGAGATGTATGACCAACATAGAAGAATCCAAGACCCCTCCTGAGGCCGCCCAGGAAGGGCAGGTTTGGGAGCATGGTGTGGATTCTTTCTCTTAAACTAGTTTCCTCCTTAACAATTTCATCTAGCAAGGTTTAACTTCTGCACATACTTAGGCAAGGTTAAGAGGCAGATTTGAAATGTTTGATAGGCCTTACAACTTACCTCTAGTGGATGAATGAATTGAGGAGGCTTGTGTAGAGTGATCAACATCCAATTCCAAGCTCACAACTCTCATAACATTCTTCTTGAGCGGAGCTAGAGGTGATAGGTGGATGATGTGTTGTGGTGGACATGTAGTCCAAGCAAGGAGATGGTCACCTAGCAAGGGCGGGTTTGAATGGTAAGCTTGGATTTTTCAACTCTGAACTTCATTTGATGCTTGTTTCTTCCTTATGATGACTCTTTTCTTGAACTTGCTTAAGACTTAGCCATTTTGAGGTGTTTGTGAAGTGAGAAGGCAAACGTTGAGATGTTAGGTGATGATCTTGTCCACTTGTCATGGTGAAAACCGCCTAGGAAGGGTGGGATTAGAGGTGACCTTTGGACTATACCTTAAAATACCTTCCAACTTATGAACTTTCATCAAATCCTCATGATCTCCTTTGCACTTCAACTCAAAATATTGCAAACTTGATAGGTCTTCTCCTTGAGCGGGTTTGAGGTTGATGTTTGGAGAGTGTGATGTGCAGGAGGTGAAGATGTCCAAGCATAGAGCTCAAGGCCGCTCATGTAGGGCGGGATTGTAGGTGTGGTATGGATTTTCATAAGACTTAGCCAATTTTTTGACCTCACTCTCTTTGATTGATCTTCTCAAGGATGTGAAGCATCATGATAAGTCAAGATTGAATGGTTGTAATGTTTAGACACCATAACTGCAAGCTGACCTCTCTAGCCGCCCAAGTAGGGCAGGTTTGAGAGTAGGTCTTGGATTTTAACACTTAGAAACTTCTTACCCTTTCAACTTGACTATGTCCTCTCCTTGGTATCATCTTGATCATTCTCATCAAACAAACTTTGCATTTTATATTGTTCTTCATCTGAGCAGCTTTGGAGTAAGTGTTTGGAGTACTTCATGTGTCAGGTGACATAGTCCACAAGGACCTCTTGAGGCCGCCTAGGTAGGGCAGCTTTAGGGGTGACCCTTGGATTTCATCTTAGAAGTCACTTGGTGTTTTCAAACCTTCAAGCTTTCCATTCAAAACTTCATCACCTTTTATGTTTTGTGTTGAAACACTTCAAAATTTGCTCAATCTCTCCTAGGGCGGATTTGTAAGTGTTGTCTGGAGAGTGTCATGAGGTGGTGAAGACATTGTCCATGGATGCACCTTGAGGCCGCCTAGGAAGGGCGGGTTTGGAGGGGAGGCTTGGAATTTACCTTCAAAAGCTCTTAAAAACTTGCAACCTCTCCATCAAACTTCATCAACTTCTCCTTACGTGGCAAGAGGCATGTGATTGTCACTGTATCCAAGACCCTCTTTCTAGGCCAACTAGGTAGGGCGGGTTTGAGAGGGTGATGTGGATTTTGCCTTCAAATCTGCTTTCTTCTTGAATTTCCAAACTCAATCACTACTCTCCAACTCTTCAATTGACAAATTTATCTTAAAAATGTCCTAACTCTCCTTAAGCGGATTTGGAGGCTGTGTCTGGAGAGGTCGATGTGGTGATGAAGACATCATCCATGTCTATATGACAAAGCCGCCCAGATAGGGCGGGTTGAGGAGTGACACTTGGAATGCAACTTTGACTTCACTCAAACTCAAACCTTGCTTACAAATCACCACATCTCAGTACTCTGTGCATGAAAAACCTCAATACTTAACCATTTTCCTCCTAGGGCGGTTTTGAAGACAGTGTCTAGAGAGTTTCATGTGGCAGGAGACATCATCCATCAACACCCTGTGAAACCGCCCAGGATGGGCGGGTTTGGATATGACCTCTGGATTTTCATACTTAAAACATTTCATTCATGTCAATCTTGATCATTTCACCTCTTAAGTGTCACCTTCTTCATCCTTCCTCAGGTAAAGCTTGCCAATTGTGCCATCTACACCCCTGAGCGATCCTGGAGGCAGTATGTGGAGAAATTGATGTGGCAGAAGACATAGTCCAAGACCCCCTCCTGAGGCCGCCCAGGTAGGGCAGGTTTGGAAGTGACCTCTGGATTCTTCTTTGAAATGCATCAAAACCCTTTCAAATGCATGAAATCTCCTTGTAAGTTCAATATCTCTAATCAATTGGAGCTTATAACACTGCAAACTTGACAACTTACTCCTACGGCGGGTTGGTGAGTGTTGTATGGACAGAGTCTTCTGAAAGTGATGACACTATCCAGAAGAACTCTGTGAGGCCGCCTAAGTAGAGCGAGCTAGGAAGCAGAGCTTGGATTATACCTTTTGGAAGCCTCACTATCACTCAAACTCATGAAACCTGTCTTGAAATTCATCAATTCTAAGTCCAAAACCCTTACAAGCTTTCATATCAATCCCTATATGGAGACTCTGACGAAGGAGATGTACCTTGTTAACTCCGGTCTTGGTCACTCAAAGTGTCCTATGAAACATTCTAAGGCGTGACATGTGTCTAACTTATCTAGTGTCCCTTTCTACATGTGTTTTGAACCAGAACTTAGCTAAGACTCGAAAACCAAATTGAACATAAGCAAAAAATTAGGGGGTCCCCATTTGCAATGGGGCGATGTGTGATGAGGTCACAACAGGTCTTTCTTATCAAACCTGTCAATCAATCTCTCAGTGAACTCTGTATATGAAGTAATCTGATCATGGCCAAGTGCAATCATACTGTGGTGCCACCACTCATGTGCACTACCATCAAGATGCAATGCAGCATAGGTAATAGTCTCATCCTCCGGCATAGGGCTGAGATGAAGGTAGTTATCCATCCGTTGTACCAAAGCTCTCGTTGTTGTCTTTCCCGCTCCATCAAAGTATGGAATGGACAATTTGCTTACCTTTTTTTGTAACTCATGATTATGTTCTCTACTACCCCTGTTGGGTCTATGCGTCATCCTTAGATCCACATAATCTCTGAAAGACATTTCAGCCTAGAACTCCGCCCCTAAAGCCCTCCAATCTCTCATAATCAAGTCCTATAGCTCCTGCTGAGTCGGCTCATTAACCTAAGGTGGGTTATCACGTGGGGGAAAAGTAGGCATGCGCGGTCTAGCATTAGCTGTCCCAGCCATTGAAAGTTGGTTGACTATTCTATTATTTATGCATCCATCCCCATCATTTCCCTTGTCGCCATTGCCCTCATTACCGTGTCCATTCTTGTTATTGTTGTTATTATTCCCCTCAATCTGTTTAGCCAACAGGGCACAAATCTAGTTCATGTTTTGTTGTAATTCACACTGTCCCCTAGCCAAATCATTTAATATTTCCTTGGTGCTTGGTTCACCATGCTCTCTGTCACCAATCTCTACCTCTACCATGTCAACACCTGCAAATGGGTCTATATGCAGTGGTACTTCGAGGTTTGGTTGTGACCTGTTTCTCCTCAAGTAATATTGGTGTGTGTTGGACTGCATTGCTCACTGAAAACTCTGCATCTTTTCCCCAATGACCACACAGGATAGCAAGAAGAGCTAAGCTCTGATACCACTGTAATATACACCTCTGTTTGTGCGCTTTTTTCTGATGCCAAAATTTTTTGTTTTGTTTTCACACACTGTTGTTTGGTTTGTTTGTTTCTTTGTCCTACATTCAATATTGATTTGCAATAGAATAATAATGAACAAAATGACATTTAACAACACCCATATATTGCAAATAACACAAATACATCAACCTAACAATACCCAGTGATAAAATATCAATTGCATTACTTTTAGAACATACCCATTTTCAGATTTGCTGTGTGCAAGGCTGTACATGTAAAAATCAGATATCTGAAGCTACAAAATGACCTCCGACATCACCAAACTGACTTTTCTTTATCAGCGAATGATAGGAAGCAATAGTAAACTACCAAGAGACCACAATAAACACTACATTCTGCCCAATAGCTAGGCGTTTCCAACCTAGAAACCTCACGCCTATCAATGGAAGGTGTATGGCCTGCAATGGGAGGGACGTCAGCAGCTAGCACATTGAAATCACTTGGTTTTTGCCTCAAACAGCATTAATAACATATGTAGCCCTTTACTAAAATACACGCCACAAATGAGATAGGATATTCTCCAAAGAAACCCTCAAACCAGCATTAAGGATGGTACAGCCTCCTCCAGATAGGTACGGCCAGCATAGGAAAACACACAACAGCAAACTTTTCGAATCTTCTTTGCTAGCCTCTGAAATCACTACTCACAAATCCCTTCATAAAAAATGCAATGAAATCTCTCCCTTCAAACCTTTCAAATTTGCCATTCGAAGCCCAAGCATGATCCATGTATGAAATCACCAGCAACCTTGTAATGTCCCTGTGCGTGGGTGATGTGCCCTGGCGGCCATGTGTCCGTTGGGTTTGTGTAAGACCTCATATTCTCCGGTGGTGGCCACGGTGGTGAAAGATCCTCCCAGGTTGCCACCCTTAACACCCTGGGTAGCCGCCCTCACTACTAGGCCAATCTTTTGGTGTAGTGGTTGGGCCTTAGTGGTATCAAAGCCACTGATCTTGCCAGCCTTTGGGTATTAGACAGTTGTTCATGCATCAAAGTGACAGGACTAAGAGATATATTGCCAAAGAACAGAGACAGATTGCTCGGTGGGCACAACCGTATCCGGAACAGGATACGCTTTCAGCTGCAATTGCTGCTAGACAGCCCAAAAGTGTAGTAGAGACCAGTAGTATGGGTGACAGGAGGAGTAACAGTCTAGAGCGTGAGGCAAACCGTGAGGCTCGTGAGGCCCAAGATGTTATGAGAGGCCTTGCAACAGGGCAACAGCAGATGGCCACTGCCCTTCAGCAGCTCACCGCCGCATTACAGAATTTAAATGCAGGAGTTAGACCCAATCATGCAGAGGCCACAGTTGACAATAACGGAGCAGAGGCATCTAGCACTATTAGAGGCCCTACACGTGGTGCAGATCGGCTAATGAGGCCTAACTTCTTGCCACGAGAAGTAGAAGAAGTTGAACATAATCAGCAAGAGGTTGTTTTTACTGATAATGTCATGGCAATGCACGAGGAATACACTCTTCTTCCACAGACCTAACCTTCAATCAATACATGAGCCAGTGTAGAGAAGAGAGGAGATCACAAAATAACCATGGTCCAAAGCTGCAACATTAGGATCTTAAACAAGCCTTGAGCAAACTTAGTATCACTCCTTTTGACGGAAGTGGAAAAAGTAGTGCTAGGGAATGGATACATAAGCTAGACACCTATCTTACACTTAAGCCGACGCCGGAGGAAGATGCCATCCGCTTTGCAACTATGCACCTTGAAGGAATAGCCAATAAATGGTGGCACTATGGCTTGAGATCATTGAACCATGGGCAGATTTGTTCTTATGATTTGTGAGAAGCTAATTGCAAGATTTGATAGAAAGGACGAAGAAGTATACTACAGGGAGCTGGCCCAGCTCAAGCAATTTGGACGAGTGGAAAAATATGTTGATGACTTTCAACAACTTCTTGTTATGGTACCAAACATGTCAAAGAAGAGGGTAGTGATGTTGTTTGTAGAAGGATTACATGACAAATTGAGGGGATTGGTCAAAGTGCTCAAACCACAAACATTGCAGGATGCTATTCAGTTGATTGAGGCAACCTACAAACATATTTGGTGGACTCCTTGTTGTGTGCATGCAATGAGTAATGCACTCATGGATATGGGCAAAATCGGTTGAATCAAAGACATCGTTAATGATGCTAGAGATGTGCAAATGTTTATCTGCAACCACCACACTTCACATGCACTCTTCGGGACCTTCTCCAAGGAGTTTCTAAAACCTATAAAGACTAGATATGCATTGTACTTCATTCTCTTGGAGAGGATGCTTGAGTTGCATGAGGCATTGCAACTAATGGTCATGACAGCATAGTGGAATTGATGGCCCGATTCTAGGTCAGAGCAGGGTAAGAGGGTGAAGGAGGTGTTAAAAAATGAACTATTTGGGTTGACGCAAAATAAATTGTCTCCATCATTACTCCAATCTTTGAAGTCATGAACCTAGCCTTGGAGAGATCTATGAGTGCATTGACAATATGCTTGGCCAAATAAAGGCCATTGTACAAAAGAAAGACCCCACATTGTAATTCTACATCGAACATATTCAACCAATCGTTCATCAAAAATGGGATAACCTCAACACTCCCTTGCACATGGTTGCGTATGCATTGAACCCAAAGTGGTACATGCAAAGGCCTAGTAGAGTTACTCCTATACAAGATGCCAAGGTGAAAGCAAGGTTCGTGAAGGCTATTTAGAAGATGTATGATCCTACAAATGGCGACACCAAATGGAGGAGGGTTTTTGTCCTCCAATCCAACGATGGGAACAGAGATAGCTTTCGTCCTCCAGATTCCCTACACCAAAGGGTCTTCATCCTCAGGCATAGAGATGAACACAAGTGCTCAAACATAGAGAAAAGGGTTTGATAACAAATGACCATGGATGATTTCTTCTATGCACAACTCTCCCTTTTATAATCACCTTTTCAATTTGAAATTGCTTTTCCTGCCTAATTTCTCTCTAGAAGTGTCTAGAAACACTTTTTAATATAACATTACATTAGGCCCACTTTAAAATAATAATAATAATACATAAGTCATTCCTTTTACATTGCTATAAAAATAAAGTTATTAGGACAACTTAAAATATTATTATTAAATTAAATTATTTAGAAAAAGGGGACATGACATGTTCTCTGTGCTTTCTATGTGGGTGAGATTATCTTATCTTCCCTTACAGTTTTGGATTGATTCTTGTTTAGAATCAATTGGCAATACTCTTCGTTCTTTTATGGCTTTGTCACCAAAAATTGATGCTTTGTCACATCCTACCTTTGCGCACATTCAAGTTGAAATGGACATCTCTAAGGGATTACTAGATAAAATTTGGCTTAAAATGGACGATCAATTTTGGAAACAACAGTTAGATTATGAGAAATTGACATTTCGGTGCCATAAATGTTTTGGCTTGGCCATGTGGCAGATGGATGCTCACTTGCAAAGTAGAAATCACCTTGTCCGGCTACATGGTAGAATGATGATTCCCATTTATTAGTTTGTGGGACAAGTGTCAAGGCTTTCCTAAACTCATCTCCAAGTCTTCTACATTCAAATGGGATCCCTCCTCCTGTGTCTGCTCCCACTTCTTCAACCCTTTTTGAACTAGAGTTGAAGCAATCCCTCAAAAGGCTTCTTCTAAGGTGGGTTTGGATGTTCTTTCTCTAGCTTCTAAGCCTCTTTTTGATCTTCTCTCTTTGGGCTTCACTCCTCAACCTCCTCTATTGCCTTCCATGAAGCTTGCTTTGATAGCATTGACCACCTCTCTTCCTTTACTTTCCTCTATAGGTTTCTCCTTCGATTCCTCCTCTTCTTGTGCCCTTCAGATTTGGGTTCCCCTTTTGTACTGAGTAATTGTCAACATGTTCTTGATGCCTTGGTCAGATCTGATTCAAATCAAAACGTTTGGATGCCAATCACTTCACCCTTGTTCGAGTTGGTCGTCCAAGGCTTTTGCTTGTTATTTATGTAGTTATGTTCTCTTTGTGTCTTTTGGGTTGGAGCCCCATAATAGATCCTCAAAATTGAATCCAAAAATACATATATAATTATAGTATTTAAATACTTATACGGTATTTATATTTATAATTATCTTTTATATTAGGTGGTGGTTAAAATTTAAAAATAGAGCTACTACAATGGCATGTGTGACCCACTATTGACCCATGCATGCCACTACAATAGCTATACTTTTAAATTTTGTGATGCCTATATTAAATTTGGTTCATAGCTTAGATAGACGCCTCAAGATTGATATCTCTCAATGTCTTTTAAATAGATGTATTTAAGATCTATGCTAGCTTAAAATTAATTAAATGATAATTTCTCAATTTATACATATCAAATAATATTATATAATACAAATTATTATAAGTTATAATTATAATATATATATATAAAGTTAATATAATATATAAATATATCTAACAAATTGATTATGACAAAAATGCATATAGATGCAAATCATGCTTTACAATGGGCCACTTTGCTGCCAAGTGTCCCAAGACTTCTCACTCAACTCCTTGTTAAGCCTCCCTAAGGCAAGCTACTTGGTGGAAAGGGGCTGAACCATGACACCAAGGGATAGATTTTGATTGTGATGAGGATGATCTCTCTAAGGCCTCTTTCGACAATACCTTTTCAGATGGCTTCTTTTCACCAATCCCCACAACTTGCTGAAAGGTGTCACCTTCCATTAAAGTTTTTGCAAATGATCATTCTTCTTCCCCTACAATTGCTAGTGTGCGCTCCTCCATGATCCCAATGTATAACACAATTGATTAACTCTTCGAGAAATCTTCTTTCACGTGCTTCGGTGATCCCCTCTTATGAAATCTCTTCTCCAAGGAATGTTGATGCTTGGGTCACAGTGGAAAGATAGAAGAGGAAGACTCCCTCTGCTAAAAGTGTTGTTGAAAGAAAGATGATCCTTCATTCTCATGTTAAAAAGGGTTAGCTTAGCTTTAAGTTGTAATACTGATACTACCTTTCTTTCCCATATTTTAATTTGGGAGTCTTTGAACAATTTTCCCTATTTATGTAGCTCTAGTTTTTATTGGTTTTTGATCTTTTACACAAAGGGAGAGGGTCTTGTGTACCTCAATTCATGAGTCAAAAAAACATTACTTTTTTTTTTGATAAGTAAAAGCGGTATAAGGGGACTGCTCCCAGAAAAACCCGTGAGCATGCCTTGTGAAGACAAGAGTGCAAATGTACAGAAAAACGTATCTTATAGGTTCAGAATATTACAAAATTACAAAATTTTGAAACAGCCATGGAGATAGCAAAATTACATTACTATGGAAGTTGGAGTAGATAACGGGTACACGCAGCAAACTGTCCCAGACGTTGTCGATGTGCCTCGCTTAGGGGGGGTCCAGGAATCCAACTGCAAAGTCACACGTCTCCATGTTATTGCGAATCACTCCCTCTCAGAACAGGGAGATCACTCACGCCATATCCTCATTTGCCTGTAAGTGTCATAGCTCAAAGACACCACCCCAACTATCAAAAAGCGGCCTTTTGTTAAAGAACTTGACAGCCACCACCCGCTTCACAATTATCCGTATGAGTCCCTTATGGCCATGGGCAAGTGTGAACTATGCTAAAAACCGCCCAAGGAAGAAATGGTCATCAAGATGGAAGCCTACCGGGATTCTTGGGCCAATGACCTGTACCAACGCACGCAAGGTGTCATCATTTTGCACTGTAAAAGGCGTCATATCTGGGTGAGCGCGTCATTTGTGTCACAAGGGCACTAGTAGCTGTGGACACAAGCAAATGCCATCACTAAACAAAGAGACCAACAAGAGTATAAACAATTTCTGGATGTGTGTGAGAAATGGGATCCTAAAGGTCTTGTATAGCCTCGGCTTGCAGAGAATTAAATGTGCCATCATATCGAAATCGCTCATTCGAGTGAAACTTATGTTTCAGATAAGGAGCGCCTCCAGAACAAATTTCGAAGTCTGACAATCGTCCTTAAACAGTTAATTAACTTGAAGAAGGAAGGCCACCGCATGTGAGGAGGGCAATCTTCATTTGCATTTAGAAAGGTTGGCACAGGGAAGGCAATGGCAAAAAGTGCAAGAACTTGCTTGGGCGAGCAACTAAGAGAGCGGATAAAGAGATACGTGCGCGACTCTTAAGGGGATGTGATGTGTCAGGTCCAAGGTGGCACCTATAAAGGTGCCATCAAAGTTGGGACGACGTGGCCCCGGCCAGGAGGAAAAGCCTCCGAGATTGGAGGAGGCCATGTCTCCGCGAGCCTGTGCCAATATTTCACAGATAGTACCTTTCTCCTCCCAGAGGGGGGGGCTTTAGAAAAATCCTGAGGTGAGGCCGGTATATTCGGGAGTGAGGTCCGAGATTCTAACGCCGTTGAAGAAACAAATTTTGATGGAGAACGTGGAGAAACCAGGTTTTTGGTTGTGGGAGCTTGAGTACTGCTTTGACTGGTGTTGCGACTGCATTGTATCGTTCTTAGACGGGCCCAGATCTTGCTTCCTTGTGTGTTCCAAATTTTGGAGATTGGCTGGAGGGGCATCCGACTGGAGAGGGGGCGGCAAAGAGGAGCTTGTCCCAATTTTGGTGGAAGGAAGTGCCATGTCCACTGTGTTGGTTGAGACCATGTTCTAGGTTGGCAGATCCCTTGGGAGATCTGTGGAACCCCGAGGGCAGTTTACTTCAGCATGCCTTCTATTGTCGCAAGATAGACAAAAGAATTTTTCCCCTCTTCGATTTCTAGGGTTTGAATCCACTTCCTCTGTGCCGAGGGTAGTGTAATTTTTGAGAGAAATTTCCTGATGGCAACAACTTGAATGCACGCATAGAGATATGAGTCTTGATCTAACATTTCGAGATCTATGTTGATTAGGGTGCCCAGCGAACGGTCGATCTTCCTCAGGCAATCTTCCATTATTGAATATGCTCGAGTTTTCTAGAGCATCTCCACCTCCTCACCACATTCATGTGAGAGATCAATAATGGGGTAGGGCATGCGACCGCCACCCCATTTGATTCGGCCTGCGGCAAAACTCGATCCTTATTTCGCCCATTGTCCATCAGGTTCCCTTAGAATTAACTATCCTCTCTTTCTATTAAAAAAACATTATTATTAATTAATATATAATTATAGTATTTAAATATATAGGGTATTTAGATATTTAAATTATATCTTTTAAAGTATGTAGTGCATGAAACTTATAGAGCGATCGTAGTGGCATGCACAACTTAATAGTGGGACACACATGCCACGGCAATAGCTTTATTTTTAAATTTTAAGCGCTATGTAATGTAAAAGTTTAAATATATAAATACCCCATATGTATATTTAATTACTATAATTATATATTAATTATTAATAATATTAATTTGAAATGCATGCACACGTAGTGCAACATTAAGATGCCACCGGTTGGGTACCTATAGTGTTAAGTTCAAATCCCTTCAAGGTGGGGTGAGGTACCTCATGTGGCCTCGCCGACTAGGGCAATTAAACCCCAAATTGGTACTCTTGAGTGGACTGAATGAAAGAGCACTTGTTGAGTGTCCAAGGACCGGACCCTCGTTCATGTCTTGCAGCTTGGGGGCCCTATCAACACCTCAAATAACCAATCAAAAAACAATAATATTAATTTGAAAGGGTAACTAGTCTTTTGGATTTTACATTTGTTAGTAGTTTTGAGTTTTGTGGACCACCCACTATATGTTTAAACTTTTGGTATGCCAATAGCAAGGGGGTTTTTGTGAACACACTCATGCCATTACAAACCCCTTGTTGCCATTGTAGTTACACATCTCAACATAATTAAAACAAGCATTGATATCTTAAATACATCTATCTAAAAGATGCCAAGAGATATTAGTCTTGAGGAGCCTATCTTTCTTATGTAAAAATTCAATATAGAAGCCTCGAAACTGATATCTCTCAGTGTCGTATAAATAAATGTATTTCAAATTTCCATACTAGTTTATTTACTTAAGAGCTATTTTATTTACTTGAGTTATTTTATTTTACTTAAGAATTACTTTATTTTAGACATTATTTACTTCATCTTTTACTTAGAGAACTATTTTATTTTTCAATAATTGTCATTTACTCGTTAATAGGTAAGTAGGATATGGGGCTATTTTATTTACTTAAGAGTTATTTTCTTTTACTTAAGAATTTTTTTATTTACTACATACACATGGACACATAAATTTTAACCTCTACTTAAAGACTATTATATTTTAGACATTATTTACTTAATCTTTAGAGAATTACATTATTTTTCAATAGTTTTGATTTACTCATTAATAGGTAAGTAGGGCAGAGAGCTATTTTAATTACTTAAGAATTATTTCATTTACTTACAAAAGTTAGTTTATTTACTCAAGACATGGACACATAAATAGGTAAATAGGGCATGAGTTATTTTATCCATGTAAGAGCTATCTATCATTTTCATATTTTATTTTTTTGTTTTAGATGTCAGCTTTATTAATTTCATGTTTTTGCTTTCCACTCACACCATTACATCCCTTGCTGCCACTATAGGTTGCACCTCTCAGCATAACAAGGGAAGACTTTATTGAAATATTCTTCAAAGACATTATAATATAACAGCTGTGCATGTTTTCGAGTAGCACCCAAGCTTTCTTGGTGTTCCACATATCACAAGCTACTAGGTTTGAAGGGTTCTGATTGGTAGTTTGTTGCTCTGAATTGTAAAGGAAGCTATTTTGGTGCCCCAAGTAACTCTTACGGTTACCTTTTGATTTGCATGCACCTTTACCACTTTAACCATCAATGTTCATGAGACTGCTGTTGTCCTCATCTATGTTGCCTAGTTTGTAATAACTACCCTTTCAAAGGCTGTATTTATGTTCCACTTCATATATGACCTTGTTAAATTGTATGTTAAATCCTGAAGAAAATCCTCCACAGAGACAGGACCATAAAAATTTCCCTAAATCCTAGAGTCGGCCTAGTAGGATTGGAAGCCTCAGCAATCACATCATGACTAAGGTTTTTTCTTCAATTGAATTCCTCTGAGTTCCTAACAAGTGTAGGTCAAGAATGTCCTTAATTTGTTCACAGAAATAACAGATTTGATTTTAAAATAAATAAAATAACTTGATCAGATTATGTCTAGGGAACACAAAGCATCCAAAAGAAAGTATATTTTGTTGAACCTTATACAAAGGTATGCAAGCACAAAAAGTAAAGGCAATCAACAATGTCTAATGATGGTAAAAGAGGAATTTACTGGGATAACTGAGTAAAATCCATTAGGAATTTTATGATCATATGTTCCAGTTTTCCATAGTATCTCTGAAGCAATTTGTGGTGATAGATCCCCATCTTGTAAACTATTCTCGTGTAATCCTGCATTGGGAGATTCTCCATGTGAATCCAAAACAATAGATTGCATTTTTTGAACCAATGGTGATGAACACCAGTTGCTAGAAATCGAAGTATCCATCTCTGATGGACCCAGGGTCCCAGCCGCTACCTCTATCTTCTTAGCTTGATCCATTATATGTACCTAATATGAACAAAACATGGCTAACATAATTACATGAAATGCAGAAAAAAAATAGTAAATAACAATAGAAAATAGATAAAACTACATTGGAACCACAACAGAGTTTGATAAAATGAACATCATGGATTTTGTGCTGATACATAAAGTAAATCGTGTTCACTAATTTCCCAATCATTGTACACAAGCACTACTACAAATTCCATAACTGTTAAGTTTAAAGTGCATTGCATTTAGCACCGGAGAAGCTTTTCACAAATTGTTTCATGCAGAGAAAAATGAATTTTGATTTTCCTACATAATAACAAAACAATGGTGAGATATTGTTTCTAAAATTTATGTATGTATCCACTGTCTTCTCAACTGAAAAAATAAAAAAAACTACAGCTATAGCCAATGCCTTCTCCATACTAATACAACCTAGCTCTCACTCACAAGAAGGTTATAGCCACAAAGAAGGATAAATTCGCACATAAAAGCAATTTGGAAAGCAATGAAGATTGCTACCATGCTTGTCATGAGATCTGATTCAATAAAAAGAGTCAAATGATAGAAGAACACACAAATAAAGACAAGGGAGACAAAGTTATATTGAAGAAGCCATGGTATAGGGCAATGAAGCAAGTTGGCACACACACACAAACTAGAGAAAAGTAAAAGTTCACAATAGTTTCATAGATCAGACTTTGAATGTTATTTCAGATTTCTTCATTTGAATAAAAATATTGCCTATAGTATAATGATATTGGGGATTGTGAAAGTATGATCTTGACAAATTTATTATAGAGAACTATAACACATATTTGATGTTTAGTTTACTGTGCTTTCCATATGAACCACAGACAAATAGCTCAGTCCAATGCTGCTTGTTTCCCTATTTACATGTTTTTACCTGTGATGGGTTTACTTGTGTTTTCTACAAACAAATATCATTTATTCAGCCTGTTTCAAGCACTAACACTCATCATCTCCCATCTTGGGACAACAGTACCCATCAGCATGCCCACCCCACCACATCTTCCAACACTCCTCTTGCTGCTGATTTGCCGAACTTTTGGCTAAAGTGATAACTCACCACATCCACACCCTCTTTAATTCCAAAATTGCTAGGCACATTCAACCGATTACCCTCTACCCAACAGCATGATCAGCTTGTGGCTCAAAACCAAGTGATTGTCAACTTGCTTTAACAAATTCTGGTGGCTAAGAATCAGCCTGGTACATCTGTTCACTCCAAAGAAAAAAGGTCTTTAAATCCTCCTCTTGTTATACCTGAAATGTACACTAAATCAAAATACTAGGAGCTTTCCAGCTTTCATGACTAAGTGTCCTCTCAAGATATGTCTAAAGTCAAAAATATGGTCATTATCTTCTTTGTTGAAATTCCAGTGAGTTTCATTAACTTTTTCTCCCCTGTTGCTTCTATGTCAGGGAATTTGAGACTTCTTTATACATATTATATGTAATGAAGTTCCGCTCTATCTGAGGTTATCCTCAATCAGAACTTTTGCCTCTCAGATACATGTCTGCTCTGCCTCAAAATCCCAATACTCCATATTCTTCGCCGTTCATCTGTAACTAATCGGAACTTGTGGAGTTTCGATACAAGTGCACTCTTAAGGAAACATGTAAGAAAGTTCTGATTTCCAAAATTAAAGGTAAAGAAGGGTGTTTTAAGACATGACTTCTTGCAAAGCCTGCAGACTTTTAATACACAACCTATCATGAGCTTGATTCTATTAACTCTACCACTTCAAATTTATTGAAAAGACCTTCTTCCTTTCAACTTCAATCATCAAAATTTGAATACTTTTATGGTCTCAGAGGTTGCATCCTACACATCATACTTCTTCACTCCTTTACCTTCCATGGCCCTGTACGTCCTGCTGGGTTCGCACATGTACATTTATGGCCGTCCTTCACCTTTTCCTCACCCTCAAAACCCTACAAAAACCCTTTGCATCCTTTCATTTCCACCATTCCTCTCTCTTGTTGCCTCTACTTTGCAACTTCAACGTTTCCTCGCCCTTGCTCATTTTTCCCACACATCCAAGGGTTCTACAATCCAATTTTCTTCACTTCTATCTTTGCATGTGCATTCTACAAGGAGTTTGACTATCTAAGTTGTTCGAGTTCTATGTTTTCCTCCTCCCCAAACCCCACCATGAAATAAAAGTTCAAAGTTGTAGAACCAGCTCAAATATCAAGTCAAAGGACGGAACCTCCAACGCAGAGCTAGGGCTTATTTATTTGGAGGATCTTGTTGTAACCATATGAAAACATTGTATTGTGTCAAGTTTCAAGTTGAAGTCATTGCTAATAAATATATTAATAACATATTATTATATTATAAATATAAATATATATTAATAATTTGATGTATAAATATTGATAATAATAATATATTATTATTTAATATATAAATATTAATTATATAATTATTATATTATAATGTTATAATATATAAATATAATAATATATAGAATCTGCTATGCATTGAAGTCTAAAACCTGAAGTCACGAAACACAATAAAGAAACATAATATTAGATAATTAGCCGATAGGCTTTTAGGAAATTGTCTAACACCGTAAAAAAAATCACGCCGGAAAATTTTCTAAATTTGTAATTAAATATTTATGTCTAATATTTTGAAATGTATCTAATATTCTGTAGTCACAAAACATAAATATTTAACCCCCGATAGGTCAAAAAATTAAAACGCTTTCACTCCCGTGACAAGGCAAAAAATCGTGTTTTTCTGAACGAAATTAGCTTGGATTCATGGTCGCAGCCCAAAATACTCTCCAAATTCATCAGAGGTTCAATCGGGTTCGTCCCCCACGAACCGAAGCAGATTTTTCTGAACCCTAGACGAACCGGTCCGCGGATCAGTTCCGAATCCGGACTAGGTTCAAATCGGACCCGGATCCGACAGGGTTTAGGGCGAATCCGGTAACATAGACAAAATCTTATAGGCACCAACCTATTGGAGACACCAATCCCCACCACTAAGCACCAACTCAGCAAAGATAGGCTTCAACCTATTAATTCTTCAATGGCTGATATGAAATTCTCCTTCACCCAAATCTGATCCAAATATAATCACTCTCTTCCTTCTCAAATCTGATCACTATCATGCACCAATCTTTCTCACAAAGCTGATTATAAACATGTATATATTTGCTCTTTGATCTTCTCTAATAATCACTCCTAATATCTTCTCAAAATAAATCAGATCTGCTCTTCATATTCTGCTCCTTCTCTTCTCTCTAACTCAGAAATAAAACATTGAATTGCTTGTCTTCTAACCACTCCTCTTCCACTTTATATCTTCTCAAAAGAAGTGACCTCTATGAATGAATATGTCTCTTGTCAATGGAGGTGTCTCTTCACTTCATCACAACTCTTCTTAACATAAATCGCAGCCCTTCAATAAATTATTTCTGCTCTTTACAAATGAAATTGCTGCTTGCATAAATAATCGCTGCTCTAATAATAATGCAAATCTCTGCCTTTTTATCTTAATACAAATCGTACATCTGCTCTTTAATCACTGCACTAATTAAATCATGCATATTTTGTTATTAATCACACCTCTTTGCTAGCGTATAAATATCCTCCTTAACGCTCCATTAGAGGGAGGTTGGCCATGCTAAAGGCAATTTTAAATCTTCAATTTAAAACATTTATCCAACCAAGGGTGGTCAGCTCTATTAGAAGAGTCGGCCTTTAAGGGAGTCGAGCACATAATAATTGAAACTCAATTTCAATTTCAATTTAACTCTTCTCCTTTAGGCGCCAACATAGGAGGTATAAACTTGAAATTTGATCTTGGAATGTCGGCCTCCTTATGTTTAAATCTTTAATTTAAACATATATGTCATGATCATTCATTTTACTTCCTTTGACATCAATGATAATATTCTAACACACCCTACTCAATCAAGTGATTGGATGTTTTGAGGCAAGGCAATTTCATCCCTAGATGTACCAAATGATGGTAACTAGTTATGAAGGATGCCAATTCATTAACTACACAACCGTCATCAACAATGCAATCCACAAACATTTGCACCACTAACATTGGCATGGAACTAACCTTGGCATTGGGTTGGCATTATTGCAAACGAGAAACCTTGGCACAAGCATAAGATTTGATGTAGGTTGCAAATGGGCCACAACCATAATTTGGAAGGCAAAGTGCATCATCAGATTGTTGAAGCCATCACCGATTCACCACCAATGTGGACCCCACACTCTACTGAAGGCATGAAATGTGCCAAAAGTGAAGTCAAGTTTGGCAATGGTTGTAGCACCACCTATGAACCCCAAATTGGCAAAGTATATGAGAAACAATTCGCCATTGTGGGTATAACCGTATAGACAAATTTGTAGTTAAGAGTTCGTCACCACCAACAACTGCACATCTTCCTCTTCTTCCCTTGATCAATGAGGTAATTCCAACTAAGAACAACTGGTTACTCTACCATGCATCCCTAATTAACTCCTCCAACCTTGCATTCTCTCACTTATGCATTTGTTACATTGCCTCAACTAGATATTTACATCATATTTATAATGTTGCAAGTATCCTATCACGTACAAAAGGACTCCCAAGAGTTTCAAAACGGAAGAGACATTATTCTCCTACTATTACTCTGCCCATACATCTTCTCATGATGAAACTACCACATATAACAACCAATAGAATGAAACCGCTGCTTTTATAAAACCACCACTTTGTGCAGACCAACAATTTCAAAACCAACACTGAAAATTATGAAACCACCACTAACAATAACAAAACTCTCCTTTAATGTTTATACTTTATAGAGTCTTGTAACTTGCAAAGACCATAACTTTTGCATACGGACTCAAAATTTGGTGATATTTTTTGAAAAGTGCATAACTTTTCAAGAGGAATCCAATATCTAATAATATTGGATTTTTGATGAAGAATAACCCATTTTTCACCTTTCTGAAGTTGGTAGTGTTTTAGCTAGGTGTAAAAATGAGCAATGTTGCCTTTTGTCAACTTTCCTCTATTTTGTTGATCTTGACATGTCTAGGTGTATATAGAGTATTTTGATGACTTTCCTGTATCCTTACAGATCACTGGCACCCTCATTAATCTACATTTAGCATTGTATGTTTTATATCGCATCTTAAAAACTTAATATTCATCTTTGCACTGCCTTACTATGCTCCACAACCATTGTCTATTCCATCAATTCCCATTGTGTTATGGTAAATTTACAAATTGCTCTATTAAGTACCAAGCCCCAATATTTGACGATTTTTGAGCATCAATTGACAAGGATGAAAGTGTAGTGGATGGTAACGGTCTCAGGAGATTCTGTGAGGGTGTCATCTTTCTAAGTATTGTAACTCTATTTCCAAATTTCATGGTTATACGCATTATCCTAGCCATTACTTTCAATTACATCCACTTCACACTCCAAAATGACTACAACCTCGTATACTTGTTAGAGAAACTGCTTTCCCTGATTACTAACTTTCTCATCACATATACTACACACAGCCTTTTGAATATTCTAGATTAAATCAATCCAATCCTGCACAGTTGTACAAATTGGCAGGCAAATTCATAGCAATGGACATGTGATGTCTAAATTGAGCATGTTAGCAATGGGATTTTATCACACATTTACACACGTTGCAAATTCTTGATTGGGATCCCTTGCAAGCATATATTACATTTGGTTAGTGCCTTCAATCCATAAAATTGACCAAAAGATGCCTCAATTCAACTAGGCACATTTCCCACTGCTCTAGTATCATCTGATTTTACTCAATACTTGCACTACAACATCCCATTCTGCATGTCCTTCATTACTTTTTCCCATCATCTTAGACCTTTAATTCCTTTTGTACACACCGACAAAATTCTGCACTATCAATGAAGTTGCAATTCATGCAGTTATGTTGCCATTCTCTGCAATGTGTTGTCCCTTCAATGAGGTTCACACACTGCAAAACTTCCTTGTTCCAAACGAAGTGTGAGCCCACCTCACCCAACAGTTTCAAAACCATAATTCAGCAACAGTTCTGCAACCAACATGCCCTTCAATTTAAAAGTTCAAATATTCTCCAGAATGATATTCAAAATTATCCATGGTACCGAAGAGGTTGTAGCCCAATTGGTGAGGATGATGGTGTGTCACGCCATCCACCAAGGTACAAATTCCAGGAGGTACAGTGAGGGCCAGGTTTGATCCCTTGGTGACGTTGACAGAATGGATCCCCCTAGTCATGTCACGTGTAGATGTATGCTTACTCAGTATGTTGTACTCAGCTACTTAAGGGCAGAGATGTCAATATCTTGTAAGCAGGTTGTATCCATCAAAATAAATAAATATATCCATGGTATTCAAACTACAAATAAGTTGGCAAAGCAGAGATTTGTAAATCCATTGCCCTTGATTCAAGTGTTCTACTAATTTGATATGCAAAAATTGAGATTAAGATGTGATTTCAATCACAAAGTCACAAAATTGACTTACTCCAATTGTCCTGTAGTTCAAAAAAAATGCTATAGTTTCCTTTCTGAAGTGCTGACATACCAGTTGAAGAACTACTCCCAGCTTTGTGGCTCGTAAGAGGAAAGAAGTCTAAACCCCCCACAGGTCTCTGGCATAAGCATGCCACTGTGAGCATAAAGCCAGCAATTCCCTCTGCCAAGTGCCCATCATTGATTCCCCAAACAATTCTCCAACATGGCCTCATGGATCCATCCTCAAACTCTGATTCGCAACTGTTCCACATCAAGTGATTCCTGCTTCATACTAATACTATTTCTCGTGTTCCTTGAAGGAACCAAGGTTGCAGACCTCTATCCAAATTGCTCATAACTCAAAGCAATAACCACATTTTCAAGCAATTGCCAAACACGTGCTAAGCAAAAGTGTGGTCCATTCCCAAAGTTTAAAATCTTCATAGAAGGTACTTTCCAAGAGATATTCCAATTGCAAACTCTCCTTGCTTCTCCTTCTCCTTCAAGACCTGTATGATGTTGGTATAGACAATGTTTGAATGCATTTGATGTCAATGTTCAAAGTGATTTTCAGGAACATGAAGTTGTTCAAGGCATCTACCTGCATTTTGATATCATGACGTATGTTGGTGCTTAGGTGCGCGACCCTCAACTCCTCCCCCTTCGGGCCCGCGCGGTCTCTGGGTAACATTGCCAGGGCACCATTCACTAACAGTTCGAGCTTTTGGTGTAGTGGTTGCCGGGTTGGTGTTAACAACTTAATTGTTAGAATTTGCACACCCAATCTCTGACATTTTTTCAGTCATTCTTTACTATTTCTTTCACCATTGTTTCATCTATCCCTTTAATTTCCATCCTGAACTCACTTACAAGATGTACCACCTTTCCTTCAAAGGTATCCACTTTCCTGACAATCTGCAGAATTCGCTGTAGGGTTTTAGTTTAATCTGCTCCATTTTCAATTCCAGTTGTGCTAGCTTTGGAATATCATCCAATTTTTTATGCAGACCTGCATCCCCTTGCACTATTCAACCAGGTGATCAGACACTCGTTTTCATCTTGGCTTTTGTGCAAGATCAAGCAGTTTCTATTGCTACCAAACCTTACAACATTTGTTCAACTCCACAATCTTACAACTTGGCTATCTGCAGGAAAGATAGTGCCTTGAGCAGGAGAACATAAGACTCCAGGTCAGTCTTGCAACAGAATCTCATCAATCTTGCTAACGCTTCTTAAATTTTAGTACGAGAATGTCTTGGTCCCTTTGGGTATCCCCTACCTAACACCTTCCTTAAATTCTCTGCAAAAAAATGATCCCATTGCTCTAACATTTTGGCTTTGTCACTCCAACAAGCTGAATTATTATTAACTCCATATGTGGGAAGTCATGCATTATAGATTGCTAAAAATTTCAAGTAAGATATTTGTATTCCATAAGGAAGAAGAATATTACATCATACAAGTACATCCTAGGAGCCAAACAACATGAAAAGATTGCCCACTGACACTAGCCTTGGATGAAAAGTGAGAAAGTACCAAACATGTATCTAAGGTAGGTTACTGAGGGGAGCACCCTTAATCTCCCAAATGACTTGCAAAGCTGCAAGGAAAGAATTTCCAAGATTGCAGATATATTGCACTGAAGTCAAGTATTTTTAACCATAGAAAGAAAGGAAGAGCAAAAGCAATAATATTACTGTCATTTGACCAGCATGATTAACGGGGTTCAAAGGAACTCTAAAATGATTCCAGCAGCCAAATACCTAAAACTATAAGTGGAACTAGACCTAAGAAGCAAAATATACCTCAGAAAAGAGGAGAAACCAAACAGGTAAACACTGGACAACTGAATATACACATAACCCTATGACACAAAATAATCCTGTGACTACCTCACCTAACATCCCAGTTTAGCGTTTTGGTGTGATTTGCATTTACTAGCAAATTGATCCGCCTAGTTAAGATCAGAAGAATTGTAATCAGATGCCTAACCAAGAACCTACTTAGATGTTCAATATAATCTGAAAGATGTATCTGTATTCTTTTTTTCTCAATATTACCCTCAGCTTTACAATTTCCTTTTATTTGCTGTTGATTTCTTTCCCTTAGCTGTGTGTTTTTCTCGTCTGACTGTAAGGTTTCCTTTTGATTCTCTACTCCTTTTCTGTACTCTTGACAAGGCCCGATTTACTGTCAAGCTTGTTCATGTGGTGAGCACAAAATGCAAATAACTAGCAATATATATAAGGCAAAGTAAAAAATTCCCCTTGTTTCAACAACGAGCCTCATGTGCCAAATTGGAATGCTGGCCTGGCAAAGACCTAAATATTTGCAAATATAAAAACTATCCCGCAAGTGCAGAAAATGCAGACATAGATTTGAATCTCCTAATGAAATCAGTTTTGTATTCTAACTTTAAAATTGAATTTTCTCCACCTATCTTTTAATTCTACATTTACGGAGATCACAACATATTCACAACCAACTCTTCCATACCAGAATCAAATGCTCAACCGTTGCATCTTTTCGAGTCTACAGCACACTATTTTACAAATTTGATGCAATTTTATAGCAATCTTTGTTCCCTGTGCCTAATCTTTCATCACACAACTACAAATTCTTTAGAAAAGAAAATCATCTTACATTTCAAAAATGTCTCGAAATGAGAAAACAGGCTGGACTTGGCTCTTAATTCGTTGTACTGAAATCTGTAACTCCATGGAATTTAAAACCGCAACCACTCCTAAATTTATTTCTTATAAAGCAAGATTTCAAAGCATTCGAACAAACTTGATAACGTATCTTCAATGCAGGATGCACGAGAAAATAAAGAATGCATTCTGGAAAAAAAAATGATTTAAATTTTGTTCGACTTACATAAGACGCTTCCGTTTTACAGCCGTAGAAAGTAAAAAAGGCACAAAATTACAAATGGCACCTCTGAAATCAACGGGCTCCTTCCGTCTACATTACTATCATTTTGTTTTGTTGTGGCAAATATTGCACCCCCATCCTGCGACGTCAGACGAAACAGGAAAGGGCCGGGCAACCTTGCGCTTGGGAGTTGTGACATAACCAAAACTTAGATTTGGCGATAAAAGGATAAATAAAAGAAAAGAAAAGTCCCTTACGCTATGGTTTTATGGAGGGGTTACCTAAATTTAATTTTATTAGGCATTTGTTAGGGAAATGTAGGAGCTTTTTTACAATTAGGGAGAGAATTTTTAAAAGTGGTTGGTTTTATGTATTTTATAATAATATTGGTTAATGTTAAAAATTTGAGAATCTTATGAATAAAATTGTTGCTGACTGTGTGAGATATGTTATACTTTAACACATATGGAAAATGAGATGCTCAATTGTTTTTTCTAAATCTAATAATCACCTGGCTATTGAAATTGCAAAGCATTACTCTAACATCTATTTGCAAATTTTGGCCTTGTATTCTCCGCTGAAGAGTTCGTTCAACAACAATCTAAGTGTCACATTCCAATTGGATCGGATCAAAGCTCAACTCAGCAATCCTAAAGTGCAGAGGAAGAAACTCCACTTTCAGCTCAGCAATTGATTCGAGAGCAGTTGGTGTTGTGTATCCCTATGGCTGAGGATTTTCTAACAATGTATTTATTTGTTGTATTTTGTTGTATTTCGGCAGTTGTCTATGTTTTAGCTTATGTATTATGATGTAAATGGTTCCTTATTTGTAATTTGTTGTTATTGGTTCTGAGGTTTATTGAGCAGTTGTCCTGTATGCTCTTTTCGCAGTCTATTGGACTGTTTCCTTATTTGTAATTTGCTTTTTCTCAATACAAAAAAAATAAAAAATTGAGATGTCTTATAATTATACCATATAGAACAAAAAATCTCTAAACTACAGGGGAAATTTCAACCCCATTCCATAGGAAGGTGCTAAACTTTTTAGAACTAAAAAGTAGTGGCTCCTATTTTCTAAGATAAGATTTCAATTTATTTTGTAATAATTTGTTTTCCTCTCATAGGACTTGTCGCTAGAGAATTATAATCTTGAAGTCACTTCTTTATGAAAAGAAGCCAAATAAAACAAAACAACTTCCTACTTAATCTTGAGAAGAGGGAAATGTTAAATAGGCTTAGATCTAAACAATTTCAAAAAGATATATCACACATGTAATAACATGCAACACATAAAAATCATACTTCACACAGTATATACCATATAAAAACTCTTTTAAGAAAAAAACTCAACAACAAAGGAGCCTCGATGTATATTTTGTAATCACCAATGCTGCAATTACAATATACATTATTAAAGTGTCACTCTCAATCCCAATCACCAAATATGTTTGGAAGCAAACAGAGAAGCAGACATACAGGGGATGCACACAACAATTTCCATTATTGTCTCACATCGACAAAGACCAGCAAACCAAACAAGAGTTGAAGGAGGTTGTAGAACTTACTACCTATATCAAATAATTGGTCAAATCTTTGCAGGCAATAGATGGCTCAATCTTGTTGTCATCTCCCAACAAGAGACAACTAGTTTGGAAAAAATGAAGTACATTGCAGCATCAACAAAGCAATGGATGGAAGATCTCCTCAACTATGGATGCAAAGTATTTGATGAAGCCATGAGTTCCCATGACAAATTCAAGTAAATTGGAAGTAAGATAAAAGGTCTTATGGAAGACTGTAAGGAAGAAATAAACACATATACCCAAAGTTTGTCAAGGATAGAGATAATGTCAAAGATGAATTTTGAAACTTTGGTCAAGGAGGGGATTTTTTAGAAAGATGGTACAAATCAGCTAGCCATATGGGTGGAGATAATTGAATTAAGATCTAATACGTTGGAGTCCATTCTTGATAAGGTGACTAAAGCTAATGCCAAAGTAGTAGATGTCTTGATAAGCATTCAATCATTGATTGAAGATACAACAGGACACTACTGTAAGGAAGAAGAAGACGTGGATGATGTGGAAGCAATGAAGAAACATATGAAGGAAACCATATCTCATGATTGACATCAACCACCTTATGCTTTCAACCCAAACTCTTTTGACAAGTTACTAAGGTTGAAGACTATTCTTAAGGAGTTTGATAAAAATGTGGCAAAAAGGCATTCCACACTCTGTGATGTCTCTAGCACTTATGATACACATTGCTTCATATTTTCCTATGTGGATGGACTAGAAATAGACTCAATAAATCAAGCCCTTGCCATCTTCAGGGAGTACATGCATAAGAAAGATGAAGCTGACAAAATAATTGTTGCAAGAAATGGAGAGGGATACCGGTCTTGAGATCTGGTCCTCAGTCAAGTCTTTGTAGTTAGTTTATACCCTGGTCGGCTAGCTAGAGGTCGATAGCAAAACATAAAGAATAACAGAAATAGAGTATCACATGCACATCATAATAACAAGACAATATAGAAATACTCGATGCCGGCAAATCTTCATATATATATAGCAATCAAATGTCATACATCCATCCTCCGGCAGGTCTGAGTCTCTGCCTCTTCCATCTACATACATGACTTCTATGTCATTCTTTACATCATAATCCATCTCATCTCATACTTATATGTTCTATGTTATATCCTCATATCCTATATCTATATATACTATATCTTACATATAGGGATGTGTCTCCTATCAGCTCCGACCTCCTCATAGTGTGTGCACTAGCTTCCGGTCGGCTCTGCTCCATGCTCTACACCCTGCTAATATCATCCCCCCCTCAAAATTATGTCTTGTCCTCAAGACATGCTTTGCTCCAGTTGAAAATATTTCTTGAGTCTTGCACCATTGACATAGCTAGCTGATATCTGACCCTCCATATTCTTTAGTCTGACTGCTCCAAAATCTGCAATTTCTTCAATGTAGAATGGTCCCAACCACCTTGTCTTCAATTTTCCTTGCTTCTTAAACTTGCTATCATACAAGAGTACTAAGTCACCTTCCTTAAATGTCTTGTTCCTCAAGTTTCTATCATGTCAGGCCTTCTATCTGTTCCTTTCCAAGTTCATATTGTTGTTATGTCGAAAACCATCCCCTTGGGGGATTTTCCCTCTTAAGGTTTAGCTCCCGAGTCCTTAAAATGCATTTAGAGCATCTTGCATGCTAATTTTGAATCCCGATGAGAAAACCCTTAAATCTTATGGCAAATAGGACCTAGGGGTGCTACTTTGATGACTCCTGAACAAAAATAGTAGGGTGGACTTGGGCGCTAGTGCCCTAGTCCTACCCTATTTTGGGTCTGCCCTAAATTTAAATGTCAGTTTTATGACCATTATTTGGGTCCTATGCTGACATCTCAAGTTTGAATTTTTGTTATTTTATGACCGTTATGTAGTTGCATATATAAGCATGTTTAGGTTTTCATTTGTAAGCTAGAAGATGATTGCGAACTTTATGCATTTTTGTGATTTCAATATATTCATTGTTGCAGAGCAGAGCATTGTTATTGTGTTTGTGATTGCAGATTTGACTTCATTTTCTCATGTGATTAAAGAGCCTTCATTTATGTGAGATCTACACTTCAAGGTGATATCTATTGTGTTTTTGATCATTCATCATTTGGATTTTTGTCTCTATCCCACAAGAATACGCACTCTCATCTAACAACGATGTTCAGAAGACTTGAATGTCTCTCCGGGGCTTGACCGAGGCAAGCCTCTAAACACCACAACCCCCTCCCACACTCCTTTGTGATTGCAGGTTACAGGTACCGAGTTTCGTGCAGTGGAGTTGCAGAAAGGAGGTTGCAGCCAACAAGGATTCAGGATCTGAAAGAAAGAGGACAATGTTCAACATTTCAGGACTTGGGCACCAGTGCCAGTGTCCACTTTTTCCAGGGTAGAAACGGAAGATACAGTGAATATCAGTGTTGGAAGGAGATTCAAATTCTGTGAGAAAATAATACCTTGGAGAGGGGCGCTAGTGCCAGTGTCCCTGACTATTCCGCATTCTGAACTTCAAAAAATAGTGAGTTAATAATCTTTGTCCTTCATCCCAGTCTAAAAAGATTTGTCGTGATTCATCAATTTGCTTACAGTTTTACATATTTAGGGTTTTAAGAGTAATTGAGCATTAAATTGAAATATTGTTTGATACATCTGAGCTTCCGCATCGTTCCAAGAGGCAGCCCAACCTGATAGGTGAATGCTCTTGCTTAGTGGAGATTCAACTTGGTTGATATGCCCTTGAATGTTTGGTGAGAAGGGAGGATTTGCCTTTGAAACCTAAACCAACCCACAGTCAACATTTCCCCCCTTTTCCTACTAAACAATTGTATGCTACCATCAATCTATCCTCGTCCATTTGTTAGGAATTTACAGGTAGATCAAACCAATTCCACATAACCCAAAGGAGATAATGATGCATACAATCTTATAGATTTACCATAATGTAAAGATCAATAGACAATCAACAAGATAACACAAGATATACCCTGGGAAAACCTTCATTAAGGGAAAAACCCCAGCCTCCAAAAGCATCCATACTCAATGTATTATTCAGCAATAAGAAATTACAATACACTCACAGAGTCTCCATGAACACCTCTGAAACATCAAGCTTCTCTACTGCAACCTCCATGTATCTAAGCATGAATCCACACATCCCATGCCATGCTTTACAATGTACACTCACAAGAGAAAACGCAATACAATGATAGCCTCTCACACAGCCTATAAAATAAGAGCCAACCCTAACCACTAACCTTGTGCTTGCTTTTATAGACTCAAGCTCACACAAATACAACTTGTGGTATTGGATAAAAATAATGTGACTCAAAACCATGAGCACAAAACCATTGACCCCAAAATAATAAATATTTATTATTTTGCACAAATAATATATATTTGCCTTATGTCTCCCAATGTTAAATACTACTTTTACAAGTGATAACAAATACATATTTAATGTGGCTAAACACATCACTTAAGATGCACCACAAAAGAATATTTATTTTACATAATTAAATTAATTAATGTTATGCAAGGTGAACAACACCTTTTTCCCAACACCATTTTCTCTAATTCTTCAATCCTCTATGTGAGAGAGTCTTCCTCACCCAGCTTGAGAGTCCTTTTTGTCCAAAAATTTGGCAATATGAAGTGTACCAGTATTGTAGCATCTATTCCATACACCAATTCATAGGGAGTGAACTTAGCAATTCTTTTGAAGGTTGTTCTATATGCCCATAGTACCGCAGGTACTTTTAGATCCCAGTCTGTCATGTTCCCACTGCACATCTTTCTCAATGCTACCCCAATGATCTTATTTAGGGCTTCACTTGCTCCATTTTCTTGTGGATTATATGGTGAACTCCTGTTGTGTGTTATCATGAAGTTGTCTAGTAGCTTTGAAATCATATTGTTTATAAAATGTTTACCTTGATCATTGGTTATACTCAACGGGCAACCAAACCTGGCAATTATGTTCTCATAGATGAATTTGGCAACAGTTTTTGTTGTGCAGTCTCTGGTTGGTTGTGCTTTAACCCACTTAGTTAGGTATTCTACTCCGGTAATGATGAATCTAGCTTTTGAGTGCTTTGTTGGTGGGTCTATAGGTCCAATGAAATCAATAGCCCATTTTTGGAAAGGTAATTGTACTAGAATTGGTCTCAATGACATCTCATCTCTTGCAATAGGTTTCCCTGTTCTCTGACATACATCACAATTCTTCACATATAGACTTTGCATCTTTGAAAAGTGTAGGCCACCATAACCTAACTAGTTTAATTTTTCTTGTTGTCATGTCTCTGACATTATATCCTCCTACTATCCCTTCATGTGCTTCTCTTAGAATTTCTTCTCTTTCATGTTCATATACTACCCTTCTGATGATATCATCCTTTCAGACATGTAGCTCTCCTTCAATCAATGTATATGGAAAAGACTTTCATATTAGATTATGTCTTTCTTGTGCTGACATCTATGTTGGAGGTTCACCTGTAATCAATAGGTATGCTATGTTTGTTAGTTCTTCCAGTACTGCATTTACTCTGAACAGATTTGCGCCAGGTAGTTCTTCTTCATGTACCTTTGGATCTTCCCCTGTCTCAATTCTGGACAAGTAGTCTGGTCCTTGATTGTGCTTTCTCAGCTTCACCATGATTGAGAATTCAAACTCCTAAAACAAGAGTATCCATCGACAAATTCTTCCTTGGATGATTGGTTTGTTGAGTAGGTATTTCAATGGTTCATGATTAGTGTAGAATACAAAAGGTGTTGACAAGAGGTAATGCCTGAACTTCTGTAATGCATACACCATTGCTAGGGATTCTCTTTTAGTTGTGGTATAATTATTCTATGCTTTTGACAAATTCCTTCTTGCAAATGTTATAGGGTGATCCTTAGAACCCCTTGGATGAGTCAGTACTACTCCTACTGCAATCCTTGATGCATCCACATGAACATGGAATGTGTTCTCCCAATCTAGAAATATGAGTATAGATGCTTTTGCTATCTTCTACTTCAAAGTGTCAAATGCCTTTTGGTGATGCTCATTCCAGGTAATACTTTTTCCAATTTCTTCTTCAATAGTTCTCCTATAGGTGTTTAGATGGCTGCATAACTCTTCATGAACTTCTGGTGGTAACCGGTATATCCTAGGAATGTTTTGACATCAGATGTAGTTTTTGGTGATGGTAAATTCTGAATAATTTCAACTTTTAGGGGATCAACCATCAAGCCTTCTTTACATATTATATGACCAAGTAGTGTTCCAAATGGTACCACAAAAGTACACTTCTTCAAGTTCAGGGAGATTTGCAGGCTTCTACATTTATTCAGCACCAATCTAAATGTTTGTGTGTGATATTTTACTAGCCCAAAGACGGTCCAATCATCCAAATAGACTTTGAGGAAATCATGTATAAACTACTTGAATGCATTTATAATAATTCTACTAAATACTGCAGGTGCATTTTTCAATCCAAATGGCATAACAATATACATGAAAGATCCTAGTTTAGATGCAAATGTTGTTTTAGGTTGATCTTCTTCTCTAATTTTTACCTGATGGTATCTAGAGAATCCATCAATGAAGGAGTAAATCTCCCTGCCAGTAACTAACTCCAAGATTTCCTCTATGAATGGTATAGGGAAAGGATCATGAATGCAAGCTTTATTCAACTCTCTATAGTCTCCACAGATCCTGATTTCTCCTATTTTCTTATTCTGTACTACCATTGGGCTTATCCACTCTACTTCCTCCACTAGTTTTATGATCCATGCTTCAAGCATCTTATCAAGTTCTACTTTAACTTTCTTCTTCGTTTTTGGATTCAATCTGTATGACCTTTTCTTGATTGGTTTACTGCCTTCTTTTAGTTAAATTTTCATTGTACTAGCTTCCTCTTAAACATCCTTCATCTTTGTGAACTTCCTAGGAAACAAATTCTCATACTCAGACAAGATTTATACTACTTGTGCCACTTCCTTCTCATCCCAATAGTCTCCTATCTTAGCTAGCTTAGGATCTCCTTCTTTGGCAATGCTATCTTCCCTTAACTAGATAGACTTGTTGTAGTATTTTTCCTTAATAACTATTGATTCTGCCAGCTTTCTTTCTCCTTGTTGAATCTTTATTTCTAGTTCCTTACTCTCTCCATCCTCCTGTTGTGTTGTTTTGTAGCATTTGTGTTTCTCCAGGTATGATTCTTTATCCATCCATTCTATGATTTTCCATATGCCTTATGTTTTTGTCAGTGGTGAACTTTATTCTGGTTTTGCTTCTTCTTCTTCTGCATCTCGTTGAAAGATGATCTCCTTGATTTGGAGTAGTGTTGTGTAGATGTTCTTGTCTAGACTAAAGAATGAGAATGTGTGAATGATATCCTTTTGTAGTTCTTCCCAATATCTAGTTTCTTTCCTTCGTTCTTGATTTATGTACCATGTATGTGCAATTGATGATAGTATCCAATAAAAGAAATGGGTATACAGTATCTCATTATATTCATTCCTTTCTCTCCATACCATTGTACACATGGATAAATGTTCTTGCGATGAAATCTGACCTGAGTATTTGGGTATTATGTCATATTCTCCTTCCTCCGACAAATATATTGTCTTGTCCTGATGAGTATTTTGAATACTGACCATCAATTGATTGCATCTTTGTGTGTGTTCCACCAATTTGTAGTATTGCATACCAATGTGTGTTGTACATCTTGTAATTTTATGTCTTCATCTTAAAAAACTATCTCCATTTCTCCTAGATATGTATGTAGATTCTATACTCTTAAAAATCTAGGAAACTTATTATGTGAAATGCCTTTCAAAATGTGACTACCTAGTAAGGTCTTTGGGCTGTATCTTTCATACCCTCCTCAGATGCGCCGCATGTGATCTTCGATGAGTTTTGATGAAGTGTGGAGGATTGCAGTGTGCCTTCTTTGCCAATTATGATCATGAATATGCTCCGATAACCAAGCAATTTCCTTGTTTTCAGTTATGATTCTTCTCTCAACTAGGCTTCTAGAACCTCCTTGCTACGTGTAATATAGTGATCATCCTCTTTCTCCAATTCTACCTCAGAATTAGGCTCTTTTGTTGTCTCCTCTGCATCCAGCCTAGTAATTGTGTAGAGATTCTTTGCATCCTTATCACTGTCTTCAGTCTGATTGACTTCTTCTATCTATGCTTCCTCCATTAATGATCCCAAAAGGAATGCTGACAGTCTTGTTATCATTAGCAAATGATAGCTCTTCTTTCCGAGAGTCTATGATACCGTTTGCATCCACAAACCATCTCAACCCTAATAGTGCATTGAAAGCTTCTCCTTGATCCTTCATGGCTACAACAATGAAGTCTAAGACTTGTTTGACCCCCATTAGGTTAACTTCCACTTGATTCCATGTTTCCATTGTCTACATATTGGATCCGTCTACCAAAATTATGTTGTAAGTTGTCTCTGTAATCTTAGGTCTTCCTAACTACTCCCACAACTTCTTTGTGATCATGTTGACATCTGCTCCCAAATCTATCATGACATTCCAAAATTTTCTGTGATTGATATGAACATCCACCATAAGTGGTTTTGTCTTCCATTCTCTATTTGTTCTTCCCATCTTTCAGAGTTGACTCTTTTGACCTTGCTCCTTATTCCAATATTTAGAAAATTATTTCAATTTTTCAATAAGTCTATATTGTTGTGTCAGTTAGGCTAACTATTTGAGAGCTTCTACTTCTCCTTCAGTGAAAAATTGCTTGTATTGCTTCTCCTTCTCTTGATCCTTCCTTATTGTTTGTTTGGCTTCCTTCATAGCTTCCTCATGCTGTTTCTTAATGGGAACAAATTCTTCTTCCTCCTCACTATCTTCCTCTTTTGTCTTAGTGATAAAGTGCCTTCCGGTATTTGTTCCTTGTCTTGTCAGTACTACAGCTTTCTCCTTCCTCTATCTTTTCCAGTATGTTTTGGCTTGCTTCTCCAGTAATACTCTTCTTCTTCTGTGGATTTAGTTGAAGATATGCATGTTTCCTCCCTGCTATTTTTCTAACAAGTTCTTGCTCCTTGACCCTTTGGTTCCCTTATTATAACCCTAGCTCCTTTTTTATTATTCAGTTTTTGTAGCTCATCACTCTTAGATTGTGGTTGTGCATTCTAGAAGTACTGTTGTTCTCTCTCACAAGAAAATAAATCATGCCTTGTACTACTACAAAATGAACATTGTGTTTTCCTTTCAACCTGACATTCATTAGCAAAATGTCCTAGTTTACCACAATTGAAACAAGTGGCATCCTCCCTCCTTCTTTGACTTCTTCCATGGCCTTTGCCTCCTATGTAACCTCCAAATTTCTCTCTATCATCGTTACTATAGCTATTCCCATAGGATGGACTGCTAGAATTTGAATTTTTTATTGCATTGGCATTCTGTTGATTTCTCCAATTTGGTTGTTTGTAGCCTTGATCATGTGAGTTTCTTTCTACATATGACATGTTGCTTTTCACCAAGTTTTTGTACCATGTTTCATCTTCTTCATTAGCAAATTATCTTTTCCTCTGGAAGTTCTGTGAAGGACAGTCTAGTGTTTTATGGTCATCTCATTCTCCACATAATACATAATATACTGAATTGACTCTTTTTGTTGTTGTTTTGATGTCTACTTTTATTGCGGCAGCTTGCTTTCTCCTTTCATCCTAGGGCATTCATTTCTCAAGTGACCTTCTCTTGTACAGTATGAGCACCAAATATTAGGTCTTTGTTTTTGTGTATTCTCCTCCTACTTGGCCAAAATCTCCCGTCTCATCTTCAACTACTCCAATTCTAATTTTAGCTTCTCCAATTCTAGGTTTTCGTTCATCTTATCTTGTCTGCACCAAGATTGAGACTCTATCCAGCAAGCCAGTGTCATTACTTCTACATATGTTTCAAATATTCTTTCATCTAGGGCTGACCTAATTTCAGGACTTATTCCAGAAATAAACCATTTTATCTTTTGCTTCTCAGTTGGTAATTTCTCCAACTTCCTAGTTATCTCCTTGAATCTCTTATCAAAATCATTTATTGATTCTTTATCTAATTGCATCAAATCTCTCATCTTACTTACCCCTTCTGTTGAAACATCCAGAACTCCAAAATTCTCCAAAAATAGCTTCTTGATTTCCTCCCATTCCTTGTCACTGTTTGGACATGTCTTCCTATACCACTTCAATGCTTCATTCTGCAAGGTGCCTATGAAGTCAAACATCTTGATTTCATCTCTTTTTACTCCCTTCCTATTCCAAATAGACTCCAAAACAAAAATGTGCTTTGTTTCTTCAATAGTGTCCTTCTCAAATACAAGTAACTTGATAGGAATATCCATGATTGGTCTTCTCAAAGTCTCTGGTACTCTGCAATAGGTTTCCTCCAGTTTGCTCCTTCGGTTAGACTATCTTCTATGAACTCACTTCCCTTCTCTTCCCTTGTTTCTCTGTAGTCATATATCAAAGTACTTCTTTCCTAGAACTTCTGTGAAATTACTCTGAATCTCTTCTATTCTCTCTGCTTCCTTGTTTGCTTGAATATTTTCCTTCTCAACTAAAATTCTCTTGACTTTATATGCCACTCAAGGTGACTCATGGTCCAGGAGTTGTGTCTATTCATAGTGTCTCTTCAAATTAGGGGATACTTTTCTCTTTGTGAACGACATCCTGTTGGCATCCAATGATGATTAAAATAACCTTCCAAAACCCTCAAAAGTCCTCTCAATTTTTAATGCATCTTCTCCTCCTTCTCTTATCTCCTTTATGCTTTAGCAAATTAGCTCCTCTATATATTCCTCATCCATCTTCAAATTTTTTGGTGTTAATTCATGTTTTTCGATAGTCTGTAGCATAAACTCTACTTCACCTCTTTCTTCTTTTTCCCTTCCGCATTCTTCTCCGGTAACACCCACTGTGGTGAACTCTGCAACATCTTCCATAGTCTGCTCTATCTCTTCTCCTTTTGACCTCCTTTCTCTGGTAGCACCCACATTCACACGCTTAGTAGCATCCTCCTTGACATGCTTGTCTTCTTATTTCCTTCCAGTAGTGCCCTCCGTAGCATGCTCTTCGAATTCTTCCTCCTTTTCTTCTGCAACTTCTATTGTCCTCCCTTTTTCCATCTCTTGTGCCCTTGCCATCCTTTTGCAATAATGTTCTTGTCATTCCTGAGTCTTCTTCAATCTCTCTTCTTTGCTTATCGTTATTCTGGTCCCGATGCCTTCGTCGATCTCTCTTTTCCTTCACTTCTTCCCTTTCACCATGGGTTTGCTTGATTTGGTGTTCCATTGGTCCTTTTATATCCCATGACGGTATCCTTGTTTGAAGAGTCACATCATTTCAAAGGTCCTTACAAACCCTACCCCCTTTCCACTTGTCATCCCCTTAAGTGCCTTCCCCCCTCTCACAGAGGTAGGAACTTAAGGAGACCTAATTTCCTCTGCAACTTGAAAATTTTCTCCACCAACCTCACCTTCTCATCTCTCTAGAACTCTATGCTATTCCTTTGGATGTTTTGCCCTTTCAATCTTTAACTACCTTCTTCCAGGGTCTCAAAAATAGAACCAAATGTTGGAAGGAAATGGAGAGGGATACCGGTCTGGAGATCTAGTCCTCAGTCAAGTCTTTGTAATCAGTTTATACCCTGGTCAAGTAGCTAGAGATTGATAGAAAAACATAAAGAATAATAGAAATAAAGTATCACATGCACATCATAATAACAAGACAACACAAAAATACCCGGTACCGACAGATCTTCATATATATATATATAGCAATCAAATGTCATACATCCATCCTCCAATAGGTCTGAGTCTCTGCCTCATCCATCTACATACATGACTTCTATGTCATTCTTTACATCATAATCTATCTAATCTCATACTTCTATGTTCTATGCTATATCCTCATATCCTATATCTATATATATTATATCTATTACATATAGGGATGTGTCTCCTGTCAGCTCCGGCCTCTGCATAGTGTGTGTGCCAGCTTCTGGTCGGCTCTGCTTCATGCTCTACACCCTGCTAACAATAACTATAGAAGAGGTGTCATATGTGGAAAATCCCAAGTAATGTGGCTTTACCTTCCTATGGCAAATGTGGGTTTTAGTAGGTGTAACATCTCAAAGGTTTTTCACCATGCAAATCTACAAGCCCAAAGATGCCTCCAACAATAGGTGGACACTGAGATTCTTCTAGCTACCCCACTACCTCATGAAATTAAATGTGCTCCCATCTGGAACCATTGATTTTATTTGATCTAGACTATTGAATGTTGTATTTAAAACATGCTTGAGTCTATAAATAGGTAGTCTTTTCATGTATTATGTTACATTTTTAACTACCCTTATTTTTTAGTAGTATTCCTATATGGTTTTCAAGCTCTAGATGGATTTCATTATTCATGCATTCTATTTTTGAGTATTTGATCGATCTATGTGTTCATATCACTAATATTCTATTGCTTGTAGAATACTTTGTGTGGTCAACCTTAACACTATGCCTCTAATCTTTTATGGGGATATCTTATTAATCTATGCTATTAAATGGGTGTTTAATATGGATTGTTTTCACGTGAATAAATCCCATTGAAGATTGCATTATCCTTTGTGGATTTATTATACTTTTGATGAAGCGAGGATGTTAATTTCATATTTATCTACTCATTGATGTTGCATGCAAATGGAGATCCTAATTTAGATTTTTCTATATTCTTTTCTCTCTTCTCCCTTATCTTTTGTATTTTCTTTGCAAAATGGTTAGATTAGGATTATAATAAAATCTAATTTGTGAGTTAAGGCTTTGGAAACAAATTAAAATTTTGATTATAGTAATGTGCTTTCATTGTTACAAACCTTAATTTTTAGTCAAGAAGGCTAGTTCATTTTGGGTCAAGTTTGCATGAGATGTCAAAGTTACTATTCCTTACCTAGAAACAAGTTCCAACAATGTGTTAAGTTTTGCAAGTCCCTTGATGAGAACAATATTATAACAACTAATTATGTTATCCTGCGTAGCTAAGGTTTGGTTATAATTGATCTTCTTTCAAAAGGTTGATTCCTTTTAGGAGAGGTAGGATACCCAGTATTTCATTTGAAGTTGAGGAATGTGTCAAAACATCTATCAACATGGAGGTCATCATGAACAATTTCATTAAAAGATGGAAAATCTGCAAGGAAAAGTGTGGAGGGAAACAAGGAGATGCATGAAAATAGGATTTGGAAGGATGGAGGGAAGAGTTGAAGAAGTCCACCAATCCAAGGAAATTTTGCAAAAGTGGACTTTAAATGGGCGGGGGAAAATCATGAACATTCGAAAGTGAAGAATGTTTGAAAGTTAGGAAGAATCTTGCAAGGGTGAAAATGGAAGGATATGAATGTCTTGGGAAGTGGGAGAAATAAAAAAATGCAAGGGAAATCAAGACTTGGGGAACATTGGAAAAGTGGAAGAAGTCTCCATGAAACCCACAAGTCCATAAGGAGGAATGGAAAGGTGAAACAAACTTGTAGAAATTCAACTCGGAAGGGGAAGTTTAACCAAAATGGAAGATGGAAGATGGGTAGCAGAAACTTGCAAAACAAGTTATCTGAATGTTCTAGGAGATACACGAGAAATGTAGAAATGCAGGGTCCAACTTGACATTTGAACTTCAAACCAAAAGTGGAAGATGGAAGAAGTTCATAGGCATAATTATGTGGGGAAAGGTGAAATAGGAAGGAAACAAAAAAGGAAGTTTTACAAAATCAGCAAGGACATTTAGTCTTTGAACCAAAATGGAAGAAGTCCACAAGTCCATCAAAAGTTTGCAAAAGTGCAAAGATGGAGAAAGAGGAGAAAGTGAAGGGAAAAGAGGAAATATCGAAGATGGAAGAAGTCCATGAAAGTCTTGCAAACTCACTGAATGACAAAAAATGAACAAATACTCCCTAGACATAGAAATTTTTTAGGTTTTTACAACTTTTGACGCATGACCAAAATATAAGGGAACGAAAAGAACAACATCAAGTACATTTTTTACCAAGGGGTGCCCATTAAAGATTTCTCAAATCATCTCTAAATGATAGGCAGAAAAGGGCTAAGGCAATAAAGGAGCACTTGACTTAGGCAAATTTGAAAATGATGAGTCTTGTGAAAATGGGTGCCAACATTGGCTCTAATTAGGGACGCGCACCTCTTGCAAGTATAATGAGAATCTAGGTACTATCTATAGGGGCAGACCATAATGCCAAAGTGGATAGCATGACAACACAAAACAACCCTTAAAATGGAGCAAAAGAAAAAACCTGAGACATACACATTTCACTATAACCAACAAGGATCATAGTTGCACAAGGACAACACACGGAAACAAAAGATTATGTACAAGCTAAAATACCTCATCAATCAAAAGTAGTGCTTAAGGTATTGACCATAATATAGTAGATCCATGAGATCTCCATCTAGACTTCTAAGGTAAAAAGTGCCCTGACTACATCTGTCTACAATTTGATAAGATCCAACCCATAAGGCTTCAAAATTTTCATGTTTGTCGTTATCTTCAGACCTTGCATTCCACATGAGGACAATATCCACTACTTGGAAACCTCTCTAAACTACTTTCTTATCAAATAAATACTTCATCCTTTGTTGCTACATTTGATTTCTTTCATGTGCAACCGTTCTAGTTTCTTCAAGTTTTGTTAGCTTATGCATTCTCAAGGAAATGACATCATTTTCCTCCCCCTCAATTTGTTGCAGTAGTTTGTGCACAAATAACTCAAGACTAGTTGGCATCTTGTCTTTTGCTCCATAAACTAATTCAAAGGGGATCCTCTGAATAGCCTTTTTATATGTCATTATGTCTGCCCAAACAATAAATTTAAGTTTATCATCCCATCTTATCTTATTTGAATCTAGTGTTTCTTTTATGGTTGTCATGATACATTTATTACTAGATTCATCTTGGACATTTCCTTGTGGATGATAAGGAGAAGAATGTGTTAAGATAATCCCATAGCTAGAACATATATCAAAAATATCATGAGATCTAAAACACATTGTATTATCAACAACTATCTTCATAGGCACACCGAACCTTGTGATTATATTGTTTATCAAGAAGTCATTGACCACTCTAGATGTAGCATTTATTGTAGGGATTGCCTCCACCCATTTAGTAAAGTAGTAGGTGGCTAAGAGAATCTATTTCTAACCATTGCTTGACCTTTCAATAATCTCTCCAACAAAAATCAATGCCCCACTACTAAAATGGAGGGCCTCCTCAGCTGATATAGACATGAGGGGTAGTGCACCTGTGAACTTCATCTTTCTAGAAAACCTCTAACAAGCTCACACTTTCTAACCAATTTAGCCACATCCTTGAAAAATGTGGGCCACTAGTATCCTACTCTAATCACCTTGTAAGTAATGGTATTTGACATAAAATTTCCCTGACAAACCCCTCGATGACACTCATTAGTGACTTTGATAGATTGTTCATGATCTAAAAATTTGAGCAACAATCCATCAGGGTTTCTCCACATCAATTAGCCTTGTAGTAGCACTTATCTTTGGGTTGTCAATCTTAAAGTCCTCTTCTGATAATAATTCAATCTTGGGGGATAATTCAAGTTTTCCAAATAGAGAACTATGGTCTCGTACCATGAATTGTTTCTCAAAGGGCAAGGAAATAGCATAAAAACTTACCTGATGCACCTCTATCGCATCCACGTTTGCATCTTCCATTAGCTTAGCCAAGCCCTAACCTCCAATCAACTGTAGTTTGAATCTCCATGTTGTATTCCCAGGCCTTATTAATCCATCTACGGTCTTTTATGCAAAGCTTCTTGCTGAGCAAAGATGTTCCTCGCAACAGTGTGAGTCACATAAGCAATGATTATATCCCTTATTAGATAAGGTCTAAATATTTTATTAGCCTTAACAAGAGCATAAGCATGTGTTTTATATGATGGAGTGGCTTAATTCGACATTTTGCAATGATTTTTTAAAGAAGACAATTGATTTTCATACCCATCAACATTTTTTTCGAGCAAAACAACAACAATTGTATAGAAGGAAGCAAATGAAAATAATTGAAAGGGCTTTGAGTAATTAGGGATTGCTAAAACTAGTGCCTATTTGAGTGCATCTTTAATTTCCATGAATGAATCAATTGAATCCTCATCCCAACTGGCTAATTGTCCTTTCTCGAGCACATTTGAAATAGCCTTTGTCTTCTCAGTAAAGTTAGGAACAAACTATAGAACAAAGTTGATTTGCCCAAAGAAGGATTATAGTACCTTAACTATTTTGGGCCGAGGGATGAGGTCTATTGATTTAACTCTTTTAGGGTCAATCATCACCCCTTCCTTGGACACTATATGCCCTAGGAGATTTCCCTCTTCTACACTAAATACATATTTTTGGGGATTTAAGGAAATTTCCCAATTCCAAGCATCATTTGAATATTAATTCCAAGTGTATACATTGGTCATTCCTATCCTTGGAATAAGCAATTAAGTCATTCAGATAGACCACCATGATCTCATTTATTAAACTAACAAAGGAAACATCTATTGCTATTTGGAGGCAGCTCTTGCATTTTTTAGTCCAAATGGCATCCTCACATAAACATATGTGCCTCATGGAGTTGTGAATATTATTTTATGTTGCTCAAATTCCTTGACCATAACTTAATTATACCCCTAGAAGCCATCCATCATTGACATCAACAAAAATCTCATCACTCTCTGCAACAATGATCCATGCTGGGCAATTGGTAATTATTCTCGAGGGACTTGATGTTCAAATTTCTAAAATCTACAGAAAACCTTGCATCTCTATTTTTATTTCATACTGAGACAAGGTTGGATACTGATGAGGTATAAACAACCTCATTCTTATGATGAGCTAAATACCCCTTATTATTCTTGCTAACCACCTCATCCATGACAATTTGTTTATTTTTAGAAGCAATAATTATCTACTTTTTATAAAATGGTGTATAAATCTTTATTTCTCAAATTGATTGGAATTAGCTAACCAATGTTGATATAATGGTATAGACTTTGAGTAATTGTGCAGGGCTTATGCATGGCCTATGAAAGGAGTGGACTTCAAGCGGTTGGAGTCAGAGGGCTGAAAGTTGGGGTACCAGAAATTTAGGCGTACAAAGTGGAAGACTTCTTTTAAAACATTCTGTTATTTTCTGTTAAGACTATTTGAGACTTTACGGCTCCACTCAAAGCCTTTATTATGTTTTATTTCATGAACACCAGTTAGTTGTAAAGTCTAGTTGTAATTCTGTTTAAGACTTTTTCAATGGCATTTACCCGCCATCTACAAATTAGGATTTTATAGTAGTGCAGTATATATATGTAATGTTCAGAATGAGGGGATGGTTATGATATATTTTGAATACTATTCAGTTATGTTCTCTATGCTGTTACACTTTTATAAATGAATGAATGAATATCGCCAATATTGTTCTAAGTAATTTGGTCTGAGTAATGGAAGTACTGTGAATGGATTTACTTTGATGCTGTTAAAGTACCACATGTGATTTGACTTGATAGTAAGAATGCCCAAGAGTTGGCCACTCGAGCGATCGTAGAGTAGATAAGTATTTTTATCATTAATATTGTTTTTTCTATTCTATGCATGTTATGTTTAGATAAATGTTATTTTGTGTTTAGTTCTATTGTGTGTTCCTATAGGTTGTGTTTTTTTAAGTTACCGATTTTTGAATTTTATTTACTTGAAATTTCTAGAGCATCCACTATGTTCGTAAAATTGTTGTTAGCTATTGATTAAAATATGCTAGGTGTGCTTTCAATTAGTAGTTAGTTGCCTTCATTTTAGTTCCATAGTTAAATTGCAAGTGTTGATTTTTAGATAGTTTACATGCTTTCTAGAATAAGGATTTGAATGCTTTCTAGTTTAATTTTTGTTTTCAAACTTTACGAAAATTCAAAAAATTTGCACTAAGTGAGATGTCTAAAATATCCCCTATTGCATACAGCCTTTGGACACTACCCGGTCGACACAATTGATATATTTTTCCACTAAAGTGTTAGGACCTAATGACAACCTGTCACTTTTTGGCACCGTTGCCGGGGAGTTGATTCTTTTCTAAGTGTTAATAAGAGACTGCTTGGATACCTCGTTTAGGAAAATATATAGTTGTCAGACTTCTTTTTATGCATGGTCAGGAAACAAGGTCCACACAAAAGATTCATACCAAGAACCCCCCCCCCCAATAGTAGTTCCAACCATAAGTAGGGAGGAAGAAGTCTCAGCTGAAGAACTTAGTTATGAATTGATCGAGTAGAATCAACCTAAGACCTTCCAAAATATCCCAGAAGTTCAACCATTAGACCCAACCTTTGAAGAGGAGATCATTCAACCAACAAACCCAATCTTTGAGGAGGAGAACATTCCTTTTAACATCATGGTTGATAATAACAACAATGACCCTTTCAATGGACGAAGAGCAAACTACGGAGATGGGAGAGCAAACCAAGGAGATGGTGATAACCTAAGAAGAGGGGCACAGACATTTACTTATCCTATGGCTCTTAATGAAGATGATGATGCACCCATGAAAAACATTTTACCCTCCATTTTACCAACTTTCAAAGGATTATCCTCTGAAGATCCTGACCAGTTCCTCTTCGAGTTCAAAGTCCTGTGTCAGACATATGACTACAAAAATGATAACCAGAAACTTAAACTTTTCCCTCCACTTTGAGAGACGTTGCAATGCGTTGGTTCATGGGATTAGTTTCAGTGTCAATAACCACGTGGGATGATATGGAAACTGTCTTTTTAGACAAATACTAGAGTTAGTGACAGAAAAGAGAAATTGTTCAAACTAAGGCAAAAAGAAGATGAGAGCCTGGAAGATTACCTTGATAGGTTCATCTTCCTAACCAAATGATGTGGTGAAGAAGCCATAAGCCCAGAAATTTTGAAGACCATATTTCTCAAAGGAATTGATGAGGATACTAGGAGAAGTCTAGATTTAATAGGAAAAGGAGATGTGTCCCAACTTGAACTCAGTGATATCACTGAGTTATGCTAGAATTTCTCCCATACTCGAGGAGGTATCCGTAAATCTAGTCTTTTGAGAGGTTCAAATGAAATAGGTAAACTGCGCGAGGAAATAACAAACTTGAAAACTGACATTCTTGTTCAGTTAAACACCACTCTGGATGGAATATAAGCCAAAACACGTAATCCTGAAACCTTATCCATCTACTGTCCTAGGTGTCGAAATAAACATTTGTTAATAGAGTGCCCTTTGGATAAAGCTGATAATTGCCAAATTTGTGAAAAGAGCCATGCCACTGATCAATGTGAGATATAGAATGCAATAAAAAATTCCAAGAAAATGACATCTCACACTAAGGAGGAGATCAATTTTGTAAATCAAAGACCTGGAGGGAATTTCTCTTATGGCCAGAATTCAAATCCCTCATGGCAACCTCCAAATAATTGGAATAATAATCAATGGACAACACCTTGGCCTCAAGCACCACCTAATTGGGGACCTTACCCTTGGGGACCACCAGAGTGGGTGAACCAGTACTGGGGAAACCCTCAATGGCCAAACCAGACTCAACAACAATGGTATCCTCAAAATTTGATGCCTCAATGGAATCAGGCTCCAAATCAATTCTATCGTGGACCAAGGAGGATGCCTAATCTACAATAGAACCTTTTACCAGCTCCCCAAAACCCCCAACAAAATGAGCAGGTCAACCAACCACAATTCCCAGCACAACTTGTCCCTAATCCAAAGAATAATCATCAAACCACACCAGTGTATTCTACAGAACATGAAAACATGGCTGGAGTTAATGCCATCTATTGTAGAAACCTACAGTTGAGGTTAGGAAAAGCACTCCAACAGCCTACCATAGTTGAGATCCTTGACCAACCAAATACAACATCTACTGAAAGGACTGACACCTTCCATACCTTCAGATAAAAACCCATTGAGTAACCAAGACAAGACTCTTCCATAATCCTCACCTAGAGCTTCCAAGTCACCTCAAGAAGAAGTTGGCCAGCGTTCAATAGATCTTTTAAAGGAGGATCCCACCGTGAAAAAGAGATCTCAAACACCTTTTCTTGAGCGCCTCAAGACAACTCCTTTGAATAAATCTCTGGAAATGACCTTACCTACTAAAACTGTGTTAATCAAAGAAATTAAGCGACTCCATATTGAGATTCCCTTGTTATAGGCGATTAAAGAAATTCCTGAACTAAACCAGCTAGTTAAATAGTTGTGCATAAAAACACCAAGAAGGAAACTAAAACTGATTAATACTGTGCATATTAATGGATACCTAGCTGATCTTCTGGCTGGCAAAACCTCAACCCCAAAATATGGTGACCCAGGCAGTCCACTCATAATAGTGATAATCAACAAGGTAGCAATACCCAATACTCTCGTGGACTTGGGAGTAGCCTTTCATGTCATGATGGTGGATGTTATGGAAAAACTAGGACTCACTGATCTACTTCCCACAACCACTGTATTGAAAATGGTAAATCAGTCTATAACTATTACCAACCTGGGTGTCCTATAAAATGTTCATGTTAAGGTTGACGATTGGGAATATCCAGTGGATTTCCAAATAATCCAATCCCTCACACCCAAGGATAGTTACCCGATAATATTGGGTAGACCATGGTTAGCTACGGTTGCAACTAAGTTTGACTACAGAGCAGGAGGAATGATCATTTCACATGGTCCCAATAGCAAACACTTATTCTTGTATCCCCCCACTCAACCTGCTGAGCATAACCAAGTTTGGGTTGACGAACCAGATGGTTCTGACAAACAAGAGAATCTAGCCTCACTTGCTATGGTAGTCATTAAATAACATGGTGAAGAGTTAGAATATGATCTGGAAAACAACATGCAAGATCTTACCGTAGACTTAGGTGATGAAGAAATTTTGGAAGTGGAAGAGATTTTAGGACAACCGATCCATACTGATGACACCGAACATGATTACACTAACTTCATAGCATTACCTTGTCCTCTAGCTAATATCATTCTGAAAATAGATCACTTCTTTGAAGATATTTATGGACTTCACAGAACTATACCGTATAGCTGCACTCTAAACACCTTAATGAGAGAAGTTCATACCGTCACTTCCAACTATCCTGGAACCAAAAATATCATGTTACTACTAGGAAAAACTTTAAATATCAATAGTTGGTTGACAGAGTCAGATGAGCTCAAATTGTTTGATGTTTTGGTAAATAGATCCAAGGCTTTTGCTTGGGATTATATGGACATGAGAGGAATACACCTGAGTGTTTGTACCCATCACATCTATACTAAAGATGTTAGACCTATTCGTCAACCTCAATGAAGACTCAACCCTGCTCTCAAAGATATTGTTAAAACAAAGATTGAGAAACTCCTGCAAGTAGGATTCATCTATCCCATCTCTGACAACAAATGGGTTTTGCCTTTGGTAGTTGTTCTAAAGAAAAATGAGAAGTGGAGAGTGTGCATTGATTATAGAGAGCTCAACAAAGCTACTTATAGAGATTACTTCCTTTTGCCTTTCATAGACCAAGTCTTGGATAATTTAGCTGGAAGGAAGTATTTCTCATTCCTAGACAGATTTAGTGGATATAACCAAATACAAGTAGCAGCAGAAGACCAGGACAAAACAACTTTTACTTGCCCCTGGGGAACATTCGCATATCGCGTCCTTCCCTTTGGGCTATGCAATCCTCTTGCAACATTTCAGAGAGCTATTCTTGCCATATTTGTTGAACTAGTAAATGACTGTGTGGAAGTCTATATGGATGAATTCACAGTGTATGGTTCCACTTTTGATGAAGGTCTTAAAAATTTGGACAAGGTATTGAAGCGATGTGAGGACCATCAGCTATCCCTGAGTCACGAAAAATGTCTAATAATGCTAGAACAAGGGATAGTGTTGGGACACCACATCTTAGATGTGTTGCAAGTATGGGTCTAACTGGTGTTGTCATTGATGTCCACATACTCATGTTGCATTAATGAGAAGGATTGGATGAGCTGTGTGCTGAGGATATTGAGAAAAATAGTCTTAATCTGGAACAGTGAAGAATAGTGATGACAACAAGGTAAAAGTCCAAGATAGGTTGAGGATCAGAGGATGCGGTTTAAAGGATTTGTAGATATAAGTCTTGAGATGCTCCAGTCAATGTTTCAGAGGTCCGCATGAAGATCGGAAGAAGTTATGGTCGCTCAAGTAGAACCGGTTCCGGCAGGTGTTCAGAGGTGACAAAGTGACACAGATAGGTCCGGTGAGATCTAGAAATGAATTATCCCATTTTGTGGATTTGAGGAAGTGTTGAGAATGTCCTTGTGAAGTGTCAAGCCGATTGGTTCATCGTTTGAAGGTTTGGAAGAACCTATTCCTTTGTGACAGTGATGACAGACTGTGTTCTTGAGGTTTCAGATGAAGGAGAGAAGGATTCCAGTAAGTAGATGAAGTGCAGATGTTCTTGGTGATTCAGAAAAGCTTGTGGTGATCTATGGATCATGTCCAGTTCATGTTGGTGGTCCGCATTGAAGTTAGAGTGGGCATTTGAAGAATAACCACTGGATGTTGGTGTTCTTCCTGAGACTGGCCAACTGAATGTATTACACATCTTGCATATGTTCTTGTAGGTGTTTTCTGACTTAGATGATTGTTCCTAAGTCGATGCCTTGTATAAGTAAGGGATTGTGAAGTCATTTCAAAGTGTGTCTTGCAGTGATGAGTGTGTGGTAGCAAGGAGGAGTGTGAAAGGCAGAGCAGAAGTATTGGGCTTAAATGAAACTGATTCAAGCATGGTGAAGATGCTATTCTCCAGTTCATGAAGGTGATTCTTATTTCTTTGTAGACAGTGTCTCTCTTGTAGGCAGTGAGCCTCTTGTGAGCAGTGTGCTCAGGCAGTGAGCCCTAATTGGCATGTGCGATTTTGTTCTTTCTATTCTTCTAACAGAGAATACATTCTTGGGTTAATCACCCCGTGGTTTTTCCCTTAACCGGGTTTTCCACGTCAAAATCTTGGTGTCTTATGTGTTGATGAGTTTCTACTTTTGATTTGAATGCATTATGTTTCATATTTAATATACTGCTAATCACTAAGAAGATTTAAGTATGTAAATTGGAGAAAGTTTTGCACAACTAATTCACCCCCCCTCTTAGTTGTGTGCCCTAAGTCTAACAATTGGTATCAGAGCTAAGTTCCTCTAAAAGAAGCTTAACCGCTTGAGGAGATCCAGGATGTCGTCTTATAAGAAGGATAGTCTGAAGTTTGATGGAACCAACTTTGCTCTTTGGAAAGGTCGCATGAAATGTCACTTGCAATGTATGGGAATGGCGTATTAGTCCATGGTTACAAAATTGTATGTACCTCCACAGGGTGGTCCGACAACCCTAAATGAAATCACAAATCTTGAAAACAATCTGCGGACCAAAGAGGCTCTTCTAAGCGCATTATCTGACTCAGAGATCTCAAATGTTATTGACCTACCAACTACCTTTGAGATTTGGAATAAACTAGAACTTTTACATGAAGGAGACCAGTATGTTAAATGTGCAAGGTTACAGAGTCTAAAAGGGAAATTTGAAAAATTGAAGATGAGAGATGATGAAAATATTACCACTTTTATGCCAAGAGTGAATGAGCTAGTTTGTGGAATTAGAAATACTGGTGGAGTCTTGGATGAAAATGAGATTGTTGGTAAAATTCTCAGATCCCTTCCTGCTTCTTACAAAATTAAATCAAGGCTACTGCCATTAAAGAATTCAGAGCCCATACAACTGTCACAAGAGATCAATTGGCTGGGAAATTGTCTGCATTTGAAATGACAGAGTTTGGTGATGACCCCCCCAAGACTGAATCTGCATTCAAAGCCAGTGCCTTTGTTAAAGGTAAACAAAGGTTTGATCTGGGAGAGAATTCTTCAAGGAAATTGTCATGGTATGAAAAAGTAAGAAAAGATCTAGAAGAAGAAGAAGTAGAGACTGCTCAACTTGAAGCCCTTATTGCAAAGAGGCTACCAAGAGGATCCGATAAGTATGAAGGAAAATTACCTTTTAAGTGTTTTAATTGCAATATGATTGGTCATTTTGCCTCAAGGTGTCCGGAAAGATTTTCAAGGCAAAATCCTAGCAGGCCAAGGTTCCAAAAGAACTGTTACTATGTACATGGAGATGATGATAATGAAGGAGTAACAGATGATGAATCAGAGATAGGAAACAAATCCAAAAATGAATGGGTATTCATTGCCATCAAGGAAGAACCAATGTCCTCTGTATCTGTCAATCTTAAGACTGCAGAAAGAGCTCTGGCTGCCCAAATTGAAGAGAAGGATGATTGGGTCATTGACAATGGATGCTCTCACCATATGATAGGTGACAAAAATAAGTTTATAGATTTGGAGAGGTATGAAGGAGGAGTGGTAAAGTTTGGTGACAATTCTACTGGTAGAATCAAAGGAAGAGGAACTATTTCTTTTGATGGAAGAAACAAAACTGGTAATGTACTGTATGTTGAAGGTTTGAAGCACAATCTTCTCAGTGTTGGATAGTTGGTGGACAAAGGCTATGATCTCTGATTCAAGGATGGAAAATGCAAAATATTTGAAAGGTCCGGAACAGAGATTGCATCCGGTACTCAAACTAAAGGTAATATCTTCCATTTGGTTGGTTCTAGTAAAAGCTGCTTATTTGTTCAAGTTGATTAGAGTTGGTTATGGCATAGAAGGATGTGTCATGTGAATTTTGATAATATCATCAAGATAAGCAATACTCAGGCTGTAAGAGATCTTCCAAAATTGGTGAAACCTACTAACAGCTTGTGCAAGGAATGTCAGTTGGGTAAGCTAAGCAGAGTCACTTTCAAAAGCAAGGAACTATCTTCTACCAGATTATTAGACTTAGTTCACACTGATCTTTGTGGTCCGACAAGAACCAGGAGTATTCAAGGTGATAGATACTTCATGCTGCTAATTGATGACTATTCCAGGATGATGTGCGTAACCTTTCTAAAGGAGAAATCAGAAGCTCTTGAGAAATTCAAAATATTCAAGGCTATGGTAGAGAATGAAATAGGATTAAAGTTGAAATGTCTGAGGTCTGATAGAGGTGGAGAATTCACATCCGGTGAGTTCATAGAGTTCTTTGAGAAACATGGAATTAAGAGACAGTTGTCTGCTCCTAGGACTCCACAGCAGAATGGAGTAGTGGAGAGAAAGAACCGGACCATCCAGGAAGCATCTAGGACCATGATGATGGAAGCAAATCTTCCTCAGATCTATTAGAGAGAAGCTGTCAGCATTGCAGTCTATACTCTTAATCGAGTTCAAATCAGAAGCAATATCGGTAAGACCCCTTATGAACTCTGGTTTGGCATTACTCCTATTGTAAGATATTTCAGAGTCTTTGGTAGCAAATGTTACATCAAAAGAGATGAAGATCTAGGCAAGTTTGATGCTAGAAGTGATGAAGGAATATTCTTGGGTTACTCTACTCAAAGCAAAGCATACTGGTGTTATAACAAGAGACTAAGAAAGATGATAGAAAGTACAAATGTGAAGGTTGATGAGGGAATAGAGAAACCCTCAAGGTTTTATGAATATGATGAAGATGATCAGAATGCTGTTCTGGTTCAAGGAGTTTAATCCTCTTTTGAAAGTTAGATTCAAACTGATCCGGTAAATCAGGAAGAAGAGATAGGTCTGAATGAGCCTGATCAAGAAGCAGAAGTGCAAGAAACTCCCAAAGTTTCAAGGTATGTAAGACTAAACCACTTTGAAGATCATATCATAGGTGACAAAAGCAAAGGTGTGCAAACTAGAAGGAAAATTGCTCAAAATTTAGATGAATATTGTTTGATTTCAAAGATTGAACCTAAGACAATAAATGAAGCCTACAATGATGAAAACTGGACCAAAGCAATGGAGGAAGAGTTGATGCAAATTGAGAAAAATCACACTTGGGATCTTGTTCCTAGACCTAGAAACAAGAATGTTTTTGGAACCAAATGGGTCTTCCGGAACAAACTAAATGAAGTTGGTGAAGTAATCAGAAATAAAGCCAGATTGGTCTACAAGGGCTACTCTCAAATAGAAGGAATTGATTTTGAAGAAACTTTTACTCTGGTGGCAAGAATTGAAGTAGTCAGATTATTTCTTGCATTTGCTGCCTTCAAGGATTTCAAGGTGTATTAGATGGATGTCAAGTCTACTTTCTTGAATGGTGACTTAGAAGAAGAAGTGTACATTGAACAACCGGATGGATTTCAATTATCTGAGCATGGTGATATAGTCTGTAAGTTGAAGAAGGCACTGTATGGACTAAAGCAAGCCCCAAGAGCTTGGTATAAAAGATTGGACAAACATCTTTTGAAGATTGGTTTCAACAAAGGTACTGTTGATAGTAACTTATATTTCAAAATTGATCATGAAAACATCTTGATTGTTGAAGTATTTGTTGATGATATCATCTTTGGAGGAAGAGATAGTATGTGTAAAACTTTTGCAAATCAAATGAAAAGTGAGTTTGAGATATCTATGCTTGGTGAAATGAATTTCTTCTTTGGTCTGCAAATTACTCAAACAAAGAAAGGAATCTTCATTTCTTAGACCAAATATGTGAAAGAACTGTTGAAGAAATTTGGGATGGAAGATTCAAAGCCAATGAATACTCCCATGGCAACTGGATGTAAGTTGAGTAAAGATGATGACTCTCCTAAGGTAGACCAGACAAAGTACAAATCAATGATTGGAGGATTGTTGTATCTCACTCAAACTAGACCAGATATTATGCAAGCTGTTGGTCTTGTTGCTAGATTCCAAGCTGATCCTAGAGAATCCCATGTCATGGCAATCAAGAGGATCTTTAGATATTTAAAAGGGACAGTTGAGTATGGTCTATGGTATCCTAGAGATCATGATTTCTCTCTTCATGCATATACAGATGCTGATTGGGTAGGAGATGTGGATGATCGGAAGAGTACCAGTGGTGGAGCTTTCTTTTTGGGAAAGAGATTGGTTTCTTGGCTAAGCAAAAAATAAGAGGCAATATCCCTATCTACAACTGAAGAAGAATACATAGCAGCAGCAGGTAGTTGCAGTCAAGTTTTGTGGATGAAGCAGATGCTAAGAGATATTAAAGTAGAGTAGGAGGAGCCTATCACAATCTTCTGTGATAATTCAAGTGCAATAAATATATCTAAGAATCCGGTGTTGCATTCTAAGACTAAGCATATACCTATCAAGTTTCACTTTTTAAGAGAGCAAGTGAACAAGAATGAAGTCAGATTGGAGTTTGTGCCCTCCAAGGATCAAATTGCAGATATATTTACTAAACCTCTACCTAAGGACTCTTTTGAGTATCTCAGGGAGAAGTTAGGGGTTATTGCCCCTCCAGTGATGAACTAACGTGCACTGAGGTGCATCAGTCCGGTGGATATCACAGTCATATCTTGTGATCCGGATTGATGATGAGGAGCTGCTACTCAGGGGGAGTAGCAGGTATGATTCTGAAGTATTGGAGTTGCAAGTATGAGCCCTTTGCCATTGATGTCAAAGGGGGAGAGAAGACATGTGAAAAACAAGTGGTTGATGATCAAAGGGGGAGCAGTAAAGGAAGAGAAGACATGTGAATAGTTGTTGTTGATAGGGGGAGTTGTGACAGTAAGGAGAAGTTCTTGTCTTGATGGTTTTTCACATCATATGTTGCCATCAATGACAAAGGGGGAGATTGTTGCAAGTATGGGTCTAACCAGTGTTGTCATTGATGTCAACATACTCATGTTGCATTAATGAGAAGGATTGGATGAGCTGTGTGCTGAGGATATTGAGAAAAATAGTCTCAATCCTGAATAGTGATGACAAAAAGGTAAAAGTCCAAGATAGGTTGAGGATCAGAGGATGCGGTTTAAAGGGTTTGTAGATATAAGTCTTGAGATGCTCCAGTCAAGTTTTCAGAGGTTCGCATGAAGATCAGAAGAAGTTATGGTCGCTCAGGTAGAACCAGTTCTGGCAGGTGTTCAGAGGTGACAAAGTGACATAGATAGGTCCGGTGAAATCCGGAAATGAATTATCCCATTTTGTAGATTTGAGGAAGTGTTGAGAACATCCTTATGAAGTGTCAAGTTGATTGGTTCATGGTTTGAAGGTCTAAAAGAACCTATTCCTTTGTGACAGTAATGACAGACCGTGTTCTTGAGGTTCCGGATGAAGGGGAGAAGGATTCTAGTAAGCAGATGAAGTGCGGATGTTCTTGGTGATTCAGAAAAGCTTGTGGTGATCTATGGATCGTGTCCAGTTCATGTTGGTGGTCTGCATTGAAGTTAGAGTGCGCATTTGAAGAATAACCACTGGATGTTGGTGTTCTTCCTGAGACTGGCCAACTGAATGTATTACACGTCTTGTGGATGTTCTTGTAGGTGTTTGCTGACTTAGATGATTATTCCTAAGTTGATGCCTTGTATAAGTAAGGGATTGTGAAGTCATCTCAAAGTGTGTCTTGCGGTGATGAGTGTGTGGTAGCGAGGAGGAGTATGAAAGGTAGAGCAGAAGTATTGGGCTTAAATGGAACTGATTCAAGCATGGTGAAGATGCTATTCTCCTGTTCATGAAGGTGATTCTTTTTTCTTTGTAGACAGTGTGTCTCTTGTAGGCAGTGAGCCTCTTGTGAGCAGTGTGCTCGGGCAGTGAGCCCTAATTGGCATGTGTGATTTTGTTCTTTCTATTCTTCTAACAAAGAATACATTCTTGGGTTAATCACCTCGTGGTTTTTCCCTTAACCGGGTTTTCCACGTCAAAATCTTGGTGTCTTATGTGTTGATGAGTTTCTGCTTTTGATTTGAATGCATTATGTATCATGTTTAATATACTGCTAATCACCAAGAAGATTTAAGTGTGTAAATTGGAGAAAGTTTTGCACAATTGATTCACCCCCCCTCTTAGTTGTGTGCCCTAAGTCTAACAAGATGAAGGGATAAAAGTGGATCCTAAGAAAATTGAGCTGATACAATAACTAGAGACTCCAAAGAACCAAACTGACGTCATAAGTTTCTTAGGACATTCTGGATACTACTGAAGATTCATAGAAAACTTTAGCAAGATGGCAGCCCCCATGTTCTCCCTTCTCCAAAAGGACATAGATTTTGTCTAGACAATAGAATGTCAAACATCATTTGAGATCATTAAGGAGAAACTCATCTCTTCTCCTGTCCTACTTTGACCTAACTAGAACCTTCTGTTCCATATTTATGCAGATGCTTCCAATGATGCCATTGGAGAAGTTTTAGGTTAGGAAGATGAGAATGGAGGAAAATATGTCAACTATTTCATTAGTAAGAATCTAACTCCCACTAAATGAAACTATACCACTACGGAGAAAGAATTCTTAGTTGTGGTGCATGTAATCAATAAATTTTGACATTATATCACAGGGTACAAAGTAACTGTGTTCACAGACCATTCAGCTATCAAGTACCTAATGAACAAACCTGTAGTAAATGGAAGAATAATTAGGTGATTATTACTCCTCCATGAATTCAATGTAACCATCATTGACAAACCTGGGAAGTTAAACGTAGTCGCAGATTTCTTATCCCGGATCAAACAAGACAATGGAGATTGTGCTCCTGTACAAGATGAATTCCCATATGAAAATTGATTTGCCATCTCCATTAAAACCCCCTATTTTGAAGACATCACCAACTATCTAGCTACTTCTGAGTTCCCACCAAACTTTATGTGAAAACAAAAGAAACACCTTATTCGAGAAAGTGCTAAGTTCAAATGGACTAACGGAATGCTATTTCGATGTGGCCCTGATCTGATTTTACAATGTTGTGTCAGAGCAGATGAATGTAAGAGACCTGCTATCTCTAACCCTTGCAAATAGATATGTGAATGATGCAGTATGGTTTTGTTTTGAAATTTTCAAAGATTTTACCAGATAATGCATAAAAATACCAAACAAATGCAAATAGAGAAATGCTGAAAGCAATTGTAATATTATATCAGAGTTATGAAATTACATTGGAAGCATTCATACCCAGAAACAATCCTATGATGATGAAGCCCTTATTTCTAAATCTCCCCTATAAATCCAATGAAGCACAAATAGAACTTCTGAATGAAGCTCTCACAGGCAATGATTCAACTAATCTTTCATAGCCTCAAGATTGCTAATACATTGAAGAGTTTTCGTTCTCCAATGGCTAAAGATGACTGAAACCCTTGGTCTCCATGTCAAATCCCAAGAACACCAAAATGACAAAGTTAAGTAATCATCAAGAATAAGGTTGATTTGCTTTTGATGCTCTACTTATACTTCTCCCAAACAATTCCATCCAAATTGTGCTTTTTAAATCATTTAAATATTTGCTTTTTGTTGACTTTATAATATATCCTCAAGATATGGCATACTTTTCATAAAGGCATTAATTGCTCATTAACATTAAAATGGCCCCCACTTTTATAAAGTTAAGTTATAACTTTATAATATCACTTTATAACATTTAATATCATTTAAGCATATAAACATTAATATCTCCTCAAATACTCATTATTTCGCCACGCCATCTGAAACTGAAGTCAACACCGCTAATCACCACATGTCTAGGCATCCTACCAAATATAGTGACTCCAAGCTCAACTGCTAAAGTGACTTACTATAAATAGTAAGTATGTCAATCTGAGTCCACAAATCCATGTCAAGGCCAAATCCTGAACCTAGCAAAGCACCAGAGAGAAGTAATGTCACCAATCGACCAATTAACTACCTCAGAGGACCCTCTATCATAACTATTAGCCTATGAGGGTCAAGAAATAGGCTAATCCCTCTGAAAAATGATGCTCACAAAAAAATAGGGACATTACAGTCTGCCCTCCCTAAGATTGCTTGTCCCCAAGCAATTACGACTGCAAAGAAACTCCACTACACTGGAAATCCAAAGGAAGACTACAAAATTTCCCACACTAAAGCACAATTGTCGCAACATCAACATAACCACAACTACGTAAAGATGAACACCAAACCAACTATCCAATCCCTGCGCACTGAAACTGTGTATCTCAAATGAATCATGTACATGGGAACCAAAAGTAAAACTGCAAGTAATCCTCATCAGGTACATACTGCAATACTCCCCAATGAACCCAAACTAGAGCCCCAATGCACACGAAGGATCCCACAATGCACTGAAGAGTATCCAACCAAAAATACCTAGATCCCATATCTAGAATAGAAGCCTGCTAAGAAGAGCACTCTCAGACTTCTATTGCACAACACTGATTCCCACTTCACCTTGACTGAAGTGGTGAAGCTATCCAATAGAACCCATCTAAACTACAGTTCCACCCCTGTCAACACCTGGGTCCCAATGTAACTGATACCCACATCCATCTGCTCTATGGAGATAGGAATAACTGAAAGTATCTGCAACACCACAACTATCTCCATACTCTACTATACTCCCATGGATGTGACGTCCAACTAAACCATCATGCCCACTGACACCATAATCACTCTAAACCCATGTATCCACAGGATCTTTGTGACATAAGAGTAGCAAACTCTGGTGGATACATGTCAGCATGATGGGAAACTAAACACTGATCCCGCAAGCACTCACCCACAAACAACTGAGTCAGGTACTTGCAGCCTCTAACTCCATCTACTAAAGATGGTAACTTTCCATCCCACAATGGATGGTATAATCTCGGAACCAATCCACATCGATGCATCATCAAGCCCTCCACATGTGGATCAAAAGAAAAATGATGAGCACTCCTCACTGCGTAGTTGTGATAAAACACTCCAACCTCGGTCAATGGCTCATCACATGCAACACTGGAATCAAGAGATGGCTCCAATCTCTGATCCTAAATCACTAATTGGGTAGGGCCTCTGGCAACTTGCTCTGCAAACCTAACCACAAAATCTTTATGAGGAAGCATTGCAGTCATAGTATCTACAATGACTCCCACAAAATGCCTGATAGTGCATGAACCATGAATGAGAGTATCCCTTGTGACCCCAAATAGACCCTCCTAAAACTCTAGACTCTCAAGAAGGTACTCAACAAATGTATCAATGCAGTAAGAACAATATAAGGCTGAATCAACCTTATCTTCTGTAACCTACAATTGATCTCTCCCACTATGTGGCTCAACAAGCTGTAACCCAAGATCAGTTGTATGGGATGCAGTAACTGATTTGCTTCTAAGGGAAGGAAACAAATCAACACGAAAGCGAAACTCCCAACCAGATGTTGCTCTAAATTTCTCCTATGAAGATGATGGAGTAGAGTCAAGAAATGTCATACAAATCTTGGGAGAATCCATCACTAAGACATAAGAGCTATCAGTAATTTGACCCGCATCACCTGTCTTGGGACTAACCTCAGGAGAACTAGGTGCGATAAGAGGTTCTCTACAACTCTCCACTAGTTCACTCCTCCCATCCGTATCAACTGCACCTGTATCTATGATGGATGTAGCCACATCCTCAACACCCATCACCACAACCCGTGGGTATAAGATCATCACCAACTGCTGTTGTTGGTAACTGAACTATATCTGTAGCTGGTGAAGACTGTGCCAAACTCAACTCCACGATAAGCTCCTCCAATCGTGACTGCAACTCTTGGGTGAGCTCATCAACCTCCTCGTTCTTTCCCTTTAAGGCATCAAAATAGATCCCATCCCACCTGAGAAGGTAAACATGATCAGATAATAAAAGTGAATAATTATTCTTCATTTTCCCAATCGCTTCTCTAAGTGTATGAAACTCTGGAAGGGAAAGACCACTATCATCGTGCTCATCTGACATAGGAGTACCCCAACCAATTGTAGCCAACATCTGATGAGCAATCTCAAAGTGCTCTATGGCTGTGGCAATCATACTATCATTGAACTTAAGTTACCCAACCAAATGATGAGGTCTCTAAAACCAATGACTCCCATGCAAGTGTTTTGACCCAAAATTTTCACTGTGATATGAGGCTGTATCCACATCACTCACCTCATGATCAACTGTATCATGTATTCCAACAGCTCTGCACACTGCTTCCTCTAAAGTAGATGCATGTTCATCCCCAATAGTGAACTATGAATCTAAATCAGAAACACCACTAGGTCTCTGCTCAGGATCAGCTACATGCAATGTGAAATCAGATTTGTTTTCAAAATCAAGAACACCACCTATATCATCATCACTGAAAATATATGTAGAGTCATCATTATTAGTTGATTTGAAGGCTTCATCATAACTATTTCCATTATGCCCATCATTTGAAGGCATATTAATGCTCTCAACTATCCCAACATTTTTCTTAATGTAAATCTGATTTTTGCTCTCCATAGGATCAGCTGTATGCTGGTCACTAGCTGCTAAAAATTCATTGTAAAGATTTCTAGATACTTCACCTGTAGAGACCTCTTGTTTCTCCTTCTTTTTGTTTTGTGATGTAGACCCCTTAATAATGGATGCCATATATCGTGTTGCTTGGTCTATGTTTATAGGGTGTGAAATCAATTCATTCATCCTTTTCTGGTTTTCATCCAACTTATTCAAACTTTGTTTAAGCTTCTCCATATTCTTGTCCCACTACTTCTGAGTACTTGAAGTAACCATGATTAACTAGCTGATTCAATGTCTAATCTACCCAACAGGCTGGCAGGACAAAAGCTCTGATACCACTGTAAGAGCCCTGATGTCTCTAACCCTTGCAAACAGATACATGAATGATGTAGTATGGTTTTGTTTTGAAAATTTTGAATATTTTACCAGATAATGCATAAAAATACCAAACAAATGCAAATAGAGAAATGCTGAAAGTAATTGTAATATTATATCAGAGTTGTGAAATTACATTGGAAGCCTTCATACTTGGAAACAATCCTCTAATGATGAAGCCCTTATTTCTAAATCTCCCCTGTAAATCCAATGAAGCACAAATAGAACTCCTGAATGAAGCTCTCACAGACATTGATTTAGCTGATCTTTCACAGCCTCAAGATTGATAATACATTGAAGAGTTTTCGTTCTCCAATGGCTGAAAATGACTGAAACCCTTGGTCTCCATGTCAAATCCCAAGAACACCAAAATGACAAAGTCAGGTAATCATCAAGAATGAGGTTGATTTGCTTTTGATGCTCTACTTATACTTCTCCTAAACAATTCCATCCAAATTGTGCTTTTTAAATCATTTAAATATTTGCTTTTTGTTGACTTTATAATATATCCTCAAGATATGGTGTACTTTTTCACAAAGGCATTAATTACTCATTAACATTAAAATGGCCCCCACTTCTATAAAGTTAAGTTATAACTTTATAATATCACTTTATAACATTTAATATGATTTAAGCCATATAGACATTAATATCTCCTCAAATACTCATTATTTCACCACGCCATATGAAACTAAAGTCAACACTGCTAATCACCACGTGTCTAGGTGCCCAACCAAATATAGTGACTCCAAGCTCAACTGCCAAAGTGACTTACTATAAATAGTAAGTATGTCAATCTAAGTTGACAAATCCCTGCCAAGGCCAAATCCTAAACCTAGCAAAGTACTGGAGAGAAGTAATGTCACCAATCGACCAAGTAACTACCTCAGAGGACCCTCTATCATAACTATTAGCCTATGAGGGTCAAGAAATAGGCTAATCCCTCTGAAAACTGATGCTCGCAAAAAATGGGGACATTACAATGAAACATACAACACTCTTAGAGCCTGCCATGATGATCCCTCTGGAGGTCATTACTCTGCAAAGAGAACGTCCCATAAAATCTCAAGTACAGGATATTACTGGCCCTCAATGCATAAAGACATGAAAAACTATGTTCACTGTTGTGATGAATGCCAACGAGTAGGAAGACCCACGACATCCAATGAAATGCCTCTACAATTGCAAGTAGTTTTTGAACCATTTGAAAAGTGGGGATTGGATTTTATCGGTCCCATAGACCCTCCTTCACAAGGCAAAGAATACATTTTGGTCTGTACTGACTATCTGACTAAGTGGGCAGAAGTCCAAGCCTTGAGAGTGGTTAGGGAAGAACAAGTTGCTGACTTCCTGTATAACAAGATTTTTCTCAGATTTGGAGCCCCTAGATCAATTGTCACAGATCAAGGACCCCAGTTTATGTCAAAAGTTTTGCTAGCCTTTACTCATCATTTCCAGGTAAGCCTTCAAAAGTCATCACCCTATCACCCTCAAGCAAATGGTCAAGTAGAAGTCACTAACAGGGAACTTGAAAATATCTTGACAAAAACAGTTTCATTAGGAAGAAGAGACTGGGCCAGAAAATTGCCTAAAGCCATTTCGGCCTATAATACAACTTGGAAATTAACCACTGGTCTTACTCCTTACGAGTTAGTCTTTGGGAAGAAACCTCTTCTACCCATTAAATTTGAACTTCAAACTCTTAGAACAACAATGGAGTTAGGCTTAGACCTCAACCGAGCTTAGGTAGAAAGAGTCTTGCAGCTTAGTGAATTAGATGAACTCCGCTTAGAAGCTATCCACTAGACTGAGCTAGTGCAACAACAATGAAAGGCCTAGCATGATAAACACATACAGGAAAGAGAGTTCCATAATGGAGATTGGGCACTGTTATTTGATTCCCGATATAAAGATTAGAAAGGGAAACTAAAGACTCATTGGTTGGGTCTATATGAAATTTTTGAAGTATTTCCAAATGGAGTAGTGCAGCTCAAACCCATTGATGGTGATACTTGAGCTCTCTTAGTCAACGGTCATTGATTACGAATCTACCACAAACCTGTCAACAAAGAAGAATTTACGAGAATGGTAGAAATGCAAGGAGAAACCCAATGCATTGACTCTACTACGACAGAGACAATATAATTTTTAGCTATGAGTAAAAGAAAAAATCTAAAAAATCTTGCATGTGTATGTACTTATAATCACTTCAGAGCATTTTATTGTGTTATCGTTCTTTTGGACTTGTCTAAATTTTATCTCTATTTTGCAGGACTTCATTTTTAATAGAATACAAATTCTGGCGCATCTTGCAATGATGCTCTGGAACTTGTTCATTCAATTGGTTCCATTCCCTTGTTTGTTCCTGCATTCCGCCGCATCTTTCAACGATGCCCCGGAACGTGTTAAGTCCAAAGTATATCATCATGTTCCATTCCCCCTGCATTCTATCTACATCTTTTAGCGATGCTCTGGAACTTTGTTCCTGCATTCCAGCTGCATCTTTCAGTGATTCTCCAGAACTTTGTTTTTGCATTCTAGTTGCATCTTCAGTGATGCTCTAGAACTTTGTTCTTGCATTCTAGCTGCATCTTTTAGCGATGCTCTGGAACTTTGTTCCTACATTCCGGCTACATCTTTCAGTGATGCTCCGAAACTTTGTTCTTTCATTCCAGCTGCATCTTTCAGTGATGCTCTGGAACTTTATTCTTGTATTATGGTTGCATCTTTCTGTGATGCTTCAGAACTTTGTTCCTGCATTTGGGCTGCATCTTTCAGTGATGCTCTGAAACTTTGTTCCTGCATTCTAGTTGCATCTTTCAGCGATGCTCTGGAACTTTGTTCCTACATTTCGGCTGCATCTTTTAGCAATGCTCCAGAATTTTATTCTTTTGACCTGGCTGCATCTTTCAGCGATGCTTCCAAATTTGGTTCTTTTGACCCGGTTGCATCTTTCAGCGATGCTTCCAAATTTGGTTCTTTTGACCCGGTTGCATCTTTCAGCGATGCTCCAGAATTTTATTCTTTTGACTCGGCTGCATCTTTCAGCGATGCTCTGAAATTTTGTTCTTTTGACCCAGCTGCATCTTTCAGCGATGCTCCAGATTTTGTGATTTCCCTTTCTTTGCAAATACTCCAACTATCCCAACAACATATCCATGATCATCACTAATTATTTTCTGCCACTTCCAAAATTCACACCCGATATTGCCATCTCGTACCATAATAAATAAAAATTATTGTGACCACTTTTTGTCATAATAATTAGAACCCTTATTAGCCATCCCATCTTTATTCATAATAAATTCATTACAACCCTTCACCATCCCATCTGAATTTAATTACATCGCCACCCATGATGCTATTACGTCAGTATAAGGAAAGCAACTTTCAAATCAATGACGAGACATGAGGTATGTACATGTTTTATTTTAAGTAGGTATATTATTGTGGATAAAAATAAATGAATTGGCACATTCCACCTTCCTTTCCAAATTTAGTAAATTGTGTGGACTATACCTTCACTAGAGAGGTGGTAGCTCATTCACTATATCCCATGCAAACTAATGATTCAAATGCAATGAAGCCAAATGCTTGAATTAATCCATGTTCCATCAGTATTGTCAAAGTATAGGTGGTCATAAGATTGCATTTCCTTTAGTCTGCATAACAGTCTTGTTGAAACAATTTTTCACCATTAGAGTGCCACGCTATTCAATAGACACTTAATAGAATTGCCAGCAAAAGACAGAATGGGAGGAGCTAAGCGTAAATCAGAACCAACTTTCCTAGATAAATTATTGGCACTAAGTAATATTTTTGAGTTGTTTCAGCGGGTAGGTTGGCTTGAGTCCATGAAGAAATTTGAGGGGCATAACACACATCTAGTCAAGGAATTTGCAGAAAACTTCTCAGATGGGCAGACAATAGTGCATGGAAAGAAGTTTAAGGTAAGCCCTCGAATCATTTCTAGCTTTTCTGGCATTAAAGATGAAGGTGTGAATTTAACAAAAACTACAAATATTTCTTATCAAAGAATGATAGAACTCTTCATAAGGGAGGGAGAACCTCATCCTCTGTTAGTTGTGAATGCTTGTGGGCAAAATAAGGGGTTTCATAGAATGTCTATCATAGAGTTGTGGAGAACGGCGGTTGCTTGGATCATCAAATACTTTACATGTGAGGGATAATGTGCCACCATAGTCAGCCTCCCTTTCAGTTACTCACTCACCTATGCCATGGCAATGAAAACCCCAAATTAAGGGTAAATCTTCCCGCTTTCCTCAGTGATTCCATTGTTAATATGATAGAAAGGTTCAAAATTGGTTCATGGCCATTAAAACATCATGGTCTTATTTATTTAATTTGCAAACATCATCTCCTGAAGAAAAGAAAAATAGAGAAAAAATGGCAGAGATTTCTTCAAAAATTTGAAAACTCTGAACCCTCAAGACATTTTGAGGAAGGTGAGCCATCTGGATTAGTGGCACAAAATTTGAAAGAACCTTCCCCTGTGCCTCAAGATGCCCCTGTGCCCCAAGATGCCAGAAAAGCTCTTGACGGTGAAGCACCGTAAAATCCATCAAACCTTTTTAGACCCTGAGGAAAGACCTAAACCACAGAATGTGCCAAAGACCCTAGAGAAGTAAGAAAATGTGGATTTAGTGAATTCTAAAGATGAGAATACTCATCCCCACAAAAAGGAAAAGAGGCCTAAGATAAAATTGCAAAGACCTCCTCCTTTAAGGAGAAGCAAATGATTGGCTATTGAATTCAGTTGTGCTGCAGCTATTGATCAACTGTATGTTCCTAAAAAGAAAAGACAGGATAGGCAATCTCATGAAACTGTAGCCCAATCATATGAGAATGTGGCCCAGTCATGTGAAAATATACCCCAATCAAGTGCAAATGTAGTACAGCCTTGTGAAACAGTAGCCCAGCCATGTGAAAATACAACTCAGTTAGGTGAAAAGCAAACTCTTGATAGCAATAAGCCCCCTGAATCTAAAAATAAGATTGTCCCATTTGAGACAAGACAAGGAGAAATAAGAGAACAATTGCCAAACTATATACTTGTTGAGGATGAGTCCGTAGCACCATTTTGCCCTTCACAGCAGCCATTGGAAACACAAGAAATTAACACAGTTCCTCTAAGTGAACAATTGTCTCCCCTAGTTGCTGATGACACAGAACAAAGTCCATTGGAAGTAAATAATGAAAGACATGTGACTGACAATGATGCAGAGATTTCTATTTTCCCCTTTCCACTAATGTAGAAATTGAAAGATATGATCACATAAAAACATAATTAGAGGAATTGAAGGCAGAAATTGTTCAGTTAAAAGATAAACTACAACAAAATGAGGAGCAGATAAATAAGCAACAATAGAAAATAAGCACACAAACTAAACTTTTGAAGCAAAACGATCAAGAAATTACAACTTTAGGGGCCCAATTGGAGCAGAAGGATAAAACCATTGGAGAGTTGCAGTCTCAAGTGCAACAAATTGATGGGAAGGATAAAGAGTATTTGGTTAGTTTATCTGAAAAAGATAAATAGATTAAGAGTTTAACTGATAATCTTGTGCAATCTCTCAAATCCTTTGCAGAAAAATAGGAAAAACAAACACTTGAACTCAATACGGCTTTGAGTAGAACTGTTGAGCTAGAGCAGGATTTGCAAGAAATCAATGTGAAACCAATGATGGAATCAAAAGAAGCATAGATTGAGCCGACTAAAATGGAATGGTTTCAAATTCACATTCCTCCAATGTTGGCCAAATGGATGGAGAGATGCTATTTCTTGAGGCAAGCAGGGGCAGGAAATGCCAAACTTAAGCAAGAAATAGTGTTATTGAAAGAATCCTATGATAAACTCTACCATGCTAAAACTGATGCATGCTAGATTGGAGAATTGTTACTAGCCTGTAGAAAGCCATCCTGATTATATTCCATGTTTCTCAATGAATAGTTATTAAGATGGAAACTTTTGCGGATCTCTTGCAATTTACCCCATGACCCAGATGATAAACAATACCTAGAGGCATTCAAAGAGCCAGCCCCTATTCAGCAAAATCTGTTGTGTGAATTTTTCATACATAATCTATTTTTAGAAAAATATAGTGATTTCTTCATCAACCTTTTTGTTGGGGAGGTACAACTTAGAGCCTTCATGTCTAATATGTAGAATCAAATCCATTGGCAGGATAGAAACAGGGAATATTTACAAGTAGAGAGAACTGTAGGACTCCAAATGAGATATCCTAACCAAAATCCCTTTGCTTTCAAGGCTCAATTTTAAAGGATTAAAAGCTATGAAGAACAAATATAATGATAGTATCTAGATTTGCTTTGAAAATTTCAAAGTTCATGAGCCACAATTAATAGAAAGGGCATGGAGTGCCTGTGAGGAGTGGTACACTCCCCTACCTATGTATCTCAAATGGAGGGAGATGATCTCCCCCACCAACCTAAGGTGGTCCTATAGAAGGGATGAGATATTAACAAAAATATTACAGCAGCTCAAGACCATGTGGATAGGGATGAGATACAGACCTCCATTGCTCCTTCAGCCACCCCCTATAGTTTTGGTCACTGTAAAGCAAAATCCTAGAGAATTACATACATGGCAGATGAGGGTTAATTTCAACAAAGGTTTTCTTAAACACCCTGATCATTTGGATGAGGAGGCAGAAGACATGTATGATCTCAGCTCCAAATATGATGAACTGAATAGGAAAAGGGATGCAGAGAGGTAGAGGACTCATCAGAGAGTAGGGGGACCTGCTCAGGCTTAGGAAGGGGAGGATGATGAGGTATAAACAACCTCATTCTTATGGTGAGCTAAATACCCCTTATTGTTCTTGCCAACCACCTCAGCCATGCCAATTTGTTTATTTTTAGAAGCAATAATTGTCTACTTTTTATAAAATGGTGTATAAATCTTTATTTCTCAAATTGATTGGAATTAGCTAACTAATGTTGATACAAAAGTATAGACATTGAGTAATTGTGTAGGGCTTATGCATGGCCTATGAAAGGAGTGGACTTCAAGCGGTTGAAGTCAGAGCGCCAGAAGTTGGGGCGCTAGAAATTTAGGCATGCATAGTGGAAGACTTCTTTTAAAGTATTCTATTATTTTCTGTTAAGACTATTTGAGGCTTTACGACTCCACTCAAAGCCTTTATTATGTTTTATTTCATGAACACCAGTTAGTTGTAAAGTCTAGTTGTAATTATATTTAAGACTTTTTCAATGGCATTTACCGGCCATTTGCAAATTAGGATTTTATAGTAGTGCAATATATATATGTAATGCTCAAAATGAGGGGATGGTTATGATATATTTTGAATACTATTCAATTATGTTCTTTGTGCTATTACACTTTTATGAATGAATGAATGAATATCGCCAGTATTGTTATGAGTAATTTGTTTTGAGTAATGGAAGTACTGTGAATGGATTTACTTTGAAGCTGCTAAAGTACCACATGTGATTTGAACTGATAGTAAGAATGCCCAAGAGCTGGCCACTTGAGGGATCATAGAGTAGATAAGTATTTTAATTGTTAATATTGTTATTTATGTTCTGTGCATGTTATGTTTAGATAAATGTTAATCTATGTTTAGTTTTGTTGTGTTCCTACAGGTTGTGTTTTTTTTAAGTTACTGATCTCTAAATTTTATTTACTTGAGATTTCCGGAGCATCCACTCTGTTTGTAAAATTGTTGTTAGCTATTGATTAAAAGATGTTATGTGTGCTTTCAGTTAGTAGTTGGTTGCCTTCATTTTAGTTCCATATTTAAACTGCAAGTGTTGATTTTTAGATAGTTTACATACTTTCTAGAATAAGGATTTGAATGCTTTCTAGCTTAAACAATTTCATTCTTTTCAGTTTAATTTCTATTTTCAAACTTTACGAAAATTTAGAAAATTTGCACTAAGTGAGATGTCCAAAATATCCCCTATTGCATACAACCTTTGGCCACTACCCAGTCGACATAATTGATATATTTTTTAACTAAAGTGTTAGGACCTAACAACAGCCTGTCAGATACCCATTCTAAATGTTTGATTGGCTTGATTATATCTCCCTCTTTTAGCTTCATCAATTCTTTTTGCATCTAAGCGGCCAATGTGGGATTAATAGGCTTTTGTTTCTACCTAAACGAATTAACACCAAGCTCCAAGGGAATGGTGTGTTGAACAAGTCTTCCCTGTAGGATTTCAACTCGTCATATGACTATGCAAAGTATTTCTTGAACTTCCTCAATAATACAATCAATGTTTGTTTTTTCTGTAAGTTTTAACTTCTTACCAATGTAAATCTTCTTAGGAGCCACTTCTATACCAATATTTGCACTCTCTACGTCATCTTCACTAATCAAATTTCTCCTTATCTTATAGCAATAAACTTTATCAAACATCTTTTCAAGTGTCATGAGACCCCTTGGAATGGTATTGGTTTTGAGTTGAATGATCTCATTTCTGAAAAGGGTTTCCTTTCCATCTTCAACTTCTACCATAGGTGCTAATCAATGAGCTATTTTTTAAAAAACATTTGCACAATTCAAGAACTCATAAATCTACCTATCATCATTGAATACCTACCAGTTGTACATGTTATCAAGAATGCTTGGCTTGATGAGAATCTCCACAATATAAATGCAATGGGGCGATCTCAAAGAGGCATCAAACTTTCAAGCCATGATAGCAAGAGCATCAACTATAATATTTTTAGTTCTATCTAGCCACTTGATATCAAAAGCATCAAACATTTATATGGTTGTATTATGCAGAAATGTGAAATAACTAAACGAAAACTATGCACAATGAAAGCTTCTATTTCACAATCTACATCACCTCAAATGAATGATCAGTGGACTATCAAAATCAAATGAAAAGAATGAAACAATGTTAACACAATAGTCCTTGATATACTCCAATGATGTTGTTAATGATATTTGATATCAATAATGTTGATTGCTCATGCTAGCAGCATAACAATACTTGAAAGATATATGATTCTCAAAGTGCTCTAGGTAGGTCACTCTAGGTAGCTGCTCTAGGAGAAAATGATTTGATTGATAGTGATATTTATATGATCTAGGATGTGGGAAGGATAGGGCCTATTTGGATGAGGTTGGCTAAGACTCATAGATCAAAGTGTATAAGGATTAGGATAAGTGAAAGATAATTAATTAAATAATAAAAATATTTAATTAATTATAGGACAAGGTGGGAGAAATAAATTAATTAATTAAATAAAATTTATTTAATTAATGTGGCTAAAGGATGGAATAAATTAATTAAATAAATATAATTTATTTAATTAATTTAGGAAATAAACTAAGATTAATTAAATAAATAAAGATAATTTATTTAATTAATTGGATAATGAAAGGTGACTAGGGTGAAAGTGTCGCAAGATGCCGTAAGATGGTGTCTAGGTGATGTGGTAAGGACAAAAGTCAAATTTATGTGTCTACATTTTGCCCCTCTTTGAGATGATGTTGCGACCAAAAGGAAGTAGCATCAAGGTATGGATGACTAGAAAGGGATGACAGGATGGGATGCCCCCTCGAGAAGATAGGTGGGTATGAAGGACACGAGTCAACTCTCGAAATGGATACGACAACAAACAGATGGAGAAAGATAAGTTATGCTGCATTGAGTGAGCAATCATGATTTTTGCTATAGCACTAGATATTATACACCAAGGTATAAAGACTAGGGTGATGATGTGTCTCATGTGTGCCCAACATAATACAACCTTGTCTAGATGTATGATTAAGGAAACTTAGAGCATTAAGTTCCAAGTGCACAAAAGGTAGGTAATGACCTTAGATGCAAAGGATGTTGTTATATGGAGCCTAATCAGACTCGGAGGTTATATTTACCCCATTTTTATCGGCGCGGTTTCCCCCCAAATTCCTACGGGGTCAAGGGGCAGCGCCCCTTGCGGGGGTTTGGGGGCAGCGCCCCCAAGACGGGGTCAAGGGGTAGCGCCCCTTGCAGGGTCCAGGGGTAGCACCCCTGGCGCGTTCCCTGTCGCGATACAGGGTGGGGTCGAGGGGCAGCACCCCCGTGGGGGCTCGGGGGCAATGCCCCCGAAACCTCACACGGTTTTTTATTATTTTATAATGCACTGGGAGTTAATTTTTCATTGATCGACATAAGAAAACCCTATTTTTTGTAACCAACAAAAAGCTTGATAAAAAGCGGCTAAGGGTTAGGGTTTTGATATTGTATTGTAGCATTTTGCAGTGGTATTGAGTTGCAGGGATTGCTGATTGTAATCAGTTTGATTTACTGGATAATAATATTGGACTCTCTGTTTAGTGGATGTAGCCCGAGTTTGGGTGAACCACGTTAAAAATTGTCTCTCGCTATTATTATTTCTGTGTATTTCCATTTCTCTGTTTAATCTTTATTTGCATTTAATTGATATCTTCTGCCGGCTAACCCTAACAAGTGGTATCAGAGCGGGTTGTGTTTGATTATCGTCTGCAGGAAAGTCTCAGGTTGAGTGGGAGCAATGGCGGACGAGGGTAAAATGAAGGTTGATAAATTCAATGGGCAGAACTATCAGTTATGGAAGATGCAGATGGAGGATTACCTCTATCAAAAGGATTTATGGAGGCCGTTGGAAGGAGTAGCCAAGAAACTAGCAACAATGTCTGATGAGGATTGGAATCTTCTTGACAGAAAGGCACTAGGAACCATTCGGTTGTGCCTGGCACCGTCGGTGGCATTCAATATAATAGAAGCGAAGACAACAGATGGTCTGATGAAAGCTTTGGCAAAATTGTATGAAAAACCTTCAGCCTCAAATAAGGTATTTCTCATGAAGCAGTTGTTTAATTTGAAAATGGTTGAAGGTGGATCTGTGACGGGTCATTTAAATGAATTTAATACAATTGTCAGTCAATTGACTTCTGTAAATGTAAAATTTGATGAAGAAGTTAGAGCTCTCTTGATATTATGTTCATTGCCTGAAAGCTGGGATAGTTTGGTAATGGCGGTTAGTAACTCTGTTTCTGGTTCAAATACCCTAAAATTTGATGATGTTGTTGGTGTTATTCTGAGTGAGGAAATTCGTAAGAAAAGCTCAGGTGGATCCAAATCAGGCAGTGTTTTGAGTGCAAAAAGTAGGGTCAGATCAAAGGAGAGAGGAAAAGGTTCTGGAGGTCATGGGAAGTCACGAGGAAAATCAAAGGACAAAAGATCCCAAACCAGAGGACAGAAGGATTACTGGTACTGTGGAAAACCAGGTCATCTAAAGAAAGATTGCTGGTCTCGGAAGAATAAAGAATGAGACAAACAAGAAGGCAATAAGGAAGCAAATGTGGTAAGCAATAAGTCTAAAGATGATGCTTTGATTCTTTCCCTAGATAATGCTGATGATTCATGAGTTTTAGATTCAGGGGCCTCATTTCATGCTACGCCCCATAGAAGTTATTTCCTTGATTATGTCCAAGGGGATTTTGGGCTAGTTTATTTGGGAGATAACGAACCCTATTAGATTGTTGGAAAGGGAAGAATCAAGATTAAGTTGTAGAATGGGAATCATTGGCTACTACAAGAGGTAAGGCATGTTCCAAGGCTCAGTAGGAATTTAATTTCAGCGGGGCAGCTAACTGAACAAGGTTGCACTGTTACATTTACTGATAAAAATTGGAAGGTTTCAAAAGGTGCCTTAGTAGTAGCAAAAGGTGTGAAAGTAGGCACCTTATATCTTTGTACAGGTCATACTGTTCCTTCTACTTTAACTGTTACAGAGAAAAAACAAACAGGTTCAGGAACAGTTGCTGCAGGTTTGCAGGAAGAGACTGGAAAAGTTGCTGCAAGTTCTGAGACAACACTGTGGCATAACAGACTTGGGCATATGAGTGAAAAAGGTATGAAGGTACTTCATTCTAAGAAAGTTTTACCAGGTCTGAAATGTATTAATATGGATTTCTGTGAAAGTTGTGTGTATGGAAAACAAAAGAGAGTTAGTTTTCTCAAGGATGGGAAGCAAAAGAAAAATGAAAAATTGGAGCTTGTGCATACAGATGTATGGGGACCAGCTCAGGTATCTTCTCTCGGTGGCTCTCGGTATTATGTTACATTCATAGATGATGCAACTAGGAAGGCCTGGATTTATTTCCTTAGACAGAAATCTGATGTATTTGAAACATTTAAGAAATGGAGAAGCTTGGTTGAGAATGAGACGGGTAAAAGATTAAAATGTCTCAGATCTGATAATAGCGGTGAGTATTGCAGCAAAGAATTTGAAGATTATTGTTCCCTTAATGGAATTCGCAGGCAAAAATAGTTTCAGGGACTCCACAGGAAAATGGAGTGGCTGAACGCATGAATAGGACAATAATGGAGCGTGCAAGGACCATGAGATTGCATGCTAGGCTACCTTTAAACATGTGGGTAGAGGCTGTCAACACTGCTGTATATTTAATTAACAGAGGTCCTTCAGTTCCTTTAGGCTGTGGTATTCCAGAGGAAGCATGGACAGGCAAGAAGGTGAGTTATTCTTTTCTGAAAACCTTCAGCTGTGAAGCATTTGCACATATAGATTCTGAAAATAGAACCAAGCTGGATGCAAAATCAAAAAAATGTACCTTCGTTGGATATGGCATTGATGAATTTGGTTATAGGCTTTGGGATTTTGAAAATTAGAAAATTGTGAGAAGCAGGGATGTTATATTCAATGAGAAGGTGTTGTACAAAGATCAGTTGCAGCAGCATGAGAAGAAAGAAAAGGATTATGTGGTGCTGGACGATACTCCAAATAGTGATGTTCCAGTGGTTCCTCATGCTCCGCAACAGCAACTAGAAATACCACAAACTCCAGTGAATGTTAGACGGTCAACAAGGATCAGCAGACCTCCTGAAAGGTTTTCTCCCTCTTTGTATTCTATTTTGTTAACATATGCTGGTGAACCCGAAGGGTATGATGAAGCTATGCAGGTGGATACACAGGTTCAGTGGGAGCTTGCAATGAAAGGAGAAATGGACTCCTTGCTGAAAAATCAGACTTGGGAATTATGTACGTTACCTATAGAAAAAAAGGCTTTACCAAATAAATGGGTTTACAGGCTGAAAGAGAAGATGGAGGTAAGAAAAGATTTAAGGCCAGGTTAGTTGTAAAAGGATTTGCACAGAAAAAGGGCATTGATTTTGATGAGATATTTTCTCCGGTTGTCAAGATGACTTCTATTCGTACTGTTTTAAGTATTGTGGCTGCTGAAGATTTACATTTGGAACAGCTAGATGTTAAAACTGCCTTTCTCCATGGTGATTTGGAGGAGGAGATCTATATGGAACAGCCCCAAGGATTTGAGGTCAAAGGTAAGGAGAAACTAGTGTGCAGATTGAAGAAGAGTTTGTATGGCCTGAAACAAGCACCTCGGCAATGGTATTTGAAATTTGACAGTTTTATAGCTGAGAAAGGCTACAGCAGGTGTAATTCTGACCATTATGTTTATTTTAAGAGGTTAGATAATGACAGCTACATTATTTTATGTTTATATGTTGATGACATGCTTGTAGCTGGGTCTAACATGGATCACATAAGAGAGTTAAAACAGCAGTTGGCACAATCATTTGATATGAAGGATTTGGGGGCAGCAAAACAAATCCTTGGTATGAAAATTTGCAGAGATAGGCTGAACAGAAAATTGACTCTATCTTAGGCTGCTTATGTTGAAAAGGTGTTGCAGAGATTCCACATGGAGAATGCAAAAGCTGTCAGCACACCTTTGCCTAGTCATTTGAAATTGACTAAGAACATGTGTCCTAAGACACAAGAGGAGGAAGAGAAAATGTCCAAGGTACCATATGCTTCAGCTGTAGGCAGTTTAATGTATGCCATGGTATGCACGAGACCGGATATTGCACATGCTGTAGGAGTCGTTAGTAGGTATATGAGTCATCCCAGATTAGAGCATTGGAATGCAGTAAAATGGATTCTCAGGTATTTGAGAGGTACATCCAATAAACACTTATGTTTTGGGGGCTCTAATACTGTTTTAGCAGGTTATGTAGACTTAGATTTGGCAGGAGATATTGATACCAGGCGGAGTACTACAGGTTATGTCTTTACTATAGGCGGAACAGCGGTGAGTTGGATTTCCAGGTTACAAAAGGTGGTTGCTTTATCCACCACCGAGGCAGAATATGTAGCTGCAACAGAGGCAAGCAAGGAGATGATATGGCTACAATCTTTCATGAATTAATTGGGCACACAACAGGTTAACAGTTATTTGTTTACGGATAGCCGGAGTGCCATACATCTTGCCAAGAATTCTGCCTTGCATTCAAAGACCAAACACATACAGTTGAGGTATCACTTCATTCGGTCGGTGTTGGATAATGGACAGTTACAGCTGGCAAAGATACATACAGATGATAATCTAGCAGATATGTTTACAAAGGCAGTGACAAGGGAGAAGCTGAGCTCCTCTTCAGCTTCAGTTGGTCTTCTCGACTGAACACAACAAAAATAGAACAGCAGAGTCCAGGGTGCTTATTTCCAGTGGGAGCTACAGGGTCAGTGGTGTTATGATCAGTCTCCAAGTGGGAGATGATATGGTGCGGAGTCTGATCAGTCTCCAAGTGGGAGATTGTTGTTATATGGAGCCTAATCAGACTCGGAGGTTATATTTACCCCACTTTTATCAGCGTGGTTTCCCCCCAAATTCCTACGGGGTCAAGGGGCAGCGCCCCTTGCGAGGGTTTGGGGGCAGCGCCCCCAAGACGGGGTCAAGGGGCAGCGCCCCTGGCGCGTTCCCTGTCGCGATATAGGGCGGGGTCGAGGGGCAACGCCCCCGTGGGGGCTCGGGGGCAACGCCCCCGAAACCTCACACGGTTTTTTATTATTTTATAATGCACCGGGAGTTAATTTTTCATTGACCGACATAAGAAAACCCTATTTTTTTGTAACCGACAAAAATCTTGATAAAAAGCGGCTAAGGGTTAGGGTTTTGATATTGTATTGTAGCATTTTGCAGCGGTATTGAGTTGCAGGGATTGCTGATTGTAATCGGTTTGATTTACTGGATAATAATATTGGACTCTCTGTTTGGTGGATGTAGCCCGAGTTTGGGTGAACCACGTTAAAAATTGTCTCTCGCTATTATTATTTCTGTGTATTTCCATTTCTCTGTTTAATCTTTATTTGCATTTAATTGATATCTTTTGCCGGCTAACCCTAACAAAGGACAACTGGTATGCAAAAAACAATTCCACCATACACAAGATATGAATATTAGTTGGAGTAATAAGATAAAATGTCACAAGCAAACATATGCCTTTAGGCACCATAATATAGAAGATCATGATGTCATTGTGACAATATGTTGCAAGGACTAGATACAAATGCAATATAAAATGATAAGCAAGCAAGCATAACCAAGACTACTGCAAATACAAAATGATAAAGATGTAAGATAAATTGATAAAGACAAAGGTCACAAGCAAACATATATCCCATGTGGCACCATGATATGGAAGACCATGATGTCTTTTTGACAATATGTTGCAAGGACTAGATACAAATACAAGATAAAATGATAAACACACACAAGCAAGAAAGCAAGCATGCATAAAATCACACAAACACAAACAAGGTATTGCCCCTGCCATAGCTAAAAAACCAATGATTGACTGATTGATTGATAAGGATAGTTTTGTTATTACGGGGAATGATATATCAAATGGTAATTAACAATATAGGAAAATATCAAATGGTAATTAACAAAGAAAGTGCTAAAAACTACCCAAAATGTGGCACCCAAATCCCTAGTTAAAAATCTAATGTCCAACCCGTAAGATGAATCCATAGGCTAAACATAACACATTCCTTCTACCTGTAATAAGGTTGTCATAATCCACTCACCAACTTGGGTGCTCCATTTGGCTCCATTCAAAGATGCCTTTTGACGTGTCATAACATATGCCATAAGTTGGTCAATATGTGTAACTCCCTCTTACAACTCTCTTGTGTGTCATAGATGCTTTTACATTTCCAATGTGGGAGGCCCAATTTTTGAAGGCCATAAATTTTGATCTAGGAAGCTAGTTGAGATCATTTTTTAAAATTATAGAGATTGAAGAGATCTATGTCCTCATAACTAGCTTGTTAGTTATGGCCCATTCCATCAATTTTTTGGGGCCAAAATTGACCTCTAAAGCCCAAAAATTGTATTTTTTTGTGTTCATAACATTAAGATGCAAGGTTGGGACACCTTTCCTAACAAAAAATTCTCTCAAGACAAAAGTTTGTTGTTTGAGTTATAAAAAATGAAATTGGGAGCCCTTTTTAACAACTTTTTTATAGGGAAGTTGGGTTGGGAAAATAGTAGGATCTAATTGTTATAATTAAATGAATCTAGTGTGAAAATTTGAGTTTGATTAAAGGGTATAGATGTTGCCATGCCCATGCACCCAAGGGTGTGGAAAAGTCCTAAGGCCTAAGAAAGCTCAATTTCCTAGGCCACTCAAAGGGATGTTTTGCCACCCAAGGGTGGCGGTCACTAAGCCCAAAGAGGTTTGAAAAATAATATTTAAGGAGATCAAAAGTGGTTGTTGCACTATGTTTAATACATAGAATCTCATTAAATAATTTGATTAAAAGGATAAAAACGTGGCAAGGTAAGGGGTAAGGGGTCTTGAAAAAAAGGAAGACACCTAGGACAATGTAATGCCCCAGTTTTAATTAATTTAAGTTTGAACATGTTTGGGTCACTTTCTAGCCTTGGGAAAATTTTTGGGATTTCTCATACTATCATGCCTTTACTTCATCCCCTATTTCCCTTCTTTCTTGATCCTTTGTCTTCTGTGATTTTTAGGACTTGTCGTATGTTGATACCTTTCCCCTTAGTTCTTTATTCCCTAAACCCCTACTTTTCTTCACCCGTCACAATTTTGGACTTTTCCATGCTAATGTCTCTTTTCCTTCATTTTTTTCAAGTCCCTAATTCTTTGTTTCCCCATGCTTCAAGCCTTTAAACTTTCCTATGTTGGTGTTATGTTGGAAAATGTCCCCTTGGGAGATTTTCCCTCTTAAGGTTTAGTTCCCGGGTCCTTAGAATGCATTTAGATCATATTGTATGTTAATTTTAAATCTTGATGAGAAAACCCCAAAGTCTTGTGGCAAATAAGACCTAGGGGGTGCTATTGAGATGACTCCTACCTAAAATAGGAGGGAGGACTTGGGCGCTCGTGCCCTAGTCCTGCCCTATTTTGGGTTAGGCCCTAATTTGAAGTGTCGGTTATATGATTGTTGTTAGGTCCTATGCCAACACCAAAAGTCTTAATTATGAAATTCTTGGCAGGAATGTTTGTAGTTGCATATATAAGCATGTTTAGGTTTTCATTTGTAAACTAGAAGATGTCTAGAAGATGATTGTGAACTTTATGCATACTTGTGATTTTAGAGCATCCATGATATTCATTGTTGTAGAGCAGAGCATTGTTATTGTGTTTATGATTACAGATTTGGTTTCATCTTCTCATATGATTGAAGAGCCTTAATTTATGTGAGATCTACACTTCTAAGGTGACATTTACTTGTGTTTGAATCGTTTATCATTTGGATTTTGCCTCTATCCCACAGGGATACACACTCTTATCTAACAACGGTGTTCAAAAGACTTGAATGTCTCTCCAGGGCTTGACTGAGGCAAGCCTCTAAACACCACAACCCCCAACCACACTCCTTTGTGATTGTAGGTTATAGGTACTGAGTCTTGCGGAGTGGAGTTGAAGAGTAAGGTTGTAGACAAGGATTCAGGACCTGAAAAGAAAGGGACATAATTGAAGATTTCAAGACATGGGTGCCTAGGGCAATGTCCTCCAGAGTTTTAGAGATAGGAATAAGAGTTATAGGGACATTTTGCATCTGAAGGAGCTTTTACATATCAAAAATTAGCCTGCACTGGACTAGGGCACCTAGGGCAGTGTCCTCCGCATTCCAAGTGATGAAAACAAACAGAACAATGATTATCAGTACCGGAAGGAGTTCTACATTCCGCAAAGAAAACAATGCCTTGGACTTGGGCGCCCAGGGCATTGTCCTCAAATATTCTGAATTCTGAACTTCAAAAAATGGTCAGTTATTAATCTCTGTCCTTTTGCTTAATATGTAAGCATTTATTTGAATTTACCAGTTTATTCAATGTTTAGCATAATTAGGGTTTCTTACATATTTGAGGTTTACATTAAGGCATTAGTCAACAATTTTTGAGTTTCCACATTGTTCCAAGTAACAGCCTAACCTATTAGGTGAATACTCTTGCTTAGTAGAGATTCAACTCGGTTGATATGTCCTTGAATGTTTGTTGTGAAATGAGGATTTAAACCCATCAAACCCTCAAACCAAACTAAAATCAACCCCTCCTTTTTACCACAAAACATTTTGGTGAACCTGTGTTTTTGAATTTGTGCACCTTGTTGAGTGTTGTGTGATAGATTTGCATTCATTCATTTTATTGCATTTGAAAAAATTACAAAAAAAATTGAAAATTTTGAAAAAATTGGCATCTTAGGCTTGTATTTTGGCATAATTTGAATTAATTGACATTTAATTTCTGTTATTTTCATTAGATCTGATTTAAATTACAGAAATTCATCATTAATCATTCATTTGCATTGCATTTTTGTGCTTAAATTGGTGAAAATATCTTGAAATTGCACATTTTTCATATAACCTAGTTTTTGCATTAGCTAGGGTTTGTAGTTAAAATCTTGTTTCATATTTTACTACTATTTTAAACACTCATTTAGGTCTAATTTATAATTGTAGTGTTTCATCATAATGTCTGTATTGCAAAATTTCATGTCTAGGGTTTAAAAATCTTGCATTTTTCACTAGATTTTGGCTTATTTTGCATATAGAATTGCATCATAGGCATGTTGTGAAAGATATTGTTGCATTATTGAATTGATATTGAGCTTATTATTTTCTTCCCTTCTTGAAAATTTTCACAATACCTCTTCTTTCACTCATTTGCATTGAAAAAAGTTGAAAAATCAAGCATTTTAGGTCATATTCATACATACTTTTGCACTTGTTTCTTGCATAACTATTGAAAATCTTTAAAATCTGATTTGGAATTCATTTGAAAACATATACATGGCTTCTCAATAAAATAATAATGCTAGGTTCACTCCTAGGCCTTATTTGAAAAGAAGAGCCCCTGAACTTGAAATAATATTTACACCCCATGACAAAGCAATGGTAGATACTGAAGGGCCTCTTGACATTACAGTGAACATAATGGAAATACCTATGTATGGAACACTTATAGACCCTAATTTCATGACTAATGTGTTTATGGAAGACTTTCTTCTTAAACATGATTTGGCACACTTGATTCTTATGAATTGTCGGATTTGAGAATTAAAACACATAATGGAGCTTTGATGAATACATTTAGGAATATAACCTTATTGGTATCGGTAAATGATAAAGTTGTGGATCAGTTATTTGATGTTATCCCCTTATTTGACCTCTTCAGTGTAAAACTAGGACATTCATGGCTGAAGGCTATGAATGTCATCCCCTCAACTATTCACAAATGCCTAAAGTTCCCTTTGCACGGAGAAATACGTACGATTCATTGTAATTCATATCAACCTCCAGCTAAGGACAAGAACTTCACTCTTGTTACTTTTGGCCGCAACCTGATAGAGACCCTGAACCATGGAGAGACCAATCTTTCCTAGAATATAGACGATACAAAGCAAAACAACTAGCTAGAGTGGCCATGCCTCCTTTACAAACAATAAGGGAAGAACAACATGCATTCGAAGATCCTCTTAGAGCAAAAGAAAATGACAAAATGACATAAGAATAAAACAAAACTATTATGACTATGATGAAATAATTGGCATGATAGAAGTGGATAAGGAAAAGTTTCATAACTCACCTTGTCTACGGAGAGATGGTATTTATACTGAGGTTCCTCCCCCATCATCCTTACAAGGATCAGGAGATATTCATTGACGAGAAAATATTTCATCGAGACCAATGAAATTTAAACATGGCACTTCCTCCTCTAATGTGCAAACTCCTATGGAATAACATGAAAATACCTTTAAAAACATAAGCAACAAGACAAGAAGAAATAGACAAGCAAGAGAAAGAAGGAGAAGACGACAAGCTTTCGCACAACGAAATGCACCTCAACAAAAAAACATTCCACCTAACATTAAATCAAACCTAGATGAACTTAACACTGAACAATTTGAAGACAAGAACAAAAGTTGGGCTATGGTACCTTACGCACCTCGTTCCTCTAGCATTCGATAATTGGAAGAGGATGATTTGATCGTTGATAACCTCTAGCATGAGCCTGTCTACAGGTAAGTATTTCTAACCCTTTACCTCTATGTTGTGTTCCCCCCCGTGATGTGTTATGTGTTGTTTAGGCCTCCTAGGATGACCCTTGATACTCTTGTAAGGTCAAGGATACCGGGAGACCACCTCTATTGTGACCATTCTTCTATTTGTATCATCATTCTTCTATATTGCTTCTCCTCTATTTTCATTGTTGTGAGTTGTGTCTTAAGGACATAGCGTCATGGTTGGTGACTTGGGGGCACCCTCCTACATGATTGTCCCTAAGGCACTTGTTTCTCCTCTCTCGATTTATTGTTTACCTTCTTCTAGCGGTTCTACCTAGTTGGCAGATGATGAAAAACATATAATACTGATATGGACTTAGTGTCCATTCAGCGAGAAATTAAAAAATGGACCTAGTCCATACATGACAATGGGGTTGATATATATTATCCGATGCTTGGCTAGTAGAATCACTCCATGTGATATTTTGATGTCATCTTATCGCACTTACAAAACATAACAATTCTGTCGCTCCATGCACTTTGTTTGTCTTGGATCTTGCCTTGCTTGGCTCTTTGTGTGAATGATTACATGCATTATTATTTATCATTATTATATGGTTGCTAACACCTTTTCTTGTAGGAAATTATGTGTTTGTGGGAACATTTGGTGATCGTAAAGTGCATGTCACCTCTGGGGGGCATGGGCTTTGTGAGAGCTCGTGTTCCCTTGTGTGTTTTCTCTCTACCTTAACGTGCTTGATATCGATACACGATATCAACCACCTTAAGGTGGGGGCATATATAAGGTAATTTGTCTGATGATTTTGGTACTAATGAAGCATGCTTGTAGGCCCTCTGCGGAGTCGAGATGTTGTATCTCCGAGCGAGTGCACATCTTTATTTCTATATTGCAATCATCAAGCCCTCTATGGAGGCGGGATATCGTGCATATCCTTTTTTATTTTAAACCCTCTATGGAGGCGGGGATGGTGTATTTCTCGAGGAGATTGCACATCTTGTCATTTTCTAAAAGTCTTCTGAGTAGGTGGGGTTAGTGTATCCTCCCTTAAGCGTGTCTTCAGCGATTGTTGTGGCAAAGCGTAATCATCGGTGTGAGCCTATAATGTGCCTGAGATGGTAGTGAACCTAGCAATAGGTTTCTTCCATTGCTTGTTTGCTGTGTTTTCTCTGTGTCTTCCATGTGTGTGTGTATGGCATTTTTGTTCCCAAGCATAGTTTCAAGACCGGTGGCGATGAGATCCTCCTATGCTTTGGGATTTTTATGGCATGTTTTTTCTCAAGTGTAGTTTCAAGACTGGTGGCAATAAGCTCCTCCTACATTTCAGGTTGTGTGTTTACTTACCATGTACTTGCATTTTGCATTTCATATATGAAAATGAAAAATAAATAATCACTGCATTCACTAAATTCATTGTGTTTTGCATGTCTTCAATGCTGTCTTCTCCGTGTTTTGCGTGACTGTAACTATCTTCTCCATGTTTTGCGCGCCTGTTACTGTCTTCAATGTATTTGGCATGTCTTCACCGTGCTTGGCATGTTTGTTGTGTTTGCTGACCATACTTTAATGCATGTATGGGCTTTGTGTTCATGCATACATTAAAGTGAGGGCTAAATGTTATGTCAGAAAATGTCCCCTTGGGGGCTTTTCCCTCTTAAGGTTTAGCTCCCGGATCCTTCAAATGCATTTAGATCATATTGCATGTTAATTTTGAATCCTGATGAGAAAACCCTGAAGTCTTGTGGAAAATAGGACCTAGGGGGTGCTATTGAGATGACTCCTACCTAAAATAGGAGGGAGGACTTGGGTGCTCGCACCCTAGTCCTGCACTATTTTGGGTCAGGCCCTAATTTGAAGTGTCAGTTATATGACCGTTGTTAGGTCCTATGCCGACACAAAAAGTTTGAATTATGAAATTCTTATCAGGAATGTTTGTAGTTGCATATATACGCATGTTTAAGTTTTCATTTGTAAACTAGAAGATGTCTAGAAGATGATTGTGAACTTTATGCATGCTTGTGATTTTAGAGCGTCCATGATATTCATTGTTGCAAAGCAGAGCATTGTTACTATGTTTGTGATTGCAAATTTGGCTTCATCTTCTCATGTAATTGAAGAGCCTTCATTTATGTGAGATCTACACTTCTAAGGTGACATTTAGTTGTGTTTGAATCATTTATCATTTGGAATTTGCCTCTATCCCACAGGGATACACACTCTTATTTGACAATAGTGTTCGAAAGACTTGAATGTCTCTCCTAGGCTTGACTGAGGCAAGCCTCTAAACACCACAATCCCCAACCACACTCCTTTGTGATTACAGGTTACATGTACTGAGTCTCACAGAGTGGAGTTGCAGAGGAAGGTTGCAGACAACAAGGATCCATGACCCAAAAAGAAAGGGACATAATTAAACATTTCGGGACATGGGTGCCCAGGGTAATGTCCTTTGGAGTTTCAGACATGGGAATCAGAGTTATAGGGACATTCTGCATCTGAAGGAGCTTCTACAACCTGAAAATTAGCCTACATTAGACTAGGGCGCCTAGGGCAGTGTCCTCCGCATTTCGAGTGACAAAAATAGACGGAACAATAATTATTAGTGCTGGAAGGAGTTCTGCATTCCACAAAGAAAATAGTCCCTTGGAGTTGGGCGCTTAGGGCATTGTCCTCAAATATTCCAAATTCTAAACTTTGAAAAATGGTTAGTTATTAATCTTTGTCCTTTTCCTTAATCTATAAGCATTTATCTGAATTTACCAGTTTATTCACTATTTTGCATAATTAGGGTTTCTTACATATTTGAGGTTTACATTAAGGCATTAGTTAATAATTTTTGAGTTTCCACATCATTCCAAGTGACAATCCAGCCTATTAGGTGAATGCTCTCACTTAGTAGAGATTCAACTCGGTTGATATGTCCTTGAATGTTTGTTGTGAAAGGAGGATCTAAACCCATCAGACCCTCAAACCAAACTAAAATCAACGCCTCCTTTTTAATACTAAATAGTTGGCATGCCAAGTTTCCATCATTCCCTATACCCCCACAACTCCACTTCCTTTTATATCATAGGGTTTTGGGGTCCTATTTCCCTCCTTGCACTCGATTAGAAGGACTTGGTATCCTCAATCCCCACAATATCAGATATCCCTAAGTTCTGATCTCCTCTATATCATAGGATCCCAAACTTTTCCCTATCGACATATCTAAAAGGTATGAGGTATCCTAGAACCCCAAACCCTGATCTCCACTCCTTCATCACTCTTGGGTGTGCAAATTTTTGAGTTTCCCTTTCCTTCATTACATTGATATTAGGTATGTCGTATCTTTGATCCCTATTGGTATCAGATATGTTGAAACTTTGATCCCCTTTTTAACAACTTTTTAGAGGGAAGTTGGGTTGGGAAAATAGCAGGATTTATTTGTTATAATTAAATGAATATGGTGTGAAACTTTGAATTTGATTGTAGGGTATGGTTGTTGCCACCTCCATGTGCCCAAGGGTGTGGAGAAGTCTTGAGGTTGGAGAAGGCTTGATTTCCTAGGGACACTCAAAGGGAAGGATTTCTACCTAAGGGTGGTGGTCACTAAGCCTAAAGAGGTTTGAAAAGCAAGATTTAAGGAGATTAAAAGTGCTTGTTGCACTATGTTTAATACATAGGATCTCATTAAATAATTTGATTAAAAGGATAAAAAGGTGGCAAGGTGAGGGGTAAGGGGTCATGAAAAGAGAAAGACACATAAGACAAGGGGCTAAAAGAAAATGAATAATAAATTAAAAGGGGAAACACATGAAAGGGGTAAGGTGACATGCAAACTAGGACTAGGCTAGGGAAGATGAAAAAGAAGGTCATAAGGGGGCACCAAAACACACATGCAACAAGATGACTAAAATGAGTGCAAAACATAATAAGGGAAATTACAAAGTATTAAATTTTTAATCTTTCATTTTCCCCCACTTTAAAAGAATTATGACTCGCTAAGGAAGACATCTACTTGTAGCATCATAAAATGTGCACACTAGCATTTTACCCTTAGTTTAGCACCTGGGTGGACCTAAAATATTTACACTTGTTAATTAGGGCCTATTATAACACCTTTTTGAGCATTAAGTGTGTAATTCTTGATCTCGATGCACAAAACCCAAAAAATTAATTATAAGATAGGATTAACGACACTTTAAGTGCCTTATCTCAAGTGTTTGGCGCTAAAGGACCAGGGCACCCAAGTGGCCTTGTCCCCTTTTTAGCCCTGGTCTAAAATGTGGCTTGTCATCTTGGGACCTGTTAAAAGGTTCCCAATATTGGCCTCATGTGGTTTAATTCTATGAAAATCAGTAGGATTACATATGAAAGTAAGTTATTCTATTCATTTGAACATCACCTAATCCCTCTCTAACTTCTTGAAGGATTCTCATTCTCTCTCATGCTCTCTACTTCTCTCTCAAGCTCTCTATTGTGGATTATTACTGTGGCACTAACATATTGTAGGTCTTGTGAAGATCTTTGGGCTACACCAACTTCTTGAGTCAAGTTGTGACGCTACATCAAGCATGCAAGGGTTTTGATGCTCATGGTGACTCCTTTCCTTCATGCTTTGTTCTAGCATTCCATTCTACTTCAGATTTGCCTCTACCCTCCTAGGGCATGCACTCTTTATCTATCATCTTTGCTATTGTGGAGGTGGAATACCATTCACAGGGATTGACTAAGGCAATATCCTAAGTAGCACCCAACCATTTTCCTTCTTGTGTGTGTGTAGGTCAGAAGAACAGGTTTCAGGAGTTGATTTCTGGGAAGAAGACAAAGCTTACTGGTACAGATCCGATAGAGGCTACAATTTATGTAAACCCTAATATGGGTCTAGGATGCCCAAGTGCCCCTATCCTTGGTATTTTGCCCCATGATTCCAGGTTCTCCTCTAATCCTTGGTCTCTGTGGTTCTTTTGGATTGTCCATATCTATTTCTAATTGTCTTTTATGCTCCAATCTTCGTCAACTAGGGTTTCATGTCTTTGCTCTAGTTTGATTGATTGGATTTAGTTAATTCTGTCTCTATACAGCAAAAGCAGTAAACCCTTGTAGTTTGGCTCTCCTTCTTGGGTAGAAGCCAAGCTCGATTTGTGTCCTAATGTTTTGTAGAAGAGGGTTTGACCTAGTCTGATCTATTGAGCTAGTCTCTCTTTTCTACACTACACTACTAAAGTAGAGCATAGTAAATTATGAAATAGAAAGGATGCATTTTACCATAAGAGAGATACTAGTCTTTGGCTTGGTTTTAAATCTTTATAATTTTGTTTGTATTTGTCCTACAAAAACATCCATAGAGAGAGTAGTCATTATATGCCAAGAAAGTAAACATCTAACACCTATGAAGAAAACACATAAAGAGAAAACATGTAGATAGAAAACACACATGTATAAAAAACACATTTGAAATGTAATGCATATCTAATGCTATATGAATGGATATCTAAAAAATAGCATGAAATGCATGCAATAAAGTACCAATGGAACAATTGAAAACACCACAAAAAACTTTGATCATCTATTTTGAGTGAGAGATCTATGAAGACCCACACCAAAGAAGAAACCAAGGAGAAGAAGCGTGATAGTGACCTATGTTAGAAATACGAGGACCTTGGCTAGAGGTAAAGAGTAACTAGAAATAGGATAATGACAACAAGGGCTATAAGGTGGCCACTTGCAAAAGAGGCCAAAGCTAGGCCAATAAAAAAGGCATTATTGACAACAAAGGTAAACTAAAACTAATATATTTGAGGTTCCACTCTTGGCTATTTGGTAGTTTCCACTTGATTAGAAATTAGAAATTAGATAAAATGGTATTTGGTAGTTGCCAACTAACTAGAAAGTAGATAAAATGGCTATTTGGCAGTTTCCACCCAATTGGAAATTAGATGATGTCATCCATGGTTATAAGGTGACTGCTTGATTGGATTAAAGGCAAGGCCAAGCCAAAAGTGATGATAAGGCTAGTCGTCATCAAGGTCAAGGTCAAGGATCAATAATCAAAATACAAAGGAGCAAGAGTGAGTGCTATGGGATATATGCCATCTTAAAGAAATTAGCGAAAGAAGATGCCAAGTGAAGACAGTTAGTCATTTTAGGGATAATGGTTAAGAGAAAAAGGAGAAAGTGGAGAATTGTCAAGGATTTGGATGAGAGAAGTTTTGAAAAAATTGATGAAGAAGGGGAACATATAGGTCGTGACTTCAAGAGATGATAAGAGAAATGATCACAAGGGAAAGAATCATTGTATGCACACAAATCACCAAGCAACAAAGTAATGAGACAATAGAAATGAGAACATCTAGGTTATTCCCCCAAGAGATGTCAAGATACCACAATAATCATAGGAAACACAATAATAAAACATTAAGTACCAAGAGACTAGGAGGATATGGGAAATTAATGCCTTGAGGAGAGTGAGCAAAAGAAAATACAAAGGTGAACAAAAGTAATTGGAAACATGAAAAATCATATTATTTAAGAGGTTGATGAAAAGGGCAATCAAAGAAAAATGGAAATGACATGATTGAGACCATATTAGGATATGTGGATGGAGTTTGTCCTAACAGTATAATATCTATAGTAATTAAACATGGATCATCATCCTCTGTGTCAACATAACAAGATGGAGTACAATAAAAAATAGGGTGAAAGGAAATGTAAAAGAGGTAAACACAATGGAGAAAAATGTAAAACACAAAGAAAATGATAGAAAAGAAAAAAATGACAATTAAGAAAAAGACAAATGGAGATGAGGCAACAAGGTGACAAGGAGACAATAGGAAATAAAATAGGTGAATGATTGAAAATAGGAAACAAAACGAAAGATTGAAAATGGGAAACAAAAAGCAAGAGAGAATTGAAAATTAGAAACGGGCAAGAGAGTTGAACATGAAAAACGAAAGGCAAAAACAAAGAAAGTGACAAGTTCTCAATTGCATGGGGATGATAACTAGACCAATGGGTTCCAATAATGTGATCCTAGGGTTATACATCAAGGCAAATAAGGAGTTTATTTACTTCGATATTTGGTATACAACTTGCAATGTCAAATGGTAGAGGTAAAGAGTGTAGTGGTGTGAGGTGTATCAAGGGGAGAGAAAGTGTAGGGATATTGCTATAAGTTGTTTGGAAAAATTTTCAATGTAGACCTTGGATTTTAGGGGACAGTGGGAAAAGAGAAATATGTTGGGCTTTGGAGATGGAAAAGGTGGAAGGGGTATGGCAAGATAGGGTCTCATACTCAAGCCATGAATACTAGAATAAAAGGGATAAATGCATCCTAGCTCAATGCTAATTCTAGAAAGACTTATGATATGGATTGAGATAGAAATGGCTAGATAAGAAGTAGGACATGTCAATTCTATCATGGTACTTTAATTTGATTTGTTTTAGCCTTCAAGTTGCTTTGATTTGGCATTTAAGTTTATCTCCTAGGCTTGCATGCTTTTGATTTTTTTCTTTTTCTTTTTCTCTTTCTTTTTTGTCTTTTCTCCTTAATACACTATTGATAACTGAGAGGGGGGGGTGAATCAGTTATCTTTAATTAATTGACTTTCTTTTCTTCTTTAACAATTAGTGCACTATCAAATCATATAAGCATACATAACCATGGAAGCAGAAATAAACTCAACACACATGACACAATATTTTTGACATGGAAAACCCTGTTAAGGGAAAAAATCACTGGGTGATTAACCCAAGATTGTATTTCTGTTAAAAGAATAAGGTAGTACAAAATGGCACTTGCTAATTAGGGCTCACTGCTCGAGCACACTGCTCACAAGAGGCTCACTGCCTACAATAGTTTATAGAAGGAAACCAGGTACTTGAACTGATGAGAAGCATCCACCTATGCTTAGGTTCAGTTCCGGTTAAGCTCAATATACTGATCTACTGCACTTTATTCTTCCTTTGCCTTAGTGCTGCTGTTCTGTCACATACCGGACCTCTATCTCTATTTCCACACTATTCTCTGCTCTTCTTTGCACTTCACAATATGTCTCACACACCTTTTCACCGAAATCCATCTGGTATATATATCCGCACAAAGGATTTCAACATCTTTCTAGTCGACATTTGGAATACTCAATATTTTCCCAAACTTTGGTTTGTCAGCTGAATCCTTGCTTACCAAGTGATGCGTATCAAGGAGATGCTTACAGAAGTCATCAATCATGTCGGCCAATCATGAATGATCCCTTAAGAAACTTGATTATCATCAATATCTTATCCGGATTGAGGTCTGATGCTCTGCCAGTTAGTTCTTCCTCTGTCTACTCTGCCAAACAAGAACCCAATACTTAGGTGCTCATATCTTTTCACTCTTTTATCACTGGAGGGTCAATCCCTAGAATTTGTCAGTCAAGGTACTCCTCTTGACTTCCCCAAGTCCGCACTTTATAGAGATACTTCCTCTGAGAGATTCGGACCTGATTGTTGAACCTTGTTGCATGCTCTGTTCTTGGTCACCGGACCAAAATACTCTTCAATCTGACTTCCAGTATAGAAACACTAGGTCCTGCGGATGTGTGGGATGGTCTTTGTTGCCATCAATGACAACACCCATGAAGCCACACAGTGTCTCTTGCCAACAATCTCCCCCTTTGGCATTGATGGTAACACTTAGTGAAAAATGACTAAGTGTCACACTACACTCCCCCTTGGCTGATGATCTGTTCTAATGTACATTTTACCAGAGCACCCCCTTAGCTAGAGTCCACATTTTTTAGTGCTACTCACTCCCCCTTTGACATCAATGGAAAAGGGTAGAATCTATTAGAGTTGGCTATGAGTGGAGCCACCCAAGATCTAGGACTTCATGAAAGCACAAGAGAGATCAAATGAAAGAATAATGCTATTCTATCATTGAATGCAAAAAAAGGATTGTTGTTGTTTTGATTACATAATACATGAAGAGAGCCTTGCTTATAAAGGCAAGATGAGAGCTAGAAGGTGGAGAGAAAGGTGGAGTGGAAAGTGGAGATATTCCTACAACATGTGCCAATTAGAGGATGATAACTAATTGCACATGTGGAGGATCAGACAACTCACTCCAACTATCAACAACTCAACACACAACTAGACACAACTAGACATCTAGAAGACTCACTAAGTCAACTTAATATGTGTGATGTGTGAATATTATTGAAATAGTAAATAGTTAAATAAGATGATTTATCCACACAAGGGTAAACCGGTTAGGTGATAGCCCTGTTCACACCAACACCCCCCCTTAAGTGCAACTTAGGGAGTAGTTGACTAAAGAAAGATGGAATGATGGATGGGTTCCGGCTACTAGGCCATGTTAGGTACCCATGTACAAACAAATCTCAAGTGGAGAAAAGGGGAAAACCACATGGGACAAAACTCCTCTCCAAAAGTGAGAATGCAGAAACAATGAATGTGAAAGAAGTGATAGTAGGAAGGACTCAACATGACCCCCCAAGGACAACCTCTGTCACATATGTACAATCAAGTACCCCCCCATAGGAGAGCAAAAGTGAGACTATGGGTCCCCCCCACAATGAAGTAGCTCCTGTGCTGATGAAGAATATCTAAAGAAGAATGCTGGAAAGTGTCCTATTCCTGCAAACAACTTTTCTCCCCTTAGGAAGAAACAAGTCCAAAGGCTGATGTCGAAGAAACTCCATCTCAAGGAATGAGGGAAAAAGCCTCATGATGTATGCCTCTGAAGACTGCTCAAGTGTCCACATGTCAGAATGAAAGATTGTCACAATGCAATGATGTGTGTCCAATCCAAAATCCTGTGTAGACTGATGAGGAACAACCTCCAAAGATGAAGTAGATGGGATAACATTGTGCTATAACTGTCATCAAAGAGGAGAGATAACCCCTCAAGTGTGTCCTCCAAATCTGCAAGATGAGACTCACAAAACAAGTCTGATATACCTGCCAAGAAAGTATCCCACAAAGCTGTGTCTGAAAGACCTGAATGATCCTGCTCAACTGAAGTAGATGAACCCATGTCGATGTCAATCTCTGAAGAAGCAGGAGGTTGAGGTGATGGAAGCTTAGCACTAGTCTCATGAACCAAAGTGGGTGAAAGAACACCAAGGTTCAAGTGACCAAACTTCTCCTCAGAAACATGATTCACACTTGATACATGAGTGTGAATGGCCATCAATGGATCTACATCATCAGAAGAAACAAAATGGGAGAAGGTATACAAGTGAGATGCATGATCAGCCATCCCAACTGCAATGATATCTCTACTCTCCAAGTCTTGAATGATCACTGAATCAGGAGTGAATTCAACTGTCTTGCTTGTACCACAATGAGTAATCTGATAGATGGAAAGGAGATTCGATGTCAAGGAAGGTACACACAACACATTGTTGATTCTCTCCAACATCAATAGTTCATTTTCCAGATGCATGCATGTATGTATTGTTACCCATCAAGATAGGTGTCGAAGTGCATGACTCAAATGAAGAGAACATCCTCTATGAAGATGCCATATGGTGAGAAGCCCCTGAATCAAGAAGCCATCTCTCTAACTGAAGACTTGTAGAAGCAAAGAGTACATGTCCTTTTCCTTTGTTTGTCCCATTTGCAATGCCTGCTATCCCTGTATGTGTAGATGATGATGGTGTCGAAGAAGAGGATGTACTAGGTGATGATGATGGCATTTTAATGTTTTGTGTTTGAATAATGTGAGTCAACTCATCAATTTTCTTCTCATAACACTTATGCTCATCATGTCCTAGTTTCTTGCAAAATGCACACTTTGCTCTCTCCTTCTTAGATGATTCCTCCTTGGGAGAGGATGAGGACTTAGGTGATTTGGTTGATTCCTTTGCTTGCTCATTCTTCTTGAGATTCTTATTTTTCTGTTTCTTGCCTTTGCTAGTTGAAGTATTTTGATCCTTAGAACCTTGATTAGCAAGAAGTGCTTGAGGTTTAGGTGACTTCAATTTGCCCATGTGTACTAACTTAGCTTGCTCCCTTGTGAGAGATGCAGCGAACTCATCAAGTGAAGGCATTGTGAAAGCTTTCCCAAGTGCATCTATTGTAGCATAGAAGGTAGAAACAAAAACTGAATAGTCAGGACCAAGCTTGGCAAGGATTGAAAGAATCAATTGAGTGTCCTCTTTCTCAATTCCACATTGTTTGAGCTACAATCTAAGTGATTTTAGTTTTGTGAAAAAGTCTTGGATGCTTGCAAAATTGATTGGATTCAAACCAATTAATTCATTCTCCAATTTGAAACCTCTCATAATATCTTGTTTACCAAAGAGATTCTCTAAGGTTGTCCACACTTGATTAGGTGTAGTACAATATTCAATATGAAAAAGAAGATCAGGAGAGATAGACAAGCATAGTCTTCTATAGGCTTGATCACATCTATTGTACCACTTTCTTTTTTTTGCAGCTATTGTTGGTTCAATTTCTATACCCATTGTTACTCTGTGAATTTTCAAACTTCTTAAATGAATCTCCATTTTAGTTTTCCACTCATGATAGTTATATGGTGTGAGTAGAGGAAGTTTGTGTGAATCCATGATGCAAGAGTACAAAAAAGAACACAAGACACCGCCTGTTACTCAATCAAAGAGATCACCCCCCCAAAAAAGAATGATTGTGGCACTTTATACTTAGTACAATTTACAATCGTCCTCAAGGGACCAAATCTGGGAAAGTATCAAAATCTCTTAAAAATGATATCCAAAGGAGATTACAACTGCTCACAATGATTAACCACAGTAAACAGATCCTTTCAAAACAAGTTTCACTTCCTCAAGTGCCAAAATGCCCAAGTTATCACCCAAAAGCCAAAAAATTGACAAATGAAATAAAATGAACTTGGAATAGAATCTGAAAAAAGTGCATGGATGGATTTTAAGAGTTACTAAATACCTTTTCGATGCCGCAATAATCGCAAAAATCAGAGATCGTGGCAAGAAGTTGTGAGCTCGGAAGCGAAAAATGAAGATCTATCTTCAAACTACTGTAGCATTCACCTATAGCAGAATTTTAGAAAACTACTAACACCACTGTGAAGTGCTCTCTGTCAGCTTTCCAACGATATCTTGTTTGCCAGATTTTGCCTCTGTGGGCAAAAGTTATACAAAAAAGAAAAAAAAGCCCTAGTTTAGGGCTTTGAGGGGCAAAAATGGCCCCTTTGCTGATGCAGTGCTGACGTCAGCAGAATATTCTTGGAATATTCCCTTTTGGTGGGAAAAAATGCCTCCCTCCCGGAAAGCAAAAAAAACTGCCAATCTGTGCAAAAAACTGCCTTTTTGGTTTGAAAGTGGTTTTACGGGTTCGAGAGTGGTTTGTCAGGGAATATTCCTTGATTCTCCTGTTGCAGATGGAGAACACCACCTTCTGTACCGCGCAAAACCACTGTTTAAGTCTCACCGGGGTTTCGTTGCCGATCGCCAAGGGTTTTGTAGCCGCCTGTGGGCAGTTTGCATGCACCGCCAGTGGTAAGAACAACCACCAAAAAAGGCAACGGACGAGGTTAGAAAATTTTCCCGGCTCGAATTTTCTCCGGCGTGAGACACAATTCCGAGCACCGGAATGCTCACATATTCCTCATCCAAACTTGCAGTTTTATGTAGATCGTACGAGATGAATAGAGTCTACCGGAGATAACAAAAAAAATGCCAGCAAAGATTTGACCACTGTTTGAATGGTCATAAATCGCCGCCAATGTGGGAAGAGTTCTCACCGTCGAGATCTTGACTGTGGATCTACCGTGGGATGTGACCATGGATTTTGAAGGAGTACACCGATGGGAAGAACCAATGAGTTTAGAAGATTCTCTGGCTATCGAGTGAGGCCGCCGGGAGATTTGTCTTCACCGTGGATTTCAAAGAACCGCTGCTGGGCAGTTTTATTGATGGCTGCCGTAGGGAGTATTTACTCCTACAAATGGAGCATCAAAATAGCCGCCGAGATCTGAAAACCACCTGAAGGAACACAACTGACGAGTTTAGAGAAATTTTAGGGCTTGAATTTTCTTTATGGCTAAGACAATCCCAAGCACATAATGCTTGGTCAGTCGTTGATACTGCCGAAAGACTCTTGATTTCAAGCCCCACGAAGACCTCTGGTAATTTAGCAGAGATCTGCCCATGGGATGTTGACTATGCAGGTTTTATCCCTTAACTACTGACAGTGGTCTCTATTCACTAGTAGTTGTGAAAGCTGACTCCTATGAAAGATCCGTCGACGCCTGGAGAAAGATTTGTTCGCAGATTTATGATCACTGCCGATGACTGTTGGTCGCCGCAGATTAACGGGTTGCCAGAGGATGGCGGTTGATGATCGCCAAATGTTATTTCCGCCAGAGACTACCAGGAATGTGATCAAGGAGTACGCCGAGAAGAACAATTGACAAGTTTAGATTATTTCCCAGCGTGAATGTATGTGATATCCGCTGGAATTCCTTTTAGACCAACAGGTTCTAAATGCCGACCATGCTGCCGGTTGATTGTGAAGCCGTCGATCAGGGTTTGGATATCAAATTTGATTTTAATCATAGGTTATATGATTAAGCTACCTCTTGATACTCCTATCGCTAGAGATTCCCAAATAGTTTAAACAAAATGTCACTGCCGGTTTGATTGTCTTATCGTGGCGGCCAACGAAGCCGATAGTACCCTGCAGATTTGCAGTACTCGTACAAACTCCGCAGAAAACAAAAAAAACTTCAGACAAAACCTTATACTAGCAGATGAAAAAATTTACCCGATGGATAAACGGTGGATTTCGATTTTAATTCACTGATGTAGTAGGACGCTGACGAAGATTCCCCCCGCGAAGAGGGAATATTCTCTGCAGAGATTCTGTATGGCGTCGATTTGCAAAAAAAATTGCCTTTCGGTTCAACTTTGTCTGATTTGGATGATTTTACAGTCGATCCATACTGATTTGGCTGCTCCGGATGCAATGGCGATGTCTGATTTGGGCCAAACTACTCTGAAATTGTTGGTACCTCCCAGATCACGCCAACGAGCCCCAAATTGAAACCCTCATCAATTTTGCCTCTGATGTTAGATTTTGACGAAACGAAAGGTGATCTTAACTATTTTGACTGCTCCAGACGTAATGGTGAAGTCTGATTTGCAACAACATGCACCAAAATGCACCTGCAATACAAGGGCAAGAAGGGGAAACCCTCACAAAACTAGTATACTATCAAGTTTTTTTGATTCTCCAGGTCGTCATGCGATGCAAGAGAAGAACATACTCAACCATCAAGATCCACTATGAATTACACTCAAGATCTCTCAAAAAATGACTAACACAAAGTGATTCTTCCTAGAGCTCTGATACCATGTTAGAGTTGGCTATGATTGGAGCCACCCAAGATCTAGGACTTTATGAAAGCACAAGAGAGATCAAATGAAAGAATAATGCTATTCTATCATTGAATGCAAAAGAAGGATTGTTGTTGTTTTGATTACATAATACATGAAGAGAGCCTTGCTTATAAAGGCAAGGTGAGAGCTAGAAGGTGGAGTGGAAAGTGGAGATATTCCTACAACATGTGCCAATTAGAGGATGATAACTAATTGCACATGTGGAGGATAAGACAACTCACTCTAACTATCAACAACTCAACACATAACTAGACACAACTAGACACAACTAGACATCTAGAAGACTCACTAAGTCAACTTAATATGTGTGAATATTATTTAACTAGTAAATAGTTAAATAAGATGATTTATCCACACAAAAGTAAACCGGTTAGGTGATAGCCCTGTTCACACCAACAGAATCCGCACACCAAAACTCCCAAAAACCTAACTATACTTAGCCGCATAGGTATATATACATGTTATACTTACATATACTGTAGTATATCTACAAAAGTTGTCTTCAACTGGACAAGTTTTGTTGCCCAACTCTGCTTCATCTTATCCAAAATTGAGATGTGACCACTCAATAGGAATGCAAAAGCTTCTGCCCTCTTTAGATCTATTAGATCACTAGTCTGGGCTGTGGTCTAAGCATCAGTTAGGGCCTCATGCATGGCCTCTAACTTAGGGATAATAATCCCTCTTAGTTCACTTAGCCCACTTATCCTATTTTTCTTCTCCTTCTCAAGCTTCTTTATTTCATTTATAACTACAAGAGTCTAACACTCTTTATTCATTATGGAAGAGGAGAGATGATCAAAACTTTGAGATATACTTGAAAGTTTTCCTTCTTGTTCTTTTACTTTCTTCTCAATATCCATTGTCACTTTAGACCAGGATAGACAAAATTTATATATATCTCCGCCATCTTTAAGAGCATTTTCTAAGCTCTTTATTCCAATATTCAGATTTCTCCTATCATTTGTTATGTACCCCTGTACTTCAGAGAATCCTTTACCCAAAAATTATTTCCAGACTTTCTCTTCTGCTGCTTTCTCTAAAGAGTCAAAATGTGTATTAACAGAGTTAACAAGAGACTTTAGATTACCAGATGTGGAGGCCGAAGAATCCTTTTGGAAGGTTGGCATGATTTTCTCTAGCACACCAGATGCAATCTCTATTAGCTCACAATCTTCCATGTGAGACTTCAGAAGCTTTTCTTTTGCTTTGGCTTGAGCAAAAGATGCTACCTTCATTGTCTGGACTAGAGAGAGTCAAAATCGAATGGCCCTTGAAGTAGCTCCGGTTCATCCAACTCCATCATTTCTTTTGTCAAGAAGTCTTTGACTACTTCTGCAGTGTTTCTTGTTGGAGATAGAGTTTTCTTCCCTTCTGCAGCCTCAGCACTGTCACTTGAGGTCTTCTCAGTTTGACCTTCTTCTCTTCCCTTTACTTCTCCTTGATTGATGCTCTCTTCTTTTCTGTCAATTCCAGAGTCTGCAGGGGGATCCGAAAGAGAGGTGTCTGCTTCTCCATGAACTTCCTCTTCCGGGACAGAGGAATCTAAGTCCTTGGCTTTCTCTTCATTTGTCTCCTTTACCTCTTCTGCCACTGTCTCAGTATATTCTTCTTTGTCATCCATGGTAGAGGGTTCATCACCTAAGTCCTTTATGATAGGAATATTGAATCTTTTATAGGCATTCCTGAGGATCTCTTCAGTCTCTTTAGCCACCTGATCAGTCTCTCTGAGCATAAGCTTATTCATTTTGGCTTTGCTCTAGAACTCGTCCTTGCAATCTTTGAAGATCATGTTTATTTGCTTTGGAGTGATGGAGGGATAAAGTTGGATAGCAATCTGCTCCTAGATTTCTAGGTCTTTTGCTATGGCATTGTTCTTTCTTATCTCAAGTTCCTTCTCTAAGCTTATGGGAATCAGGGATATGATTTCAATGAATGCCTTGTTATAAATGTTAAGGTACCTGACTGTAGCATCTTGCAGGATCTTCTGATCAACTTCATTGTATTCATCATAGAACTCAGTCATTGGTTTCAGGTTCCCATCCATAGTGACTGATTTGATGATATCATCAATGTGGAGAGTAGGCTTTTCAACAAATTCCTCTGCCTTCTCTTCTTTGCCTTGACCGGTAGAGGGTTCACCGGATGTTTTCTTCTTCTTCTTCATTTTCTTGATTTCCTCATCAGTTTCAGTTTCTTCATCATCCTTCTGACTTATATAAGACCTTGTTGCCTTTTTCTTGGTTCTCTTCTCTCCCTTTCCAGATTTCTGGGCTTCTAGTTTTGATGCCCTTTGGCTCTTAGAGGTGTCAGGGGCAGAACTCTTGGAGGATCTAGTCTGGGAAGGGGCTTGCACTGGATCACTTTCCTTTTCTGCATCTTGTTTCTCTTTCTCTGCCCTTTCCATCCTCTCTCTGTTGGCATCAACTGCCTCCTTTGAAATTCCATGTCTCTTGGCAAATTCTTCCACTTCTCTTCTCACTTTTCTTTTAATTTCAGGCTGTCTCAGTTCAACATGAACCTTTACACTTAGCTCTTTGTAGGTTCCAAATCTTTCTACCTTAGGATCCTTGGGTTGACTCAGCATGTGTTGAACATGTAGCTCTACAATTTTCTTATCTACTTTATACCCCATTGGCATGATCCAGACTGTCTTTGGCTCCACTGCCTCCATTAGGCATTGATCAGTGTCTACCATAAAGTACACTGTATCCTTGTATTTCTCAACCAATGATTGAGGGATTCTTTCTCTGGCTTGCATCATACTCTGAAAGTTCTTGAAGTAGCCCCAGAGTGCTGTATTTTGTGCTTTGGCATCACCAATTCCATGCAGATAATCTCTGATTTGTATGGCTACTGGTCTGTCATTTTGCCATATCCAACCATTAGATCCAGGTAGCTCATTCATAAAGTAAAAGAATAGACACAATATTAGACCACCATATTTGAATGAGTTTTTCTTGTCCTTCTTGATCCTTTGTAAGTTTTCTAATAGTTGGCTTAGAAGTTCACAGAGATCATAGTCAGCATTTTTCCTTAGCATTTCATAAATAGTATACACAGCTATTCCAGATACTAAATTCTCCCTTCTAGAGTGATATATCTTATAGCTAATTATCATCGATGCAAACTTGATATCCGGATCAGTGATATCTTCTATAGTCATTGCTTTCTTGTCAAAGTTTGACCCGGTTGCCTCACTCACTGTCTGATTCTTGACAGATTTGAGAGTAGGTATCCCACCGGATGAGTGCAATCTGGTAACTGCTCTAATGGCATCCTTGGCTATCTTGAATGGCCTCATCTACCATATAAAGTTATCACGCATTCTACTTAGAACATACTGGACCCATTCATCTTCTGTAAAACAGGGAAAATGGATGCAATGTCCAAAATGCTTGTCCCGGATAGCCTTGTACTACGGTTTGAGTTCAAAAGCATCATCTATTAACTGATTGTGATAGATATCCATTAACTTGGATTCCCCAAATTCCTCAATGTTTGCATGAATATATGCCCTAACATCTTCTACATGCAAAACCCCATGCGGAATGCTTGAAAAGGCGCCTAGGGGATCAACTTCTAGGGATTTGTAGGGATGTTTCTTGAATTTAGGACGTGGCCTATCAATGATCCTCACAACATTCAGAGTAGCCATCTTTCAAAAGATTCAAAAAAAGGTTTTCAAGAACGGAAAATACTTTTTACGCTTCTAGGTTTCATGGAATGAGTTGGATTGGATTGCTGGAAGAATTGACTTCTGCGGTTGATCTTTGAGAGGCTTGAGACAATTTATTTGCAAAGATCTTTTTCTCTTCTTCTTGAATGCAAATGTATAAATGATGAACAGAAGAACCCTTTTATTTATGCGCAAACCCTAATTTCGTTTGCAATAAATGCATACCTTAAGTTATTCTGGTTGCTCTGTTCTCCTTGTCTTGAGAGATTTTTCTGGATCACTAAGATGCACTTAAAGTTGTTCTTGATGGATATTAGCAATCTATCTACCTTTCACGATCATTCCATTTATCCACAGATCAAGATACCTCAAATTCGAATCATACCGAATCTAAATGTGAAAATCCCGTTCTTACGGATGACTATTAAACTGGATCAATTCTTGGAAGATTAGCCTTTTCAAGACTTCTTGTGGATCTTCCATATCTTTACTAAGGCTTATTTAGATGTTTCTCTGAGAACCCTTTAATCCGCAACTTTCCATCTGCCAATTTCAGGCACCAATTGACTAGTTGGGGGAACTTGTTTTCTTTTGAGACTCCCCTTTGTTGTGATGTTCACAACACGCCCCATTATGCTCCTTAGCAAAATGGGGACCCCTGCTAATGTTTTGCTTTTTGCTTCTGCTTGTGTTTTTTCTGCTTTCTGGCGGTTTGGTAAAAATGAAGGTTAGATGCATCATCATCATGAATATTACATGAGGTAGGTCATCATCATGAGGTTAGTTTGTCAAAGTTCATATTTTGTTTCTATGACCTCATATTTAGAAAGAGCTTGAAATTCCATGCAGGTTTGCCTTTTACTTCTCTTGAAAATTCGTTCATATGTGAAAGTTATGCACAGTCAAAGTTTTGGTCAAACCTGATATTCGCAGGAGGATCATCATATTTTTGTATCCTAAGTCATGTTGACAGGATCATCATGATCTTGGTCTATCACCCGATAAAAATCATGCAGTCGCAACATCCGGACGTCAATCTTAGGTGGTAGTGTCCTTTACCCGTCAAATGGCCTTATGCGCATTATGCATCATCATCATATTTGAATCCCCCCCCGATAATATCCTGAGGTTCAAATATCATGATGACATCAACTTTAAGTCAAGGCAAGTTTCCCCGTCGAGCGGTCTTTGTATAGCGAGCATCATCATGATATTTCAAATCTTATCGTATCATGCTGATCACCCCTTAGAAAATCCACCTTCGGCATATTTGCATGCGCATGTTATAAACCTATCGCAAGGTCATCATCATGATATTTGCTGAAGTTCGAAATATGATGATGACGACTTCATATCATCCTGTTCTTTCACGAGGGTCATATTCGCTGAAATTCGCTAAGTGATGGAGACATCATCATCATAATTCGACGAAGAGGATCATCATCTTCATATCCTCCTGATCTCCGGTTAGCGAATATCATGATGATCACCCTATCTATTCAGAAGAGGTCGATATTGCATTCCTCAACAGCATGATCATATTTTACAATATCACCCTAGCACAAATATCATGATGATCTCAACTTATCCTTGTGCTCCGAAAACAAAGTATGATGATGACATCATCATCATATTTTTATCCTGTCATATCGTCAAGATCATCATGATCTTGTTTGTTCACCCGATATTTCGCAAAGTCCTCCTGCCGATGAAATACAACCTTTTGCAAATATCCTGATGATCCTCATCATCATCACATTTTCCCTTCGGCAGGATTTTTTCCCAAACATGATCCGGTTGGCGAAATATCATGATGACATCATGTTCTAATTTAACGAAGGTCCCGAATATCATGATGACGTCATCCCGATCTGTAAACGAAGAACCAAATATCCTGATGATCATCATCATCACATTTTCCCTTCAGCAGGATATTTCCCAAACATGATCCGGTTGGCGAAATATCATGATGACGTCATGTTATAAGTTTAACGAAGGCTCCGGATATCATGATGACGTCATCCTGATCTAATAAACGAAGAAGCAGATATCCTGATGCTCATCATCATTACATTTTTCCTTCAACAAGATATTTTTCAAGCACGATCCGTTTTCCCAAATATGATGATGACGTCTTATTCTATGTTCGACGGAAGCCCCAAATATGATGATGCTCATCATCATCCTGATCTTTCGAGAAGGTTACCTTGGCCGCAAGAGGATCATATTACGTTCATCATCCTGATCATGCTCCTTAGGTGACCCGATATCACAGTTATCCCCTGATCTTAACGAATATGACGGTGACGTCATCCTTAGCATTTCAATGAAGCCCGAATATCATGATGACGTCACCATCATCTTCCTTTCCTCGGCAGCATGACCATATTCATATCCTCCCATTCTTCTTCAGCATGATGATGATGATGATGTTGTTCTTTTCCCCAATATGCAGAAGCGGAATATCATGATGATGAAGTATATCGACCAACATGTTTTTTGACGCACCGACAGCGATGATCATGCCGATGGGCGGGAAATGAGGCGGTGGAATTTTAAAGTGTTTTTTTGGCACCTCTGGCATTTTTCGGTCAGCGATGGTTGACCCGTGAATCTTGAGCAGTCTGAACGCATTTTGACGCGTTTTGAGTGGATTTCTGATCCGATTTCCACAATCTTGCGCAGTCACCTGGATTTAAACGCTTATTTTAATTTCATGCTATTTTTTTGTGATAAATGTGAAACTTATTGCTTGTCTTGTCTTGCAGGCTTGCAGTTGAGGAAGCAGCTGGAAAGTCAACACAGTGATCTCATAGAGGAAAGAAAATCTGATCTCAGGAGCAAGAAGATAAGGATAAAGTGCGAAAAGTCAAGGCCATTCAAGTGAAAGACAGAGTTGCAGCTGGAGGCATTAATGCAACAGACAAACAGAAGTTATTACCCAGCTGCCGGAACTTCTCAGAAGGGGCATTATTTCGCCCAGATTTGACACTGCTCAGAGATATTTTTGAGAACTGGTTCACCTGTATTTATTGCTGTAACCAGAGGTTTGAACCAGGGGTTCAGTTAGGTTTTTGCTGTAGTGAGGACAATCAGAATGTTATATATTGTGCCTCTCTACACTGTAATACTTTACAACAGGGATTTTTAGGGACTACAACAGGGGCTACAATAGGGATTTTTTTAGGAAAACACAGTTAGCTTAGCATAGTTTAGAAGTAGAAGAAGGAGGTCGCCTGTTTGTCTGCAGTAAGGTGCGCGTGGAATGTCTGGCTGCCTTACTGTATCTGTAAAGCTTGTAAGTTCTCTGTAGTATGATCAATGAAACTAAGAGTCATTCCTACATTGTAAATCATGTATGACTATTCGTTTCTAATACAATAGAATCTGGAGTTCTGCATCTATCTTCTGAGTGTTCTCCTGCTCTTCTTTGTGTTTTGAAATTTCTTCTTTGAGAGCTTGCAATTTTAAATGTATGTTTGTGAAAATGCTCAGAACTTACATTTAGGGTTTTTACTGTGGATTTGATCAAATTACTGTGGAATTTACATAGTGCATAACAGAAACACTTAGATCCTTCGGTAGATTAAATGAGGTGTAGAGTAGATCTTTCTAACTTTTCCCAACCCATCTGAAATATTTAGCTGAAAACGTAGAAAACCAAAGGAAATTGTCTCAAATTTGAAGAAGCATGCATAACAGAGCTATAAGTAGACAGTTTTCATAAGTAGATAAAGAAGAAAGCTGCAAAAAATCCAAGAAAACCCTCTGAAACTTGCAGCACGGTGTCACCTTTATGCAAATGAACAGAATACTTGTTGAAATCTATGACCTTTTTGCATATTCTTAGGCCAGTAAATCACAGAACAAACCTAAACTACGTAAGGCCCCTTGAACATTACAGCTTCACATTGACCAATTGAACTTGACCAACCGAACCATTGTAGACTTGGGATTAGTTGAATCATCAAATGATTCCTTCTTGTCTTTCAAGTATAGTTACAGTTCATGTCATGTGAATTTTAACTTATTGTTATGATTGCTTCAAAATAGTCATCAACAGTTTTCCGGCGCTAAATACAGGGCTAGAAGGCTGTATAACGCAATCATCAACAGTTTTTTGGTGCTAGAAGGAGGGCCTGATTTGGTTTAGGGTTAAAATTCTGAGTTTTAAATGTTATATTCTGAGATATGTTAGATCTCATAAAATTTCAAAAGGCCTAAAAGGGTGAAAAGAGGGTCCCATTTTCAATGGACTCATATAGGGATAATTTTCAAGTTGACATTCCTTCATTTCAGAAAGCTTTGAATAACCAGCTTTATCCTAAAAATTTATATAGCTATGGTTTATTTGGAAGGTGTAGGATACATAAGTCCGCAGAGCATGGTGAGCTTAATTGTCTATCTTTTCTTACAAGATTAGATTTACATTTGAAAGGACTAATCTCTCTCTCAGATGTGTATAAGGCTGAAAGTTGGCAAGAAAATGAGGAGATTATTGAGCGACAGGAGGATGCAGCATCAACGGTCGTTAAATGTGCAGAGGATACAAAGATGGAACCAATGCTAAGAATAAAGGATAGTAAGATCCCTTGGCAGGAATCATGTGATGGTAAGAAAAAAAATCTATCTTTTTGTCAGGATCCGGCTGTGATTAAAGTTACTGAAAAGTATAAATATCCTAAAAAATGCAGAGAAGAAATCACAGCTCATGTCCCTTTTCTAGATAATAAGCAAAAAGGATATAATGAAATAGAAAAGGCAAGTGAGGTTCATCTTGATACATTTGATAAATATATAGAACTACTAAGGAATATTTGTCAAGAGGAAACCTCAGGATCTGACCTGAATAGTTTTAACGAACATGATTTTGCAAAGAAGTGTAAACAAGCATTGGCAGAATTAAAATGCACTAAAACTGATAAGATCCCTACTGTAGAAACTAATGAAGTCATAGAAAAGAAAGAAAATCCTAGTGTTACGACTGACTTCGTGGAACTAAAAGATCAAAATCAAGATTGTTGCAGGTCAACAAGATTAGACTCTTCACTGAATGATAACTGTGAGTCATCTGATGAACAATTCTTGAAAAAAGAGGATACAGAGGATCATGTTGCTGCTGTGCACAATCAGACATCGCCCCCATGCTATGTTGAAAGTAAAGCAGGGGAGTATTCTTGTCAATCTAAAGATGTCATCCCACCTTTACTCTCAAGTGATTTAGAAATGATTAATTTCTGTATATCAGATGATGATGAAGATACTTACTTAAGTGCTGATGTGCAGGAAACTAATGAGAACATTGAGAGGTTTGCTGAATTTGAGGATAAACTGAACATCCAGAATGAAGGAACAAAGCTGGATGAAGATGAAGAAATGATACATCTAGAGTCATTCATCTTTCAACTTGAAAAAGGACTAGACATTGAGCTGGGCAATGAAAATGCAGAGCTAAATGAAAAGCCAGCTATCAATAAACAAGTGTGTTCCACAGAGCTAAGGGCACATCAGGTTGTCTCTTTCCTTTCCTTAGTAAACAATGATAGATGCTATTTTGATTATGAAAATTCAAGAGATAGGACATGCTTATGGATTAATCATAAACCTGATGAGCTGCCTCAGTTACTTATTAAGAGCTATTCTGATGTACACAATGAATCTAGAATATCAGAATTTTTTTCAGGATTCAAAGATAAATCTGCTAGGATGAGGACTATAACCAGTACCCTATTACTCCTGCACAACCTAAAGAAATATGCAAGTAGGGGTGTTCCTGGGTCTTTTTCCTGGGTTTTTGATTGCCTTGTAGAGGCTTGTATATAATTTGGTAGGGTAGTTGTTTTTGTTTTTGTGTTCTTCTTTTGCTGTTTTCCTTTTAGGTTAGTTGTTTGTATAGTTTGTCTTTTGTTTGTTTTTGCTTTTTGTTTCTGTCTGTTTGTACAGTTTTTTCTGTTGTTGTGTTGTTTGTACAGCCTGTTTGTTTGGTTTGTTTGTTGTCTCCTCAGTAGGGATCTTTATTTTACTATAGAGTATTAAGGAGCAAAACTAGCAACCATTCAAAACAGTATATAATTTAGGATATTCAAGTTAACCATTTGCAATTTACGCAAAACTTGTCACTGTCATGAATGTAAAGAGTTGTTCATCTTCTGAAGTTTTGTATTCAATAAACGTGATTGAGAGTTCGAAGCAGGTTTCTCACGATGACACACCTAAAATCCTTGGGTTTGTTGAACATACCAGTGTAGATATTAGGTGAAAAATCAGAGGTCACCCTTGCTACCATTACAATTCTCAGCTTAATTTCAGCAAGTGTCCACTCCTTGCATCATGAAGTTACAAATTGCTATATCTTATGAAATCTATCAAAATTAGAAAACAAAAAAATAAATAAATGAATAAAGCGGATTATACTAAAAATCCAGATTAAGCCATCTAAGTAACTCTACCGGGGCTATGGACGCTCGTTGGCAGTGGGGCTCTACTTAGGAGAATTGTAACGATAACCTTGCCGGGGCTATAGACGCTCGCTGGCAGCAAGGCTCTATCCGGTCGGCTATGAGGGAATATCCTCACCTACGTAGGCTAATGTCAGTCACTGGTTTGTTCAACCGATCTTCAAGATGAGGATAATTAATCACATGCACACAACTAAACTGAAAATGGAAATTCATGCATCTTTATTGAATACCTTGAGTCTCAAGCTGAATAGTAATTTGCAGGAAAGATAGTTGGAAGTTATGAGTTCATTTCATCTAGTTTCCTTGAACACTCTGAATTTAATTGTTTTGTTTTGGTTGCTAGTTGTTGTGATGTTCACAACACGCCCCATTATGCTCCTTAGCAAAATGGGGACCCCTGCTGATGTTTTGCTTTTTGCTTCTGCTTGTGTTTTTTCTGCTTTCTGGCGGTTTGGTAAAAATGAAGGTCAGATGCATCATCATCATGAATATTACATGAGGTAGGTCATCATCATGAGGTCAGTTTGTCAAAGTTCATATTTTGTTTCTATGACCTCATATTTAGAAAGAGCTTGAAATTCCATGCAGGTTTGCCTTTTACTTCTCTTGAAAATTCGTTCATATGTGAAAGTTATGCACAGTCAAAGTTTTGGTCAAACCTGATATTCGCAGGAGGATCATCATATTTTTGTATCCTAAGTCATGTTGACAGGATCATCATGATCTTGGTCTATCACCCGATAAAAATCATGCAGTCGCAACATCCGGACGTCAATCTTAGGTGGTAGTGTCCTTTACCCGTCAAATGGCCTTATGCGCATTATGCATCATCATCATATTTGAATCCCCCCCCGATAATATCCTGAGGTTCAAATATCATGATGACATCAACTTTAAGTCAAGGCAAGTTTCCCCGTCGAGCGGTCTTTGTATAGCGAGCATCATCATGATATTTCAAATCTTATCGTATCATGCTGATCACCCCTTAGAAAATCCACCTTCGACATATTTGCATGCGCATGTTATAAACCTATTGCAAGGTCATCATCATGATATTTGCTGAAGTTCGAAATATGATGATGACGACTTCATATCATCCTGTTCTTTCACGAGGGTCATATTTGTTGAAATTCGCTAAGTGATGGAGACATCATCATCATAATTCGACGAAGAGGATCATCATCTTCATATCCTCCTGATCTCCGGTTAGCGAATATCATGATGATCACCCTATCTATTCAGAAGAGGTCGATATTGCATTCCTCAACAGCATGATCATATTTTACAATATCACCCTAGCGCAAATATCATGATGATCTCAACTTATCCTTGTGCTCCGAAAACAAAGTATGATGATGACGTCATCATCATATTTTTATCCTGTCATATCGTCAAGATCATCATGATCTTGTTTGTTCACCCGATATTTCGCAAAGTCCTCCTGCCGATGAAATACAACCTTTTGCAAATATCCTGATGATCCTCATCATCATCACATTTTCCCTTCGGCAGGATTTTTTCCCAAACATGATCCGGTTGGCGAAATATCATGATGACATCATGTTCTAATTTAACGAAGGTCCCGAATATCATGATGACGTCATCCCGATATGTAAACGAAGAACCAAATATCCTGATGATCATCATCATCACATTTTCCCTTCAGCAGGATATTTCCCAAACATGATCCGGTTGGCGAAATATCATGATGACGTCATGTTATAAGTTTAACGAAGGCTCCGGATATCATGATGACGTCATCCCGATCTAATAAACGAAGAAGCAGATATCCTGATGCTCATCATCATTACATTTTTCCTTCAACAGGATATTTTTCAAGCACGATCTGTTTTCCCAAATATGATGATGACGTCTTATTCTATGTTCGACGGAAGCCCCAAATATGATGATGCTCATCATCATCCTGATCTTTCGAGAAGGTTACCTTGGCCGCAAGAGGATCATATTACGTTCATCATCCTGATCATGCTCCTTAGGTGACCCGATATCACAGTTATCCCCTGATCTTAACGAATATGACGGTGACGTCATCCTTAGCATTTCAATGAAGCCCGAATATCATGATGACGTCACCATCATCTTCCTTTCCTCGGCAGCATGACCATATTCATATCCTCCCATTCTTCTTCAGCATGATGATGATGATGATGTTGTTCTTTTCCCCAATATGCAGAAGCGGAATATCATGATGATGAAGTATATCGACTAACATGTTTTTTGACGCACCGACAGCGATGATCATGCCGATGGGCGGGAAATGAGGCGGTGGAATTTTAAAGTGTTTTTTTGGCGCCTCTGACATTTTTCGGTCAGCGATGGTTGACCCGTGAATCTTGAGCAGTCTGAACGCATTTTGACGCGTTTTGAGCGGATTTCTGATCCGATTTCCACAATCTTGCGCAGTCACCTGGATTTAAACGCTTATTTTAATTTCATGCTGTTTTTTTGTGATAAATGTGAAACTTATTGCTTGTCTTGTCTTGTAGGCTTGCAGTTGAGGAAGCAGCTGGAAAGTCAACACAGTGATCTCATAGAGGAAAGAAAATATGATCTCAGGAGCAAGAAGATAAGGATAAAGTGCGAAAAGTCAAGGCCATTCAAGTGAAAGACAGAGTTGCAGCTGGAGGCATTAATGCAACAGACAAACAGAAGTTATTACCCAGCTGCCGGAACTTCTCAGAAGGGGCATTATTTCGCCCAGATTTGACACTGCTCAGAGATATTTTTGAGAACTGGTTCACCTGTATTTATTGCTGTAACCAGAGGTTTGAACCAGGGGTTCAGTTAGGTTTTTGCTGTAGTGAGGACAATCAGAATGTTATATATTGTGCCTCTCTACACTGTAATACTTTACAACAGGGATTTTTAGGGACTACAACAGGGGCTACAATAGGGATTTTTTTAGGAAAACACAGTTAGCTTAGCATAGTTTAGAAGTAGAAGAAGGAGGTCGCCTGTTTGTCTGCAGTAAGGTGCGCGTGGAATGTCTGGCTGCCTTACTGTATCTGTAAAGCTTGTAAGTTCTCTGTAGTATGATCAATGAAACTAAGAGTCATTCCTACATTGTAAATCATGTATGACTATTCGTTTCTAATACAATAGAATCTAGAGTTCTGCATCTATCTTCTGAGTGTTCTCCTGCTCTTCTTTGTGTTTTGAAATTTCTTCTTTGAGAGCTTGCAATTTTAAATGTATGTTTGTGAAAATGCTCAGAACTTACATTTAGGGTTTTTACTGTGGATTTGATCAAATTACTGTGGAATTTACATAGTGCATAACAGAAACACTTAGATCCTTCGGTAGATTAAATGAGGTGTAGAGTAGATCTTTCTAACTTTTCCCAACCCATCTGAAATATTTAGCTGAAAACGTAGAAATCCAAAGGAAATTGTCTCAAATTTGAAGAAGCATGCATAACAGAGCTATAAGTAGACAATTTTCATAAGTAGATAAAGAAGAAAGCTGTAAAAAATCCAAGAAAACCCTCTGAAACTTGCAGCACGGTGTCACCTTTATGCAAATGAACAGAATACTTGTTGAAATCTATGACCTTTTTGCATATTCTTAGGCCAGTAAATCACAGAACAAACCTAAACTACGTAAGGCCCCTTGAACATTACAGCTTCACATTGACCAACTGAACTTGACCAACCGAACCATTGTAGACTTGGGATTAGTTGAATCATCAAATGATTCCTTCTTGTCTTTCAAGTATAGTTACAGTTCATGTCATGTGAATTTTAACTTATTGTTATGATTGCTTCAAAACAGTCATCAACAGTTTTCCGGCGCTAAATACAGGGCTAGAAGGCTGTATAACGCAATCATCAACACCCTTGAGCTAGAGCTCATCTATTTAGTTTCCAAAAGGAATGTCAGCACTAGATTCTGGTGCAGATCCATCCACAACATTTTATATACTCCTCTTTACCCAAATCTTGTTCATCTCCCTTTGAATTTCATCTGCATTCACTTTTCCCTTTCCTTTGTCTTGGTTTTGATTATGATGCACCAGACTCTTTTTGTCCTGATTCTTGCTTCTGTAAAATTTGGTAATATGACTGGATCTATTGCAATTGTAGCAAACAACATTTCTTTGCATATTTGATTGATATCCTCTTAATCTGCACTGATTAGCCATATGTCCCATTCTATTGCATGCAAAGCATATACCATTGAATGAATTGTTCATTTGCATATTTCTACACTCATGGGATTTGTGACCATACCTTTTGCAATTGAAACACTATCCAGAGAAGGATGACTTAGTCTAATTCATTCTTCTTCTGTACTAATTTTCTTTGTGACTAAAGTTGTTGCAATTGTAGCAGTATCCATTGAAGGATGGATATCTTTGAGCATTTGGTTGCCTTACCAGAGGTCTTCTAGGTCTGTTTCTTGGATTTCCTCATCCAGAGTTCTTCTGACCAGATCTAGAGCTTTCACCTTTCTCATACCCCAAGCCTTTCTTGTCATCTACCCTCTTTTGGCTTTCAAGAAGAACTTCAAGTTGAGCAGATCTTATCTTGAATTTCTGTTTGTAATCATTTGCTGTTTGAAGATCCCTTTTAAGAGTGTCAATCTGATTCTCAAGTTGTTCTTCATTGTCTCTAGCTTCTTCAAGATCAGATTCCAAATGCCTGATTATTCTATCCATTTTGTGGCAGTCTTCTGATTTCTCCTTGAGAGATTGTTTTAGATTATCTTCAGTCTTTCTTTTCTCTTCAATCTTTTTGGTGAATTTCATAACTCCTGATTCCATTTCATGTCTTACCATAATGACCTCTTTTGATAACTTCTCACATAACTTGGTTTTCTCATTTAGATCTTCATTAGTATCATTGGCTTCATTTTGACTTGCTAATTGTTGAAAAAGTTCCTTTCTTTTCTTCATTGAGATACTTAGTTTTTCTTTGAGTTCATTTATGAAATCATTAGCTTGTTTGAGTCTTTCCCTTAGCTCACTGACTTCAGAGTGAGATTGATCAAGATCATCTAGAGAAGACTGAAGCTATTCCCTCATACCATACATATCCATTGAAATTCCCAGATCTTCCTCAAGCTGTTAGGCTCTGTCTAGAGGAACTTAGCTCTGATACCAATTGTTTATAATTGAGAGGGGGGGTGAATCAGTTATCTTTAATTAATTGACTTTCTTTTCTTCTTTAACAATTAGTGCACTATCAAATCATATAAGCATACATAACCATGGAAGCAAAAATAAAATCAACACACATGACACAATATTTTTGATGTGGAAAACCCTGTTAAGGGAAAAAATAGTAGGTGATTAACCCAAGATTGTATTCTCTGTTAAAAGAATAAGGTAGTACAAAATGACACTTGCCAATTAGGTCTCACTACCTGAGCACACTACTCACAAGAGGCTCACTGCCTAAAATAGTTTATAGAAGGAAACTAGGTACTTGAACTGATGAGAAGCATCCACCTATGCTTAGGTTCAGTTCCGGTTAAGCTCAATATACTGATCTACTGCACTTCATTCTTCCTCTGCCTTAGTGCTATTGTTCTATCACATACTAGACCTCTATCTCTATTTCCACACTGTTCTCTACTCTTCTTCGCACTTCACAATATGTCTCACACAACTTTTCACCGAAATCCATCTGGTATATATATCCATACAAAGGATTTCAACATCTTTCTAGTCGGCATCCAGAATACTCAATATTTTCCCAAACTTTGGTCTGTCGGCTGAATCCTTGCTTACCAAGTGATGCGTATCAAGGAGATGCTTACAGAAGTCATCAATCATGAATGATCCCTTAAGAAACTTGATTATCATCAATATCTTATCCAGATTGAGGTCTAATGCTCTGCCGGTTAGTTCTTCCTCTATCTACTCTGCCAAACAGAAACCCAATACTTAGGTGCTCATATCTTTTCACTCTTTTATCACCAGAGGCTCAATCCCTGGAATCTGTCAGTCAAGGTACTCCTCTTGGCTTCCCCAATTCTGCACTTTATAGAGATACTTCCTCTGAGAGATCTAGACCTGATTATCAGACTTTGCTGCATGCTTTGTTCTTGGTCACCGGACCAAAATACTCTTCAATCTGACTTCCGGTATAGACACACCATGTCCTACGGATGTGTGGGATGGTCTTTGTTGCCATCAATGATAATACTCATGAAGCCACACAATGTCTCTTGCCAACATATACCCCCATGGATTAGCCCCATTTCCAAATACTATATTAGGTAGTCATGGGCATTTGTTTTTAATTTTTGGATGCCACCCCTATAGCTTAGGCTAGAACCTCTACCTAGGAGTGCAAAAATTTGCATATGTCTTGATACTCATGTATACATAGGGATAGAAGGGGGAAGATGATCCACTCTTAAGGTTCTAAGAGACATAATTGAGTTTTAGATATCAAGAATATAGAGGGAAAGAAATCATTCATGGTCTTGGATTTGATCATAATACCTTTCATAGGGTACCAAACACCAAGGGTACCACCATGCTGTCCCAACTAAACTCCACTATGCTCATAGGCTTCATAGAAGCATTTGCAACATATTCCAAGTGACCACCACCTTGACTATAACTATCTCATCCTGGATCATGCCCAAGCACAAAAGATATTAAACCCAAGCCAATATGATACACTAAATGTCACATAAACACACTAATGCATCCAACCTCAACCCATTATTAGAACACAAACATAGAAGTCCAATATCCTCTAAAACATGATCAAGTATACACCACATACTCCTACTCTAGTTGAAACAATGACCGTAACTCGTCACTCGCATCTAACTAATCCCAACCACTAACAAATCTTCTATTCACAACATATGCATCCCACACTGCAACTCTCATTCTTGTATAATCCACCATCCTCCTCAAGGTTACTATCTCCCATGGTAAAAAACACACCAATGTGCAAAAAAATTTAAGACCCTCAATATTGTAGTCCAATGAAAACTGTTCGCCAAGGACACCTATACCTCCCATGACTCCTATTGCACAAGAATTTTTGGTTTGGTGTTGACCAAAGTATCATAAATTCCACCAATCAACACTCACACAAATTTTGTGGCTCATGTCATCAAAACTAATATCAACAAACACATGTAATGTTCTACAATCTGCAACCATTCTGTTGCAATACAAAGCATACTTCCTCAAATAGTTTTCTGCTCTCTCTCACCACTAATCTCCACAACTCTCCCAAGTTCTCCACATCACAAAAGATAAATATTAAAGATTCCAACTATTATTGCTAAGAAATAAGGAATTACAGCAATAGTAAATGACCATAAGAATAGTGATCACAATAACTCTGCACAAACAGGTTCAAATCTAATTTCATATGAAAACAAACCTCCAGGAAGAAATATAAGACCATAAAGAGAAACTGTAAACCATATCTCATACCATTTTATTCTACCAACACCACTAATTACTAAATCTATGACAAGTAAGATCTTCACTTCCAAAACATAAAATAGAAAAGTTGTTAGGGTTCAGGCATATCAGAACAATAAACACTAACAATTATATGCAGATTAATAACCCAAATATAACAATGAAGAACAACACAAAAGAGATCAACACATAAATTTAACGTGGTTCACCCAAAATGGGCTACATCCACAGAAACTCAGCCATCCAATGATTTTATTATCGAGTGCAAAACATATTACAATCTCATACCGCAACATACATCCCAACTGCTTATAACAAGCTTTTTGGAAGCTTCTAGAATTAGGGTTTTACAATGTCATTTTTTTGTCGGTTAACAAAAATTAACAATTGACTCCAAACGGGCAAAAAAGTGGGAGTACAATACTTGCATGATCAGTTGCCACATACCAACAATCTCCCACTTGGAGACTGATCAGGCTCCACACCAAACAATCTTCCACTTGGAGACTGATCTTGGATGACACCATTGTACTTGTAGCTCCCACTAGATTACAAGCCTGGCTGGTTTCTTATATCCACCATTATTAGTCATGAAGGCCAACAGAAACTGACGAGGAAATCTATTTCTCCCATGTAACTACCTTTGCAAACATATCTACAGGATTCTCACTTGTGTGAATTTTCTCTAGCTTCAACTGCCCATCCTCCAAAACTGACCAGATGAAGTGGTATCTAAGCTGTATGTGCTTAGTTTTTGAATGCAAAGCTGAATTCTTAGTAAGATGAATGGCACTCTGGCTATCAGTGTACAAAGGGCTATCTTCTTGTTGTTGCCCCAATTCCTCTAGAAAACATTGTAACCAAATCATCTCCTTGCTAGCTTCCGTAGCAGCAACATACTCAGATTTAGTGGTTGAAAGCGCAACAATCTTTTGCAACCTTGAAATCCAACTAACTGCAGTACCTCCTACAGTAAAAACATACCCTGTAGTACTCCTCCTGCTATCAATATCACTTGCCAGATCAGAGTCAACATATCCTTTTAGAGCAGAATTTGTTCCTCCAAAACATAGTTTGTTTGAAGTAGCACCTCTCAAATATCAGAGAATCCATTTTACCGCATTCCAATGTTCCATTCCCGGATTGCTCATATACTTGCTCACAACTCCCACTGCGTGTGCAATATCTGGCCTTATGCATACGATTGCATACATCAAGCTGCCAACTGCTGATGCATATGGTATCTTAGACATTTTGTCTTCCTCCTCTTGTGTCTTTGGACACATCTCCTTAGTCAAATTAAAATGGCTAGGAAAAGGTGTACTAACTACTTTTTCATTCTGCATGTTAAACCTTTTCAACACCTTTTCTACATACTCACTTTGAGACAAAAATAATTTTTTGTTTGTCCTGTCCTGTGTGATCCTCATACCAACGATTTGTTTTGCTGCACCCAAATCCTTCATAGCAAATGAATTTGCTAATTTCTGCTTAAGTTCATTAATATGCTACATGTTAGACCCGACAACAAGTATGTCATCAACATAAAGCAATAGGATAATATAGTTGCCATTACGCAATTTCTTAAAATAAACACAATAATCAGAATGACATCTTTTGTAACCTTTTTCAACCATAAAACTATCAAATTTCAAATACCATTGACGAGGTGCTTGCTTTAGGCCATACAAACTCTTCTTTAACCTGCACACAAATTCCTCATTACCCTTGACGTCATATCCCTGTGGTTGCTGCATGTATATTTCTTCTTCCAAATCCCCATGGAGAAATGTTATTTTCACATCTAGCTATTCAAGATGCAAGTCTTCCGTAGCCAGACTTAGAATAGTTCTAATAGAAGTCATCTTTACAGCTGGAGAAAATATTTCATCAAAATATATACTTTTTTTTGTGCAAAACCTTTTACCACGAGTCTGGCCTTATATCTTTTCTTGCCTCCATCCTCTTCCTTCAACCTGTAAACCCATTTATCTGGCAATGCACTTTTACCTGCAGAAAATTGGACTAAGTCCCAAGTCTGATTCTGCAGCAAAGAATCCATTTCCTCTTTCATGCCTAGCTCCCACTGCTTTTTGGTATCTACTTGCATTGCTTCTTCATAACTTTCAGGTTCACCAGAATCAGTTAAAAATATAGAATATAATGATGGAGAAAATCTTTCTGGAGGTCTAGTTATCCTTGTAGAACATCTAACACTTGCAGGAGTCTGTGGGATAAGTTGTTGTTGCTGAGCATCAGGTACCACTAGCACTTTATTTTCTAGAATCTCATCCAGCACCACATATTCCTTTTTGGCCTGTTCATGCTTCTTTTCCTACAGTTGATCCTTATACTAACCTTCTCATTGAATATAACATCTCTGCTCCTAATGATTTTATGATTTTCATAATCCCATAACCGATAACCAAATTTATCTACTCCATATCCAATGAAGGTACATTTTTTAGACTTAGCCTCAAGCTTGGTCCTATTTTTAATATCAACATGGACAAAAGCTTCACAACCAAAGGTTTTTAGAAATGGATAGTTTACCTTTTTACCCGTCTATGCCTCCTCTGGGATGCCACCATCCAAAGGATTTGAAAGTCCCCTGTTTATTAAATAAACAATGGTATGTACAACATCTGGCCAAAAGTGTAAGGGTAGTCCAGCATGCAATCTCATGCTCCTTGCATGCTCCATAATGGTCTTATTTGTAATGTGCCGTACACATTTGTATATTTTTTAAAGTCTTTTTATGTGTTATTTTATTAATTTATTGTGTTCTTTCAAATTAGACAGAAGAATGCAGAAGGGGTTTCTATTTTCCTGCAAATGTGTTGCTGGAGCATACAATATAGAGCATATAATCCAAACCCATAAAATATACAAGGAATGCAAGAGAAGTATGAAAGACCCAGTTCATATATCAACAAATAAAGAGGTTCTATCGCATACCCATATGCAGATTTGAAACTTCAATTTGTGGCTATTGCCGAACCATCCACTTGATATTACAATATTGCTCAAAAACATCAAAAATCACAGAGTATCATGCATTCATTGTTAACAACAATACAATAGGCCTTGGAGGCCTCATACAATGCAAAACAACACTACCCACAATGAGAAATAAGCTCCACACTATCCTGCGTCAAACCTGGTGGTATACGGCCATGATTGGAATGGTCGAACAGTCAAGAGAAATGTCACGAGCACCAAAATACCTCTGCGAAGTGTTGTAGGCTGTCAACAAGGAGGGATGATCAGATTTGGAAGGGATATATGCAAAGAAACAACCTCAAAATGCCCTTAAATGTGATATGGCTGGGCGGGGTAGTACGGCCAGTAGCAACAAGATTAACAGTCCCAAAACTCACAAATTCTGCCTTATCTCTGCTGGTAAACTAAACTCCCAGGCTGCAATTGACGAACTAGAATAAATCTGCAATGAAATATCTCAAATTCCTCTTCAATCCGTCAACTATTGACTCCAATGAAGCACAAATGTGAATGCCAAATATATCCACTCACAAAGGCACCGTTGGGTGGTCTTCCACACCTGCAGAATGCCATTACCTATGGAGGTTTCTGTCTCCACAAGCCTTTGGTTCAAATCCTCAAACCCTTCACAAGCATAAACGCTAGCAGAGCTCCCAAAGAGAAAAATCATAAAGTAAGTATATCAAATGAGGCACTTTTCCCTCTTTAAAAACTCTCCAAGAGGGATGTTTACTTTGGAGGGAAATATCACTTTGAATTTCACTTTCAATATTTCCCAGTGTGAGCGTTCCAAAAAGTAACTTAAGTGACCCTTTAAATATTTCATTTTTATCACTTAACCAAATGGCTAGCCCATCGGAATTCTATGAGGGACTAACCATGAGCTTAGAAGGGGACATTACAGTCTGCCCTCCCTAAGATTGCTTGCCTCAAGCAATCTCAAGTCAGGATGCTCTAATATCTGCTCATTCTCCCAAGTAGCATCCTCCATAGGTAGGTTCTTCCATTTAACCAAGTACTCTCTGATGTTCTTCCTCCTCAAATTACGTTCCCTGGTATCAATTATAGCCTCGGGTACCAGTATCAACTTCCCCTCTTCATCAAGAAGAGGCAACTCCACTGATGGTATCACCTTATGCCCCAATGCCTTCTTGAGGCGAGATACATGAAATACATTATGTACCCTATTACCTACTAGAAGCTCCAACTCATAAGCCACTTCCCCAATCCTCTTGGAGATCTAAAAAGGTCCATAGTACCGTGGCTTCAACTTCTCTGCCCCACTCTTTCTAAGAGTGGACTGTCTATAGGGTTGCAACATGAGATACACCATGTCACTAACCACAAAAGACTGCTCAGTCCTCTGTTGATCTGCATACTGCTTCTGCTGATTATGAGCCTTCTGTATGTTCTCCTTTCAAGACCTCATGATGTCTTGACTCTCCTGGAGAAGGTCTTTGGCCTTCGGCACTCTGCTATCACCAAACAACAAATCAACAAAGCTTGGTGCCTCATACCCATACAGGGCCATAAATGGTGACATCTGAATAGACATGTGGTATGTGGAATTGTAACAGTACTCTCCCATGTGGAGCCACTTAACCCATGTCTTTTGCTACCCTGAAACATAGTTTCGGAGGTATCCTTCCACCCATTTATTAACTATCTTCGTCTGACCATCTGTCTGAGGGTGGTAACTCATATTGGGGGTGAGCTTTGTCCCTATCAACTTGAAGAGCTCCTGCCAAAAATTACTGAGGAACCTGCTGTCCCTATCACTAACAATGTTCCGAGGCAACCCATGGAGTCGAAATACCTCACGAAAGAACAATTCTGCAACCTGTGCTGCAGCAAAAGTGGTAGGGATGGCAAAGAAGTGTGCATACTTTGTCAACCTGTCCACTACCACGAAAATGCAATCTTTACCTTGGACTTTTGGTAAACCTGTGATAAAGTCCATAGAAATGCTATCCCACTTCCTTTCAGGAATGGGTAGGGGCTGCAACAAACCTCTTGGGAATGAGTTCTCTTGTTTGTTCTGCTGACATATCGGGCACTCTCTCACATACTGCATCACCTCTGTCTTGAGGCCCTTCTAGGTGAACCTCTCTCTAACTTGCCTATAAGTTTTGAAGTACCCCAGGTGTCCTGCCATTGGCAAGTCGTGAAATGCCCTCAAAACCTTTTGTTTCATCTGAGAGTCTGTCACCAAGAAAATCCTGTTCTTGTAAATGATTAAATCATTTACCACTTTATACCTGTCATCCTTGATGGTGCCATCAATTATCCCCATAGCCCATGCATCTTTTGCATACTCAACTGATATCATCTCCCTCCAATCATCTGCAATGGCTCCAAGTGCACATAAATGGGGCCTCCTGGATAGGGCATCAGCAACAACATTTTTCTTTCTTTTGACATACAAAATGTCAAAGTCGTAGGCCTGTAGCTTGCTGACCCACTTCTGTTGCCTCTCATTTAAGTCTTTTTGGGCAAGGAAATGGTTCAGATTATTGTGATATGTTTTAACTATGAACTTACTGCCCACAAGGTATTGTCTGAACTTAGCCAATGCATGCATTATGGCTAACATCTCCTTGTCGTAAATGCTATAGATGCATTCCACATCCCTCAACTTCCTTCTCTCAAACGCTATGGGGTGCTTATCCTGCATAATTACCGCACTAATGCCTTCCCCTGAAGCATCACACTGCAACTCGAAGGGCTTGCTGAAATCTGGCATGGCCAATATGGGGCATATACTCATAATCTGTTTGAATTGGTCAAAGCACTCCTGTGTACCCCTTGTCCAACTAAATGCATCCTTGCGAGTCAAATTTGTGAGGGTAGCAGCTGACTGAGAAAACCCCTTCACGAACCTGCGGTAATATCCACATAAACCCAAGAATCCCTTCAACTGAGTAAGATTCTTTGGTGGCAGCCAGTCGACTATTGCCTGAATCTTCTCTGGGTCTACCTTCACATTACCAGCACTGATGATCTGACCCAAGTATAGCAACTCGGTCATCCCAAACTCACACTTTGACATCTTGGAATATAAGGATTCCCTCTCCAGAATACTCAACACAATGTCAATGTGTTTCACATGCTCTTCCCATGTTTTACTGTAAATCAGGATATCATCAAAAAATCTCAAGATGAACCTCCTCAGCTGCTCTCTGAAGACTCTATTCATGCAAGACTGGAAAGTAGCAGATGCATTAGTCAAACCGAATGGCATGACTAGGAAATCAAAGTGCTCATAGTGACACCTAAATGCCATCTTCTCCACATCCTCATCTCTGACCCTAATCTGATGGTATCCAGACCTCAAGTCTATCTTGGAGAAATAACAGGCCCCGTGTAGCTCATCAATCAACTCATCTATCCTAGGTATGGGATACCTGTTCTTGATTGTTTTCTTATTGAGTTCCCTGTAATCAATGCACATCCTAAGAGTCCCATCCTTTTTCTTCACTAACACAACGGATGATGCAAACGAGCTCTTACTCGGTCTTATGTGTCCCATGGTGAGAAGCTCTTTGATATCTTTCTCGATCTCATCTTTGGATCTCTTTGGGTGCCGGTATGGTCTGATGATCACCGGTTTTGCACCCTCCTCCAACTCGATCACATGCTCGATACCCCTATCGGGTGGTCTGCCTGGTAGAATATCACTAAACACTTTGGTGTGTTTAGTTAGAAGAGCCTGTATGTCAGGTGGATACCCACGTTTCTGCTGCTCCGCAATTTCAGGCATCACCAATATCTCTGCTGCCCATTGTACCTGATCATGGCGAATTAATCTCTCCATTCACTTGAGAGAAACAACTCTTAGTCCACCATCTGAAATTCCCCTGAGCACATGCTTTAGTCCATTCACTTCAAACTTCATTTCCATTGTCCTCAAATTGATAGTGAACTCCCCTATCTCATGAAGCCATTTCATTCCCATCACAACATCCATGTCACCCATGCTAACCACATAAAACTCTGACTGGCAAGTATAATGGTTCAGCTGGATCGTCAAATTGGGAATCCTCTTAGTGCAAGTGAGTACAAACCCATCAGCTACCTTTACCTTAAATCCTGTAAACTCCTCTGTTTGTAACCCCCTCTTAGAAACCAAGCCCTCATCTATGAAGTTATGAGTGGCACCTATATCTAGCAAGGTAATGCACCTCTGTCCACCCAATACTCCTTGGATCTTGAACGATCCTTTTCTCTGAATGCTAGAAATGTGGGCTGTGGGTAGGGAGGTATCATTATCCTTATCTGGTACTTTAGATGCAACATCTGTCCTTGAATCATCATCCTCTGTATGCTGCTCTGAATGCATGTCTGACTCCACAGACTCATCTACTAAGAAGTACTCAATCTGTTTTGCCTTCCCTTGGGCAACACACTTGTGCTTAGGATCCCAAGGCTCTCTGCAGTGAAAATAAAGCTTCTTCCTCCTGAGGTCATTCAGCTGATCATTATCTAACTTGGAAGAACTCTTATGTGGCTGTTCTCCTGAGCCCCTATGGAAAGGTCTCCTATCTCTCTCCTTATCCCTCCTATGCTGAAAGTTCTTACTCTGAAATTTGCTCCTCCATGCGGACGATTCCATATCACGGGCCTTCTTCATGGCCTCCTGCAATGTCATAGGGTCTAAACCCTTCACCCATCCTCTTAAAGGATCAGACAACCCATCAACAAAGAGCATGATTAACCGCCTCTCTTATATATCTGAAACCATGACTGAGAGATCCTGGAACTCATAAATGTATGAGTCCATTGATCCACTCTGTCTCAACTGTGCTAGCTCCTTGAACTGTAATTCAGGATCCTTCTTGTCAAACCTATCTATGAGTCTGGCTGTGAACTCAACATAAGATGTGATCTGGTCATGTCCCAGAGTCACCTTCCCATTGCTCCACCACTTATGTGCACTACCCTCCAAATGTAAGGCTGCGTATGTGATGGCATCTGTCTCTGGCATGGGGCTGATCTGAAGGTAATTGTCCAACTTTTGTACCCATGCTCTTGCTGAAGTTTTTCCTGAACAATCAAAATATGGTAAGGTCATCTTGCTGACCTTCTTCTACAGCTCATTGTTCTATTGTCTATTACCCCCTCTGGGTCTGTGTCTCATCCTAAGATCTGAGTAGTCTCTGAAGGTCATTTCAGCTCTAAACCCTTCGCTGGAAGCCTGCCAATCCCTAAAGATCTCTTCCTAAAACTCCAGATGTGTAGCATCCCTATCTAGTATCTCGTCCCTCAGCCTGAAAGTTGGAATGCCTGGTCTATCTGTAGCTGTGAGTTGTGTAGCACCCCAGTTATTCACTGAAGCCTCTCCATCATGATTCTTGTGCCCATTTCTATCACCAACGTTTCAGTCTCTATTCCTATCATGCTGGTCTCCATGCCTGTCATTCCTGCCTCCATTCAAGTCATTTCTATATCTGTTTCAACCTATATCCTCCTCATCTTCATCCAGCTCAGGAAATAATCGGCCCAGAAGCCTCCCAAGTGCCTACTGAGACCTGTCTAAGCTAGCCACAATTTGTTGCTGACCTCTAGCCAAGTCATTGAGGCTATCTCATGTGTTTGGTTCTTCAATCTCCGTGTCTCCCATTTCCCCTGTATGCTCTGTAAACGGAGGTAACTCTCTAGAAAAGGGGTCTATCCGTGAAACCTGAGAATCGTCCTCTGCCACTACTACCTCTATCTCTGGGTCTGACTCAAAAGAATCAGTTATGGGTACTAGATTCTCTGGAAGTAACAACCGTGGGGTCTGTGTTCCCTATCTTGCTCTGGTGTTCCTGAAGGAATATCTATCTACCGGTCGCATATCTCATTTTTACTTCTGCATGTCTATTTCACCTCACAGGATGGCAAGATCATGGCTCTGATACCACTGTAATGTGCCATACCCATTTGTATATTTTTTAAAGTCTTTTTATGTGTTATTTTATTAATTTATTGTGTTCTTTCAAGTTGGACAGAAGAATGCAGAAGGGGTTTCTGTTTTCCTGCAAATGTGTTGCCAGAGCATACAATATAGAGCATATAATCCAAACCCATAAAATATACAAGGAATGCAAGAGAAGTATGAAAGACCCAGTTCATATATCAACAAATAAAGAGGTTCTATTGCATACCCATATGCAAATTCAAAACTTCAATTTGTGGCTATTGCCGAACCAACCACTTGATATTACAATATTGCTCAAAAATGTCAAAAATCACAGAGTATCATGCATTCATTGTTAACAACAATACAATAGGCCTTGGAGGCCTCATACAATGCAAAACAACACTGCCCACAATGAGAAATAAGCTCCACGCTATCCCACGTCAAACCTGGTGGTATACAGCCAGGGCTGGAAGGGTTGAACAGTCGAGAGAAATGTCATGAGCTACCAAAATACCTTTGTGAAGTGTTGTAGGCTGTCAACAAGGAGGGACGATCAGATTTGGAAGGGATATATGCAAAGAAACAACCTCAAAATGCCCTCAAACGTGATATGAATGGGTGGGGTAGTACGACCAGCAGCAACAAGATTAACAGTCCCAAAACTCATAAATTCTGCCTTATCTCTGCTGGTAAATTGAACTCCCAGGCTGCAATTGACGAACTAGAAGAAATCTGCAATGAAATATCTCAAATTCCTCTTCAATCCGTCAACTATTGACTCCAATGAAGCACAAATGTGAATGCTGAATACATCCACTCACAAAGGCACTGTTGGGTGGTCTTCCACACCTGTAGAAAGCTGTTACCTATGGAGGTTTCCATCTCCACAAGCCTCTGGTTTGAATCCTCAAACCCTTCACAAGCAAAAACGCTAGCAGAGCTCCCAAAGAGAAAAATCATAAAGTAAGTATATCAAATGAGGTACTTTTCCCTCTTTAAAAACTCTTCAAGAGGGACGTTTACTTTGGAGGGAAATATCATTTTGAATTTCACTTTCAATATTTCCCAATGTGAGCGTTCCAAAAAGTAACTTAAGTGACCCTTTAAATATTTCATTTTTATCACTTAACCAAACGGCTAGCCCACCAGAATTCTATGAGGGACTAACCACGAGCCTAGAAGGGGGCATTGCAATATTCATCCTCTTAGACACACCATTTTCTTGTGGGGTTCCAGTAACCATTTTCTGCCTACGGATTCCATTATATGAACAATAATTCTCAAATTCTCTACTGCAATACTCGCCTCCATTATCAGATCTGAGACACTTCAACTTTTTTCTTGTCTCATTCGCAACCAAAGCTTTCCACTTTTTAAAAGTTTCAAATACTTCTGATTTTTATTTTAGGAAATACATCCATGTTTTCCTAGTTGCATCATCAATAAAAGTAACATAATAGCAAGAGCCACCAAGAGAAGATACCTGAGCTGGTCCCCATACATCTGAATGCACAAGCTCTAATTTCTCACTCTTCTTCTCTTTCCCAACTTTGAGAAATCAGACTCTTTTCTTTTTTCCATAAACACAATTTTCACAGAAATCCAAGTCAATCTGCTTCAGACCTGGTAGCAACTTTCTGGAGTGAAGAATCTTCATCCCTTTCTCACTCATGTGCCCAAGTCTATGGTGCCACAATTTTGTTTTTGTCCCTATAGCAAGTGATATAACTATTTCAGTAGCAACTGTTTCTGTAGCAGCTAAGGTAGAATAAGTATTACCAGTACACAAATACAATGTGCCTACCTTTTTACCTTTAGCTACTACTAATGCACCTTCAATGACATTCTAGACTTTGCTTGAAAAGGTAACTATACAGCCTTCACTACCCAGTTGTCCTGCAGAGATTAAATTCTCAAATTTGGAACATGCCTTACCTTCTGTAGAAACCATTCATTTCCATTCTGCAACTTGATTTTTATCTTTCCTTTCCAACAATCTGACAGGGTTCATCATCACCCAAATATACCTATCCAAAATCACCTTGAACATAATCTACAAAATATTTCCTATGGGTGTGGCATGAAATGAAGCCCCTGAATTTATTACCCAGGAAACATTAGCATTATCTAAACACAAAATTAAAGCATCCTAAAATTTATTACTTGCAACATTAGCTTCCTTACTGTCATCATGTTGTCCATCTCCTTGTTTTCCCTTTCGAGACCAGTAATCCTTCTTCAAGTGTCTTGGCTTTCCACAGTGCCAACAATCCATTCTTCCTCTGGATTTAGATATGCCTTTCTTTGACTTCCCTTGTGACTTCCCACAATTTGTTGGGCTTTTTCCTCTTTCCTTTGTTCTTCCCCTATTCTCTACAGTCAAAGCATTACCAGATGTTGAAGTCTCACCTATGCTTTTCTATCGCATTTCCTTGCTAAGGATAACACCAACAATATCATCAAATTTCAAAGTATTTGAACCAGAGACAGAGTTACTTACAACCATTAACAAGCTATTCCAGCTTTCTGGCAAAGAACATAAAACCAAGAGAGCCCTTACCTCTTCATCAAATTTCACTTTTACAAAAGTTAGCTGACTGGTAATCATATTAAACTCATTTAAATTATCTAACACAGATCCACCTTCAATCATTTTCAGATTAAACAAACACTTCATGAGAAATACCTTATTTGAGGCTGAGGGTTTTTCATACAATTTTGCCAAAGCTTTCATAAGTTCATCTGTTGTCTTCGCTTCTGTTATATTTAATGCCACAGATGGTGCTAGGCACAACCGAATGGTTCCCAGTGCCTTTCTGTCCAGAAGTTCCCAATCCTCATCAGTCATTATTGCCAGTTTCTTGGCTTTTCCTTCCAATGGCCTCCATAAATCCTTCCGATAGAGATAATCTTCCATCTATATCTTCCATAATTGATAGTTTTGCCCTTTGAATTTATCTACCTTCAATTTACCCTCGTCTGCCATTGCTCCCACTTAATCGCGAGACTCCCATTCAACCGTGAGACCTTCCTGAAAATGATAATCAAACACAACCCGCTCTGATATCAGTTGTTAGGGTTCAGGTAGATCAGAGCAATAAACACTAACAATTATATGCAGATTAATAACCCAAATATAACAATGAAGAACAACACAAAAGAGATCAACACAAAAATTTAATGTGGTTCACCCAAAATGGGCTACATCCACAGAAACTCAACCATCCAATAATTTTATTATCTAGTGCAAAACAGATTACAATCTCACGAATCTCATACCGCAACATACATCCCAGCTTCTTATAACAAGCTTTTTGGAAGCTTCTAGAATTAGGGTTTTACAATGTCATTTTTCTTTTGTTAGTTAATAAAAATTAACAACTGACTCCAAACAGGCAAAAAAGTAAGGATACGTTATGAGTGTACAATACTTGCATGATCAGTCGCCACATACCAACAAAAGCCTTGTCAATATCCAACAGTTCAACTCTAAGGTTAAATAGACCATTAATAAATCAATGAACCTACAAGGATGCAAGCTTCTCAAATGAAGGAAGATCAAACTAATAACCATTCCCATCACTAAGGAATATGCACAAAACCATCCCATTCACTTCTACAAAAAATGTCTTCTTGAACAAACTCATGCACATGAGAAGACAAAGGAAAAAGACACCATGCCAAGTACTTGTCAAATAAGGCCTCTAGAATTGACATCCATAGCTCAAGACTCATTCCATGAGAAAACAAAGCATAGAAAACATAATACATCTAAGTACCAGGTGGGCAATACCTCTTATATAATTCTCTATTCAGTGGACTAAGAGAAGGAAATGAGATTGCTCCTCTTGAGATGCACCAAGTCCCATAAACTCTCTCCATGAACAATCTTATCATCAGGTGCATGCTAGACTCACATCTAGCTCTAGGTGAAGGATCTTTAATATTTCTATTGAAATCTCATCAAAGAGACATTCCAACACATGATCCCCAAAAAATAAGAGATCTCTAACCTCACCTAAATTTGACTAGAAACAACAGGTGCACAATTGATCATCTCATGCTAAACTTCAATTGTAAAACAAGCTCTAGAAGTATCAAAGAAAAATGATCATGGCACATAACTAGTAGATTACCATAAACCACCACCAAAGTTGTGATTACATCTTCCTCATAGAAGATCATTTTCCTCCAATGAGCATATCTGCTCCTAAGAGCACCCATATAATTCTAATACTACAAAAGCAAAAGGTCCAAGGCCTTCCATGGCACAATATCACATCACTATTGAAGCTCCCATTACAAGTGATCGAGAGCTACTCATGGAATCATGATGAACATTTCCTAACTTAGGGCCATTTGTGAACCCCACACAATCAAAGAACTCAACTGCAACACTAGGAGCTCCCAAAGGGCAAAGTAAAACCATGATCTCCAAAAGAAGACAACTGCTATAGGTTCCAAGAAAAAACTACTAGTGACCCAAAGTAGTCTTACAAGAATGCTACAAAAATACTCCAAAGTACACCATGTATCGTGGTACTCCATCCATCTATCTCATTGTCTCACTATTAGACAACACCAATGCACCAAAATGGTTGAAGAACCACCAAACTAGAATCTACAAATCCATGGCATCTGAACAATCTACAATAAATCCCATTGCAACAAGATACCATATAGCATATCAAAGATCTAGGGGTATAGACAACCCACATCTAAGTCTTCCATGCAACATGCAGGTATAGACATCATCTTTGAACAATCATGATTTCTTCTAGTTTGGGCCGAAATTTTCTCCAAATTGAGCCTTGATTGTGTGAGTCCTCTTGCCTAATTGATTATCAACTTCTCTTAATTGACTCAAGACTCACACTCACTCCATTCTAACTCCCAAATCAATTCTACTCATCTCCCAATCAATCACATGCTAACTCCATTTCTTCTTCTATGATAGGCTATCATGGCCAGTTCACTCTCCAATCAATCATGTTAACTCTTCAATCAAATGAGTTAACTCTCCAGTCACCTCCACCATTCATGTACTTGTTATACTTTTCAGAGAGCACGTGTGAAGTTTGGAGGAATATTCCTAGGACACAAGCACCCCATGTGGACATCTCCGCACTGCATTGGCATCTCAAATATGCCAAACTTTCAAATAAAGATTCTCCTACCCATTTCTAGAATCTTTCGGAAGGGTAACACTCATGCGACCTCAGAATGGATCCTGTAGCATACCTGACTTGACAGATTCCCCTCTTGCATGCCAAGGAGGATGATGAACAAAAAAGAGAACCCTTGAATATTTGATGACTCCTAGATGATTGATTTTCCTCTTAGCTCTTTGAAAAATGTACAGAAATCTTCTCTCAACCATTGTGGAAGGATTGTAAACACTTTTGCAAATAGACTTTGAAGATTTGATGCTCATTGTATTGGGGCATCTCTCATTATCCACTTTGTGATCTATTAATTAGATTTGGAGTTGGGAAGAGGCTCTTTCACTCAAGGGTTGGTGTTATTCAAGAACATATTGCACCCTCAAGGAGCTTGCAGCCTCCTCTACAACATTCAAATTTGGTAATTTTGTTCTATGATTATAGAATAGTATCATTTTATTGTTATTGCTTTCATACAACATCATTTTGGCAAATGCTTGTGGTGTAGATTACCACCCATTTTACCATACGCACACTAGGGTATTTTCACCATAGACCAAGGATAAATACTTATAGATTAGTATTTTGTTATTGCTCTTAGCTCCTAGATGCACTTAGGGTAAGCTTGCACACACTTGTGTTTTACTTCTATTGTATCATTGGTTGTTCTATGGAGGTTGGAAAACCAAAATGAGGGCTTGACCCAAGCAAGCCCCTAAATAACCCCAACAAATTTTCCTTTGTCTTTGTATTGTGTAGATTGTGTAAGAAGATCAGATGCATGAGAGTTTGTTCTTCTTGTTTTCCATTTTAGCTCTTTCATGTTTATTTCCTCCAATTTCTGTTTAAATATTATTTTTGGAAAGTTATTTTATGCTTGTATATCGATTGGGTGATGTTTCAAGTTCACATATTTCTGTATAGTAAAAACTTTTGAAGTTTTATTAGTGTTGGGATGATAGGGCCACACACCAACATTGCCACGACGCGCTGGCATATGAGGCCGAGGCTCCCTGGCTTGGACATTAGATTCTCCTTTGTATTCCCTTTTTGGTCCTGCTACCAACTTCTTAAAATTATTTTTATCTCTGTCTATTTCCAATTTTCTATTTATTCGTAGAGTTCTTTATTAGTTAATTTGCTCATAGAGAATCAAATTAGACCTAGCTGGGTTGATCTGCTCTTCCTAAGTGGATAGAAATAGATTAGTCTTCCTAGAGGCTGGTTAGGTCCTAAATGTAAGTGATTAGAATTGGGTGCTAGTTAATATAGCTTAGTTATTTCAATTTTTATCATCTACAATGTGATGTTATCCCTTTTTGAGCCTTTATTTTATATTTATTTCCTTTATTTATCTTCATCCCTTTAATTTCCTCCCTTTTCATGTTCCTCTACCCCTTTTCTCCAAAAAATTAATGTTTTCTTATCCATTTGCTCCAAATATTAAATGATCTTCTTATCGACTTGCTCCCAAAAAATAAAAGTTCCCTTTTATCCGACATCTTCTCCAATAATATAATCTTCTCTCTAAACAACTATAAAAAAACCCCTCCTCTTCATTTTAACAACACAAGCTTATAATTCATCTTTCTTCTTCTTGTGGAACCATCTTGGATAAATCTTTGGAGCATTCTTAAAGAAAGCTTTGGAGCATTGTTGGAGCATAATCATAGATTTTTTGGACATGAGATTCTTCAACCTTTTGGAGGTTTGACATAACCATTGTGGAGCTCTCTTTCTACTCTTCTATTCCATAGCCCTTCTCCTCCCCCCCTTACCGATTTTTTTTCTAATCTACCACATCTTCCCCTAATTCCTTGTTTTATTCTCCCCATGCCATTTGTATTCGAACATCCATACCATTCTTGTTGCCTCTTGTTCTCATTTGATTTTCCATTTCCATCTCCCATCAAAACCTACTTCCATTGTTACTACTTCCTTTTGGTAAGCACTTCAAGGTTTAGATTTTCATTTCCATTTGGAAATTTATCATAGGTTTGATTTCAATTTACTATAACCATTATCATGCTATGTTGATTCATGTTGAAAAACTCACAAGGGGGATGATCAAGGTAGCTTCCCCTTTGATCTAACCATTTTCCATACAAAAATGTGACATGCAAATATATTATGAAAAAATGGTGAAGATTAGGAGGTTGAGCTAGTTATATAAAATGATCAAGAAATTAAGATGATCAAACCCTAAATTTTTTAGGAGATTATAGGTAAGGAAACCTATGTCCCCCATGTTCGTTTCACCTCCTATGGCCTCCAAACTTTCTAGAAAATTACATTTTTGATTTTTACCAATTCAATCTTTTACACCGTTTGATTTCAGTGAGCATAGTTAGGTAAACATTGTAGATTAGTGTTTGAATTTCTAGTGTATTTTACTTTATTTTAGCCTCTTGTTTCATCATATTTTTTTTCTTAGTTTCAAAACAAATGCTTTGTAGATCTATAACTAGGAGAATGAGAGGAATATTTAATTCGAATTTGGAAAAATTTTGAGATAAGAAAAAATGTGCCCTTGGCCAAAATGACCTATAAAAATATACAAAAAGTTTCCTAAGATAATTTCAAACATTTTCTAGAACCATATTGACTATCTATAGGTTGATCTATACACTCTACTTTTTCAGTTTCCCATCTCTAGCTCTAGTCCTAAATTGTTTGTTCCTGTTTGTAAATTTGTCTTTCCAAATCTATGTTTTCTCAGATTTTTCTAGTCCCATCACTTGTGTAGTCAGATTAAGTTATATTTAGACTCATTTTAATACTTTTAAGCATATTTATTGGATCTAATAACACACACTAAAGAATAAAAACTATGCTTTTCTACCATACACCCTACTTGTTGGATTTAAATTTTATTGGTTTTATCATTTGTGACAAAATTATTGGTTTTTATTAGGCGAAAATCACATAACTACTATAGAAAATTCAAAACCATCACAATAAATTTGTAACCACCCCGATGGTTTCACTTTTGATGTGATGATCTTGTGATCACTATGGTGGTTTTGAAACCACCCATTTGCTAAATCAACAATTTTATGTAATTTGGGCAATACATGAAAATTACATCCTTTCATCTACCCCATTCAATTCATAACACCTTGGATAATCAATGCCATCTTATTTCCTCTTTGTCAACCCACACACCTTATTTAACCTTAGTTTCATCCTCAATTTTCTCTCTAGAAGTCATCACATTGAAGAAAATCAATCACTCTCAAGAGCTCTAGCTCTACAACTATTTTATATTAAAGCATTTCCAAGCTACCTCCCTTTCCTTTAATTCTATTTAGGTCTTTTTTCAACCTATATTTTTGTCTCTATAGGCACTATCCAAAGAATTGAGAAACAACTAGATGAAAGAATTGTGATACTAGGGAATTCTTTGAGGACCAATTCAACATTTTCTTCTCTTTTTCAGATTAGCAAAATTTGGTTAACAATCTATAGACATACATTTTATGAATGGAGAGGTATGAGTGTATATTTTTTTCTATAATTTCTTAGATTATTAAATTATTTTTAATTCTCATTTAGTTTAGTATTTTATTGTGTGTGCTTTGTTTAGTATTTTAGTAATATTGTTGTATGTGTGAAAAATATTGTTTAGATCACATTCTGGAGCTTCTAATCTCTCTTTTATTGCCTTAGATTTCTCCAAGAGCCTACACTTTAATTAGGGGACTTTGTCCTTCCCTTTTGGCTTGGATTGCATATTTTCAACTTTGTTTTGCTATTTAAGGGATTCAAATCATCCCACTTCACTAGAATTTTGAATTCTAGTTTCATGTTAGTCAAAACCCTGTCCCCTATTCTAGGTAGCCACAAAAATAATTATAGAATCATTTACTTGTCTATGTGTAAGCTTTCGAGCTCCCTATTTCGCCATCTTTTCTTTAGACAACCTCTTTGGAATATTGTGAACACATTTATAGACATTTAATGTACTATATAGGTTGCCAATAACCTTCTAAGGCTCATTTGTGCATTGTCTTATACCTATAGTATCCCCACTTAGTCCTAGATTAACTATCAAATTAGTAAAGAGATGGACATTATCATATATTTTGTTTGGCCGATAGGCCATTCTATATGTGCACACATCTTGTAACTGCCAAAAATTTGGTAGTTCCACTACTTTCGTCATCCACAAATTTTCAAATTTAAAAAAAAAAAATTGGTAGTCCCACTACTTTCATCATCGACAAATTTAAAAAAAAAAAAAAGGGTAGTCCCACTCCACAAATTTAAATTTTGTAACTACCAAACAAATTTGGTATTCCTAATAGAATTAAAATAAAAAAGTCTATGATGGTGGAGCTGCCATGCCACACAACCAAATAAAGGTTTGAGGCTGCCGGCGCCAAATAAAGAAAACTCATTAACTTTTATCCTCCAAACTCCATACTTAACTAGTTGTATTGTACTTGTCCTCTGCATTTACAGGGAGATCTAGTTCGTTAGCCTCGTGGAAAGCAAAATTATTTTTTGAAAGAGGTATGTGAAAGAGTATGCAAATAATAAATATAAATGGAAACAAACATTTATATATCAAATATTTATTCTTATCAATTTAGTTATATAATCCGCTTATAACTACTGCTCAAATTATAGGCAAATTTCAATTTAGGAAAAACCATAACACTCTTGCCATAATTGACTATGAAACATGCATAGAATATAATTGACTTGCCATAATTGACTATGAAACATGCATAGAATATAACTGACTTGTTACATAAAGAATCCAATAAACACATTCTGCATTGATAACACTATTACTAATACTGTAAATAATTTGGAAACTACCTATGGTGTTAAACAAAATTGAATTACTCATCTACTTTCTCATAGTTGTGTGTGGTATAATCCACCACCCGATTTGCCCCCAGGCTTTTTAGAAACTCCACTTTTCCCGTGCTGGATGTGGAAACAATTCTAAAAGATTCAAATACATTTTTTTGCTAGCTGAATCACCGGATATCCATGCCACCTGTGCGTCCCACAATAAACACACTCTACCCCTTGTGAAAATAAATGATGTGGAATGCTTGTAGCGTGGTTAAGAGCATAAGAAGCAAACTGGCACGTTCCTCGAAAGACAAATTGCTCAGCTTCAACACCAACAAATGCTCTTCTACCACCATCAACTTTGCTAGAGTGCCCACCTGCTTTAGGTTTCCCACCGTGAAATCTTGAACGTCGTCGTCACCCACATCAGCAAACACTCCTACCAAGTCACACCCTGACACCATCTACAAACAAAACCCAAAAGAAAAAGGCAAAAATTTATGTAATTTTAATGAATAAAATCTAAAATAAAATTTTTAAACCATAAATGAACGAGGTCTTAGTTGAGTATATAGGAAATAGGACATTTGCACTACGCGGGATGTCATATTGGTGTAATCCACAGGATCGAGAGCAACTGCACAAATTTTAATCAAAACATGACCATGCCCTGCACTTGGAACTGGGATTTCCCCAAATTGCAGGATGTCTATAGATCCACACTCCTTGTAAAACCATGCCTATGGCATTTTCACTCACCAACAGTTGAATGGTAAAGGCCACTGCAAATGTCATTGTGGCTAACAATACTGTCACCACTAATTCTGTGTTGTGCCTGGTGTCAAATGTGTCATTCAAAATATTTGTGGGAACCAATATACGAAGGCACGCAGGACCTTGTAAATAGGGATTGTGCACATCTTACATACGTTTTCCTCATCCCTCATATTTGCATCAAGTCTGTAACCTTTGGCAATAACATCACAAAGGAAGGAAGGATAGAAATTTGTTTGTATCCATAATAGATTAACTACATACTAGTAAGGATCTTACAAAAAAAGCCTCTTCCCACCATACAATTTCTTGATCGGCACCGTTAATACTAATTTATTCCTAAAATTTGTAATTTTTCACAGTTAAAGCTCTAGTAGTACTAGCCTAATAGGGAAGATAATATCTTAGTTCGATTTCAATTTGAGGTTTTCCTTATCCAAATTAACACAGAAGTCATATTTAACCAACATTTATCATGCAGACAGATCATTAGCCTCTATATCTTACAGGATAACAATGCCAGTTTATCCACATCAGATAATAAAGCAGGCTAACAAAAAGATGACAATTCAATATCGATTAACTTTGGTTGCCATAATCTACATTAAGTTGAACCATAGTTGCATTACAATTATCTTGGCATCCTCTATGATGATCACTTTGGTGGTGAAGTCAATTGAAATTCTTGCTAAAAAGGAACTACAATAATGTAACCTGTGTGAATAAGATTTAGTGAAGGTCCTATTTATATATTAAGGTATTGTCGGTTTACCGTGAGTGATATATAAGATAGCAAATTTAACTGAATATAGGCGTATTTAGATATTATAGTCTAAAATGCGCTGATAGACATGAATGAGAACCGTGAAGGAAGGCGTTGAGTTGTTTCGCTAAATCAATGAAAAAAATGGAGCCTTATGGAATACAATGAGTACAAGAGACACAAATCAATTTGTTGAATAGGATTCTAAAACTTTCAATGTAAATGTAATGATTAGGTGTAAAATAAAACTCCTCCACTTTGTCAGCATCCACCTAGCCAGCATCAGTACAACCATCGATCAAGGAATAACCTAAAGGGTTCCTATCTGATATTTCAGTTGAAAAAACTTTCTGGCAGAAATGTGGGAGACATGTGGAAGCATAGACAAGGTCTGTGAACTATTTGACAGAATACCTCAAAGATTGTAGGATTGTTCAAAATGGATTTATTTAAAAACAAAACTCTAGAATCTTATAAGAAGAAATGAAAAGCAAGCCAAGCGACTATAATGATTGCAATTTGATAGGTGTTAAGCAGATCAATGATTGTCTAACTCAAAATATGGTTAAGCGACTATATATTAGTTTCTGGTCCGAATAAAAAAGGTAAATAAATACCACTGGCTAATCTAGGGAAAAGAGTTACTCAGGTCGTTAGTCTTTTTGCAGACCGAAAGAGCAATACAATTTAATAGAAGTTAAATTTGATGGCAGATTTCAGGTGCCCCTACATGCCACAACAATACTACATCAATGCATAATGCAACCAGTATATATCAATCAATAATCCATTCACACAATATTTATTTTCTTATATTTATATATATTTAAACATGCTCTTATTTAAGAGCTCATTCTTCATAGCCTGAATCTGCATCAACACAAAAAAGTAAATGCACCAAAACCCTACAAATAAAACAAGAAAAAAATACAACTATACTCATGCTTGAAAACGAATTGAATAAATGTAGGAGTATGAATGATTATATATATATATATATATATATATATATATATATATATATATATATATATATATATATATATATATATATATATATATATATATATAAGAGCATGTAGAAATGTACTTCTATGCTTTTGTAACCATTCTTCATACTCTAAACTTGCACCAACACAAAAAAAGTAAATGCACCAGAAAACAAGAAAAAAAATATACAAAGATACTATGCTTAAAAATGAATTGAATAAATGTAGGGGGTATGAATGGTAATTTAGATAGATATTTTCAATTTGGAATCTTTTAATTTGAACTTAAAATACTTTGTATTAATTATTATATGCTATGTTTCATTCTTTCCTCTATTTTTATGGAAATAGAAAATTCTAATTAAATGTTATTAAATTATTATTTATTAATTAAGGTGTGGGGAAATTATTAGGCATGAGGTCATTAATAATAGCAATGAATATTGTAGAGTGAAGTCATTAATAATAGGAATTCTTAGTGACCTAGGAATTAAATGTTTTATTTTAACCATGAATTGTTTATTCAAATATTTGTGAAAAATTGTGGAATTGATTATTAAATTTGAAGAAATAGTTAGGTTAAGTATTTTTAGAAGTTTCAATAGAGGAATATAATATTCATAAATAATTTATTTTAATCATCAATTGTTTAAATTTTAGGATTTTATATTAAATTAATAAAATTTTGTTTTATAGGAATATAATATTCATAAATATGTGTATTTAATTTACTTGTGTAAGATTTAAATTTAGTATATTTATATTAATATTATAATTTTTTTTAGTTCTTTTAAAAAAAATAGTATAGTTAAGATTTAAATTTAATCTTAGTTTGAAATTAGTTTTTATTTAATTTGTTAAATTACAACTAAAAATTAATTTAATTTAGTTTACAATTATTTTCAAATCTTTAAAATTATTTAATCTTAATTTTGGTTTGAAAATTTTTACAGATACTTTTTGATTTATGGAAGAAGAAACATTAGTGAGTTATCTTTGAGGCTTCAAATGTTGGAATAGATTACTACAAAACATTTCAATCTAGAAATTAAATAAATCTCACAAGAACTGTACTTTAAAATATAAATTAATTTTAGTTTCTTCTTTCCATGAGATCATCATTTGTGAGGCTCCAAACGGTGGAACAAAATACTGCTACAGTTCAATCCAGAATGTCAAATCAATCTCACAACATTTGTATTTATAATATGCTGAATTTGTTTTTGGCTTCTTCCTTATGATGAGCTCATACCCTAGGGAGTATCAGTCTTGGTTGTTAGTAGGCATTTTGGAGTAAACTTGGGGTATATTTTGAAGATTTGAATGCAAACATACTTTAATGGATTCCATGTTCTTTATACTACAAATTTATCTTCTTTGCATGCATGGAAAATGAATTATTGATTAAACACAATTGCAAATATTTTATATGATGTGTTGATAATCTGTTTAGTTTTTAGATTTGATTTAATTGTTTTCTTTTTTATAATTAGAGTTAGAGTTTATAATTTTATTTTTATCTTCATTTAGATTTAATTTCTAATTTTATGATATGATTTTGTAGTGCTTATCAATGGCAAAAAGGATAGAGAAGAGGCCCGTTGTGGAGGAAAAGGAGGTCATGACTCAAAAATTTGTAGAAAAAATAAAGAAAAAAATAAGCGGATCTTTAAGATCTACTTGTTTAAAACTCTCAAGCAAGTGCACTCAGATATCAATATTTCGAACAAAGCTATGGTAATTATGGACAAGTTTATCAACGAGATGTTTGAGAAAATTGCAACTGAGGCAGCCAAATTTGCTCGCTACAACAACAAGAATATCATCAACATACGAGAGATTTAGACAGCTGTGAGGGTTTGTCTTCCTCAAGAGCTTGCAAAGTGTGCAGTTGCTCACTGTTCCAAGATTGTTGCTGAGTTCATGAAGGCTTGATATTTTTGTCTCTATTTTGAATTAGGTTTTAGTTTGTGTGAAGGGTTATTATCCTTAACTTTTGTATTCAACGTACTTTACATAAATAATTTATGAAAGAATTTTTGGTTTTAGATTATTCAATCTTGATATTAAAATTTCATATTAATCTTTCAAATTATGTCTTACTTTTTAAAAATAAAACTATAATTTTATATATTTCTATTTCTAAATTAAATTATATGTAGGCTTAACACATGATTGTTTTATTTTTAAATACTAATGTATATTAGTTTGTGTAAAGGGCTAGATTAAGATTTTTTGATAAATGCTCATAAAAACTAATATGAGAAAGTCCTTTAAAGGGCAAGTATTTTTCATGAAATGTAAAAGGTTGTTAAAAAAAATATGATCATTTAAAGTTGAATATAAGTTGTATTTTAAATAAAAATGTGTTGTTTTTAAAAATAAAATTCATGGTTACCAAAAAGTATTGAGATCATTTAGGTTGCATATAAGTTATATTTTAATTGATAATATGATGTTGTTCAAACAACAAATGATAATTTTTTGTTCAGCTACTAAGAATTCCATGATAATTTTTTGGTCAAATATTTATAAAATTATTTTAAGGATGCTTCTATTAGACACGTTGATGTGGTGAGTTGTGTGATGAGTCACACCTCCAAACCTTAGGTGTAGATAGATAAGAGTCAATTTTGATCTCTAAAGTTTGAACTCAAATTTACCTATGATGAGCTACATTGCTATTTCAAAATAAGTTCATGTCTTGAAGTTTGAGGTTAATATTTCCTTTTAAATTAAGTGGGTGATTAAAGAAAACTATCTAATGTTATACTTGCTCATGAGATATGCACTATCTTCAACTTGAACATAATGGCAATTCATCTTGTGCTTAGATTGATATTGTAAGCATAAGGAAATAAAACTAATTGCATGAATCTTGATGAACATAATTATAGAAGCCTACATATAACTATATATTTCATCAAATTAAACAATTTCAAACAATACAAGGTTACATACCACTACTTTATAGAAGCCTACATATAACTATATATTTCATCATTACACCATGCATAATTGCAAATAAGTTTAAGACCTACTCCATTCACGCTTCATATACCACTAACAAATGAAGATAATAACAAGTTTAGTTACATCTGTCTATAACTCATTTTCTTCCAACTACTGCTATAAAAATTGGATTAATTTTTATTAAATTTTCTAGATAAAAGCCACATGAATGACAATATAAACAATAATGCAATTTCCACAAATAAGTAATGTCTAAAGTTCAAACACACATCAAACAAATAAAGTTCAAATACACTTCAAATAAACAATCAATGGTTATTAAAATTTAAACATACACACACAAAGCAAATGTCAAAGCACAAACACACACTTCCCACAAACAATAAATGCAAACAAAGTGAATTCAATTTTAAACAGAGGACATGAAACACATATAAGTCAATGCTAAAGTTCAAACCCATGCTTCACACAAACAATAAATATATCAAATTAGAGCGACAAAGTGAATTCAATTTTAAAAATACAAAGTGAAAGAAATATAATTCAATTCTAAAGTTCAAACCCATAATTCCACAAACAATAAGTATATCAAACTAAAGTGAATGTCAAAATTGCACTCCACACAAACAATAAATATATTCCAATGTGAAATACCCTAAATAAATGTGTTTAAAATATAACTTCCTAATGGTATAACACTAATTATGACAATGATAATATATTTCATTGTGGTTGAATGGGAGGTCATAGTTTTCTAATGGTTTCTTTATGATTTATTTCTTTTAATGGTTCATTCACAAGTCATAGTTCTCTAATGGTTTCTTTATTATTTATTTCTTTTAATGATTCATTCACAATTTAGTTCATGTTGTTATTCATTTAAGCCAAAAAATAATTAAATTTCTTATAATATTTATAGCCTTGTCCACAAACTACTACATTTAATAAATTTGCAATAAAAATATAAATATAAACTATTTAGTGATAAGCTTATAAATATTTGTTATTCATTTACATAAATGAATATTGTGTTGTTAACAATAATGTTATGGTTTTTATACTTGCAATAATAATTTTTCTTTCAATTATGCCCATGTAATAATAATTGTATAAAATAAAATATTTCATGTGATCTTATTTCATATAGTTTACCATTTAATATCATATTCAATTTGATTTATTAAAAGTTACATTCAAAATATTGATTTATGTTTATGTTGTTATTATACATTTTTCTAATTCTTATGGTATTAAATATATTATATAAGTTGTAGATATAGCAAGGCAATGGGGACAATAAATTTCAACAAGATGAAAAGATCTTGCAATTACTAAATATAGAGTTTTTTTATGATTTAGTTTTTTAATGGCACATTCATGTGGTTATTCATTTAATACTATTTCATTATTTTTATTTGCAAAAACGATTTTCTTATAATATTTATAGCCTTCTCCACCAACTATTACTTTTAATGATTTTCTAAAAAAATATAAATATATACTATTTAAGGATAGGCCTAGAAATATTTGTGCCTATCGGCCATTTGATAGCACCTTTGGTGCTTTTACTAATTTTATATCCATTTAAGGTTCATTCAATGATTGCTCTATATTTACAACCACACATTAATATTTAGATTTAATTATCTATATCTTCATGATAAGGGGCCGGAACAATTATGCATGTGGGAAAATATAATCAGTAATTATTAGGTGGTAAGGAGTGCTATGACCGAGGTGAGATGAAGGTGAAGTTGGACAGTTGTTCTTAGCTGTAGCCATGGAATTTTTATTACATCTCAAGCATTTACATTATCTTGATTGATTTCCTAGATTTTGTTGCATATTCATTTGTTTGGAGTGTGGGAGTCATGGCCTCTGGTAGTGGTAGTAGGGATGTGGGCCTATTGGTAGGGAGAGCGGTAGATAAAGGAAAGAATGTCATTGTTGGGGGCCACGATGATAAATGAAGGAGGATGGGAGAAGATTTGTAGGTGGGAAGAAGGTGACTGAGGAGGAGAAACCAGTGAGGAAGGAGGGGGTGCATCAGAGGAGAAGAACCTCTGGAGAAGAAGTGATGGCTAGTTTCATACACATGGTGGATAGGGAAATTAAGGACCCAACCCTGAGGAGCTGACTAGTTCAGATATTGGAGCTCTCAAAGAAGGTGGATGTGGACCTGGGATAAACATTCGCACAACCATGGATAATTTACTCTTGGACCTTGGTAACACGCGTGGAAGGTGGAATGTTTACGAAGTGGCTCAATCTCTTGAATCGTCAGCTTCTATGCTTGCGGTGGTTACGTGCTACATTCTATTACATGATGATTTGGTTGATGTCTCGTAGCAAGAAAAGACTCATATGGATATCCTTAGTGGGCACATCCACGATATTTAAAGTAGACAGTATGATACCCAAGTGGTGCTGAAGTGTATTGCCAGGAAGTTGGAGGTGACCTTATCTGAGTGTGTGCCTCCCTCACTGTCTTATGGCTACGACTCAGAGAATAATATGGTTAAGGAGGAGGATGCTAGAGTAGAAAATAGGGTATGTCATAATTGTAATTGTTTTCATGAAAAGGGGCACGGGCCTGTGTAATTTTCTCGTCCCCTGCTTCTCTGTTACTTGATACTTCTGTTACAGTTTGTTTATACATGGTGATGGGGTAATATGATAGATGGGGTTAGGGTAGAGGGTTAAGATAATATGGTGATGGGTCTGTTGATATCTCATTAAAAGTTTGCACTATATACTCTGCTGGACTCTGGGTGTATGCCCATTTTTGATACGGTTCCTGGACCTAAACTAGGTTTTTTATCAAAAAAAAATTTAATTGTGTATATTTTGTATGATCTTGAAAGCTATTGAATATTCATATATCTATTTATTCCTTGTCTTTTAAGGCTATATTTCTCACTATGGTAATTAGTTTTTGTCACTTATATGCTAATATATGTTTAAGGAGAACCACTATTATATTGTTGAAATCTTGTATACTTGTTGCTTACATTGAACAATTAGATTTATACCTCCATTTGGATATTAAAAGGAACTTTCCACTTGTTAAATTGTGAATTTGACAATTACAACAATATATAAAATTAATTTTAATTCCCTTTGAAGTGATTGGTGTTGTAAATGTCTATTATTCATGGGAAATCATAATTTTTCTTACGTTGGCATCTAGATTTGCATTGCATACTAGCTTGCATCCTAGGTAATATTACATATAATTAACATGGATCATTTAAATAAATTAAACATTGTTTGTTGTCTTTTATACATAAAACAAACAATTACATTAGTGAAAATTATTCAAGGAAAAGGCATATAGGAAACTTGCATTTCGAAGCTACATTCACATAGTTGCATCTCACTTTAGGAAAAATTCCCTTCATTGCATATTAATTAGTAAATATTATTAAATAGAAACCCCCCAAATAGTAAAACATCTAGAAAACTAAAACATTTTCCATACCTACCATTGTGTCTCCACACATTCATGTGCCTTGAGATCTAAGGAGATGTTATTGAGGAGCTATGTGAGGAAGGTCTTTTACCTCCTCTTGTGGATATACTCCTTTTTGTATTACTAGAGACCTTAACTTAGCAACCATAGAGCTCAATACACTATTAACACTGATGTTTGATCCTCTGACCCAAACTATTAACAAGTCTTCTCATTAGCACCTCTTATCACCACTTTTTTGCTCCTTTAAGATCCTGGAGATGAATGCTTCCTAGAAGCACCTTTCATGATTGTTTTTCTCTTCTCTCATGAGGACACTAAGATTTATTGATCTATTTATAAGTCTATTACCCCTATAGTTGACTTTGTTGACCACACATAGTGGTATAATCATAAAATGCACCTAGTGAACCTTGACTTTATTTGAACAAAATTAGATACAACTTCTTTCATCATTTTTTCGAAGATAACTTGTCTTGGTCCAACAAGATTAACTCTTGTGGTCTCTTAGAGGGTGTTCCTAGAGCATCATATTTAGGTCTTTAATTGGAATTCTATTTAGGACTCTATAGGTTGCTTTGGCACAAACCTAAGAAGTTATGTAGTGTTGGAATTTCCTGAGAAGATTTTTTGGATATGCACAAAACAATGATATAGAGAATTATTTTTGCAATTGTATCAAAATTTAATTATCCCATATTGCTTCTAAGCCTTTCCAACTTTCTAGAGAATTGCCAATAATTATATCCTCATTAGAGTCTATGCCTTGATTTGCTAGAAAGATGACAACTCTATTAGCCTCTCTAAAGTAATGATACAAGATAAAAGATTTGGGAGAATCTAAAATTGGTGGAGCTTCTCAAATGATATTATGTAATTGTTAGTGAATAGATTTGTCACCAAACTCTCTATATATAATTGCCCGCAAATAGTGACAACCTTACTAACAGTTGAGTGAATTACAATGGTAGTTCTGTAATTGCTGTCTGCATTTAAAAAGGGGCAGCTCGCTTTGTAGGATAAAATTTTGAGTTTTTTAGGTGCGCTTTTAACATGAAAGTGGAAAAGTTGAATTTTCAATGGTAAATGCCCCACACACTTACACAAATTAATTCCAGAATAAAAATAATAATCATAGCTTCATCCAGACATAAGAATGGGAATAAAAACTAGATGTTTAAACACTTATCTGACACTACCACAATACCAACAAACATAAGAATGAAGGCATTCTAACAACATCACCATCAATGAATGGGCTATCGACACATCACCTATACAGACCATTATAAAATTTCCTTGTACCCAATTTGTCATGAGTTCAACTTAAGAAGAATTAACAACGTAACAGAATAAAAATTAACACAGTATCAAGTTTTCCTTATATTAATGAGCAGAGAAAAAGCACAATACTCTATTCTCCCAAAAAAATTACACAACCAGTATTATCCAAAATATCAAAGCCTCCCCTAATGTTTTAAAACCTAATATTTTGACATTAAATCCATCAAAATGAGCCCCAAAAGAATATTATTCCTTTTTTCCTGAAAACCAATTTCTAAAAAGAGAAGAACCCCCGTAAAAGGAATTGAACTCTCCTTTTAAAGATTTCACCCACACATAATTGATTGAATAACCACTCGTAACTTCCCTTTTACCCAATTCTTCTTTGAAATATTTATTCCCTTTTTGGTTCATAGGAATTTCAAAAACTAAACCAACTACCCCACATTTACACATTAACTAATTCTTTTAAAGAATTAATTCATCCAAAACTATTCACACATCCAAAATAAATTTTCCACCTATAACTCTTCTCCCCATGGCATTAACGGGAAATAGTTTTACCCCTTTCCTAACATTAATTAATTCTTTAAAAGAATTAATTACTTAGCACTATGACTTAGGGTAAAATTATTTTGCTTAACTAGCGAAATGCACTTTAACATAAAAGTTAAAAATGCCTTAATAATTACCGTACAATGACTTTAAATTAAACCATAATTGATTGGAGTTACTTTATGAATTTAATAAAATTAATTAATTCAAGAGAATTAATATAATCTTATTTCAACAAAGTTATAAATTATCCTCGCACCAGCTATATTTTTCTTTCACAAAATCTCCTTTAAGCAAAATCCTTGTAGGGATAGATAGAATCTCCTTTTGGGCTCAATTTTGAGGCTAGTGAAAAATTTGAGCCAACAATAATTTTAATTAGCTTGTTTTCAATTTTTGATAGAATCAAAATAACCATTGAATCTCCTTTAATAATCATTGTACAAATTCCACATTGTTTAACAATCCAAAGACCGAGCATCAATATAAAAACTTTTGTTTCATTGTTAGTGCCTTCACTCAATGCTTTAGAAGCTGCTTTTATAAGATTTCTAGAATTATCTCTTATCACACAACTTTCTCTAGAATCCCCTAAATTTCCTTTATGAGTCCCATTAAAATTATTTCATATTAAAATTATTTCATACTAGGGTGAGAGCACAATAGTGTGTCCCACTTTTTTGCATTATTGGGCCACCACAATCAATATTTTTTTTATCATTCAACACATTTTGTCAATTCTACCAGACAAATGCTCAAGAATCTAAGAAAACTAATGATTCATGAATTTTTTATGTAGATTCAATTTATAATATTTTGAAAAAAAAATTCTATCATTTTTGGTTATTTTTCAATATATTTTTTATTTTTTTCCTATTATTTTTTATTTAGTGACATTTTGCTATATCACATAACTTTTACTACAAATAAAATATTTTCATGATTTCTTGGAAATAGATCATTAACTCTAATATCTAGTGGATTGATATTTTTTTAAAATTAAAGATTTTATTTATTATTAATTTTTTAATTGGTACTAATAGAAATTTAAGACCTATATTTTATAACAACGTGTTTCTCTTTATGTATATATTGAAATTAAGTTTTTTCATTGAAACATGGGCATCCATGTGGACCGTGTATAACCTTTTAAGTTTTTTTGGACATAGTTTGTTATTTTTTCTAGTGTTTTGAATAGAGTTCATTATTTTTTGTAATGGACCTACATTAATTATAAAATTAAAAAAATATAATATTAGAAACTTAATACATATTATACTTTTTTGAAAGATAAGATTGAGAGCTACATACCTATAAAATCTCATCTTTGGGTGACTTTGTTTGACCCCCAAAAAGGTGAGCTAAACTAGCTTTCTTGTTAGTATTTTGATAAGAACAAATGAGACTACGCTAAGGGCTCCATAGAGGGGGATTCGATCTAATTCTAGGGGGGTTCAATCTAAGAGGATTAGATCCAATCCACTAGAATTAGATCAAACCCATCCCCATAGATCAAATCCCCATATATTTTTCAATAAAATCTTGATTTCAGGCAAGAATTAGGGTTGGCCCGCAAGTGGAACACACTGTTGTGCTTCAACCCATTATTATTTAATAATTTTTATAACTATTATATTGTATAATTAATTACAATAATTACATAATTTGAAATACTCACATATTTGTTTCTTTCCCATCCTAATGATGGATCGTTGAGTATGATCTAAAATGTTAATTCTAAAAGTTTGCTAACTTAGGCTTGTTCATGTTAGCTTCCATCCTAGGACTCATCAGTCCCATATAAATTGTGAGATGCTAAAATATTTGTCAAGCTCAAAAATGTAAGATGACAAAAAGTAGGTCCATGAAAATAATTTGTTTTGTGCAAAACTTACTAGCAAATTAAGTCCACACCCATCCACATACCTATGCTTAGTCATTCTTAATATTCATAAGAGTGGACCTCAAACAAAGATTATCTCCATTATCTTTGTTATTTGTATGCACCATTAAATATAATTACTAAGTAGATGTAACCACTACATACATTTTTTTCCTACTGCTACTTGTGTTGCACCAACTCACCTTACAATAATATATCCAGTTCAACTTATTACTTTCCCAATCTCATTCTATTACTCTCAACAACCTCATAATTTTTTTGGGTCTCTTGATCCCACTATAGAGATTGGCCCAAGCAAGGCTTAGTAGCTTTACATAGACATTTAAATTGTTAAGGGTAACTTACAACCTCCAACCTTCTAACCAATTTACATCTTAATTTGTATATATTTCCCCTAAAGCCAAGTGTTATGTAGTTCTCATTAAGTTTTTTAGATGGAAAGTTAAGATAACTGGTATAGGACCCCAAGTAAGTGTTAGATTCAGGACAGACAACTAAGAGGGGGGGTGAATCAGTTGTCCAAAGCTTTCTTCCAATTAAACACTTAAATCCACTTTGTAATTCAACAGCATAATAATAAATCAATCATGGAAACATAATGCATTAACTCAAGAGCAGAAACACATCAACATATAAGACACCAAGATTTTGACGTGGAAAACCGGTTAAGGGAAAAACCACGGGGTGATTAACCCAAGATTGTATTCTCTATTAGAAGAATAGAAAGAACAAAATGGCACATGCCAATTAGGGCTCATTGCCTGAGCACATTGCTCACAAGAGGCCCACTACCTACAAGAGACACACTGTCTACAAAATAATAAGTATCACATACTTGAACTGGAGAATAGCATCTTCACCATGCTTGAGTCAGTTCCATTTAAGCCCAATACTTCTGCTTTGCCTTTTGCTCTCCTCCTCGCTACAACACTCTCATCTCCATAAGACCCTTTTGAAATGACTTTACAATTCCTTATTTATACAAGACATCGACTTAGGAATGATCATCTAAGTTGGCAAACATTACAGAGCAGATACATAAATACATCATGACTAATTACAAAAGACTTCACGCGGATCAATACACTATCGGCTACACAGATCTGAGACTTCAATCTTCTTCTAGGAGCACGCCAATCTTCACATAACATCTTTAAGATCATCCGCAGGATGTGTAACTCATCCGATCGGCCAAACTCAGGAAGAACACCATCATTCGGAAGTAAATCTTCAATTGCGAGCTCAAGCTCCAATGCAGACCACCAACACGAGCTGGACATGATCCAAAGACCTCCACAAGGTGGCTTGAATCACCAAGAACATCCACACTACATTTGCTTACTAAAATCCTTATCTCCTTCATCCGGAACCTTAAGAACACAGTCTGTTATCACTGTCACAATGGAATAGATGCTTGCAGACCTCCAGACCACGAACCAATTGAGTTGTCAATTCACATTGACTTCCTAAACATTCCCTCAAATCTGCAGAATAGGTTATTGCTTTTTTGAATCTCACCGGACCTATCTGTGTCACTCTGTCACCTCTGAACACCTGTCGGAACCAGTTTTACTTGAGTGGCCGCAACTTCTTCAGATCTTCATACGGACCTCTGAAATCTTTACTGGATCACCTTAAGACACATTCTACAAACCCTTTAATGTGCATCCTCTGATCTTCATCTTAGCTAGGATCTTTAGCTCACTGTCTTCACTGTTCTTCTCTGTTCCTGATTAGGACTAATTTTCTCAATATCCTCAGCACACAGTTCATCCAATCCTTATCATCAATGCAACAGGAGTATGTTGACATCAATGACAATATCGGTTAGGCCCATACTTGGAATAGTAAGTGTCTCTCATAAACATTAATTTGGTTTCACCTATCTTGCTAGTTACAAATAAGCATTCCTTGAATATGGCACAATTCTTCATGAACTCTTAAATGAACAACTTGTGAATGGCCATGTGATAATTATTTAAATATTTGAGTATTTTTTTCATAATTTCTTCAATGTTAGTTTTAAAAAAATATTTAGTCACCTAAATTCTTAGAGGAAAATTATGTGACCATTGTTTTTTATTATAACAGGTGGCAAAAACAAGGGGCCGAACCCTTCACAGAGAATACATAAGAAAAAGCACAGGCTCAAGAAACAAAAAGAGCCTGGAACCAAAACCCAGGAAACACCAGCTTACAAATGGCAGAAAGTAAGCAACATCAAAAAACCAGCAAACAGACAGCAGAAGGCACACTAGGACATAGAGTCCTCCCAGTCTTTAGCAAGAACTTCAAAAACTTTTTCCAGCTCTTGAGTTCTGTCATTGTCGGCTCCCTGGGAGAGAAGTTGAATATCATGTAAAAGGGTTAAGTGGAACATGGAAGACCTGCACAGCATGCGGGAAATGAACTTAAAAAGAGTAGACAACTTGAGTTGCAAAGCCACCATCTTGTCCTTTAATTGAGTCACTTTAGCAAAAAGAGAGTTACTGTCCCTGCCCTCATTCACATTGCCATTCTCAGCCATAGCCCTGTCATCTTCATCTTGAATCTCTTCAGGGACAGACTGACTATTCGCTTCCACCTCTTCAATACCGGTAGGATTTTGCTCATTCATGTTCCCCTCTCCTTCGCTAGTGTCATATTGGGCCTCCACAGGACTCTGATGGTCAAACTTATCTTTATCACTACCAGCACCAATCACATTCTCGGGGCTGTCCCTATAATCCTTCTACAGAGGGTCCTGGCCCTCAAACTGCTCCCTATAAACAATATTCTCCATGCAAATTTCCTTCAAATCATCACTATCGGCCTCCTCACCGTGAGAAGAAGCCTCAGAGTTATTTTCAGAGTAGTCTATAAGTTTAACCTTGGGGGTTGGCTTCCCAGCAATTCTGGTAGAGCGTCTGACAATAGGGGATATGCTTTTCCCTTTGCCCTTTCTTGCCTTTTTAGCAGGATTCTCAGCAGACATGTTTTTACCTTTAGGGGTCTCATGACTATCTTTGAGGGAGCTAAGAATAGCCACTTCCTCAGCAAGCTCAGAGAGGTGATGAAGCCGCTTCCTAGACTTAACAGAGTTCTTCATCTTAGGGGTAGAGGTAGACCCATGAGTGGGGGTATTGGTTTCCACAGAGGCCGAAGTTAGGCCATCATGACTATTATTCACAGGAGTGAGTAGGGAATCACAATGGATAGAAGCCAACGGAGTGTTAGGGGAGGGTTCCACAGCCGGGTGGTGGAGAGTGGCAGGGGGCATCGGGGCCAAGTGAAACTGGTAAAGTCTATGTATGAGGCCTTGGTGAAGGGGCACAGGCTTCTCTGACAGCCTAGAGGTTAAATTCTTATGAACCATTTTACTGAGTGCTCTAAAGAAGAAAGCAGGTAGTAAGGGAAACAAATAGCCAAGTTTCTGCGAAAATGATTGAGCAGGGGAAGATGGTAGTAATAAAACCTAGCATAACGACCTTCCAAGGTGAAGTACTTCATGATTAAAAAGCACATGTCCGCCCATGGCTGAGGAAGCTTTGCCCTTTCAAACCCTCCTTGGTAGGGTACCAGCTCTTCGCCGTCACCCAAGAAAAGCTTTTGGTTTTGTGCTTTAGAAACCCTCTTCTTCCTCGGCAACTTAATACCTTTAAGGGATAAGCCCATCACCTCAGCTATGCTTTTGTTTGAGATCTCGAAACTGACACTGCCAATGGTGACCCGTCTGTCAACCCACGAAGAAGTACACTAGATGGATAACAACTCGTCATGCCCGTTAAGGCATTCCAGGAACAGAATTATGCCCCCCTCCTTGCAATAATGCCAGACAATGGCATTCTCTTTGAATTCATTGTAGGTGTTTGGTTCAGTGCAAGTTCTTTCACCACCCATAATGATAGCCCACGCCGCAATACCCAACAGGAGAAGACAAATAAATTACAGAATACCCTTTAGAGGTATCCACCAAGCGGTATTCATGTGAACAAAAACCAGCCGATGCCAATCATGAAACTTTAAGTTCCAAAACGCAACCCAAATAATGAGTATTAAGTTCGCATGATGGGAGTACAGACGTCGCTGCCAATTCACACGAGGATCGTGCATAAGCCTAGACAGGGTGGGAAAACGCGCCACCTCATCACTTGACACTTGAGTAGACATCATGTAATAATAGAATTCTTCTCCTTATGAATAAGCATTCCAATGTGACCAGGAATGCTACTAATTTGGCGCCAAACCCACCAGATTTGAAATTCCTGACCAAAGTTGGTAAGACCATCAGCAACCGAGTTGCCTTCCCTATAAGTATGGAAGAAAGAGACATTCGGGATGCCATGGAGAATGGTTTGTCTATTAGATATAATGTCACTCAGCTTCCACCCACAAGTAGAGAGACCGGTAACTGCATCCAGAATGATTTTAGAATCACCTTGTATGTGGAGATGGCTAATCCCCAAAGAGATCACCACTTTGAGACCCCAGAGGAGGGCCATTGCCTCAACAATGTTGTTAGAATGCTTTCCAAGTCCTCTGGCATAAGCCGCAACAAGATCACCATGTTCATCCCTTATTATACCTCCTCCGCTGGCGCGACCATCAGCTTTAGCAGCACCATCAAAATTAAGTTTCAACCACCCCAGCTCAGGCAGGGCCCAAATAGTATTAAGTCTTTTCTAGAGTTTCGTATCATCAAAAGCTGGGATTTGGTTCAGCAAACCCCAGTTAGAAGCCACCCGAGATTCCTGTTTGGTCAAAGGTTGATCTGCAGGTTTAATGTTAGCATTAGAAACATTTTCAACAATAGCCTTAAATAAAGAGATCCAAACCTACTTCAGGGACCTATGAGTGTCCTGAAAAATCCTATTGTTCCTTTCTTTCCACAGGGCCCACCCAAGTGAAGGAAGGGTCTGCTTCCACAATTCCCGCAACCAAGGGTGTTTAAGGGGAACATTCCAACTGGCGATACAATCACAAATCTCTCTGTTAAAAACCCATTGTATACCAAATTTTTCCAGAATTCTACTCCAAACTTCACGGGCATAATCACAATGAATGAGGAGATGTGCCACAGTTTCTTCTTGATTGCAACAAAGAACACATCTGTTGACAAGCTGCAACCCTCTATGTTGGAGGTTATCCAGAGTCAAAATTTTATTATGGGTGGCAGTCCACCAAAAGAAGTTAATTTTAGGAAGACTTTTACAATTCCAGACTTTCTCCCTTATCTCATCTTTGTTGACATCCTCCACTAGCAGAAGGTAAGTAGATTTTACTGAGAACCTCCCTTTTTTGTCAGCATACCACAGGAGTTCATCCTTCCGAGGGAATAAAGGAAGTCTGATGTCCATCAGTAAATGTTGAACCATATTCAGTTCTGATGGAACTCAGGGTTATTCATGGTGCATTGTAACATATTCTTCCACCTTTTAAGCCCATGGTCTTGGGTAAGGTAATTACTAACTTTAGAGCCAAAAAATTGCTTGGCCAATGCAACAATATCTTTATTATCAATTTGGGCTGAGAGAGTCTAATTAGTTAACTAGGGGTCTTCCCAGAAGTTGATGAGAGAACCGTCCCCTAATTTCCATCTCATTCCTTTTCTAATGATGCTCCTAGTTTTAAGCATTTTATTCCAAATGGCAGAACCTAGCGAAATACCTTCTTGAAGTAGTACCGAGTAGCTATCAGAATCTTTGAGATATTTAGCCTTCATTATATCTCCCTAATCTTTATTTTTGTTGAAGTTCCACATTACCTTGGACAACAAAGCTTTATTCATGCTTTGGACAGTCCTGATGTTAAGACCCCCATGAGATTTAGGACAACAGACTTGCTCCCACTTGACCAAAGAAATCCTTTTCTTTTCCTCCATTCTAGTCCATAAAAAAGTCCTTTGTATCTGTTCCAGTTTTTTAGCTAGGTATCTAGGCATCTTAAAAAGAGATAGGAAGTACGTGGGAATGCCTTGAAGGGAAGCATGTAATAGTTGAAGTTTCCCAGCATTGCTAAGAAGTTTGCCTTTCCAGCCCATGAGCTTTCTTTGAGTTCTTTCAATAATGCTGTGCCAAAAGGCAGGAGTGACATCTTTAACAGTGAGGGGTAGGCCCAAATAAACAGAAGGGAGATTAGCAGCAACACAACCAAGAATCTTAACAATTTTTCTTTGAAGATCATCAGGAGTATTGAAAAAAAAAACATTGCTCTTCTGAAAATTTATATGTTGCCCAGAAGCCTTAGCATACTCATTCAGTAACCTTTTCCAAGCAGAAGCCTCCACCACGGAAGAAATGCCAAATAGAATGGTATCATCCACAAACTGTTGGATAGTCAAAGGAGTAAGGGAGGTGGCAGGTTTAATCCCAGTGATAACTTTAGAAGAGACTTTGTTTAAAAAAGATCTACCCAGCACCTCAGCAATCATAATAAAAAGGTAGGGAGAGAGAGGGTCTCCCTGTCGAATCCCCCTAGAAGGGGAGAAAAACCCTCTTGGGATACCATTCACAAGAACTAAATATTTTGCAGTACTAACAACTTCCTTGACAAGAATGAGGAGTTTATCATTAAAACCAAATTTGTAAAGAATCTTGAACAGAAACTGCCAAGAAACCCGGTCCTAAGCTTTAGAGATGTCGAGTTTGAGAGCCATGCTAGGTATCCGACTTTTTTTCCATGGAATGAAGTCTCATGAGTAGCAAGAACAACATCTAAAATCTGCCTGCCTGGGACAAAACCTTTTTGCGTGGGAGAAATGATCTTATCCAGATAAGGTTGCAATCTGAAAACCAACAACTTAGTGCATATTTTATAAAAGGTGTTACAGAGGCTTATAGGCCGGAAATCCTTGAACATATCAGGGTTGGGTTTTTTAGGAATCAAAGCAATATAGGTGTTATTAAATTGTCTAAGGAGCTTACTAGTCCTGAAAAAGTCTTTAACAGTAGCAGTGACATCAAACCCAATGATTTCCCAGAATTCTTGAAAAAACACCAGAGGAAATCCATCGGGACCAGGAGCTTTATAAGGGCACATAGAAAAGACAACAGCCCTGACTTCTTCCTCAGTAACAGTTTTCAAAATATCAGCATTATCTTCCACAGTCAAAACAGAAGGTATCTCTTCTAACAACTGAGAAACAGACAGTGAATTGTCAGCAATTGGCCTAGACTCCGACAACAGGTTGTGAAAGAACCTAACAACATTATCTCCAATCTCCTCATCTTTAGTAATAAGACTACCATCTTCCAATTTAATAGAGGATATAGTGTTGGATTTTCTATGTTTAAGGGTGGATCTATGAAAGAAGGCCATGTTCCGATCCCCTTCTTTGAGCCATTGGATGCGGGACTTTTGTTTCCAAAAAATTTCTTCCTTGTACATGATATCCTTCCAATCCTTAATGAGGTTGTCTTCGGAAGTAACCAAAGACTCAGACCTATCCCCCTGAGCAATCCTAAGTTGTATGTCCTCAAGATTATTAGAGATGAACTTCTTCTTAGAAAAAATATTACCAAAACTGTACCTATTCCAGCCATAAACTTGATGTCTGATGTGAAGGAGTTTCTTGTGAAGACATAACATAGGAGTACCTACCACCTTGGTCTACCACCAGCTAGATAGGAGATTTCTGAAGTCAGGGTGCTTGATCCACATTGCTTCAAATCTAAAAGGAAAAGGTCCTTTTCTTCTATCATCAACCCACTCCAAAACAATGGGGTTATGATCTGAAACCGTTCTGGGGAGCGCTCTAAGAGAGAGAGCAAAGTTGAGGGGCCAATTATTAGAGGTTAAAACCCTGTCTAGTTTGACTTGAATTAGATGTTCCCCATTCCTTCTATTGGTCCATGTGAATTGCTGATTAGTCAAATCAATGTCCACAAGTCCACAGGTGTTGATGAAATCCACCAAATCCATCATATTGTCTGAGTAATCCACAATACCTCCAGATTTCTCAGAAGGGTATAAAGGGGTATTGAAATCCCCAGCCAACATCCAATGTGAGGCTTTATGTGAAACAAGTTTCCCGGAAAGATCCTCCTAGAGGTTCTTCCTCAAAACACGGGTATTAGGGGCATACACATTGATGAGGCACCAATTGAAAGAAGGCAGAGAGAAATCAACAGCTAAATAATTCTTATTAAGGTGAACAAGCAAACCTTTAATCTTTGAAGCATTCCACATAGTGACAATGCCACCAGAGGCTCCAATCACCGGGCTTACGAAGTAGGAAGCATTGGGCCAGATATTGTTAGCAACAGTCTTGAAATTATCCTCTGTCATTTTGACTTCTTGGAGCAGCAAAATGTCTACTTTGTAATCCAAAATACAATTTCTAACCTCAAATTGTTTTGAGGGGTTATTGAGTCCCCTCATATTCCAAGAGAAAATCTTCATTTAAAAATCTTCCTGGAGTGAGTCTCCAGAGTTTTCTGCCGTCCATTGGCAATCTCCCGCATTGCCTCTCTTTGTCTGGTTTCCCTCAGGGAGGGCCTGCCCTTTGCTGGATCTATACCAACGTCAGCTATCTTTTTAGGTTTCCTACCTCTTTTCTTCTGAGATGTCCATTCCTCCTGGTCGCTTAACGAAACACTCGTGCTTGCTTCAGGGGAACTTACTATGGATAAAGCTTCCTGCCCAGGGGATGAAATCCCTTTTAAAGAATTTTGGCCTAGCTTAACAGGGGAAAGATGATCCAGGCTCTGAGAAGGGGGGGCATATTCTCTTTGACAGAAAATGTCCAATCAATCAGAGGAGAGGCTTCTTGAGTAGCTACAGAGTCCTTTTGGATCTGAAGTACATTATCGACTTTTTGTGTCAAGGGGATCTTGTCCTTCACCGGACTAACCTCCTTCTGTATCAGTTCCTCTTCCAACTTAGGAGCTGAAATATCCAGCTGTTGGGTCTCTTTTACCATTTCCAAAATCTCTCCTGCTTCTAATAAAGGGGCTGTCTCAGAATCCACTGTCCTAAAGGTGGGAGTGGGTTTTGTCATCCCAACTTGAGGAATAAGATCCTTGTCCACCACTGTCTCATTATCTGTGGGCTTGATTGAGCATTCCTCTGTCAACTTGTTTTTACCTTTATCCCTAAGTTCCTCAGTTCTCTTGAACTTACAATGGGAAATAAGGTGCCCCTTCCTCTTGCAGAGCTGACAGAAAAGAGTAGAGTTCTCATAAGAAATGGGCTGGGTCCATATTCCAAACTTGGATGTAATCTTAGAGTTTTATTAATCTCCACATTCACACAGAATCTCGCGTAAACAAAACGAGACTTGGTACTAGTAGGATTGTCTAAGGTGACAAAATGCCCAAAGGAATTACTAATAGATTTGAAAACAGACTCGTCCCAAAACTCAAGGGGGAAACTAGGTAATCTTACCCAAACAGGGGCGCAGCGGTTGAGATCTGCAACTGGGTCCAAGCCAGGTTTCCAGTAGCAAACAAAGAGAGAATGAGAACTGTATAGCCAAGGCCCTCCAGATAGAATGGACAACATGTCCTCCTTGCTTGTGAATCTAAACAAGAACATCCCGCGCGCCATTGCCATTGCTGAAACGCTGCCTTTAAGATGCCATCGGGTGGAAATCCATTTTCGCACCATGTCAATGGTCGGGCGGAGGGAAAAAAACTTACCCACTAGGGTAAGATCCATTGAGGAGACAATCCTGTCCATGAGATTATCAGGGATGACCAGGGATGAACCCTCCGTTGATTCCTTAAGCTGACGGTCCACTGTTTGTGCATTGGTGGAAAGAGAAGCAATGTTGCCTGCTAGGGCATTTTTCCAGTTGGGCTATTGAACAACACCCTGTACGGGTGGGGGTTCTGAGGTACTACCATCGGCAGCACCCTCCATGCTCAAACAGTACCAAACACCCAGCACAAAGAGAAACGAGAAACCCTAAACCCTAGCAGATCCAAAAACCGTCGATGGTTCTACCTCATTCCATTCGCTACTCATGTTATGGCTTTGTTCTATTTATGATAGAAATACTTGTGATAGAAATACTTGTGACCATTGTTCCATAGATGGCCATAAAATAATAATTTCTAAAATGGATTGCAAACATACTTAATTGTCAAGCATAACTATCAACATTAATACTATATTTCATTAAAATAAATTCAATATAAGTATTAAAAAAAACATAGAAATCTCATTGCTATCTTCCACAATAAATATCTCAACTAATTATGAATATCATCACCATTCTCATTTGAGTGATATTTTGATATAAAATACACTTTACATCAACAACAAGAAACATGAAGAATGATAGTTGTGATCCTTATCTCCAAGTTGACCCTTGGAGGAAATATTCAACACATGTTAATTATGCATGAGATTGATATGACCACCTAGAGGGTTTGTTCATGTCATTGATAACATACACACTTTCTATATTTCATATGTCGATGTGAAGTATTTTGTACATGGTTGCTCCTTTTTGTGTATATTATCTACAATTTAGTGTTCATGTGCAAATGTATGTATCATGCATAAAATAAAACTAATGCACTTGGTCACATTGGTTTATTTTTCCAATATATATCCATTCTTTTGAAACAACAATAGTGTGAGTGGGGAGATATATGCCTTAAAAGAAACATTTGAAATTGTCCTTATGATCAATATTAATCATATTAATGTTGTAAGCAAGTTAAGGTAGTGAAACAACTTCCTACACTAATCTTGAGGGGATGGATATGCAGAAATTTTCAAATCTTTACAACAGTTACATAAATAAACACAAATAGCAATCATACCATGACATAGTAATTATGTGGGGGAACCCTTTTGGGAGAAAAACTCCACACTCCAAAGCTGCCCAATATATTATTCAAAAATGAAGAAGATTACAATATACTTGTAGAGCAAGATTTCACAAGAGTATAACCAACTATAGATCTAGAGGCAAATCAACATCTATAATACTCTTACACACAACCTCCATCTCAAGCTCCTAATATATAAGAGATATAATATATAGTAAACTGTCAACGATAATTACGAAACCATGAGCCAAAACCACCCAAAAGTGGTGCCCGAATTATCTCCAATCAAAGATGCCTTGTGATCTGCCAAATCACACACCAACATGTGTAACTCTCCCCTTTATAGATCTTTTAAGTGTCCAACATGTTTTCACTTTTCCCAAAATAGGAGGTCCAACTTCTGGAGGTCATAACTTTTGATCTAGGTGTCTGATTGACAAACTATTTAATGTGTTGGAAATCTTGTGAAGAGATCTATCAAGCTATAATCCACTTCATTGGTTACAATAACTTTTGGGGCATTTAGGGACCTCTAAGTGCCTAAAATATGAGTTTGAAACTTTTTTTGGGAGTTGTAAAAAATAGATTTTAATATCTTGCAATCCAGGTATGATCTTGAGTCGAAACTCACTCAAGATGTTTACTTGGTAGTTCCACAACTTTTGGGAAAATTCCAAGTCCATCCATGCTCAAATGTAGAGTTACTAAAAGTAGTAAGCCCTGCCATTTTTAGCCCCTTTTGGAAACTTTGAAAGTTCTAAACCATTATTCAAGATAAAGGGTATTTGAAAAGACCAAAATTGGGAAGAATAGAAACCTTTTGTAGTTGCAAAGTTGAGACACCTTTCCTAACATTCTCCCACTTGTTGACCACCTTACAAGAGCAAAGGGAGTATCAACACCATGATTTAGTTGCTAGGGGCCAAGAGGCCCATAGACTCTGAACACCATCTGAACTTCTCTATGCTCATAGGCTTAGTTAATGAATCTGCAACATTCATCAAAGTCTCTACCTTAACTAGCTTCACCCTACCATCCTCAACCATATCTCTAACAAAATGATACTGTACATCAATGTACTTGGTCCTGACATGAAATGTTGGGTTCTTAGCTAGGCAGATCGTACTTTGATTGTCACAATAAACTGTCACTGCACCTTGTTTTATTCCAATATCTAAATATAGTATCTTAAGACAAATGACTTCTTTACAAGCATGAGTAGCTACCATATACTCAGCTTCAGTAGTGGATAAAGAAACCAAGCCTATTACTTACTCATCTAACTAATTGCACCACCAAATAAAGTAAATACATAAGCATTGGTGGATCGTCTGCTATCAACATCACCTGCCCAGTTTGAATCCACATAACCATGAATATCAAGGGAATGCCTGTCTCCTATCAAATTACCATGATAACACAATGATACTTTGAGGTATCCCACAAATATTGAAAGACTCTTTTAACTACATCCCAATGAACTCTACCAGGATTAGACATATATCTGGAAAGAACTCCCACTGCTTGGGCAATGTTTGGTCTAGTATAGCCCATAGCATACATCAAACTTCCAACTGCACCCTGGCAAGGCACTCTTCTCATGTCTTCCATCTCTGATGGGGATGTTGGACATTGTGAAGTAGATAAGTTCATTCCAACTGTAAAAGGAACACATAATGGTCTATGATCCTACATGTTAAACCTCTATGAAACTGAACTGACATACTTACTCTAGCAAAGCCATAGTTTTCTGTTCACTCTATCTCTTCTCATTTCCATCCCAAGAATGTGTTTAGCTGCAACAAGATCTTTCATTTCAAATTTAGTTGCAAGTTGAGACTCTAGATCTAAAATCATTCCTTTCCCTTTACTAATAAATAATATACCATCAAAATATAATGCAATAAATAGGAATGGATCACCATCAGATTTATAATAAACATAGTGATCAGATTTAGAATGTTCAAATCCCAAACTCAACACATATGTATCAAATTTTTGGTACCACATCCCAAGATTTTGTTTGAGGCCATACAAAGATTTCTTCAATTTACAAACCAAATTACTTTTACCTTTCACCATGTAGTGCTCTGGATGTGTCATATAAATATCCTCCTCCAAATCACCATGAAGGAAAGCCATTTTCACATCCATTTGCTCAACCTCTAGAACATAAGTAATAGCAATAAAAAGCAAGAATCTAATGGATGTCATTTTTGCAACAGGAGAAAATATCTCACCATAATCAATACCCTCAACCTAAGAGTAACCTTTTGCAACCAACAATACTTTGTACTTCTCAATACCTCCATTTGAACCAATATTTTTATTGAACACACATTTCCAACCAACAGGTTTTCATCCTTTAGGAAAGGACACTAGGTCCCATGTATCATTCTTTTTCAAAGCTGCCATTTCTTCATCCATAGCAATCTTCCAAGACTCTGGATGATTCACCCCTAATGCCTCTTCTATAGATCTAGGTTCATCTATGTTAGTATTCAAAGTAAAAATACATCTCCAATCATCAGGTGAATACCTTTCAGGTGGTTGTCTATGCCACCTTCGAACAAGTTGAGTTGGAGGTTCCTCCTTTTCTAAAGATTTAGAGCTAGATGAGCTCTCCTCAACCTTGTGTCTATCTAGGGGCCTAGATTCAACTCTCTCAAATGTAGAAGGGAGTTGAATCACATCTTTTTGTTTACTTTGTTCTAGCTGCAATGTAAGAAAAGAAGGCTTAGTTTCTCTAAAAATAATACTTCTACCTTATATTACCTTCTGTGCAATAGGGTTCCAAAGCTTGTATCCTTTCAAACTATAACTATACTTGATGAAGATACATTTCATAGCCTTGTTCTCCAAATTTGTTTGCTTCTCCTTTGGCATATGTGCATATGCCTCGCAACCAAAATATCTAAGATGTCTCAGTGAAGGCTTGTGCCCCAACCACGCCTCCATAGGTTTTTTATCAAGAAGTGCTGATTTAGGAGACCTGTTAATCAGGTAGCAAACAGTAGCAACAACTTCAGCCTAAAAACTTTGGTCTAGACTAGCACCACTAAGCATACTCCTAGCCTTCTCCATCAGTGTCGTGTTCATTCTTTCTACAACTCCATTTTGCTGTGGAGAATACAGAGTTGTCTTTTGTATCTGAATGCCACAATCTTTACAGAATCTATCAAAATCATTAGAGAAAAATTCACCGCCATTGTCATTCCTCAAGCATTTTATTTTCTTTCCAGTTTGCAACTCAACCATTTCTTTAAATTCTTTAAATCGACTAAAAACTTTAGATTTATTCTTTAGAAAAGATACCCACGTCCTTCTGCTATAATCATCAATAAATGAAACATAATATGTGGACTTCGTAATGGAAGGAACATCTATAGGACCAAACACATCATAATGAAAAAGATCCAATACATCATTCTAATCCAATACACCACAAGATTTATGAGAACTCGAGTAAAACTAAAAGTAGTTTTTTTACCATAAATGCAATGTTCACAAAAATCAAAATCAAGATTACAATTAGTCAACCCTTCAACAAGGTTTTTATTTTTCAAGGTCCTTAGACCATTTTCTCCTATGTGGCCTAATCTCTGGTGCAATAACATAGTCTTCTCTACAAACAATTTTGATTCAGAAGAAAGAGCACTCTTAGGTACCTAGAAGCCATGACCATCCACTTAAAATGAAACCCTCTCCTTTTCCAATGAAGTAGTCACAAATTTGCTTTTCGTAGCAGTACTATTGCACTCAATAGTGCATGCATCAAGCTTATACAATGTGCCAAATCTGACACCTCTAGAAATCACCATAACACCTCTTACCATCTTGCATCCCGAATCAGAAAAGACTACCTACACACCCGCATCTATTAGTTTGCTCACAGATAATAAATTTCATGCTAATCTAGGGATATGCAACACACCATTAATCCTTTTTATTCTATCATCAGGAAATCTAATTTTAACTTTACGACAACCAACAATATTTAAATGAGAATCATCACCCAAGTACACCTTACCTCCATCAAATTCTTTATATTCAGAAAACCAATCCCTATTAGGGGTCATACATGGAAAGATGCACCTGAGTCAATTAACCATGCATCATTACCTACATGAGTGGCCAAAGCTGCAATGAATAAATCACCATCTTCCTTCTCAGATTCAGAATCAGAATCAAATTTCTTCTTAAATTCTTCTTCTTTTCTTCTTTACACTCCTTACAGAAGTGTCTAGGCTTACCGCAATTCTAACAAATAACTTTGGGCTTTCTAGGAGTTTTGGATCTTCCCTTGGACTTGGATTTGTCACGCTTCTCACTCTTCTTGCCTTTTTCTTTGGGTCTTCAATGAACACTTAGCACTTCTTTGGCACTAATGGATACCCTCCTCCTTATTTATTTAGAAAGCAAAGAACCCAAAACATCTTCAACTTTAGAGACAACAGAAGTACTCCCAATCACCATAACAAGAGAATCCCATGAATCAGGCAAAGAACCAGGCAGGATCTGACATCTCTCCTCATTCATTTTTACATCAACTGATACCAATTGAACCACCAACATATTAAATGTTTTCAAATGGTTTACAATTCATCCACCCTCTTTCATTCTCAAGGAATATAATTTCTTCCTCAAGAAAATTTTGTTCACTAAAGATTTGGCTCGATATATCTCACTGAGTTTCTTCCATAGTTTCTTTGCAGAGGGCTCTTCATGAACATTGATTAAAATAGAGTCTGTCATGCATAATCTGATAAGACCCTTGGCTTTACAGTCCATAACATCATATGCAACAACCAAAGTAACATCTGTGGGCCTTGAAGCATTCTCATCAATAGCATCCCATAGATCTCAATCAATTAACAAATCCTCCATCTTCAACTTCCACATCTCAAAATTGTTACCAAAAAATTTTCCTACCTCTATTCTCCCTGATGTACTCACCATCTGAAAATCCTTGCAACAAGATTACAAAGTATCTTTTGCACAAGCTCCTACTCAAAACTGGATTAGTTCAAAAAACCCAACAACCCACAACTGAAACCAAAGTTGATCAAGCTTTGATTCCACTTGTAAGGAAGCTAAGGTAGCGAAACAACTTCCTACACTAATCTTGAGGGGAGGGATATGCAGAACTTTTCAGATCTTTACAACAGTTACATAAATAAACACAAATAGCAATCATACCATGACATAGTAATTACGTGGGGAAACCCTTTCAGAAGAAAAACCCCACACTCCAAATCCACCCAATATATTATTCAGAAATCAAGAAGATTACAATATACTATTGGGAATTGAGGTGTCTCAACCTTTGCAAGTTCCTAATTATTTATTTATTTATTTTTGCCTATTGAGGGGTCTCAACCTTTGCAGGTTCCTAATGTTGTATTTATTTATTTTTGCCTACTATTTTAATTTTCTATCCAAATTATATTTTTCCACTTTGTGGGAGTTGGCATGATGACGTGTCATCCTACATGGAAGGTGACTAGATGTATTTTTTGTCCTCATATGAGGAGGTAGGTGTTCCATTTTGTGGTAGAGGTATTTTCCATGTGTCGACATCTTTTGGGTGTTGTAAGAGGTTTATGATGCGTAAGAACTATGACAGATTCTATGACATTGTAAGAGCCATAAATAGAAGGGATGAGACGAGTGTCATTTGCATGTATGACACTGTAAGAGGCATCTTTGACTTAGCCTATTTTTGGGGTGCCCAAGTTTGGGATATGACAAGTTGTAAGAGAATCATTTATTAATAGTTAGTTATGATAGATTCTTTTACAACTGTAAGTGTTTCCATATATTACAGATTTTATGATGATGTAAGAGCATTCGTCATACCTATTTTGGAAAAATTTGGGGCGCCCAAGTATGGAGGGTTGTAAGGGATGAAAGGGAATCTTTGACAAGTGTCTTTTGCATGCTTTATGGCCTTATAATTTGGGTCATGTGGATTTGGACGAGAATCTTTTGTGGCTTCCTTTAGAAGCTTCCTCCATCCTTGATATTTTTCTATATATACAGGTGCTTGGAGTTGGAGTGGTATAATTCATTTGTAGGTATTGTTAGCTTTTGGAATTACTCCAGTATTCGACATTTGTGAACTCCTGAAATAACTTGCATTGCAAATGTGTTGTAATCTTCTTTGGATTTGATAATAAATTGTGCAGGTTTTGGAGTGTGGGGTTTTTCACTTGAAAGGGTTTTCCCCATGTATATCTATGTTGTGAGTTTTGTACTTGCTTTTGGATGTTTTTATTACCTTTTTGTTAATATGCATCTAAATCTGTAACTGTAAAAGTTAAATTTACATAAATCTTTCCTCGGTAGATCAATGTAGGAAGCATTTCTGCATACCTTACTTCCTTTCATATACTTGTAGAACAAGCTTTCATAGGAGTATAACCAACCAAAGATCCAGAGGCAACTCAACATTTATAAAACTCTTACACACAACCTCCATCTCAAGCTCCTGATAATATAGGAGATACAATATAGTAAATCGTCAATGGTAATTACAAAACCATGAGCCAAAACCACCCAAAAGTGGTGCCCAAATTATCTCCAATCAAAGATGCCTTGTGATGTGCCAAATCACACACCAACATGTGTAACTCTCCCCTTTACAACTCTTTTAAGTGTCCAACAAGTTTCACATTCCTAAAATAGTAGGTTAAACTTCTGGAGGCCATAACTTTTGTTTCGGGTGTCTGATTGATGAACTATTTGATGCGTTAGAAATCTCGTGAAGTAATATATCAAGATATAACCTAATTCATTAGTTACAACAACTTTTAGTGCATTTAGGGGCTTCTAAGTGCCTCAAATTTGAGTTTGAATCTTTTTCAGGAGTTTCAAAAAATGAAAACTTTAATATCTTGCAATCCAGGTATGATCTTGAGTCAAAACTCACTCAAGATGTTTAGTTGGCAGTTCCACGCCTTTTGGTAAAATTCTGGTCCATTCATGCTCAAATATAGAGTTACTAAAAATAGTAAGCCCTGCCATTTTTAGCCCTTTTTGGAAACTTTGAAAGTTCTAAACCATTCTTCAAGATAAAGGGTATTTTAAAAGACCAAAATTGGGAAGAATAGAAACCTTTTGTAGTTGCAAGGTTGAGACCACCCTCAAATGTGACACCCAAATTGGCTGGAAAAAATCCAACACCCAAGTCATGGGGAATCAAATCCACCGTAAAATAGTAAATTCCTTACATTTGTCATATGTCATCATAAACTCCCCAAATATAGTGCTCCATTTTTTGGCACCATAATGTCCTCAAATTATGCTTATGACATGCATCATAGTGATAGTCAAGATTCCCAATAACTCCTCTTACAAGCTCTTACAACTGTCATAAGCATCTATCATAGACCTATCATAAACCTATCATAGAATCCCTATAAAATAGGGTGGCCAAATCTGCCAATAAAAGATCATCTTATGACAACTTACAACTCACCAAACAAAGTACTGACATGTGACACATGATGCCAACTTAAAATCCCATGCCCCATTTTTCTTGGAGCATAATTTAATTAATAAAATCATATAATATGTGGGAAAATGTTAAATAATAAATAAATAAACTCTAGAATTTTTGTAAGGTTGAGACACCTTAATTCCCAACATTCTCCCACTTATTGAATGCCTTGCAAGAGCCAAAGGGAAACATATCATCATGGAATCTAACTGCTAGGAGTTGAAAGGCCCATAGACTCCATACACCATCTAAATTTCTCTGTGCTCACAAGCTTGGGCAATGTTTGGTCTAGTGCAAACCGTAACATACATTCGAATTCTGAATGCACTTTGGTAAGGTACTTTGATCATGTATTCCATCTTAGAAGGAGATGTAGGATACTAAAAAATAGATAAATTCATTCTCAATGTAACAAGAACACACAATGGTTTGGAATCCTGCATGTTAAACCTCTATAAAATTGAATTAACATAAATACTATGGCCTAGCGATAGCTTTTTGTTCTCTCTATCTCTTCTAATTTCCATCACAAGAATTTGTTTAGCTGCACCTAAGTCCTTTATTTCAAATCTATCTATAAGTTGAGACTTTAGTTCTGAAATCAAACCTTTCCCTTTACCAATAAACAACATATGATCAACATATAATGCAATAAATAGGAAACAATCACCCTCAAATTTAAAATGAACATAGTGATTCAATTTAGAATGCTAAAATCCCAAACTTAACACACATGTATCAAACTTTTGATACCACATCCTAGGACTTTGATTGATCTCATACAAGGATTTCTTCAATTTACACACCAATTTTTCTTTACCTTTCACCACGTATTGCTTTGGCTGTGTCATATAGATCTCTTCCTCCAAATCACCATGAAGGAAAGCAATTTTCATATCCATTTTCTCAACCTCTAAGTTATAAGGTACAATAATAGAAAGAAATAATCTAATGGATGCCATTTTTACAACAGGAGAAAAAATCTCACCATAATCAACACCCTCAACTTGGGAGTAACCTTTCACAACTAACTGTACCTTATAATTCTCAATACCTCCATTTGAACTAATTTTTTTCTTGAATACACACTTACATCTAACTGGTTTTCATCCTTTTGGTAAAGGTACTAAGTCCCATGTATCATTCCTTTCTAAGGCCGCCATCTCTTCATCCATGGATATTTTCTAGGACTCTACATCATTCATACCCAATGCCTCTTGCACTAATCTAGGTTTATCAATGTTAGTACTCAAAGAAAAATAAACCTCTAATCACTTGGAGAATACCTTTTTAGTGGTTGTCTATGCCTTGTTGACCTTTGAACAAGTTGGTTTGGAGGTTCTTCCTCCTCTTCTAAAGAATTTGAGGTAGATGAGCTCTCCTCAACTTTTGGTCTCAAATGGGCTCTAGATTCAACTTTCTTAGGTGTAGGAGGAAGCTGAACCACATATTTCTATTCACTTTGTTTTGGGTGCAATACAATAGAAGAAGGTTTAGTTTCTCTAAAAATCACACTTCTACTAGATATTACTGTTGTCTTTTAGATTTGCACCTTTGCTGAGTTGTAAAACTTGGCAATCTGGAGAAACATGGGAATGATCTCGAAGTGTGGGACCTTGCGAACTGAGATCAGACCTCTGGAGAAGGTTGGCTTCCTTAATTGGTTATCACCTAGAATCTACTGGATCTTCAGAGGAAAAGGGAGAAGGAATGCTTTTTAAAAAAAATGAAAGATAAAATAGGAAAACTTAAAAATAAGGGTGATGCACCAGACAATATAAGAACCCTCACAAAACTGAGAAAATGCACAACACAACTAGATACAATAAGTAAATATACACAGATTCATATAATTCTAGCAGAGGTGAGAAACAAAATGGTTGAGAGGAACATAACGTTCACAGACAATCATTTGTAGATTCACACTAAACTAAAAATTTAGTAAAAGAGGTAAAATAACTTGCATATATTCAATAAGAAGGCATGGTTATAGTAGAGGAATGCTCTGTTTGGAAATTAGAAGCATATATTTTCTAAATCTTCCAACGTCCAACCCTTTTTACATCTCATTCCTATGCATATTTAGCATTTACATTTTGACTTAAGTCAGCTACAATCAGATTCATCCCATGGCACAGTCAGGAAAATAATCTGCCTCTGAGGGGACGTCCACCTGCAAGAATTCATGGCATAAAATATCTGGAAAAGGGGTAGATGGAAGATATTTTGAATCTTCAATGTGAGCTACTGAATCATCAACCTGCACCCATAAATGCAACAAATATCTGCATTTGCATACACCAAATCGGTTGCTGAAACGTCCAATTGATCGAACCTTCAGATTTGCATCAAATTTTGAAAGTGAAGATATCCTCCATAAAGCCCACTAGATGAAAGAGGAGGCAAAAACAAGCATATTTGCCTTTTGAAGCATGTTGAAATTCGCCAGGATGAGGGAGATATGGGCGGTCGAAGTTATGCTCAACTGCGTCTTACATCTGCATATCGCTCTGCATCTGCATGTACAATTGTGGTATATATCGGGCTGTCGGGGAGACTATGAGTTGAGCCGCCAATGAGCATGGTCTCATTGATCCTGCATGTGCTTTTTTGTATATGCTTTCTATGTGCAAATGTATATACATACAATCGCCAACATACAAGAATGGACCTTTGCCTCTAATCATCTCTTGATTTGCCTTTGAATTGGCCCCTTGTATATATCATGACACATGTCATCATCTGATTTGCCGCTGAGTTGAGCCTGAGACCCATCGCTAAACATTGCATCCTCCATCGGCCGTCGGAAAAACTACAGACTAAGTTGCCGATGCACTAAGTCTTGCCGAAATCCATTGTATGCGACCCTTTGTATATCGATTGTATATGAAATACAATTGCATATACATACAATGCAAAACTTAGAGGATTATCAACTAGAATGAAACTTTGAAACAGGTCCGGCCTTGTATCTTTCCCCTTTGCATATTGGCATATACATGCACCTCTACATACAACTGCGGACCCCACCACTGAATTTGCCAATTTTTAATTTTCCAGTCAGATCTGCCTTGTATATCCTTGTTGTATCTTACCTTTGTATATCGCATATGCAATGCAAAACATACAAACTAAACTGCATGGAAACACCTATTCAAACAAACATTGAATCTGTCCTTTGTATGTTGCCTTGTATATGACCTTTGTATATTTGCAAACATACAATGCGAACATACATACAACGATTGCATACAATCACTTCTTCCTTTATAAACCAAAATGCATATATTTTTGGGTCCGGGCTTTGCATCTTAGGATTGTATATGCCATTGTATGTGGGATTTGTATACGTAAAGATACAATTGCACATACATACAAGTGGTGGTCCCCACCCTTTGCATCTGACCCCTGTATCTTTTCCTTTGTATGCTGCCTTTGCATCATCGGCCATCGGAGAGACTATGAGTTGAGCCACCGATAAGCATGTCACACCGAAAATCCTTTGCATGTCTACCCTTTTATATCTTTTCTTTGTATCTTTTCCTTTGTATGCTGTCTTTGCATATGCCGATATACAACCAAAATACACACAACAATACATACAAAGGACCCAATTGTACAGTAACATGTACATGACCAAGATACAAGGAAAAAATGTATTTGATATGCAATTCGACCGATCGATAGAAAACCCTGAAACAAGGATGACGTCATCATCATATACATGAAAAATGGCTAAGTATAAAATTGAGAAATCTCTGCAATAAAAAACAATTGGAGACAAAAGATTTCTGGGTTTTTCTGGGTTTTCTGCAAGGATTCTCCAAGAGAGATTTTGGGATTTTTGGCAAGGTAGAGCATGGGTGTTTGAAGGATTTAAGCTTTGTAGGGTCATTTCTAAAGGATATTCAAGGAATATACAAGGTGAACTATTTAACTTTGGACAGGGAAAATAGGTCAACATTTTGGCAACTTCTCAGGGATGTTTGCCATCTAAACAATCAGACTAGTGGCCTTAAGCATACATTGGGCATGGAGTCATACAGAGACTCAAAATATACTTTTAACAATCAATCCTAACCTTAGTAACTCAGCATATCAGCAATGAAGAACACTTGGAAGACCAAAACCAAAACAAAATGCTGAAAGCAGCTCATGGACCTGTGCTAGACAACACTTAGGAAAAATAAAAAGGGATCTAAACTATTGTGCAACATCACTTATTGAAAGCGAGAAACCTAATCTACTATTTTACAAGGCAAGTCATACCTCAAAACACCTCTTCAGGTGTATCCCATTGACTGGGAGAGGCAAATTTTCTCCATCCATGTTTGATAACTGAAATGCATTGTGCTCCTTGCATTCAGTAATGATAAATGGGCCACTCCAGAAACTATCAAACTTGGAGTGCTTCCCTGGCCTGCTTTTCAACTCATCCCATTTGAGTACCATATCACCCTGCCTAAAATTTTTGGGAGTGGATTTCTTATCAAAAGCCCTTTTTGTCTGAAGTTGATGATGCTCCATAGTTTTCAAAGCTATATCTCTAATCTCTTCAAGCTTCATAAGTTGAGTATATCTGACAGCCATGGTATCTTCTTCTTCAAACATCTCCAGCTGATTCATGATGTCAAGTGCTGGCAGCTCCATAGACATAGGCAATCTTGCCTCTTTTCCATAAACTAACATATATGGGGAGTTTCCAATAGACCTCTTGGGAGTTATTCTATCTATCCATACGGCAAATTTTAGATTGGTGTGCTAGGTCCTCTGGTTGTCCTCCATTGATCTTTTAATAATCCTTATGAGATTCTTATTTGTAGATTCAGCCAAACCATTTCCCTGTGGGTAATAATTTGATTAAGTGTTCAAATAGATTCCATTCTTCACAGCCCAGTCAGTTATTTTAAATCCAACAAAGGCTAAAGCATTGTTTGAGATAATTGACTCAGGTACCCCAAATCTAGATACCAAATCACAATAAAAGTTCAAAACAACATTCTCATTGGATTCCTTCAGAGCCACTGCTTCAGTCCACCTTGTGAAATAGTCTGTTGCTGTAAGCACCCACCTGTGGCCTGCACTTGATGGTGGGTTAATGGGGCCTATAAAATCAATGCCCCATCTCATGAAGGGATGTTCTACTTGAATTGGCTATAGAGGTAAAGCTGGCAGCCTTTCTTTCCCTGCAAAAATGGCACATTTTACACACTTTCTGGCCCATGCATGAGCATCCTTGAATAAGTTGGGCCAGTAATATCCAGCTCTCATTACATTCCAAGCAGTAGTCCTCCGGGCAAAATGACCCCCTGCTGTTCCATCATGAAACTCATGCAGCATCTTGTCAGTTTGATCATTATCAATGCATCTTAACAACACACCATTAAAATCCTTTCTGAAAAGGATGCCACTAATTAAAACATATGGAATAGACTATAGTCTAAAATATCTTCTCTTGGTTCTATCTAAACCTACTGGACATTCACCAATTTGCAAAAAATGAGTCATGTCGTTTACCCAACCTGCTCCCACTACTGCTATATCAGCTTGATGTTCATCTTCAAGGGTCAGAAACACCTCTTTTTCCTTCTCCATTTCATTTTCGGACCTAGTAGCAAGCTGTTCACTAAGTCCTCTACCTCTGATGAGCTTGGTTATCTTGATATCTATGTCATACCCCATGACTTTGGTAATCCAACCAGCCCTTTTCTCATTAACATCCTTTCCTAACAGGAACTCTTTCACACCAGGGTGAGCAACCATCAAATGTACCTTATTGTTAGAAATAAGATGCCTAAACTTCTTGAGACTTTTTACCACTACAAGGACATGTTATTCAATGAAACTATACCGCTATTCATACTCCTCCAGTCCTTGACTAAAGAAAGCGATTGGCTGCTTAAAGCCTTCACTTTGCTACTGTACCAGAATTGGAGAAATTTTATCTAGACCGCCATAAGCATACAAAATAAAATCTTTTGAGAAATCAGGATTTACTAGAGTTGGTGCAGCTGATAACGCTTCTTTTATGGACTCAAAGTTGAGTTTGGCCTCTTTTGTCCAACTGAAAATTATATTTTTCTTTAACATAGAGGTTAATGGCTTCAATAAATTTGCAATGTTAGGTATAAATCTTGATAGAAAATTAATTTTTCCAATAAAACTTTGCAGTCCCTTCTTGTGACTGGGCAAAGGCAGTCCCAAAATAGCTCTTACTCTTTCGGTATCAATGGTAACTCCCTCTTTTGACACAATGTGTCCTAAAAGCTTGCCTTTATGCACAACAAAAATGCATTTCTTGGGATTGAGAGATATCGCAAACTCTTTACATCTCTCAAATACTTGCCTTAAGTGGAAAAAAAAGTTTAGCTACATCTTTAGAGAAAACTGTGATGTCATCAAGATACATAAGTACCAATTTATAAAGCAAACCTTTAAAAGCCATATCCATAGTTCTCTGAAAAGTAGCACCAGCATTTGACAGACCAAAAGGCATCCTTTTGTAGGCCATGGTGCCCCATTTGGTAGTAAAAACGGTTTTAAACTGATCGTCCTCCTTGACTAACACTTGATTATAACCGAAATATCCATCAAGTAAGGAGAATCTTTCTGAACCAGCCACTACTTGCAGAATTTGCTCCATTGAGGGCAACGGGTAGTGGTCCTTCAGGGAGGCTCTATTAAGGTCTCTAAAATCAACACACAGCCTAATGTTTCCATTCTTTTTTCTCACAGGAATAAAATTTGAGACCCAAGACGTGTGCTTGATCAAAAAAATGATGCTTCCCTCGATTAGCTTGGTTAATTCCTCAATCATCAGAGGCTCAAGCTTTGGATTTAAAGGTCTTTGTTTCTGCCTGACAGGTTTCACACCTGGCTCTAACTCTATAGTATGCTAGGCAATATGAGGGTCAAACTTCTTTAAGTCTGAGTATTCCCAAGCAAACACAACTTCAAATTCTTGACAAAGAGCAATAAAAGCCTTCCTATCCTCAGGGGAACAGATTTTACCAATTTTGAGAAGTTTACCTTTGAAAATTTCCAGCTCCTCATAATGTTCCCTTTTTACCTGCATACTGGTTTTGCTCTTTTTTAGCTGATCATCAGTACCAAAAATGGATTCCAAGGTTACCAATTCTCTAGGTAGCTTATTAGTCCTTAACTAAACAACCTGATCATCATCATATTGCTATTTGAGTTTGTTCTGATTCATCACAGAAAACTCATCCTCTTCTAACAGGAAATGCAGAATCTGCTCATCACTCTCAAAAACCTGCCAATGAATATTATTGTCAGGGATAGAGGGCCTATCAACTATTTTCACATGTGGCTGTACCTTTTCTATTTGAATATCACTGGGGATATCGAACTATGCCCCAATTGCAGCTAGCCTATCTGCATGATAGTTCTGATTTCTTGGAATAGAGACTACATTGAAAGCGTCAAACTCCTCAATCATATCCCATACCCTATGTTTATAGCATTTCAAAGCATCATTCTTTGTAACATGCAGTCCCCTCACTTGATTTACAATAAGTTCACTATCCCCATACACCTGCAAACAACCAATTTTCCTCTTTCTTGCCCACTACAAACCTTGAATCAACCCTTCATATTTGGCAATGTTATTTGTACATGAAAAAGCAAAACAGAAAGCAGAAAAATATCTGTCACCTTGTGGAGACACAAGTATTGCACCACCACCAGATCCATTCCTATTCCTAGAGCCATCAAAGTACATTTTCAATACTTCATTTTGCTATTCTATCTGTTGTTCTGCATCCTTTACAAGGTTTGGAATTTCTATTTCAGGTTCGTACAGTATGTAAACCCCCATACCAGTTTCTTGAATGTGTCCTTCATGATCATCTACAATACTTTCTAAGGCCCACTCCTTTAACAATACTTCTGGTATACTTTCAGCTTGCAGTTCTTGAGCAGCAACAAGTTCAGGATTATCAGAAATAATGCAATTTGCATTAACAACACTTGGGACATAAGGCTCTATGTGATATTTGGCAAGCAATTCAGATTTTACGGTCACCTTTGTGCCATATCTGGTCCTAAAGAACATGTGAGACCAATCTGAGGATAAATATCCTCCTATCTTGGCTGTGAACTCTCTTGACAAACACATAGCAAAATGAGGAGGTAAATCTATGATGTACACCTCTAGAGAAATGGAAACATTTGGACATGTATGCAGAGCGAGACCTAGATCTTTCATCACACCTACGGTGTTAACAACTCTACCATCTAACTGGAGTACACCCTTCTCAAGGGGTTGGTATTTCAATCATAATTGGTCTGCAATCTGTTTTGGCATTACAAAACTACTTGCACCACTATCCACCATGCAGTTATGTACTAACTTGTCTCCAATTATTAATGACACAAAAAATGGAAGTGGTTTAGCACTCTTATGTGGCTGTTTACTGTTGTCCTGGGATGAATTGGTAAGAACAACCCTAGTTGGGTCGATAGTTGCATCATTTGACACTTTTAAATCAGACAAGGCAGATTGTAACATGTCCTTTTGGCTTGGGATGGCTAGGGAATCCCACATAGATATTGTTACATTCATCTTCTTCATATTTTCAATGATATCAAAAGGTGGAGTGACGTTTACCTTCTGGTGTGACTTTGCAGCAGCAATATCAGCTTGCAAACGAGGTTGTTCCCTAGCAGTTGCTTGAGTATTCCTTTGCAATATATGGGGAATCTGGGACATAGAAACATCAACAGGTCCTTTTCCTTTATTTGCTACTTGATCTATCTCATAAGCCCTCTTTTTAGCTCTCGTATTTGCTGCAACTGAAGTATCATCTCTGTTTACGCCACAGAATTCATCTCCCTACCAGTTTATGAAGGCAGTATCATTCTTAGGCTGTTCTTGCTACTGTACAACCCCATCATTTGGTGTGTTTGGCTGTTGAACTACAACATTTTGTACCATTAGAGCCTAATTTATCACTCCATTTGAACAGGTTGCCTGACTGTGTGGCTGATTGCATGGAAAACACTATTCATACTCAGCTGCAAGGTTATTCTGAATAGGGACAAGGTCCCTAACTGCATTAATGGGTACGGGGTTGTAAGACTGAAAAGGCCTTTGGTTTACATTTTTCCTTGTACCCTGGTAATTGCTTTGATATGGAGGCCTATTGGCTTGGTATGGTTGGTTTTGCCCCTGATAAGGCTGATTTTGCCCTTGGATGTGTGGCTGATAAGGTTGTCTGTTCTGGGACTATTGCTTTTTGATGTTCACCAGCTCATTCCCAAAAGTTTGCAAGATATTCTCTATTTTCTGTTGGCTATTTTTGATCTTCTTAGCTCTTGTGATGAGCTAGGCGCAGCAGTTTTAGGATTGGCAGTACTTGGTAATGCTGTTGCAACAGGTAAAAGGGGTAAAATATGGGAACGACAAAGGCATTGAAGCTTGAATGTCAAAAAAAAGGGCACTGGTGGTCTAGGTGCTATTTTCCCATCCTGAATAAGGTTGTTTTTTGCTCTAATAGCTATTTCATATGCATCAGGTAGACTTGTACCCCCCAACGATTGTATCATTACTGAAATATCACTATTTAGAGCTTTTAAAAAATACAGAAATGTATATTCTGATGGAGGCCTTACCATGGCAGGAATTCTGTCCCATATCTTCTGAAACTGGAATTTGAAATCCATCATTTGCTCCTGAGGAGCTCTCTTTATTGTAGTCATTTGTTCAACCAATGATAAGTTATCTGACTTATCTTGAAATTATTTGTTTAACTTATCACCCAGATCATCCCAGGTTCCTATGGTTTACACTGGTAAACTGCTGAACCACTGTAATGCTTTTCCTTTAAAAGAGGCAGCCAGCAACCTGATGGCTACATTTTCTTGAGTCACATGATGAGCACCACGTAGAGAACCTACGTCTCTAATGTGCTCAATTAGGGTAGTTTGATCCTCCCCTATGAAATAGGGTGGGCTCTTCAAAGCTTCCATGGGTATATTGTCATGCACTGTCAAATTCAAAGGACTGCCCCCATCGAAAGCTACAAATGGCTAATTTCTTGCCATTAGACTAGCTAGAGGTAGGTTTGCTTGAACCGCTACAGGAACTACATGTGCTACTGGTCTGAAATTTGGTGGGGTTGATTGCACTCTTTTAGAAACTAGAGTCCTTACCACAGCTCTACTCTGTCTTATAGGCGGAGACAACTGCAAATAATCAAATGAACTCAAACTCTGAGTTTGTATTTTTCTCATAAAACATAATCAGCAACACTGATCTACTTGTCCCTTCTCAGTATGAGTCACCAAATATGTAGAAAACTACCTCTTAAAAGACTGATAATTCTGGTAGCATATCATAACCAGCAATATGATTGTAGTGTCCCACCGGGCGTGCCAAAAACTGTTGTCTCTCAAATTTGCACCCTTGCTAAGTTGTAAAACTTGGCAATCTGGAGAAACATGGGAATGATCTCGAAGTGTGGGACCTTGCAAACTGAGATTAGACCTCCGGAGAAGGCCAACTTCCTTAACTGGTTATCACCTAAAATCTATTGGATCTTCAGAGGAAAAGGGAGAAGGAATACTTTAAAAAAAATGAAAGATAAAACAGGAAAACTTAAAAATAAGGGTGATGCACCAAACAATATAAGAACCCTCACAGAACTGAGAAAATGCACAACACAACCATATACAATAAGTAAGTATACATAGATTCAGATGATTCTAGCAGAGGTGAGAAACAAAATGGTTGAGAGGAACAGAACGTTCACATACAATCATTTGTAGATTCACACTAAACTAAAAATTTAGTAAAAGAGGTAAAATAACTTGCATATATTCAATAAGAAGGCATGGTTACAGTAGAGGAATGCTCTGTTTGGAAATTAGAAGCATATATTTTCTAAATCTTCCAACGTCCAACCCTTTTTACATCTCATTCCTATTCATATATAGCATTTACATTTTGAACTAAGTCGGCTACAATGGGATTCGTCCCATGGCACAGTCAGGAAAATAATCTACCTCTGAGGGGATGTCCACCTGCAAGAATTCATGGCATAAAATATCTGGAAAAGGGGCAGATGAAAGATATTCTAAATCTTCAACGTGAGTTGTTGAATCATCGACCTGCACCCATAAATGCAACAAATATCTACATTTGCATATGCCAAATCGGTTGCTGAAAGTCCAGTCGATCGAACCTTCAAATTTGCATCAAATTTTGAAAGTGAAGATATCCTCCATAAAGCCCACTAGATGAAAGAGGAGGCAAAAACAAGCATATTTGCCTTTTGAAGCATGTTGAAATTCACCAGGATGAGGGAGGTATGGGTGGTCAAAGTTATGGTCAACTGCATCTTGCATCTACATATTGCTCTACATCTACATATACAATTGTGGTATATATCAGGCTGTCATGCAGACTATGAGTTGAGCTGCCGATGAGCATGGTCTCGCCGATCGTGCATGTGCTATTTTGTATATGCTTTCTATGTGCAAATGTATATACATACAATCGCCAACATACAAGAATGGACCTTTGCCTCTAATCATCTCTTGATTTACCTTTGAATCGGCCCCTTGTATATAACATGACACATGTCATCATCTGATTTGCTGCTGAGTTGAGCTTGAGACCCATCGCTGAACATTGCATCCTCCATCAGCCGTCGAAAAAACTACAGACTAAGTCGCCAATGCACTAAGTCTTGCCAAAATCCATTGTATGCGATCCTTTGTATATCGATTGTATATGAAATACAATCGCATATACATACAATGTGAAACTTAGAGGATTATCAACTAGAATGAAACTTTGAAACAGGTCCGGCCTTGTATCTTTCCCCTTTGCATATCGGCATATACATGCACCTCTACATACAACTACGGACCCCACCGCTGAATTTGCCTATTTTTTATTTTCCAATCGGGTCCGCCTTGTATATCCTTGCTGTATCTTACCTTTGTATATCGCATATGCAATGCGAATACAAACTAAACTGCATGCAAACACCTGTTCAAACAAACATTGAATCTATCCTTTGTATGTTGCCTTGTATGTGACCTTTGTATATTTGCAAACATACAATGCGAACATACATACAAAGAATGTATACAATCACTTCTGCCTTTATAAACCAAAATGTATATATTTTCAGGTTCGGGCTTTGCATCTTAGGATTGTATATGCCATTGTATGTGGGATTTGTATACACAGAGATACATCGCACATACATACAAGTGGTGGTCCCCACCCTTTGCATTTGACCCCTGTATCGTTTCTTTGTATCTTTTCCTTTGTATGCTGCCTTTGCATCATCGGCCATCGGAGAGACTATGAGTCGAGCCGCCGATAAGCATGTCACGCATAAAATCCTTTGCATGTCTACCCTTTTGTATCTTTTCCTTTGTATGCTGCCTTTGCATATGCCGATATACAAACAAAATACATACAAAGGACCCGATTGTATAGTAACATGTACATGACAAAGATACAAGGAAAAAATATATCTAATATGCAATTCGATCAAACAATAGAAAACCCCAAAACAAGGACGACGTCATCATCATATACATGAAAAATGGCTAAGTATAAAACTAATAAATCTCTACAATAGAAAACAATTGGAGACAAAAGATTTATGGGTTTTTCTAGGTTTTCTGCAAAGAATCTCCAAGCAAGATTCTAGAATTTTTGGCAAGGAAGAGCATGGGTTTTTTAAGGATTTAATCTTTGTAGGGTCATTTCTAAAGGATATTCAAGGAATATACAAGGTGAACTATTTAACTCTGGACAGGGAAAATAGGTCAACAATTACCTTTTGTGTAATAGGATCCCAAAGCTTGTACCATTTCACACTATAACTGTAACTAATGAACATACATTTCATATCCTCAAAATCCAACTTTATATGCTTCTTCTTTAGCACATGTGCATATGCTTCACAACCAAAAACATCAAGATGTCTCAATGAAGGATTTTTTCTGACCATGCCTCCATAGGTGTTTTATCAACAAGAGTTGATGTAGGAGACCTATTAATCAAGTAGCAAGTAGTGGCTTTAGCCTCAACCCAAAACCTTTGTTCTAGACTAGCTCCATTAAGCATACTCCTAGCCTTCTCCTTTTGTGTGCTATTCATCCTCTTTGTAACACCATTCTATTGTGGAGAATACAGACTTCTCTTTTGCCTTTGCATGCCACAATCTTTATAGAATCTATCAAAGTTTGTAGAACAATGTTCATCATCATTTCCAGTCCTCAAACATTTAATTCTCTTTCTAGTATGAGTTTCTATTATTTCTTTGAACTCTTTAAATTGACTGAAAACTCCAAATTTACTCTTTAGAAGATAAACCCATGTCCTACTATAATCATCAATGAAAGTAACAGTAAACTAATTTTACAATTAAAGGAACATCCACAGGACCAAACACATCTAAATGGATAAAATCCAAAATTCTAGAAGATTTATGAGAATTGAGTAAAATTGAACATAATTTTGTTTTCCGTAGATACAATGTTCATAGAAATCAAATTCAAGATTACAATTAGTAAGACCTTCAAGAATGTTCTTATTTTTCAAGTTCCTTAGACCCTTCTCACCAATGCGGTCTAATCTTTGGTTCCATAACATAGTCTTCTTTGCAAGAAGCTTGGTCTCTATAGAAAGAGCACCCTTAGGTACCTAGAAAGAATGACCATCTTCTAAAGAAGATATCTCTTCTTTACACAATGAGTCAAATGAATATTAGTCTTTACATAAGTACTATTCCACTCAACTATGCGTACATCAAGCTTGAACAATATGCTAAATTTGACACCTTTAGCAATCACCATAGCACCTCTAACCATGTTAAATCTTGCATCAGAAAAGATAACTTGCACACCTACATTAATAAACTTACTAATAGATAACAAATTACGTGCTGATATAGAGATATGCAACACACCATTAATTCAGTTTACACTACCATTAGGAAATCTAATTTTAACTTTACCATGGCTAATAATTTTTAAATGAGAATCATCACACAAGTACACCTTATCTCAATCAAATACTTCATATTATGAAAACCAATCTCTATTAGAGGTCGTATGAAAAGATGCGCTTGAGTTAATTAACCATGCATTTTCATATGTATGTGTTGCCAAAGTTGTAATGAAGGCATCACCATCCTCCTTTTAAGATTCATAATTAGTCATATTTCTTCTAATTTTTCTTCTTTTCCTCTTTACACTCTTTTTGGAGATGACCAGGTTTGACACAATTCTAGCATATCACTTTGGACAAGTTTCTAGGAGACTTTGATCTCCCCTTGGGCTTGGATCATGATTTATCACATTGTTTCTCATTCTTCTTCCCTCTTTCTTTTGTCTTCCTAAAAAATTTAGAGCCTCTTTGGCACTAATGGAAACCCTTATCCTCATTTCTTTAGAAATAAAAGAACTAACAACATCTTCAACTTCCAAGACAACTGAATTAATCCCAATGGCCATGACAAGAGAATCTGATGAATTAGTTAAAGAACACAACAAGTTCTGTCATCTCTCTTCCTCATCCAACCTCACACCCACTAAAACCAATTGAGCCACCAAGGTATTAAAAGTATTTAGGTGGTCTACAACTTGTCCACCTTCTTCAATTTTCAAGGAATACAATTTCTTACTTAAAAACAACTTGTTCACCAAGTTTTGGTTAGGTTCTTTGTGGACATTGATAAAAATAGAATCTGCAAGACACAATCTAATCAAACCTTTTGCTTTCTAGTCCATAGTTTCATATTATGTAGCTGCAATTGCATTTGTAGGTCTTTGAACTTTCTCATCAACAACACCCCATAGATCTTGATTCACTAATAGATCCTCCATTTTCATCTTCCACAACTCAAAATTATTACTAGAAAATTTCTCCACCTCAATCCTCCTTGATGTTCTTGCCATCCGTAATTCCTATAATAAGATCACAAAGTATACATCTACACAAGCTTCCACTCAAATTGGATTAGCTCAAAAAACTCACACAATTGAAATCAAGGGTGACCAGACTTTGATACCACTTGTAAGGAAGTTAAATTAGTGTTCAAAACAACTTCCTACACTAACCTTGAGAAGAGTAATGTATAAAAACTTTTTAAATTTGATCTAATAATTATAGAAACTATATAGAAACACATATAAAATAAAAAAAACTAATAAACACATAACACCAGATATACGTGGGGAAAACCCTTTCGAAAGAAAAATCCCACACTCTAAAACCTTCTCAATGTATTAACAAATCTAAAATAAGATTACAAAAATATCACAAACAAATTAAACTTGGAATAATTTTGGTAGCTTTCCGACAACACCTATGTACTTGTAAACTCTCATACTCAAACTACTTGCTCAAGCACCAATTTATAGAAGATTCAATACATGAAACCACCAAAAGGAAACCCAAAACCATGAGCTAAAACCACCCTCAAATGTGGCACCTAAATTGGGTGTTAAAAATCCAACTCCCAAGTCATGGGGAATCAAATCCATCTCTCACGTCTCGTTTTTATGAACAATATGATCATTCTAGTTTAGTGAACAATTATTGTGATTGACTTTACTTTAAGTAATTTTGCATACGTGGAGTTAATTATTGAGTTATATTGATGAAAATTGGAAATTATTTAAATAATGAATATTGATGTAAATGCAATGATTTGCTTCGGCTATGTTTTGGAGAAACTAACCTATTGACGTCGAGTTGAGTGCAAATGGATGCAGGTACTCGTCGAAGATGAGAGCATGGCTGAGGTAGAGATGTTCTAGCCACTTGGCAAGAACTGATGGATGGATTACCCTAATGCAATCACACACATCACGTAGTTGCATATGCATTATTGATTGGCTTTGATTGCTTTAACACGTGGTTATTAATCATTTTTGAATGCATGATGAGATTACTTAAATTTAACGTCCTTTCAAATTATGTTTAAATGGTCAAATTATAATAAGGGAATATATATGATTGTATTTTAAATCAAATAATAAGATATTGTTTATAGATGTTTGGAAGACAATATGTTCCTTAAAAATAAATAAGTATATTAAAGTATATATAGATAAATATGCAATATTAAATTGCATTTCTCTTTTGATTATTTAATGGATTTGTTTGAATAACAATAGTTAAATTATATTAAAAATAGTAATATTATATTTAGAACAAGAATGAAAGAATTAAAATATATATTCGTGTCATCCATGTGACAATAAGCTGCAAAAATATTATATTATTGTTCTAAATAGAATTTTAATTTCTCTAATTCTATTGGTTGATTATTCATGCAAACTGAAATAAAAACTTCAGTTCTGAACCTAATCAGGGATCACTAAAAATAAGAGGGAGATAATTTTGTTAAAGGAGCAGATCGCTCAGCTGAGAAAGGACCACAAATTGCAGAGAGAACTGTTTACTTGAGTGACAGGAAGGAGAATTAGAGTTGCGACAGGAGAGAGAAAGAGAAGGCAGCCGCTTCTTCTACAAAAACTCTTCCTTAGGCGACTGCTATCACTAGGTTTTCTTCTTTATTTTATTACATTTGAATGGCTTGGCTGTATCTGTAATGAGGATGTTTTTATTTGCTTGATTGAGAGGGTGACTGTATTGTTTTGGTTGATCCATGTTGTGGCTGGCCGTTCCTCTTTTCTGGCCGCTTGTGCTATTAACTTGGCCATTGATTTATCTTCTTGGTTGTTCCAACTTATTTTTCTAGGCCGCTTGTTCATTCTCTGAGTCGTCCCCTCTTGTTTCTGCTTAGGCGACTTCCAATAGATCTTCTTACCTTTGCTTTAACACAGATCGATTTGTTACGCTGGCTGTTTCTTGGCCGCACCTTCCTTCTGGCCGCCTAGTGCCATGCTAATCGACCCCCTATATCCTTGTTTGTGGCCAACCTACCCATCTATGGCATAGTTTTTAAGCATCGATCTACTATAGTGAAATCTTGACCTAGTTGTTCATAGTTTTTTATGATTGAGATAATCGCTTCTCCTTATTAAACCTTTTGATTATTTGAAACCATGGGTAAAATCCTTCGTTAATGTTATTATTTACAGTCGTATACTACTATAGCAAATCTATTATTATCTCTGCATATTGAGAAAATTAGCTTCGGTAGCTATCTTTTATGACTATTTTCTTTAAATACATTGGTTGAAATCATCTCTAGTTTAGACAAATAGACCTCTTTGATAAAACTCAAACTCTTAAAAGATTTAGATGAAACTCTCGTAATTCCTGTAGGTACATTTCCTTATGAAATTGTATTTCAAAACTTTGTTGAAAACATTGTCAGGATAGTAGATTACTTATGAAATCAGTTGATTATTTATTAAATTCTACCACAGTTCCTATCGCCATAGCAACATGAAGGTTATAGAGAGATGTATGTGCTTAAACTGCATGCTTAACAGATTAGTTTCCTATCATCGAAATGACAGTGAGTTAGAACAATCTGAGAATGAGATTTTTAGTGTTTTTTATGACCGAAAATCAGATTAAACTATGTTCTGTGTTCTTTATTACTACAACAGTTCCTATTGCAGATGCAACAGGAAGACTGTTTGATTGTTTTTGGACTTCCAGTCACAGTTTTGACAGTAAGTTATTTTAGATTGAATTGTAAACCTTTTGGTTAGATAAATAGATTGAAATACTTCCTGTCACATAAATAACAACAAGATAGATTAATATTTTAGATATTGAAGACATTATGAATGAAATATAAGGTTAGAAACTATATCAAATGGATAAAATTATGATTTTGACTGTATGATCAAAAGGTGGTTCATCGCTTGAAAGTGTATTTTTTTTGTTAATCGATGTTTGGGAAAGGGATTGTATTTATTTATTGGACATCTTGAATTTGTGATTCTTTACTTTATTTTCTTACTTCTTGGGGAAAGAAGTAGTTTTCATCTAGGAATGTTATTGGGTTACTTTTGGGATTGCAATGTCGAATGTGGATTTATCAGAGATGGCTTTTCTTCTTTTTAGGAATTGACCAGGTTACTTAAATGATTAGATCTAATTAGAATAACATTGAAATAGATCTTTATTGTCTAGCAAACTTATTTATTGATATCTCTGCCACATCCTGTTGTGAGATAATTTTCTTTTCATTACTTAGAATTGCACATTTAGACATTAGGTTGCCTCGGGTGTTCCCTCCTACAGTTGTTACCAGGTAGCTAGACATTTCATGCAGGGCTGGGTTTCCTTCATTTCAGGAAGGGATCCGGGGAAGTGTAAATACTTCATGGTTGGGTGGAAAAGCACCTGAGCCATGTTCCCGTCTCTCAGCTTGTAGGTGGTGGACCACTTGGTTTGTGCAATTGGAGAGTGTATTAATTTATTTATTATTGATGTACTTATTTATTGTACCTATTTTGGATGTATTATGGCATGCTTGCCAAAGGAGTTATGTATATTATTTTATAGTGCTTGTTACTTGGATTAAGCACTTGATTATGTAAGATTTATGACATTGAGATTCATATTTATAAGATTATCTTTTGTTTGAGATATTGTGATTAAGCAGATTAATTACATCTTTTATCTTTGAAAGTTGTATCTAAGTGGATTATTTACACCTTTTTATTTTTGGTTTTTGCAATGTTGTATTTAAGTAGATTATTTACTTCATTTACTTTTGAGTTGGTTTAAATGCTTTTACATGATTTGTGAGGCTTTACACCATCATAAAATAGTAAATTCCTTACATCTGTCATATGTCATCATAAACTCCCCAAATATAACACTCTATTTTTGGCTCCATAATCTCCTCAAATCAAGCTTATGACATTTATGATAGTGCTGGTCAAGATTCCCAATAACTCCCTCTTACAGGCTCTTACAACTGTCATAAGAATCCATCATAAACCTATCATAAAATACCTATAAAATAGGGCATCCAAATCTTCCAATAAAAGAACATCTTATAAAAACTTATAAATCACCAAATAAAGTACCAAGATGTGGCACATATTGCCAAGTCAAAATCCCATGCTGCATTTTGCTCGGAGCATAATTTTATTTTAAAATAATTATATGATGTGTAGGAAAATTCTAAATAATGAATAAAAAATACCAAAGTTTTTACAAGGTTGAGGCACCTTCATTCTCAACATATAAATGGTTAGAGGTAAATTAAATTCTTTTTAACTATTCTTGCTTCTTTCTGATAATTTCGTGAACAATGTAAACTTCAACATTTTGAATTTAAAGATCAAGATCCTTATCTTTTCATAACATGCCAAACTCTAATGTTTCTTTGAAGATTTATGAGTTTTTTAGTGTTTATTTAAAAATATTATTGATATCTGTGAGATTACTAAAGACTTATCTCTATGATAATTTTTAATTAGAGGTAGGGTATTAGCATTATAAATTTTAGATGTTGAGGTGATGTTAAACTGTTTTGCTTGCAATCTACGCCCAATTTTTGATTCCCTTCAATAATGGTGGTTGGGAAAGAAAAGATACTAGTGGCATATTTGAGTAAAATCCCCCAAGAGCTTTGTTATAGGTTATAATATATGCACTTCTATCAAATAAGAAGCAACTGTTCATTAACAACTCTATGTAGAAGTCTAAAAGTTTTGATCGAGTAAATAATTTGTTTGTGTTAAGTGATCTTTGATCATATACTTGTCTAAGATTAATAATGCACATTTCCCTAGGGTTTTAGAGGGTCTTTATACCAAGTGTAATGCTAACAAGCTCAAGAATATTGTGAAAGAATAGTGGGAGAAAGAGGAAGGACTTGTTTAATATAGGGAAATAGTGACGACAATTACCAAGGGTGAGAAAAAGTTAGAGTTCAAGAATCTTGAAGCTTAGTTTTTTATGAAAAATTGGCATTAAAAATATAGAAAGTTCAAATGCACATGGAAATTTCTAGGGTTCCAACCCTAGAAATAGAAAACAAGGCTGCAAAATCATAGATTGAAGAAATGAAGATCAAGGGGAACACTTCAAATATAGAAAAGAAAATATAATATTTAGAAATCGAACTAAGAAAATTGTGCCAATCAAATGCAAAACTTGAACAATAGAATAATGATATTGTCTCATAACTTAAAATAACTAAATAAAAAATTGTTACTTTGAGAAGCATTGGTGAGGTAAGTTCAAACAACAACCTTTGAGATCTCCTAGATGGAAAATCTATAATTTATTTACTTTCACATGCTTGGAATTTTGTTTTAGGTCTTTTTAAGTCTCTAAATTGTTATTTTTTGTTCAAGTGAGAAACATTTTACACAATATGTAATAGGCTATAGAATGTGTATTTTAGTTTCCAAAGGAATTATCTAATAGAAAGTTCTCAATCCTTTCCAAAGTCTAATTTGTTTAGGGTTTTATTGATAACCTCTATATGTTGCTAAATTTTCAAAGAAGCCAATTATAATATTTCATCAAAGTGTGTAGATGATTTTATTTCCATTAATCTAGAGCATTTCTTCAAATTTCCCCATGATTCTTTTTTATGCTATATAGGTGAAAGTTTGGTAAAACATTGATTGTATCTATTGGATGTTCTCTAGAAGTTTTGGATAATTCTTAGTTCATCTCCTTATCTTTGAATTTTTAACCCCTATATCTTTTCTTTTATAGATACTCTATTGGATATTCTCTCTAGCATTTCCAGGACCATTCTCAACCCATCCCCTTCTCTTGGATTAGTCATCGCTCTATACCTTTACTTTTGTATATACTAGATTAAGACCCATCTTATTTGGTAGTTTGACTCCCTTTTAACACTTGAGTAATTTCAATTTAAGGTTGTTCCAAAAATTACAAGATTCAAGTAATTAATAGTTGCATGCATCTTCTTGAAGATTTCATTTCACATTAACATGCACTTATTATATCTTGCATATTCTTGAGTCTCATTGGTTGTATTAGATAATTTTATGGACATCAAAATATTTAATTATTTTATCTCTTAAAAGACAAAACTATTCCATGTGTAATTTGTGCAACATAATCTAGTTGCAAAAGTTGAAATAGAGTCTAATCTATTTTAAAGCACATAAATGAAGATCTTTTTAAACAAGTTGAAGGATTGCAAATGGAATGCTTTATAGAATTTGAAGAAATTGCTCACTTGTGATGGGTCAATGCAAATTTGCATTGTTGGCTTAGTTATTGCAACAAACATCTATAAAAAGGTTAGCATAATACTTGACTAAGATTTTGAGTCCAAAATCATGGTTGTACACAATATAGGGTGCACAAGGTATCATAAATGTGGGAAATATTTTTGTGAATTTGGTCTCATTCTAAGATGTTTATAATAGATGGTGAGTGGTTCAACATTAGGATTGAAGGGAATATTTAAAGAAGATGCATATCTTGCTTCCATATAGGTAATTTGTATCCTTAATTCTTTCCTATCAAATTTATCATATGAGTGTGGTGTAATCATGATAAAAGTCACTGTTTTTTATAAAATTTATAAACCTATTTATCATTTTACTATTTAATTTGTTATAAGTGCTAATTTAGGTATCTTGGCATGAATTTTATTCAACTTTTACATAATCACCATACACAATCCTATAATAATTATGCTCTCATATATTTGAACTTTTACATAATCACCATACATAATCCTATAATGATTATGCTCTCATAGTTATGAAAATACACATAATTTTTAATGTGTGCTAACTTTATTTCAACAAAGTTCTCATGTGAATGAGAGTAATCATAATTTTCATCATGTGTTGAATTTATTTAAAAAGTGGAGTAAATACTATTTATAAAAAATCACAATAGAAAAGATTTGTCATTTTGGATCATTTAGCTTGAGGTTTCATAACATTTTTTGAGTAAAACTATTTTTAATAATTATATTGTAGATATTTTATTGTGACAAAAGTTTAAAGTGATTATGCACTTTACTATGTTGTATGAATTATGGAGAGTGTATAGATCACATAAAGTATAATTTTCAAAATAAAATATAAAGTAATGTGTATGTAAGGGATTATGAAGTGCATACCCTACATTTTTACACCTTTTAACTCCATTATATATATGTCATAAATATACAAATGTAGTATTTATAATATAAAATATTAAATGTTAATAAATATATTTTCTAATTTATGTGGTAATCAATTTATGAAAATTGTTATAATATTTTCTAATTATAAATGGTAATTAATATATTCTTTTATTGAAAAGTGTGTTTATCGTAAGTTTAAATGATATCTTATAATTACTTGAAAATGGTATTAATTTATTCAAAAAAAATTCTCCTCTTGCCATTAACATTTTTTATTTTTGATCATAAGTCATTTTATATTATTGTAGTAATTAGGTCAATGCTAAAAGTCCCTTGTTCCTCCTTACACTTCCTTACATTGATATAAGTTGATGCTTTTAAAATAGGTTCCACTACAATTCACTCATCCTTTAAAATGCCTATTAATAATATTCCTTTGAGTGCTCAATCATTAGTTTTATTACAAGAAGATTTAAAGCATATTCAATATATTTCCGTTAATGAAATGATTTTTATAGGCCCCAATTTGTTTGTTGATATCAAATGGTACTTGAAATAGATATTTATATCACATGGCATAAAATATTTGGGTGGGAGGTTGATTATAATTGGTGGTGATCTCACCCAATTACCTCCCATGCAATAAATACCATTGTATATAGGCATTCCCCAATTTTTTTGTTGTACTTAATATCAATGTGTTAGTGTACATGTAGGACATTAGATGGTATGTGATGTAACTATATCTATATTTTTATATACAATGTTTGTGCTCTACCTATTTACAAAAAAGCACTTATAGGAAATCCTTGTGGGCAACATTCTAGATACTTGTTACCTTGGATACACTTTTTAGTCAATAGAGATAATCTAGAACAAATTAGATTTAAAGAAATGTTAATAAACATTAGGAATATATCGGACATAAGAGGAGTAGTAATTCCTCATGGGTCAAATTAACATCTTAATGAGTACTTTTATGAGAATTGTGTAATATTTGTTTCGTATGCAACAAAAAATGTGGTCATTATCCACAATAATAAAATGTTAAAATTAATTTCCCACACCAATTGTGTGTAATGTGTTTGTATATATTGGGTGTAAGGAATCACATTATGTTGGTGATGATCATCTAGATAGTGAGGTGTTACTTTGTGTTGGCAAATGCATAATGTTGGTGTGTAATTTTTTGGTAGATGTTTTCTAAAGTAGTTAATGGGGTGCCAAGTGGTATTATAAAGAATATGGTTTATGGTTGAGGTACTAGATTGCTTGAGTTTCTGTTGTGCGTGATCATGGAATGATGCAGGAGCATCTAGGGTGTAAAAGCAATCTTGCATCAACCAAAAAATATTTTATTTCATGTTTATTTGTTTGTTTATAGGTTTAAAATAGTATTCCAACCATCATATGTTCACCACAACTTGTGGTTCTCACTGCAAAGCCATATTCCAATTCTAGACTTATTCATAGACATGTTGGAGTTTTAGTCTAGGTTCATTATTTCTAGTTTGTAGCGGCCATCCAGGCTTTGCATAAACACTTTGTAATACTTCCAAGCTCATGGGTTCTAGGGAGGTTTATGGTATGAACGGAATTAAGGTCCAATGAATATCCTTTACCATGCAGTCAATCAAAAAGGTCCCCACTTCTACATCTTTTATCTTGCATTGAGATACATACCACCTTTTAACTAACCCAAACCATTCTAAAGGCTATGATCACTACATAAAATTACTCATGATCATTGGAAATTGGTTAGCTTTGATTCTATCTTTGGAAGATTGATTCTATTAAGGTTGTATAAGTTTGGTAGCAGATTGAAGAACAATGTTAGTCATTTGAGAATTTTGTAATTCACACAAAATTGTGCCCAATATATCTTTGAAGGTTGAGGCCTCATTTTGTAATCCATTGTGGAAGACTGCAATGTATTTCATGACTATGAATTGATAAAGTCCTATTTTGTTATTTATTGAGTTTTTTTTGTGTATTATGTTTGTGTATTTAGCTACATGGTTAAATAATCCTTAATTAGACCCTCTAGGCATGAGTACTTCAGATGGTATCAAAGCATGGTTTTGAATCCTAAAAGTTGTGATAATAATATAATAGAATACTATAAGGTATCCAAGGTTTTTCTTGTAAGAAAATCACTAAATTGAGGTAGTTTGCAAGAAGCTTGTAAATAGAGTGCCAACTTTGAGGTAGTTTGCAAGGGAGATAGTGGATATACTACTAACCCTAAGGTATTTTGCATAATATCCAAAGTCAATATTCCTCCACAAAGAGTGGGTAGAGGCCAAGGTGTTTCCAATTTTGTTGGAAGGATAGAAGAAATACTTGAAATGATGAGAACTATGTAGATTCAGTTGAATGCAATAGAGGAGGATAGAAGAAGAGGTCATAACCATAGATGTGATTAAAGTGATGATTAAAATGTGATATATAATTTACAATCTAGAAAACAAGATATGTAAGATCTAGAAGAATAAGACACAAATAAGGTAAAGATGTTGAAAGCTATAGTAAAAAATGGTAAGAGACTTAAGATTGATATTTCTAGTTATTCTCGTAGTTTGAATCCATAAGAATTGATTGATTGGATAAATGATTTAGAAGAATACTTTGAGTATGAAGAAATTTTTAATGTCCTAATTCGTAAGTATAAGAGTGTCTAGGTCATTTTCCAGCTCTACGTAGGCTTTTAGGTTTTTATGTGTTATCATACCTTCCCTTCAACCTCCACTTCCCCATTTCCCTAATCCTTTGCCTTCTATGGGTTCCTAAGAATTATCTTACCTTGGTTCCCTTTACCTTAGTTCCATATTCCTCAAATCCCTTGCTTTGTTGATCCCATTAGAATTTTAAACTTTCCCATGCTGGAATCCCCTTTCTTTCATTTCCCTCAAGCCCCAATTCCCTGACTCCCCATGCTTTGAGCCTTAATATTTTCCTCTACTGAATACCTTTCTTTCAATCCTCACACCTCTAAAACCCCACTCCCTTCTATCTCATGAGATTTCAAAGTTTGACTCCCCTCCTCATACTAGGGTTGAATGAGTTGGTATCCTAAAACCCTAATCCCTATGGTATCAGATATTCTTGAGTCCCAACCTTTTCTATATCATGGGCTCTCAAAATTTACCTTATTGACATACCTAATAGGTATGCAGTATCCTAGAATATTGAACCCTAATCCCCACTCCTTCATCACTCTTGAGTTTGTAAACTTCCAAGTTCCCCCTCCTTCATTACACTAGTAGAAATTATGTCATATCATCGATCCCTAATTTCCACTAGTATTAGCTATGCCATGGTTTCAATCCCCACTCCATTCTATATCAAGTACCTCCTAATATTTATCCCCATTCCCTCTAGCATTGGGTACCTTTGAAGCCCAATCCCCACTTGCTCTTGCATTAGGTATCCTCAAATCTTGATCCCCATTTCCTCTTATATTGGCTATCTTGAAGCCCAATCCCCACTCCTCCCTATATTGGGTATCTCTAAAGCTTGATCCCCACTACCACCTATATTGGTATCTCTAATGCCTAATCCTTGTTGCCACCTATAGCAGGTACCTGTGAAGCCTAATCTCTAATGTTTTGTCACTCTACCTTCCTAGGTTGCCGACCTTTGCATCACCTTTCAACCTAGCATCTCCACATCCATTTCTTTTAACCCCTAAAATTAGACCTTTAGAGATCTTAATGCTAGCATACCAAGTGAAAATCCCTCTCACCTTTGTACCATGCAACATGCAAATTCCTAAACTTCTAGCCCCAAACCTTGGGAGTACCCTCTACTCATCCCTTAGGTATACAAATATCTAAACCCTTGCCTTAAATAAAGAAATCCATTGGACCCTTGCCTATAATAATGCCTTTTCATAGATTATCGTTGTTTGAATAAGGGACTTCACCTACCACACCGCATGACTAAGAATACTATTAATAGCCTCATTTGAACATGAAAACTAGAGGGAAACTCTCAAATGCCTAATATCATGCGTAGGCCCCATGCCAGGCCCTCAAAATCTCTATTTAAGGTTGGAAACTTTACCATTTTGCATATTTTAGCCATTTCAAACAAACCCTAATTTATAGAGGTTAGCACTTGTGTTCATCTATGAATTCCGAGGATGAAAACCCTTAGGTTCTAGAGATTAGTGGATGAAAACCCTTCGGTTCTAGATATTAGTGGATGAAAACCCATTGGTTTCCTAGAGTTTGGAGGACAAAAAACCTTTTAGTTCTTGAGGGAAACTACGTACAGGGGTTACATCTACACTTTAAGTAGGAAACATTCTAACAACATTGTAGGCATTTTAACATTTTGGGTATTTTCAAAATATGTTTGTAATTGATATTGAAGCAAATCCTTGTAACCCATTTTAGCTAAAATGTACTTGAATGAAATACCATTTCTAGTAAGTATTTATGTGCAAATGTATTTTATCATTTTATGGGTATTTCAAATTAAACATTTCATGCGAATATAAATTGTGGGACTTTTAAATTTGAGAGTCATCATAGTGGTATTAAAGAATTAATCTTTCTAGCCTATATGATAGACTAAGTTGTTGATGCTTCCCAGTGAAAAAGATTAGATAGTAGAGAATGGAGAAAATGAAGTTGAAAGCACAAGGTCCAAATAAAGAAGGAAATATGGTAGAATGAGGAAGAGGAAAGCACCCATTAACATACAAAGAAAAAGAAGCCTTCTTCCATGAAACATCGGTTAGGATTCATCATAACAAGATAGACTATTAGACTTAATAGCTCAAATGTAGCATACTTTAAAAGATTTGAAAAACCCAAAGCTTGCTAATGCATCACAAGGAGAAGGGAGTACATCTAGAAATCATAGATTTGTGGTAAACTCCATACCAAAGCCATCAAGACCTATATTTTTATAAAGAGGGGAGAAGGAAGAAAAGGTACCTAAAGGCCCTTTTGCAAAAGATATAGATAGAATTTTTGAAGAATATGTTAGAAATGTTCCAAATTTTTTTTGAGTCCATCCTCGAAGGGTTTTAGGATTTGCTCTGTGTTAGGGTTTATCTTATTTTATGCCTAAAACCCTTAATGCTTTGATGTTCATGGCTTTAGCTACGAGGCTTTTCTCTTTTGAAGTTGACTTATTTAGCCAGTGATGGTCTTTTAAGTTGCAGCGGCTAAGCCTTAAGCCTTGTTGGTTTACTGGCCCCTCTTTGAGAATAACCTGTCGTTACCCGCATCCTTATTGTTTTATACCCAATCTTTAAATTTTAAATCTTTTCAGGGTTTTTAGTCAGATCTCCACATGTCATTATTTTATTACATCATCATGGGCCTAGCAAATTACATGTTCATATTCTCAATCCTAATTAAGTTCATGAGTGCGCACACTATCGACACATGTAAAGTGTTTGCTAAATGGTCAAGGTCAACCATTGTGTAGTGGTCGCTTGCCAGCTAATTGATTATTATTGCATTATTGTGCTCCTTTGCATCATGACTTTGAAGGTAGGCCTATTTTCATGCTAGTGATGGGCCTTGTCTAGTCATAAGACCCATTTTTCTTTGACACTTTGGAGCACATGTGGCCAACTTCCATTACATCGTGTTGACATATGTACATTGCACGTTCAAAAAGGCACTTGTATCTAAGGGTGCACTGAGCGATGGAGCCATATTAATAGAGTGGGCCCATGGTTCTTATCATTAATGTTTAAAGTTTATTAGACCACATGGAGACTATCAGGCTAGGTGGGTCGATGTGTCAAGGCTTGGAATGAAATTTGACACCTATCATAGCTCATTTGAATAGATTTAAGGTGTTGTGTGTGTCATTGATCTTGATCAAAGATCAATGGTCAGAATTCAAAGTTGCATTAAAAATAACGATAACTGCACTATCCAATGCCTAGGCATGTACATGCATTAATGAAAGGGTGGTAGATTGAATAAGTCCCATGGATTTGATTCTTGTAATTCATACAAGAAATTCTCCATCATTGAGTAGAATATTGAATGCGCAGCTAGAGCCAAGATTTTATAGTTTCAGCCAAAATTGTGTTGTAGATGAAAGGGTTGTGTTGACTCCCAAAATAACTACAACTCAAAACCTTAAAATTTTTTATAATCACCTATGCCAGGAGCATCATCAGGGTGATTATAAAGAGGTTTATCAACAGGTTATGGTCGATTTTGGACAACCTATAAGAGTGGGTAGACTCCTCTGCACTTTGAGCTCAACTTAGACTCTGGAGGGATATTCCAAGGTGTATACCTAAGTAGGTATTGAATTCAAAACCAGATGAACAACTAAAAATATTTGAACAACCAATCTGAAATCGCTTTCTTAGCCCCAAATTTGTCACTAAACTAAGAACAATTGGTTGTTATAAAACCCCTATATAGCTGATAAAGCAATCCTACAGAATGAGGACGTTGGCAGAACTACTACTGCAACTAAAACATGATGTATTATTTTGATTTTCAATAAAGGGTGGGTGATCATAGGCCTCTCAAACCGGTGCCTATCTGATGAGCTACATAGTTTCGATATCATCAAAGGAAAACATTAAAAGAGGGCGTATGAATGCCTATCTAGTTACTCATATGCACAAAAAACCAATATCAAACCATGAGAATACTTAGTAATCCAACACCATACAATATTCTTCCATATGTAATACTGAAATTACCATTTACAAAGCTTGAAAATGAATTAAGAACTGACACATTCATTCAAATCAAATTTTACAATCATACCACGAAGCAGACCAAGAGAAAACTCTAACTGTGATAGAGACTTCCTAAAAGAACACTTCTAACTATGGAGAAAAATAGTGGTTTAATATCAAGATTACAATATAGTTCGCATACACTTCTGATGAATGCTTCCTGAAGAACTAAAAGTAAACAATAGATGAAGCCCTACCTAACTTGGACACACAACACCTATAGAGAGAAATTTTGCCCAAAATGATCAATCCTTGAAAGGAGTTACAATCCTCTATTTATAGTCTTCACACGTGGATCTGAGAATGAAACAGGCGGGAAAACCCTCAACAACCCCACCAACTGTAGTTAAAACATTAATTTCAGCCACCCACTTCACCTTAGCGGCGTTCCTGAAAGTTGTTGATGCGTTCCTAGGCAGTGGGAGGAGTATGGAAGGCCAGACAGTCAACCTCTAACAAATCAGACTTTAGAGGTCAGGCCTTCATTGAGTAGCTTGCACTTTGGAAGAGAAAAAGAGAATCGCCTGACCCAAAATACTTAGAAAGAATGTGAGCCATTAGGGGTCGATCCTTGGGCCTTCTGCCCTCCCACAAGAAAGAAAGAAAATAAACCCCTGGTTGCTGAAATCCACAACACTTAGATAAATTTTAGTTCACCGAACATCAGCCACATGTCAACAATTCGCATCAGTGCACCCCTGATTAGGTCCCACTTAATCGACGCCGCAATCATGCAAGACTTAGAATAATTCTGGCTCCATCGAACCTCAGCCTTCAGGCCTTCACCATTCCACCTACTCAAAAGAAGAGAGAAAACCACCACTCTAACCGTTGAAGTCCACCATAGTGAGAATTTTTTTTGAAACCTCAAGTGGACTTCAGCGATCGAGCCCTCCCGTTAACATATGCTCCGAGGAAGATGGAAGGTCGCAAGCTTTAACTTCGACCTTCGAAACACTTAGGTGATTATTTGAAGGACTTAACATAGACAAATTTTGGAGACTTAGACTTTGAAGCTGATAGACAAGGCACGATGGAAGACACGAAGTCAAAACTTCAAAACTTTGAAAAAGATAGAAAATACAAGGAAAGACTTAGAATTTTGGGACTTGGCCATTTTTTAGGATTCGTTTCTTGTACTTCAAAAGGTAAATGCTTAGAGGGCTACTAAAGAGACCCATGGGAGATATCTCTGATTGGGTATCAATGATGGGCTTTTCAACAAAGGCACAAAGGGGGACTTTGATGGATTTGGGAAAAAAATAGAACAAGTTGGGAACTGATTTTTTTAGGTGTCAACATTGGCTCTAGTTGGGGACGTGTGCTAAGTAATGGCACAATGAGAATTTAGATCTTTGGAGTAGACCAAAAGGCAAAAAACAACACACTGGAACAAAAATAGACACAAAACACCATTTAGACTAACAATGGTCAGGATTGCTCGAGGTCAAAATTAACAGATATAACAAGATTTTATCACAATTTTTTTGAAGACTACACTACTTATGAGAAGTAGAGTTTTAGATGCTGCCCATGAATAGGGAGCTCCATAAGTTCCCCTTCCATGTTTCTGATATAAAAGGTGTCCTAGGCTGCCTTCTCATCAATTTGATATGGTCCCAACCATAATGATTTAAACTTACCATGTTTGCCCATGTCTTCTGATTTTGCATTCTACAGAAGAATCAAATCACTAATTTGAAAACACCTTTTAACTGCTCTCTTGTTGAATAGATACTCCATCTCCTGCTGCTGTAGCAAATTTTTATCATGTTCTATCCTTCTAGCTTCATCCAATTCTATCAACCCATGCATCCTCAATGTCAAAGCATCATCCCCATATTCTCCTATCTGTTGCAGCAATTGATACACAAATAGTTCTAATGACATTGGTATTTTGGCCTCCCTCCCATATAGTAGCTCAAAAGGACTTTTACCTATAGCACATTTGTAGGTGATCTTATCATCCTAAACTACATATTTTAGCTTGTCATCCCACCTTTTCTTGTTCATATCTAGAGTCCTCTTCATAATTTTCATGAGGCTCTTATTGCTAGACTAAGCTTGTCCATTACTCTACATATGATATGGTGATGAATGAATCAGACTTATCCCATATTTGGAACACATACCTACAATGTCCTGAGATCTGAAACACATGGCATTGTCTACAACAATTCTAAATGGCACACCAAATCTGGTTATTACATTGCTCAATAGGAACTCAATCACTAGCTTGGATGTGGCGTTGCGAGTTGGAATAGCCTCAACCCACTTTGTAAAATAGTTAGTTGCCACCAATATCCATCTGTACCCATTGCTTGATCTCTCTTGGATCTCCCCTATGAAATCAATGCTCCATTGCTGAAATGGTGCTTCAATGGTAACATTCATAAGGGAAAGGGCACCTTGAAAGTTCAACTTACCTGCAAACATTTGACAGACATCACATTTTTTGATCTATTTTGTAACATCCTTGAAGAGGCTTGACCACCAGAAACTTTCCCTAATGATTTTATGTGTTATGGTTTTAGCATGGAAGTACCAGCCACATACTCCTTGGTGATATTCATCAATAAATTCCTCAGATTGTTGCTAGTCCAGACACTTTAAGAATAATCCTTCATGAATTCTCCACATTAAAACACCTTGGATTGAGACATACATCTGATATTGGAGCTTAAGTGTTCTTTGCTTTTTACATTCATGCCTAGGAGACAATGCATGTTGACAAGATAAAAGATAATATCCTTATACCATGGATCATTTGTCAACATACACACATCAACATATTGAACAACATTTACCTCATTTATCTTAGCCGCCTCTAAGTTGGAATTAGCCATCAAGTTAGCTAAACCCAGGCCTCTAATTAGTTTGGTGACTTGCACTTCAATGTCATACTCTCGGATCCTATTGATCCATCTGCATCTTCTCCCAGAAGCTTCCTGCCATGTGAAAATATCTTTCATTGCTGAATGGGGCACATATGCGATTGTCTTTGCACCCATAAGATATGGCTTGAAGTTCCTTACTACCTTAACCAAAGCATATTCATGCTTTTCCATAATTGAATAGTTTAACTCAACAGCTTGCAATGACTTGCTAAAGAACCCTATTGGCTGCTCAAATCCATTACTATTCTTTTGCAACAATACAACAACAATAGTATAATATGAAGCAAAAGAGAAAAGTTGGAAAGGATTTGAATAATCTGAGCTTACTAGCACTGGTGCATTCTTGAGATCCTCCTTTATGTCAAGCAAAGATTTAGTTGGTTCCTTTTCCCATGTGATAGACTGCCCCTTCTTGAGCATCTTGGAAATTGCCTTAGTCTTTTCAGCAAAGTTAGGAACAAACTGCCTCATAAAGTTGATCTGTCCAAAGAAAGAATGAACACCTTTGACTATTTTAGGATGAGGGATAAGGTCAATGGCCTTTACTATTTTAGGATCTATTCTAACCCCATCCCTTGACACAATATGTCCCAGCAACTTTCCTTCTTTTACTCCAAACTAACACTTCTTGGGATTCAAAGAGATCCCATACTCTAAACATCTATCAAAAATCAATTGCAAATGCTTGAAATGATCCTTCTTGTCCTTGGAAAATGTAGTAAGATCATCTTGGTATACAACTATGATCTCATCAATGAAGCCTGCAAAGGCCACATCCATTGCCCTTTGAAACGTTGATCCTGCATTCTTTAACCCAAATGGAATTCTCAGATAAACATATGTCCCCCAAGGAGTGGTGAATTCTATCTTATACTATTATAACTCCTTGACTACCACCTGATTGTAGCTTGAGAATCCATCCATCATGGACATCAATTCAGATCTAGTCACTTTCAATAGCAAATGATACATGATTGGGAGTGGATACTTATCGTTAAGAGATTTGATATTTGAATTTCAGAAATCCACACACAACCTAATTTCTCCCTTTTTCTTCCTTATTGGGACAAGATTAGACACCCACTTAGAATGTCTAATTGGTTTTATAATACCTCCCTCTTTCATCTTCAACAATTCTTTCTACATCTTGGGAGCTATGGTGGGATTTATAGGCCTCTGTTTCTGCCTAAGGGTTTTGCATAGTATGCTGAAATAAATCCTCCCTATAGGCCTTGAGCTCATCATAGGACCATGCAAAACACTTCTTGAATTTTCTCAGTAGAGCAATCAACATTTGCCTTTCATGAGGCTTCAACTTCTTTCCTATGTAAACCATTTAGGTGCTTCCTTAGTTCCAAGGTTAACAACTTCAACATTTTCTTCTTCAACCAGTTTGCCTTTAATCTTCCAACGGTCTACATTATCAAACATTCTCTCCAGCGCTACCAGTCCCTTTGGAATTGTATTTGTTTTCAGCTGCACAACCTCACTACCAAATAGAGTTTCCTTGCATCAACAACTTCTGCCATTGGCTGCTAGTTAATCAATTAACTGTCAAACTCATCCATGTAATCCATAAAACTATAAATCTGATTGATGTCATTGAAAACCTACCAACTATATATGTTATCAGGGATTGTTCGCCTTGTGAGTACTTCCACATCATAATGGGAAAAAGGACCAGAAATAGGCCGCGGTTCAAACTTTGAACCAGCTACCGCCAAGGCATCCACCTTCTCATTTTTACTCCTTTCAATCCATTCGATGCCAATGTCATCAAACAACTCCATTGTGTTCCAAATGACATTCTTATATGCCCTTAACTTGCTGTCCTTGGTAGCAAAGGCATTTCTTATCTGCTGCACAATTAATTCTGAGTCGCCATATACCTTTAGGCAGTTGACTCCATGTTTATGAGTGATATTTAGGCCCAATAATATCACTTCATACTCAGCTACATTGTTGGTGTACTAAAAATCAAGTTTGAAAGACTTCCCAAACTGCTCACCATTGGGCACTTTTAATACAATACCAGCACCTGAGCCTTCTCTTGGATATGCATCGTCAAAGTACATCGTCCACAAATAAGTTGTACCACAAGTAGGGGTAATAGGATTGGAAGGTAAAACATCCAGGCTAGGATCATCTTCACTTTTGTATCCCATGAAATGGTCGATATCAATGTCAAAGAAGTTAGCATGATCATCCTGAGCCTTATACCTGTCCTCAATGTTCTCATCCTCTACCTTTTTCTCCCTATACAATTTCACTTCCACACCCTAGACTGGAATGGTAGCATATGAAAGATTCATCTAGATACTTCCACCCATGGAGGCTCCCCACTTTCTTGATAATAGTATATCCCATTTGGCAAGGTAGTCTACAACAATAATATCCATCAAGAATGATTTGTCTAGGAAAGCAACAAGTTTGACCTCAACATCCTTAACCAGACCTATCACATTAACCTCCCTGGAATCCATGGCAAAGCATTTGCCAAAATACTTGGACACCTTCAACACCAAATCATTCATGATTTCAAGTGGCATGACATTGCTAGATGTTCCTAAATCAAGCATACAGTTATGTAGCAACCATCCATTTATGATCAGTGTGGTGTAGAAAGGATCCACACCCATCTGGCTATTAACCATAGATGATCCTAAATAAACCTAAACTATTTCATCATGACCTTTACCCTCATCATCACTACTAGGAACAATAATAGGTTGTTTTTGTGCATCTCCAACATTGACAAATGAGGCTTTCCTATCTCTATGTTTAGGTATTCTAAGGAGTTCCCCTATAGGCACAAAAATCTTGATTTGGCTAAAGACGTGAGCCATGTCAATAGGGTTATAATTGGGCAAAGGAGTATCACATGAGATAGTAACATCATATGCACAAGGAATTTAAGGTATTACTTGATTGGATGAAATATCCTTATCTTTTTCCTGTCTTCTCCTTCTCCGTTTTTGGTTCTTTTTGTGCCTGAGGATGATCATGCTTGTTACTGCCTTTGGGATAATGAACCCCTAGAATGGGTGTAGTAGTTGGCTACACAATTTGTGCTGGATTCTTCTGCACATATTTCTTCTTTGTTGTTGGTGGCTACGTCAGAACTTTCTTCTTTTCTAGCACATTCTTCTTGGGAGTGCTACTACTTTTCTGCTCCATGTTTACCTTTTACTTTTCTTTCCCACCAACTAATGCACCATGTCTTGACTTGGTAGCAGGAGAGTTTTGCATAGGCACTTGCCTATTTCTCAACTGATAACCCCCTTGAAATTGCATAATGGCTGCATCAGTTAGCGCTTTCAAATCTTTCTCAGAAGGTCCAGAATACTTGTACTTCTTCTGCACAAGATCACTCAAGTGCCCAAAATCATGAGCTAAGAGCTGATATCTCTTTGGACCTTCATCATAATCATATTGGAAAATATGATCATCCTCTTCATAGCTGTCATAATCAACATCTTGACCCATCTGCTCATAATCCTCTATGTCAAACTAATTTATTTCCTCTTCATAGTACTCGGCTACACCTTCTTCATTTGGAAATTCCTCATCTCTACTCATTGAATGAGCCACCGCATAATTAGTTGGATCATGGGGAAAGAAGCAAGCCTAGAACCATAGAGACTCATCTTGAAAATTGACTTGATCCTTTCTCAATGGATGAAGAGTGTCCCTTTCAAGCTGTTTGAAACTTACATGCCTGGGGGCAACCTATCTGTCATTCTGTTGTGGTCTCTTGGATCAATCTGTGTTGTAAGGTATATTATACAATCTTTGACCTTCATTGACATGTGTTGCAGCATCTTGAGGTGGCAACCCTTTATCATTCCTAGTAACCATAAACTTATCCAATTTGTCTTCAATGGTGAGGGGCTTATTGAAAGCTACTCTATCTAACTGAGAGATATTCACATTAGACCTCTTAACATGTTTTCCAAAGGCTCTCATGTTACTTTCAATGTTAATGGCTACAACATAGGCTTTCCTCAGTGTTTGAGGACTCTTATCTCTCAAGCAATAACCAATTTTAGCACACCACAATACATAACCAAACACATGTATTCATTAGGTCTCATCTGAGGAGGTATCTTTCTCATTGTCATGATGAAGTAACTATTGAAGTTAGCAACAATCTCATTTATTCTTTTCTTTATTGTAGCAAGCTTGTGGATGGCAAACTTGGGGTCAATCATATCTCCATACTACAGTCTGAACACTCTCATGAATTCCTCCCATGAGTCAATAATGTTATCAAGAAGTGCTTTATACCATTCCTTCGCACTTTCCTCTAATGAGTGTACAAACAACTTCATCATCACATCTTCGTCTTCAATCTCATACTCAGCTGTGACATTGATGAAGTGCCTCAAGTGTTCCTCATCGGTGACTGCATTGTTACCTTGAAACCTTGGAATTTCCCCCTAATCTCATTTGGAATTGGATTAGGAAAGTTAGGTATGCCAAAGAAGTCAAGATGTTTGTACCTCTCAGCTCCCAATGAATGCCTCTGTGGAGGAAATCTCTATGCTTGTCTTTTCTGTGGAGGCCTAACATTCTTAATGTTGCCATGCTGTTGATCAGCTTGATTCTGCAGGGGATGATTGTCAATATTTTGAGCATGGGTATTATTTACACCCTACTGCCCCATTTGTTGTTGCCTCTACCACTGGTTGTGGCCCTGGTTAAACTACTGGTTGTAGCCTTGCTGCTGTGAATTTTTATTTACCTGGGCCTGCTGGGCTAGTTGAGCCAGCTATTGTTCAAGTAAGGCCTACACCTCTCTTTGCCTATTTCTGATATGATCAAGCAGGTCTAATTCCTGATAGAGAGTTCTTTCTCTTTCCTCATCATTAGTTTTTTCATGTTGATCTTCCTCATTAGGAATGCTGTCATGCTGACCTCTAAGTGACCTTGTAGGCGAAATATGATGCTGATTATTCTAGCGAGCCTCTTCATTTTGATTAGGCATGCCATGTTCTCATGTCTACATTCTGAGACCTGTCTCTTCTTCCCCTACCAATAATATTCTAATTTCTTCATACCTAATACTAATATCTATTCATTCTCCTATTTGTCTTGAGTACATTATCGGTAGAGTCCTTAGAAGTATACTGATGCTGACTTTTGTAGTCACCAAATGTGTCATCTCTACTAGAAGTACCTACTTGGTCTCAGGTATGCAATGGAGGCACCACATTGGGGTATCTAATTCTCCCCCTATCCTGTTGGCTTCTTGAGCGGTCGAAAGAGCTTTCTTGTGCTGAAAAATCTTCTGATCTTCTTCTACGACCCATTTTAATTCCTTTGTTGTCTAAAAACTCATTTTTCTAGGTTTGACTAATAGAGTCGCCACTTCCCTGCTGGGAAGAACTAATAGAAATTTCACCATGTCAAAGGACAATGACAAATCAACTAGAAGTAAACCTTCCCCCGTAACGGTGCCAAAAATGTTGGTGTAGGCTGACGGGAGGCCAAACTTACCCAAACAAAAGACACAAATGTAGATCATTGTTACAGAGGTCTAAAAAGGCTCCAGTTGCCTAAAACCCGACAACAGCTAAAGTAACTTTTATTCCTAGTAACGACGCCAAAATGTTGACTCCCAAAATAATTACAACCCAAAACCCTAAAACATTTTATAATCACCTAGGCCTGGGGCATCATCAAGTTGATTATAAATACGTTTATCAATAGGTTATGGGTGATTTTGGACAACTTACAGGAGTCGGTAGACTCCTTTGCACTTTGAGCTTAGCTTAGACTCTAGAGGGATATTCCATGGGGTAAACCTAAGTAGGTATTAACTTCAAAACCAAATGAACAAATAAAAATATTTGAACAACCAAACCCAAATCGATTTCTTAGCCCCAAATTTGTCACTAAACTAAGAACAACTGGTTGTTATAAAACCCCTATATAATTGATAAAGCAATCCTACAGAATGAGGACACTGGAGGAGCTACTACTCCAACTAAAATGTGATGTATTGTTTTGATTTTCAATAAAGGGTGGGTGATCATAGACCTCTATGTTGAACACCTAAAGTACTGAGAGGGGGGGTGAATCAGTACTATATTAAAACTTTTACTTATTAATCTAACAATCCATTTACTGCATGCAATAATTAAATAGATTAAGCACATAAGAGACAACCAAAAACCATCACACATGAACACCATGATTTTTACATGGAAAACCCAAAACTGGGAAAAACCACGGTGAGTGTTAGCTAACAATATATTATGTAGGAACAATACTAAATTACAATAAAGGCTCACTACCTTAGGGCTCACTGCCCAAAAGAAGTGTTCACTGCAAGAAGGCTCACTACCTATAGAAAGAAAGAAGAAAGGAAATGGATCACTGCTAGGTTGAACTGCTCAGATTGCATCTATACATGCATGGGTGCAACTCCAATGAATGCTCAAAATACTGTCTCAAAACTCTTCATTTTGACTGCTCTATTTTATTGTTCTATTTTTACATTAGGCAAGATCTCTCTTCTTCTGCTCTTGTCACCTGCTCTGCACTGCATATGTTTCACACATTCACATTCGCATCTCATTCCCCAAACACCGAATATAATCCCATATATATTTGCAACGAACAAAATCTTCATATTAGGCTGGCCTAATGAAGTGTGTCGTGTAGTAATGCATTATGTACTTTGTCGGCCAAATTCATTCTCCAAAATATATAGTGGACCCAAACAATATTTGGAACAACTTCACACATGTCGGCCTCAACTGTTTCACCACTTAGGATTAAGTTCTAGACACCAAAACTTACTGCACACACATCATACTATCATGCCAGCCTTAACCATAGACTATTCATTAGTTCAGTTCAATTGTCAGACATCATCTTCCACTACAGACCACAAGACTTGCTCAAATCCATATTAGATACTCTTCACATATCATAGATCATACCTCCAAAGCTGCAAAGAAAAATATTCTTTTGCGGTAGAATGCGGACCACTGGAACATATGCTCTATTACAGTCAAACTATACCATACCAAGTAGTGATACTTAGCCATTCATAACTGACTCTCTAGTGGAACTCAGGACTTGCAACTCTAGATTTAGATACTTCATACTTGTGTTTACAACACCTCAAAACTTCACAATAAGATATGCCACAGCGGAGGAATGCATACCAATTTAGTTGAGTGTTCTGTTCTAATTTCCTTTATTCTCTACATTGGCGGGCTTAGACTTTTTGAAGATGGACTTCTGTTACTCACCAAGCACTGAAATCTTGGACAAATGATCAATTAAGGATTGTGAATAACATACTTGAACTGCATGATATGATCTTCTACTATGGACTAATACTAGCCATTATACTGCCTCTTTGTCACTGTCTCTTGTGTACTGCTAACACTTAACCAAAAATGGGTAAGTCTTCTTCTCCGGACCAAAACTTTTGTTCTAACCTCTATTCCTTTTCTTGTTGCCATCAATGAAAACATCTTCAAACATCATACACAAGTTTCCAACAATCTCCCCCTTTAGCATTGATGGCAACACTTGATGTGAAAAACTGTTACAACTCCCCCTTTCTCTTTATACACTGCTCACCCTGTCTTCATGCTTTATTATTTTTCAAAATTTTTTTAGATGCTTCATTTCTTCTCCCCCTTTGACATCAATGGAAAAGGTGTATGATACAAAGATATGTACAAGTTGCCAAAATTTCAAAACTATTTTTCTATTTTACTGCATATATACAAGTGAAATAAAAAATGCTTACTATTGTTGTTTCGGGAGAACATCTTTATAGATTATTTTTAGTTGCACCATTTCTTCATCCCAACTAGTCTTGGCATCACTCAAAACTAGTATGTGTCCATTAATATAGGACACCAAATCTTTTTCTTTCTTCACTGTATCAAGGTCTTCAGTGGTATGCCTTGTTTTGTCTACTGCTGCTATCAACTTGGTTAGGGATGCAATTTTGAAACTTGCTACCTCCTGGAGCTAACTCATTCTATGCTTTATGATATCTCTTTGGGTCTACAACTTATGTATATTAGAATGAATAGTTTCCACTTGTGCCCTCTGATTGCCAATAACATCTTTTGTTAGGTCATAGGTTCTAGATATCTTCATTATCTGAGCTTCCCATCTATCTATTTTGTCTTTTATATCCTTAGTCTTAACCAACCATTTAAGACAAAGTTGATACAATTCACCGGCTTCTTTAAGGGCTAAATATGCATATTCTATTCTTTTATCTAACAAAATTTTGTCTTGAGAAGCTTTATCTTTTAGCTCAACTAATCTCTTACTATCTTTTTCAGCTCTTACCTTTTTATCAACAACTTTTTCAAGAGACTCAAAATGAATATTGATGGATTCCATTAACTTCTTTACTTGTGCAGCAGGACCCAAGGATGTGTCTCTTTTTATTCCAGGCAATAACTTTTCAAACATTGCTGATGCATTTTCTAACAACTCGCTATCCTCTATATGAGATTTTAGTACTTCTTGAGCATTAGTTTGGAGAATTGTCCCAAGTCTTAACTTCTATAGAGGGGACATAGAAGCAAAGTTAATAGGCCCTTATAGAAGCTCAAGAGTAGTCAAAATGTGAGCTTCTTTTTGCTTCTCCAAGAACTCCCTTAAGGAGTTAGCAATGTCAATCTTTTCTTCACCATGAGACACTTTAGCTTCTTGTCTTTTTGGAGGCAATCCTTGGCTATGTTCTTGTTCATTTCTTTCTAGCTCTAGAGTAGGAACATCCACCATTTATTCATTTTCCTCTTCTCTCTTCTCTTCTTGTTCCTCAGATGTCTTTTCATTAGATGTTATCTTTGCTTTTTCATACTTCTTCTCTTCTTCAATTTCTTTTATTTATTTATCTTGTTCATAACTTACTAGAGGAACTATTCCACTTTGTTCAGTATTTGTCTCCTCTTCAAGTTCCTTGTGCTCACCAAAGGATTATATGTACCTTGCTCCATGTTCTATTCTACATTTATCTCCAGAGCTGCAATATATGTACTAATAATTTGTTCCTCTTCATCAGCATCAACAATAGTTGAGATTTGCAGCTCATTTAACACCCTTAGTGTTATTTCCTCTATTTCCTTGACTAATTTCTTATTTTCACCAGACATCAGAGCATTTATTCTCTTCATGGTTCTAAATTCCTCATTGAGCTTCTTAGTGGATTTGGTTCCTTCTTTAGGACTGATGTCTGGACAAAGTTTTAACAAGACATATTCTTTGATTTCAACATCTTTGGTCATAGATCCTTCTTTCCTTGCTAACATTATGCTAGCCAAATTGTCTGGTAAATCATCTATCACTTCAATCAATGTTTTGTAGAACATATCTAAATACCTTACAACTATTGTTTCAATGATTACCTTGTCTGCATTTGATCTCTCATTATACATGTCAACAATAGGTTTCAGTGTACCATGTTGAGCAAATGCATTGACCATAGCTTCCAAGGATATACTTGCTTCTTCTTCTTTGTTCTTAGTCTTTTCTTCTTTATTCTTCTTCTTAGCCTTAGCTTTTTTGGAGGGCTTCTCAATTGTGGCTTGATCTATTTTTTCCCTTTTTGCTTTGACCTCCTCATCTGATTCTGTTTCCACTTCTTCTTCTTCTTTTCCAAGGATTTCATACACCTTTTTTGCGGCCTTTGCTTTCTTTCTTTTCTTTTTCTCTTCTGGCTTTTCCTTTGGCATTTGTTCTTCAGGCTCCATCTTTTCTTTCACAACCTCAATGGTAGCTGCTGTAGAGGATTAGGCTCTTGTTCTTCTCTTGGAGCTAGGTGCAGGCTTTTCTTTCTCAGATTTCTCCTCTTTCTTCTCTGGAGTCTTTGATGTTTGTCCTTATGGAGCACTTGATGTATGTTCTATCAGAATCTTCTTCATAAGATCTATCATTCAGTCTTATAACTCATATCTTTGAGCTGGCTATCAACACCACATTTCTGGCTAGGGGAATAGGATTTTGCATTAAGCTCCCCTTGAGCCAGAGCTCTCAATTTACTTCCTAGAGGAAGTACCAACACCAGAGTCTGGTGTGGACTCATCCTTGACCTCCTGCACTCCCTTCTTGACCCACATTTGATTAATCTCTTTCCTTATCTCTGCTAGATCTACCTTTTGTACAAGTTTCTTCATTTCTGCATGATTATCCTTCTTCATATTCCTGTTCCTACAGAATCTTGCAAAATGTCCATGCCTATTGCAGTTGAAGCATACAATATTTCTCTGTACATTATTCCTTTCATTCATCCTTGATCTACATTGGTTAGCCTTGTGTCCAAATCTATTGCATGCAAAACAATTCCTATTGAAAGATTGAATATTCCTTCCATTATTATAGTTGTTCCTTATCTGACTTCTACATTCACTAGCTCTATGACCAAACCTCTTGTAGTTAAAGCAGTTACCTTTGAAAGTTTGAACATTCCTTCCATTGTTGTAACTATTCCTTATCTGACTTCTGCATTCATTAGCTTTGTGACCTACTTTGTTGCAAGTGAAACACTAACCAAAGAATGATGGAACATTTTGATTTACTCCGCTTCTACATTGAGTAGCCTTATGACCAAATTTATTGCATGCATTACAAAAACCATTGAAAGAAGAGTAACTTTGAGCATTTGGTTTCCTGATTGGTGGTCTTCTAGGTGTTAGAATCTGAAAAGATTAAATAACCCATCTAGGAAATAAAAACCTACACTAACACCCCCCCATAAGCGAAGCTTAGGTGGATGTAGAAATGGGTCCCGGCAAATCAAGCCTGATGAGGTACCCATGTACATAAAATTCCCCCCAAAAGAGAGAGAAAAGAGACCCCCCCAAAAGTAGAGAGAATCAGGACTCCGAGTGAGAGGAAGAAGCCCCCCCAGAAGATGAAGCATCCCGCACCCCCAGCAAAGCTCGCAAATGAAGGAACTTGCTCTCAGTGAAGGGTTTGGTGAAGATATCAGCAACCTGCTCGGAAGTCGGATAGTAGAGAAGGTCGATGACGTGGCCATGGATGAGCTCCCGGATGTAGTGCATGTGGACCTCTATGTGTTTGGTCTGCTGATGATGGACCGGATTTTGTGAGATCTGAATGGTACTCTGGTTGTCACAAAATATGACTGATGGCCGTCTGATCTGGATACCAAACTCAGTGAGAAGATTCCGAAGCCAAATGGCCTCAGTGGCGGCATTCATAGCCCCCCGATACTCGGCCTCAGTAGAAGATAGAGCAATAGCAGACTGCTTCTTGCTTGACAAACAAATAGGACCTGAACCAAGTGAGAAGCTGTAACCTGAAGTAGACTTGCGATCCTGAGAATTGCCCGCCCAATCAGAATCTGTGTAGCCCACCAAGTCAAGCTCAATGCCCGCTGCATAGTGAATCCCAAAACTGTGAGTACCCTGAATGTAGTGAAGGATCTGCTTGGCTGCTTTCCAGTGCAGCTCATGAGGCTCCTACATGAATCGAGAGACCATGCCTATAGCATATGAAATGTCAGGTCTCGTATGAGTCAGATAAATGAGACTCCCAACAAGCTGTCGGTACAAAGTGCCATCAACAAGTGGAGAAGAACATTGAGCTTCAAGTTTGACTCCAGAAAGAAAGGGAGTCGGAGCAGGCTTACAGTCAGCCATATGAAACCTTGAGAGCAAATCTAGAGCATACTTGGACTGTGTGATGGTGATCCTGGAAGAAGACTGGTAGATCTCAATCCCGAGAAAGTAATGCAACAAGCCCAAGTTAGTCATCAAAAACCTGTCATGAAGGGCAGTTTTGACAGCCCCAATGGTGGATGAAGAACTCCCTGTGATCAGCAAGTCATCAACATACAGAACCAGAAATAGGAGTGAATCATCCTGCTGCAGAATGTAGACATTGGGATCAGAATGGCACCGAGTGAACCCAACTGATAGAAGGAAGGAATCCATCTTGGCATACCAGGCCTGAGGAGCCTGTTTGATGCCATAGAGAGACTTCTGAAGATGACACACAAGTGAAGAATCCTGAAGGAACCCCTGTGGCTGCTCCATGTAGATCTCCTCCTGAAGGTCACTGTGAAGAAAAGCACTCTTCACATCCATCTGGTGTACTTCCCAACGATTAGCTGCAGCAATGGCAAGAACAAGTCGGATGGAATTCATTCGGGCAACTGGTGCAAAAGTCTTAGAGTAGTCAATCCCAGGAACCTGGGAGAATCCTTTGGAGACCAAGAGAGCCTTATACTTGTCAACCGACCCATCTGCTACAAATTTTGTCCGATAGATCCACTTACATCGAACAAGTTTTCTTCCCTTAGGAAGAGGGACAAGATCCCAAGTGTGGTTCCTCATTAAGGAGCTATACTCCTCTTGCATAGCTGTATCCCACTCAGGAATACCAGAAGCCTCGTGAAAAGACTGTGGATCTAAGGTAGTAGCAATGAAGACATGTGGAGCATCCTGGAACTGTGAACGAGTTCGCCTGGTGTCTGATGGATCCCCAACCCAATCACCTGCAGACTGCAAGGTTTGTCTAGCCCAAAGTGGACTGGAAGATGGAGAATCTGGAGGAGAATCATCAACCTCTGAATGATGACTAGGAGAGGAAGGAGGTGAGTCCTCTAAATCACTCTCTGCATCAGAAGTGGAGGTAGAAGACTGCTCAGGTGAATTTGACTCATCAGAAGATCTGTCATGTATCCCAAGTGACTCCAATGTCAAGGTAGAAGGAGTTGGAGAAGTGATAGAAAGTGAGCTCAAAGAGCCCTCCTCAAACTGAACACTCCTCTCAATGAACAACTCATGTGTAGTAGGGTGGAGCAACCGATAACCCTTCACACCATCAGGATAACCTACAAATATGCAAGGTCTGCTCTGCGGATCCAAGGCCTTGCGTTTCTCTGTAGGAATGTGGGCCCATGCAGGAGAACCAAAAACTTGAAAGTGCTTAACTAATGGTTTCCGACTGCTCCAAGCTTCAAAAGGAGTGACTCCCTTCAAGGCTCGGTGAGGAACACGGTTCTGGATATAACAAGCACAGTTAATGGCCTCTATCCAATACTGTGGTCCAAGAGATCTAGAGTGAATCATGCAGTTCGCCATTTCCTTCAAGGACCTATTCTTTCGTTCTGCAACACCGTTCTGCTGAGGATTGTATGGAACTAAATGCTGCAAATCAATCCCCTCTGAAGTGCAAAACCTCTCAAACCGATGGTTGACATACTCACCACCATTGTCACTGCGCAAAACTTTGATGGCTTTCCCGGATTGCTTCTCTACAAAAGTCTTGAAGTCCTGAAAATGATCAAATACCTCTGACTTCTATTTGAGAAAGTACACTTAAGTATTTTGAGAAAAGTCATCAATGAATGTGAGGACATATCTAGCCTTGCTGAAAGAAGGATGCTGAAATGGACCAGCCAAATCACTGTGAACTAACTCTAGTATCCGTGAAGCTCTCCATGCCTTCCCTTTGTCAAACGTTTCCTTAGGATGCTTACCAATAATGCAACCTTGGCAAACACCACCTGAAAACTGAACTGAAGGCAACCCTGTGACCATGCTCTGCTGGTTGAGCTGCTGCAAGTAGCGGAAGTTAAGATGGCCAAACCGCTCATGCCATAATCTACTAACGTCATTAGAATGAGTGAGCAAAACAGTCGAAGGAGGATCAGGAACAAAGTGAGAAAATAGATAGAGCCGTGACTAATGATCTGCTCTCCCAACTGCAACTGTAGAACCATTGTGCAACTCACGAATCTCCACTGAATCAGGAGTGAACTCAACCCGCTTGCCTGAACCTATGTGAGTGATCTGGTATATCGATAGGAGATTAGTTGATAATGAGGGCACACAAAGAACATCATGAAATGTGCCATCCCCCACATCAACAGACCCTCTCCCACACACCTCAACATGAGTTTTATCACCCATCAAAATAGAAGGCATAATACATAGCTCCAAGGATGCAAGTTCTTCCTTAGATGAAGCCATGTGGTGCGAAGCACCCGAATTAAGAACCCAAGTGGATGGTGAAGAAGCAACTGCAACAAGGGCCTTGCCCTTTCCTTTCCCCTTGCTGTTTTCTTTTGCCTTATTAGATCCCTCATTAGAACTCTATTTGATAGACTCAGGAACACTGATATTATTCTTATCAAGAATGTGTGTCAAGTGATCAATTTGTTTCTTCAGACATTTATGTTCATCATGACCGGGCCTTTTACAATAGGCACATTGGACCCTCTCTTTCTTAGGCTTGTCACCCTTGGAATATTGGGTCTCATTAGTTGCTTTTGAAGCAACCATTATCTGATCCTTCTTCTCCTTGCTATTCTTTTGTTTCTTATCCTTACTATTGTTGTTACTACTTTGTCCTTTCTGTTCTTTTGTGCCTTGGTTGGCAGCCAAGGCATGTGACTTAGAGGACTTAAGAGTGCCCATCTAGATTAGCTTGTCCTGTTCCCGAGTGAGATTGATAGCAAAATCATCTAAAGATGGCATGGTGAATTGAGTAACAAGTGCACCCTTAGTAGCATAGAAAGTAGAAACAAACACAGAATATTCTGAACTTAGCTTAGAGAGAATACTGAGAATCAGTTGTTCATCTTTCTTTTCAATTCCACATTGTTTTAACTGTAGCCTTAGTGATTTCAATTTGGTGAAGAAATCCTGGATTGTGTTGAAATTGCCTGGACTTAAACTAATTAGTTCATTTTCTAACATATGACCCCTCATTGAATCTTGTGTGCCAAATAGTGTTTCTAGCTTTGTCCAAATTTCATTTGGTGTATTCAAAGACTCAATGTGAAAGAGCAAATCAGGAGAAACAGACAAACACAATGTTCCATATGCCTCATCACATTTGTTAAACCACTTAGGCTTATCTTCATCTTTAGCAGGTTCAGTTTCAAGTCCCATAGTTATCCTATTTAATCCAGCTTTCCTTAAGTGAATTGTCATGCATGATTTCCACTCAAAGTAATTGTATGGAGTTAGGATAGGCAGATTTGTTTGATCCATGATGAAGAAATGCAGAGAAGAAGTGTCGAAAAGAAGAGAACCCAACCAAGACAACCCCCCCTTTTCACTCAATCAAAGAACCCCCCCAAGAAAATATGATTTGGCACTTTATATTAGTGCATTTACAACTACCACTAGCAACAAATACTAAGTGGTCTTGATTTCAATGCATTACAAAACCCTCATGAAGAGCATATGTTGAAAATACAACTTTGGCATAATATCCAGAGAAATAAACAGCACCACTACGATCTACTCAAAAAATTATGCACTTTCAAAAAAAAATCACCTTGATACGAGGTCGTATGTGAAAGTTATGATCCTCCGAAGTTCCCAAAATGAGAACCGTGCAATGTCACGACTGAGAATCTGTAATTTCTGAAAAATCTTGGCATCAAAATCAAAAAACGACTGCACTAGTGCATAGAGCATGAAAAAATAACCAAAATCAAAAAAAAATTCGTGGGGAAAGGAGTCCGTATGAGCAAGAACGGAGCATTTGAAAACTGTCATCAAAACTGCAGTTGCCAATGGAGAGGGGTCCTGCTGTAGCTTTCTGAGCGTGTTTTTGCAAAATATATAGATTGCATGCAAAAATAGAAGGATACCTAGATGGTTTTTCTGTGCTGCGAACAAAACCTAGAAGGCATTTTTCTTGTAAATGTACAGAAGATATTGCTCCAGTGTAAACTGAATGCCTTTAGCTACAAAAAACAACCCCAGCAACCAAAAAATGACATGCAAAGACTGAATCAAATGCTAGAACCTGTAATATTGATTCAAAAGACCAAATATGCAAGCTGGTTGTTAGATTTGAGCTCGAAACCCCGGTTCCGCAACTGTGTATGATGATCTTTGATTTCGGTGAAACGAAAGCCAAATCTGACTTTCGTAATCCTCCTGGATGCGTTGGAACAGCTGGAAATGCTGCCAGTATAACCAAAAATGCTGCAATCACCCAGATTTCATAAAACACATGTGCAACCCCAGAGATTAAAAAAGTTTCCGTCAAACTTTTCTGATTCTCAAGATCATCCGAAGATGCAAGAGAAGAGCATACTGGGTTTTTCGAAAACCTGCAATAAGATTTATTAGCCCCCCCTGAATCTCTCAAATCTAGAAACTAAAATCTACTCTTGCACATAGAATAGCTCTGATACCATGTTAGAATCTGAAAAGATTAATAACCTAGAAAACTAGTGCAAAGATTAGATATTAAAACTATGAATACAAATGATACGAAATCAAAATAGCAACACAGAGTTAGTCTCCAAGAGAGTAATGCAAATGCTAGAAGCAAAATAGCATTAAGAGGATGCAAAAGTAAAAGATGCCAAATACAAGCCAGGTAGCATGCTTATATAGACTAGGAAGAGAGAGGAGGTGGCAACATTGACCAATGAGGAGCAACCATCTATCGGACTAAAGATAGCAAAGTATCTTCCCAAGATAGCTAATGGATGCTCACATGTAGGAAGGTGACACCTCACAACCACTCACCTAATAAGACATGCTTTATTAACCTAAGCGAGATTAATAGAAGTGTAGGAAAAACCTAGGAATATAGGAAAAATAAATAACCCATCTAGGAAATAAAAACCTACACTAACACTAGGTCTGGTCCTTTGATTCTAAATCTATTTGACTTTGTCCTTCTTGATCCCAACATTCTTTTCTTGACCAGTTTTAGAACTTTCACCTTTCTCAAATCCCAAGCCTTCTTTATCATTAGGACTCTTTTGACTAGCAAGTATTTTATCAAGTTGGGCAGAACTTTGAATTTTTCTTCCTAACTCCATGCATGTTTCAGATCAACTTTCAGATCCACAACTTCTAGTTCAAGCTTTGTGCAGTCTTCAGTTTTGCTTTTCACCAACTAATTTAGGTCTTCTTCTGCTTTTGCTCTTTTTACAACTTCCACTTTCAGATTACTAAAGGTGTCATTTGTAGATATCAATTATTCACTAACCTCATATTTTTCTTTGAACTTCTTGACTTGCTCCCTCAATTTTTTGATGCACTCATCTGCTTCCTTGACATTGTCTTTCAGATCCCTATTTTCAATTTCAGCCTTTTCAAGATCTGCAAGTGCAAGCTTGAGTTCTTCTTCATTGACAAGTGTACATTCTTCTTTAGTTTCAATTGCATCAATTTATTTAGGAGTAGGACATTTTTTACCTACCATGTGTTCCATCTCCAAGATCTTCCTCAAGCTATTAGACTTCTTTTGAGGAACCAGATTCTGATACCAATTGTTGAACACCCAAAGTACTGAGAGGGGGGGTGAATCAGTACTGTATTAAAACTTTTACTTATTAATATAACAATCCATTTACAAAATGCAATAATTAAATAGATTAAGCATAGAAGAGACAACCAAAAACCATCACATATCAACACAAATATTTTTACGTGGAAAACCCAAAACTGGGAAAAACTAGGGTGAGTGTTAGCTCACAATATATTATGTAGGAACAATACCAAATTACAATAAATGCTCATTGCCTAGGGCTCACTACCCAAAAGAAGTTCTCACTGCAAGAAGGCTCATTGCCTAGAGAAAGAAAGAAGAAAGGAAATGTCTCATGCTCAGATTGCATCTATACATGCATGGATGCAACTCCAATGAATGCTCAAAATACTGTCTCAAAACTCTTCATTTTGACTGCTCTGTTTCATTGTTCTATTTTTACATTAGGCAAGATCTCTCTTCTTCTGCTCTCATCACCTACTCTGCACTGCATATGTTTCACACATTCACATTCGCATCTCATTCCCCAAACACCGAATTCAATCCTATATATATCCACAACAAACAAAATCTTCATATTAGGTCGGCCTAATGAAGTGTGCCGTGTAGTCATGCATTATGTACTCTATTAGCCAAATTCATTCTCCAAAATCTATAGTGGACCCAAACAATATTTGAAACAGCTTCACACATGTTAGCCTCAACTATTTCACCACTTAGGATTAAGTTCTAAACACTAAAATGTACCGTACACACATCATACTGTCATGTCAGCCTTAACCACAGACTATTCACTGGTTTAGTTCAACTGTCAGACAACATCTTCCACTACGAACCATAAGACTTACTCAAATCCATATTAGAGACTCTTCACATATCATAGATCATACCTCCAGAACCACAAAGCAAAATATTCTTTTGCGGTAGAATGCAGACCACTGGAACACATGCTCTGTTACAGTTAAACTATACCATACCAAGTAGCGATACTTAGGCATTCATAACTGAGTCTCTGGTGGAACTCAGAACTTGCAACTCTAGATTTAGATACTTCATACTTGTGTTTACGACACCTCAAAACCACACAACAAGATATGCCACAGCAAAGGAATGCGAACCAATCCAGTTGAGTGTTCTATTTTGATTTCCTTTGTTCTCTGCACTGCTGGACTTAGACTTTTTGAAGATGGACTTCCGGTACTCATCAAGGAATAAAATCTTGGAAAAATGATCAATTGAGGATTGTGAACAACATACCTAAACTGCATGATATGATCTTCTACTTTGGACTAATACCAGCCGTTATACTGCCTCTTTGTCACTGTCTCTTGTGTACTGCCAACACTTAACCAAAAATGGCTAAGTCTTCTTCTCTGGACCAAAACTTCTACTCTAACCTTTGTTCCTTTTCTTTTTTCCATCAATGACAACATCTTCAGACATCAAACACAAGTTTCCAACACTCTCAGACCGGTGCCTATCCGATGGGCTATAGAGTTTTGAGTTCATCAAAGGAAAACATTAAAAGGGGGTGTATGAATGCCTATACGGTTACTCAGATGCACAAAAAACTAATATCAAACCATGAGAATATTTAGTAATCCAACACCATACTATATTCTTCCATATGTAATACTAAAATAACCATTTACAAAGCTTGAAAATGATTTAAGAACTGTCACATTCATTCAAATCAGATTTTACAATCATACCACGAAGTGTGGCAATTGAAAACCCTAACTGTGATAGAGACTTCTTGAAAGAACACTTACGACAATGGAGAAAAACAATGGTTTAATATCAAGATTACAATATAGTTCGCATACACTTCTAATGATTACTTCTTGAAGAACTAAAAATAAACAATAGACGAAGCCCTAACTGCCTTGGAAGCACAACACTTGTAGAGAGAAATTTTTCCCAGAATGATCAATCCTCGAAAGGAGTTACAATCCTCTATTTATAGCCTTCACATGTAGATCTAAGAATGAAACAGGCAGGAAAACCCTCAACAACCCCATCAACTGTAGTTAAAACATTAATTTCAATCACCCACTTGACATTAATGGCATTCCCAAAAGTTGTTGATGCATTTCTAGGTGGTGGGAGGAGTATGGAAGGCCAGATAATCAATCTCTGACAAATTAGACTTTGGAGGTTGGGCCTTCGCTAAGTAGCCTGCACTTTGGAAGAGAAAAAGAGAATTGTTCGACCCAAAATACTTAGAAAGAATGTGAGCCGTCAGGGGTCAGGCCTTGGGCCTTCTGCCCTCCTACAAAAAAGAAAGAAAAAAAACCCCCTGGTCGCCAAAATCTACAACACATAAATTTTAGTCAATCAAACATTGGCCACGTGTCAACAGTTTGCATCAGCACGCCCCTCATCGGGTCCCACTTAACTGATGCTGCAATCATGCACAAGACTTGGAAGAATTTTGGCTCCGTCAGACATCGGCCTTCGAGCCTTCACCATTCCACCTGCTCAAAAAGACAAAGAAAACCACCACTCCAACCTCCAAAGTCTGCCATACTTATAAATTTTTTTGAAACCTCAAGCGGACTTCGATGATTGGGTCCCCCCGTTAACATATGCTCTGAGGAAGATAGAAGGTTGCAAGCTCAGCCTTTGATCTCTAAAACACTTAGGCAATTTTTTGAAGGACTTAACACTTAGACAAATTTTGGAGCCTTGGACTTCAGAGTCAATAGACAAGGCACGATCGAAGATAGGAAGCCGAAACTCTAAAACTCTGAAAAAGATAGAAAATACAAGGAACGACTTAAAATTTTGGGACTTAGCCATTTTTAGGATTCCTTGTACTTCAAAAGGTAAATTCTTAGAGGGATATTAAAATAGACCCATGGGAAATGTCTCTGATCGGGTATCAATGATGGGCTCTTCAACAAAGGCACAAAGAGGGACTTTGATGGATTTGGGGCAAAATAGAACAAGTTGGGAACTAGTTTTTTCAGGTGTCAACATGTATGCATTCATGCATAAAAATAATGGGTATGTGCTCTGTGAATTTTTGAATTTCATGCTTTTGGAACAAGTAGGGTTTGTTAAATTTCTCTAGTTGTAGTTTGGTAGTGGTTAATGCATTTATCGTTCTTTGAAGCAACTAGTTTTTGATTATAGTAAGTGACAGAACTAAGGTGCTGAACCCATTACAAAAAAACCACTAGGGTGCACAAAAAGTCCAACAGAAAGACCAGAGAAACTATAACAGTATCTAAAAACACATAAACAATGGACCACCACCAGACAGACAATAGACAAAACACAAAACGACAGCAACAAAAAAAGCCCTAGGGCTGGTTAAACAACTGGCCCTAGTCCTTATTGAGGAATTGATACATTTCTGTTGCAAGTATGGGCCTAATCGGTGTTGTCATTGATGTCAACATACTCATGTTGCATTAATGAGAAGGATTAGATGAGCTGTGTGCTGAGGATATTGAGAAAATAAGTCTCAATCAGGAATAGTGAAGAACAATGATGACAAGAAGGTAAAAGTCCTCAATAGGTTGAGGATCAGAGGATACAGTTTAAAGGGTTTGTAGATATAAGTCTTGAGATGCTCTAGTCAAGTTTTTAGAGGTCCACATGAAGATCTGAAGAAGTTATGGTCGCTTAAGTAGAACCGGTTCTGGCAGGTGTTCAGAGGTGACAGAGTGCCACAGATAGGTCCGGTGAGATCCAGAATTTCATTATCTTGTTCTGCAGATTTGAGGGAGTGTTGAGGATGTTCCTGTGAAGTATCAACTAGATTGGTTCGTGGGTTGAAGGTCTAGAAGAGCCTATTCATTTGTGACAGTGATGACAGACTGTGTTCTTGAAGCTCCGGATGAAGAGAGAAGAATTCCAGTAGGATGATGAAGTGCAGATGTTCTTGGTGATTCAGGGAAGGTTATGATGATCGTTGGATCATGTCCAATTCATGTTAGTGGTCTGCATTGAAGTTAAAGTTTGCATTTGAAGAATAACCATAGATATTGGTGTTCTTCTTGAGATTGGCCGACCGGATGTATTACATGTCTTGCAGATGTTCTTGTAGGTGTTTGTCGACTTAGATGATTGTTCCTAAGTTGATGCCTTGTATAAATAAGGGATTTTGAAATCATTTTGAAGTGTGTTTGGCGGTGATGAGTGTGTGGTAGCGAAGAGAAGTGCGAAAGGCAAAGCAGAAGTATTGGGCGTAAATGGAACTGATTCAAGCATGTTGAAGATGCTATTCTCTAGTTCATAAAGGTGATACTTATTCCTTTGTAGATAGTGTGTCTCTTGTAGGTAGTGAGCCTCTTGTGAGCAGTGTGCTCGGGCAGTGAGCCCTAATTGGCACGTGCCATTTTGTTCTTTCTATTCTTCTAATAGAGAATACATTCTTGGATTAATCACCCCATGGTTTTTCCCTTAACCAGGTTTTCCACGTCAAAATCTTGGTGTCATATGTGTTGATATGTTTCTGCTTTTGATTTGAATGCATTATGGTTCATGATTAATATTATGCTAATCACTAAAGAAGATTCAAGTGTTTAAAAAGAGAAAGTTTTGCACAACTGATTCACCCCCCTCTCAGTTGTATGCCCTAAGTCTAACAATTGGTATCAGAGCTAAGTTCCTCTAAAAGGAGCTTAACTGCTTGAGGAGATCCAGGATGTCGTGATACAAGAAGGATAGTTCGAAGTTTGATGGAACCAACTTTTCTCTTTGGAAAGGTCACATGAAATTTCACTTGCAGTGTATGTGAAAGGTGTACTGGTCCATGGTCACAAAAGCATATGTACCTCCACAGGGTGGTCCAACAACCCTAAATGAAATCACCGATGCTGAAAACAATCTGCGAACCAAAGAGGCTCTTCTAAGCGCATTAACTGACTCAGAGCTCTCAAATGTTATTGACCTACCAACTGCCTATGAGATCTAGATTAAACTAGAATTTTTGCATTAAGGAGACGAGTATGTTAAATGTGCAAGGTTATAGAGTCTAAAAGGGAAATTTGAAAAACTAAAGATGAGAGATGATGAAAATATTACCACTTTTATGCCAAGAGTGAATGAGTTGGTTTGTGGAATTAGAAATTCTGGTGGAGTCTTGGATGAAAATGAGATTGTTGGTAAGATTCTCAGATCCCTTCCTGCCTCTTAGAAAATCAAGGTTGCTGCCATTGATGAATTTAGAGCCCATACAACTGTCACAAGAGACCAATTGGCTGGCAAACTAACTGCTTTTGAAATGACTGAATTTGGAGATGATCCCCCCAAAACTAAATCTAGATTCAAAGCCAGTGCCTCTATGAAAGGTAAACAAGGATTTGATCTGGGAGAGAACTCATCAAGGAAATTGTCATGGTATGGAAAAGCAAGAAAAGACCTGGAAGAAGAAGAAGTAGAAACTACTCAACTTGAAGCCCTCATTACGAAGAGACTACCAAGAGGATCTGGTAAGTATGAAGGAAAGTTGCCTTTTAAGTGTTTTAACTGCAATAAGATTGGTCATTTTGCCTCAAAATGTCTGGAAAGACTTTCAAAGCCAAATCCTAACAGATCAAGGTTCCAAAAGAATTGTTACTATTTTCATGAAGAAGATGATAATGAAGGAGTAACAGATGATGAATCAGAGACAGGAAACAAATCTGGAAGTGAATGGGTGTTTATTGCCATCAAGGAAGAAGAACCAATATCCTCTATATCTATCAATCATAAAGTTGTAGAAAGAGCTCTGGCTTCCCAAGTTGAAGAAAAGAATGATTGGGTCATTGACAGTGGTTGCTCTCACCACATGACAGGTGACAAGAATAAGTTCATAGATTTGGAAAGGTATGAAGGAGAAGTGGTGAAGTTTGGTGATAATTCTGCTGGTAGAATCAGAGGAAGAGGAACTATTTCTTTTGATGGAAGAAACAAAACTGGTAATGTACTGTATGTTGAAGGTTTGAAGCACAATCTTCTCAGTGTTAGACAGTTGGTGGACAAAGGCTATGATCTCTGATTCAAGGATGGAAAATGCAAAATCTTTGAAAGATCCGGAACAGAGATTGCATCTGGTACTCAAACTAAAGGTAATATCTTCCACTTGGTTGGTACTGGTAAAAGCTGCTTATTTGTTCAAGTTGATCAGAGTTGGTTATGGCATAGAAGGATGTGTCATGTGAATTTTGATAATATCATCAAGATAAGCAATTCTCAGGCTGTAAGAGATCTTCCAAAATTGGTGAAACCTACTAACAACTTGTGCAAGGAATGTCAGTTGGGTAAGCTGAGCAGAGTCACATTCAAAAGCAAGGAACTGTCTTCTACCAGACTATTGGACTTAGTTCACACTGATCTTTGTGGTCCGGCAATAACCAAAAGTATTCAAGGTGATAGATACTTCATGCTGCTAATAGATGCCTATTCCCGGATGATGTGGGTAACCTTTCTAAAGGAGAAATCAGAAGCTCTTGAGAAATTCAAAATATTCAAGGCTATGGTAGAGAATGAAACTGGATTAAAGTTGAAACGTCTGAGGTCTGATAGAGGTGGAGAATTCACATCCGGTGAGTTCATAGAATTCTGTGAGAAACATGGAATTAAGAGACAGTTGTCTACTCCAAGGACTCCACAGAAAAATGGAGTAGTGGAGAGATAGAACTAGACCATCCATGAAGCATCAAGGACTATGATGATGGAAACAAATGTTCCTCAGATCTATTGGAGAGAAGCTGTCAACACTGCAATCTATACTCTTAATCGAGTTCAAATAAGAAGCAATACCAGTAAGACCCCTTATGAACTCTGGTTTGGCATTACTCCTACTGTAAGATATTTCAGAGTCTTTGGTAGCAAATGTTACATCAAAAGAGATGAAGATTTAGGCAAGTTTGATGCTAGAAGTGATGAAGGAATATTCTTGGGTTACTCTACTCAAAGCAAAGCATACCGGTGTTATAACAAGAGACTAAGAAAGATGATAGAAAGCACAAATGTAAAGGTTGATGAGGGAATAGAGAAACCCTCAAGGTTTTATGAATATGATGAAGATGATCAGAATGGTGTTCTAGTTCAAGGAGCTCAATCCTCTTCTGAAAATTAGATTCAGACTGATCCGATAAATCAGGAAGAAGAGATAGGTCTGAATGAGCCTGATCAAGAAGCAGAAGTGCAAGAAACTCCCAAAGTTCCAAGGTATGTAAGACTGAACCACTCTGAAGATCAGATCATAGGTGACAAAAGCAAAGGTGTGCAAACTAGAAGGAAAATTGCTCAAAATTCAGATGAATATTGTATGATTTCAAAGATTGAACCTAAGACAATAAATGAAGCCTGCAATGATGAAAACTGGACAAAAGCAATGGAGGAAGAATTGATGCAAATTGAGAAAAATCACACTTGGGATCTTGTTCCCAGACCTAGAAACAAGAATGTGATTGGAAACAAATGGGTCTTCCGGAACAAACTAAATGAAGTTGGTGGAGTAATTAGAAATAAAGCCAGATTGGTCTACAAAGGCTACTCTCAAATAGAAGGAATTGATTTTGAAGAAACCTTTGCTCCGGTGGCAAGAATTGAAGCAGTCAGGTTATTTCTTGCATTTGCTGCCTTCAAGGATTTCAAGGTATATCAGATGGATGTCAAATCTGCTTTCCTAAATGATGACTTAGAAGAAGAAGTGTACATTGAACAACCGGATGGATTTCAGTTATCTGAGCATGGTGATATGGTTTGCAAATTAAAGAAGGCACTGTATGGACTAAAGCAAGGCCTAAGAGCATGGTATGAAAGACTGGACAAACATCTTTTGAAGATTGGTTTCAAAAAAGGTACTACTGATAGTAACCTATATTTCAAAATTGGTCATGAAAACATCTTAATTGTTGAAGTATTTGTTGATGATATCATCTTTGGAGGAAGAGACAGTATGTGTAAAACCTTTGCAAATCAAATGAAAAGTGAATTTGAGATGTCAATGCTTGGTGAAATGAATTTCTTCTTGGGTCTGCAAATTACTCAGACAAATAAAGGAATCTTTATTTCTCAAACCAAATATGTGAAAGAATTGTTGAGGAAATTTGGAACAGAAGATTCAAAGCCAATGAACACTCCCATGGAAACCAGATGTAAGTTGAGGAAAGATGATGAATCCCCTAAGACAGATCAGACAAAGTACAGATCAATGATTGGAGGATTATTGTATCTCACTCAAACTAGACTAGACATAATGTAGGCTGTTGGTCTTGTGGCGAGATTCCAGGCTGATCCCAGAGAATCTCATGTCATGGCAATCAAAAGGATTTTTAGGTACCTAAAAGGAACAATTGAGTACGGTCTGTGGTATCTTAGAGATTATAATTTTTCTCTTCATGCATATACAGATGCAGATTGGGCAGGAGATGTGGATGATAGGAAGAGTACCAGTGGAGGAGCATTCTTTTTGGGAAAAAGATTGGTTTCTTGGCTAAGCAAGAAACAAGAGGCAATATCCTTGTCCACAACTGAAGTAGAATACATTGTAGCAGTAGGTAGTTGCACTCAAGTTTTGTGGATGAAGCAGATGCTAGGAGATATTAAAGTAGAATATGAGGAGCCTATCACAATTTTCTATGATAATTCAAGTGCAATAAATATTTCTAAGAATTCGGTGTTGCATTCCAAGACTAAGCATATATCTATCAAGTTTCACTTTCTGAGAGAGCAAGTGAACAAGGATGAAGTCAGATTGGAGCATGTGCCCTCCAAGGATCAGATTGCAGATATTTTTACTAAACCTCTTCCCAAGGACTCTTTTGAGTATATCAGGGAGAAGTTAGGGGTTATTGCCCCTCCGGTGATAAACTAGGATGCACTGATGTGCATCAATCCAGTGGATATCACAGTCATATCTTGTGATCCGGATTGATGATAAGGGAGCTGCTACTCAGGGGGAGCAGCTGGTATGTTATGAAGAAATGAAGTTACAAGTATGAACCCTTTGCCATTGATGTCAAAGGGGGAGAGAAGACATGTGAAAAACAAGTGGTTGCTGATCAAAGGGGGAGCAATAAAGGAAGAGAAGACTTGTGAATAGTTGTTGCTATTCGGGGGAGTTGTAACAGCAAGGAGAAGTTCTTGTCTTGATGGTTTTTCACATCATATGTTGCCATCAATGACAAAGGGGGAGATTGTTGCAAGTATGGGCCTAACCAGTGTTGTCATTGATGTCAACATACTCATGTTGCATTAATGAGAAGGATTAGATGAGCTGTGTGCTGAGGATATTGAGAAAATAAGTCTCAATCAGGGACAGTGAAGAATAGTGATGACAAGAAGGTAAAAGTCCTCAATAGGTTGAGGATCAGAGGATGTGGTTTAAAGGGTTTGTAGATATAAGTCTTGAGATGCTCCAGTCAAGTGTTTAGAGGTCCGCATGAAGATCTAAAGAAGTTATGGTCACTCAAGTAGAACCGGTTTCGACAGGTGTTCAGAGGTGACAGAGTGCCACAGATAGGTCCGGTGAGATTCAGAATTTCATTATCCCATTCTGTAGATTTGAGGGAGTGTTGAGGACATTCCTGTGAAGTATCAACTAGATTGGTTTGTGGGTTGAAGGTCCAAAAGAGCCTATTCATTTGTGACAATGATGACAGATTGTGTTCTTGAAGCTCCGGATGGAGAGAAGAATTCCAGTAGGATGATGAAGTGCAGATGTTCTTGGTGATTCAGGGAAGGTTATAATGATTGTTGGATCATGTCTAATTCATGTTAGTGGTCTGCATTGAAGTTAGAGGTTGCATTTGAAGAATAACCACGGATATTGGTGTTCTTCTTGAGACTGGCCAACCAGATGTATTACACGTCTTGCGAATGTTCTTGTAGGTGTTTGCCGACTTAGATGATTGTTCCTAAGTCGATGCCTTGTATAAATAAGGGATTGTGAAATCATTTTGAAGTGTGTCTAGCAGTGATAAGTGTGTGGTAGTGAAGAGAAGTGCGAAAGACAGAGCAGAAGTATTAGGCTTAAATGGAACTAATTCAAGCATGCTGAAGATGCTATTCTCTAGTTCATAAAGGTGATACTTATTCCTTTGTAGACAGTGTGTCTCTTGTAGGCAGTGAGCCTCTTATGAGCAGTGTGCTCGGGCAGTGAGCCCTAATTGGCATGTGCCATTTTGTTCTTTCTATTATTCTAACAGAGAATACATTCTTGGGTTAATCACCCCGTGGTTTTTCCCTTAACTAGGTTTTCCACGTCAAAATCTTGGTGTCATACGTGTTGATATGTTTTTGCTTTTGATTTGAATGCATTATGGTTCATGATTAATATTATGCTAATCACTAAAGAAGATTCAAGTGTTTAAAAAGAGAAAGTTTTGCACAACTGATTCACCCCCCCTTAGTTGTATGCCCTAAGTCTAACAATTTCCTCATATTCCTTCATTTGTTTGTTCTTAATGCCATTCTTGTTGAGTTCCAAATCCTGCAGGACCACCAGAGTAGTAACTGACCTATGCATTACATTGGATACGAATCTTGCTAGAAATTTGAAATTCTTTTCTAGCTCCCCCACCCTGTTATTCAGGTCCTTGATCACTTTGCCCTTCTTGGTCTTCTTGCTAACCTTGTTTATTTTGATAGTGTCCATTTTTTCATAATTTTCTGTCTCTGAGCCTTGGACATTTAGTTCTGGGAAGTTACTAGGATCATCATCATCAAACTCTGTGCCCGCAGTCTCCTCCTTGATACCAGTATTAACCTCACCTATAATATTCTCTGCTTTGTCACCCGAGCTAGTAGAAACAATATGCTCTTTTAGAGGAGTCGGTTTGGCCACCAACCGACTAGACCTTCTGGTCGATGACACTCTGTATTTACCCTAGGGTATGAAATTCTCATCATCTTGTGTGTTTTCATTATCTTCCTCTCCACCCTCAGAAACCTCCACTTCCTTCCCCTTGTCTAGGTTGTGAACCTCCTTCTTGGGCATGTCCCCACTATTCTTGCAGACTCCATCCTTCCCCTCCTTGATTCTCTTTTGGGGGGTACTGCCCTTATTTTCTACCACCGTTAGTTTTCTCTTGGTGGGTTTAGAGCTCTGTTTAGGGCTAGAAGTCTTAGGTTCTACCACATTGTGGATGGGGCTATTCTCAGGACTAGGCTTCTTTTTAGTGGTAGAGACCTTGGCCTTCTTGGGGGTGTCCACAGACTTCTCTAGGTAAGTTCAGTGATAATGATAGCATGGCCTTGGTCGGGGGTTTGTTTGGAAGCTGAGGTGTTGCTGTCCACATGGGTAGGTTTGATTTGTTAGAGGGAACACAAGGCTAGGTGGAATTTATACAGCCTGTAAATAAGACCTTGGTGGAGCAGTATGAGAGGTTTGTTAGGGTTCACAAAATGCTGCTTAATTGTTGCCTTGACTGAGGTCTCCAAAGAGGAAAGCAAATAGAATGGAAAACTAATAAGTTGACTTCTCCTAAAGTGATTCAAAAGCATGAAATGATAGTGATAGAACCAATGGAACCTACCTTCTAGGGTGAAATATTTGATGAGCATGTAACACACATGATCCCATGGCTTGGGCAGTTGATCCTTGTCGAACCCACCTTGACGATTATGCAACACTTCTCCTTTGTTAAGGAACAAGGCCATACCCTCAAGGTCTGACACCTTGCTCAACCTTTTCTTCTTAACTCCATCAGTAGACATACCAATGGCTAGACTGATGACCTCTTCAAAATTTTTGAAGCCAATACCACCTACTTGAACCCTTTTGTCATTCCACGACTGTACGAACTGTTTCGAGAGATTTTCATCATGGCCCTAGGGGCATTCAAGATATGGGGCCACCCCTCCCTCACAACACACATGCTAGAGGGTTTTGTTCTTAAACTCCTCACAAGAAATAGGTTCAGTGCAAGTCCTCTCACCACCCATTTTCACAGAGCAGAGAAACTTAGCAGAATTCTAGATAAGAATGAAAACTCTATCAAAACGAATAGCCTTAACCTTGAAGTTATTACACATCTAGCGGGGTAATGCACAAACTTTGAAATGAAATCTATCAGCTCACCACTTCGTGGAATCCTGTTTCCATAAAGTTGCCTTGCACGAATTAGAAGCCTTGTACTTGTCATGATACTTGGCCTTTAAAAAATTATTATTATGAGTTTTTTGACCACTTAAAAATCTAGTTCTAGTCATCCCCTTAGCCACGTGAATGACCACATGCCTAAACCAATGAATCATCCTAGTCATGATGCTTATCTTGCACCAAGGTATCCCATGATGGATCATCGTACTCAAGTTGCTGATCTGGCTAAGAGTAGTCCCACGACAGATTCTAGTAGCCACCTTGGCAATATGGTTGTAACTCATCAATATTTGAAATTTAGCGATATAGCTAGTGATGATATCACTATGAATTTTCCTTTTTTGGTGCCACAAGTGCACTTTAGCGGGGTAGGGATTCAAAATGTCTTATTTATAATTCATGATAAAAAGAGTGGACACTATTCTGTTCCTTACAAAGGAGGGTTTGGATTTGATTGGGGAGGTTGTCAATATTTCTCTAGCATCTCCAGCTGCTTAGGTTTTGATCCAAATTGGCCATGCAATTCGCCACCCTGTTGCCTTCCCTGTAGGGGTGCCCTATCTCCTTCTTAGTGAACCCAACCAATAAGCCTACTATGTCCTCAATAATATCCCTGAGCTTCCAACCAATGTCAGACCTACCCAAAGCAACATCCACAATGATTTTTGAATCCCCCTCGATTTGAATTTTATCAACTCCTAAGGAGAGAGCAAACTTAAGCCCCCATAATAAGGTCAAGCCCTCTTCCACATTGTTGGAATGGGTGCCAATACCCCCTACATAAATAGCAATTAAGTGCCCTTTATCACTTCTGATGACACCTCCCCCACTAGCCAAGCCAACGTTCTTTTTTTCAGCCCCATCAAAATTGAGTTTAACCCAGCCCTTAGGGGGGGGTCCAGATGGTATTTTTCCTGGCCAACTTCTTAGAATTGTCAAAGGTGGTAATATCCACCATTAAACCCCATATCTTAGCAATCTATTGTTCAAGTTGAGTGGGGGTTTCTTTGGCAATGTTCAGACTGCTGATGGAAGTATTCTCAGAAGCCAATTTGCTAAAGGAGAAGAAGACCTCCTTAACACATTTAGCAGTCTACCTAAATATTCTATTATTTCTCTCTTTCCATATGCTCCACCCTAGATGCAGGGGAATTTGCCTCCACAATTCCCTAATTCTTGGGTGTTTAAAGGGTCCGGTTTAACTTTGAATGAAGTCCTTGAGGTTTTCACTCATAACCTAATCAATGGTGAGTTTATCCAAGGTTCTTCCCTAGACCTCCCTGGTGAAATCACAATGGAAGAGAAGGTGCTGTATCGACTCTTCTTCTTTTTGGTACAACACACATCGATTAACTAGTTGGAAGCCCCTCTTGTTAAGGTTATCAGTAGTAAGAATTTTGTGGTGAGCCGCAGACCACAAGAAGAAATTAATTTTGGGGATCAAGTGGTTATTCCAAACCTTATTCCATAAATGGTTTTCATGAACACTGTTAGACAATAGATTGTAAGCAGTTTTAACTGAAAAGACTCCCTTCCTATCCTGAGCCCAGAGCATCTCATCCTATCTAGAAAATAAAGGGATTCTACACTTACTTATCCCCAGTTGCAAAGAAAAAGTCCTCTAATCTCCTAGCACATTGTTATTCCAGCAATCAGCCATGTTTTTCCATTTTCTTTGGCCCTGGGTTTGCTCAGTGATGTAATCACTGACCAAAACCCCAAAATGAGTGGTGGTTCTCAGTTTAAGGTTGACATTTCCCTCATTGGATAAAGGAACCTCATGAAGCCAATTATCATCCCAGAACCTTATCTTATCCCCCTTACCAAGCTTCCACTTTATGCCTTTAGATAGGATGTTTCTAGTTTTGATTATCTTGTTTCAAATAATGGAACCTTTAGGGAGGCCCTCCCTCTCTAAGAACTGATTCCTATCCCCATTGTGTAGGTACTTGGATCTCATGATCTGCACCTAGTCTTTCTAATCCTTTAGGAAACTCCATCCAACCTTTTCCAACAATGCTTTGTTCATTAGCTGGATCTTTCTTATACCTAAGCCCCCTTGAGTTTTGGGGAGGCAAACTTTGTACTAGCCAATGAGAGAGGTTCTCTTCTTTTCTTCAACCCCCCTCTAGAGAAATGTTTTATGAATTTTCTCAAACTTCTCCTCTATACATCTGGGCATCTTGAAAAGAGTGAGAAAGTAGGCGGGGATGTCTTGGAGGGAAGCCTTTAGAAGTTGGTATTTTCCTGCTTGGCTCAGAAGCTTACCCTTCCATCCTTCCATCTTTTTTTGGATTCTTTTGAGAATAGAATTCCAATAGGAAGGGGTCACTTCCTTGATAGTGAGGGGGAGACCCAGGTAAGTAGTTGGGATGGTGGCCTTATTACAATTCAGGATATATTTAATCTTCTCTTGGAGTTCTTGACCAACATTAAAGAAGAAGACATTGCTCTTTTCATAGTTTATGCATTGCCCCAAGACATCGGCATAGTCATTAAGAAGTTTTTTCCATATTCTAGCTTCCACCACAGAGGTAGCACCAAACAACATGGTGTCATCCACAAACTGCTGGACAACCGAGGGCCCCATAGTAGAAGTAGCTTTGACCCCGTCAAGAACATGTCTATCAATGAGTTTTAAGATGTTCCTTCCCAGGACCTCCACCAAGATAATGAACAGATAAGGGGATATGGGATCCCCCTACCTAATTCCTCTGCTAGCATTGAAACAACCCCAAGAAGACCCTTTGACTAACACAAAGTACTTGATAGTAGTCACACATTCACTTATAAGTTTTATCATTTTGTCATGGAACCCAAACTTCCTTAGAACTTTGAATAGGAAATCTCATGAAATTATGTCATAGGCCTTAGATATGTCAAGTTTAAGAGCCATACTAGGGATATTGATCTTGTCCATTGAGTGGATTATCTCATGAGTGGAGATGGCAACATCCACAATCTGTCTACTAGGGACAAACCCCTTCTAACAATCACTAATAAGGTTGTCCAAAAATAGCTATAATCTCAGGACCAGGGTCTTAGTGATAATCTTATAGATAGTGTTGCAGAGGCTAACAGGGCAAAAATCAGCCATAGTCTCAGCGGTATTCTTCTTGGGGATGAGAGCTATAAAAGTGCATTTAATCTATTTGAGGATATTACCAGTCATGAAGAAGTCTCTGACAACCATAGTAACATCGAAAGCAACTATATCCCAAAATTATTGGAAAAAAGCCGAGGGGAATCCATCCAGGCCCGGGGATTTGAAGGCCCCTATAGAGAAAACCATCGCCCTCACTTCCTCACTGGTAATATGTTTTAAAAGGGCATAGTTATCTTCAGTTGAGAGCATTAGAGGAATGCTGTCCAACAGATCCTCCTCATTGCCAAGTTTAGGATTGACCCTTTGCTCAGAAAGGAAGTTCCTAAAATAGTTAGAGGCTAGTTGCCCCAATTCAACCTCTGATTTGACCTCTCCGTTGTTTTCATCCAGCAGCTTGGTAATTCTGTTCCTCTTTCTGTGCTTCACGGTGCCAATGTATATTTCTCCTTTAAAAAGTTTAAATGGTGCCAAAATGAGTTTCCTCTCATCCCAAACTAATAAATCTAAGAGAGGTCTGGACCAAAACTTGATTGACCTACTACTCGGTTCTTTGAAAAGGGCTAGGCATGCCTAGGGCATGGGTATTTCCTCTGATATACTGCAATATAGGGCATAAGTAATTAGAGATGCCATTATCGCTATCACCAGTTGGGACCTATTCAAACATTGCTATAATTGTACTGAAAACCCCATCCCAGTTTCAAACATATGGCTCCTAGACTTAGGGAAGTTGGTGATCCTGAATGTATTTGTGAGCATTGACTTAATATATGCCATCAACAAGCACTTTGACGCATATTCTAGAAATTTGAGGACGTTGAAGGGTGAAGAACTGCTTACATTAAATAGGGAGTTGATCAAGGAGGTCTTCAATTTGAATCCCCAGGCCAATTGCAAAATTAATTTCAATGAACTATTCTATAATTCTGTTCCTCTTTCTATGCTTCATGGTGCCAATGTATATTTCTCCTTTAAAAAAATTTCATGGTGCTAAAATTCCTCTTTTTGTGCTTCATGGTGCCAATGTATATTTCTCCTTTAAAAATTTTTCATGGTGCCAAAATGAGTTTCCTCTCATCCCAAACTAGTAAATCCAAGAGAGGTCTGGACCAAGACTTGATTGACCTACTACCCAGTTCTTTGAAAAGGGCTAGGCATGCCCAAGGCATAGGTATTTCCTCTAATATACTGCAATATAGGGCATAAGTAATTTGAGATGCCATTATCACTATCACCAGTTGGGACCTATTCAAACATTGCTATAATTGTGCTGAAAAACCCATCCCAGTTTCAAACATATGGCACCTAGACTTAAGGAAGTTGGTGATCCTGAATGTATTTGTGAGCATTGACTTAATATATGCCATCAACAAGCACTTTGACCCATAGTCTAGAAATTTGAGGACATTGAAGGGTGAAGAACTGCTTACATTAAATAGGGATTTGATCAGGGAGGTCTTCAATTTGAATCCCCAGGCCAATTGCAAAATTAATTTCAACAAACTATGCCAGGAATTTGCAAGAGATAGGAGTAGCTATAGAATAAAATGGCTACCATAGAATAGAGTTAGTGGCCAAAGTGGATCAAGGAGGATCCCTCTAGATCAAATGGATCAATTTGGTGTTGATACCTTCATGGAGTATTTGAAATTGACTTACATGGCTCTATGTCAAGTTTTTGGCATGATTATAAATTACAAATGCTCGTCCACATGATGATGATTGCTGCAGACATTCAAAATTGATATGTTAATAGACTATTTGATTTTTATTCTTTTATAATAAAGGGAATCTATCTGGAACTAAAAGTCCTCAAGGTTGTTAATAGGGTTCCATATCTCAAATGGTACTCATTGTTCTATCATGTCTTATTAAAAATGTGAGAAGATACATGGCACTCTGCCCTGAGAGTCACAGTTACAATACTAGACCACTTGGCCATGCCAGTCTAGATGAGGACATATCTATGGGATGCACATTTCTCTAATGCTGACTACTATATTTTTGAGATGTACTTGGTGTAGAGGATGTTGATTATACTTGGACAAAAATGAAACATGCTATCTAATGCTTTCATGAGGTTTTTGAGACCAAAGTAGTTGGAACCAGAAAAGGGTTGGGAACACAATTGGGGAGATTAATTTTTCCATCAGGAGTATATAGTCATTAGGATTTATGGGGCTGAGGTGGAGCCACACATTCTTCCCTTTTGTGTATAAGAAAGAGTGGCTTTTCTTGAGGCAATGTGGCAACTAAATGAGGCTGATAAAATGCATCTAAGGCAACATAGAAAGGGGTTATTCTTTCCATCCAATGTTAAATTCTTTGACTTCATAGTTATCACCAAGGAGAGTCTTGACATCTTGGAATCAAAATTGATGGAGTACAAGATGAAATTAGAGAAGAAAGGAGATTTGATCAAGAGCATTTTATTGATCAGATAAGGAAAGTAGTGGGGAGGTCAAGCTATGAGAACCACTTCAACATTTCTGAGGACCTAATAAGAAATTACATAACTAGGGATGAAATTGCTAAGAGGAGAGAGCATTGGGTGCAAATTGGCTCCTGTGAACATAAGGGATTAGCCTTAGATGCTACTTATAAAGATGCATTTGATAGCCCTATCGTCATAATGGAGTTGATGCTAGACAATGTGGACAACCTAGGGGTTATGCCATCAACAATTTTTGATAATTTGGTGCTTGAGGGAAGTGTGATGGAAGTCAGACATGCATCTCACCATGGTCCACAAATGAGTGTTGCACCAATTGCATAGGAAAAGGGTCCCATTGAGTTTGAACATTAGAACAAGCCCTAACCCTTGGTGGCTATGACATCATAAATGGTACTAGTGAGAATCAAGAGGAGTACCAATAGATGTTGCAAGTTGTTGCTTCTCCTTGGAGGCCTAATGTTAATGATCTTCCTCTTAAGAGGACACTTTTGAACTTAGAAGAGGGACATAGATATTTAGAATGTTAGGGATCTGGCTTGTGAGAAATTCCTCTTAGACAATGAATTTATCAAGTTTGAGGAATTTAAAATGATGTTACTCAAAGGAAAAATTAATGTGGACTTGTAGAATAAAAAATGAGAAGCAACAGATAGAGGTGGATAGTGAAGGAGAAGCTATTCAAAGCATACAAAAGCAAATTGAACTTGATTTGTCTCAAATGACTCTGAAAGAGGGAAGGAGACTAGTTAGGGAGAGTGGGTTTTTGTTGTTAATAGGCTAGGATATAGCTTCTGCTATAGCCTTGGACAGTATTAGGAGGCAAGACTTTGATCAAGATGTTCTAGGGAGTGAAGAGCAAGCCAAGGATCTCTACTTTAGATATGGATTCTGTACAAAGTATGAGACATTAGACATTTGGGATATAGATCTAGAACATGATAAGCCTCAGGTGACCTGAGATATTAGTAAATTAAAGGAGAATCTAATTGTGAAAAGGCTTGGAGATATCTTAGCACCACAGGTTGCCTCTCCAGTGGTGAGAACTGCATTGTTCAATGAGGCTGCTATAAAGAAATTACAAGTAGATTATGATAAACTGCATGCATATCACACAAATTTGCTATAGGAGTACAATAAGGATAAATCTATGATAGCATAGCCCAAGATCACCATGACTAAATCTGAAACACCTCCCACATCTTCAGGCACAATGTCTCAGCAAGATAGAGACACCTTTTTTCTTCGAATCAGGGTACATGATACCTCTGATTTGATGAGAAAAATTTTTGATCATAGAATTTTATGAATTTTGAGTAAAGCTGATGATGCATGGATTTGTTATGACAATTTGAGAAAAGCTAAGAGTTTAAATAGTGCAGGAACCAATTTCAAGGCAGGTTTTGAGCACATGGATCCTAGGGTGTCTGCAATAAATGTTATTCAGGCATATGCAAGATTCAGCCTAGATGCCCATCAAGAAATATCAACCACACATGATGTGGCTAGTCTTTTGAATGATGTCTTCACATTTAAAAGTAAGTTTGATTTGATGCTCAACGAGAAGTTTGCTAACTTCAAAGCCTTGGAGAGTTTCTATTTGCCTTCAGTTTTAAGTACATATGGTGAGATGAAATCATTGGAGTATTGGAAGGCAGAGTTTCAAGGCATTACTCCAATTTGATCACATCAGTCTTTCAAGGAGATAAAATTGATCTAGTTTTATGTAATGCAAAGTTGGATAATTTGCTAAAACTAGAATCATGGTTGGAAAGTTTTGTTAAAGAAGCTAAGGTATTGTTGGATGCTAGATAATAGGCCCACCAAAATAAGCTAGCTAAGATCTTATCTAATATAAGTAGCCATCTAATGAAGAGTGTGCCTACTAGATGCACTAGTACTTTTGAAACCTGAGGTCAAATGACATTTTGGTGTCCTGGAGGTGTGTTTCAAATCCCACTAAAACATGCCATTCCTCTATCCCCTAGAATTATGTAGATATGATTAGATAGTTTGGAAGAAAGAATAATGAGTTTTGATTTGCATAATGCCAAATTAAAATATGATTAAGGGAATAATCATCAACATTCTTTGGTTATAAAAGAGCATGTAAATGCTATAGTTGTGATCATTTTTGGATATGAGCCTTCTTGAGAGGTTGTTTTTCTAATTTCTTAGATACAATTGAGTTTACTTGATTAGGCAATTGTCATGGTCAGGAGGTTGCATTGTTTTGTTATTTTTGAGTTGTCTGATTCTTGCATAATGGAGAATTGGAGTCATCTAGTTGTGAACTCCATGAATAGAATGGGGGGAATTGGAATGATAGTGACTGGATGGTAGTTGTTGTTGGTTGATTATGAACTTCACCCACTTGTTTGAAAGGGAGGATAGGGACTCCCTTGTAATGGGTCACTCCTCAAGAAGTGGAAGTTGCTCTTGATTGGATGCAAAAGGAAGTTGGAAGATGGTTCCATCTCACATCACAGTTCTCTCCTTTCTATTTGAAGTTGCCTTTCCTGGACTAAATATTCTAGTTTTCCTACAAATCAGCTCAATGGTCATGTGCCCATTTGTTGGGTTGCGGGTGGTAGCATCAACTAGTCCAATAACAACTTCTACTCCCACAGTCTTAGCACTAGTGGAGGTGGATTTATTTTGCATCACCATGACAACTCAGTCACAGTATCCACATCAACAAAGGTGATTAGAATATTGTCATGTTCTAACTAAATGTTTAGACAACTTGTGGGAGAACATGAACCTCTCCCAATTGAATCCATGTGTCACCTTCTTATATGATCAAATTATTATTTTATTGGGCTATTGTAATGTGACAAGTGTCACCCATCCACAAGGACCTTTCTCTATAGATTATCTATATAAGGAATGAGTCTATACAATGTAAAAAGGGGGGAAAAATGAGAGAAAACTCTATTGTTGTAAAGTGTCATTATTTGAGAATTTATAGTACCTATTCTTTGTCAAATTGTGTCTTGTAATACTTATTCTTGAATGAATAATATGCATGAATGTTCCCAATTTGTATCATCTTCAATTCCTTTTCTTGCATCTCTTTGAATGAAGTAACTAAGGGTTGTAGATTTCTTTGCACACATTTCCTGTGTTAAACTGTTGTTAGTGTTAGTTATTATTCAAGGAATAATAGAAATCTTTCACAGATAATTGTAGGAGATATGATATATGGAATGGATTATTGTGTAGGATTTCAAATTGTTGGAACTGTATATGTTTGGTTTTATTATTGTAAGGAAATAATACGTAAATAAACCATCAAGAATGTTGTTGTTATGAAACACAAACTAAGAACTTTGTGATCCCTTGGAAGGCACTGATCTTTAAGTTGTGAATTCCCCCAACACACTTACTTTCAAACATAGAAAATTCAAATGAGAAATAACTTAATTCCTTAAATCATGTGGTCTCATTCATGTACTGAAATGTCAATGATATAGGGGATGTAATGGTAATTTATCTTTAATCTTACAAAATCCTCATCATGGTGTATGAATCATTCTATCTGCTACATACTGTGTGCAAATATTTTGTTTATTCAAACTAGTGTGTCAAATAGGGGAACCCAACTTGGTTTTGTAGAGCCTAAAGAGCAGGGGATAATATATCAATTTCTCCCATTCATTGGCCAACCTTGCAACAATCTTGAGCATAGGAACTCACACTTTCTTAGAGATTATTGACAGCAGGTTGGGGAACCAACATAATAGAGGGTAAATTTGAGGCTTTATAATTACAATTCCTTTTGTTAGTTACCTATACATCCTTGGAAAAAAGGACCCCTAATGGAAGGACCTTAGATGGAAATAGAAATAATAAAAAAAGAGTGTTATAACAGAAAGTAAGTAAGCTAAATGTTCCCACCTTTGATAACAGTAATAAGACCTCTGTACAAGCTTGCTTGCAAAATTTTTAGTCTTATTTTATTCTTATCCCTATGGAGGAGGAATATGCCATATTTTAGTTTTATACCTTGCACCTAGAAGGAGTCCCTTATGATTGGTGGAACCATAGGTTGGTCACTCAAGGACATAGCCTTGTGCAAACATTTGATGATTTAAATAAAAGGATTTTGGATCATTTTGAGTAAAAAGATAAGCTAATTATTTTAGAGAGATTATAGGAATTAGATAACAATACTTAGTGGAATCTTATGTTATTAAATTTTAGTGAGTTGTAATTATGTTACTTGATTTTTTTTGAGAAAAAGAGTTAGTTTTCTATTTTTTGAGGGTTTGTTAGAACCCCTTAAGAGGACCGTTAAGGATTTTGCACCTGCCACTCTTCATGAAGTAATAAAGCAATCCCTAACACTTGAGCATATGTGCTCAAGACAAAATCTCATTTCCTATCCAAGGCACCCACCTTTATGTAGCACAAAGGAAATATTTAGAAAGAAAGATCATATTCATATCTAAGGAAGATCACACCACCACCCCCTACAATAAGAAAGGCATATGAATATACAATAAATGAATTTAGAAGGAAGCAACTATGCTTATCTTGTAAGGATCTGATATAACCTAGCCATAGATTCCTTTTCAAAAGCCAAGTCCATTATATTGAAGTAATATCTAATGATGACTTAGATTCTAAATACCCTGAGCCCCAACTAGCCATAGAGGAGCACAGACTTGAAAAGATGGGGGATGAAGACACAAGTGGAGGCATGCTCACAACCCTTTTAGAGTTGAAGGAGTCTTATTTGGGTAGTGGATAATGATGTTGATTCATAGTCAGGCTATCCATAATTTTATTGATGAAAGATTAGTGGTTAAAAGAGGATTGAAAGATGACAATTTTGAAGGATTTAATGTCATTATTGTTGATGGGTTCACCATGCCATGTGCCAAAATAATTTGACAACTTAACATAACCACGGGAGGTCACAAGGTACACCATGATTTATATGTCATGGGTTTAGGGAAGATTGACATGGTGTTGGGTGTACAATGGTTGCACTCCCTTGGAAAGTTTTCATAGAACTACCAATCCATGGAACTCAAGTTTAAATTTCAGGGAAAGATGTGGTGCTTAGAAGAATCTTTAATGGAGCACCTAGGGTGATCATTGATAAAAGAATGGAGAAGACTTTCTGTAAGGGAGAAGCTTCTTGGCAATGCATACAAGTTCATTTGTGGGTGAGCAACACACCTATCATACCAACATTCAAAGTATTTTGGATAAGCATAGTAGAGTGTTTAGTGAATTGCCTCTTGGACTATTGCCTGATAGAGGATTCCAACATATTATAAAGTTGGAACCAAGCTCTAAACTGATCATGACCACTCCTCACCGACACTCGAGAATGTACAAGGAGGAGATAGGAAAGACCATAAAAGAACTCATGGAGATGGGAATCAGAACCAATTTTAGTTCATTTGCTTCATTCATAGTCCTTGTGAAGAAAAAATATGGTGCCATGTGAATTTGTATTAATTATAGGGAATTAAATAAGAAAATCATAAAAAATAGGTACGCCATTCCAAGGATTGACAAGATGATTGATGAATTACATGGAGCTATTTATTTTTTGAAGATTGACTTCAGATAAGTTACCATCAAATCAGGGCAAGGGATGAGGACGTGCACGAAATAGTCTTCAAATGTCATTTTAGTCACTTTGAATTCTTAGTCATGCCCTTTGGCTTGACAAATGCACCGGCTATCTTCTAGTTGTGCATGAACTTTGCATTTAGCAATCAATTGAGAAAACTTGTTTTGGTTTTCTTTGATGACATCCTAATTTACAACAAGACCTATGAAGATCATCTAAAGTGCATCTAGATACAGTCCTTGGAATATTAGAGCAACATGCTCTCTTTATGAAATAATCCAAAAGTGAGTTTGGGGTGACATAGATCTTGTACTTGGGCAATGCCATTTGTGTTTAGGGAATTTAGGTGGATTAACAAAAGATCCAAGCCATCTTGGACTGACCTCTTCCCACCACATTGACACAACTAAGAGGATTATTTATCCTTTGCAACTATTATAGTAGGTTTTTTAAGGGGTTTCATATCTAGTAGCACCCTTAAGTGACATGCAAAATAAAGGAGCTTTCACATGGATATAGACAACTCAAGAAGCTTTCAATAAGCTTAGGGAGGTAATGAGTTTATGCCCTATTCTTGCTATTTTAGATTTCCCACACCCATTTTCTTATAATGTGATGCCCTTAGGGAGGGATTCAAAGCCATCCTAGTATAGAAGGGGCATCTCATAGTGTTCAAAAGTAGATTTTTTTTTACAAAAGTCTTCTCCATCTATGATAAGGAGATAGTTGTTATCATGCATGACTTGGCCAAGTTTTGATAGTACTTGGTTCGTGGAAGATTTGTGCTAAAGACAAACCATAACATCCTAAAATTCTTCCTTAGCTAATGTGACTTGAATGATAGGCAGCAAAAATGGGTGATATAGGGTACATGAAAAGGAAAAATAATGTTGTTGTTGATGCCCTTTCTAGAATGCCCACTCTATGTTCCACTTCTGTTACTTTTGTAGATTGGAAGGAATCTATAATGGCAGAATATCCTAAAAATGCATTTTCTGTTAACTTCCTTGATAGAAACATGAAAGATGATAGATTTGTAGTATCCAATGGCCTCCCACTTTACAAGAACAAAATTTTCATAGTCCTTGAATCCAAAATGAAGGAGAACTTTTTGAGTGATCTACATGATGCACATCTAGTAGGACACCCAAGATATTACAAAACCTATAGAAAAATTAGAGAGAGGTTCTCATGGAAGGGCCTGAAGGAGGATTTCCTTAGCCATGCCAGAGAATACATGACTTGCTAGCAAAACAAAACATAATATATCTTTCCAACAGGATTGCTTCAACCACTACCTATCCCAAATTAGAAATTGGAAAGAATATCCACATACTTCATCATTAGTCTCCCCAAGGTACATGGTAAGGATTGTATTTATGTTTTTATGGATAGGATAATGAAGCATTATAGTACTACTGACCTATACTGGCCCAAAGACAAACCACCAAGATGGTTCAAAAATCTAATGCACCCTGGAAGAAGAAATAGAAACATAAATCAAGGCGGTACTACAGATATTATGACGTGATACAGTCCACCGAATGAAAAGGAGAAGGGCCACGGGGAAGGGGGCCGACCATAGTAGTTGCAGACCCAACTACTATCACCCTCCCACCCACCCCAATTTTCTCGGAGAGAGAAAGCGGGTACTATCCTTCCCATATTTGGGGTTGTGCCCAGGTCTTTGGGTGGGGAGTAATAGTCGAGAGCTATTTAACCTTCACTTATTTGCTATTTATTCAAAGTTTGAAGCACATCAAATGAATAACTTATTTTTAGAGAAGTATTTAGGCTACACAAGTTGCTTAAAAATATTGTTAGTGATAGAGATAGTAGATTTCTTAGCTCTATTTGGTAGGAATTATTTCATCTAACTACCTGTTGACCTATTTTCCTCTACCCAGAGTCAAATAGCCCAGCTTAAAAATCTTGTTGAAATCTCTTAAACTTGCTTTACAAGCCTAAACTCCTTCAAGTCTCAGTGTTCTACCTTGTAAAAATCCTTGAAAAATTCATCTGGGGAATCCTTGCAAAAAACCCAGAAAAACCTAGAAAATTTGAAGCTCTTGCCTTAATTTTTATCCCCTTTTTTGGCCTTTATCGACAAAGTTGTAGATTCCTGAACTAGTGCAAAAATGGCTAAGACATGAAGCTCCCCTTTCCCTTTGCCAACAAATTTCACAAAACCCAAACTCTTCACCAAGTTCAAAATTTCATGAGTTCACCGACTGGCCGATTTGCCAACAAAGGCGGGAGGAAAGTTCAAAAAATTGGCTAAGCGAAGTCTTTCCCTTTATCAACAATGTTTGCTTTCCGTGAACTTTTGGAAGGTTTGTTTTTCCATAGGTTCACTAACTCGACATATTGCCAATACAGTGGCATAAGGGCGGGCTTTTTCAAAATTGTCTAAGGCAAGAAAGAGTTAAGGAATGCCTTTATCGACATTTTTCCCAATCGCGAACTTTCCAAAAGTTTAAAAATCTAAAGTTTGCCGATTGGGCAATTTCTTGATAAATGGAAGCCAGAGTTCTAAGTTTCAAAGGTTCATTGAGTGAATGAACTGATAAGCATAAAATTGCCTAAGGAAAAGAAAAGCAAAAGGATGCCTTTATCACTAAAGTTAGAAAATTGTGAACTTCCAAAAGTTTGAAAATCCTTTGGTTCGCCGATAGGACATTTTACTGATAAAGCAAAGAGGTAGAATGGAAAACATGAAAATCAGCTAAGTAAAGAAGGAAAGAGCTCTCTCTATCAACAAATCAGGGAAACTAAACTTTTCCCAAGTTTAAAATTTTTTTAGTTCACCAATACCGCATTTCGCTGATAAAGGAAGGAGGGGGAGGCTAAGGTTTGTCAGGGGAAATTTTTTCTGACAAGGCAAAAGGCAAGGTAAAATGGTTCGGCAAAATGAGTTTTTATCGACAAAGGGCAAAACGTAGCCAAGACTGGTTCAAAAAGGATGATTTTTGCTGATAAGGCAAGAATAGAGATAAAAGGATGAAGCAAGAATAGTCTAGAGAAATGGATTTTTGCCGATAAGGGAAAAAATGAAGAAACAAGCCACAATTCTAAAATTTTAGAGTTTGCTTACTGAAGATAAAAGATGCAGAGAGCAGAATTGGATGGTTTATAATAAGCAATTTTTGCCGACAGGGCAAAATTCGGGCCAAATTTTCTAGAAACGCAAAAATCAATGAAAAATAGAGAATTGTAATGTATTGTAAACTTTAAATATCTGAATGTAGATATTTGAAGTGTTGTAAAAGCTCTATATAAGAGGATTTTGGAGGGAAAGTTTATTTGAATTTTCCTCATCTACCATTAATGCAGATCTGATTTGCTCAACTACTCCATTTTAGATATTTTTACATTTATGATTGCAGGTGATGAATCAACTGCTTGCATTGAAGAGGCAAAATATCTCCCAACTACTCCATGATCTAAGATATTTTCTGCATTGAATTCTTGCAGATAGACATTCCTTTTGTAGGGATATTTTTTGATAGGCCCATGGGGCGAATTTATTAATGAAATGACTGAGGTCAATGTATTGAATTGCTATATATGCATATGTGTAAGATGTATTGAGAGTTGGAAAACAATTGGAAAATGGTTGGATACTTTTCATTCTTCTATATTCCAAACAGAGCCCTCCTCTGCTATAACTATGCCTTTTGTTGAAATACATACTTGTTTTTACCTTTTCTACTATTTTATCTTTGTGTGATTCAAAACTGGTTATCTGTGAATGTTTATTTCTTCTTAACCTAGTTCTTTTCCTTACCTTTGCTAAGAATTTGCTAGATTTGTGTGAATGATCAGTTGTATCTCTTTATTTTGTACATTTTCAGTTTTGTGAGAGTTTTATATTCAAACCTAGTGTATCACCTCCATTAATTTACAGTTTTATCACTCTTCCTTTTTTCGTCAATGGTGGATAGATTAGGTTTAGTCTTAGTAATAGATGAATCTCTTATTTAGTGAAGGAACTAGCATCTCTCTAGAGATTTGGCATCTTTATAGGGTCCCACACTTGGAGGTCATCTCAATGTTTCAATGGGTTGTTGAAGACCATTTAACCTCTCCAACACAGGGTGCAAATCCAAGTGACAACACTACTACAAAACTCACCCCAAACATGAGATATCATCCCTAGATTGATGAAAAATAGAGATACTGAACAAGTGGGTTTAGGGTTACTTTAGGAACTATGTCTTAGATTAGTAATGAATTTGGGCTAAGTGGTTGCAGTTGGGGGAATATTGCTGCAACACTACTCACCATATGTCCATTGGTATATTTCCCTTCATGTCCATTATATGGTTATGATGCATTAACCTTTGTTGATTTAGTGTTCACCAATAGTAGAGTGCCCATAGTTGGTGAATTGGCAAGGCATGTAGCTAAGATGTATTAAGATCACTCAAAGAGTACCTCTAACATGCCCAAAATTGATAGAAAAAAATCTATGCATATTAGAACTACATAGAGAGTTTATTTGAAGTTGGAGATATGTTCTTGTTGAGATTACAACCTTATAGAAAGACATCCATCAAAAGAAGTGGGGAAAAAAATCTCAAACCTTGTTTCTATGGGCCTTATAGGGTCTTGAGGAAGATTGAAAAAGTGTCATATGAGTTGAAACTTCTAGATAATAGTAGGATCTATAATGTTTTCCATGTGTCCTGCCTCAAGAGGGCACTTGGAAAACATGTCACAACTTTATTGCATTTTCCCCCCTTGGATGATGAGGGAAAACTCATTTTGGTACCTAATGTTGTTATTGATACTAGGGTGAAGAAGTTGAGAAACATAAACATTAAAGAATACTTGATTCATTGGAAGAATCTACCTATAGAAGATGCTAGTTGGGAAGGACCATTTATTTTGGAGAATCCAAATTTTAATTTCTTTAGGGTAATAAATTTTGGAAAGGGTGGACTTGTAATGTCCCAAATCCTAAGTATGAGAGTGTCTGGGTCATTTTCCAGCTCTAAGAAGAGTTGTAGGCTTTGTTGTGCTATCATACCTTCCCTTTAAGCCCCACTTCTCTATTTCCTTGATCCTTTGACTTCTATGGATTCGTAGGACTTATCTTACCTTGGTTCCCTTTCCCTCAATCCCCCATTCCATGAACCCCCTTTGTTAGCCTTGTCAAAATTCCAGACTTTCCCATGTCAGCATCCCTTTCCTTCATTTGCCTCATGTCCTTGATTCCCTAACTCCTCGTGCTTCATGCCTTCATACTTGCCTCTATTAACATGGATTTCATTCATTCCCCACACATTTTCAACCCCACTCCCTTCTATCCTACGGACTTTTAGAGTTCCACTTCCCTCCTTGAACTCAGGCTAAAGGAGTTGGTATTCTTGATCCCTAATCCCCACAGTATTAGATACCTTGAAGTCTCAACCTTCGCTATATTTTGGGATCTTATACTTTATCCTACTCACATACCTAAAAGGTATGAGGTATCCTAGAATATCAAACCCTGATCCCCACTCCTTCATCAGTGTTAGGTATGTTAGAAATGAAAGAAACACTACTTCAATGGAAATCTGATTCGAGATAAATTTCAGCAATCTTTAAGTGTGCTTTAACAATGGAGATTATAACAAAACATAAAATCCACTACAGAAAAAATGTCAAATATGAAGAACTCAACACAATGACACAATGTTTACATGGAGAAAACACTTGCGGGTAAAAAACTCTACCAAGAAAGAGGCACAACTTTGTATTAATCTCAACAAGATTGTACAATACATCAACCACACAACTCTGTCCATAAGTCTTCAATCCGACAACATTTTGACAGCACTTGAGTACCTAAAATCTGTATTGCAGAATCTATGGCCAGAGCAATTGAAAATTTCACAAATTGATAAAGATGGTCAATTGTTGCCCCCACAATTATGGACCTCAATATGGGACAATAGGTTTGTGAATTCCAGTTATGTTCACTTTGAATAATTCTTTGTAAAAACCCTATACAGTTGTTATGGCTACCCATGTAGTTACACTTTGTCAGAAGAAATTAAAAGGTTTTTGAGACCCAAGGATTTTGATGGGCCACCTACTATAAACCACAATTGGGGCGATTGGTATTGTTTTCGTGATTCCACAATGATTAGAGTATACGGGTTTGAGGATACCCCTTTTCTGTTGCCAAAAATTGTACTAGATAGGGTGGCATACTTGGAAATAGTCAAATAGCTTGACTACTCAAATGTGATGAATCTTAGTGCATATGATAAATAGTCTTTTATGCCAAGCACCTTATGTTTTGGTGACTTTACTGTGTTAGCTAGAGAAGGTTATGATCTCATTCTTCATAAATTGTCTCATTTTAATCTTAGGAAAACAATACAAAGAATTTTTTTTTTACCTGGAGGGCTTTATTGATTATGCTAAGAAGAAGCAAAAACTGAGTGGATATACTCATGTACCTTTCCCTCATGATGATGTAATCAGAAATTTGGAAGAAGTAGATGTTGAAATAGCCATTGATGAATATAATCAGAAAATAAGGGAAAGAAGAAGGGAAGCACAAGAAATTGAAGTGTTTTCCTTTGACAGTGAAGGGTCTGTGGCCTCTAAACCCCATGAATTTTCTGATATAATTTCAAAATGTAGAATTGAACCATACCAGCCCCAGAAAGAGGATTGGAAATTGAGAAAAATAGGGGATAATGATGCTAGATAGGTTGCATATAAATCTTTTATTTCAGATGACCAGTTTATTCATACCCCTGAGTTCAGATCCTTTTTGTACAAACACAAGGGGAAGGCTATTAGAGAATTAGTCTCAGATGCTACACCAGACAACCAAACGCAGTCAATGAATGCTTTAAAAGCAGAAGTTGAAAAGGAGATGGAAGATATGACTCCTGAGAAAGGAAGGGAGTTGCTCAGATAATCTAGTGTAATGATCTTCTTGGGTCTTGATTTGAATTCAGCACTTGTTTTTGACAGTTTTCTACATGATAATGATACAAAACACAAGCTTAGTTCTGGAGGGGTTGTTGAAGTATATATTGGAACAAAATACAATCCAGGTGAGAACTCCCTCATCATATGGGCTCTATACCCACCAAAAAAAAAGCTTGCTGTCATTGACACTGAAAAAGCTTTTGGCCATGTTATGACAATGAGAGCTCGAAAAACTGATCCAGTTGTTACAACAGAACTTGGAGTAAATGTGGCAAAACTAAATAAAGCTTAGATTCAGCTGTTGATAAAGGAGAGGGATACCTACAAAATGAGCTGGGAAAGGTTGAAAAAAAAATGATTTCTTAAAGGATTTAGTCCCTCTTAAAATGATTACACAGGTAGAAAGCTCACAACAAGTCCAATCACCCTCAAAAGATCAAATGGCACAGGTCAGAATAGATACACTCACTACAGTCCTGTAGAATAGGCATGCTCATCTGATGCAATGGATGCCTAAATTATGGGATATTTGCTTTGAAAACCAAAAGGTCATTCAAGAACATGAAAGACTAAATAATAAAATACATGATAAGTTACATGAAATACAGGGTAAACACACCTCTGATAGTGCAAGCACATTTGATGCAGACAATCTTATTAAGCAGCATAAGAAGTACCATGACAGGCTCCAAGATGAAGTGAAAGAATGCATGGAGACTTCTCAGATAGGTGTACCTGTGTTACTCAAGAATGACAAAGATTTGAAGAGCAAGGATGAATGGGTCAAGGAGTGTCAGGGAATATTAGATGAGGCCCTAGAAATTGTAAAACATGAAGATTTGACATCCAAGGAAGCTTGCTCGTGTTGGGAATTAAGGTGTCTCAACCTTTGCAAATTCCTAATGTTGTATTTATTTATCCCATGTTGAGTTGGCATAGTCAACACCTTGTGTATATGCAGCAGGGTAAATTTTGGTGACTTTGGCAACTGCGATTTCCCCCTTGAATAATTAACGGGGGTTTGGGGGCAACACCCCCAAGACAGGGTCAAGGGGCATAGCCCCTTGCAGGGTCGAGGGGCAGCGCCCTCGTGGGGGCTCGGGGGCAATGCCCTTGAAACTTCAAATGATTTTTAATTAATGACAAGTGTCGGTGAGTATCTTTGCATGAGAGAAAGGCATCTTTGGGCAGTCAAGGGCGGTTATGACATGTAAGAGGAATATGATATTTTTAGTCAGTATATGACAGATTCTATGACAACTGTAAGGTGCGTAAGAGCATCTGTCGTAACCTATCTTGGGACTAGGCGTCCACTTTAGGATGGGATGTTGGACAAGTGTCCTTAGGCGTGGGTTTTGGGGCATGAGTCCAAGATGGACGCCCATCTCTAGAAGGTTCCATATTTGCCTTGTAAACTCTATATAAACAGGTGCTTGGATGGGAGATAGATAACTTTGGTACAAGTACTGTTATGCTAGTGGAATATCTCTAGATTCGACATTCGAAGACTCCTGAAAGAGCATTGGCTCTAAAACTATATTGTAATCTATTATTGTTTACTGTAATACATTTGAGCTGTGTTTTGGAGTGTGGGGTTTTTCACCTATAAGGGTTTTCCCCACGTATATCTTGTCTCTCTCTCTCTTCTGTCTACTTTCTGTGTCTATGTGTATTGCTGCAATATCTCTATTAGATGTTCTATGTTGTTGTAGTTGTAAGAATTAAATTGAATTTGCATACATCTCTCCTCATTAGATTAGTGTAGGAAGCGATTTCCGCACACCTAGCTTCCTTTCAGCTCGCATATGGAGAAGATAGTTTCAATAGAGGTGGACATTAGGGATGCCATTCAGTATGAAGAGACACACCTAAGCCAGAAATATTTGGATCATCTTGCTCAAATCTAATTATGGCTTAGAAAGGCTTAATATTAAATGTATTTGTTTATTTTCATAATTTTGTTAGTTCTCAAAAGACACTATGAAGAGACGTGGTCTCTTCACTAATATTGATATAAAAGTTAAAACATATGATGGTCATAAGATCATCGATTGATAGGTATCTCTCTTTAATTTGAAGAAGACTGTATATATTACATATAGAAAGAAGATATATTGTCAGTTCTGTTTTAATTAAAGAATTTCAGTTACACATGTTTATTTTCTGAAAAACATAATGGAACAGAATATTTCTACATGGTGATTTATTTCTGGTGTTCAACAATTGTGTTAATTTTCATGATTATATATTATTGTGCTGTCTCCAAAGTGGTTCTATTGAATTATTCAGATTTACATTTGTTAGGGCATATTTGTTGTCACTGTGTGAAGTTCTTTGATTAGTTTCCAGTTGATGTGAATTAAAAATCCTTTCTAATAATTGACTTTAATTGGTTCTTGTCAAAGATTAAATCCTTTTGAAGAAGTTATTGTGATTGGTTTCCATCAACTTAAGAATTATATTCCTTTCATAATTTCACAGTAATTCAAGGGAATATCATTGGGATTATATAAGAAGAGCACTCACATACAAACCTGCACATTTGCACAAGGTGTAAATATCCAAAGTGCCCAACTATTAGAGTTAAGCTAGGAGATAAGCTCACCAATCACATACATCTATTTCCATTCACTGACTCAAATAGCCCAATAGATTTAGGCACTATCTTACTCAATTTCATTAGTTGAACATATCCATTAGTTTTTCCTTGATATTGCTTATACAATTTATACCAAATTAGAACCATACCATTTTCAATCACTGTTCAGACATTAGAAGTAAAAAGTAGGCAGCAAGTAATCATCTATTCTGCACCATTTTCCACTGTGGTTAGATCCATCACTCAGCCAAGATCACACATCCATTTAATCTGCTTCATTAGTAAGGTGCACTTGCCTAGGTCTAGCAGAACCTGAAGTGCAGGGAGTCATCAACCCTATAGGTTAACTCCATTTCATTAGTTCAAAAATGTTACAAATCTAAGCATAGAGCCTGGCATCCTCTTAGGATTTGTAACCTGCATTTTTGAGACCTAACAGTGTCATTGACCTAATATTTATTTGTGACAAGTATCCCAATAGTCTAAAGATTACAAATTGTTGTCAAGAAAGGACTATCATACTTAAGTGTGGTACAGTGATACAATTTCATCTTGGTTGAGTATTGTATAAATCTCAAGCTATTTAGAATGCATGGGGTATTGGGGTGTGGTATCACTATATAGGTAACCATCAAGTGATTTCTTCAACCCAATCTTGGCCTATATAGTACCCAGTGTGAAGAGCAAGATAGTGTTGTCTAAGAACCTTGTTACAGTCACAAGTGAGGGCAGTCTTAGCTATTGAAACCATAGTTGGAATCCCTTGTTGTTACCATAACATACGTGACCTAAAACCATGACTCTATGAGTATGAGTTGTTTGAAAACCAAATTCCACAACCTTTTCCACCATCCTCCCTGCCTGTGTCAAAATGGGAGTTTTCGAATAGGGTATGGACATCCATCAATACATAAAGTATAGAGGAATTTTGTCAGATGTTGTAGTTGCAACTGCCCTGTTAGACATGTATGCAAAATGTGGAAGCATTGTCAAGGCATGTGAACTGTTTGACAGAATGCCTCAAAGAAATGTTGTCTCATGGACTGCAATGACTGCATGATATGCACAAAATGGATTTGTTGAAAAGGCTTTAGAAATTTTAAAGCAAGTGCAATTGGCTAGTGTAAAGACAAATTCCACAACCTTTGCCAACATCCTCCCTGCCTATGTCAAAATGGGAGCTTTGGAATAGGGTATGGACATCCATCAATACATAAAGGATAGAGGAATTTTGTCAGATGTTATAGTTACAACTGCCCTGTTAGACATGTATGCAAAATGTGGAAGCATAGACAAGGCATGGGAACTGTTTGACATAATGCCTCAAAGAAATGTGGTCTCATGGACTGCAATGACTGTAGGATATGCACAAAATGGATTTGTTGAAAAGGCTTCAGAAATTTTAAAGCAAATGCAATTGGCTGGTGTAAAGCCAAATTCCAAAACCTTTGCCACCATCCTCCTTGCTTGTGTCAAAATGGGAGCTTTCAACCAAGCAATTTGTAGCATTTAAGGTTATGTAATAGAATTTACAGTTGATAGTTAAATTTGTAACAAATTTTTTATGATCTTTACTAATGTTTATTAGAATTGTTGCATGTTTTACATCATTGGAATGACATATTAGCTGTAACTTTTTTGAAATTTTATTATGGTATGTGCACTTTGATATGATGTAATATGATTATGGTTTCGTTTCATATGTTGTAATATTAGATATATAACATAAAAATAAATTATTGCATGAAATAAATAATAACTTTTCATTTTAAATGTTTTTTTTGTAGAACACGGGTCTTCCAGAAGATCAAGATGATCCTCCTGATAGAGATCCAGATTATGTTGGTTCTGGTACAGATCACATGGCAGAGGATGATGATGACACAGATACAGAAGACACTGAGGCCGATGACGATGATGATGACGACGATGATAGTGATGATGATGATGATCGCGATGGTGATGATGATGATGAGGCAGTTGCTCGTAGTAGCCAATAACATTCATGATCATATAGACTACATCATGGATCATTGTTGATATATCGTTATGATGCCTCTTTTCATAGTCACTAGCTATTATATGTATCATTTTCACAGCCTGCAATGCCATATTAATGAGTTGTATCATAAATTTATGTATCATTTTAACTTATATCATTTGGACATGTATCATTTTGAGTTACGTAATTTATCATTTTTACTTATATCATTTGTACATTTATCATTTAGACATGTTATTGATCTACTGGTATATTTGACTTTCACTTGTTTTAGTTATATATGATGATGATCTTATCCGTATTGACTTGTCAATTTATATATATTGAAAGTGGTCGATGATTTTTGGATGGATATTTATTACGTATGATGATTTTAATTTACTGCTCATGATGGATGTTGTCAAATTCAATTAAATTATAGATATTTGATTCACTTGTTTTAATTATAGATGATGATCATGTTATAATAATTATCTTGTTATTTAATCATATGAGTTAAATAATTAAATTACTTACTTTATAATCATATGAGTTATTTAAGAGGCATGATATATTTAACTAATTAAATTGAAATAAAATATATTAAATTAATAAATGTAAGCAAAACAATAAGCATTTTTAGAAGCAACAAAAGACACAAAAATGGAAGCAAAATTGGAAGCAACAAGCGATGTTATATCGGAAGCAAAATTGGATGCGAAACCAGACACAAAATTGGAAGCCAAACTGGAAGTAAAATCGGAAGTAAAACCAGAAGCAAAATTGGAAGCGAAATTGGAAGCAAAACCAAAAGCAAAATGGGAAGCAAAACTAGAAGCAAAACTAGAAGCAAAACTGGAAGCAAACCTGGAAGCAAAACTGGAAGCAAAACCAGAAGCAAAATTGGAAGCAAACCTAGAAGCAAACCTGGAAGCAAAACTGGAAGTAAAACCAAAAACAAAACTAGAAGCGAAACTGGAAGCAAAACTGGAAGCAAAACCAGAAGCAAAACTGGAAGCAAAATTGGAAGCAAAATTGGAAGCAAAACTAGAAGCAAAATCGGAAGCAAAACCAAAAACAAAACTGGAAGCAAAAGCGGAAGCCAACCTGGAAGCAAAAATGGAAGCAAAATTGGAAGCAAAACTGGAAGTAAAACTGGAAGCAAAACCAGAAGCAAACTTGGAAGCAACACAAGAAGCAAAACCAAAAGCAAAATCGGAAGCTAAACTGGAAGCAACAAAATCTGACGCTCAACCTGGCACAAAATTCAAGCACTAAACCCGGCGCTAAATCCAGCGTTAAAATCAGCGCTAAACTCAGTGCAATAGTGAGATGCTATTGGGTGTCGAGTATTGTGCTGGCAGAAGTGTCCAATTCATGGACTCAAATGCACTAAATTTCAACGCTATTTTAGATGCTAATTGTTTGTTTTGTTGTAGTGCATCCTGATATGAGATTGCTTGAGGCAAGTAATCTTAGGGAGGGGAGGTTGTAATTTCCCCTTCATGTTACATGGTTAGTCCATCATTGAGTTCCCGTAGACTAGCAGTTTGGTTAGGGAATTGTGGTTATTTTGATCCTTGGAGGTATTTGTTGGTGCTGGAGATGTGGTTTGTATTTAGTGGATCTAGTTGGCACCCTCAGAGTCGGCTCAGTTTTCTCTTGGTTGTGACTTACTATTTTTAGTAAGTTCGGGTTCAGTGTCGGTTCAGAATTTGCAGAGTGGGGTCAGATTCGTCTCGTCGAGGGCTTTCCGGTGAGCTATAGATCATTGCATTCCAACACCATCTTGGCAGTTATTTTAAAGTCTGAAGTTAATATATTATTTAATTGGGACTTTATGAGCTGATATTATATGGTCACTTTATAAAGTTAAGTTACAACTTAAAAGTGACCCCCTAGGAGTTGGGAGCCCATGGGAGTCATAAGGTGATAAAAATTAAATATTAAAAATAAGAAGATTTCCCTTCATGTTGGGCGTTGGGTCTTGGGAAGAGCAATAAAAGGTGAAAAAAGCTCATTTGGAACTATGCTTGCTTTTATGATATTTTCTCTTTGGAGCTCTGCTAGGGTTTTGAGGGTTTGAGTATTCGAACCAGGCTTTTGGAGATGAAAACCTCCATTAGTGATGACATTCTACAGGTGTGCAATACCACCCAAAGGTGCCATTAGAGGTGAATGCAATCAGTATTCACATTTGTGCTTCATGGTGATGGATTGAGCTGATTTGAGGAGTTATTAGAGACATCTTTCAAGGAATGTTTACGACCAACTGAGAGTAATGGATGAATGCAAATTTTGAAGGAGTTTGTGGTGAGTTTAGTGATAGCTGAGTGAGACCCTTGCTGGCCATACCATTCAGCCAGGTCATACTATTGTTGGTGGGAGTTTGGAGTCATGGTTTGAAGTGGAAACTCCTTGTTATATAGTCATTGATCCTTGGCAGTCCTTTGTAGACCAAATTGTAGAGATTTGGTGGGAGTTTAGTGATTGTTTGCTGCTGCACCTATCATCCATGGCCATACCATGTCCTTGAGGGGTCGTGGGACTCACATAGGCTCTTTGTACTGTAATTGTTGCTTCATATTCAATCTTGTTGAGGCGTTCAAAGCCTATTTGTTGCTGATATCAATTGTATTTCCCTTCTCTGTTGTTCTATTGAGTTTTGAGGCATTTCCAGCCATACCCACTTGCTGGTCTAGTTTGGCTGATGTACCAAGTTGCATATTTGAACATGTGGGTATGTCATAGTAATTCATTATTGGCCTATTTATGATCTAGGTATTTATTAGTTTCTACATATCTGCTATATATTTTCTAGGTTTATGTTCTATGCTCTATATTGTAAGCTCTGACAACACATCTGCAGGAAAATTGAAAACCCCTTCTACATTTCTCTCTCTAGTCTGAAAGACCACAATAAAAATAATAAAAATCACACATAAAAAGATCTTAAAAATTTACAAACAGTTGCGACACATTACAAAATTGATGAACGCTAGAAATATAAGCTTACACCCTCATCTCCAAGTATTGTGTACTTCAAACTTTGGACATGGGCCTACGAAAATAACTTGATATGAAAAAGGTCTCTCTGATGGACTTCATTAACAAAGAACTACATTGCCAAAAAAGTATAATCATTGTATAAATTCTAAGACAATCCAGAAGGGATTTATACTGCAACTCATATGATACACTTGCACTATTATTTGTAACTCTATGTGAGTAAACATGTTCAACAATTTTTCTAGAAGCTAATATTATCTTTTTAACTTTTAATGTGTTACTAATAATACTACTTACTAACTGTAATTACGTAGGTGGATTATAGTGTCTCAACTAGAAATTGCATGTACACAACATGATATCATTAGTGAGCTTGCATTCCTCTTCAAAGAACAAGAGAAGCATCTACAAAAAGATGATACAATTTCATGTGATCCAACTACAAATCCAAATGAGAATGACACATCCATGAATCTAACTCATTGTTTGGAATACATGCATCTCTACACAAGCAAGAACTTTCTTCTATTTTCACTCCTATTAAAAAATTAATTTTTTTTAGACGAGGTGGATGATAAAAGGGTGTATAACTATGAAGAAGGAAATTATCCAATTCAACACAAAAAAATGACATGGATAGGTCTTCAACTTTGATGTTATAGATAGTAAACACATTGAAGTATGTGTCACTTGTTTCAATGAAGTTGTCTAGATCTTCATTATATAAATGTTTAGGTTGGGGGTGTATATCCATTGTTTGGTGGGACCATTAAGACTACTAATAGATTTTACAATAAGATAAATAGAAAAATGGAGATTTATTTACTAGATGACTCAAAGGTTTGTCTCTATGAAGATGACCTCTCCATTCAAAAACATCTATTCTCTTTCACACCTATCAATGAGATTGTGAATAAGAATAATAATTGTCTTGTTGATGTTATTAGAATTTCCATTTGCATTTGTATCAACACAATGAGAATAAGTGGAAGCCTTTTCTAGCTTGATTTTTCTTTCTCTAGGCTTTATTCTTGGAATAGTCCTTTAAAAAAGAACTAAGAACTTTCCTTCTTCTTCGAAGCTATCTCTTTCTTCTTGAGCAAATTTGATCTTATCTACATAGGTCTTATCTTGTCAAGTGTTCTAGAAATATTTTTAACTAAAGCCTTGTTATCACCAATATCCTTTTCTATCTTATGGTGATTGTTTCTTTGTTCTTGTAAACATGATCTACAATAGCTTCTATTCTAGTTTGGATATTTTAAAGTTGATGGACCATAGTATCTAGACTTCTATGGTTGTGAGACATTATAGTAAGCTCAAAATAGGACCTATAAATGATAATTTCAATAGAATGCACCTTATGATTCATTTTCTAAGTGTTGTCTAAAGTGTTGATGACATCAACAACCATGTAATCAATGTTATCCTGAGCTAAGATCTACCATTGGGCTAGCCAGGTCCTTTGGGCTTTTGAGTTTTTTTTTGTTTGCCAACTTTAACATAAAACCTAGATTCATATCTTCCTCAAAGTTTCAAGTCTTCATTCAAAACTATAAATGATTGGGGAGTTGGACACTTTCCTAGTTCATAAATAACCATTCTTTCAATTTTACCTTCCATTTCTAGATCAAAGTTAGTTTTTCTTTCTTGATCTTTCTTGGGACGCATTTCTTTGATCATACAATGATTTTCTGGTATTTTCCTAATTTTTACCTCCTTTTCTTCCTCTCATTTTGGAGGTAAGGCTTGCCTAGTCAAGGCCTCCATCAATTGAAAGTTATTGCTTAGATTGGAGATCATAGCCATTGAAGCTCTAGATGGGTATGGATTAACAAATAATTTCCTTCTAATAGTATTTCTTTGTGTTGAGATGGTATTGGCTTCTTCTAGGAAGAAATCTACATAAGGTTTATTATTTGTGCTAGCTATGGAAGAGGGTGTAGTTCTAGTCATTGGATATGATTTGGTAGGTTGCCTAAGGCTTCTTCTAGGAGGATATTTATCTTGGATTTTCTCAGTGATGCTTTATTCTAGGGTTGTTAATAAATAAATTGTAGAAACACTCCTCTATAGATGTGGAGAGGGATAATGAAAGCTCCTATGTGGGACATCAAGGTCTCTAAACCAAGAATTTCCTTAGTGAATGAGGAGTTCATGATGGGGAATCCTATATCAAAATTGTCATGGTTGATTTGTCAACCATAATCAAGGAGACATAAATTTACTTCTGGGTATGAGACACCAATGGGTAAATTAGTGGGTAGAAATATAGTGTTTAAAAGTTGGTAAATACATCTCCCACCAACTGTTGCATATGCAAATATGGGTGCCAAATCTATGCCTTTAATTTGTAAAAGAAGACAAACAAATGTGTTCATCTTCAAGGGAGATGGTGAAATTTGGATCAACCTTACAAATCCCATATTTATTGAGGATTCCTCAAAATTGAGAAATAATAGATTGATCCCATATTTTGCATCTAGTGTCAATTAATGTAGCAAAATACTCTGCACCTACATCATAGTTGAATTGTGGGTGGACTATAATATCTACATAAGAATAATGAACATGGTTGTAGTATCTAAAATATAAAATTTTAGAAGGTAATAAATATATTTTCTAATTTAGATGATAATTAATTTATGATGATCACTATAATATATTCTAATTTTAAATAGCAATTAATATACTTTTAATTAACAATTGTTTATCATAAATTTTAATTATATCTTATGATCACTTGAAAATGGCATTAATTTATTCAAACAAAATTTCTCCTCTTGCCATTAATATTGTTTTGTTTTTTTATCATGAGTCATTTGATAAATTATTGTAGTAATTTGATCATTGGTAAAAGCCCTTTGTTCCTCTTTACACTGATATGAATTGATGCTTTTAAAATAGGTGCTACTACAACTCATGTATTTTTGAAAATACCTTTTAATAATATGCTCTTTGAATGATCATTTGCTAGTTGCATTGCAAGAAGATTTGAAGCATATTCAATATATTCTCATTGATGAAATGATTTTTTATAGGCCCCAAATTGTTAGTTGGTATCAACTAGTGCTTGAAACAAGTACTTTTGTCACATGGCATAAAATATTTTTGTAGGAGGTTGATTAGATCATTGTTGATGATCTCACCTAGTTACCTCCAATATGAGAAATACTATTATATATAGATATCCACCATTTTTGTTGTGTTTAATATCAATGTGTTAGTGTACGTGTAGGACATTAAATATAATGTTACACACATCAATAAAGGTGGGTAGGACCCACTCCTACTAATTATATTTACATGAAATAAGAAAGACCAATGCAAGCTCTATATGTCTAGAAACAATAAAGTATTACATCATATCCTTGAGTACATGAGACCCAAATATACAAACATTAAACCTAGAGACATTTATCAACTATACCTAGCTAGCAGAAGTCCAACATAGAACACTTAACACCTAATATTCATACTCCCAAAGAATGAGAAAGATCAAACAAAAAGAAATCATTTTACTCTATCTCTATCACCTTATCAACATATGAGTCTAGACTGTAACTAGTTTCAGTAAGGGCCATAGAAGCCACCTTTAGCATCCCAAATGGCCTTTCACCCTTACTCTCATGGTTATCATCTAAGACCACTAGTTGGTCTAGGTTGTCCATATTGATTAGAGCCTTAATGGCTACTTTCACTTCTCTATAATCCTTTGAGCACTTTCTCTTAATATCCCTCTAGAGGGGAGCTCTCATGCTTGCATAGTTAATGTTTTTAGGGAAGCTTCTCCCACCACCATGTGCCAAATGCTTCTCAATCTTCTCAATTTATGACATCATGAATTTCACTCTATCAAATAGCTCCAAATACATTGCCATGGGGACGTAGGAGTCTAGAGAAAAACCATTAACCATTGCTTCCACATGTCCGACACCCATTCTAGACCATTATTTTAGTTTTGGTTATTAAAATTCACTTCCATCAGCCTAACCATGGCTTTTTCCCTAATACACTCCTGCAACCTTATCACAAAGTGAGTGGTGATGCCAGTGTTAACCCATGACAACTATGAGCCCTAGATGAATTCTTCCCCTAGAACTATAGCTATCATCAAAAGGATAATGCCATTACACTGGAAAAAAATCCACCCCATTGTGCTCTTGAAATACATTAGTCATTTGAAGGTTTGGAGCCGCATTGTTGCCATTACAAACCACCCACCATAGATAGTTTAATTTCTCACATAGCCAAAGAGATTTAGAGATTCACAACTTGAAGAGTGGTCCCATATGCAATCAACCTTGATAAAATATCCTCTTTGCACATTACACAAACCTAGCACATCCTAAACTATCCTAATTGTATAGAGCACACATGCCTCTACATTCATTCTTATTAACTTGAAATGATATCAATGATTATCCCCTCTTACATGGCTAGACATGCCAAATATTTTGGCTTAAGCCCCACACTTTTATATCATAAAAAATAATTTGATCCTCTTCCTCATCTATAGGAAATTTCGTGAGTTTGTTAACTGTTGGAAATGAAAGCAACACTACTTCAATGGAAATCTGATTCGAATAAATTTCAAAAAATCTTTAACTGTGTGTTATTAATGGAGATTGTAACAAAACATAAACCCACAATACAGAAATATACCAGAAGTAGAATGAAGCACATAACACAAGTGTTTAACGTGGAGAAAACCCATTCGGGTACAAAACTTCACCAAGAAAAGAGGCCAAGTTGTATTAGCTTCACATAAGGAGATTACAAATACATTCACTTCCTTTGTCCTCCAACCTTCACTCTGGCAGAACTTGGGTACTTGTAAACTATTATATGCATCTCATCTACTATGCTATGGTTTATATAGAATTTACACAACCTCAAGGCATTAAATGACTTCTTACAAGCCCATAACACTTGTCAAGAGTCAATAATACAACCTTGGGCGTCCATGGCCAAGAATAGGCTCTTATGGGGTCATAAATGCTGTCATACATGCATCCTACACTTGGGAAAATGTGCCCATGCAAGTTTGAATGCCTTGGGGCCAAAAATAGCCACTTACAGCATCTTATGACGTGTCATATGCTATTATTAGTGTCATAGATTCTTATGACAACTTATAGTTGTCATAGAATCTCTTACACCTTCTTACAGTATCTATGACATGCGTCATAACACAAAAATAGATTATTCCTCCACATGTGCACCCCACTTTGACCAATTACCATTTACCATAGTAAATGACATCTCGTAACTACCGCCGGTAACTCCGGGACTTACCATGCAGTAACTCTGTAATTACCGTGGACAGTAAATAATTTTTACCACTGCTGGTGAAACTTGTACATCCCTTATGGGTAATTACAAATTACAAATAATAAATGGAATAAATACAATATTGGGAATTACAAGGTTAATGGCACCTTATCCCAACATTCTCCCACTTGACATTATACATTCTAAATCAACCCATAGAAAATCAAATGAAAAATAATCAGGCATTAGAAACAAGGCCCATGGCCTCTCTGCACCACACGAACTTCTCTGTGCTCACAGGCTTGGTCAATGAATCTGCAACATTCTCCTGAGTGTCTATCTTCTTCAACTCAATCTCTCCATTTGCAACCAACTCTCGAACAAAGTGATACTGAACATCAACATGCTTAGTTCGAGCATGATACATGGGATTCTTAGCCAAACAAATAGCACTCTAGCTATCACAACCAATCTGAATATTCTTGCAATCAAAACCAATACCTATACACAGTCTCCTCAACTAAACTGCCTCCATAGAGACATGAGTTGCAGCCATATACTCTTCTTCTGTGGTGGACAAAGCAACTGTGGGCTGCCTCTTACTTAGCCAACTCACTGTACGTCCAAACAAAGTAAACACAGCCACTAGTGGACCTTCGACTATCCAAGTCACCTGCCCAACTTGCATCAACAAAACCATGTATGTCCAAAGATTTATCAGCACTATCAGTACCAGAATAAACCAAACAATGATCAGGAGTACCTGCAAGATATTTAAACACCCTCTTCGCATAGTTCCAATGCTGTCTACCAGGGTTAGACATAAATCTTCTCAAAATATCCACTGCTTGGGCAATATCTGGTCTAGTGCAAACCATTGCATACATCAAACTCCTTATAGCACTAGCATATGGCACATTAGACATATCCTCAAGATCATCCTCAATCTTTGGACACATATCTAATGAAAGCTTAGTACCAATGGGTAAAGGAACTCTCACTGGGTTACAGTCCTGCAAACTAAACCTCTGCAAAATAGTATTCACATACTTACTTTGTGACAACCAAAGCTTTCTGTTAACTCTGTCCCTCCTGATCTCCATTTCCAAAATATACCTTGCAGAACCAAGATCCTTCATCTCAAATGCACCTAAAATTTGGGCTTTAAGCTCACTGACCATACCCTTAGTATTGCTAAAAAACATGTCATCAACATACAAAGCAATAACCAATATAGAATCATCAACACAATGAATGTAAACATAGTGATCCTCCTCACGTCTAACAAAACCCAATTTCAAAACAAATGAATCAAGCTTTTGATACCACATTCTGGGGGACTGTTTCAAACCATAGAGAGAGACCTTTTTAACCTGCAAACCCAATGTTCTTTTTCTTTTAGCTCAAAACTTGTAGGCTGTTGCATATAAATTTCTTCTTCAAGATCTCCATGCAAGAACACAGTCTTAACATCCATTTGCTCAATCTCCCAATCATAAGCTGCAACAATGGATAAGAGAAATATAATAGAAGTCAATTTAGCAACAGGAGAGAATATCTCACCAAAATCAACTCCCTCTCTCTGGGAGTAGCCCTTGGCTACCAGTCTAGCTTTGTACTTCTCCAATGACCCGTCTGCTCCAAACTTCTTCTTGAAGACCCACTTACATCCTATGGCCTTTCTTCCTTTGGGCAAACGAACAAGATCCCAGGTGTTATTAGAGTCTAAAGCCTCAAATCCTCCTACATGGCTAGCTGCAAAGACTCACTATCATCTGCAGAAATAGCTTCCCTGTAGGATCTAGGTTCATCCTTAGTACTGAATAAAGCATATACACAATGAAAATCTGGTGGGCTATACCTGTCAATTGGATTTCATTGTCTTGCAGATCTCCTCAAGGGTGGAGTAAGAGACTCTACTCGTTCTTCTGCATGATCATCTGTACCAACTTCTTCTATCACAACATATTCATCTTCATCAGAACTACTTGAATCTTCTTCTTCTTCTTCACCCCCTAATCCATCATTTTGTTCTTCCTGAGGTGCATCTTGCTGCTCTAACTCAAAGTGCACTCTCTTTACCTTTTCATCTTTTTCTTTTGGCTACTTAGGTTCAAAAATAACTCTAAGTTCCTTGAAAATTACATCTCTAGAAAAGATAATCTTGTGGGTTAGTGGATTCCAAAGCTTATAACCTTTCACATTGTCACCATATCCAATGAATGTACACTTTTCAGCCTTTGGATCCAACTTAGATCGCTTTTCCTTAGGCGCATGAACAAAAGCCTCACAACCAAAAACCCTTAAATGTGAAACAGAAGGTTTCTTACCTGTCCACACTTCATAAGGTGTCGAATCAAGAGCCTTACAAGGAGATCTGTTTATCAAGTAGCAAGCAGTACACACAACCTCTGCCCAAAAGCATTTACCCAACTGTGCATCACTAAGCATACTTCTGGCCCTTTCCATAATTGTTTGGTTCATCCTTTCTGCAACACCATTCTATTGTGGTGTTTATGGAGTTGTCTTTTATCTGATTATACTTGCATGCTTGCAAAACTCATCAAATTCCTTAGAGCAATATTCCCTTCCATTGTCAAATCTTAATATTTTGATCTTTAAACCTGATTGGTTCTCTACTAAGACTTTGAATTCCTTAAACTTAGTGAAAACTTCAGATTTATGCTTCATAAAATAAATCCATGTAGATCTGGATACATCATCAATGAAGGTTACAAAATAACAAGATTTTCCAATAGATTCATTATCCATAGGTCCAAACACATCTGTATGAATAATTTCTAACTTTTCTTTTGCTCTATTGCTTCCTGAACGAAATGATTTTCTATTTTGTTTACCAAACACACAATGCTCACAGAAATCAAAGTGCTCATCAAAATAAGAGAAACCGTCCAACAAATTTTTATTCTTAATAGTTTTCAATACATTATTGCTTGTGTGGCCCAATCTACGGTGCCACAACATACATGTATTTTCAGTATTAGCCTCAGATACATAGGAGGCATTATAAACTGTAGTGGCTTCAAGCTTGAACAGGGTTCTGAATCTCTTCCCCTTTGCTACCACCAAGTTCCCTCTCACCAATTTGCAGCCATGCTTGTCAAATGTCACATGCATTCCCAAATCATTCAACTTCGAAACTGAAATCAGATTTCTAGCTAATCTAGGAATGTGCAAATCACTAGGGAGGGTTTTAATCCTCCCATCACTGAAACACAACAATACCTTTCCTTTCCTGACAATCGGATATGTAGAGTTGTCACCAAGGTAGATATTACCTCCATCGTATTCTTCATATGAGGAGAACCATTCTTTATGCGGAGTCCTATGAAACGAGCATCCTGAGTCAACTAGCTAGTGATCATTAGAAACAAGATTACATGCAGAAAGTAAAACTTTTTCCCCTGCATTCGAGGACTTATCTGAAGCACTCTCCCACTATTTCTTGGGATTTCTGCACTCCTTCTTCACATGTCCTCTTTTACCGCAGTTCCAACACTTAACTCTATTCTTTTTACTAGGAGTCTTAGACCGACCCTTGGACTTGTCCTTAGCCCCTTTCTAATCTCCTTTAGGTCCTCTTTCCTTAGACCTTCCCTTGACACTGAGAGCATCCCTTGAACTATCTGAACTCTTCTTCCTCAATTCCTGTGACAGTAGCACTAAAACAAGAGCATCCAACTTCGGATCCACAAGGTTAGCAGTGATAGCAAGGATAACATTCTCCCAAGACTCAAGTAAAGAACAAAGAAGTAAGATACACTTATCTTCCTCACTAACCTCAACATCTACTAAATCAAGCTGACTCACTAACAAAATAAAAGAATTTAAATGCTCTACAACTAATTCACCTTCTCGCATTTTCATGGAAAACAATTTTCTTTTTAAATAAAGTTTATTTACCATACTCTTGGCTAGATAGATCTCACCCAACCGTTTCCACAACTTGTATGCAGTCTCTTCCTTTGGGACATTCAACAGGACATAGTCTGAGAGACACAACCAGATGGTTCCCCGTGTCTTCTTATCTAGTCTATCCCACTCATCTTGAGAGACATCATCAGGTTTCTTCTCTTTTTGGATAGCCAACCATTGGTTTCTTTCTTTCAACAAATCTTCCATTTTTAGCTTCCACAACTCATACCCCATTCCGTTAAACTTCTTAATGTCCATTCAAGAGGTTGATGCAACGGTGGATGCAGCCATAATAACGACACAAGATCTGCAAAACAAACACAACCAAATCTCCCACTGCAGCTACAACTTCCACACTACCACCCAAGAGTCAAAGTTGGCCAGGCTCTGATACCAAATGTTAGAAATGAAAGCAACACTACTTCAAGGAAATCTAATTCGAATAAATTTTAAAAAATCTTTAACTATGTGTTATTAATGGAGATTGTAACAAAACATAAACCTACAATACATAAATATACTAGAAGCAGAATGAAGCACATAACACAAGTGTTTAACGTGGAGAAAACCCTTTCGGGTAAAAAACTCCACCAAGAAAAGAGGCCAAGTTGTATTATCTTCACAAAAGGAGATTACAAATACATTCACTTCCTCTGTCCTCCAACCTTCACTCCGGTAGAACCTGGGTACCTGTAAACTGTTATATATGCATCCCATCTACTATGCTATGGTTTATATAGAATTTACACGACCTCAAGGCATTAAATGACTTCTTACAAGCCCATAACACTTGTCAAGAGTCAACAATACAACCTTGGGCGTCCATGGCCAAGAATAGGCTCTTATGAGGTCATAAATGCTGTCATACATGCATCCTACACTTGGAAAAATGTGCCCATGCAAGTTTGAATGCCTTGGGGCCAAAAATAGCCACTTACAACATCTTATGACGCGTCATATGCTATTATTAGTGTCATAGATTCTTATGACAACTTACAGTTGTCATAGAATCTCTTACACCTTACAGCATCTATGACATGCGTCATAACACTAAAAATAGATTATTCCTCCACATGTGCACCCCACTTTGACCAATTACTATTTACCATAGTAAATGACATCCCATAACTATCGCCGGTAACTCCGGGACTTACCGTGCAGTAACTCCGTAATTACTGTGGACAGTAAATATTTTTTACCACTACTGGTGAAACTTGTGCATCCCTTATGGGTAATTACAAATTACAAATAATAAATGGAATAAATACAATATTGGGATTTACAAGGTTAATGGCACCTTATCCCAACATTAACCACCACATTGAATTCCCTATAACGATGGTTAAATACATAGTGATTCAAATTTTCTAGTAGTTCCCAAGTTGGCTAGAGGATGTTGTTAAGCCTCTAATTTGGAGTAAACCTAGATTTGATGGTGTTGATAATAACCATTGAGTTGTGCTTAATAGTAATGTAAAAAATCCTAAGGTTAGCTACCAAAGATAGGCTAAGCACTAGAGCTTAAGACTTAACTTCATTATTTGACCTCAAATTCAATTTCTGTAGTGCTTTATAAATGACTTTTTTTTTAATATATAATGAGGCATCCAACCCCCTAAGAGGCCTAGGTTGCCTCTAGTTGCTCCATCAAAATCTAGTTTCAAAATTTAAGAATGGGGTGGTGCTTCCCATCTTATTTTATCTTTGAAGTCACTCGACCAGAATTAACTCTTAAGACCCTGTGAATAAGGGGTGTGTTACATATATAATTATATATAATGTTTGTACTCTACCTATTTGTAGGAAGCACTTATAGGAAAGCATTATAGGCTATATTCTAGACACTTGTGACCTTAGATATAGATTTTTTAATAGAGACATGATCTAGAACAAGTTAGATTTAGAGAAATGGTTTAAACAAACAATAGAAATATATCAATGCAATATGATGATTGGTAATTACTCATGGGTCAAAGAAACATTTGAGTTAGTGTTGAGGATCATGCAATATTTGATGTATATGCAACAAAAAATATGGTCATGCTCCACAATAGGAGAATGTTAAAATCATTGACCACACCAATTGCATGCAATGTGTTTGCATAAACTAGACATTAAGAATCACATGATGTTGATGATGACCATCTAGATAATGAGGTGCTGCTCTATATCAAGGCTAATACATAATGTTAGTGTGCAATTTGCTGGTAGATATTGTCTCAAGTGGTTAATGAGGTGCTTGGTATTATCAAGGATATAGATTATTGTCAAGGTACTAGACCACTTGAGTTTCTATTGTGTGTGATCATGGAATTTGATAGTTATGTGGGTGGGTTGTGAGACATGAATAACCCAAGGTTTGTCCACATTTTTCCTATTACAAGGGGTAAGCATACATAAATCACCATCAAAGTGGTGCTCTAACCATACACAAGTTGCAAGGGATGATGTTGGAAAGAGCCACAATGGATATAGGTTATGTAGAGAGCACAAGTTTAACATTCAATATTGTCTCTCAAGTTAAACCTTTCCATTCATTGAGAGTATCACACCATTCTCATTCATGTGATACTTTAAGATAGAAAATATAATTTATGTGTTTGCATGTTTTTATAGTACATGTTAAGCTTGTATATTGGTTATGTAGAGAATGCAAGTTTGATGTTCATCACTATCTCCTAAATTGAATCTTTCAACTTATTGAGAGTATTACCACCATTCTCATTTGGGTGAAACTCTAAATCATAAAATACGAGATATATGTTTGCATGTTGTTATAGTAAATGTTATGCTTGTGTTTTGAATGTCTTGGTCAGCCTTTCCATATTAGCCAGTACATGTATCATACACATGACATTTCAATAATTGTGATAATACGTGAGCATTAAAGTTGGCAGTGATAGAAACATTGTGAAATGTGAGGATAATGAACATGGCCAGTGTGTTACAGTTAGGACTGGTGTGTGAATGTGCACGTATCATGTGTGACAATTAATATTGGTGTGTAAATGCATTTATCAATCACCTAGGCATACATATTTTTAAAAATGGTAAATATTTGGTTCCATTTTCTATCATTAGAAAATGTACTCAACATTTGAACAAAAAGCCTAACCACCATTTTAAAAATGAGTTGCAAATATACTTAATTGTTAAGCATAAATGTCATTATCAATGTACTATATTTCATTAAAATAAATTCAATATAAGTGGCAATGAAACATAGAAAGCTCATTGCTATATCTTGATTTAAATCACTTAGCTCATTGTAAAGATTGTCATCATTTTCGTTCAAGCAATATTCGAAAATTAAAAAATAATTTACATTAACAACATGAAAAATGAAGAACAATGGTTGTGATCCTTATCTCTACAATGGCCCTTGAGGGGAAAATTCAATGCATACCAGTTTTGCATGAGATTGGTATGGCCACCTATAGGGTTTGCTAATATCATTGATAACGTATATGCTTTATATATTTCATATGTTGATGTGAACTATTTTTGTATGTGGTTGCTCCTTTTTGTCTATATTACTTATAAACTTGTTAGTGTTGATGTGTGAATGCATGTATCACACATACAATGAAAATAAAGCATTTGGTTACTTTAGTTAAGTTTTCAATATGTATCCATTATTTTGAAACAACCATAGTCTTAGTGGAAAAATATATGCCTTTTTTTTTTTTAAATTGTTCTTCTTATGGTTGAGATTTATTCTATCAATGTTGGATATTTCTGGAAACAATCCTCAATATTGATAAATTATAATACCTTCAAAATAGCTTCCAATTATTAAAAACTAATACAACACTTAAAAGTATTATTAAATAGCTGATAGATACATACATTTATAGCCCTTATTAAATAGTTAATAGATACATACATTTATAGCCCTGCTGACCAAACTCATGTTTATAACAGATTACAGAGAACAACAGTAACAAACAGCAGCAGTTCAGGAAAAGAAGGGCAGCTGAAAACAGCAGCAGCATTAACTACCAAGAACAGTCCAAGGCTGTCACCTTGTGATCCTTATCTTTACCTTGACTTTTGAAAGAAACATTTAATGCATGTCAGTTTTGCATGAGATTAGTATGATCACCTACCAATAACCAACACTAATAACTCAAAGGCTGTCATTCTGTAAATTGTTCAATACAACTATTTATAAACATCATCTGATTTAATAGTTAGAAGTACATTTTGACCATTGAAAATAAAATACTCAATACACAGTGATGTCGCCTTGTGACGAGTATCAGGAAGATGCGACCATTGTTTCATGGATGCCCAGAAAACAGCAATTTTCTAAAGCTATCTCTGGGGTTGACCAAAGCCTTTACATCCTCTTTTCAATGAACAGCGCCGTCCAATATTTGGTGGATAACTCAAAAGTTTTTCTCTTTTCATTCAGATCTCTCACATCTTTGTCTGTTGAACTGGTAATACGTGATTCATGTGCCGACATTGTTTTTGTCCCCTCTATTGCATGTGCACCATTTTTAATAATTATGAAGATGGTTGGTCCCATGGAAAAAAATAAAAATATGATGACCATAGAATTTCTTTTTGCTAACGTCTTGTAAAATTAGATTAGTGGTCCCGCTTGTTTAATTAGTTTTGTATTTTAATGATAAATCATTTAAAGGAATTTCTAAAACATTAAATTGGTGAATACTATTTTTTATCTTTTTGAAAAGCAATAAAATATCTCTTTAAATAATGTTCAAGTTAAATAAAAGTTAAGAGAGTAATAACATGAAATATATTTTCAAAATTGTTGGATAAGTGTTATATATAATGATGAATAGCGTTATACTTTTATATAAATAAAAATATAATACACAGTTCACATAAAAAACAAGTGTAATAGAATCACAACTCAAAGTCTAAGTTGAAGATGAAAAACAAAGCAATCAAACTGCTAAGTTGTCAGGGTTATATGGTAGCAGAAGGGGGAATCCCGATCAATATGAGGGCCCTAACCATTTGGGAGATCTTGACCGCCCTGTAATGGTATCATCTCTGAGTAGGATCAACATACACAAGAAATTGCAAGGTCTAGGTAGGGAAACTTCCCACTGATAGGCCAGCCAATATGTCCACATTGAGAAGTGGAAGAATACTCATGTGATGGGGGAGAGTAGCCACAATGTTTGTGATGGGGAGAGCCATGCAAGCTATGTTTGGAGCTATGATTGTGGCACCTATGTGGCGAAGAGGCGCCCCTACTTGTAGGTGAAGGTGGCACATCAGCAACCATACAAGGGGCATTAGCCTAGTGCTCTATGAGAGTTCGTAAGTGGGAAACTTTCAGAACAACTTTATTAGCCTGAACTAGTCTTTGTAACTTTACATTAGAGCATATAATAGCTTTAGTAAAAATAGGAAAATGCTTGTCCATAGCAAAATTAGAAAACACAACATAATTTCAATCTTTCCATATAGGGAAAAGACTTTCCACTTTAAAAACATGCCAAATTTAAGTGAATCTTGCCAACATTTTGAGCCAATCTCCTAGTAGAATCATATGCCACGAAAAAGGATCTAGCCTAAAGGGCTTCAAAAAATCATGAATCCATCTCCATGTAACTTGGGCTCATGGGCAAAACTAGAGCAAATGCTTGAGAGTTTCCATATGTCCACAAAAAGGATAGAGGGGAATAGAAACTCCCAAGTGGATAAGACAAGATCTAGTTGGGAAACCCTAATATAGGAGACACCAAGCAAAATGAGCTAGCTTGGGCTCCACAAGAGTGGACTAAACTATTTGAAACCTACGATGCTATTGAGAAGTGGTGGACTAGAGATTACATCTAGCATTGAGCTTTGAGACCATTAGCAAGTGGCAAGAGAGCCAATAATATCCCATAAGGGTTTGTAGTTTCTAAAAGGAGTATCTAGATACCATTTTCAGTCCTTCCACCATGGCTTGGTGCATCAAAATTTGACCCCATGAATCATATTGGGAGGAATTGTTTCCACAATGGTGTTGAAAGACTCCAAATCTTGGTTTCCAAGCCTATATTTAGCTTTGAATTAAGGCCAAGAAAGCTAAGTCTTTGTAGTTTTGGAAAAAAATCTGAAATGGTTAAATTCCATGTTTGTATAGCCTTAAAGCATGGACCCAAGGAACTTTGGCAAAGGGCTAATCTTGGCAAGTGATCAAATGAGAACACCTAATGGATTGTTGGTTGATAGAGATCCTGTGAAATCCATTCCCATTTCAAATAAGCCATGACTCAATAGCTTTCCAGACACACCTAATATTTTTGGCAACAAAAGTGTCTTGAATCTTCACTAGCTCTCACATGATGAGGATTGTGTGAAATGCCAAACCATGCCAAGTTTTGCATCCCAAAAGGACACTAGAAACAATGCAATGCCTAAGTAGAACTTTCCAGGATTCATTACCTTCTAGGGCCTGGATAATCCACTTAGCACACAAAGCCAACCCATGTTTGTAAGAGTCATAGGAAAGACAATGAAATTCCTAGGCAACTCTCTTTTTCCTTTCTCCAAAGAGGCCCAAAGAAAATCTCTAATTAAATGTTCTAGCTTTTGGTAAGAGGCTTTGGAAGTGGCACAATAGGAAGAGTAGTAAACATGAGTGGCAACAAGAACTTTGGAACAAATTGGAAACTTTCTAGCAAGGAAAAGTGACTTGGCAACCTAGAAGTGCAATTTCTTTTCAATGCATGAGAGCACATATTACCAAAGAGCCATAGAAGAGGATTGAAAAGAAAAGGGAATGCTAATAAACCTAAACATATCCCTATGAGTAATCCATTTGCAGCCATAAGAATCAAACCAAGAAGGTTTGGGTAGGAAAGATTGGCAATACCACTATGTTTTTACCATTGGATGCTAGAGCCAAAGGTAAGGCAAAAAGTGTTCAAACACTACAAAACCTAGGTAACATTATCCTAGTCCTCTAAGAGAGTGAGGAAAGAATCATCTATGAAATGAACATTAACAAGTTGGAGATGAGAGTTAGGAAGATAAATACCTTTCACAAACTACTAGGAGACTACATTGGCAACTAAATAGTCAAATCCTTAAGTGCCATGATATAAATGGCTAGGACCAAAGGACAACCTTGCCAAATGGAGTGGAAAATCCCAAAAGATAAGGATTAGCATCCATTAATGGTGAGGAAAGAAGGGGCATTTGAAAAAAAAAATTGAATAAACTAGAGGAAATTAGGGATAAAACCAAGGGTCGTGAGCATGGTGAGAATGAAAGGCCATTCTATTTAGTCATAAGCCTGTGTGAAACCAATTTTGATGATTATGGTTAGTTATTATGATTGTCTGTCGCACTCCATGCCTTCCCAGATAATGATAATGTTGTCAAGGGTATAGTGGCTTTTGATAAAACTAAACTACTCTGGCCAGATAATTAGGAGAAAATGATGGATGTGTAATGTCAAAGCCTTCAGTATGATTTTGTAGGAGGTATTCAAAAGAGTGATCAAATGCTAATTTGATGTTTCCTTTTTTTATGAGAGGCCCTAAAAATTGGTGGAGAAAGCTTCCTAGTAGACCTAGTAAATGTCAAGACCAAATGTATCCCATAAGGCTTTATGGAGTTCACATGGAAAATTGTCACATCGAGAGCTTTATCACTAGCCATAGAGAAGGATGCTTCATGGAGGCTTTCTAGAGTGAGATGTTGGTCATAGAAGGCTCATTGTGCGGTGAAGAGCCTTGTCCAGAACCATATTCACACACTGTCAAAGAGCTTGATCAGCTTCAAGTGAAGGCAATTATGCTTGGAAAATTTGTTGACAATGGTCTAGACAAAAGCTTGAAGAATGGTAGGAAGTTCAAAGAGAACTTGCTGACCTTCTTTAATGTGATTAATCTTCTATGAAAATTGGCAAGCTTGAAGAGATTGTAGAAATTATTTGTAGATCTTATCCTTAATTTTGATCTAGTGAAGGTGAGCCTTAAGTTGAGTTCCCTATGCTATATGAATATTTGTAATCTATTTTGTTTGTATAGCTGAGCCAAACATAGTTGCAATGATAGGAAAAATGGTAGTGCCTCTAGCTTAGTGGTGGCATGATGGATTTTCAATGTGGTGGCCTTGTATGAGTGGCAATGAAAAAGTGCCAACTAATAGCCATGTATTTTCAAATAATGGGTCATACACTTGATGCCATCATTCCACCATTAGATCCAAGCAATCCTAGAGTTGGGCCTAGGCTTGATATTCCAAATGTGAAGGATGTGAGCCAATGTAGGATGTTGACTTAGCAAAGACGTGTTCAAGAACTACATCTTTGGTGCCTTGGGCCCCACCATTTTCTATTCAATACAAAATTGAATTTTAAAGTGGTTGAAGAGGACAACATCCAACAAGGGCTCGACTGGTAATTTATAACAACCAACAAAGGAAAATGATGCAGAGTGAAACGCAACGGAAGCTAACTAACAGGAAGGAGGAGCCAATAATACAAACAGCATGATAAAAATCCCTATCGGCTCAGCATCATCATCATATTTCCTGTAAACACCAACATCATCATCATATTTCGGATGAGCAGAATTATCCTCCTGCCGACTACTGTTCACCTCCTCCGCCTGTCGCCTATCATCATCATCATGATACCCAACGGGCGCAAACATCCTCCTGTTGCACTATTCATCGGGCGCCAAACACTAGCGGCATCATCATGATATGCGACACCACCTTCGTCAGCAGGATATCAAATATCCGGTTGCTCCAAATATCCTGATGACGACACATTCAACACCTTCCCTTCGATGCCCCGATAGCCGACGACACAAGCAACAGCATCATGATCTGATTTATCCGGTTCTTCCGAAACCTCCTGATGATGTTTCACAACTTTCTACCGAGAGCCTACGCCGATACCTAAATCCTTAGCGACGACAGGATCAACATGCATAGGGGGATATCTCAATATCCTGATGACGATGACGTCATATGCGGATGACGATGACGTCACACAATATCCTGATGACCTCTTCAACACTTAGCCAAAAAAACCAAACTTTCACTCCCGCATCTGTTAGCGATATGCGGATGATGGGCACTCACAGAAGATGATCCTGACGGCGATATATACACTGAGTATATATCTGACTTACAACATCCTGATGTACTTGCAACCTGTAAACTTCAACAGTTTCATAACCTGATCTTCACCTTATGCCGATGTATTCTTCTTCGGCAACTCCTGACGATGATCACCCCGACGCACATTCACTTCATGCAATCGAAAGCATCATGCTCATCTCCATTTATCCGGATGACGAGGTCCAAAGCGACTGCAGGATATTTGCAGAAATATCCTGATGATGCCGTTCTAACGAATTTTCAACCTTAGCGAAATTTCACTTCGCCGATCCTCCAGGGATGACCCGATCCACTCTCAGGGTGATCTTCCAAACTCTATCAGCTCGACCTAGCACATGAGGATGCTAGGCTTCTCAACACCTCTCGACCGCGATCCTACACACCTGCATGCGAACAAACAGAAAACACAAACTACCTCCTAATCTACTGTACACAACCATTCCACCGATTCGACGAATCAACCGGTGGAATGGATCAGCGAATCCATATAACCACCAAAACAGCAAATCGATCACAATGGAGGGCAAACAGAAAATGAACACAAACAGGATCTTTATTGATTTCAAAAGATGCAATTACAATGCTCAATCTCTCTCTGCAATCTGACTTCTCAATGCGATACAATACTATGATCGATGATATCTCTATCTGTATGCAATATCAACCGATCTCCATGCTTAAATAGATTTTCCTACGAGTACTACTGACCCGACTCCAAGCGGCTGGGAACTCTCCAGGCGGCTGGGAGATCCAACCGGACCCTACAGCATGACAGCTGTTCTAACAAACCTAACTAAAAATAGTAAAAGCCTGGTCAGCATGATCTTATCATCATCAGCATGACCTTATTACATGCATTTGGTCTTATCAGACCTTCTTGGAAACATAAACAAAAACTACTAACTGCCTCAAGGAGGCCAGCTGTCAGGTAGGTGCTTCTGCACCAGAAAATATAGACTATCTAGACAACATGGCCCTTTCAAGGCATTTAAGAATTCTCTCTATATCAACCTACAAATTATTCCACATATACCACATACAATTAGGGTAATGATCAACACTAAGATTAGAAAGACATAATTTATTGCACATATAATACCAAGCTTCTCTCTCACCACCTGTCTAATGCATAGGCAAGTGGCCACATTTATCAGATGGCAACTTGACTATATTGAAGTCTCCACACACAATCCAAGAGGCTACAAGAAATGAATTTGCAATCCAATTCCAAAGAAGAGATATTTTAACATTATTCTTGGATGTGTAAATATTAACAACCCTAGGAGAGTGGTTATTAATATTAAAAAGGACCCACAATGCATGACTAGTGGGGTCACATCCATGAGCCACCATGTGTGGCTACCACCTAGGCAACATGAAAATTGTAAGATCACCATGTCCAAATTCATGTTCATTTTGTAAAAGTGGCATTTTGGCTAGATGACACGATAGAGAACAAAACGCGTGAAACCTATAGTTTTCAACTTCTATAAACAAAAGACATCAAGGTTGGGAAATCATTGACAAATGTCCCATATGATATATTCCTTCTAGGATCTATAAGACCTTTTACATTCCATGAAATAAAATTCATGGAAAGTGAGAATAAAGGATCATACTGTCATCATCAATCTCATCAAGATCTCCATAATGGTTTTTTAGAAAATCTTCCTCTAAATAGTAGCTAAATTAGGGGAATGTTATCCTCTAGAAATCCTTTTCTTCTCAAGCACAAACTCACCCTCTATCTCATGAACCAAACTATAGGATTTATGAGAAGTAGATGACGAGGGTGGCCAAGTATCTGGTTGGGAATAGATAGAACTAGTTGTAGTTGGTGTTCTATTAAAACGAGGCTTGTTGGCCACTTGTGATATCTGCCCTTTAGGTTGGGAATCAGCAACCTCTATCGCCTTATTCAACTTTAAAACCTATGGTCCAATAGTTGGCAACTATGGACTAGCTCTGTTAGTACTTGAGGCACAAACATTTTATATTTCTCACTATGGTCCATTCATCCCAATTTTTGAGATGAAGGGTCTCTAGAAGGTTGCTTGGGGAGTTAGGTTGCTGAACAACTAAGGGACAATCTTAGATTTTGTGGTTTGAGGACTAGAAACATGATCACATGTATTTAGTAGATTAAGATACATGACCTTTTGGGTAAAGGTCTATGTGACAACTTGGACTTCAATGGATTCTTTAAGGTCCTTGGAGAGTTTAACCTAGACACATACCCTTTTTTGAGGGAAAGTGAAGAAAAACTATTCCTTCTCTATGTGCATGACTTGTCCTAGAGACACCGTGATGTGGTTTAAAAGGGCTAGAGTGGTAAAGGGAGACCAAGGAATTCAACCTAGACCCAGACTTGAAGAGCATGCACCTCAAAGACAACAAAGTCTCAAGACCATGGGGAGAAAACAAGCAAAGAGGACCAAATATACTAGGGGCCATGTTAAAAATAGCCTTAGCAAACTTGACATTGACAAAATGAAAGAGAAAAAAGACTGGTAATATTTTGAATGGCCTCTACATGTACCCCATGTGGGACCTAGGTATAATTGACCCATCTTTGGAACATGCTTTCAGAGGGAATTACCCCCACAAATATCCAACAAGGGTATAATTTTCAAGCTATTTGCAGGCATTCTCAAAATCATGAGTAAGCAAAATATCATTGGGAGTAGAAGAATTACCTCATGAGCTACCTTCACTATGAACTTGCATGGGTGTTTGGGAGCATTTTCTTGAGCATCCAAGCTAATGACCTAGCATCAAGTGCAGGGCCAGAATGGCTAGTGGCCATTTAAAGAAAGGAAAAAAATGCGTGAAGGCAAGGGAACTAAGAAAACTTGTAATAAATGCAGAGATCTACTCCAAACAATAATATGACATAAGGGTGGAAAAGACAATGGAGTGACATGAGCAGGAACATACAGACCAAGCTCAACCTCAAAACCCTAGTAGAGTGACCGATTTTACATGTTTAATAGTTGGGATGTGGTTAAATGTGTAGATTTTGGATGTTATTTTGGGTTTTTCTATTTTCACCCACGTTTTAAAGTACTCACATTTATCTTTGCATGTTTAAAAAATGTGTAAAAAACCATTTTTCATGTTCCTATTAATATCCACACATGCAAAAGGGTTGAGGAAGTGATTCATTATTGTGTTTGTGAATGGTTGAGTTTTATGCAATATTGAAGAAGCTTACTACACTAGATTTTTTACCCAAAAGGGTTTTTCCCAAGTGAAAATACTACATATTATAGTTTGCTTTCTGTATTATTCTATTATTATTTTAGATTATATTTGCATTGCTTTTATTATACAAGTATATTAGGATTTTTTTCTATATAGAAATGATAAAAGAGGGAATAATAATTTAGCTTCATGTGTGAATCAAAGATTTACTATTGTAGGTTGTGCTCAATGATCCAAATTTGTGCTTAGTAATCAGATTTTGAACTTTACTACTCTAACATAATGCAAGATGATTTGTTCTTTGCTATGGTTCAATTTATGTTGTTGAAATGATCTTTGTAGTTGTTGATTCAACTCTTGATCTTTGGATTCAAGCTTTGTCTTTAGAAATGACTTGTGCACATTATATCACCTAAAACCTTTTCTCCTCAAGTATCTGAATCTATGACTACAATTGGGTAGTATCTATAGACATTGTTAGAATTTTTTATGCAAGAGTTATTCTCCTTAGTTACATGTCTTGAGCCAATTTAACAATTTTGAACAATGATCAAAGACATACCAAGCAACTATGTAGTAAGCTTAGTTTGTCACTAATATGTTGATACTAACTAATGATGCAATGATGTGCTATGATGCTCTCTAAGTCATAATGTGATGATTGAAACTAAAGATGATTGATTTATTTTGAAAGTGAATTAGGGTTTGTCCTTCTATATAACACCCTAGTTTTGTCATGTCTCATTTTTATGAACAATATGATTATTCTAGTTTAGTTAACAATTATTGTGATTGACTTTTGCCTTAAGTAATTTTGCATGAGTGAAGGTAATTATTATGATTTATATTGATGAAAAATTGGAAATTGTTTTAAATGTTAATATTGTAGACATGATTACAATGATTTGCCTCAGCTATGTTTTTGGAGACACTAACCTATTGACGTTGAGTTGAGTGCAAATAGATGCAGGTACTCGTCGAAGACAAGAGCATGGTTGAGGTAGAGGTGTTCTAGCCACTTGGCAAGAACTGATGGGAAGGTTTACTTGATGCAATCACGCACATCACGTAGTTGCATATGCATTATCAAATGGCTTTTATTACATTAATGCATGGTGTGATTACTTAAATTTAATGTCTTGAATACAATGATTTGCCTCAATTATGTTTTTGGAGACATTAACCTATTGACATCAAGTTGAGTGCAAATGGATGCAGGTACTTGTCGAAGACGAGAGCATGGTTGAGGTAGAGGTGTTCTAGCTACTTGGCAAGAACTGATGGGAAGGTTTACCTGATGAAATCACACACATCACGTAGTTGCATATGCATTAATGAATGGCTTCTATAGCATTAATGCATGATTATTAATCATTTTCAAATGCATGGTGTGCATACTTAAATTCAATGTCTTTTCAAATTGTGTTTGAATGGCGTATTATATTTAAATAAGGAAATATATATGATTGTATTTTAAATTAAATAATAAATATTGTCTTTATTTTCATAATTATAGATGTTTGGAAGACAATATATCCATTAGAGTAAATAATTATATCAAATTATAATAGAGGTATATATATATATATATATATATATATATTATATTCTACTTCTTGATTATTCAAAGTGATTATGTTTAATTAAAATAGTTAAATAGCATTATTATATTTAGAGTTTGATAAAAGAATTAAAAGATTGGTTGCTGTCATTTACATGACAGTAAGAAAATTAAATTAGCTATTATTTTATTTTCAATAGAATTGAGCTTCTTTTGATTTGATTGGTCGAATTATTCATGCAAACAGAAAATGATCTTCAGTTCTAAAAACCTAATGAGTTTGCCAAAAATAAGAGTTGGGGAATTTTATTAAAAAGAGAGATTGCTTAGCAGAAAGACATCCACGTTTTTGCAGCAGAATAAAGTTATTTTCCTAAGCGATAGAAGCAAAGAGGAATTGTAGCGACAGGAGAGAGAAAGGGAGGCAGTGACAGTAGCTGCAAATACTTCACCAAGCGACGACTTATCCAAGTTTTTCACCTGATTTTCCTTGCATTATAAAAACATTGATTTAGGTTGTCTTTAGATGGTTTTATCTGTTGTTTGGCTAGGTGACTATAATTCTTTGGATGTTCCTTGTTTGATTGGTTGTTTTCCTTCTTTCTTAGTCATTGTCTCTTTTTATGAGTCATCCTCCCTCTTGTTATGCCTGAGCGACTTGATAACTTTGAATGACCTACAAACAGAGAGACTATATTTCTTCTAGACGCCTTTACTTATGATGGCCGCCCTTTGTTTCTTTGGTTGTTATCCTCTATTCTAGTTTCTGTCTATTTTTAGCCATTATGGCTATTTCTTGGGCGATCTGGAATCACTGAATAGATCGACCCTTATTTTCCTTGCTTGTCACCTACACTTTGTCTTTGACTGATTGTTAGTTTTCATGATATGGTGTTTGCTTTACCTTGTTAAACTTTGATTGCCAAAAACCATGTTGTTTATCTCTGTCGCTATGCCTAGCAAGCGTTATTATTCAGATCTTGATTTTTACTGTTGAAAATTATAAATCAATCTCCAGATAGCTGTTAGATAACTCTCTGTAAGACATTATTGTGACTGTATTCTTTCTTATGTTGGATGAATTCAATGATAGATTAGCAAATTGACCTCCTTATTGATGAACAAACCTATTAAAAATAGACAAAACTTTTATTCCTATATCTTCTTTTGGAGTATTACTTGACTATAGTTGAGCAATTGTTGTCTCTATGGACTAAGAAATCAGATCCTATAGCTACCTTCATGACTACAAATTTCATTTATTCTTGTAGCAAAATATACGATCTTCCCGTAGCTGAACAGATTAAGCCTGTAGCTTTGTTTAAACTTCGTTAAAATTAATGTGATAACTGGAAACAGAGATAGTAGATTACTATATTATTTTATTGTCAATGCTGATACTGAAAACCATTTATATTTATATTTAAAACCGAAAACTAAATTAAACTATGTTCTCTGTTCACTTTCTTTATTTTCTGCAACAACTCCTGTCGTAGTTGCGACAGGAAGACTATTTTTATTATTTTAGACTTCTTGTCATTGTTATGACAACAAGATGAAATTATAATTTAGAATGACTTTTGTATGAAGATTGTGATCAAATTTGGATTAGATAATATATCTATTTGATGTAATTATGAGTGTAATTGTGTCAGCAAAGATGAATGATTTGATTGGAAAAGTGTAATTCCTTGAATGTTATTTGGGAAAAGGGAATTTCAATGATTTATTGGTGAATTTGACTTTTATTTTATTATTTATTTCTTGCTTCTTGGGGAAAGAAGTAGATTTTTCATCTAGGAATGTTATTGGGTTACTTTTGGGACTAGGATGCTAAATGTGGATATTCAGAGATGGCTTTTCCTCTTTTCAGGAATTGAACCAGGTTACTTATAAATGATTAGATCTAATTGAAATGACATTGAAATAGATGTTTATTGTCTAGCAAACTTATTTATTGATATCTCTACCACATCATGTTGTGAGACAATTTGCTTTTCATTATTTATAATTACACATTCAGACATCAGGGTTGCATCGGGTGTTCCCTCCTGCCAGTTGTTACTAGGTAGCTAGACATTTCGTGTAGGGCTGGGTTTCCTTCGTTTCATGAAGGGATCTGGGGAAGTGTAAATACTTCATGGTTGGGTGGAAAAGCACCTGGGCCATGTTCTCGTCTCTCAGCTTGCAAGTGGTGGACCACTTGGTTTGTGTAGCTGAAGAGTGTTTTGATTTATTTATTCTTGTTGTACATGTTGATTGTACCCTATATTAGATGTATTATGGCATGCTTTCCAATGGATTTATGTATATTATTTTATAGTGCTTGCTACCTAAATTAAGCACGCAATTTTGTAAGATTTAATGACATTGAGATTATCTTTTATTTGAGATATTGTGATTAAGCGGATTAATTACACCTTTTATCTTTGAAATATTGTATCTAAGTGGATTATTTAAATCTTTTCAGTTTTGGATATTACAATGTTGTATTTAAGTGGATTATTTACTTCATTTAATTTCGAGTTGGTTTAATGCTTTTACATGACTTATGAGGCTTTACATTTGGTATCAGAGCTCTAGGTTTAACACTAGGGCCTTTGTTTTTTTTTGGGACTATTGTGCTGAAGTTACCAACTTGATACAGATTATCCATCATGAATACTAGAACCACTGATCGTAGTGATGGATCAAGAAGTGGTCGTGGTAGAGGATCATGTGGGGGTACACGTGGAGGTTCTCGTAGTGGTCGAACTGCTGGAGATCATGGAGATGTCAGTAATGACCAAGATGGAAGATTTGACTGTATTCTTGATCTCTTGACCCGACAGGACACAAGGATGAATACTCTTGAGTAGGAGATCAGAGTAATTCCTAGAGGGTAGAATGCTAATGAAAACCCAAGGGTTGAGCCTCAAAATGAGAACCCAAGGATAGAAGTTCCAGTTCCTAAAGTTGGAGATATTGTTGATAATCAAGCAAAGATAGTGGAAGAATTGGGGAAAGAGCTCAAGAAAGTATCACTACTGAAATTTGATGGAAAGACAATTGGAGATGGAGTTGAGTCCTAGATAATAGAAATGGAGAAATACTTTGGACTCCGAAACCTTTCAGATCACATGAAGGCAATGTGGGGATCTTACCAGTTGACTGGTGAAGCAGTAACATGGTGGGATAATGAGAAGGCATATAAGAAGTTGTTACCTGGTGAGATAACTTGGGAGATTTTCTTGCAATTGTTTAGAAAAAGATCGTTAGCACAGTTATTCTTCGACAAGAAGATGACAGAGTTTTAGAATTTGATTCAAGGAGGTATGTCTGTAACCAATTATTGGGAAAGGTTTTCTCATCTACTTAAGTATGTTCCATAGTATTAGACAGATGAGAGATTTTAGATTAGAAAGTTTATTTTGAGATTGAGGCCATAGATTGGAGCTGAGGTAGACATTCATAACCCACTCACTATGGATGCCACTTTTGAGAATGAAATAAAGCAAGAGCAGAGGTTGCAGCAGACAACCAATTACCATAATCAAAGAGATGCTAAGTTTTCAAAAATGGAGAAATACTTTGGACTCTGAAACCTTTCAAATCACATGAAGGCAATGTGGGGATCTTACCAGTTGATTGGTGAAGTAGCAACATGGTGGGATAACGAGAAGGCAGATAAGAAGCTAAATTACCTGGTGAGATAACTTGGGATATTTTCTTGCAATTGTTTAGAAAAAGATGGTTACCACAGTTATTCTTCAACAAGAAGATGACAGAGTTTCAGAATTTGATTCAAGGAGGTATCTCTGTAACTAGTTATTGGGAAAGGTTTTCTCATCTACTTAAGTATGTTCCATAGTATCAAATAGATGAGAGATTTCAGATCAGAAAGTTTAATGTGGGATTGAGGCCATAGATTGGAGCTGAGGTATACATTCATAACCCACTCACTATGGATGCCGCTTTTGAGAAAGAAATAAAGAAAGAGCAAAGGTTGCAGCAGACAACCAATTGCCATAAGCAAAGAGATGCTAAGTTTTCAAAAATGGAGAAATACTTTGGACTCCAAAACCCTTCAGATCACATGAAGGCAATGTGGGGATCTTATCAGTTGACTAGTGAAGTAGCAACATGGTGGGATAATGAGAAGGCAGATAAGAAGCTAAATTACTTGGTGAGATAACTTGGGAGATTTTCTTGCAATTGTTTAGAAAAAGATGGTTACCACAGTTATTCTTCGACAAAAAGATGACAGAGTTTTAGAATTTGATTCAAGGAGGTATGTCTGTAACCAGTTATTGGGAAAGGTTTTCTCATCTACTTAAGTATGTTCCACAGTATCAAACAGATGAGAGATTTCAGATCAGAAAGTTTAATTTGGGATTGAGGCCATAGATTGGAGATGAGGTAGACATTCATAACCCACTCACTATGGATGTCACTTTTGAGAAAGAAATAAAGAAAGAGTAGAGGTTGCAGTAGACAACCAATTACCATAAGCAAAGAGATGCTAAGTTTTCAAAAATGGAGAAATACTTTGGACTCTGAAACCTTTTAGATCACACGAAGGCAATGTGGGGATCTTACCAGTTGACTGGTGAAGTAGCAACATGGTGGGATAATGAGAAGGTAGATAAGAAGCTAAATTACCTGGTGAGATAACTTGGGAGATTTTCTTGCAATTGTTTAGAAAAAGATGGTTACCACAGTTATTCTTCGACAAGAAGATGACAGAGTTTCAAAATTTGATTCAAGGAGGTATGTCTGTAACCAGTTATTGGGAAAGGTTTTCTCATCTACTTAAGTATGTTCCACAGTATCAAACAGATGAGAGATTTTAGATTAGAAAGTTTATTTTGAGATTGAGGCCACAGATTGGAGCTGAGGTAGACATTCATAACCAACTCACTATGGATGCCACTTTTGAGAAAGAAATAAAGCAAGAGCAGAAGTTGCAGCAGACAACCAATTACCATAAGCAAAGAGAAGCTAAGTTTTCAATTAAGAAACCACATAATAATCAACAGAACTATCAATATAATAAAGGCAATAATAGATAGATCAGGAATCTTAAGAGAGGTAATAATTCTTAGGATGGAAATGGTGGAAACAAAAGAGGTGGCAATAACAATAGAAACAACAATCAGAGGGAAAGAGTTGAAGGACCGAGAGCACCTAAGGGTGGATGTTACAACTATGGAGGAGAGCAATATGCAAATGCATGTCCACATAAAAGGGGAAACATGAATCAACAAGGAGCACTGCAGCATCAGATTCATGCCGCAGTGGATAATCGGCAAGCAGATTTTCAAGCAACACCTATTCAGTTCCAAAGTAAGCTCTATGGACTACCTGTTTCTATTTTAATTGATACTAGTGCCACATAATGTTTTGTAGATCCTAGAGTAGTATCTAAGTTATCTATTAGACCTGCACATATGGAAAACTCTTGGATGGTACAATATGGCAACAGTGCAGAAAAGAGGGTAGACTCATGTCTAGCATGTAGTGAGTTAGAGCTTCCTAGTTTTCAGACGCAAGTAAATCTGTATATAGCACCTTTAGGCTCTTTTGATGTAATTATGGGAATCAACTGGTTAACTGAACATAAGTCTCTAGTAAACTGTGAAGACAAGGTTTTTAGATGTTTGGATGACCTAGGGAATCAAGTGGAAATTATTGGATCTAAGAGACCTTTAGAACTTAGACAAATCTTGGCTATGCAATTGAAGAAAGCCAAGAAGAAAGGATGTGCCATTTGGGTATGTGCAGGATCATCGTGGGCCAAATAGTGGCAATAGGAAAAAAATCATGTTTTTACTTAGCCAAATTCGCAACTTGGCAAAGTTTGACTTTGAAACGGATATCCATTTTCAAAACGGATATCTATTTTAGAAATGGATATCCATTTTCAAAATGGTTATCCATTTTAGAAACGGATATCCATTTTGAAAATAGATATTCATTTTGAAAACGGATATCCGTTTTTGAAAAAATTTTGGGAAAAAGGCTTTTTACTAGTAGCAAGCAAGAGAAGAGAGAACATGAATGACAGTATGCAGACTTAAGACCACTTAAAAGGAGTGAGAGAGATGTGAGGTGGAAACCAAGATCAATTAAGGGAGAAGGATAGCTGCCTATCAAACCTAGTGAAGTGAGGGACAAAGAGGAGTGGGGGACATCTAGGCACACTAAGACAAAACAAACAAAGAAAGACTAACTAGGATGAGAGGAAGACCCAAGTAAAGAAAATTAAAAAAGCAAACAAAGGAGCAAGGCCACAAATTAGAAGGGAGCAAAAAGAGGAATAACTGTAATACAATCAACCATAGAGAACAAACCGAGGATGAAAGAGATAAGATAATTAAATAATTAAATAAATAATAAAAAAGGGGGGGACAACCGAAGAGGTTAAAATGTGAGGGATAGATTGGGAAAAGCTACATATAAAGAACAAGAGAGGGCTCCAAGTTAAAAGAGAGAGAGGGGTGAACTACGAAGGCAAAGGAGGGGGGGCTAACAAAAAAGAAAGGTAAGCCAATAACTATCCAAAGGAGGAAAGAAACTAACTAGGAGAAAGCATAAGAGAGAAAAGTAAATCATAAAAGGGAAGACAAGCTACAACGACCAAATACTATATATAAATATATATTCACAACAAACTCCAAGCCACAAACGGAGCCCCAGGGAGCAACAAGAAACGAAGGATACGGTTAAAAACCTAGAAATTAAAGAGGAGGGAGAAGGGGGCAACAAGATCCAGAGGCTGGAGATGGGAGGTTAAGCTAGGGGACAAGAGTATGAGAAATAAAAAGGTGAGAACGGGCCAAGGAGGGTAAAGAGGAGGGAGGACAAGGAGCAAAGGGAAAGGGGGGAGAGGAGCCTAGGGGGGAGAGGAAAAGGGGATAAGATGAGGGCAAAAGAGGAGGGGCAAAGACTCAATCCCACAAAAGGGGACAAGGAGGGGACAGAGGGGGGGCGGGGGCAAGAACCGATAAAGAGGGGAAAAAAGGACAAAGATAGGAGAAGGGAGAGGGGAGCTAACAAGATCAGGTCAAGAAAGAGAGGGGAGGGGTAAGAGGGGAGGATGGGGAAGAGAAATCGACTAAGAGTGAAGGAAATCATGATGGGGTAAGAGGGGAGGCTTTTTACTCTTTTTGAAAATACACCTCTTAAATCTTGGATCTCCCATCAATATATGAACCTCCTTAAAGACCGTTTCTAGTGAAGGAGGAGGGCAAATTAACATTGGTAGCTTCTTTACACATTGATCCATAAGGATTTGTTAAACACTAAGAATCATCACTAATGAATTACTCAAATAATCAATAATAAAATATTCAATTTTGTTCATCAGGTGAAATAATCACTTTTCTAGACTATGTTCCAATATTTCGGGGATAGGAATGGCGGGGCAGCAGGGGTTGTGTTTTGGGGCGTTTTGGATTTCATGCCCTAAATTGCTTTACGCAATCCTTCATATGATTTGATTCATGATACATGGTTTGAGAAGGATACACATGATATACCCTTACCCTCTAGTGATAAAATTATGAATGATACTTTATGTGGTGAAGCTACACCTTCGTTAATCCTTCATGACATTGTTATTCCTTGTGATGATGATGTCCTTCATGTGATATGTTAGGACATAATGCAAAGTTAACATGGCATAAACTCTCTTGGAAGCGTAAGCATGGACTATAAAAACATTAAACTAGTTGGATCTGTTAAGCTCGCCATTTATGAAAGAACCTTTTAAAAGGTTAACCTTAATTAGGTAAGGTTATGTTTCAGTGTGGTTGTTTGTGCAACAATGTGTAAATTAATGTTACTGAAGGATAAATCTAACTATAATATACTAACATTTTAATAACCATGAGAGCTGGGACTAACAATTAGACTAAAAACTTGACAAACAATACAACTTGGACACATGTAGGACTTGGAAAATGGAAAAGAATATAATTAAATGTGGAAAATAATGAAAAAGTGGTATTAGTCAAGCACCTATATAGAGAAGTGGTTTAGAGGTTGGTTAGGGGAATTATTTAGGGTTTAGAGGTTTAGGGTTGCTTGGGTTTAGGGGTTTAGGGTTTACAGTTTAAAGAGAGATAGAGAGAGGGGACTGATAGAGTTTGGGAGAGATAGAGGAGACAAAGGGGAGAGATAGGAGATAGAGAGTGAGAGACATGTCCAAAGACATAGAGAGAGAGAGATTGAGAGGTAGAGGGATGATAGAGATAGGGAGATAGAGGTTTAGGGTTGCTTGGGTTTAGGGGCATTATTTAGGGTTTAGGGTTTAGGGTTTTGGGGTTAGGGGTTAAGGTTTAGAGGTTTAGGGTTTAGGGTTTAGAGAGAGATAAAGGACCAATAGGGAGATATAGAGGAGTCTGAGGGGAGAGATAGGGATATAAAGAGTGAGGGACATGGCAAGAGACATAGGGAGAGAGATTGAGAGGTAGAGGGACAAAGGTGATAGGGAGATAGGGGAGAGATAGGGAGATAGTGGTTTATGGTTACTTGGGTTTAGGGTTTAGGGGTTTGGGGTTTAGGGTTTCTCAGGTTTAGGGGTTAGGGGTTAGGGTTTAGGGGCATTATAATTTAGGGTTTAGGATTTATTGTTTAGGGGTTGGGGGTTAGGTTTAGAGGTTTAGGGTTTTGGATTTAGGGTTTATAGAGAGAGAGGAATGATAGGGAGATATAGAGGAGTCTGAGGGGAGGGATAGGGAGATAGAGAGTGAGGGACATGGCTAGAGACATAGGGAGAGAGATTGAGAGGTAGAGGGACACAGGTGGTAGGGAGATAGGGGAGAGATAGGGAGATAGTGGTTTATGGTTACTTGGGTTTAGGGTTTAGGGGTTTGGGGTTTAGGGTTTCTCAGGTTTAGGGGTTAGGGGTTAGATTTTAGGGGCATTATAATTTAGGGTTTAGGATTTATTGTTTAGGGGTTAGGGGTTAGGATTAGAGGTTTAGGGTTTTGGATTTAGGGTTTATAGAGAGAGAGGAATGATAGGGAGATATAGAGGAGTCTGAGGGGAGGGATAGGGAGATAGAGAGTGAGGGACATGGCTAGAGACATAGGGAGAGAGATTGAGAGGTAGAGGGACACAAGTGGTAGGGAGATAGGGGAGAGATAGGGAGATAGTGGTTTAGGGTTACTTGGGTTTAGGGTTTAGGGGTTTGGGGCTTAAGGTTTAGGGGTTTAGGGTTTCTCAGGTCTAGGGGTTAGGGGTTAGGGTTTAGGGGCATTATTTAGGGTTTAGGATTTAAATTGTTTAGGGGTTAGGGGTTAGGTTTAGAGGTTTAGGGTTTTGGATATAGGGTTTATAGAGAGAGGAATTATAGGGAGATAGAGAGAGGAGATGGAGGAGAGAGATAAGGAGATAGAGAGTGAGGCACATGGCCAGGGACATAGGGAGAGAGATCAAGAGAGGTAGAGGGATGATAGAGATAGGGAGATAGGGGAGAGATAGGGAGATATAGGTTTAGAGTTGATTGGATTTAGGGTGTACCTGGGTTTAGGGTTTCTCAGTTTTGGAGATAGCTAGATAGAAAGAGAGAGGAGACAGATAGGGAGAGATAGAGGTGACAAAGGGGAGAGATAGGGAGATAGAGAGTGAGCGATATGTCTAGAGAAATAGGGAGAAGAATTGAGAGCTAGAAGGATGATAGAGATAGGGAGATAATGGAGAGATAGGAGATAGAGTTTAGGGTTGCTCACGTTTAGGGTTTAGGGGTTAAGGTTTAGAGGTTTAGGGTTTAGTGTTTAGAGAGAGAGGACCAATAGGGAGATATAGAGTGAGGGACATGGCTAACGCATAGGGAGAGAGATTGAGAGGTAGAGGAATGATAGTGATGGGGAGATAGTGAGATAGGGAGATAGAGCTTGATAGAGGTTTAGGGTTTCTTAGGTTTAGTGTTTAGGATTTAGGGGTTTAAGGTTTCTCAAGTTTAGGGTTTAGGGGTTAGGAAATAGGGGTTAGGGGTTAGGGGTTAGGTTTAATCATGCATCCCAGTCATTCCCCTATCATTCCTATATATCCTATCTCTTCCCTCTATCTTTCCCTCTCCCTTATCGACGAAGTAAATGGAAACAAGAAAACTAGGACTCCCTTTGTCAGGTTTAGGGTTTAGGGCTTAGGGGAATTATTTAGGGTTTATGGTTTAGGGGTTAGGGTTTAGTATTTGGAAGAATTATTTAGGGTTACTTGGGTTTAGGGTTTAGGGGCATTATTTAGGGTTTACGGTTGCATGTCAAAAGTAGTCTCTCTCTCTCTAAATCTATAAACCCTAAATAATGGCCCTAATCCCTAACCCCTAACCCGCATCTACCTCTCTCCTGTATCTACCTCTCTCCTGTATCTATTCAAAAGTGCCTTTAAAAAACTATGAGATACCTTAGTATAAGTAAATCATATAAAAATCAAATATATATATCATCATAATCATATATAAATTTTGATAGTATTTTATAGCTAAAATGCCTAAATATCATCATAATCCTTTATAAATTTGCTTGTATTTTATAGCTAAAATGCCTAAATATCATCATAATCCTTTATAAATTTGCTTGTATTTTATAGCTAAAATGCTTAAATATCATCATAATCCTTTATAAATTTGCTTGTATTTTATAGCTAAAATGCCTAAATACTTAAAAAGCTAAAAACGCTACAATAATAAAATAAAAAACAATTAATACAATAGGGAAAAAGAAAACGGATATCCATTTTGGAAACGGATATCCATTTTGGAGAGCATAAAAAGCAAAAAAAGACTACGTTTTTGCAAACCTGCAGCTTGCAAAAACGTAGTCTCATCTTCAAAAAATAGATATCAGAGCAAAGGAATGGATATCTGATCCAAAGAGGTAAGATTTCATGCAATTTTTTGTTTGTTTTGTATTTTCAAGCAATTTTTTTGGTTTTTATGCTAAGTGGGTATGTTTTATAATTTAATTAGGTAAAATGGATGCACAAAATGAAAACCCAAACCCTCCACCACCAAACCCTCCCCCTCCAACAATAGAAGAGAATATTCAAAGAAATATTGATCATATAAGTAGGATCATAGAAATGTATCGCCGCCACCCTCGATTGTCTATAATGACATCGAATTTAGAGGGAATCATTAATCATATTCAAACCTTGTCAACCCAACACGAATCATTTCGGCAATGGCGAGAAGCCAAGAAGGCCGAATATGCTAACAGTTTTTCATATGAGGAAGTCAAAGATTTAGAGATTACAAAAACTATGTTAGCCCAACATTTTGTCAATCCTAAAAACGGATTGCATGTTGATGTCCGTAAGCCCAAATTTTCAATCAAATGGTGTATTCATGACGGCATTAGTCAAAACTTTTGGGATTGTTGGTGGATGGTTTTTGATAAACCACCCAACAACAATTTAGATGTGCCTTTGTATTTCCTCTGTAAACTCTATGCAGAGTTCGTCATGGGTCAACATGTTAATTATTTTGATTTTAGAGAGTTTCAAGGAGTGGGCAGAGGAATGCCTCAAGATAGACCTAGGGCAATTAGACAAGTACAAGGTCCCTATATTCCCCCTCCTACTATCCCTTCTCCACCCCCAATGCAGCACCCAGACGTTGTTGCAAATGCAACACAACAGGGCCTTAGTGCCATACACTCTTTGACCGAGCATTTGATTATACAGACATCTCAGTTTGCACAAGCACATGATGAAGGTGATGATATTGGATCACCTAGTACTACTAGACCGTCATCGTCCAGACATGTATGTGTGCCCCATCATTGCATTTCTTGCAATCATTTATGCTTGGGTCCTATTATGGAGAGTAGTGAGCCACCGTTGAACACATCGGAGTATGATCTCCATTCACGAGATGAGGCAATGGGGTCCGGAACTCAAGTTGAGGGGTCAGGGACAAGAGTAGAAGCTACCGGATCAGTAAACATTAGAGAAGGAGAAATGCATGAGCAATCTTTTATGCAGGTAAAATTTAAAGTTAAATTTTATGGTCTATTCCATTTGAATATATAAACAACTTTATTAGTACTAATGTATCTAAGTGGGATAACAGTTGATGACAAAGGGGGAGTTGATAGAAGTTCATCATGGAACTTTGTCTGCCATCCAATTTGGCTTGGACTTGCCGGTATAATTTGTTGTACACATCAACCTTTTTTTTATGCATTAATTATCTTTGTGAGTAATTATATATTAATTTATATCTTGATGTTAATTTTATTTTATAGTCAATCGAAGATGTGAATGATGTGGCATCTTTGCCAATAGTCTTTTCTCGAACTCCTGATCGACCCAAGGGACTATCATTTGCAGAACGACTTTCTCAACACCAACAAAGGGTGGAGGTAATTTGATTGAATTGTACTTTAATTGATAATTTAGAAAACTTAAATATTTGATTATAGTCATTTAGAGTCTTACATTCTTGTCCTTCTTAATTGATGCAGGAGGCCTCGATGGTGGTATGTGCTTGTTTTCTAGTAGATAAGTTTTTGTGTAGTGCATTTCCTATTTTAAATGTATGCATTTCCTATTTTGTTTAATAATTATTATTAATTTATTTCAATGTTACTTTGCTTTTATGTAGTCTATTGAGAATGTGAGTGATGTGCCAACTTTGCCATCATGCTTCACTAGGACACCTGATCGTCTTAAGAGAAAATCATTTGCAGAACGATTGTTTGAACAACAACATAAAGTCGAGGTAATTGAATTGAATTTTTCTAAATAATTGATAGTTTATCTAGCGGTCTTATAGTTGATTGTAGTGATTTAGATGTATGTTAATAAATGAAAGTTCTTAATTATAGTAGATAAGAATCTATTTACTAACTTTAACTTATTTTTATTTACCATTGAAGAGATTAATCAAGTTTATGTTTTGACTTGTTAATGTAGGAAACTTCACCTCCATCAATTACTAGACATTTTGGTACAAAGAGGACACTTTTTCAGGATCCATCACAGATTGAGGATCCATCATAGATTGAGGATCCATCACAGATTAAGGGTCAAGTGGACTTGTAGTATTTGATGTAGCTATTTGGCATGTAGATTGTATATAGATTTTGAGACATGGCATATGCCACATTTTGTAAAAAATATTTTGAGTTGGCATATTTGCCAAATTTTTGTATATGTCTACCATTATGGACTAGATTTTAATGTATATACACCTTGATATACAATATAATTTAAATTCCTTATGTGCAAGTCATGATACTTCCCATGATGCCATACATTATGATGATAGTTCTTTAGTCCATTAATTATATGTTTAGCATTGAGAATGGTTTTAGATCAAGAGAATGGTTTTAGATCAATAGAATCAATATGAAAAAATTTCTTATATATGCCCTAATCAAATAAGGTCATGATAAACCATTTCATCATGTATTTAGTCTTCACCTTGTCAAATTTTGTAAATATGTCCAAGTTGTCATATGAACAATGTAAAAAAAATGCAAAAGTATGGAAGATGAATAGTCAAGTACTCAAGAGTTAGTTGGAGACTATTGGTTTCCCTCAAATCATGTATAAATATGCATAAACCTTCGTGGAAAAGGCATTGGAGATGTATTGAAAACATTTTGAAGATGAATTGAAGACATGTTTGAATGAAATTAATGTCAAGAAACTCTATGTCAAGGACACTGGGGGCACATTATAAACATAAAAAACTTACATCTTGGGGGGAGGTGCCAATAAGGCCAATAAGGATACTATTTTAGTTGGGTGTGTGTGTATGCAAATCCCATTTATGGCCAAGAAGCTCTCTATTTACTATTATTCAACTCTCGTTGATAGGAGGTTAGCTCTACAACTATTGCAATTTGTGTATGAAACCTAGATGCCTACAAGATCATATATGTATGTATGTATGTATGTATGTAAATCCTACAAGATAGTCATTCATGAAATTACTATGCAAAGATGGTTTATAAGTCGCATTAGGGTTTATGACTATCCTAAAACAACATCGTGTATATGCTCATAAAAGCCATCAAACTCTGAGAATAAACTCGTCATTAGATAAGGAGTGGAAGGCTAAAGTCACATTCCCAAAAACCTCTTAAAATCACATGTCTCCTCTTATGAAAACTAGGGTCTTTGCCGATACATTGTTCTGTAAGAGCAAAGTCACTTAAGATCCTAAGAGCAAAAACCTTGCCAGGTGCCATTTTTTTGTTTTGCTCATCGTGGGGTCAAACGGACTACGCCAACGTGTTGGGGTGGGCAGGTAAATGCTAGGGGAGGTCTCATTTTGTGCGCCAAGCATCCCAGTCATTTCGGGCAAGAGGCTACCGGTAAAGTCCCTTAAGATCCCTGAGACCAAAAAACTACCAAACTTTGACCGGGTAGTTCTCAGAATTTGTGACAGTTGGGAATGCTTTGTTTAGACCTACAGGTGCACGTGACATCCTTCGACAATAACCTCTCTCATTTTTGGTCAACTCCATTCCGTTTGACCGTGCCAAAATCAAACACATTGTTGCAAAATGCTTCAATTTGATGCAGTGGAAAGGTGCTAGGTGCGACATTTTTCATTCCATAGCTCGTGCAGTCAAACGAACTATGCCAACGCGTCGGGGTGGGTGGGTAAATGCTAGTGGAGGTCTCGTTTTGTGTGCCAAGCATCCTAGTCATTCCGAGCAAGAGGCTACTGGCAAAGTCCATTAAGATCCTTGAGACCAAAAAACTACCAAACTTTGACGGGGCAGTTCTTAGAATTTGTGACAGTTGGGAATGTTTTGTTTGGACCTACAGGTGCATGTGGCATCCTTCCACAATAACCTCTCTCATTTTTGGTCATCTCCATTCCGTTTGACCGTGCCGAAATCAAACGCATTGTTGCAAAATGCTTCAATTTGATGCAGTGGAAAGGTGCTAGGTGCAACATTTTTCATTCCATAGCTTGTGGGGTCGAACGGACTGTGCCAATGTGTCGGGGTGGGCAGGTAAATGCTAGGGGAGGTCTCGTTTTGTGCGCCAAGCATCCCAGTCATTCCTGGCAATAGGCTACCAGCAAAGTCCCTTAAGATCCCTGAGACCAAAAAATTGCCAAACTTTGACCAGGCAATTCTCAGAATTTGTGATAGTTGGGAATGCTTTGTTTGGACCTACAGGTGCCCGTGACATCCTTCCACAATAACCTCTCTCATTTTTGGTCAACTCCATTCCGTTTGATCGTGCCAAAATCAAACGCATTGTTGCAAAATGCTTCAATTTGATGCAGTGGAAAGGTGCTAGGTGTGACATTTTACATTCCATAGCTCGTGGAGTCGAACGGACTGCGCCAACATGTCGGGGTGGGCGAGTAAATGCTATGGGACGTCTCATTTTGTGTGCCAAGCGTCCCAGTCATTCCGGGCAAGACACTACCAGCAAAGTCCCTTAAGATCCCAATTGTCATGAATTCTGAGAACTACCTCGTCAAAGTTTGGCAGTTTTTTGGTCTCAGGGATCTTAAGGGACTTTGCTGGTAGCCTCTTGCCCGGAATGACTGGGACGCTTGGCACACAAAATGAGACCTCCACTAGCATTTACCCACCCACCCCGATGCGTTGGCGCAGTCCGTTCGACTCCACGAGCTATGGAATGAAAAATGTCGCACCTAGCACCTTTCCACTGCATCAAATTGAAGCATTTTGCAACAATGCGTTTGATTTCGGCACGGTCAAACGGAATGGAGTTGACCAAAAATAGAGAGGTTATTGTGGAAGGATGTCACGTGCACCTGTAGGTCCAAATAGAGCATTCCCAACTATCACAAATTCTGAGAACTGCCCGGTCAAAGTTTGGCAATTTTTTAGTCTTAGAGATCTTAAGGGACTTTGCCGGTAGCCTCTTGCCCGGAATGACTGGGATGCTTGGCGCATAAAATGAGACCTCCCCTAGCATTTACCTGCCCACCCTGACGCGTTGGTATAGTTTGTTTGACCCCACGAGCTATGGAATGAAAAATGTCACACCTAGCACCTTTCCACTGCATCAAATTGAAGCATTTTGCAACAATGTGTTTGATTTCGGCATGGTCAAACGGAATGGAGTTGACCAAAAATGAGAGAGGTTATTGTGGAAGGATGCCACATGCACCTGTAGGTCCAAACAGAACATTCCCAACTGTCACGAATTCTGAGAACTGCCCCGTCAAAGTTTGGCAGTTTTTTGGTCTCAGGGATCTTAAGGGACTTTGCCGGTAGCCTCTTGCTCGGAATGACTGGGACGCTTGGTGCACAAAACGAGACCTCCACTAGCATTTACCCACCCACCCCGATGCGTTGGCGCAGTCCGTTCAACCCCACGATGAGCAGAACAAAAAATATTGTTCCAGTTGACACATTCTCAATCATTGACATGGATGATATCTCAGTACCATTCTTTTAGGCACAATATGAGCTTCCAATGGAAGGCACAATTGTGAGGTTAGAGATGATGAAAAGTGTGCCTCATTCACAGTCATGTTTTAGAAGCACTTTTGGTGTTCTAGAAGCAAAACTAGCACCTCAAATAGTAAGGCACTCATTCTAGGTTGTTTATTCAGTAATTGGCACTAGTCACATATGGTGTAGAGAGGTAGATGTGCACCCAAGTCATCATTTGATGCCTTCAATAACTATAAACTCCTTTGATGATGCATTTTATCCTTCCAATTCACTATCTAGCCTTAGGCGCACATTTTAGGTTGATCAATCATAATCTAGTGCCCTAAGTACCAAGGCGCACTTTTAGGTTAGTTTGATAAAGGATTAGCGCCTTCATTTCTAGGCGGAAGTTTGGAGTTGAAATACATCAAAATAACAAGTTTCTTCATCACTTCAAACATATTTAACACTTTGAAGATCTCCAATGCATGATTGAATATCAAGAAACCAATGTATCATTTCATGAAGGTCTTAAGTGTTGTAAATGTGCATCTTCTTATTTAATCATGTGTTGTAAATGAAGGAATGCAATGATTGCAATATGTGCACAAAATAGAATTTTTGATAAGGATTGAAAGGAAATGTTAAGAAAATGCAATTGGCGGGTGTAAATCCAAAGTGTGGAAGTATAGACAAGGCATGTGAACAGTTTGGCATGACACCTCAAAGAGATGCTATCTCATGGAATGCAATGATTGCAAAATATGCACAAAATGGATTTTTTTAAAAGGCTTTAGAAACTTTGAAGCGAATACAATTGGAACGTTTAAAACCAAATTCCATAACCTGTGCAAGCATTCTCCCTACTTGTGCCAAATTAGGATCTTATATATACATATATGCACATAATGTCATGAAAATAATGTATAGTGTATATATCAAGCCATATAGGCATGTACAAATAAAACCATATGGGTATATACAATGATATACATCGATAACATACAAAAGTATGTTTACAAAGCCAAATACACATATGTAACAAAAAATTCCAAAATCAAATCTCCTATGGATTGCTATCAAATAATCTATGGCTCTTGCTAGGCCATGAAGATGGTGAGCCAGTCAATGACTCATCTTCTATCGCTCATCAACTAGACCTCCTTGATAGAGATTTTTGAATTTCCACCTATTAATACAATCAAACAACGTGCACATTAATATAGAATTTAATATTCAAAATATATAACATGAAATAAGTAATCAATCACTTACCACCAATTGGTGATCCCTTTTGATCATTTGTTGTCTCTCTTCTTCTATAGAGCTGGATGGGTAGGGGAGGTGACGTCCTATGAGAAGCATGAACAAGCAGATTTAAAAGTAAGCATGAATATCATAAATATGTACATTAAATGCTGCGCTTATTATAGGACTGTTCTAGTACTATTTTAGGACTGTTGTAGTTAAAACTATCCTAGTAGACATGTATAGGACTGTTATAGGACTGTCATCTCATGGAATACAATGATGGCAAGATTACTATCAAGATTAGTATGAAGATTAATTATGACTGTTATAGGACTTTTATAAGAATGCAAAGTAAGGAAGCATAGACAAGGCACATGAACTATTTGGTGGAATACCTCAAAGAAATGAGAATTTTGTCAGATGTTGTAGTTGCAATTGCCATGTGACACATGTATGTAATATGTGAAAGCATAGACAAGGCACATGAACTATTTGGCAAAAGACATCAAATACATGTCATCTCATGGAATGGCTTATGTAGAAAAAGGTACAAATGTGCAATATTAAGAAATACAAATGAGAACTAAAAATCATACCTCGAGTATAGTCAAAATAACCTACAATGCCATACAAACTAATTTACGATGCCATGCAAAATAATCTACGATGCCATGTAAAATAACTTTATTCGCAGTCCTGTATAGTCAAAAGCATGCATTATAGTTAAAGTAACAAGATTTTTAATAAAACAATTCTAAAAAATAGAAAAAATAAGAACAAGTTAAGATAAAAAATGTCATGCCTGTCCATCTAGAAGTTTAAATGCTAGTCAAGCATACCTGAGGGGTCATCTCTTACCTTCAAAGTATCTAATATTGCTTCATGATCAGCATTACTAATTGTCCATAGTTCTTTTGATTTTGGTTTTCTATGATGCTTTAGTAACTTGACATTTGTTGCTACAACTAGGTGAGAATACATCAATATGGTTTTATGCTTCTTAAAGTCTTCAAAGGCTGGGATGCCATTCTTTTTAACCATATATGTTCGTAACCAAGTCCCAGCAATAACAACTGATCCTGTAGGATATGTGAACCCATCATCATCTGTCATAGGTTGTGTTAGCTTTTATTTTCCCTGTACACATCGTGCCAACCAATAGTCTGACCTCTCTTCATTTCCATGCGGTGCAACAACTGCATAAACATGACCTGGCTATACAAGGTCTGAAATATGTTCATAGTCAAATGAGCTCTCCATGTCATTGACGGAAGATGATTGACCTTCATATAAAGGGATTAAATATTGTGGAATCCATGCATCTACCCACTCACTTGACTCACAATTGTTCCAATCACATTTAATACAACTCTGACAAAAACAAGCTAATTCTCGTGTCCAAATAGTCCATGTACTTGCATTTGAGCTTTGAAATGAATGCATCTTTGATGATTCACTGATTCTTTGACATTCCAATTTCTCTATTGCTATCCCATCATCAACCAACCAAAAGAACCTGCGCACTTCAGAATCAAGAGCCACTCCTCGTGACAATGCATAGTTACACCACTTAACAATGGAATCTGCATCACTGAATGTAGCACCACCTCTAATCTTTAGTTATTCTTTAAAAAGAGCTCTCTTCACGCATGCACCTGCTCCATCATGTTCACCTTTTCCGTGCCCGGCTTCAAAAAAATTCCAAATATGAGGTATAACCTTCTCTACATGCATTTTGCTCAACCAATAGAAATTACGAGCATTCTTGAATTGACCAGTGCAATTATCTGACCAAATGAGATGTTGATCTATTCTAATATCTTTTTCTTGCAAGAACCCATAAAATTGTTGAAAACAATATTGTACAAGCTCTGCTGAATGAGATCGATCATCACTCATGTAAAAATGGTATTCTTTGACAATCTTCCTGTTCTCTTCTGTACTCTCAGGGGCATGTCTGTATGTGATGTGAACAAAAATAGCAATCTGAATAGAATTGTAGTACTGGGATTGAACTTCATTTTGGGGTTGCAATGTATAGTTTTCTGCATAATCAACTACAGAGACAATAGTTCCAATCAGGAAAGAGTTTTTACACATCCTGAACTATTGATCTAACCATCGAGACCTGTGGCTATGTCTGGCATACTTGTAGAAAAGATTTTTCTTAAAATAAGCAATACTTACCTCTCTTACAATCAACTCACATCTAGAACCTTCACTTTCACTTTTCAAATTGTATTTCACTATCTCATATGTCTTTTTCTCAACCATTCTCTTTCCAAAATCATGCTCGTTGCCCTCATGAAAACATGATACAAACTTTGATAACCCACCACATTGTAAACACTTTTCATTTAAACAATCATTCTTGTAGAACATGCAACCATCATCTCTAATACATAGAAATAAATCCAATAAGTCCCTAGATGACTTTGGTAGTTGAATTGCACCACACTCCTGTAACATTTCGTTAGTGTGCAAAGTAGAATGAATATTGCATAATAATTCATGGTACATAGAAAATTCTACATGGTATTTGCAACATGTATTACGAACTTTAAGAGGAACACAATAAAATGGCTTAAGAGATTCAAATGCTCTTTGTGAGATTGTCATACGTGGGTGAGTTTCACAATATTGTTTGTACAATGTTGTTTGGCGACATTCCAAGTAATGTTTAGGATGTGGTGTGCGGTCTTTATCACCAATTCTTAACTTTACAACATCTTTTGCATTCGGTGATACCCTAGAGTTAGTGTGCCAAAATCGTTCAATTTCTTCCTTTGTGCTATCAATTAGCTTCTTGTCAACTCGTGGAAGCCTACCACTGAAAGCCCAAGTATCATTGGCAATAGGACTATCTAGCCTTGATCTTAATGCTAGTGCTTTTGACAATGTTTTACGATTCAATCTTAAGTCAACACAAGTTTGCCTCATTAATCGAGCATTTCTTAATTGTTTGCTTACTATTGAGGTTTTTATTACTCTAAGGGCAGCTCTTTTATCTTTCTCCTTGCTAGTCTTTCCAATAGAATTAAGTGCATTGAAAAGGCTTCTTACAATAATTTTATTCCGATCGGACACTTTGTTTAACTGAATCTTTAATTTCTTTAGTAAAGGTCTCATTTTGTACATCTTTAATAGATGCACAAAAAGTTGGCATTGTTCGGTTAATGTTTTCTTCTCAAAGTATTCATTGAAGAGTTTTGTAGCCCACAACTGAACCGTTCGTGATGACCTCTTGCCTTCAAGTTTTTCCATTATGTTCTCATCAATTTCAAGTAACCATTTTGGGGTTTTTGGGTGTTTTCCAATTTCATCACGGTTATTCTCTTCTTGACAAATGTCCTCTCTTCTTATGAAATTTGGAGATAAATTGATTGTTCTTGTTTCATCCATGTTATCAACCTCATCAATTTTATCAACAAATGGATTATGGAGTGCAATTTCAACATCATGATGTTCATATCCACTTTCTTCAAGTGCACGTCTTCATTTTTCTTCTTCTTCTTTGTTCCATGGTATTGCTATTATGAATAGGTGTTTCATAACATTTTTCAATATTTTCATTTGCAATATCATGGTGAATTTCATTCTTATCTAACACTTCATTATAATCAAAATTAACATCTTCAATTTGCATGTCATTAGATGGTAAAGAAGAAGATTCACCTTGATGAGCATCCGCCAAACCCACCCTTCCAATCCTCTTCCTTTCCCTATCTTTTTTCCTAATTGCTTCAATTTCCTCCAATGTAACTTTCCTCCTCCTTTTTGCTTTACGACGACTGTTGCTCCCCATTAGGGGAACAAAAATATCACCCTTATGATTGTAACAAGAAAATTGTGTCTCCAAAAGTGCATAAAAATATTCCTTTCACTGTCATATACAGAAATCACGAGTATTTCGATAGCAGAGGGTCTCTGGTTACGGAAGTCAGACCCAACAATATTCCTTTTGTCTTTTTTCTACTTTTACAAAACGGATATCCGTTTTCCGTTTTGGAAAACCCCAATTCTTTGCAACGGACACTTGCAACGTCCATATGGCTACTACAAAACAGATATCCGTTTTATTATGTACATTTGGATTCTAGACTAGGGATTCATTGTATTATTTAATAAACTTGTGAATTACCATCTAATTTCAATGTTTACACACTAATCCACCTAGGTATCAACTTAATAAAGCTCTGGATATAAGCAATTATTTGATTTTAGGCTATCATCAAATGAGGAGCTTCTAAAGGCAAAAATGTTGTCCCAAAAGAAGGCTCAATGTTATTCGTAAAGACATTAGATTGTTAAAATACAAATTCAAGGTTAGATATTCCTTGGGCTATTTTAGTATAGAGAAGCAAAATTGCAATATATGACTATCCTAGGAATTAGAATGGTTGATCATAGGATATTCATGGCATTTTGATATTAATGGATGGATTGATGGATGTTTAGGGAGTTTAAGTTTAAATGTAATGTATGAGAATTCTTATTTATGAAGGATCTAATATGTCTTATGTCTTATTTGCAGGCCATTCAAGAAAGAAATGAAAAGATACCAAGGACTATCATAACACCTATTATAATTAGGTGCATCAAAGGATTGTCATCCAGGACCTTACCAATATGGGAAGTTATCAAAACCATGTCATGTTTAAAATTAAAGGCTTTATCACCTCTTTGTCCCTATAGGCCTATTAGAACAATAGGTCACATTTTATTCATATACCGAGGTTGAGAATAAACACTAAGCATTTGTAGTTATGGCAAGTGTAAATGGAAATAGATCACAACTTTAGACAATCTATCCTCTCCTAGATTGCATTGACTGAGTGGAAATTAAAAATTCCCTATTAATGTCCTTTATATACTGAAGGTATGGGTGAGAAAGGTAAACTTTGTATGTTGTAGACAAGTGATGTAGAGCAACACAACAAAAGCTTACAAATAGGGTGTAAAATACCCATTAACCCACCAATTGCTCAAATAGCTTTTAAAATATCCTTCCCAAGGTCCAAACGAGACCGAAATACACTCTTTCTTTACTATCGGCAAGACATTTCTAATGTCTCATCGAACTATGCTTCACATGTTCTTCCTTTCTCTATTGTCGGCCAGACTTATCATTATCGGTAACCTTCAAATTTGTTAGCCCGATGTGGGACCTCTCGCCGATGTGTAGAATCCATCGCTCAGGCTTATGTTGTCGGTGTGACTCCTCCGTTGTCCTCCAATATGTATAAGAGGATGGATCAAAGTAATTAGCATTCTCCCTTCAAAGTAAAGACATGAGAATAGAGCACTTGTGAGATAGTTATTGTAAAGGGACAAATCAAGTAGAGACATGCAATTTCCTAGAGAATTTGGAACACTTCCACTCAGGCGATTGTAGGACAAACAAAGATGTTCTAACTTCCCCAGACCACCAAATTCTGCAAGTATGCTCCCCTTCAAGTTGTTGTGTGAAATTCTTTTCCAGTGAAGTTGTGAGTAATTGGCAAGAGATTTGGGAATAGAACCCTCTAGTCCATTTCTTCTTAAGTCAAGTATCTTCAATGCTTTCAACTGGTCAAACCAAGGTGGAATCCTTCCCTTGAAAGAACTAAAAGAGAGATTTAAAGTGCATAACAAGGAGAGACCTCCTTCGGATGGAAAAAGGGTACCTTTTAATTCCAATTGAGGGAGAATTATGGCCACCACTCTATTGGTATGTTTCTTGTACCAAACACTAGTCCAGAAGCACACATTTTCTAAATTGGTAGAAGTCTAGTTGGAGAAATGTGGTCTCCTCGACTACTATTATTGTAGGATATGCATAAACGGGTTTGTTGAAAAGGCTTTAGAAAATTTCAAGAAAATGCAATTGGCAAGTGTAAAGCTAGATTCTGCAACCTTTGTCAGCATCCTCTCTACCTCTACCAAAATGGGAGCTTTGGAATAGGGTATGGACATTCATCAAAGCATAATGGAAGTGGGATTTTTGTAGATATTCTCGTTGGAAATGCTCCGGTAGAAATGTACAGAAAGTCTGGAAGTATAGACAAGACACATGAACTGTTTGAAAAAATGCCTCAAAGAAATGTGGTCTCATGGAATAAGATGATTGTAGGATATATACACACTTACTTCGATGTGAGATTCACCACCCTTGTCTATCAGTAAGACCAATACCCTCAGTGAGACTTTTTACTTGCATTCCGACGTTATAACTCTCCCCGATGTGTTTACCATCCATTAGTCATTGGTAAGACTTCTACATTGGTCAGACATTCTCTTCGATTTCTGATATCATATCTCACACCGAAACAATAAACATTGAACTACACCATCGGCCAGACTGCCTCTATCGGTGATACTTTTCTTCTCACCTCCGAGAGTCCATCTCTTTCTGATGTTCCTTCTATCGGTGTGACTCCCTCTCATCGGTGTAGTTCTCAACCGTTCTTCCGATGTGTCGATAAATAACCCATCGGTGACACTTAATGATTGTCACCCCGATATGACTTGATCGGTGAGATCAATGTTGTCGGCTCAATGGAACTTTGTCTCTCCGATAACTATTGTCAGTCCGATGTCTTCAATTTAGCCTATACATAACATGACTTGTTATAACCGATCGACTAACGTATCTTTTCCCAATTTTCCCGATATGGCCGGTCAACCTTTGTATCCTTTGACATGTACATTCACCATTTACAACCACGATAAACGATAGCAGGATATACATGAAATGTCCACGCATACATAAACAATATACCCATGGATTGTATCTTCGGTGAAACAATACCAATGGTACAAAATATGTTGCTTCTCTTCATCCAAAACCAATGGTACAAAATTTTTCATAGATCAACAAAATGGATATCCGTTTTCAGAACAGATATCCGTTTTGAGTTGCTTTTACCGAAGCAAAACTGATATCTGTCTTGCTTTGGTACAAAGCAAGACGGATATCTGTTTTGATTGTTGACTTTTTATAGATTGTAACGTGTTTTAATGTTTCAGTCTCTTCTTCGAACTTCACCCTTCGTGCTGATGACTTTTTTTTAATGCAAAATTGATAAAACGAAAAGGGTTTATAGAAAAAATTGTTAGCTTTCTAAAAATATAAGATTTATTTGGTTATCATTTTATAAATAATTATTAATAATTTTCAATATACCGTGTCTCTAAAATTTTGATGGACACACTAATTGAAAAACATCCATAACTTTCAAACCATTTCACCTTTTTGAGATCCGAAACCTGTGTCACACTCTATGCTTTTCTGGCTATAGGTTAAAAAAAAATTTAAATTTTGATTTTTTTTTATCGAGTTAGGTTGGCTGGAAAGTTACTTTTTATTTTTTTTAAAAAGTCACAGTAAAAAAATCATAACTAATTATTTTATTAGAAAAAAATTTCAAATAAATATGCATCACATCCGGACATGAGTCCTCTACTTATTTTGAAAGTTTCAAAAATATATATATATTTTTACTCATAGTTAGGTTGGCTGGACAGACACCCACTTTTTATTTTTTTCTGAAAAATTTAATAGCTGTTCATTGAAATATTCAATTTTCACTAAGTAAATTTAGTTTTTTTTTTTTTTAAAATTAGTAGCTTATAAACTAGATTCAATTCTCTACAAATTTCATTCTTACATCTTTTTCAAATTGTATAGATAATCCATTCAAAATTTCACATGAACTTGATAAAGTCTGATTTTTTGTATTTTCATTGCCACTTAGAGGTATAGTTTGGCCCATCATGATCCTGCACATACCCATTTATGTTGTTCAAGTAAAGGACCTTGACAAAGAAGAACCAATGTTCAATGACTATCCAATCCTTAGAGATTTCAGAGATGTATTCCTTGTAGAGTTGACAGAGTTGCCACCAAAGAGAGAGTTTGACTTCTCAATTGACTTGCTACCAGGGACTGAGCCACAATCTAAGGCACCCTACAGGATGACTACTACAAAATTGTATGAGCTTAAGGCACAATTGCAGGAGTTGCTAAATCAAGGGTTTATTAGACCTAGTGTGTCACCATGGGGCACACCGGTTATCTTTGTAAAGAAGAAGGATGATACTTTGAGATTATGCATTGATTATAGGATGCTTAACAAAGCTACTATAAAGAACAAGTATCCACTTCCAAGAATAGATGATCTCTTTGATCAGATGAAAGGAGCAACAATGTTCTCAAAGATAGACCATAGATCTGGCTATCACCAATTGGAAATTAAGGATGAGGAAATCTCTAAAACAACTTTTAGGAATTGATATGGTCATACGAGTTCACAGTAGTACCATTTGGGTTGACTAATGCTCCAACAACTTTCATGAATTTGATGAATAGCATTTTTAGAGATTGTTTAGATGATTTTGTGTTGATCTTCCTTGATGACATATTGATATACTCTAAATTAGTGGAAGAGCATGAAAGGCATTTGAGAATTGTTTTGCAACGTTTGATAGAGAGAAAGCTTTATGGTAAATTATCTAAGTGTACATTCTTTCAAGATAAAAGTGCACTACCTTGGTCATGTGCTCTCAACAGAAGGGATTGTAGTTGATCCTAAGAAGATAAAAGCAATAATGGAATGGACTACACCGCAGAGTCTGATAGAAGTCAGAAGTTTTAAGGGACTTGCAGGTTACTGTAGAAAGTTTGTGGAAGGTTTCTCAACCATAGCAGCACTGATTACCACACTACAAAAGAAGGGTAAGAAGTTTGAATGGACAGAAAGGTGTGAGCAAGATTTCCAAGTGCTAAAGGAAAAGCTCACAACTGCTCCTATCCTGACCATACCAGATCCTAATGGGCACTTTACAATTATAACATATGCTTCAAGAGAAGGATTAGGAGGAGTGTTGATGTAGAATGAGCAAGTGGTTGCTTATGAATCAAGAAATTTAAAGCAACATGAGTTCAACTATGCGCCGCATGATCTTGAGTTAGCTGCCATAGTTCATGCACTTCAGATGTGGAGGCATTATCTTCTAGATAAGCCCTTTGAGTTAAAGACAGATCATCTAGGGCTCAAGTATATATTTACTCAACCTAACCTTAATGCATGACAGAGAAGATGGTTAGAATTCCTTAGTGAGTATGACATTGAAATTGAGTATATAAAAGGAAAGGAGAATAGAGTAGCAGATGCTCTCAGTAGGAGAAGACATCTAGCTGCCATTGTTACCATGAGATCTAATTTGAAGCAGAAAGTGATTCAGAATCTTCAAGGGGATGCGCATTATGAAAGGGTAAAGCAAGCTTTGGAAGTAGACCCCTTAGATCACAGGTTTGATGGTTATGTGATCAAATCAGATGTACTTTTGAGATTTCAGGGATGAATGTATATTCCTAACTCAGGAGAGTTGAGGAAGTTAGTGCTCGAAGAGATTCCCAATACACCTTATTCAGGTCACCCTGCAGTGACAAAGATGGTCAAAGGTTTGAAACCATTATACTTTTGGCCTAGACTTAAGGGGGATGTGATAGAATTTGTGGCTCAATGTTTGGAATGTCCACGAGTCAAGGCTGAGCATGTGCATCTAACAAGATTGTTGTATCCGCACAATAACCCTGAGCACAAGTGGCAAGTGATAAGCATGGATTTTATTCAAGGGTTGCCTATGTCTAAGAATAGGCATGATGTCATCTTAGTGGTTGTGGACAAGTTGACAAAGGTAGCACATTTTATTTTGGGGAATATTTCTGATGGTTCTATGGTCTTAGCTAAGAAGTTTGTTCAGGAGATTTTTAGATTACATGGAGTTCCTGAGATGATCATTTCAGATCAAGACACTCACATGACATCTAGATTTTGGGCAAATCTTAATACAGCTTTGGGTACAAAGTTGAATTTTAGTTCGGCTTATCATCCTCAAATGGATGGTCAAACAGAAATAGTCAATCATGTGGTAGAAGACCTTCTCAGAATGTATTGTATGGATCAACAGTATAAATGGGAGGAGTATCTTCCATTGGTAGAGTTTGTATACAACAATTCATAACATGCATCTTTGGGAATGGCACCATTGGAAGCTCTTTATGGGTGTAGATGTCAAACACCTATCAGTTGGGATAAGGTGGAGGATAGAATTGTGATTGGTCCTAAAATGTTAAGAGAAATGGATGATTAGATGAAGTTGATCAAGGAGAAGTTGAAGCAAGCTTTAGATCGTCAAAAGAGTTATTCAGATAAGAATCAAACTCCTAGATAGTTTTCAATTGGTGACAAAGTCTTTTTGAGGGTCAGACCTCATAAGAGTTCAGTATCATTTGGCAAAGCGTCCAAACTTGCTCCTCGTTTTGTAGGACCATTTGAAGTTCTAGAAGTGATTAATCCTGTAGCTTATAGACTTGCGCTACCGCCTGCACTTTCCAGAATCCATTATGTTTTTCTTGTGTCCTTACTTAAGCTTTATAATCTTGATGTGTCACATATTCTTGATTGGCGTGCGTTACAAGTTTAGGATCCAGGAGTGGTGCTGGTGGAGCCCACTCAAATTCTGGGGAAGCACAACATTAAATTGCATAGCAGAGATGTGGTGCAATATAAGGTCCAATGGGATCAGTATTAAGAGGAAAGTGCCACATGGGAGGATGCTGAGGAGATTGATAGATCTTTACCTCATTTGAGGATATAGCATATATTTTTTATTCATGCATGGATTATGATACTTTGAGTTCAGTTATGCTTTGCTACTTGAGTTGATGTTATTGTTTTATGACACCTTGATACTTTATTGGTGGTTGATGGACACTCTTGATGTTTAATAAGACATCGGGATGATGTCTCTTCCAAGTGGGGAAGGATGTCACGTCTCATTTTTATGAACAATATGATTATTCTAGTTTAGTGAACAATTACTGTGATTGACTTTTACCTTAAGTAATTTTGCATGAGTGAAGGTAATTATTATGAGTTATATTGATGAAAAATTAGAAATAGTTTTAAATGTTAATATTGTAGACATGATTACAATGATTTTCCTCAGCTATGTTTTTTGGAGACACTAACCTATTGACGTCGAGTTAAGTGCAAATGGATGCAGGTACTCCTCAAAGACGAGAGCATGGTTGAGGTACAGGTGTTCTAGCCACTTGGCAAGAACTGATGTGAAGGTTTACTTGATGCAATCACACACATCACGTAGTTGCATATGCATTATTGAATGGCTTTTATTGCATTAATGCGTGGTTATTAATCATTTTCAAATGCCAGATGTGATTACTTAAATTTAATGTCTTTTTGAATTGTGTTTGAATGGCGTATTATATTTAAATAAGGAAATATATATGATTTTATTTTAAATTAAATAATAAATATTGTCTTTATTTTCATAATTATAGATGTTTGGAAGACAATATGTCCATTAGAGTAAATAATTATATCAAATTATAATAGAGGTATATATATATATATATATATATATATATATATTTATATTTATATTATATTCCACTTCTTGATTATTCAAAGTGATTATGTTTAATTAAAATGGTTAAATAATATTAAAAATAACATTATTATATTTAGAGTTTGATAAAAGAATTAAAAGATTGGTTACTGTCATTTACGTGACAGTAAGCTAATTAAATTAGCTATTATTTTCTTTTCAATAGAATTGAGCTTCTTTTGATTGGTCAAATTATTCGTGCAAACTGAAAATGATCTTTAGTTCTAAAAACCTAATGAGTTCGCCAAAAATAAGAGTTGGGGAATTTTATTAAAAAGAGAGATCGCTCAGCAGAAAGACATCCATGTTTTTGCAGCAAAAGAAAGTTATTTTTCCTGAGTGACAGAAGCAAAGAGGAATTGCAGTGACAAGAGAGAGAAAGGGAGGCAACAACAGCAGATGCGAATACTTAACCAAGTGATGACTTATCTAGTTTTTCATCTGGTTCTCCTTGCATTAAAAAAAATTGATTTAGGCTATCTTTAGATGGTTTTATCTGTTGTTTGGCTAGGCAATTGTAATTGTTTGGACGTTCCTTGTTTGGATGACCATTTTCCTTCTTTCATGGTCATTGACTCTTTTTCTAAGTCGTCCCCCCTCTTGTTATGCTTGAGCAACTTGATAACTTTGAACTACCTGCAAATGGAGAGACAGTATTTCTTCTAGACACCTTTATTTATGCTAGCCACCCTTTGTTTCTTTGGTTGTTATCCTCTATTTTGGTCACCATCCATTTTTAGCCATTATAGCTGCTTCTTGGGCAATCTGGAATCACTGAATAGATTGACCCTTATTTTCCTTGCTTGTCGCCTGCTCTTTGTCTTTGACTGATCGTTGGTTTTCATGATATGGTGTTTCCTTTACCTTGTTAAACTTTGATTGCCATAAACCATGTTGTTTATCTCTGTCACAATGCCTAGCAAGTGTTATTATTCAGATCTTGATTTTTACTGTTGAAAATTATAAATCGATCTCTAGATAACTGTTAGATAACTCTTTGTAAGACATTATTATGATTGTATTCTTTCTTATGCTGGCTGAATTCAATGATAGATTAGCAAATCAACCTCTTTATTGATGAACAAACCTATTAAAAATACACAAAACTTTTATTCCTGTAGCTTCTTTTAGAGTATTACTTGACTATAGTGGAGCAATTGTTGTCTCTGTGGACTTAGAAAATAGATCCTAGAGCTACCTTCATGACTGCAAACTTCATTTATTCCTGTAGCAGCATATACAATCTTCCTATAGCTTAACAGATTAAGCCTGTAGCTTTGTTTAAAATTTGTTAAAATCAATGTGATAACTGGAAACAAAGATAGTAGATTACTATATTATTTTCCTGTCAATGTTGATACTGAAAACCATTTATGTTTATATTTAAAACTAAAATTTAATTAAACTATGTTCTATGTTCACTTTCTTTATTTTCTGCAACAGCTCCTGTTGTAGTTGTGACAGCAAGACTATTTTTATTATTTTAGACTTCTTGTCACTGTTATGACAGAAAGATGAAATTATAATTTAGAATGGATTTTGTATGAAGATTGTGATCAAATTTGGATTAGATAATATATCTATTTGATGTAATTATGAGTGCAATTGTGTTAACAAAGATGAATGATTTGATTGGAAAAGTGTAATTCCTTGAATGTTATTTGGGAAAAGGGAATTTCAATGATTTATTGGTGAATTTGACTTTTATTTTATTATTTATTTCTTGCTTCTTGGGGAAAGAAGTAGATTTTTCATCTAGGAATGTTATTGGGCTACTTTTGGGACTAGGATGCTGAATGTGGATATTTAGAGATGGCTTTTCCTCTTTTCGGGAATTGAACCAGGTTACTTATAAATGATTAGATCTAATTGGAATGACATTGAAATAGATGTTTATTGTCTAGCAAACTTACTTATTGATATCTCTGCCACATCCTGTTGTGAGATAATTGCTTTTCATTATTTAGAATTGCACATTCAAACATCAGGGTTGCATTGGGTGTTCCCTCCTGCCAGTTGTTACCAGGTAGCTAAACATTTCATGTAGGGTTGGGTTTCCTTCATTTCATGAAGGGATCTAGGGAAGTGTAAATACTTCATGATTGGGTGGAAAAGCACTTGGGCTATGTTCTCGTCTCTTGGCTTACAGATGTTGGACCACTTGGTTCATGCAGCTGAAGAGTGTTTTGATTTATTTATTCTTGTTGTACATGTTGATTGTACCCTATATTGGATGTATTATGGCATGCTTGCCAATGGATTTATGTATATTATTTTATAGTGTTTCTTACCTAGATTAAGCACACAATTTTGTAAGATTTAATGACATTGAGATTTATATTTATGAGATTATCTTTTATTTGAGATATTGTGATTAAGTGGATTAATTACACCTTTTATCTTTGAAATGTTGTATCTAAGTGGATTATTTACATCTTTTCAGTTTTGGATATTGCGATGTTGTATTTAAGTGGATTATTTACTTCATTTACTTTCGAGTTGGTTTAATGCTTTTACATGACTTGTGAGGCTTTACAAGTTTGTAAATCCTAGATTTTGTGCTCAAGTTGGAAACAAATGACTAGTAGGAAGGGGACTAGGATCCATAAATAAATTTGAATTTGATAGTTAGGGGGTCAAATTTATGTTGTAGATGTAAACTAGTTTTAGATCCATAATTGCATAAATGACCCAAGACAAGGAAAGGTAAAACTACAGATTAGGGTTGGATCCTTGGGGTGCATGAAGTCAATATTAGTCAAGGTTCATGTTATTTTACAACTTTTATGTATAAAAATACCACTTGTATACTAGTCATTGCATATTAGGATAAGCAGGTGAAAGTCAATCCAAAACATAGGGGAAATCTGCTAGGTATACATTTTTTACCCTTACATTTAGTCCCCAATTTAACTTGCATGCGAACTACTATGATTCATGCATGTCAAAGTAAAATATGTAGTTTATGTGAATGCAAATGACAATATTCATTAAAAGGATACATGTATGGATGATGATTCTTCTTATGCTCCTTGTAATGAGTGCTTCGTCTTGAAACTTGCAAGTACACACTTCTATGAGTAGCATCTAGTACAAAAGTTGAAATAAGCATTAATAAAAATTACTTGAAAATGTTAAATGATTATAAAGGAAATGCTAAAAGAGTGATATGGTTGCAAAGGAGCCTACAACAAAGGGTGATATGCTTGTAAAGGATCATGCAACAAAAATTGATAAACGTGGTTGCAAAAGAGCTTGCATAAGAAATTGATAAACATGGTTGTGAAGGAGCCATCATAACCTTGAGATAGGAACTATAATATTAATTACCAAAATATGTTAGTGATATTATATGGCCCCTCTAGGTAGTTGCATATGAAGGTCTCAAGGAATTGAAGGAGAGGATAAAAAAATAGGATCATATAAAACTCAATAATCATGTGTTACGTGTCATTACAATCATTGTGTGACAATCATAAGATAATATAATCAAGATATGATCATGAAAGTCTAGGTGACAAGAAGATGCCCCAATGTTTAGGACAAGAAACAAGTGATAATAGACAATATGCTAGATAAAAATATGTAATCATAGATAAGATTGTACATATGATGTGATCATTTAGATGTAAACATGTAATCATGAGATAAGAATGTAGCATAATGAAATAACTTGCATGAGTAGAATATAATGGGAAATAAGATGTAGATACTTGAGAATAATAAGCTTCTTTGAGGGGCCAAACCTCCAAAAGTCTCCAAGAAAACACAAGTCACAATATGATGATCATAAACTAAGCACTAGCTCCTATATACATGCTACTTATGCCTTGGATGCCACCTAGGATGACTTAACTAACCTATATAAGACTATATTAATGATTATATAACTTAATCAAGAGTTATGATAGCCACAAGCCTACTGCACATATCCCAATACAATCAATGGATTAAGGGTGTATCATGCCCCCATTTTCAAAGAAGTGTTGTCCTCAGTCCGTATTTTCCCATGTAGCATCTTGAACTATAGAATTCTTCCATTTGATCAAATACTATATGATCACCCTTGTCTATAACCTCTTAGTGCATGTTTGAAGGATTCCCATATGTTCCAAAATTATTCTTCCCTCCTCATCAAGCTTTGGGAACTTACTCTATGTTGTAACTCTTTGTCTAATAACCTTCTTCAAGCATGTAACATGGAAGACTAGATGTATTTTTGTTGACATAGGTAGTTGATGTAGGAGCATCCAATGGTGTAAGGGCAATCTTGCATCACCAAAAAATGATGATTTTGTTTTCTATTCTTTTCAATTTTGGTATTTTCAGATACCCATTTGCTTGAATAATGATTCAAAACCTTCAAAATTTCCAACTGACTAAAAATAGCAACTTACTATTTTTAGAAAGTTTGCATTTGAGCATGTATGGAAACAAAAATTTACTCAAAACTATGGAATTGAAAAATATAACCTTTTTTGAAGGAATTGGCCAAAGATCATTTGTGGGTTGAAAGATATTAAAGTTTCCATTTCTTTAAAAACCCTTGAAAAGTTTCAAAGTCAATTTTGAGGCACTTAGAGGCCCCATACGACCCCAAAAATGGGTGCAACCAATAGATCCAATTATGAGGGTGTAGATTCATGATCTTTCCAATGCATCAAATAGTTTGTCAATCAGACACCTAGATCAAAAGTTATGGCTCCCAAAAGTTGCACTATTTTTGAAGGGAGTTACAAATTTCAAAATTTTAGCTGGACAACACCAAAAAGGGCTATTTATGACCATTTTTTTCAAGAATCTTTTGGTAGTGGAGGAGGAGAAAGTGGTGAGTCATGAAAAGGAGGGAAAATAGAAAACCCTAGCATATTTCAAGCTACATAAAGTAGAAGGCTCCATAATCCAGAGAAAAGGAAGTTGTAATGTGTTGCAGCATGTTGAGGAATTCATCTTCTAATTTGATTCCAATTTCTGTAATGTAATTTGTTTTCAATTCAATAAAAGAACATTCCTATTTCTTATGATCAATATGTGTTGTGTTCTGGGATTTACCCCCCTCATCAGTAACTCCAATTTGTATTCTACACTGCCAATGTTTTGCAACACCTTACAAAGATCATAATACTTAGGTGCAAACTTGTTATCCTTCTATTATTGTTTCAATGACATTTGGTTATATGGTTGTAATCATACAAAAATATAATCTCCCAATTCAAATGTCCTTTCACTATGGTGTTGATCAACTTGTTCCTTCATTCTTCTTTGTGCCATTACCAAGTTCTCCCTAAGACTAGCAAGTACCTCTTGTTGATGCTAAATGTGTTCAACTCCTTGAACCTTTGGGTGTTCCCATAATGAATAGGTGATTAATGGTGGTTGATACCCATATAGTGCTAAAAATGGAGACATTTTGGAGGAAGTATGGAAAAAAGTGTTAGACCACCATTCTTCTAGTGGAAACCATTGCACCCATCTCTTGTTTATTTGAAGCAAAACATTAGAGACAACCCTCCAAGCACTTGTTGACCACCTCATTTTATCCATGTGATTGGGGATGATATGACAAACTACGAGCTAGTTGAGTTCCCAAACATGAAAATAAGTTAGTCCAAAAATTACTTATAAATATAGGATCACAATCACTTACTATGACTTTTGGAGTCCCATGTAGTTTTCGAATAATATTCATAAGGGTTTTGCTACAATGCTTGCTACAAATGGGTGTGACAAAGTACAAAAATGTGCATATTTGGTGAGATGATCCATAATAACCATGATGAATTTTTTCCTTCAAATCTGGGAAAACTTGTGATGAAATCTATGGATATCTCCTCCCATCTCTAACTTAGAATAGATAAGGATTGTAGAAGACTTAGAGTCTCGATTGTCTCCTCTTTATTTTGTTTGCATACCATGCATTCTGCTACAAATTTTTGAACATCCCCTTTGAGCCCATCCTAAAAAATCTTACTTAATTGTATGATAAGTCTTCAAGAATCTTGATTACCCACTTATTAGAGAAGCATGTAGTTCTTCCAAAACCTTAAACTTAAGGGTTGAATTCTTGCATAGATACAACATGTCCTTGTACCATATAGAATTTAATTTCCTTACAAATTTGTATGACACACTTGAATCTTGTTGGAGTCTATCAATGAGATTTTTAGTATCCATGTCCTTCTCCCACTCTTCTCATCTCTCATTTAACCAATCTACCTGCAAGATGAAAATGTTATACAATCTAGTCACTTTGTGGGTTCATCCCTCCTAGATAGAGCATCAACCACGACATTCTCCTTTCCTTTCTTATATATGTGTAGACACCTAAAATTGACCATGTCTTACAACATTACCTTTCGAGATCCTCTTGCATCCTCTTGTGACACTTAGTGGCACCTTGTCCTAGGTCTCCTTTCATGACCCCTTCCATCATTCCCATTAATTAAATAAACTATATTTATTTAACTAATCCCTTTTATCCATTTATCCTCCTCTTACATCAAATTAAATAAATCTTATTACTTTAATTCCATTTGTCATCTATTTGCACCAAATTAAATAAATTTTATTTATTTAATCCTATTTTCCTCCATCATCCAATTTAAATAAATTAAATATATATATATATATATATATATATAATGCACCTGGTCAACTTTTTAACGTGATCGGTGACGCTGGTACGACACGCCCTCCGGCTCCACATAAATGCTTTTGCCCGGAGCAATGAACCAGTGAGGCCACAACATGGGGGACCTCATCCCCTAGCAAGAACACTTCAAACTTGCGAGCTCGTTGGCTCATTGGCCCAATGGGGGTTTGAACTCTGGTGGCCACCACTACAACTGAGCGACTTAACCACCGAACCACGTCCTTATTGGCAAATTAAATATTTATTTAAATTCCACATGTCTCTCATAATTTAAATAATTTTATTATTTAAATTATTTATCCCCACTCACATCCCTATTTTTAACCTCATTCATTATTCATCATAAGCACTTCCTCTCCAAAATCAATTTAAAAATCTCATTTATTCCCACTCCCCTCCTTATTTTAGTCACTTGTCATCCTTATTTATGGTGCGTCATGAGCACTAAAATTGACTTTCAGTCCTATCTATCCATCTCATTCCTCACCCTTCTAATCTTGGCCATCCATTTGATTCTCTCCCTATTTATAAATTAAACTTTCATTTTCACTTCAAACCCTCACACACTCTCACTCTCTCATCAAATGTCCTATGCATGCATATATATTGATTTTCATTTATCTCATATCATTTTCTATCATTCTCTATCAAGGCTATGCTAGTTGTGTGAGTAGTCCATAAATCATCCAAAGGAAAAATCAATGGAGATTGGGTGCACTCCATTCTGTCCTATTAGAAGTATAATTTTGTGAAAGGTTTGAAGGTATATTTGCATTGTTTATCTTTATGTTATTACTTTGCATGATTTTTTGGGTTTCATTTTGGCACGCTCGATTATTTTTATTGACTCACATACCTTGATCTAGCTTCCTTTTGTAGGTTTTATTAACTTTTTGTTATGCCATTTTTGGACAAAACCCTAGTTTCTAAAGATTTCATCATATCTTCCAAATGGCTATGAATTTTTATACAATATTTTAACATAAGTTTTTGGATTGTCTAAGGAAGCTACAACATAAAAATCATGTTTTATCATCATTTTTGCATGAGTTATAATTATTTTATGTTTTTTCATAAATCTACATTTTTGTGCACAAATAAGTGAATTTTTCAAAAAAAATTACATTTATAGAAAGATCTTGAAATTCTAATGGGGGTTTGTTCTTTATAGATTTAATTTTGAGGTGAAATAAGGTACAAAACATTTATATCTTTGTCAACTTAGGTTTTTTTTGTTGTATATACCCTGGCAAGGGACTAGGGACCCATCAAAAATAGGGCTTAGCCCTCATAACTATATTGAAACTGTCTAAGAGAAAACCAGACATATACATATATCCAGGGGGAGAGGGCAATTACACAGCCCTCTCCCATAACACAATCTTAAAAACTAACACAAATTGATAGAGACTAAATGGGTAAGTGAAAAGAGTTGGGGGGCCAAAAAGTGGCTAAATTGTTTTCAAAAAAATTTAATGCATAACGCGAGCGCGTTATTCCTTATTATAAATTAAAAAAAAAGCTTATCATCTCATTTCATTTCTTTATTCTCCTCTATACCCGCAGCTTGCAAACCCTAGGAAGTGTGCTCGTGTTTTGGAAAAGTTAATTCAACACCAAAATCTTACCTATTTGTCACCAAAATGCCGCCACGACGTCGAGCACGCCAAAGGAGTGAGTTTTATTTATTTTTTTGTTTGAATTTGTTTCTAAATAGGTAGGTTTGAGTTGATTTTTTATGTAAATTTTGTTAATTGTCAAGAAATGTTAATGCACCTCCTCCTCCTCCTCCTCAAAATCCATAAAATCCTAAGGAGGAAATACCTGCGGAACAACAACCTCCTCCATCCATTCCTCGACATGCCCCTAGAACACAAGAAAATGTAATGGGAAAAATTGAAAATAATGAAAAAGAAATTGAAGATGTAATTGCAAGGTTGAAAGATCCTTCCACTTCAACCTTGCATAGGTCCACGCTTGCTGAATCTCTTGAATCTATGTTATCAAATGTAGATTCAATTAGCAAGCAAATATCTAGTTGGATGGATAAGAGGAGAGAGTTTAGAAACTATTATGCAGACAAGCTGTCATACCAAGATGTGAAAAAATTAAAAATTACAAAATTAGACTTGTGTTCGATTTTCACAAACTCACAAACAAATCAACTTCCACCCATTACATGCAAGAGGTTCCCTATCCATTGGTGCAACAACCAAGTGATAAGGGACAATTTTGGGCAGAGGTGGTGGATGGTTTTTGACCATCCTCCATGCAATAATAATGAGGTCCCACAATACTTTTTGAGGAAACTCTACTACGAGTTTGTCCTCAATAAAGTGCCAAACTATTTTGATATGTGGGACTTCCAGGGTAGAAGTGGGGGGTTAGCACAAGATAGACCAGGGGCACGTGTTGACCCACAGTGGGTAGTGAGATGAGTAATCAATAGACCAGCCCATGAGCATGTTTCTATCCCTTCCATTGTGAAGGAGAGTGTTGAGGTCGATACACTTCAATCTATTAGTGCCTTGACCCAGAGCATCATAGAGCATGCCAATCCTGTAGCACAAAGTGGGTTGGGAGATAGTGCGAGGAGTAGGGTCCCACCCCATGCTTGTCAGACTTGCAGGTCAGCCTATGGTTATGACCCCATGGATAGTCAGGACGCAGGTGCATAGGCTACATCTGCAGCTAAGCAAATGGTGATGACAGATACCCTCCTGAGTGAGACTTTCGGCCTTGATACTCAGGTAAATATTAGCAAGTTTATTGAATTTAATTTATTAAATTTTATTTTTTAAATGCAAGATTAACTAATTTAGTTTGATGATTTTAATGAAATTTTAGGGTCATAGCATTGATGCAGTTTTTAGTGGTTCTCCACCTGCATATTACACTAGATCATCTACCATTGGGGTATGTAACTAGTAAACAATTATAAATATTACATGTGAATAGCATCGTTATATGAATGGTATTCTAATATCTGATTTTGGATGTTGAATAGGTTAATATTGGAGATTTCACGGCAACACCTGCTAGCAGTGGTGGACTTCAAAGCTTCACGGAGGTAATAAAATAAATAGTTTAATGAATGAATTGTACTTACTAGATTTTTGTATGTGACTTGTGTGCTTTATTGTGTGTACTTCCATGTTTAGATAAATGTGTGTGTATGTTAGGAGCCATGATTTGCATCACTATTATAGTTTTTGTAATTGAATAATGTTGTTTTATTTCTAGATGATGCAGGCTGCGGAGACAACTCCTAATGTTCATAGGGCAATGGAGCATGGTGTGACCTTTGTGATTCATAGCTACATGGCATTGACAGGGGTATGAGGCAGATTAGTAAATTTCAATTTACATTCATTGTTATAGTTGTTTATTTTTGAAAAATCAAAAGATTATTGATTTGAAGTTTAATTTCTATCTGGATGGTTTCTATAGGACATGACATCACCACGGCCTATACCTGCTACTGAGGTAAGTGAGGAGACAGATTATATGGTAGTGGTAAGTGATTATTTTGTTAAATGTTTCATTTTTTATAACATGTAATTTTTATATATTAATGTCTATATTTTTTATTGTAACAGCTAAAGATGCAAGAAGAACTAAATAGGAGGAGCAGCCCTCGGGTTCGTAGTAGACCACCCACATACGCGTCTCCATCCCCTAGAAGATCAAAGGCTGCCCGTGATCTATTCTCTTCACCAGCCAGAGGGGAATGACTTTTTATTGTGTTCCTTTGTTGTATGCCTATATGGCATTTGTGGACATATATTTTGTATTGCATATAGTTGACATTGTATGCCTATATGGCATTCTTGTAAGCCTATATGGCTATTTTGTATATATGTTATACTTATATTGACAGATATTGATGTATGCCTATATGGATATTTGGTTAATACAAATCTTTTTTATTGATGGTGTACATACTTGCATTATAAATCCACGTTTGAATGGATATTTGTAGATGGCTACTTCAAATATTTAAAGTCCAATTGTATTACATAGGATGTTTGTTGATCCAATAAGCTAGCTATTGTTATTCAATTATCACCTAAACCTCATTTTAGAACTAAAAGATAAAAGTTGTATTTAAAAACAAAATGAATCATCATGTTGAACAAAAAATATTAATATTCTTTATGAGTTGCTCAATTGAAAATATTCAAATGAGTATGCTAATCCATATTCTTTATGAGTTGGTCAATTGAAAATATTTCTTAACTTCTTGTTATTATACCATATTGGGATGCAAAGAGTATGTTTGTTGTTTTGAATAAGATAGTCAAAATCATATGCTTATGAGCATCTGATGACCATTGTGGTTATTAAATGTAATTCCTCTTGCATATAAGGCGAGGTTATGAGATTACATTGAGTCTTACCTAATTTTAGTATGCAACGTAACATTGGGGCTATAGGCTTCCATTAGTCATACTTCAGGGATTTTCAGTTTTAGGCACAAATTTGCTTTAAGACCTTAGGCGCATTTCTCTACTTGCACAACCTCAAAACTCTGCCTAGAACTCAAGGCGCCATTCATCATCCAAACAACCTCAAAATTGTGCCTTGATATTGAAAGGATGTTTCAAAGTATAAAGGGCAGTGCCTTAAGGGAGGCAATTCATCTTGATTATCAAAGTTGATCAAACACATCAAATTGAGCATCATACCTCTAGGCGCATTTTTGCCTCTCTCTAAACTATCCATTTTGGTGCCTTGATGTAAAGTGAAGTCTAAACTTAGTGAATATTGCGCCTAGAAAGTTATCACCTTGGATATGCGCCTAGAGTCATCCTAGATCATCCATTTGTGCCTAAGGGTCAATATAACATAATATAACTTAAGAAGACTTTGAAAATTGTCAAAAGAAGCCTAGGCACCTTTTCTTGTCTCCACCATCCATTTTGGGCGCCTAGAGGAAAATGAAATTCAAATCACTTCCAACTGTAGCACCTAGTGTTAGAACCTTCAAAATGACTAAATCTTACCAAAGGAAGTCTAGGTGCCTATTATCACTTGGATCATCATAAATGAGAGCCTAAGTGGAAGTAGAATAAACATCTTGTATGGAGGCGCACTTTTGTGTCTAAATAACCTCATTTTGGTGACTTGAAGGAAGATGTTCTAAATCCTAAGATCTAGCGCCTAAGTGTAAAATGGTCTCCTATAGGTTTGAACAAGTGATTGAAGCCATCAAATTGCCAAGAAATGAGCTAAGTATACTAAGGCACCTTTTCTTGTCTAAACTATCCATTTTGGTGCCTAGGAGGAAGGAGATTCAACAAAATGAATCAAGGTGCCCTTTGCCATCAAAACAACCTCACATTGGCACTTTGGAGGAAATCAACTTAAAACTACAAGTCTTGGAGTTTTTTCATGTTTTGATGATGTCTTTTGAGAACAATTATAATGATTGAAGGATGAGGTGGGTAAAAAGTCTTCATCTAGCTTAGGCGCCCATTCAATATTTAGTTTTTTCACATACCTTAATCTGCGCCTTGACTTGGAGGAGTTAGTTTATGCTTTAAAATGATTTCTATGTGTTTATATGATTCAATATTTGTCAATAAATTAATATGCCGGTACAATGTAGCTCAGACTGTTTCGACATGTTTGGGTGTAAAATAGGACCATGCCTAACTTAAATGTACCCATCCAGATGCGTTGGAATTGTCAGTTTGGCCACATGAGGAGAAGAACAAAAGTCACACCCCTTTGCAACTTTACACTGCCTCCTTCTGACGATTTTTGGGGCAGCAGAAAACCTTTCACCATGGGCAAATGCCTCAGAGATATAAAAAATTGAGAGAGGTTATTGTAGAGGCACTCCATGTGATCGTGTTTCCTCAGACAAAATGTTTCTAAGTGACATAGTTTTTGAGTAACATCTTGTCAAAGATTGCTACCTTTTTGCACTTTGGACTCTTCAGGGATATCGTCAGTACAATGTAGCTTGGACTGTTTCGACATGTTTAGGTGAAAAATAGGACCATGCCTAGTGTAAATGTACCCATATGGATGTGTTGGAATAGTTAGTTTGGTCGCATCAGGAGCGGGACGAAAGTTACACCCCTTTGCAACTTTACACTGCCTCTTGACGATTTTTGGGGCAGCAGAAAATCTTTCACCACGGGCAAATGCCTCAGAGATATAAAAAACTGAGAGAGGTTATTGTAGAGGCACTCTACGTGATCATGTTGCCTCAAACAGAATGTTTCTAAGTGACACAATTTTTGAGTAACATCTCGTCAAAGATTGTTGTCTTTTTGCACTTTGGACTCTTCAGGGATATCATCGGTACAATGTAGCTTAGACTGTTTCGACATGTTTGGGTGAAAAATAGGACCATGCCTAGCGTAAATGTACCCATCCTAATGCATTGGAATAGTTAGTTGGTCGCATTAGGAGCAGGATGAAAGTTACACCCCTTTGTAACTTTACATTGCCTCCTTCTGACGATTTTTGGGGCAGCAGAAAACCTTTCACCATGGGAAAATGTCTCAGAGATATAAAAAACTGAGAGAGGTTATTGTAGAGACACTCTACATGATCGTGTTGCCTCAGACAGAATGTTTCTAAGTGACACAGTTTTTTAGTAACATCTCGTCAAAGATTGCTATCTTTTTGCACTTTGGACTCTTCAGGGATATCGTCAGTACAATGTAGCTTGGACTGTTTTGACATGTTTGGTGAAAAAAAGGACCATGCCTAGTGTAAATGTACCCATATGGATGTGTTGGAATAGTTAGTTTGGTCGCATCAGGAGCGGGACGAAAGTTACACCCCTTTGCAACTTTACACTGCCTCTTGACGATTTTTGGGGCAGCAGAAAATCTTTCACCACGGGCAAATGCCTCAGAGATATAAAAAACTGAGAGAGGTTATTGTAGAGGCACTCTACGTGATCATGTTGACTTAGACAGAATGTTTCTAAGTCACGCAATTTTTGAGTAACATCTCGTCAAAGATTGTTGTCTTTTTGCACTTTGGACTCTTCAGGGATATCGTCGGTACAATGTAGCTTAGACTATTTCGACATGTTTGGGTGAAAAATAGGACCATGCCTAGCGTAATGTACCCATCTAGATGCGTTGGAACAATTAGTTTGGTCGCATCAGGAGCAGGATGAAAGTTACACCCCTTTGTAACTTTACACTGCCTCCTTCTAATGATTTTTGGGGCAGCAAAAAACCTTTCACCACGGGAAAATGTCTCAGAGATATAAAAACTGAGAGAGGTTATTGTAGAGACACTCTACATGATCGTGTTGCCTTAGACAGAATGTTTCTAAGTGACACAGTTTTTTAGTAACATCTCGTCAAAGATTGCTGTCTTTTTGCACTTTGGACTCTTCATGGATATCGTGGGTACAATGTAGCTCAGACCGTTTTGACATGTTTGGTGAAAAAAAGGACCATGCCTAGTGTAACTGTATCTATCCGGATGCGTTAGAACAATCAGTTTGGTCACATCAGGAGCAGGACGAAAGTTACACCCCTTTGCAACTTTACACTGCCTCCTTATGATGATTTTTGGGGCAGCAGAAAACCTTTCACCACGGGCAAATGCCTCAGAGATATAATAAACTAAGTGAGGTTATTGTAGAGGCACTCTATGTGATCATGTTGCCTTAGACAAAATATTTCTAAGTGACACGATTTTCAAGTAACATCTCGTCAAAGATTGCTGCCTTTTTGCACTTTGGACACTTCAGGGATATCGTCAGTACAATGTAGCTTGGACTGTTTCGACATGTTTGGGTGAAAAATAGAACCATGCCTAGCCTAAACATACCCATCTAGATGCATTGGAACTGTCAGTTTGGTCGCATCAGGAGCATGACACCAAAAATGCAAAAGTTGCTTTGTACAACTTGACAACATTGACACTTTTTTGCAATAGGACTCAAAGACTCAAACTGACCCCAAATGACTCAAAGTGACTTAAAAAGAAATGAAATGGTCTTAGAAGACCTTATTACATACAATTGACTCAATCAAAACAAAATTTTATTTTTTGGCCCCTCTTGGAGGCATGACAACCTAGGTGCCCTTGCACCATTAGTGCAACTGAAGGACTATGGTGGTAGCATGAAACTAGAGTGAGTTGACATTCATTTGCATCTAGTTTGGCATCTTGAAACAATTCTAGAGTAGAGTAAGACTCATTTTTCTGAAAACAGTTTAAGAAACCCTTATCTAGGGTTTTGGTAAGAATCATGCATTTTTTGGCCATTCCACTAATTTGATTCACTTTTGATCAGTGGAATGGGTTGTAGTAGGTCTGTTCTAGTATGCTATGATGATTTTTTGGCAGGAAATCTAAGGAGAAAAATTTTTCTTTGAAGAAACCTAACAAAACCATGTGTTAAGTGATGTTTAGAGACATAGAGAAGGAACCATAGAGGCATTTTTGGGAACAATAGATTGTAGGAGGACAAAACCCACAAAATTCATAGTTTTGGAATTAATATTAAGTGCTCAAGTCATTGGTTGAGTTCTGTGTGTGAATTTAAGGGGGGTCTCTTTGTATTTTAGGCCTAATTAGGGCTCTAGGTTATTGAGAGGAGTTATAGGTTAGGGTATATCGTCCAAAACAACCTATACCTAGTTTTGGATATGTGATAGGAAGTCCAAATGGGTATCTACTGATTGTCCAAGTTCTATGTTTGAAGATCTGTATCAAAAGTTATTAGGATTGTTCTCCTTTTTTAGGGCTACAAGCCATTTCTTGGGTTTGTGAAGGAAGTGTTAATCCTGAGTTTGGTCTGCCTTTGGCAATGATTGGAATGGGTCCCATAGCATCTGAAATCACCTTTTCCATGAAGAATTTAGAGTCTCTAACTATTGTTCCCACTTTTGTTTAATGATCATGAAATTTGGGCTTTAGAGCATAAGGAAACCTTGTCTAGTTTGCCATCCTCCAGCTATCCCATTGCCTCTACATCACAATTAGAGACACCTATTATCTAGTTAGAAACCAAGACACCTAGAGACACCTATATTTTATACATTACCTAAATTTTATACATTATTCTCAGGATCAACTTCATCCATCACTTAGGTCTAACCCCATGAAGCATAACATGATGATGTAAAAATGTGTATATGAGTAAAAGTGCAGCAGGAAATAAAAAAAGACAAACCTTACAAATTAATGTGCATACTTACAACTCAATGTAACATGACTTTAAAAAATCAATGTGAATACTTACAAATTAATCCAATGAACCATCCGGGTCTGCTCTACTCTTTATTGTGTCAAGTATTGCTTCATGGTCAGACTCACGCACCTTCCACAAGATTTTGTTCAAAGGTCTACCTCGATACTGTATCAAATGAACATTGGATGCCACGAGAAGGTTCGAGTAATGAAAAATCTTCTGATGCGTATCAAAGTCCTGAAATAGCCAAACATTAACACTCTTCTGTGGGTACCTTCTAAGTCATGTTCAGTAATAACCATTGAGCCTGTAGGGTATTCGATGTTTTCTCCATCTGTAACCGGGGCCTCCAATTTGTTTTAGGCCTCAACACAATGACATAAGTAATAATCTATTCCCTCTTCATTATCTTCATCTACAATAACTGCATATACATGCCCTACATTGATATGTGTAGCAAATTAGATGAAATTAGTCAACATTACAAAAACACTACAAAGTAAGATGACATTAGGAATTTCAAAAACTATGCAAATAGATATATTACCTGGTTGAACTAGATCTGATATGTGGTCAAAGTCAACTGATGATTCCATCTGTGTTAGTTCTAGTGTCGTCGGGGGTCGATATGTGTCAAGTGGGCTAAGATAACTTAACTACCATTCGTCAACCCACTCCTTTGACTCGCACTCATCCCAGGCTTGAATTGTATAGGAAGAACAAAAGCATGACATCTTTTGCGTATGGATACTCCATGAACCTGTAATTGAGCTTCTGAAAGAGTGCATCTCATTTGATCCTATCAGTGTACAACAGTCCTCATATGGTGCAATGTTAGTATCATCTATCAACCAAAAAAATCTACGAACTAAAGACTTACCTTCATTACTTGCACCCATGGAAGCATTACACCACTCGACAATCAATTTTGCATCTGTCAACTTTGCATTGTATTTATACTTTAACTCTTCTCGTGCTATGGCTCTTTTGATACATGCTCTTGCACCATCATGCTCCCCCTTTCCATGCCTGGCCTAACAAAAGTTCCACATATGCTAAATACCTGTAAAATTATGCCTCTTTCTCAGCCAATAGAAATTTCGCGAGTTCTTGAATTGTGACGCATAGTTATCCGACCATATGATATGTTAACTGAACGATATGTCCCTTCTAGCCAAATCATTGTAGAACACCTGAAAGCAACCTTGCATGAACTCCATAGAATGTGTGCGATCATCACTAATATAGAAATTATACTCCCTTATGATCTTTCTGTCATCCTCTGTACTATCATTCTCATGGATGAATGCAATGTGCACAAATATAGAAACCTGTGTGGAGTTGTAATATTGTGATTGCATCTCACGCTATGGCTGTAGACTGTAGTTCTCTACAAAGTCAATGACTGAAACAATGCTACCAACCAGAAATGTGTCCTTGCATAACTTGAATTGCAAGTCCAACCATCGATCTCTATGGGCATGTCTTGCATACTCATACACTATGTTGTCACGAAATATAGGCATAAACTGATACACTGGAATCTTTTCAATAACCAATTCACACCTCTTTGCTTCTTTACCATCTTTTGTATTGTATGCCACTGTTTTATACTTGCCAAACTCTACTAGTTCATTTCCAACCGCATGTGTTCTTTCCATATGTTCACATATTGGAAAATGTTGCAAGCCAACGCAACGATGACATGTGCCATCCAAGCATAATTTCTTGTAGAATATTTGACTTTCCTCTCTTTCACATAAAATTCTTGATATGAAGTCTCTTGAAGATGTTGGTGGGGCATGTATGGTACAACCCTGCAAAACATTGTTAGTATGCATATCTAAACATATAGACCTATAAACATCAAAATGGTTAGAAAATTCAATATGTAATCTACAACAACAAGTAGTGCGTGTGTGATTTATCTTGACATAGAAAGGTTTTAGCATTTCAAAATATCTTTGACAAATTTTAATTTGAGGATACTTCTCTAGAAATTTACCATAAAACTGTATTTGAGTCTCATCCAAAAAATGCTTTGGATGTGGCTCACAGTTTTGACTACCAATTCTCCTTCTTACCACATCCCTTTGATTCGGAGATACCCTTGTGTAATTCTTCTAAAAGTCTTCAATTAGTGATCTCAATGCTTCAACAATTGGTTTATCTTTTCATGGTAGTCTCCCCGAGAACACCCATAATTCATTGGCATTAGTGTCCTCAATTCTTTGGCATCTTCCAATGGCCCTTGATAAAGTTTTTCTATTAATTCTCAATTCTTGACTCATCTTTCTAATGAGACAAGCTTTCCTCGTTTGACTACTTACTATAGTCGATGTAATCACACGCCGTGTTGCATTACTATCTTTTCTGCGTGAGGTGTTACCCACACTCTCATACACACTCATTAGATTCTTGACAATAGATTTTTCACTTGATGCCTCTGATGTTCTCAAACCAAGAATCTTCATGATGGACCCATACTTTATACTTTGCATCATTTCAAGGAATAGTTGACATCTTGCAGTCTCATTTAACTTTTCAAAGAACAATCTCTAAATCTTATGAGCATATCTTCTACAAGTGCATTTTAGAATCTTACCTTCCATTGGCTGCAAAATATTCTCATCAATATCAATCAAATACTTTGTCTTTCTATGCAAAATTCTAGGTGGTGTTAAGTTAGATAAATTCATCTCAACATTAGGAATTTCATCAATATTGAAATGAGATGGGCTATATGGCATACCTTCGATCTAAGATGGAATAGATGACATACCTTGAGGTTGAGGTGGGAATGATGGTGTACCTCCTTCATCACATGTGAATGATGATGTACTTTCAACTTGAGATGTGGTAGATGGTGTCCCTACATGTTGACTTGCGATAGAGGACGTGTCTCGAACTATGGTATTCAAATCTCTCGTAGCATGAAGTTTTTGCATTCATTCTCTTTGTGTCGCCAATACCATATCTCTTTGTGATGGTTGTGGTTCCTCTTCAATTGGCATGTCTTCATTTATCATGTCCAATTTCCTCTTCTCACGAAGTTCCCTCATAGCCACTACTTTCTTTGCATTCATAACTTCTATCTCTTCCTATGTTGGTTTAATTCTTGATCGTTTCCTCAGCATGACGAAGAATTTGTCTGTAGCATGATAAAGAGACCAATATTAGTTCCTAAGAAATAAATCCATACAAATTACTAAAATATATGTCATTCAACCCTTCATAGTAAATGTACATACAATCATCATGTAAAAGAGTAAATGTCACTCAACCAAAATAGGTACAAATCATACAAAGCAAATTATTGCAGCCATGAAAAAAGTACATGGGACTTCATGCTTGAAAAGGTTGAGGCAGACCCAATTTGACATGTTTGTTGTTACTAGGGCTACTAGGATTTGGAATTGAGGTGTTTTATTTGGTACTAGGGATACTAGGATTTGGGTGGCTTGTGAAGGAATAGACAACAATTGTTGTGTCATGTGCATGTACAAATCATCATGAATAGGTGCATAAGGAATGTCCTAGCCCAAGATATGTGCATACAAATCATCATGTCATGTGCATACTTGTATGATCTTGGCACCTATTCATTTGTATTTTAACTTGTTAATATGACAAGATAATAGTGGGATTGTATTTTTATTATGCTGTAAGGATTTATTCTTGTATAGTTTGACATCATGGTATGTTAAGGTTTGTTTATTACACATAATTATTAAAGAGCCCAAGTGTAGGAAATATACATGGCATCATGTGAGATTGTAGGCTGCTTTCTTGATTGGGAATGTGAAGAGTTTTAAACATGTATGATAAAGCATGATAAATTAATTCAAATAGAATTAAGGAAAATGTAAAGAACATGCATGTAAAGAATTGACATACCTAAAAAATGAAAATTCAAATGGAGAGAGTACCTAATTATGTAGTGTTTTTTCTTCTTGCATCAAACTCCTCAACAATTTGAGTTTTTCACCACTTGCTTCCTTTTCAATGTTAAATTGAATATCACTCAAATATAATTACTAACAACAATACTATTAACCAATCTATAATGTTAAATTCCTAAAACTAAATCACAATTAACATTGCAACACTACAAAAATTGAAACTTGGTGTGAAAATTATGTTATTTCCTCCTTCTCAAGTTGGCAAAGAAAAAAAGGTGGTGGAAAGATCATGCAAAGGTGGTAGAATGTGTAAAATGTGCATGTGAACTTCCCAACAGTATGAAAGCACTTCTTTTTTGTTGAAGCACACGCATAATCAGCATGAAAACAGAGATTGTGGGTCTGGATCACGGGGGTCAACACTTTTTTACCGTTTCTATAGCAGGACAAAATGCGAGCGCGTTATAACGCACTCACATTTTGTCCTGCTATAGATTGATCCATAAATATTTGTGCATATCTCACCTTTACAATATCTCACCTCTGGTTCCATCAGCTCATGTTCTATATCTCACTTATCTCTCCACCTCACCTCTCTACCTCTCTACCTCTCCCCTCTCTATGTCTCTCAATCGCTCCTTGTCTACCTCAACCCTAAACCTTATCCCTAAACCCTAATCTATCAACCCTCAACTCTAATCCCTCATCCCTAAACCCTAAACACTATCCCTATTTTGAAACCATCAATGGGCTCGATACTATACCTTAAACACTAATCCCTTATCCCTAAACCCTCCAACCCTATCCCTAATCCTTATACCCTCAACACTCTACTTTAACCCTAATCCCATGACCCTCAACCCTATCCCGAAACCCTCAACCCTCAAACCTCAATGTACTCAACCCTCAACATCAAATCCTAATCCCTCAACCCTTAACTCTGATCCCTCGACCCTCAACCCTATCCCTAAACCCTAAACCCTAAAGCCTCAACCCTTAACCCTCAACGTCAAATCCTAATCCCTCAACCCTTCACTCTAATCCCTCAACCCTAAACCCTAAACACTATCCCTATTCCTAAACCCTTAATGGGATTGATACTATACCTTAAACCCTAATCCCTTATCCCTAAACCCTCCAACCCTATCCCTAATCCTTATACCCTTGACACTCTGCTTTAACCCTAATCCCTTGACCCTCAACCCTATCCCTAAACCCTCAACCCTCGAACCTCAACCCTCAACCCTCAATGTCAAACCCTAATCCCTCAACCCTTAACTCTAATCCCTTGACCCTCAACCCTATCCCTAAACCCTAAACCCTAAATCCTCAACCCTCAACGTCAAATCCTAATCCCTTAACCCTTCACTCTAATCCATCAACCCTAAACCATCAACACTATACCTTAAACCTTAATCCCTCAACCCTCAACCCTAAACCTTATCCCTAAACCTTAATCCCTCAACCCTCAACGCTAATCCATCATCCCTCAACTCTAATCCCTCATCCCTAAACCCTAAATGCTATCCCTATTCCTAAACCTCGAATGGGCTCGATACTATACCTTAAACCCTAATCCCTTATCCCTAAACCCTCCAACCCTATCCCTAATCCTTATACCCTCGACACTCTACTTTAACCCTAATCCCTCGAACCTCAACCCTATCCCTCAACCCTCAACCCTCGAACCTCAATGTACTCAACCCTCAACATCAAACCGTAATCCCTCAACCCTTAACTCTGATCCCTCGAACCTCAACCCTATCCCTAAACCCTAAACCCTAAAGCCTCAAACCTCAACCCTCAACATCAAATCCTAATCCCTAAACCCTTAACTCTAATCCCTCAACCCTAAACCCTATCCCTAAACCCTAGACACTATCCCTATTCCTAAACCCTCAACAGGCTTGATACTATACCTTAAAACCTAATCCCTTATCCCTAAACCCTCCAACCCTATCCCTAATCCTTATACCCTTGACACTCTACTTTAACCCTAATCCCTCGACCCTCAACCCTATCCCTAAACCCTCAACCTCGAGCCTCAACCCTCAACCCTCAATGTCAAACCCTAATCCCTCAACCCTTAACTCTAATCCCTCGACCCTCAACCCTATCCCTAAACCCTAAACCCTCAAGCCTCAACCCTCAACCCTCAACATCAAATCCTAATCCCTCAACCCTTCACTCTAATCCCTCAACCCTAAACCCTATCCCTAAACCCTCAACACTATACCTTAAACCCTAATCCCTCAACCCTCTACCCTAAACCTTATCCCTAAACCCTAATCCCTCAACCCTCAACCCTAATCTGTCATCCCTCAACTCTAATCCCTCATCCCTAAACCCTAAACGCTATCCCTATTCCTAAACCCTCAATGGGCTCGATACTATACCTTAAACCCTAATCCCTTATCCCTAAACCCCCCAACCCTATCCCTAATCCTCATACCCTCGACACTCTACTTTAACCCTAATCCCTTGACCCTCAACCCTATCCCTTGACCCTCAACCCTTGAGCCTCAATGTACTCAACTGTCAACGTCAAACCCTAATCCCTCAACCCTTAACTCTGATCCCTCGACCCTCAACCCTATCTCTAAACCCTAAACCCTAAAGCCTCAACCCTCAATGTCAAATCCTAATCCCTCAACCCTTAACTCTAATCCCTCAACCCTAAACCTAAACACTATCCCTATTCCTAAACCCTCAACGGGCTTGATACTATACCTTAAACCCTCAACCCTATCCTGAAAACCTCAACCCTCGAACCTCAATGTACTCAACCCTTAACTCTGATCCCTCGACCCTCAACCCTATCCCTAAACCCTAAACCCTAAAGCCTCAACCCTCAACCCTCAACGTCAAATCCTAATCCCTCAACCCTTCACTCTAATCCCTCAACCCTAAACCCTATCCCTAAACTCTAAACACTATCCCTGTTCCTAAACCCTCAACGGGATCGATACTATACCTTAAACCCTAATCCCTTATCCCTAAACCCTCCAACCGTATCTCTAATCCTTATACCCTTGACACTCTACTTTAACCCTAATCCCTCGACCCTCAACCCTATCCCTAAACCCTATCCCTAAACCCTCGACCCTCAACCCTATCCCTAATCCCTCAACCCTTCACTCTAATTGTTGATAACTAAGAGGGGGGGGTGAATCAGTTATCCTAATTATTTCTTCTTTTCAACTTTCTTATTAATCAATGCAGCATTGAATCAAACAAACAAACATTACCATGAAATGAAAAACACATGACACAGTTTTTTTGACGTGGAAACCCTGTTAAGGGAGAAAACCACGGGGTGATTAACCCAAAGATTATTCTCTGTTAGAAGAATAAGGAATTACAAAATGGCACTTGCCAATTAGGGCTCACTGCCCGAGCACACCGCTCACAAAGAGGCCCACTGCCTACAAGGAGACACACTGTCTACAAAGTGATAAGAATCACAGTCTTGAACTGATTGGAAGCATCTATATATGCTGGAGTTCAGTTCTGGTTAGGCTCAATACACTGATCTGCTGCACTTCATCTTTCCTCTGTTCTTTATTCTGCTATCCTTTCACATACCAGATCTTTCTTACTACTTCTGCTCTGTTCTACACTTATTCGCATACACCATCACACATTTACACCCTTCACAACTAAATCCATCCTCTATATATATCCGCACAAGTAATTTCATCACCTTTCTAGTCGGCATCCGGAACAGTCTAGTTTCTTACAAACTCTGTTCTGTCGGCTGAATCCTTGCTCACCAAGCAATGCAAATCAAGCATATACTTGTAGACATCATTAATCATGTCGGCCAAACATGATTCATGCCTTCACAACCTTTACCATCAACAGTAACACATCCAGAAAATAGTCTGATACTCTGTCAGTCAGTTCTTCCTCTGTTCTCACTGTCTCTCAGGAATCCGGTACTCAACTATTCATATCTTTTTCTTTGTTCATCACCGGAGGCTAAATCCTTGGAATATACTACTCAAGGTAGTCCTCTTGACTTCCCCAAATCCGCACTGCACCAAGACACTTCCTCTGAGAGATCCGGACCAATCTGTCGGACCTTGCCACATGCTCTGTTCTTGTTCACCGGACCACAACAATCTTCATTCTTACTTCCGGTAGAGACACACCATAACTTGCGGATATGTGGGATGACCTTTGTTGCCATCAATGACAACAACCATGAATCCATATAGTGTCTCTTGCCAACACTAATCCCTCAACCCTAAACCCTATCCCTAAACCCTCAACACTATACCTTAAACCCTAATCCCTCAACCCTCAATCCTAAACCTTATCCCTAAACCCTAATCCCTCAACCCTCAACCCTAATCTGTCATCCCTCAACTCTAACCCTCATCCCTAAACCCTAAACGCTATCCCTATTCCTAAACCCTTAATGGGCTCGATACTATACCTTAAACCCTAATCCCTTCTCCCTAAACCCTCCAACCCTATCCCTAATCCTTATACCCTCGACACTCTACTTTAACCCTAATCCCTTGACCCTCAACCCTATCCTTAAAACCTCAACCCTCGAACCTCAATGTACTCAACCCTCAACGTCAAACCCTATTCCCTCAACCCTTAACTCTAATCCCTCGACCCTCAACCCTATCCCTAAACCCTAAACCCTAAAGCCTCAACCCTCAACCCTCAACATCAAATCCTAATCCCTCAACCCTTAACTCTAATCCCTCAACCCTAAAACCTAAACACTATCCCTATTCCTAAGCCCTCAACAGGCTCAATACTATACCTTAAACCCCAATCCCTTATCCCTAAACCCTCCAACCCTATCCCTAATCCTTATACCCTCGACACTCTACTTTAACCCTAATCCCTCAACCCTCAACCCTATCCTAAAACTCTCAACACTTGACACTATATCTTAAGCCTTAAACCCTCATCCCTAAAGCCTCAACCCTCAATCCTTAAACCTTCAACCCTAAACCCTATCCCTAATCCCTCTACCCTCTACCCTCGACACTCTAACCCTAACCTCGACATTAAATGCTAATCCGTCAACCCTAAACCCTATCCCTAAAGCCTCAACCATCAACACTATACCTTAAACCCTAATCTATCAACCCTAAAACCTAATCCCTCAACCCTCAACCCTAATCCCTCAACCCTCAACCCTAATCCCTCATCCCTAAACCCTAAATGCTATCCCTATTCCTAAACCCTCAACCCTTGACACTATACCTTAAACCCTAATCTGTTATCCCTAAACCCTAAACCTTATCCCTCAACCTTTAACCCTTAAAAATTAAACCCTAAAACCTATCCATAAACCCTCGATGCTCAACACTATATTTTAAACCCCAATCCGTTAACCCTCAGCCCTAAAGCCTCAACCCTCAATCGTTAAACCTTCAACCCTAAACCCTATCCTTAATCCCTCTACCCTCAACACTCTACTTTAACCCTAATCCCTTGACCATCAACCCTATCCCTAAAGCCTCAACCCTCAACCCTCAACTCTCAACATTAAACCCTAATCCGTCAACCCTAAACCCTAAACCTAAACCCTCAACCCTCAACACTATACCTTAAACCATAATCCCTCAACTCTAAACCCTAATCCCTCAACCCTAAACCCTAAACCCTATCCCTAAACCCAACAAAACTGCTTTGCCTTATGTTAGGTTGTTAAACCCATCATTTTTGACACTCTTCTCTTAAAGATATCTGAGTTGCAAGAATATGTTAGAAAATGGCTATGAACTTTTTTAATATTAGTAATGTTATATGGCATGTTTTTCTAGCCCATCTGGGGTTCATTATGCCAATAGGTGTACACACTATGAAAAAAGCTTTGCGTATGGTACATCCATAGTGAGTAATTAACAGTTGAAATCAAAAGGATGATCATTATGAGAAAAGCTTTGCATTGGGGTACATCTATGTTTCTTGCTGTCCACCCCACACTTAGGGGAGGTTTATTGTTATGAAACAGGCAAATAATCTCCCATTGTTTACTGGCTCTATCCACAAGAACTACTAAACTTTTTTCTCTTGGTAATTGTAGAGGACATTCACCTATTTTTGGCAACTCCTGCATTCCCAAACCATTACAAAAACTAAGTTATTTTAACCCAATAAATAGCTGATTGCATTGATTTAATACTCTACTATATTAAAGCTTAGCATTCACACAAATGCAGATGTTCTTATTATAGAAGATTGCATTATATTAGACTATTAGAGATCCCTCAGAAAAATGTAATAACAAAACTACTTTGCCTTATGTTAGCTTACAATTAAACTCGTTATTTTTGACACTCTTCTCTTAATAAAGTAAGAGTAATAAGAATAGAAGGCAGAGAATTTGATCTTACTAGTATGCATGGTCGGTTTACATTCTGTGACTTCATTTGCATTAAATAAAAAGGTAAATATCTGATTTGAAAGGTGGGAAAGAGTTCACTGTCATGTGCTTTTCTAGATGATAGGGTCCATAATGTCTATAATTCTAGTTTATTTATGGTACCCCTTAATTGTACATCCTACTCCTGCCCACCTGGGCCTTGAAGAAGGAGGCACGCCCATTAAACCAACTCATTCGACAACTTGTTGCCCATCGGTTGACTTGAACTGCATACTTTGTTAGAAGAAGGGCATCTTTTATCTGTATCAATGTTGGTATTCATAAGCCGAAGAGCATTGATGTTTTTCACACACCTTGTTCTTTGAAATATCTTAACCTTCAATTATGACTTGGATATGTACTTGAACACAACAAAATCTCTAATCTCCAGCCCATGATGATTCACAAAATTTTCCCAACCCTTCCTAAATTCCAATTTATTTATGGTACCCCTTAATTGTACATCCCTAAACCCTAAACCCTAATCCCTTATCCCTAAACCATAAACCCTATCCCTAAATCCTCAACCCTCAACACTTAAACCTTAAATCCTAAACCCTATCCCTAAACCCTCAACCCTCAAAACTATACCTTAAACCCTAATCCCTCAACCTTAAACTTTCAACCCTAAGCCCTATCCCTAATCCCTCTACCCTCAACACTCTACCTTAACCCTAATCCCTCGACCCTAAACCCTAAACGCTATCCCTAAAGCCTCAACCTTAAACCCTAATCCCTCAAGGTCCTAAACTCTAATCCCTTATCCCTAAACTCTAAATCCTATCCCTAAACCCTCAACCCTCAACCTTAAACCTTAATCAGTCAATCCTTATCCACCCCTCTCCTCCCCTATCTAGCTCACCCCCATCTCTACCCTCCTCTACCCTCGACACTATACATACATACATATAGGCATACATAGATAGATACATACATATAGGCATACATAGATACATAGATATATAGATACATATAGGCATACACAGATACATACATACATACATACATACATACATGATTAATAACCTTGAACATAAAAAAATTCAAGGGGGACATAATGCGAGTGCGTTATAACGTGCTTGCATTATGTTTTGCTTTGGGAATCCCAAGCCTTGGGCTTGGGATTTTCTTTGGATTTCCAACCCAAAGGCTTGGAGTGTCTTCCCAATGTCCAGAGATGTGTTTTTCCATATTCTACAGGATTTCACATAATTTCATTCGTGCTAACCCTCAAATTTGTATGTGTTTCAAGGTCGAACAAATTGAACACCTAGGTAATGTTAGGCTTTCTCTTAGCTATTTGACAATGTTATTTTTTTTCACATTTTGACAATGTTAATCCTTTCATCTTTAATTTCTTTTGTTTGTGTGTTTGGTTTTGGGCAAAAACCACTGTTTGGTCTTTTTTTCATTGTAAATTAACTATTCATTGAAATTTCAAAAAAATTACATATTTAGAAACTAGACTCCATTCTACACATATTAAAAAAAGAAAAAAATAATTTTCAATTAGTTTTCAAAATTTATAGGGGTAGCACGGCCAAAATTCTATTTTTTTAGGATGTGTCCACTTTGAAAATTAGTAAAAAATCATATATTCATCAAAAAATTATCAGAAAAATCGGGCATAAACTACATGCTGTTAGCTAATTTCTCACAGAAGCAATTTTAAAAATACCAAAAAAAAGTTGACCTTTTGAGGGAGCGACAAAACATGCTATGTTATGTTTTTTTGACATAAACAACACCAATTTCTGTGGCTCCCTCTTTTGAATCCCTTAATCTATACCATTTTCAAAAAAAATTAGTAGTTTAGAAAGTAGACTTGGAGTACTATGAACATTGTTTTGGTTGCCTCTCCAAATTTTGATTGTAACTATGCTCAATTTCTCATCCAAGGCCAGCATTTCCTGATTTCAGAAAAAAAGTGGCCACTTAAGACCCCTTTTTGGCCCCCCATCTTTTTGCACTTACCAAAATAGGAACCAACTAATCATCACCTTTGCCTGCAAGGTCCACCATGTCTGCTTCCTCATCACAACCACATTTGTAATCAACATGGTCTTTGTCTTCCACTTTGACTCCCAACTGCTCAGCCATCTTCTCTAATGCCTTCCTCCTCTACGCATGTCATATCATCATGTCATGAATGTGACCCAACAAGATGCCATGATCCACCTTGGCTTCCTTGGATATCCTAGCCAAGTCCTCATGGACCAGTATAGAGGCTACCGCTATTGAAGATATAGTTGTGAGAGTGAGTGATTGTGTAGCTCCAAAGATGTTTCACCACCCTCTTGTCGAACTCGAATCGAGTAGAAATTTTGTAATCACCTCCCTAAGTTTACCATCATCCTGCCTGTCTACCACCTTAGCCATCGAAAGCATTCTACACAACCACTTCCTGAGAAAAGGGTTTTTTTACCTCTGAGTCCATAATGGCCATGAAATTCTCCAGAGCTTCATCCCCTGAGATTTTAGGCCTCCACTTGCGGGGGGTGTGCGACCTCCTCTTCAAACCACCCACCGAACTGCTAACTACTTTTTTCTGGATCTGTCTGCGGCAATGGAAGTGGAATTCAACTTTCTCCTTTTCTTTAGTACTGCCCTCACCGGCCATGGCTCCACTCCCTTCTTCACCTCCTTTTATTCTCTTGAAGACACCAAAAGACACCAGAAACCTGTGACCATCACCTACCTTGGATTAAGAAATCTAAAGGAACTTAAAACTTTGCACCTTGCACACACCATTCCGTGGCATGATGAGCCAGCCTGTCCTTGGTCACATCTCATTCTTGACTTCTTGAGAGTCTTAAAAAACTGCCAGTTTAATGAACTTGCCTATTATTAGGTGGTTGTCGACATAGATTTTTCATAAATATGCATTTATGGGTGCAAATCAAGAAATTTTCTAGGCATTTTTATATTTCTAGAAAGGTCTCAAAAAATTAGCTAGGATCTCTTCTTTGTATTTTTTTTAGGCCAAACAAATTTCAAAACAATTAGATCTATGTCAACTATGTTTTATAGGAAAAGAGGGAAGATGGGATTGATGGGTAGATCCTCCTTTCACTACAAACATTCAAGGACATCCAACTGAGTTAAATCACAACTTTTGCAAGAGGATTCTCCTACAGGTTGGGGTGTCACTTGTAACGATGTGGAAATTCAAAAATTGTCAATTAATGTATTAATTTAATGCGCAACTATGCTCAAAAGCCTCATTATGCAAAATTGTAAGCAAATTGATAAATTACAACAAATGCTCATAGATCAAGATAGTAGACAAAAATTAGGTACTGAGCATTTTTTGAAGTTCGTGATGCAAAATATTCAAGGACTTTGTGGCTTGCGCCCTAGTCCAATGCAATGTTTTCTTCAGGGGTTTCAAAACTCCTTCCAACACTGATGATCACTGTTCTGTCTATTTCTGTTACAGATGCAGAGGACACTAGAGGTCGCACCGTAGTCCAAGGCGGGATATTCCTCAAGATGTGAGGACTACTTTTGATGCTAATTATCTTTGTCATGGAGATTTTTGTATTTGCAACCTTGGAGGACTTTGCCCCTAGTGCCCTAGTCCCAAAAGTGCATTAGACTGCTTCTTTCTGCTGGATCTGGAATCCTTATCTTCTGCAACATTCCTCTGCAACTCCACTCTACAAAATCTAATACCTGTAACTTGAAATCACAAGGAGTGTGGTTGGGGGTTGTGGTGTTTAGGATCTTGCCTTAGTCAAGCCTTGGAAGGACATTCAAGTCTTCCAAACACTATTGTTAGATAAAGAGTTCATATCCCTGTAAGATAGAGGTAAAAAAATTTGATAAATGATTCAAACAAAAATAGATATCACCTCGGAGGTGTATCTTGCATGTAGATGAAAATCCTTCAACACATGAGAAGATGAAGCTAAATCTGCAATCACAAACACAACAACAATATTCTACTCTGTAACAATGAATATCTTGAATGCTCTAAAATCATAAGTTCACCAACAGTTCATAATCATCTTCTAGTTTACAAATGAAACCCTAAACATGCTTATATATGCATTCCTGCTTTAAATTTTGTAATTCAAACTTAAGATGTCGGCAACGAAACCTTCTAACAGTCACATAACTGACATTCAAATTTGGGACCTGCCTAAGATAGGGCAGGACTAGGGCACGAGTGCCAAGTCCTCAGGTCCTATTTTAGGGAAGGGTCAAATGCCACAATGTCCCTCAAGCCCCATTTGGCATGGGTTTCAGGCCATTTTCTTCCAGGGTTAAAATGAACATGCAAGATGCAAAACAAGGGACCCAAGAGCTAAACTTAGGAGGTAAAAGTCCTAGGGGACATTTTATGACATAACATTTAGCCCCCACTTTAATGTATGCATGAATGCAAGGCCCATACATGCATTAAAGTACAATTAAAACACAACAAACACGCCAGGCACTTGAAGATAATGCATACACTAAGACTGAGGAACTATTTCTAGCCCCAGTCTCAAGTAGACATTAGAGAAAATATGCCACAGACACACCAAACATAGTGAAGACAGTAACAGGCACGCAAAACATAGAGAAGATAGTAATAGGCATGCAAGACACGGAGGAGAAATTATTGAAGACACGCAAAATATGCATGTGGTGATTATTTCTTTTTCATTTTCATATATATAAATGAATCCAGCTGCATGGAAAGTAAAAATGCAACACACAACCCAAAATTTAGGAGGGACATTTCACCACATTGTTTGGACTACATATGGGGCAACAGACACGCAATATAAATCTTAGAGTGCAAGAGGGGCATTTCGCCATGCAGTTTGGACTACACTTGAGAACAAACACACCATACAAATCCCAAAGCATAGGAGGGGCATTTCACCACTCTCTTTGGACTATACTTGGGAACAAACACGCCATACAAATCCTAAAGCATAGGAGGGGAATTTCTCCACGCTCTTTGGACTATACTTGGGAACAAACACATGGAAGACACATGGAAAACACAAGCATCATATAGCATGCCAAAGACATACTATATGTCTAAAACACGACAAACAAGGTGATGGAAGGAACTTATAGCTAAGACCCCACCATCTCAGGCACGCTATAGGTACACCTAACGGTTGGGCTTATGCCACAACAACCTCCGAAGACACATTTAAGGGAGGATACACCAACCCTGCCTACTCAGAGGACTTTTGAAATAAAAAGGATGTGCACTAGCTCAAGAGATACACCATTCCTACCTCCACATAGGGCTTAAAATAAAAGGATATGCATAATATCCTGCCTCCACAGAGGACTTTCTAATTGCAATATAAAAAAAAGATGTGCACTCGCACAGAGATATAACATCCCACCTTTGTAGAGGGCTTATAAACATGCTTCGTTAGTACCAAAATCATTAGACAACTTACCTTATATTCCCCCACCTTAAGGTGGTTGATATCGTGTACCGATATCAAGCACTTTAAGGTAGAGAGAAAACACACAAGGGACAAAGATCTTTCGCAAAGCCCATGCCCCCAAAGGTGACATGTACTTTATGATCGTCGAATGTTCCCACAAACACACGATTTCCTGTAAGAAGAGAGGTTAGAAATATTTATCTAAGATAATAACCACATCACATGATAACAAGCAATGCATAAACATAATCACGTCAAGAGCCAAGGTTATACTATGGATTTGGAAACTAAGTATAACCGTGGGGCTATACTAGAGAGATCTTAGAATCAAGTGTAACCATGGCAAGACCCAAGATAAACAAAGTGCACAGAGAAACTATATTGTTATGGCTTGTTAGCAAATATAAGACATCATCAAAGTACCATAAGCAGTGATTCTACTAGCCAAGCGTCAGATAATATATATCAACCCCATCATCATGTATGGACTAGGTCCATTTTTGCTTACTCATTGAAGGGACATGTGGTCCGTATCAGTATTATTTATTTTTCGTCATCTGCCAGCTAGATAGAACTACTAGAAGAAGGTAAACAATAAATTAAGAGAGTAGAACAAGTGCCTTAGGGTCATCATGTAGGAAGGTGCCCCTAGGTCACCAACCGCAATGCTATTCCCTTAAGACACAACACACAACAATGAAAATAGAGGAGAAGAAAGATAGAAGAATGATGATACAAATAGAAGAAGGGTCACAACAGAGGTGTTCTCCCAGTATCCTTGACCTTACAAGAGTATCAATGGTCATCCAAGGAGACCTAAACAACACATAACACATCACGGGGGAAATGCAATGCAGAGCTAAAAGGGTTAGAAATACTTACCTGAAGGCACAACCGAACTAGCAGTTGTCTTGGATCTTGATCTTTACTTTGATGGTTAAAGATTTATCTCTTCTTCTTTCTTTGACATTTTCATGAGTTTGTGAGGGTACAATTGTATGAGTTATCAAGAGAAAGGTATCTATTAATGATGGTGTAGAAGGAATGTCACAGTTTTCTATGTCAATCAAACGATGTGATGTAGGAGCTAGAAAGATACCCATTTTAGTCAACTGAGGTTGTGAAGGAACCCAAAAATGCCCATTTTAGTCCATATATGTTTGTTGATGTTTTCCCAATTTTGAGTAGTGTCCAAGGTATGTGAATGATCCGGTAAGGGTATGTGATCTGTTTCTTTGTTTAAGATGTAGTTGAAAAGTTTTTGAAGATCAGTTGGTAAATTTTGAGTATCAAGAAGTTGTTCACACAAAGATTCTGCATCATCCAATGCTTCATCCTGGATAGGGAGAGCATGCAAGGATGACAGAGTGGTGTTAAGGAATGTGTCAATGATGTCTTCTTCTTGTGCCAAAATATCCTCACCAAGTGGGGTTATGTTGGTATAAGTCTTTCTATTAGATGAATCACTTAGGGCTATATCAGTCTCATAGGTCTCAGAAAGAATGTCCATTATGTTGAATCATGAAATGAAGGGAGGGAAGGAAGGACATTTTCACCACTACTTTCCTCTTGATTATTTGTAGAAATGAAATTAGTGAGATTTTCCAAGATTGAAGGGAAAATACCACTAGTAGAAAAACATAAATAAATGACTAAATAAACTACCAAAAATTGGTCATCTGATCATTAGTTTGGTCACATGACCATTGGTAGTTTATTGTCGGTCATTTATCTCGTGACCAAATTTATGACCAAATAAATTTTAGTCATTAGTTTGGTAGTATATTTAGTCATCAATTTGGTAGTATATTTAGTCATTAATTGTTGTTAACTGGTCATTTATTTAGTCATGGTAGTCATTTATTTAGTCATGGGAGTCATTTATTTAGTCGTGGTTTAGTCATTTATTTGGGTGAATCAATGATTCAAGTTACACATCAAATCTAACTTAATCCTCACAAATTTATGCATATAAACTTCAAGTATCATAGATATTCAAATGTATAAATATAAATTAAATATATAAATCATCATAATCCTATATAGATTTTGACAATTTGTCCAAAATCTCTCCTTTCATATGATACAATCTTTTAAAATTTCAATTGTATTTTACAACAAAAATGTCTAAATACAGCTATACAACTGTCAAACTGTATATGCTCTTCCAAAAAAAACTCTAGTTGAATACCAATGCAATTGAGTTACAAAGTAAAATATTACAAATATATCGGCATGCCCTCCTAAAACTTGCAGGGCATGCATTAGATTTTCATAATCTGTAATCGTCCCATTCACAGTAGCATTGTTAACCTGCCAAAATTTATAAGTGAAGGTTATTCCATAAATTCTTTCTTTGAGCATGTGAGCTCTGTATTACAGTCAATTGATAAAATTTAAGCACATCTGAGGTACTGTATTTTGAGTTCAAATTCTTTTAGGAACTATAGTTGTATTCTTCCCAACTTTAATTAACAATTAAAAAACAATTCAATTCAACAAAAGTGGGTGTATTTTTACCCCAACATTGATCAATTTAAACAAAAAAATCTTCTTCAATTATTCAAGAATTCCTTCTTAATTGCACTAAAGTGGGTGTGATTTTACTCCAACTTTGATCACTGAAAAACAATCCTAACCTATTTTGTTAGTGAAACCAATTCAATATATTGTGTGATCAGGGCTTAAAAGCTTAAATTTGACAGTCAACCTTTCTTGTTGAAAGCAATTTTTTATGACAGTTATTTATTTAAAAGTGCCTCTAAAATACTATGAGATACATTAGTATGAGTAAATTATATAAAAACCAAATATATATTTCATCATAATCCTATATAAATTTTGACAGTTTGTCCAAAATCTTTCCTTTCATATGATACAGTCTTTTCAAAATTTTAGTTGTATTTTACAGCTAAAATGCCTAAATACAACTATGCATCTCTCCTTTCATATGATATAGTCTTTTCAAAATTTTAGTTGTATTTTACAGCTAAAATGCGTAAATACAACTATACAACTTCAAATTTAAGCCTTGCGTGCGGTGGAGTTAACAATAAAAGCATACCTTTCTCTTTTTTCTCATCTAGCTCACCATGGCTTATCAACAAATTGAGAGCTTAAGCTCACCCACCTGCTGCACTACGATGAAATTTTAAGCACCATCAACATCCGTCGACATCTCCAAGATCATGGCCACAAGCGGAATGAGCTCGACAATCTATCAATCCATAAAATCAAACCCTATAAAATCAAAGTGCAAATATACAAGTGGCTTTTCACATAACGATACTAAATATATCACCCACAAAAATAGGCTCGATGACAAAAAAACACAAGGATAGCTAAGTTTTCTGACAAAAGAAAACACAAGGATAGCTTATTTTTCTGGAATAGAAGAGTTTGTCAGGGGTAGTATGATTGGATCAATTAGAGTCGGATGGCATGGTTTTCTTGGATCAATCCAACCGCTTCTTCATCATTAAGAATGCCAACGATGAGTTAATGAAGGGCTAGTGGAGCTGTCCACCACCATTTGCTGCCTGTGGGACTTGAAACGGGTGTCAGAATAGAGTACGGTCTGTTGACAAATCGTCTGCACAGTCCCGGATTTCCACTAAACGAAGACAAATTCAACACACTAAGTATTTCCATTTCCAGAACTGGACCCGAAAGCCAATTGTAAGACACATTCAAGAATCTCAACGACAACTGGTTAAACACCGGAAGGGTACCACTCAGTCGATTGTTTTCCACACTCAAAACGAGCAACCTCAGGAGCAAAGTAAGAGCCATAGGAATTTGACCTTCTAATGAATTGTGCGAAGGAACAATAACCTTGAGGCGATGCAGAGTCATGATCGAGGCCAGAAAAGAGCTGGTAAAGTTGTTGTAATTGAGAAACAAAGCCTTGAGGTTGCACAGGGAGGAGAGATCAGGAATAGGGCCTCTGAGTACATTTGCTTTCAGGCTCAAGACACGAAATTGATCCAATCTACTTAGCATATTGTCTTCAAACATTCCATTCAGACCTAAATTCTCCACAACTAGCTTTGTGACTCGTTCGTTTAGGCATTCTCTTACTCCTTCCCATTGATAGCAATCAGATCGACTCCAAGCCGGCCCTAAGTGTCCACCACCATTTGCTGCATCTGTCTCCTTTTCATGTGGACTCTGCGTAGCATAGAAAAACCTAAATGCTCTGATGATTGCCCCTGCCTTACCGGTTGCCACTGATATCTTGTGACACGTCAACCACAACCGCGTGGGGAATAGCTCTACCAGAATAATGAAGGTGAGGGCCATGGCCCTCACCATGGCTCTCAACGCACCCGACTTTGCTCCAATGAAACAAAATAAGCTAGGGTTTTGAGCTTTTCTGAGTTAGGGTTTACCTTTAGGGTTTCAACTTGAAGCAATGAGCGCCAAAAGTGAAATGGAGGTGGGCGCCAACGCCAAAAGTGAAATTTAAATGAAATACATGCATATGGTAGCCCATGTATAATTTTGGCGCCCATATTATAATATTAATAATATAATAATATAATATTGCCGATAAGGGCATGGTTCGGTGGTTAAGTCGCTCGGTTGTAGTGGCGACCACCAGAGTTCAAACCCTCACTGGGCCAACGAGCTAGCAGGTTTTACGCCTTCGATGGGCCAACGAGCTCGCGGATTTGAAGTGTTATCTCTTGGGGATGAGGTCCCCCCGTGTTGTGGCCTCACTAGTTCATAGCTCCGGGCAAAAGTATCGTGGAGCCAGAGGGCGTGTCGCACCAGCGTCACGGTCACATTAAAAAGTTTACCAGGCGCATTTTAAAAAAAAAAAAAAATAATATTATATAATAATATTATTAAATATATTATAATATTAATAATACAATATAAATATAATATTATATTATATAAATATTATATTATATTATATAAATAATATAATATAATATAATATTATATTATATTATAATTACGCCGAGAGGCGTTATACAGTCACAACGGGGTGGGGATGAGAGCACTCATTTTTTTTGCCTAAATTTATAAGAAAAAAAATTAAAATACTAAAAAGGATATAAAAAATAATACAACCCACTCCCTCAATTCGAAATATTTGTTTTAGTTGTCCACTTTAGTTGTGTTTTTTGCCCGATTACCAAATTAGTCATTTATTTAGTCATTTCAACCGATGACCAAATTAGTCATTTATTTAGTCATTTATAGTTGTGTTGCAAAGAGTTTTAGTCATGTGACTAAAAGTTTGGTCACGTGACTAAAAGTTTTAGTCCCCTGGTCATTTATTTGCCATATTTCTACTAGTGTACCCACGATAGTGACAAAGCTTTCAAAATAGGTTGTGGAACGAAGACTATCACAAGTAGTGCTTATGGACATGTTAATGCCATAGATGTATGCTATTTGATGCAAGACTTGAGGATATTTATTAGTGAATTTGTAAAAATTATCAACATTTACAATGTATTCAAATAAATCTTCTAAAGATGCATAATGAGAAGAATCCATGATATGAAAATAAATGCAAAACTATGTATGCTTTTGACCTAAAGTGCTTGCTTTTTCACTTTTTTCAATGCAAATGCCTAAGAGAAGAAGTGTTGTGAAGAAATTAATGAGAGGCAAAAAATTAAATGCTTTTTATCAGTCCAGTAATGCAGCAATATCTTTCACAACACACATCTAATGCAAATCTAGATGAAAATTAGTCAAAATCTAGTGAAAATACAAGGATTTTAAACCCTAATTGTGAGATTAAGACATGAAACTATGCAAAATGATGTATGAATGAATTCTAATGAGATTTATGATGTAAAATAGCTCATCTCAGATCTAAAATTGATGCTAAAAAAACTACAATGCTCAATGCAAGTGCAATTTGAAAGAGAGATGAATGAATATGCTAGTTTTTGTTGAAATTGACTATGTGAAAATGTAAAATTTTGGATGTAAAATGAAATGACACAATAATGCAACACTAAAAACAAAATCATTATTGAATGAGTGTTTTAAAAGAGTAGTAAAATCTGAAACAAGATTTTGACTACAAACCCTAGCTAGTGCAAAGACTAGGTTTTATGAAAAATGCACAATTTCAAGCAAAATCTAACAATTTAAGCATGAAATATAATTAAAAATGTTTGATTAATGATGTACTACTATAATTTATATCAGATCTAATGAAAATATCATAAATTAAATGAAATGCAATGAAATTATGTCAAATGCAAGCCTAAGATGCCAAAATTTTTAATTTTTTTGTAAATTTTCAAATGCAATAAGATGAAAATTAAATGAATGAATGTAAATATAAAGTACAACACTCAACAAGGTGCAAAATTCAAAAAAAATATGGGTTCACCAAAATATTTTATATGAAAAGAGGGAAGATGGGATTTATGGCTAGATCCTCTTTTCAATACAAACATTCAAGGACATCCAACCTAGTTGAATCACAAATTTTGTAAGAGGATTCTCCTACAGGTTGGGGTGTCACTTATAATGATGTGGAAATTCAAAAATTGTCAATTAATGTATTAATTTAATGCTCAACTATGCTCAAAAGCCTCATTATGCAAAATTGTAAGCAAACTGATAAATTACGACAAATGTTTGCAGATCGAGATAGTAGACAGAGATTAGATACTGACCTTTTTTGAAGTTCGTGATGCAGAATATTTGGGGACTTCATGGCTCACATCCTAGTCCAATGCAATGTTTTCTTCAAGGGTTTCCAGCCTCCTTCTGACACTAATGATCATTGTTCTGTCTATTTCTATTACAAAAGATGCAGAGGACAGTGGAGCTCGCACCGTAGTCCAAGGCAGGATATTCCTTAGGATGTCAGGACTTCTTCTAATGCTAATTATCACTGTCATGGAGATTTCTATATCTGCAACCTTGAAGGACTTTTCTCCTAGTGCCCTAGTCCCAAAACTGCACTCGGCTACTTCTTTTTGCCAAATTTGGAATCCTTATCCTCTGCAACCTTCCTCTGCAACTCCACTCTATGAAATTCAATACCTATAACCTACAATCACAAGGAGTGTGGTTGGGGGTTGTGGTGTTTAGGAGCTTGCCTCAGTCAAGCCTTGGAAGGACATTCAAGTCTTCCAAACACCATTGTTAGATAAAGAGTATGTATCCCTACGAAATAGAGGCAAAAAGAAATCGATAAATGATTCAAAGACAAATAGATATCACCTCAGAGGTGTAGCTCACATGTAGATGAAAATCCTTCAATACATGAGAAGATGAAGCTAATTCTGCAATCACAAACACAATAACAATATTCTACTCTGCAACAATGAATATCTTGAATGCTCTAAAATCATAAGTTCACCAAAAGTTCATAATCATCTTCTAGTTTACAAATGAAACCCTAAACATGCTTATATATGCATTCTCACTTTAAATTTTGTAATTCAAACTTAAGATGTCGGTAAGGGAACCTTCTAATGGTCACATAATCGACATTCAAATTTGGGACCTGCCTAAAATAGGGCAGGACTAGGGCGCGAACACCCAAGTGTTCAAGTCCTATTTTAGGGCAAGGTCAAATGCCACAATGTCCCTCAAGCCCCATTTGACATGGTTTTCAGGCCATTTTCTTCCAGGAGCTAAAATGAACATGCAAGATGTAAAACAAGGGACCCAGGAACTAAACTTAGGAGATAAAAGTCCTAAGGGGACATTTTACAACATAACACTATGTAAAAAAATAAATATGAAATTGCAATCTTGTGATGAACATATATTTTTATGGCTACATTATAACATTATTTTTTTATTTTTGCAGGGTTTTCATTATCATTTGTAATACATTTTCTTGCAACAAAATTATTTGTCCAAGATTATCTTTTTTTTGGATTGAAGATCTCACACCATTATATTAATCAACACAAGTTTACACCATAGAGTGATCAAGATGACCACTTCAATATCAATCGATACCTGGAACTACAATCCAAAAATAGAACCTATTATAACATTAGGCTTTAATAATAGGTTCAAAATGCAATACAAAACAGAGTGTATTGTTCACAACATAGAGTGCAGAGTATATTAGAACTAGTACAGTAGGACTTTGATTATATAATATATTGGTCATTTATATTTTTAAACAATCATCTTTACTGCTCCATCTCTTCTTTGTCAAGCCCCACTACATTATGCTTTGTACCTTCACCTATTGTATCTCCTCCATTCTCCCTGTAGCCCACATATGATTCTGTGTGTCTGCCCTGCTGCTTGCTACATGTCTTCTAGTCATCACTTTCAAAGCTCTCATCCAACTCTGTACCATCATACTCTAGATTGTTTTTTATCATCTTTTTTTTGACTCTGCACTTTTGGTTTTGTGTCCCATTATCCTGACCCCTTCTGCAATCCTTGTTGTCACTAATTTTGAAAGAATCCACTCCTTTGACAGTCCCAGTTGATAGAGAAACATCAAGCAATATTTTGTTAACATTGAAGTTATGAAAATTAATCTCCATATACCTCTGATTCTCATTCTTTAACCATTCTATTTGATGATGCTTATAGTACTCATTTTGGAAATATGTATACTCCTGTTGAAATTTGTCATTTACCTTTCTCTGATTTTGTGGCCCAAAGTTTGCATTTTTTATGTCCTCTTTATAAATCATTGCACCTCCATCCATTATCTCCTTGTATTTGTCCACTAGTATCTCCATAGTCAAAATAACTTGTTCAATCAATTTCAAATTGGTGAGTTTATAAGATAACTTAGTGAGAGACCTCTCCTTGCCTTGGAACCTCTCTTCATTTTTCATCTTCCATGCAAAAACCATAAGATCTATGTAGATAATATTAAATAGAACTTATTATGTTTTCTATTTAGCCCATTAACATAACCCCACAATATTTATTTCCAATTGGTACCATTCCCAGGATCCCAATTAAGCACTTTCCCATAAAGACAAAATAGGTGGTTTTGGCATATACACAGTAAGAAAAACATGTTGACAGGTTTCACTAACATTACACATAGGAAATACACAATTATCAAAGCCTAAAGCCATTTTTTTTAGTAATAGCAGCCATCTGAAACATCCTTTTTTAGGTTCTATACTCCTAGACCAAATAATTTCAAAATCTTTGGACAATATCTTTTGTTCTAATTTATGTTCCCAGATAGAATTTATATGCTCAAAGACTGCCAGGGAGTTAGTCACCATTCTGTAAATTTCTTTGAATTAACTGCCTGAAAATTAGATCCATCTTTCCACTTGGTCTTCATAATGCTCTCTTCCCCAAGAACATTTACTTCTTGGAGGAGCTTGCACAAGAAGGACCTGGAAATTACATAAAATGTTCTTTTATTCACTCCATGTAGGTTATATTCCTATTCAATTTGTGCCTAATTTTCAGAATTGTTTCCCTCAATCAAGTCCCTCAACACCCTTAGTCCTTTTTCATCCCACTTCTTAGCTGAACACCCTTGTAAAAGAGCCAAGGGTCTATCCTTATGAAATATATTCCACTGGATAGATCTATGTCCTGAAATTTCACCCTTTTTCACATCAAATGCAATGCCATTGTCAATGTCTGTTTTAGATTGCTCCCAAGCTTTCACAATACTATTGAAGACAACATATCCCATATGTTTAACTTTAAAAGTCCCAAACAAGAAATCATGCAAATGTAGACCCTTCCAATTTCTAGCTTTGTGAGGCACAACATTCCCAATGTTATTTTTAACTAAGATTTTCCAAGGTTCCTCACCCTCTAAAGACCTGACAATCTATTTTGTAGCAAGAGCTATACCCTAGATTTTTAGATCTTTTAATCCCAAACCTCCCTGATCCTTCCCTAAACAACACCACTCCCAGTTAACTAAATGCTTCTTTTTAGCTCCTTTACCATCAGACCACATGAATTGTCTGATAATTTTTTGGATAACATTGGACTGGTAACCTTGGAACAACCACATAGAGGCATAATAGATAGAGTACGCTGAAAGGATTTTCTGAAAAACCTGAACCCTCCCAACCAAGGACAGAAATTGCCTATTCTAGCCGCTCAATTTCCTCTCAATTTTTGAATACAACCACTACCACATGCACTTCAAAGAAGGAATAATTGCAAAAGGAATTCCCAAGAATCTAACATGCTTGGAGGGACCCCCCAGCTCCATTTAGCCCTATCCCACCAATCAGGAGCTTCAACATTCTAGCTTAACATAATGGACTTAGAGGCAAAAATTTTGGCTCCAGAGGCTAAAGTGAATATCTCTAACCTATTCTCCAACACTTTCATATTCCTCTCCTCAATTTTTGGGAATAATGCAGTATCATCTACAAATTGTACATTAAACAACATATCTTTGTTGGGTAACACTATTCCTTTCATTTCTCCTTCTAGCCTATCAGTTCTCAACAAGTAATATAGAGCTTCATAAGTGACAACAAATAGAGTAGGAACCAAGGGGCAACCCTACCTAATGGATCTCCCCATGTTAAATGGTTTGGAAAATGAGCCATTCACCTCCACTTGAGTAGAGGCATCCTTAAATAACATCTTGACCATATCACAATAATACTTAGGAAATCCAATATTTCCTAGCATCATTAATACAAATGACCATTCCACTCTGTCATATGCTTTTTCAAAATCAAGAAGTAAAATGCCCACGTCTTGCCCTATTTCTCTAGCCCAATGAAGTGCTTCCCAGCTTGTAATGAGATTCTCAAGAATATACCTGCCCTTAATGAATCCTATTTGGGTATACTTAATGATTTTAGGCAAAATATCCTTCAATCTTAATGCTAAAACTTTGGCTAAAATTTTGTATGAAACATTCAACAAAGTGATTGGTCTCTAGTTTCTAATGTTTTCTTTATCCCCATCTTTAGGCAGAAGTTTGATGATTCCTCTATTAATATCTTTTCCTAGAGTCCCTCTTCTTATCGCATCTTGATAGACATCAAATAAGTCATCCACCACCCAATGCACATTGGCCTTGTAAAACTCCACAGGTAGCCCATCCACCCCAAGAGATTTCCCATTTTCCATGGAATAGATGGTTATCCTTATTTCTAACTTGGTTATCCCAGCCTCCAGCTTTCTCTACATCTCAACATATATTTTCCTTTTACGTATCCTCCTGCATAGATCCTGAGCCTCTTTACAACCCTCTTTGTTATCTTCTTCTTTAAACAGGCTCTTATAAAAACTTGTAAATGTTTCCTTCATCTCACCATTTGTATGGTACCACACTCCTCCTTCAAGGATAGGGCCAATATTTTCCTTCACATTTTTATACTTTGGCAACTCAAAGAAATATTTTGTACCCCTATCCCCACCTTCTAGCCAATTTAGCTTTGCTCTTACTTTGGCTCCCTATGCCTTCTTGACTTGAATCTATCTCAACCTATGCTTAACATCTCCCAATTTATCTAATATCTCCAGCTTGCTAGGTTCCATCTATAACTCCTTCTCGGTTTTAAGGAACTCCTCCTATAGCATGACTTCCATCTTCCTTCTATCTAAGGCGTATTTCTTCCCAATAGTTTGAAAGATAATTTTGCAAGAGCTAATCAATTTATTCCAATAAGTAGTGGCATTTAACCCTCTATCTAGAGCTTTACTAATCTCCCTCAGGCGTCTAATACCATCCATATAGTCCTTATCAAACAATAGCTCACAGTTTAGCTTAAAGCTAGTCTTTCTTGGATTTCATAGCATTACATTAATTCTTCAAGGAAATAGTGGTTTTAATTGGGTGGTGATCTAACAAAGTGTTTGGAATAACCTAAACCAAATTGTTATTATTAGAGGGTTGAAACTGAAAGGTACCTTTATCTACATAAAATATGTCCAACCTACAATATATTCTCCTATTAGCTTTTGGACTATTACACCAGGAGAACCAAATTCCAATATTGTTCTCTTTTTGTCCAGCTAAAGGATCATAAAGCTTCAAAAGTTTCTTCATTCTATCCCAAAAGAACTTTTCATTCCCTTTCCAATCATGATTAATCCTCCCTGATTTATCATCTTTGTGTTCTATCATGTTGAAGTCACAACCTATTATCCAAGAAACCATAGGTAACTCATTTGCCATCTAGCTCCATAGTTCTACCCTATTTCCATACTCATTTGGTGCATAGATTGGACAAAGATCAATTTTTATACCATTAATGTCTAAGATGACCCAAATACATCTATTACATGGTGAACACCCATGCTGAGTAATGCATTTAATCCATTTTCTATTGATTAACATGGCAATTCCACCCTTCCCTTTTTCATGCTTAGAGGAGAAAACAATTGCCTCCTTCCAAATAAATCTCAAATTGTTTTCCAACTAAAAACTCACTACTTTAACATCCTGTAACAATAAAAAAATCCATCCTTTTATTTTTATTACATAAATCTTTGACTACATATTTCCTATCAGGGGACTCAAGCCCTCTCACATTCCATCTATAGCAGTGTATCTCTATCATTATTTATATTGTTAGTCAAAGTTCGATCTATTTCCTTTGTACAACTTATCAAAGCATTTGAGAATTTTCTCATCTTTGCCCTTTTTTCCTAGCTTAACAGAGCTATTAGTCCTGCTATACTATTTTCTTTTTTTAATTCCTCTTCTGTCTTAAGATTGATCTTCTTGGCTTTGTCACTAATAGTATCACCAGGTTTGCTAATTTGACTGGAATCACTACCCTCTGCTAGATTTATAATACTTGTTTTAGGGCTATTCACAGTTAACCCTTTGGGATCTACTGTCTTCTTATCCTTAAAATTTTCTTTAAATATTTCAAGTTTCCTCCTTTGTTCTTGAACTATGTTTTCTCTAATCTTTTCTAGAGCCAATTCCTGGGCATTTTTTTATGTCCATCCTTGCCTTTATCCATCACAGTGTTTCCAATTTGATTACCATAGTCCATATTTTCCTTATTTATTGCGGGGTAAGGGTAATCCCCACACTCATTATCATTATCAAGAATTTTAGCCTCTCATGAATCCTCAAAACATGGGTTTTCAAAGATTGTGAGATCATTTCCCTTTACAGAAGTCCTGTTAGGGTTTAAACTATCTGCCAGGTAAACATCAGAGCAGGAAGCAGTTTCATCTCTCAAATTACCCTTACCCCTTAAGGTACAAAACTCTTCCTTTGTGTTTTCCCCATTAAGAGGGTTCAATAAAGGTTCTTTGTCCAAAACAGGTTCTGGGTGTTTTTCTATATCTTTGTTCTCAACTTGCAAGTCAACATCATCATTGTGACCACTTTCAAGTTCTATACGATATTCCATCATAGATGGAAGATCAACATCACCCATATTATGACCACCTTTATTTTCTATATGATTTTCCATCATAGATGGGAAGTCAACATCAACATTCTCAGGAGTTGTTACGACCGTTTCAAAACTTTTATCCTCAGAATTCCTACTAGGATCATTTGTTTCAAAATTGTCACCTTCTCTAAATTTCCTTTTGTTTAATACTGGGCACTCCTTTTTTTGATGCCCTTCCATTTTACATAGGAAGCATGAATTAAACCCCCTAGCCCTATAAGGTCACATAAGAACTTTTTTTCATTCCAACTGATTTCAATAGTTTCTGGACTTTCAATACCTATTTTCAAAGCAACCAGCACCCTAGCATTCATATGGGGAAGGGTAACCCTAGTTTCATCTATCCTCAACATTTTCCTGATAGGATCCAAAATTTGTGGCAGAAAACTCCACATTTTCTTTGGCACATTTTTTATAAGAAACCATTTTGGGGAAGTGCAGAACATAATTTCTTTATGGGTAATGCTTGGGGCCCAAGGAAAAGCTTTAAAAAGGGTTTGACCTATGTTCCAATAGCTTCTTTCCAAGACCCTTTTCTGCATATTGTGGGTTCGCAAGAAAATAACAAATAGTCCATGTTGAATCATTCTACAAACTGAAATATAAATTCCCAGTTTTTTCCCCATATCGAACCGAGCCAATTGTCAAAAAACCTTCTTGACAGGAATTTTTCAATATTTAAGCAAGAAAATAAAATAGCAACATTTTAAAGTCTGGATTCTTCAACATTTAGGGCTTTCTTCATATCATCATTTGGATTTAATGAGAGTTTTCTAGGAAAACAAAAGTCCTCACCTTTTTCTTCTCCTCCTTTACTTCTTTCCTCCTTGGTGAGTCTAATTATTAGATATTTTTCTTATGTTTTTATTAAAGTTCATAGACATTCTTATGCAACCTTGAACCTGATTTAAAGTATATGGAAATATGGTTATGATGTGATGAATATTGCATGATTATGTGTGGGTATGTAGGAATTGTAATAGATATCTATGCTTAAATATGGTTGTTAGTATTGTGTGCATGTTTTGTGAACTAACTTTTTGCAGCTGGAGGAGATAGATTGTAGCCCACAACAACTGTAAGGTGTAGCACACAGCTAAAAGAATTCCCAGACAACAGAGCAGGGGAGGTTCTAGAATAAACTGAGTGCAACAACTATAACATAGAGGCACTTAATGAAGATGATTGTGTATCATGATGACAATTAATAAAGGTGGTTGAAGGAGAAGAACTCTGCTACAGTTAGGAATCTAACATGACTGATTCAACCAGTCCACATTCCAATTTTGTTATAGCAAGAGTCTCAGTTTCACTTGGACTCTTCTTTCTTTTTCAGTTATTGATTGCTTGGTATTCATCACACTCTGATATATAGGGAGTGGTGATTTATGATTTTAGTTGAGAGACCTTGTTTTAATAAATGTCCCCTGTGCCTATATGTATGGCTCGGTGGTTGAGGTAGAGTTAGTTGTAAGTTGTTTAATTAGCAGATACAGTTATCAGATCTTTTTTAGTTAGTTGTTTTTACACACAATGTTTATTGTTCAATGATGAATTTGTGAATAAGATATTTCAGCAGAATCTTATGTTATATTGTGGAGATTGTGCAATGAATGATTTTGAATTATTATGATTGTGTCAATCTAAAAAGCTAGATTTGAGTTAGATCAGTGCAGACAATCACTTGAGCAAGGGCCACTCAAGGTAACTAGTCCTCACTTCATTTCTTGTATGATTACTTTTGTTGTAACAATTTTTTTATAAATGCATGATTAATTAGATTCTTTGAGTTATTCTAGTTTGCTTAAACTTGTTAATGTACTTCAGAGTGTAGGTTTTGATTATCAATTTCAAGTTAAACCTTAGCATTCATTTCTTGACAGTAATTAGTTGCAGTCTTATATTGCATGTACCTGTAGCAATAGTTCCAACATTACTTCCTTTACCATTATGTAGTTTTGATATTTTCTAGCAAGTATAACACTATACTAGGATGAGTTAGGTAGTCTTAAATCTTTGAAAGCACATATAGTGCGAATAACATCACAAGCTTACTAGCCTTAGTTGATAATTCAATGAAGTTCTTTCCAAAGGTTCAAGTGGACTATTCAGTTAGGTTTTTCCTTTGAATTGTGTGATTGTCACCAAGTTTACTAGACATAGTAAGGATGCTACATTTTTGGCACCGTTGCCAGGGATGGTGTTACTTTCAAAGATCAATTTCTGTTATTTCCAAGCTTTCCTAGTTTAAAATTTTGCTTTCAGTATTAGGATACTTAGGTTTCATCCCTTCAAATACTAGAACATTTTACTAACATCGTGCAGGATCCGTTGCTATACAAAGTCATACCTATTGTATGCGGAGGCAGAGAGATGCTTTGGGAAGGTTTCTCCCTTCAAACCAACTAGCTAGAGAAGATATTAGTGACCACAGTGATCAGAGTGAGGGTATTCCTGAAGAAGAACTTTCTCTTTCACCAACATCTACTGAAAACACAGAGGGGACCTTCCAAACCATGGTTGATGTAGCAGTGGATGATCCACCAGAACATGTGACTTTTGAATTTCCAATTACCAACCAAGAGAGGGCTACTGCCCTGAAGAATATACCTCCTTCAGCATTGCTAGTCTTCTATGGTTTGGTGACCGAGAATCTAGATACATTCTTGATCGAGTTTGATGTCCTATGTAGAAGCTATGACTACACAATTGATGCTCATAGGCTCAAGCTATTTATTGCAACTTTGAAGGATGCTACTATGAGATGGTTTATGGGATTGGACAAAGATGCTATTCTAGATTGGGACACAATGAAAACAAAATTCTTGGAAAAGTACCAAGATTATTACAGAGGAGTTGATAGGAGTGAAAGGAAGCAAGGTACGCGGAACACATGTCCTACACCAATCTAATGAGGGAAGTAGAGTGCAAATTATTTAAAATCCTTACAATTATAGTTATGTTATATGTTTAACATGGAGATTGCAGCAGCAAACACAACACAAGAATGCAAGAGACACAAGATGTACGTGGGGAAAACCTTTTCAGGTGAAAAACACGACACTCTAAAACTTGCACAATGTATTATCAAAACTGAAATGTTTACAATACACTTGCAATGCAAGTTCTTCTAGGAGTCTTCAAATGTTGTTTCTAGAGAAATTTTGGCAGCATAATAGGACCTGTACAAATACTATGCATACTACTACTCCAAACACCTCATTATATGGAGTTACAAGGCATAATTGAGAAGCTTCTAGAGATGGGCGTCCATCTTAGCCACATGGCCCATTTCACACACCCAAGGACACTTGTCCAACATGCATACACCTCTCTTACATATGTCATACATGGCAGATTTGACTTCCCAAGATGGAGCGCTCTAGGCTAAAAATAGGCTATGAAAGAAGCTCTTACACATCTTACAACTGCCATAAAATCCGCCCAACATAACAACACTTAATGTTGTAAGAGAATCCATCATACAAGACTAAATATAGTATATTCCTCTTACAACATGTCATAACCCAACTTGGGCACCCAAAGATGTCTTTCCCACATGCAAAGATACTCTTCGACACTTATCTTCACTTGTCATAGGAATCTCTATACTTGCCTCTGTCATACAAAATAACTCCTCTGTTATACCACAAGATGTTGACACATGGCATATTAGTGCCACCTCAAATGGGACACCTAGATTCTCATGTGATTGACTTGACCATCCAAGTCATATTACAAGTAGGATGACATGTCACAATGCCACCTCAAACTAAATGACAAAACAAGATGTGCAAGTAAATACAAAATTAGGCAATTAAATAAATAAATGATCTACTAATTAATGCTAGGAATTGAAAGGTTGAGACACCTTTATTCCCAACATTCTCCCACTTGTCGAACACCTTGCAAGAGCCACTAGAATGACAAGATTTAATTGCTAGGGGCTAAGAGGCCCATAGACTCCAAACACCATCTGAACTTATTTGTGCCCATAGGTTTAGTCAATGGATCTACAACATTCTTCAAAGTGTCAACCTTTTCCAATATCACCTTCCCATCTTCTACCATATCATGAACAAAATGATATTAAACATCAATGTGCTTTGTTTTAGCATGGAAAGTAGGATTCTTTACTAAGAAAATCACACTCTAACAGTCACAACAGATAGTAATCTGTCCTGTATCAAAACCAACATCTGAACAGAACCTCTTAAGCCAAATGGCTTCCTTACAAGCATGAGTAGCTGTCATGTACTCTACTTCTGTCATGGACAAAGAAACCATAGGTTGTCACTTACTCATCCAACTAATAGCTCCACCAAACATAGTAAATGCGTAAGCCCTAGTGGATCTCCTGCTGTCAATGTCACCTGCCCAATCAAAATCCACAAATCCATGAATACTCAGAATTCTGAGGTCCTATAGGATAACCATGATAACATAAGGAATACTCAGAAGTACACCGTAAATATATGAACATTCTCTTCACTGCATCCCAATGTACCCATCAAGGATTAGCCATAAACTGACTAAGGACTCCCACTGCTTGGGCAATGTCTGGTCTTGTATAGACCATAGCATACATCAAGATGCCAATTGCACTAGCATAAGGTACTCTGCTCATATCCTCCATCTCAGAAGGAGACTTTGGACAATCATCAATAGATAACTTTGTCCCCATCGTAATAGGAACAATCAACGGTCTACAATCCACCATATTGAATCTCTCCAACACAATGTTAACATACTTACTCTAGCCTAACCAAAGTTTTCTATTTGCTCTGTCTCTTCTAATCTCCATCCCCAGAATGTACTTGGCTGCCCCTAAATTTTTAATTTCAAACTGTGCTAACAACTAAGACTTCAAATCAGAAATCAAACCTTTACCATTCCCAATTAGTAACATCTCATCAACATACAATGCTATAATGAGAATGCAATCATTGTCAAATTTGAAATAAACACAATGGTCTGATTTCGATCTCAGAAATCCAATACTCAACACAAAGACATCAAACTTTCGGTATCACATCCTAGGAGACTGTTTCAAACCATACAAAGACTTCTTTAACTTGCAAACCAGATTTTCTTTACCTTTTACCATGTAGTGCTCTGGTTGGGACATGTAGATCTCTTCGTCCAGATCACCATGAAGGAAAGTTGTCTTCACATCCATTTGTTCCACTTCTAAGTCATAAGCTACTACAAGAGATAACAGGAACCAAATAGATGTTAGCTTTGCAATGGGAAAGAAAATCTCACCATAATCAATTGCCTCCACTTGAGAATACCCCTTCACAACCAATCTAGCCTTATACTTCTCAACACTGCCATCTACACTAAATTTCTTCTTGAAAACCCATTTACAACCAATAGGTTTCCGTCCTTCTGGCAAAGGCACCAAGTCCCAAGTTTTATTCTTTTACAAAGAAGCCATCTTTTCTTCCATGAACTCCTTCCAAGAACCTGCATATTTCATACCCATAGCCTCTTTCACAGTTCTAGGCTCATCGGTGTTAGAAATCAAGGTAAAAGCACAACTAGAATCAAGTAATGAATAACCAAACCTCTCAGGTTGGTTCCTGATTCGTGTGGATCTCCTCACAACCTGAGTTGGAGGTTCTTCTTCTTCTTCTAAACTTCTAGAGCTACTAGAGCTCTCCTCATCATCAGGTCCAACAGGGTCTTTCGGTTCAGTCTTCTCAGGGGTAGTAGGAAAATGAACCACATTCTCTTTCTTTTCTTTTTCTTCTGGCTATAAAACAACAGGAGGAGTTACCTCTCTGAAAATAACACTTCTTCTATACAAGACTTTCTCAGCCATAGGATCCCAAAGCTTGTACCCTTTCACACCGACACCATAGCCAATGAAGATACACTTAACTACCGTATTCTCCAATTTTGACCTCTTCCCCTTAGGCACATGTGCATATGCCTCACAACCAAAAACATGAAGATGTCTCAATGAAGGCTTCTTACCAGACCACACCTCCATGGTTGTCTTATCAATTGGTGTTGAAGTAGGAGACCTATTAATCAAGTAGCAAGCAGTGGCTACAACTTCAACCCAAAACTTCTATTTGAGGCTAGCTCCACTAAGCATACTCCTAGCCCTCTCCATCAATGTTCTGTTCATCCATTCTACAACTCTATTTTGTTGAGGGGTGTATGGAGTTGGCTTATGTCTTTCAATCTCATGTTCTTTACAGAACTTATTGAACTCTGCGAAACAAAACTCACCACCATTATCAATTCTCAAACACTTAATCTTTTTACCAATCTGATTCTCTCCAAAAGCTTTAAACTCTTTGAACAGACTAAAGACTTCCGATTTGCTTCTAAGAAAATAAACCCATGTCCTTCTACTGTAATCATCAATGAATGATACAAAATATAACAATTTAGAACTTGAAGGAACATTTACAGGACCAAACACATCAGAATGAATAAGATCCAACACAACAGCAGACTTGTGAGAACTAAATTAAAACTAAACATGGTTTTGCTTTCCATATATACAATGTTCACAAAAGTCAAACTTGAGATTACAGTCATTTAACCCCTCGACAAGTTTTTTTATTTTTTAGGGATCTAAGACCCTTCTCACCAATGTGACCAAGTCTCTTATGCCACAACATTGTCTTCTTAGTAGGAAGTTTCATTTCGAAAGCATGAGCATCCTTAGGTATCCAGAAAGCACTACCATCAAAAGTTGAAGCAACACATCTCTTCACTGCTGGTTCCCATGACGAGGATAAAGAATTTGAATCTCTTTTACTCAAAACAAAAGAACCATTGCACTGAACAATGTATGCATCCAGCTAAAACAGAGTACCTTTCCGAGTACCCTTAGCAAGCACCATAGCTCCTCTTGTCATCTTGCATCCTCCACTCGAGAAGACAACTTGCACACCTGCATCATTCAATTTACTTACAAAAAGCAAGTTTCATGCTAAACCAGGGATGTGCATGTAACCCCATTGATCCCCTTCACTCGTCCATCAGGGAATTAGATCAAGACTCTTCCACAACCAACTATCTTTAGATGAGAGTCATCACCTAGGTACACCTTCTCACCATCGAACTCTTCATATTTTGTGAACCAACCTTGATGTGACCTGTCATGTGGAAGGAAGCACCAGAGTCAATCAACCACACATCTTCTGATGCATGTGTGGCCAAGGCAAAAATAAAAGCATCACCATTATCTTGAGATTTGTCAGAATCTAAATCAGAGATGTTCTTCTTCTCCTCCTTGCACTCCTTTCAGAAATGCCTAGATTTACCACAGTTCCAACACTGTGCCTAAGAATTTCCAGGAGATTTGGATCTCCCATGGGATTTGGATCTACCCTTTTCATCTTTCTTGTCCTTCTTTTTCCCTTTCTCCTTGGGTCTACCATGAACCGCAAGAGCCTCCTTAGCCGACTCAGAAGACTTTCTCTGCATTCCTTCAGATAATAGAGAAGACACCACTTCATCCATCTTGAAGGTGGTTGTAGTACTCCTAATGGCCATGACAAGGTGGTCCCACAAGTCTAGCAAAGAATAAAGCAAGGTCATGCAACGATCCTTCTCCTCCATTTTCACACCAATGGAAGTCAACTGTGCAACTAGCATGTTAAAGGAATTTAGGTGATCTGCAACTGATTCTCCATCTTCCATCCTTAGACAATACAACTTCTTCCTTAGGAATAACTTGTTTGCTAGGGATTTGGCCTGATAAACATCACCAAGTTTCTTCCATAGCTCTTTTGCGGTCTTCTCCTCATGAACATTTAATAGGATGAAAATAGCTAAATAGAGTCTCACAAGACCCTTAGCTTTGTGATCTTTGAGATCCCAATCTACCTGAGCCATTGCCATTGGTTTTGTACAGGAAATTGTTTCTCATTGGTTTCTATCAACAAGCATGTCTTCCATTTTAAGTTTCCACAACTTAAAATTGCTTCCATTAAACCTTTCCAACTCTATTCTTCTGGATGTGCTTGCCATCTCCTTCTTGCAACAAGATTACAGATTACTCTACATAGACTCCCACTCAATCAAAGATCAGTACAAAAAAACCCTACCCAACAACTAGGATCAAAGGTGATCAAGCTCTGATACCAACTAAAAGGAAACAAGGAATGAGGAACACACTTCCTACACCAATTTAATGTGGGAAGTAGAGTACAAATTATTTAAAATCCTTACAATTATAGTTATGTTATGTGTTTAACATAGAGATTATAATAGAAAACACAACACAAGAATGTAAGAGACACAAGATGTACATGGGGAAAACCTTTTTAGGTGAAAAATCCCACTCCAAAACTTGCACATTGTATTATCAAAACTAAAATGTTTACAATACACTTGCAATGCAAGTTCTTCTAGGAGTCTTCAAATGTCATTTATGGAGTAATTTCAATAGCATAACGATACCTATACAAACACCATGCATACTACTACTCCAAACACCTCATTATATAGAGTTACAAGGCATAACTGAGAAGCTTCTAGAGATAGGCGTCCATCTTGGCCACATGGCCCATTTCACACACCCAAGGACACTTGTCTAACATGCATACACCTCTCTTACATCTATCATACATGTCAGATTTGACTTCCCAAGATGGAGCACTCCATGCTAAAAATAGGCTATGACAGATGTTCTTACGCATCTTACAGTCATCATAAAATCTGCCCAACATAACAAAACTTAATGTTGTAAGAGAATCTGTCATACAAGACTAAATATAGCATATTCCTCTTACAACATGTCATAACCCAACTTGGGCACCCAAAGATGCCTTTCCCACATGCAAAGATGCTCTTCGACACTTGTCTTCACTTGTCATAGGAATCTCTATACTTGGCTCTTACACGTCATATATTTTGTCATACAAAATAACTCCTCTGTCATACCACAAGATGCCGACACATGGCATATTAGTGCCACCTCAAATGGGATGTGTATATTCTCATGTGATTGACTTGACCATCCAAGTCATATTAAAAGTAGGATGACATGTCATAATGCCACCTCAAACTAAATGACAAAACATGATGTGTAAGTAAATACAAAATTAGGCAATTAAATAAATAAATAATTTAATAATCAATACTAGGAATTGAAAGGTTGAGACACCTGTATTCCCAACAAGGAGGAGAGATGACATTTTTAGAATGACTCAAAAAGAGGATGAACCATTGGATGATTATGTAGAAATGTTCCAATTCTGCCTAAAGAAAAACCCACATAATCAACTCTCAGAGGAATCCCTGAAGATTGTATTTTTGAGAGGAGTCAATGATGATTGCATGGATACCCTTAATCTTATTGGGGCAGGGGATGTGTCTCAATTATCCTTTGATGATATATGCAAAGTTTGTAGGAACTACTCAAGGTCCTTTACCAAAAAGATAAGGGGGGCAAGAACATCTACCATTGGCAAGACATCTAATGTGGTTTCAAGGGTGGAGTTAAGAAACCTACTGATCAATATGAAAGAAGATATTATAAGTCACCTAGCTACTCAGTTGGACACTCTACATTTGAAGAAGAAGCATGAGGAGGCTAAAGTAATACTTACTAAATACTGCCACAATTGTAGACAAAGGAAAGCCAACTGCAAGTGTAAAAGGGTGGCCAGTATTACAGAAGACAAATAAGAGAAACCAAATTTTTAACCATTTGAAAGTGAAGATGGGTAGCTATTCTATGTTGTACAAAGAAATCTATGGAAACCAAGACAAGGTATGCCACAAGACCTTCTAAGTTTCAATGCATCATTTCCAGTTGGTAATCATAATTTCTCTGGTTGGAACCCCCAGCCTTGGCCAAATACCCAAAACTGATGGAAAAACCCTCAACAATGGTAAAACCCTTAACAAAACTAGAACCAGTAGCAACCAAATGTATGGCTACAACAAAATTTCTAAGGTTCCAATTACAATCCTCAATGCCCAGTACAACAAAATTAGTGACAGCCATAATGGAAAAAGGGACAACAGTGGCAACACCAAAATATGAATTACCCACAACCTTTGTTGCCTTCTCAGCCACAACAGAAGGCTATTATTCCCAATCCATCAAGCCCAACATCTCATCCACCAAGGACACCATAATTACCTACCCAACCTACACGTAACCCCAATAACAAGCCTGTCCAACAGGCATACACTAATGAGGCTATTCAATACCACACTTATGGGGTAGAGGTGAGTGATGTCCACCTCAAGTCAAGGAAAACACTAGCTGGGCCTTCATCCCCTCAAATCATTGAGGTGGTAGATGAGGAACCCACAGCTAAAGCTTTAAACAATTCACCTCTGGATCTTGGGTCAAATCAGGTAAATCATACTATCTCAAGTCTAGAGCCTCCTTTCCCTGAGCATTTAGCCATTCCAAGACATCATACCCAAGATGAGATAGACCTATTGGGTCAACTTAAGAATGTCAATATCAAAATCCCCCTCATTCAAGCTATCAAGGATATCCCAATCTATACCAAGATATTAAGAGACCTTTGTCTTAAAAATCTAGGGAGAAAAAGGAAGGATCCTTAGACAATACATGTCCTACGGAACCTTGCTGACATTATACTAGGGAATATAATTGTCCTTAAATATATAGGACCTAGAAGTCTACTAGTGGATGTTAAGATAAATGGGACCCTTATCAAAAACACCTTGATTGACTTAGGGGAAACTATTAATGTCATGACTAAGGAAACAATGCAACTACTTCAGCTAGCTAACCTTAGGCCTACACCAACTATTTTACAATTGGTAGATAGGTCAACAGTAAAAGCTGAAGGGATCATTGAGGACATATTCATAACATTAGATTCCTAGGAGTATCCTACAGATTTCATAGTCTTGCAGCCAAAGGTCAACCTTGCAAGATATCCACTTATCTTAGGTAGACCATGGTTAGAAACATCTGATTCATTCATAGGTTGTAGGTCTGTGAACATGACAATATCAAATGGAACTATAACCAAGAATTTGGTCCTCTATCCACCAACCCAACCTCATGAAAATTCAGAGCAAATTATATGGCCCACCTTGGATGAAGAAGACCACTATTCCCTATAAACTCTCATGACTATTGAACACAGCCCCCTGTTGACAAACCAAGATGAGCATGATTTAATTAACCATATCATACATAATAACTATGGTAGGAACCCACAACAACAAGACTGTCTATCATGTCTGCAAGATCCACTGCAAAACATTATACCTACAAATTCCTCAGAAGAAATGTCCCAACTTTTCCACTCTTTACTACCACAGGAATGTGTCCCCAACATTAGTAGATGTGACCTTTCATCTGTGCAATCAGCTTCCAAAACATTGGAAATCATGCCAGATAAAATGTTGAATGTTAACAATGCCCTAACTGAAGAACAACAAAATTCCAGGAAGACTGTGCTGCAGGCACACACATCAGCCTTTGCATGGGACTACCACAACATGAAGGGAATTGATCCAGACTTGTGCATGCATAAGATCTACATAAATGATGGTTTCAAGCCAATTAGACAGCATCAAAGGAGAATGAACCCTACCTTATGAGAAATAGTTAAAACTGAGCTACAAAAATTACTTGATGCAGGCTTCATTTACCCTATTTTTGACAGTCAATGGGTGTCACCGTTAGTTATTATCCCTAAGAAAGGACAATGGAGGGTATGTATGGACTATAGGGAGCTAAACATAGTCACTAGAAAGGATCACTTTCCACTACCTTTCATTGACCTAGTACTTGATTCCCTAGCAGGTAAAAAGTACTTCTCCTTCTTAGATGGATTTAGTGGGTATAACCAGATAAAGATAGCTCCAGAGGACTAGGATAAAACCACATTTACATGCCCTTGGGGTACATATGCTTATTCTATTCTTCCCTTTGGATTATGTAATGCTCCAATCACTTTCTAGAGGGCATTGCTAAGTATCTTCTCAGATTATGCTCATGATTTCATGGAGATCTATATGGATGACTTCACCACCTATGGAGAAACATATGAAAAGGCACTCAACAATCTAGAGAAAGTTCTAAAAAGATGTCAAGAACACAATCTATCACTGAGTCATGAGAAATGTTTTATGATTATGACTCAAGGGATTGTTCTAGGACATTTTATACCAAGTGAAGGAATTCAAGTGGATCCCCATAAAATTGAGATCATCTTGTAAAGGGTGATTTTTGGATGTTAGGTTTTTGGTAGTTTAGGTGTATATCCTCCTTTCACCCTTACATTCAAGGACCTAGGGTCGAGTTGCAATGTACTATCATACCATAGGTCACTATTGAGATGTAGGGAAACTTGGATTTTTATGATTAGATTGACAAATTCCTTCTCTTATGCTCAATTGTACCTTAAAAACCTAATTATGTAAATGACAGTAAACAGATGAATTATGGAAAATGCTTCTACAAACAAATGTAAAATATCAAATAACTATGCACCTGTTTTCGGGGTTCTAAGGTGGAAAAGTTGGGGACTAAAGAGTGGACACCCAAGTCTAGTGCCCTACTTTTTGTCGAGATCTGGAAACAAGGTCTGCAACTTGTATCTGCTATATCAAAGATTTTTCCATTGCGGAACTTTGAGGAGTAATGAGTAGGTGCCCAAGTCTAGGGTGTCCTTTTATTCACTGATCTACAATCTTGACACTCTTTGTACCCTCCTGCAACTTCACTTTGTCTGCAACTCCAACTTGTAACTTGCAATCATGAAAACTTTGGGAGGGGGTTGTGGTGTTTAGAGGCTTGCCTCAGTCAAGCCCTGGAGAGACATTCAAGTCTTCTGAACACCATTGTCAGATAGAGAGTGCGTGCCTAGGGAGGCAGAGGCAAAAACCAAATGATAAATGCTTAATAATCACAATAGATATCACCTTGTAGTGAAGATCTCATGGGAGGAAGAAGCTCTTCATTCCATGAGGAGATGGATGCTCAAATCTACAAACACAAACACATAGACAACACAAATTTGCTCTTGCAACACCATGAAATCCTTAAATCACTTTTAGAATGCCAATGCTCATCTAGTAATGCTCTAGTTTACAAATGAATGCCTAAACATGCTTTTATATGCAACTACAAACATTCTCGCCAAGATTTCATAAATTCAAACTTACTGTGTCAGCCTAGGGACCAAATAACGGTCATAAACTGACACTTCAAATTTGCGCATGACCCAAAATAGGGCAGGACTAGGGCGCGGGCACCCAAGTCCTCCCCCCTATTTTGGACAGGGTTAGGTTCAAGGGGTCCCCCTAGGCCCCATTTGTGATGATACCAAGGGTTCATTCCATCGAGATGTTGAATTATGATGCAAGATGTCCTAAATGCACACTAGAGACCCAGGAGCTAAACCTTATGAGGGAAAAGCCCCCAAGGGGACATTTTTTGATGTTACACATCTCTACACTTCCTATGCCACAAAAGCAAAAAGATGTAAGGAGCTTTCTGGGCCATGTAGGCTACTATAGGAGATTCATTTAGGATTTCAGTAAAATTGTAGCACCTTTGTTTACTCTGCTCACAAAAGACATCAAGTTTGACTGGACCACCGAATGTCAGCACTCTTTTGAGACACTTAAGACAACTTTGACAAAAGCACCTATCTTGAGAGGACTAAATTGGACATTGCCTTTCCACATACACACTGATGCTTCTGATTTTGCTATAGGAGCTATATTGGGACAAAAGGAAGGTAATAAGGAGTATGCTATCTACTACATCAATGAGAACTTACAAGGAGCAAAACTTAACTACATTGTCATAGAGAAAGATATATTGGTAGTTGTCTATGCCGTTAACAAGTTTAGGCATTACATCATTGGTTATCCAGTCTTTATCCACACAGATCATACTACAATAAGATACTTAATGAACAAACCTGTAGTTGGAGGTAGACTAGTCAGATGGTTGCTCTTACTACTTGAGTTTGATATAACAATAGTGGATAATCCTAGGAAAGCTAATGTGGTGGAAAATTTTCTATCTAGATTGCCCACACAACTAGAAGAATGTGTTATAGATGACTCTTTTCTAGATAAGCATTTGTTTTCTCTCAATGTACACACACCATGGTTTGTTGATATTGCAAATTACTTAGTGGGAGGACAGATACCATCACATTTCTCTCCTAGAGAAAAAAGAAAGTTGGTGCATAAAAGCTTTCCATACTCTTGGGTTGCTAGTTATCTATTCTATACCTGTCCAGATAATATTATGAGGAGATGTATAAGAGAAGATTAGATCTTTGATATCCTAAAAGCTTGCCATGATGAGCCCCGTGGGGTTCACTTTGCAGCCAAAAGGATAATATTTAAGATCGTAACAACATGCTACTATTGGCCAAGTCTCCATAAGGATTCATTAAAGTATACAAGGAGTTGTGATAGATGTTAGAGAATGGGCAGACCAACAAGGACAGGTGAGATGCCTTTGCAGCCATAGCTGTCACTAGCACCATTTGACATTTGGGGGCTAGACTTCATTGGCCCAATTTCACCAGCGTCCAATAACAAGGAATATATTTTGGTTTGCACAAATTATCTGACAAAATGGGTTGAAGTCAAAGCATGATAGCTCGCAAGAGATGGTAATGTATCTAAATTCTTGTATGAAGACATATTTACTAGGTATGGAGTCCCCAAAGAAATTGTAACTAATCAAGGTCCCTAGTTCATTTTTGAAATCATTTCTAAATTGGTTAAAGAATATGAAATTAGACATAACAAGTCAACACCTTATCACCCCCAATCCAATGGGCAGGTGGAGGTTACAAACATGGAGATTGAAAATATTCTAACCAAAATAGTGTACATTCACAGGAAAGGTTGGGCAACCAGATTACCAAAAGCAGTGTGGGCATATAGAACAACATGGAAAACAACTATGGGTTTCACACCTTATGAACTCATGTATGGAAAAACAACATTTCTACCAATAGAATTTGAATATAAGACACTTAGAGCAGCAGTGGAACTCGACATGGACTTGATAACAACACAAAAGAGTGGCTACATATTCTGAATGGGCTAGATGAAATTAGAATGGAGGCTATGCATCACACATAGATAATTCAAAAATAGAGGACTAAATGGCATGATTAGTTTATAAAGGCTAAATAATTCCATGTGGATGACTGGGCTTTATTATATGATTCCAAATATAAAGATTATAAGGGAAAACTACAATCTAGATGGTTAAGACCCTATGAAATACAATAGGTATTCCCTAATGGAGCAATCAAATTGCATACCATCGATGCAGTCAGATTCTCACTGCTAGTTAATGGCCACAGATTGAAGATATACACAAAGCAAACAAAACAAGATGATTTTATTCTTTCTCCAAAGCATTACTATGATCCAAGCCCTGATTCTGATACCAACATGTTACCACCAAATAATAACTCAGCAGCAGACACTACTGGTTCTCATAGTGACTCAGCAGATGAGCTACACAACTCACCTTCTGAGAACACTCAGGTATAATTCCTTATTCTTTTTCACGTGCACACACATCACAGGTGCCTTTTTGAAGACTGCTTCACTATGCAGTAGGGACCTGTCACAAGAAAAATAAAAGCTACCATAGTTCACTTTGGGACCTGTTGATGAAGGTACCCTAGCAACTATCTGTCAAAGAATTCAAAATTTGCACCAAGTTAATTGCATTTCATTATCATTTATTCCACTTTTATAGTGCATGTAACCACAAGCCATCATATCACTGCATGCAAGCTTTCTCAACTCGTTCACATGTGCCAACCTGTCATTCACTCTATATCCCATAGTAATTATCCAATGTCCAATCACATTCATGTTGCAGACACTCTTCATACAGCTTTACACGCACAGAGTTCCATTCACTTCAAATAACAGGTACGCATACTAACCTTCCATAATTAACATAGCTTTCCAATACATTCAATATGTACTCACACTTAATTCAACACGATTATCATTTTAATCTTATTTCGATATTCCTTAATCATCCCCTTCGTCTCATACAATGCATTGAAGTGAGGTAACTTCTAGGTTTTAGTTGGGGGGGAGATAGTATATGTTCAAAAAAATATTGTTCGCCACCAAAGCCACAAAATACAAAATGTAGATAGACCATACATCTGTAACCTTTTTATTGTCAACTTCCTAAAATTTTGAGTCAATTCAAGCCGATTCAGGCTTATTAGTAGAAGTTGCAAGTGAGCAAAGTGCATGCAAGTATAACAGATATAGAGGGTTGAGCAGAGGGTTGTTAAATCTAAATTTTAAGCTGAATTAATAGCATGGGAGGTGATCTTATCAGATGGGAACCAACAGTACATCAGCCAATATTGGAGGACAGGTTAGTCTTGCCAATTTCCACATAAGCAAGATGGATAGATTACTTCTTAAAGCTCACAGAGTATAATGAAGACATGACAAGGCAATTTGCAGCAACATTACAACATGATGAAGCCATTGTCAAGGGTTTGAGAGTGGACATTTTAGAGGCTGCAATTGCAGAAGTGTCTAGTCTACCTAGGAATGGAGATGAATTCCCTGTTAGAGCAAATGCAGTAGCTGCCAGGGATGAGTTCAGCGAGGTATGAGAGAACCTTGACTCATCATCACAAGGTACCAAGAGATTATCACTTCCATGGGTATGGGCTTCTTGTGTTGCTTACATTATTAAGTATATTACTTGTGATGGTAGACAATCCCTTCTATATATTATGCATTTTAAACTATTGAGTCACCTCCGTCACAATAGACTAGTCAATGTTCACATTTTTATTTATAATTTGTTAAAAAGAATGGGGTATGAATACCAACAGAAGTTAAATGATTTAGCTCTATCACATGACTATTTAATTACCTTGTTAGTAAAAAGGATCCTTAGGGTTTAGCACCCATAGTTGTCCTGGGAGAGATTTTTAATTTGTGGAAACATTAATGACATTCTTGAGGAACCAGCAGTACCAAGAAACATAGAATCACCTACTGCATCTTTAAGGGAAACTCCTCCTATATCATCTACCGCTTCACCCATCGGTAGCTAGGGAGAATCAGGGGAGTAAAATGTTCAAAACTCACCACATGCAGCATTTGATCAACCTACAGCAAGAGAGGTACATCAAACCCCATCTTCTAGTAAAACACCAAAAACCAGAAAGAAGAGAGGTGGTTCTTCTTCTGCACCTTAAAAGGTGCAAAAAAAAGAACCCACCCAACTAAGGCATTTGTACTGCCTGAAAAGGAAAGGTGTTATGAGGCTTAGTGTTGAGAAACTAGGAAAAGAAAAAGAAGGTGTTGTGACACTAGATACTGACTCAGAAATAAGGGACAATGTAACTAAAAATGTGCATGTTCCCATGAAAAGAAAATGGTATATATTCACCACCTCTGAATCAGAATCAGAGGATATTTTTGTTGCCAAGAAAACTAGGAAGAGAACCAAGTTAACCCTGACAGTGAGGGTTATGAATCCACATGGGATGGTGTTGAACAATTTTTGAGAGATGAGGACTTGTTGTTAAAAGAAAGAAATGTTAGAAAGGAATTGCTAGAAGCTTTTGAAAGGATCAAACAATTGGAAGAATTGATAAAAACATATGAGAAAATGGACAAAGAAAGGAAAACAAAGATTCAAGAATTGGAGGAAAAATTAAATACTTATGGGCAAGGGTCAAAATTAGATTTATTTGCACAACTAGCAATAGTTACAACAAGAAACAAGGAACTAGTAACTGAGGAAAGAAGACCCCTTGCCACAAAAACTCCAACCTGTCACATAGTTATGTCCCTAGGTTACGAATTGTGGAAAGATACTCAAGTTCATTTTCTAAACAAAAGGAGGAATGGAAGAAAGAAAAAGAAATAATGATCTCAGAGCATACTAAGGCAATGGAGAGAAAAGATATTGAATTGAAAAAGTTAGCATTCAAGGTGGAAGAGGTAGCAAATAAAGCTTCCCATATTGTTAAATGTAGATCTCCAACTAGAACTTATGCTTTGTTTTTACAAGAAAAGTTTTTAAGTTATCAATTCAGTAGTTGATTAGTAATAAGTCAGTTGCTATGAGTGGAAGAATTACTTTTCTAAAAGTTTTTTTTTGATGCCACACCAGAGGAACATGATTAGTTATGTGAGTACCATTTGCATAATTATGTTGTGCCTAAAGACACAGAATGGAACCCATTAATTTTGTGGGAGATTTATAATTAAGGGCACTAGCATCTTATTTCAGGAATGAGAAGTTTAGGGGTGAAATTATGCAAGAATATATGGAGAGAAATCAATTTCTCTTCCTATAAGGAAGGAATCTAGAACCCCTAAATTGATCATTGAAGAATGGAAACAACTTTTGGACCATAAAGGTGTAGGCAGAAAAATCATGAACTTGAGATTGCAGGATTATGAAAGAATACACCATTTAACTGTTGGACTCATCCATCATTCCTACCAGTTGGTGCAAGAAAGATGGGACAACTTAACCCCTGAATTGTAAAGAAAAGAACTCCACTCCGTTTATAATTTTATGGCCATGTTTGAAAGAGCACGAAGATATATGGATATTGCCAGAGGTCAAGGACTTGAATGGGTGCCACTTACATTCCAGCTACCAATGCTCTTGTACCTAGTACCACACTAGACAAGGAAGAAGAATTAGGAATGTGAGAGGGCAGAGGTTACTAGAATGAACAGACTGGCATGTTACAGAGGCTTTTATTTGAAATAGGTTGAAGGAGTGGATGCTGTCACAAACTTCAGGGAAATCAGTTTGCACTACAATCTCCAACCCTAGTTAATTTGCTTGAGGGAAAGCAAATGGGTAGTTGGGGGGAATGATGAGTCTAATTATTAGATAGTTTTCTTATGTTTTTATGCAAGTTCATAGACATTCTCAGACATTTATCCTATACATATTCCTACACTATGCTATCTTTTATACTCATTATGCAACCCTGAACCTGATTTAAAGTATATGGAAATATGGTTATGATGTGATGAACATTGCATGATTATGTGCGGGTATGTATGAATTGTAATAGATATCTGTTCTTAGCTATGGTTGTTAGTATTGTGTGCATGTTTTGTGAACTAACTCTTTGCAGCTGGAGGAGATAGATTGTAGCCTGCAGCAACTGCAAAGTGCATCCCGTAACCAAAAGAATTCCTAGACAGTAGAGCAGGGGAGGTTCTAGAATAAACTGAGTGCATCAACTACAGCATAGATGCACTTAATGAAGATGATTGTGCATCATGATGGCAATTAATAAAGGTGATTGAAAGAGAAGAACTCTGTTGTAGTCAAGAATCTAACGTGATTGATTCAACTAGTCCACGTTCCAGTTTTGTTACAACAAGAGTCTCAGTTTCACTTGGACTCTTCTTTCTTTTTCAGTTATTGATTGCTTGGTATTTATCACACTCTTATATAGGGAGTGATGATTTATTTTTTTAGTTGAGAGACCTTGTTTTAATAAACTTCCCCCGTGCCTATATGTATGGCTCGGTGGTTGAGGTAGAGTTAGTTGTAAGTTGTTCAATTAGAAGATATAGTTATTAGATCTTTTTCAGTTAATTGTTTATTACACAGACAATGTTTATTGTTCAATGATGAATTTGTGAATAAGATATTTCAGAAGAATCTTATGTGATATTGTGGAGATTGTGCAATGAATGATTTTGAATTATTATGATTGTGTCAATATAAGAAGCTAGATTTGAGTTAGATCAGTGGAGACAGTCACTTGAACAAGGGCCACTCAAGGTAACTGTCCCTCACTTCATTTCCTGTATGATTACTTTTGTTGTAATAGTTATTTTATAAATGCATGATTATTTAGATTCTTTGAATTATTCTAGTTTTCTTAAACTTGTTGTACTTCGAAGTGTAGGTTTTGATTATCAATATCAAGTTAAACTTTAGCATTCATTTCATGACAGTAATTAGTTGTAGTCTTATATTGCATGTACCCGTAGCAATAGTGTTAGCATTACTTCCTTTACCGTTATGTAGTTTTGAGATTTTCTAGCAAGTATAACACTATACTAGGATGAGTTAGGTAGTCTTAAATCTTTGAAAGCTTACTAGCCCTAATTGATAATTCAAGGAAAGTCTTTCCAAAGGTTCAAGTGGACTGTTTAGTTAGGTTTTTCCTCTAAATTGTGTGATTGCCACCAAGTTTACTAGACATAGTAAGGATGCTACAATCCTCACTGTCAAAGATTCCACTGTCTCCTTCGAATGCATTGTTGATCTCGAAACCTGCATTTTGAGACAATGTTTGGCATCTTCACTCTGAAGAACTTCTCAATATGATTTTGTGGTTTCTTCAAAACCATTTCTTGCTTTTGGTTTATGACTTTCCATTTCCTCCATTAATTAAGTTCAATCCAACAATAACTGCCGAGGCACACAAGGCATACTCTGCCTAGTGGTCCGTGGGCATTGGGAAGCGATATACTACGACTTGTGACATCTTCCTTTTAGGTGGGAAAGGGTCTAATTTACATTCAAACTTTTTAATAACTTTTTTGAACGATAGGAAACCATACACAAGAAATCATACAATAGACACAAAACCTAGCCACATTAAACAATCTTACATTATCACAGAGAACCAATATGGACAAATGTTGCAAATTTCACAAATGAAGGGTTCCAAAGCAAGGAGAGAACTCTACCAGTGGTTCATGGAGGATTCTCAACCCTTGAAACACTAGCAAAGCCTCCTTTCCAATAGTGTGGCTTTTCCCTCGTCATCAAGATTATCTTTTTCAATACTTGTTATGCAGATTCGCTTGCCAAAGAAGAAATCATTGAAACTATTAACGCATTGTGGGCAACACCACGTGTCATTGTTTTCTTTGTCTTCAGATTTTGAAAAGGGTGTATGCTCTCTCCTTGCACATTTTGGTGATCTTGGAGATCAAAAAGCCCTTCATTATCCCTTTGTTTATTTGTTCAATCCCAATGGCATTATCTCATGTATGCTCTCCCTTCATGCGAGCCTAGGGATCAAAAGTGAATAATGTTCCTTCTCTTTAGGAGGTCTGCTAAGGGATTTCATCACCCCTAGGGATGACCTTAACCACATGTTATGGTGGGGGTATATCAAAGGTGGGAGAGTGAAAGTTGTACCTCAATCTAGCTATGTAGTCATTGGGATAGCTTGGGGCCCCGGGTGATTCTAGATTCAAGGTGAAGTGGTGTTTGCCTAATCTCTTATGCCACATCCCTTCAACAGGCTAGTATTCATAGACTTGGGCCTCATTGTACCTTGTGTATTTTAGAGGAGTCCCTTAGAATCTTGTAAAGCCTAGATAATACCTTTCATCCATCATATCTTGTGGTGCATCACTGCAATAGGGGGAGAAGAGCTCACGCTATTACCTCCATTGTTTGAGATGGAATGAACTTTGGGTAAGACTTTAGTCTCGAAAGTAAGGGGTGTAAAGTGGTAGATGACCTTGCATTCCCTATCTATCTAAGAAATGGTAAATAGTTTCAAGGGGATGGAAATCACCATTATCTAATAGTGGAGATTGAAGTCACACCTGAGTGAGTCCATGAGATATGACACTCCTACTTGAATAATTCTAGGTTTATTCATGTGCTTGGTGTGTTTTTCTTGTGCAAAAATAGTAAAATCCACTTTACCCACGAAGCAATTCCTTCCAATTTCCTTGTTAAGTCAATTCAGTCATTATCTTTTTGTATTTGTTTTTCTTGCCAAAAATCCAAAAAAACCAAAATATCTCCAAAAATTAAAAAAATCAATCTTCCAACCAAATCTAGCATTTGTCCTAACCATTCACGCGTATCTAATTATTGTATCCCAATAATCTCTTTCTTCCAATCCAATCCATTTTACCCTAATCATCCATATGGCACTTGAAGATGCTTATGGCTTCCACAGAATGTTTGATGAACTCAATAGATTATATGGAAAGTATCTACTCACTCCTACATCATCATCCCTACCTCCCATCAACAACCAATCCAACTTTTCCATACCCCTTGAACTTATCCAACATTTCACCTCAACCCCAAATCTATTTACAAGACTATCAAGTTCCTTCAAAACAAGAACATGCAAGTCCAAGTTACCCTTTGCACCAAGATCAAGTGTCCTTAAGTACTCATGCTACCTTTGACAAGGGGAACACCACTTTAGCTTATGCATCTTATGGGTATCCTCCATCACCATCCAATCAAATACCTATCCAAGAGCCTACTAGTCCTATCCCAACACCACCATGTAATCCCAACCCATTGCTCCATCAACTCCTTCATTTCCTTCACCGTCATGTTCCTCCAATCCTCTACCAAAAGATGAGGCTAAGATACTTTTAGAAGAATTGGTGCAATCAAATTTGATTGAGAAACCACCAATAATAGCAAACCACATTAAAAGTCCTTGGCATATTGAAAACACATATTGCAAATACCATAGGGATAAGGGCCATAAGACATTCAATTGTACGAAATGTAGGAGATTGATCAAGAACCTCATAAATTGTGGTAAGATTGTGCTAGAGGATCCCAATCCTAATCCTAATCCATCCAATCCCATTATCCCTCCATCTAATCCCAATCCTAATCCTAATCCATCCAATCCCATTATCCCTCCACCTAATCCCAATCCTAATTGTATGCACCAATATAAATTTTATTGAAAAGATTTGACAATATGACAAAACCCTAAAACTTATATAAATGCACCAACAAAAGATAAAAAATAAATACTATTGCATTTAAGATCTGGATTTTTAGGTACCTGAAAGGAACAGTTGAGTATGGTCTATGGTACCCTAGAGATCCGGATTTCTCTCTTCATGCTTACACAGATGCAGATTGGGCAGGAGATGTGGATGACCGGAAGAGCACTAGTGGTGGAGCATTCTTTTTGGGGAAGAGATTGGTTTCTTGGCTAAGCAAGAAACAAGATGCAATATCTCTGTCTACAACTGAAGCAGAATACATTGCAGCAGCAGGTAGTTGCACTCAAATCTTATGGATGAAGCAGATGCTAAGAGACATTAAAGTTGAATATGAGGAGCCTATCACAATTTTCTGTGATAATTCAAGTGCAATTAATATTTCTAAGAATCCGGTATTGCATTCTAAGACTAAGCACATATCTATCAAGTTTCACTTTTTGAGAGAACAAGTGAACAAGGAAGAAGTCAGATTGGAGTATGTTCCCTCAAAGGATCAGATTGCAGATAGCTTTACTAAACCTCTTCCCAAGGACTCTTTTGATTATCTCCGGGAGAAGTTAGGGGTCATGGCCCCTCCGGTGATGAACTAGGATGCACTGATGTGCATCAGTCCGGTGGATATCACAGTCATATCTTGTGATCCGGATTGATGATGGGGAGCTGCAACTAAGGGGGAGCAGCTGGTATGATTCTGATGTATGAGAATTGCAAGTATGAGCCCTTTGCCATTGATGTCAAAGGGGGAGAGAAGACATGTGAAAAACAAGTGGTTGATGATCAAAGGGGGAGCAGTAAAGGAAGAGAAGACATGTGAAAAGTTGTTGTTGATAGGGGGAGCTGTGACAGAAAGGAGAAGTTCTTGTCTTGATGGTTTTTCACATCATATGTTGCCATCAATGACAAAGGGGGAGATTGTTGCAAGTATGAGGTGAGCCAGTGTTGTCATTGATGTCAACATACTCATATTGCATTGACAAGAAGGATTGGATGAGCTGTGTGCTGAGGATATTGAGAAAATTAGCCTCAGTTAGGAACAGTGAAGAACCGTGATGAGAAGAAGGCAAATGTATTGTATAGGTTGAGAACCGGAGGATGCGGATTAAAGGGTTTGTAGATATGAGTCTTGAGATGCTTCAGTTAAGATTTCAGAGGTCCACATGAAGATCTGAAGGAGTTGTGGCTGTCGGTGTAGAACCGGTTCCGGCAAGTATTCAGAGGTGACAGAGGATCACAAAAAGGTCCGGTGAGGTCTGGAACTGTATAATCCTAATCTGCGGATTGGAAGGAGTCTTTGGGATGTCCTTGTGATGTGCCATCTCAAGTTGTGTATGATTTGGAGGTCCGGAAGTACCTCTTGCATTATGACAGTGGCGACAGACAGTGTTCTTGAAGTTCCGGATAAGGAAGAGAAGAGATTCCAGTAAGTAAAGAAAGTGCGGATGTACCTGGTCATTCAGGCAGGCTTGTGAAGGTTCTTGGATCATGTTGAGGTTGTGTTGTTGGTCCGCATTGATAGTAGAGCCCAGAATTGAAGTTATTCTTCCGGATGAAGTTCTTGCTCTGTTTAGCCGACCGGATGAGTTGTTCATCCTACGAATGTTCTTGTGGTGGCCGACCGGATGTGTTATTCATCTTGCGGATACTCTTATGGTTGTTTGCCGACTTAGATGTTTGTTCCTAAGTCGATGTCTTGTATAAATAACGGTTTGTGAGTTCATTTCGAAGTGTGGATTGTGTGGATGAGTGTGGCATAGCAAAGAGAAGTGCGAAAGGCAGGGCAGAGGTTTTTGGGCTTAAATGGAACTGATCCGGACATGGTAGAGATGTCATTCTCCAGTTCAAGATTGTGATTCTTATCACTTTGTAGACAGTGTGTCTCCTTGTAGGCAGTGGGCCTCTTTGTGAGCAGTGTGCTCGGGCAGTGAGCCCTAATTGGCAAGTGCCATTCTTTTTCTTATTCTTCTAACAGAGAATAATCCTTGGGTTAATCACCCCGTGGTTTTTCCCTTAACCGGGTTTTCCACGTCAAAATCTTGGTGTTCAATGTGTTGATGTTTATATGCTCTTGTGTTTATGTATTATGCTTTCATGGATGATTAATTGATATGCTGTTAACTAACAACGAAGAATCAAGTGTTTGAAAGAACAAGAAGTTTTATACAACTGATTCACCCCCCCCCTCTCAGTTGTATGCCTTAAATCCAACAATTGGTATCAGAGCCAAGTTCCTCTGAAAGGAGCTTAACCGCTTGAGGAGATCCAGGATGTCGTCATACAAGAAGGATAGTCCGAAGTTCGATGGAACCAACTTCACTCTCTAGAAAGGTCGCATGAAGTGTCACTTGGAATGTATGGGAAAAGCATACTTGGCTATGGTCTCAAAACCATATGTACCTCCACAAGGTGGTCCGACAACTCTAAATGAAATCACAGATGCTGAAAATAATCTGCGGACCAAGGAAGCCCTACTAAGCGCATTGAATGATTCAGTTCTCTCAAATGTTATTGACCTACCAACTGCATATGAGATCCTGACTAAACTGGAACTTCTGTATGAAGGAGATGAGTTTGTCAAAAGTGCAAGGTTGCAAAGTCTGAAAGGGAAATTTGAAAGATTGAAGATGAGAGATGATGAAAACATCACTACCTTTATGCCAAGAGTGAATGAGCTGGTATGTGGAATTAGAAATGCTGGTGGAACTCTAGATGAAAATGAGATTGTCTGCAAAATCCTAAGATCCCTTCCTGCTGCCTACAAAATCAAGGTTGCTGCCATTGATGAATTCAGAGCCCACACAACTGTCACAAGAGAACAACTGGCTGGCAAACTAGCTGCATTTGAAATGACCGAGTTTGGAGATGATCCTCCCAAGACTGAATCTGCTTTCAAAGCCAGTGCCTATGTGAAAGGCAAACAGAGATTTGATCCAGGAGAAAACTCATCAAGGAAGATGTCATGGTATGATCAAGCAAGAAGAGACATGGAAGAAGAAGAAGCAGAAACAGCTCAACTTGAAGCCCTCATTGCAAAGAGACTGCCAAGAGGATCCGGTAAGTATGAAGGAAAACTACCCTTTAAGTGTTTCAACTGCAATAAGATTGGTCATTTTGCTTCAAGATGTCCGAAAAGATCTGCAAGGTCTAATACTAACAGACAAAGGTTTCAAAAGAACTACTATTATGTTCATGAAGAAGATGACAATGAAGGAGTAACAGATGATGAATCAGAACTAGAAAGCAAATCTGGAAATGAATGGGTGTTTATTGCCATCAAGGAAGAAGATTCAATATCCTCTGAATCTATCAATCACAAGGTTGTGGAAAGAGCTTTGGCTGCTCAAGTGGAAGAAAAGGATGATTGGGTTATTGATAGTGGATGTTCTCACCATATGACTGGTGACAAGAATAAGTTCTTAGATTTGGAAAGGTATGAAGGAGGAATGGTAAAGTTTGGTGACAATTCTGCTGGCAAAATCAGAGGTAGGGGAACTATTTCCTTTGATGGAAAGAGCAAAACAGGTAATGTACTATATGTTGAAGGATTGAAGCACAATCTTCTCAGTGTTGGTCAGTTAGTGGACAAAGGCTATGATCTCCGGTTCAAGAATAGAAAATGCAGAATCTTTACAAGCTCCGAAACTGATATTGCATCCGATGCTCAAACAAAAGGTAATATCTTTCATCTGGTTGGTTCAAACAAAAGTTGTTTGTTTGCTCAAGTTGATCAGAGTTGGTTATGGCATAGAAGAATGTGTCATGTGAATTTTGATAACATCATCAAGATAAGCAATATTCAGGCTGTAAGAGACCTTCCAAAATTGGTGAAACCTACAAATAGTTTGTGCAAAGAATGTCAGCTAGGTAAACAGAGCAGAGTCTCTTTCAAAAGCAAAGATCAGTCTTCTACCGGATTGTTGGAATTAGTACATACTGATCTCTGTGGTCCGACAAAAATCAAGAGTCTGCAAGGTGATAGATATTTCATGTTGTTAATTGATGATCATTCCCGGATGATGTGGGTTACCTTTCTAAAAGAAAAATCAGAAGCATTTGAGAAGTTCAAAATCTTCAAAGCTATGGTAGAGAATCAAACCGGATTGAAACTAAAGTGTCTAAGGTCTGATAGAGGTGGTGAATTTACATCTGGTGAGTTCATTGACTTTTGTGAGAAGCAAGGTATAAGGAGACAATTGTCTGCTCCTAGGACTCCACAGCAGAATGGAGTAGTTGAAAGAAAGAACCAGACCATCCAGGAAGCTGCCAGGACAATGATGTTGGAAGAAAATGTTCCTCAGATGTTTTGGAAAGAAGCTATCAGCACTGCAGTCTACACTCTCAATCGAGTTCAAATCAGAAACAACACCGGTAAGACCCCCTATGAACTCTGGTTTGGCATCACTCCTACTGTGAAATATTTCAGAGTATTTGGTAGCAAGTGTTATATTAAAAGAGATGAAGATCTAGGAAAGTTTGATGCTAGAAGTGATAAAGGAATTTTCTTGGGCTACTCCACTCAAAGCAAAGCATACCGGTGTTACAATAAGAGATTGAGGAAGATGATAAAAAGCACCAATGTGAAAGTTGATGAAGGAATTGAGAAGCCTTCAAGATTTTATGAGTTTGATGAAGATGATCAAGATGGTGTTCAGGTTCAAGGGACTCAATCCCCTCCGGTAAGTCAGAATCAACTTGATCCAATAAATAAGGAAGAAGAAATAGGTCAGAATGAACCTGATCAAGGAGCAACAGTGCAGGATATTCCCAAAATTCCAAGGCATGTAAGACTAAACCACTCTGAAGATCAGATCATAGGTGACAGAAGCAAAGGTGTGCAAACTAGAAGGAATGTTGCTCAAAATCAGGATGAATGTTGTCTGATTTCAAAGATTGAACCTAAAACAGTAAATGAAGCCTGCAATGATGAAAACTGGACTAAAGCAATGAAAGATGAATTAATGCAAATTGAGAAAAATCATACTTGGGATCTTGTTCCCAGACCTAGAGACAGGAATGTGATTGGAACCAAATGGGTCTTCCGGAACAAACTGAATGAAACTGGTGAAGTTATCAGAAACAAAGCTAGATTGGTCTGCAAAGGCTACTCTCAAATAGAAGGAATTGACTTTGAAGAGACCTTTGCTCCGGTGGCAAGAATTGAAGCACTCAGATTATTTCTTGCATTTGCTGCCTTCAAAGACTTCAAGGTATATCAGATGGATGTCAAGTCTACTTTCCTAAATGGTGATCTGGAAGAAGAAGTTTACATTGAACAACCGGATGGATTTCAATTGTCTGATAATGATGATATGGTCTGCAAGTTGAAGAAAGCATTGTATGGACTAAAGCAAGCCCCAAGAGCATGGTATGAAAGGTTGGATAAGCATCTTGTACAGATTGGATTCAACAAAGGTACTGCTGACAGTAACTTATATTTCAAAATTGTTCATAAAAATATTTTGATTGTTGAAGTGTTTGTGGATGATATCATTTTTGGAGGAAGAGATAGTATGTGCAAAACTTTTGCAAATCAGATGAAAAGTGAGTTTGAAATGTCTATGCTTGGTGAAATGAATTTCTTCTTGGGTCTGCAAATTACTCAAACAAAGAAAGGAATCTTCATTTCTCAGACCAAATATATGAAAGAATTGTTAAGGAAATATGGTATGGAAGATTCAAAACCAATGAACACTCCCATGGCAACCGGATGTAAGTTGAGCAAAGATGATGACTCCCCAAAGGCAGATCAGACAGAGTATAGATCAATGATTGGTGGATTGTTGTATCTCACTCAGACTAGACCAGATATAATGCAGGCTGTTGGTCTTGTGGCAAGATTCCAGGCTGATCCTAGAGAATCTCATGTTATGGCAATCAAAAGAATTTTTAGGTACCTGAAAGGAACAGTTGAGTATGGTCTATGGTACCCTAGAGATCCAGATTTCTCTCTTCATGCTTACACAGATGCAGATTGGGCAGGAGATGTGGATGACCGGAAGAGCACTAGTGGTGGAGCATTCTTTTTGGGGAAGAGATTGGTTTCTTGGCTAAGCAAGAAACAAGATGCAATATCTCTGTCTACAACTGAAGCAGAATACATTGCAACAGCAGGTAGTTGCACTCAAATCTTATGGATGAAGCAGATGCTAAGAGACATTAAAGTTGAATATGAGGAGCCTACCATAATTTTCTGTGATAATTCAAGTGCAATTAATATTTCTAAGAATCCGGTATTGCATTCTAAGACTAAGCACATATCTATCAAGTTTCACTTTTTGAGAGAACAAGTGAACAAGGAAGAAGTCAGATTGGAGTATGTTCCCTCAAAGGATCAGATTGTAGATATCTTTACTAAACCTCTTCCCAAGGACTCTTTTGAATATCTTCGGGAGAAGTTAGGGGTCATGGCCCCTCCGGTGATGAACTAGGATGCACTGATGTGCATCAGTCCAGTGGATATCACAGTCATATCTTGTGATCCGGATTGATGATGGGGAGCTGCAACTAAGGGGGAGCAGCTGGTATGATTCTGATGTATGAGAATTGCAAGTATGAGCCCTTTGCCATTGATGTCAAAGGGGGAGAGAAGACATGTGAAAAACAAGTGGTTGATGATCAAAGGGGGAGCAGTAAAGGAAGAGAAGACATGTGAAAAGTTGTTGTTGATAGGGGGAGCTGTGACAGAAAGGAGAAGTTCTTGTCTTAATGGTTTTTCACATCATATGTTGCCATCAATGACAAAGGGGGAGATTGTTGCAAGTATGAGGTGAGCCAGTGTTGTCATTGATGTCAACATACTCATATTGCATTGACAAGAAGGATTGGATGAGCTGTGTGCTGAGGATATTGAGAAAATTAGCCTCAGTCAGGAACAGTGAAGAACCGTGATGAGAAGAAGGCAAATGTATTGTATAGGTTGAGAACCGGAGGATGCGGATTAAAGGGTTTGTAGATATGAGTCTTGAGATGCTTCAGTTAAGATTTCAGAGGTCCGCATGAAGATCTGAAGGAGTTGTGGCTGTCGGTGTAGAACCGGTTCCGACAAGTATTCAAAGGTGACAGAGGATCACAAAAAGGTCCGGTGAGGTCCGGAACTATATAATCCTAATCTGCGGATTGGAAGGAGTCTTTGGGATGTCCTTGTGATGTGCCATCTCAAGTTGTGTATGATTTGGAGGTCCGGAAGTACCTCTTGCATTATGACAGTGGCGACAGACAGTGTTCTTGAAATTCCAGATAAGGAAGAGAAGAGATTCCAGTAAGTAAAGAAAGTGCGGATGTACCTGGTCATTCAGGCAGGCTTGTGAAGGTTCTTGGATCATGTTGAGGTTGTGTTGTTGGTCCGCATTGATAGTAGAGCCCGGAATTGAAGTTATTCTTCCGGATGAAGTTCTTGCTCTGTTTAGCCGACCGGATGAGTTGTTCATCCTGCGAATGTTCTTGTGGTGGCCGACCGGATGTGTTATTCATCTTGCGGATACTCTTATGGTTGTTTGCCGACTTAGATGTTTGTTCCTAAGTCGATGTCTTGTATAAATAACGGTTTGTGAGTTCATTTCGAAGTGTGGATTGTGTGGATGAGTGTGGCATAGCGAAGAGAAGTGCGAAAGGCAGAGCAGAGGTTTTTGGGCTTAAATGGAACTGATCCGGACATGGTAGAGATGTCATTCTCCAGTTCAAGATTGTGATTCTTATCACTTTGTAGACAGTGTGTCTCCTTGTAGGCAGTGGGCCTCTTTGTGAGCAGTGTGCTTAGGCAGTGAGCCCTAATTGGCAAGTGCCATTCTTTTTCTTATTCTTCTAACAGAGAATAATCCTTGGGTTAATCACCCCGTGGTTTTTCCCTTAACTGGGTTTTCCACGTCAAAATCTTGGTGTTCAATGTGTTGATGTTTATCTGCTCTTGTGTTTATGTATTATGCTTTCATGGATGATTAATTGATATGCTGTTAACTAACAATGAAGAATCAAGTGTTTGAAAGAACAAGAAGTTTTATATAACTGATTCACCCCCCCTCTCAGTTGTATGCCTTAAAACCATCAAGACAAGAACTTCTCCTTTCTGTCACAGCTCCCCCTATCAACAACAACTTTTCACATGTCTTCTCTTCCTTTACTGCTCCCCCTTTGATCATCAACCACTTGTTTTTCACATGTCTTCTCTCCCCCTTTGACATCAATGGCAAAGGGCTCATACTTGCAATTCTCATACATCAGAATCATACCAGCTGCTCCCCCTTAGTTGCAGCTCCCCATCATCAATCCGGATCACAAGATATGACTATGATATCCATCGGACTGATGCACATCAGTGCATCCTAGTTCATCACCAGAGGGGCCATGACCCCTAACTTCTCCTGGAGATATTCAAAAGAGTCCTTGGGAAGAGGTTTAGTAAAGATATCTGCAATCTGATCCTTTGAGGGAACATACTCCAATCTGACTTCTTCCTTATTCACTTGTTCTCTCAAAAAGTGAAACTTGATAGATATGTGCTTAGTCTTAGAATGCAATACCGGATTCTTAGAAATATTAATTGCACTTGAATTATCACAGAAAATTGTGATAGGCTCCTCATATTCAACTTTAATGTCTCTTAGCATCTGCTTCATCCATAAGATTTGAGTGCAACTACCTGCTGCTGCAATGTATTCTGCTTCAGTTGTAGACAGAGATATTGCATCTTGTTTCTTGCTTAGCCAAGAAACCAATCTCTTCCCCAAAAAGAATGCTCCACCACTAGTGCTCTTCCGGTCATCCACATCTCCTGCCCAATCTGCATCTGTGTAAGCATGAAGAGAGAAATCCGGATCTCTAGGGTACCATAGACCATACTCAACTGTTCCTTTCAGGTACCTAAAAATTCTTTTGATTGCCATAACATGAGATTCTCTAGGATCAGCCTGGAATCTTACCACAAGACCAACAGCCTGCATTATATCTGGTCTAGTCTGAGTGAGATACAACAATCCATCAATCATTGATCTATACTTTGTCTGATCTGCCTTTGGGGAGTCATCATCTTTGCTCAACTTACATTCAGTTGCCATGGGAGTGTTCATTGGTTTTGAATCTTCCATACCATATTTCCTTAACAATTCTTTCACATATTTGGTCTGAGAAATGAAGATTCCTTTCTTTGTTTGAGTAATTTGCAGACCCAAGAAGAAATTCATTTCACCAAGCATAGACATTTCAAATGCACTTTTCATCTGATTTGCAAAAGTTTTGCACATACTATCTCTTCCTCCAAAAATGATATCATCCACAAACACTTCAACAATCAAAATATTTTTATGAACAATTTTAAAATATAAGTTACTGTCAGCAGTACCTTTGTTGAATCCAATCTGCACAAGATGCTTATCCAACCTTTCATACCATGCTCTTGGGGCTTGCTTTAGTCCATACAATGCTTTCTTCAACTTGCAGACCATATCATCATTATCAGATAATTGAAATCCATCCGGTTGTTCAATGTAAACTTCTTCTTCCAGATCACCATTTAGGAAAGCAGACTTGACATCCATCTGATATACCTTGAAGTCTTTGAAGGCAGCAAATGCAAGAAATAATCTGAGTGCTTCAATTCTTGCCACCGGAGCAAAGGTCTCTTCAAAGTCAATTCCTTCTATTTGAGAGTAGCCTTTGCAGACCAATCTAGCTTTGTTTCTGATAACTTCACCAGTTTCATTCAGTTTGTTCCGGAAGACCCATTTGGTTCCAATCACATTCCTGTCTCTAGGTCTGGGAACAAGATCCCAAGTATGATTTTTCTCAATTTGCATTAATTCATCTTTCATTGCTTTAGTCCAGTTTTCATCATTGCAGGCTTCATTTACTGTTTTAGGTTCAATCTTTGAAATCAGACAACATTCATCCTGATTTTGAGCAACATTCCTTCTAGTTTGCACACCTTTGCTTCTGTCACCTATGATCTGATCTTCAGAGTGGTTTAGTCTTACATCCCTTGGAATTTTGGGAATATCCTGCACTGTTGCTCCTTGATCAGGTTCATTCTGACCTATTTCTTCTTCCTGATTTACTGGATCAAGTTGATTCTGACTTACCGGAGGGGATTGAGTCCCTTGAACCTGAACACCATCTTGATCATCTTCATCAAACTCATAAAATCTTGAAGGCTTCTCAATTCCTTCATCAACTTTCACATTGGTGCTTTCTATCATCTTCCTCAATCTCTTATTGTAACACCGGTATGCTTTGCTTTGAGTGGAGTAGCCCAAGAAAATTCCTTTATCACTTCTAGCATCAAACTTTCCTAGATCTTCATCTCTTTTAATATAACACTTGCTACCAAATACTCTGAAATATTTCACAGTAGGAGTGATGCCAAACCAGAGTTCATAGGGGATCTTACCGGTGTTGTTTCTGATTTGAACTCGATTGAGAGTGTAGACTGCAGTGCTGATAGCTTCTTTCCAAAACATCTGAGGAACATTTTCTTCCAACATCATTGTCCTGGCAGCTTCCTGGATGGTCCGGTTCTTTCTTTCAACTACTCCATTCTGCTGTGGAGTTCTAGGAGCAGACAATTGTCTCCTTATACCCTGCTTCTCACAAAAGTCAATGAACTCACCAGATGTAAATTCACCACTTCTATCAGACCTTAGACACTTTAGTTTCAATCCGGTTTGATTCTCTACCATAGCTTTGAAGATTTTGAACTTCTCAAATGCTTCTGATTTTTCTTTTAGAAAGGTAACCCACATCATCCGGGAATGATCATCAATTAACAACATGAAATATCTATCACCTTGCAGACTCTTGATTCTTGTCGGACCATAGAGATCAGTATGTACTAATTCTAACAATCCGGTAGAAGACTGATCTTTGCTTTTGAAAGAGACTCTGCTCTGTTTACCTAGCTGACATTCTTTGCACAAACTATTTGTAGGTTTCACCAATTTTGGAAGGTCTCTTACAGCCTGAATATTGCTTATCTTGATGATGTTATCAAAATTCACATGACACATTCTTCTATGCCATAACCAACTCTGATCAACTTGAGCAAACAGACAACTTTTGTTTGAACCAACCAGATGAAAGATATTACCTTTTGTTTGAGCACCGGATGCAATTTCAGTTCCGAAGCTTGTAAAGATTCTGCATTTTCCATTCTTGAACCAGAGATCATAGCCTTTGTCCACTAACTGACCAACACTGAGAAGATTGTGCTTCAATCCTTCAACATATAGTACATTACCTGTTTTGCTCTTTCCATCAAAGGAAATAGTTCCCCTACCTCTGATTCTGCCAGCAGAATTGTCACCAAACTTTACCATTCCTCCTTCATACCTTTCCAAATCTAAGAACTTATTCTTGTCACCAGTCATATGGTGAGAACATCCACTATCAATAACCCAATCATCCTTTTCTTCCACTTGAGCAGCCAAAGCTCTTTCCACAACCTTGTGATTGACAGATTCAGAGGATATTGAATCTTCTTCCTTGATGGCAATAAACACCCATTCATTTCCAGATTTGCTTTCTAGTTCTGATTCATCATCTGTTACTCCTTCATTGTCATCTTCTTCATGAACATAATAGCAGTTCTTTTGAAACCTTTGTCTATTAGTATTAGACCTTGCAGATCTTTCTGGACATCTTGAAGCAAAATGACCAATCTTATTGCAGTTGAAACACTTAAAGGGTAGTTTTCCTTCATACTTACCGGATCCTCTTGGCAGTCTCTTTGCAATGAGGGCTTCAAGTTGAGCTGTTTCTGCTTCTTCTTCTTCCATGTCTCTTCTTGCTTGATCATACCATGACATCTTCCTTGATGAGTTTTCTCCCGGATCAAATCTCTGTTTGCCTTTCACATAGGCACTGGCTTTGAAAGCAGATTCAGTCTTGGGAGGATCATCTCCAAACTCGGTCATTTCAAATGCAGCTAGTTTGCCAGCCAGTTGTTCTCTTGTGACAGTTGTGTGGGCTCTGAATTCATCAATGGCAGCAACCTTGATTTTGTAGGCAGCAGGAAGGGATCTTAGGATTTTGCAGACAATCTCATTTTCATCTAGAGTTCCACCAGCATTTCTAATTCCACATACCAGCTCATTCACTCTTGGCATAAAGGTAGTGATGTTTTCATCATCTTTCATCTTTAATCTTTCAAATGTCCCTTTCAGACTTTGCAACCTTGCACTTTTGACAAACTCATCTCCTTCATACAGAAGTTCCAGTTTAGTCAGGATCTCATATGCAGTTGGTAGGTCAATAACATTTGAGAGATCTGAATCATTCAATGCGCTTAGTAGGGCTTCCTTGGTCCGTAGATTATTTTCAGCATCTGTGATTTCATTCAGAGTTGTCGGACCACCTTGTGGAGGTACATATGGTTTTGAGACCATAGCCAAGTATGCTTTTCCCATACATTCCAAGTGACACTTCATGCGACCTTTCCAGAGAGTGAAGTTGGTTCCATCGAACTTCAGACTATCCTTCTTGTATGACGACATCCTGGATCTCCTCAAGCGGTTAAGCTCCTTTCAGAGGAACTTGGCTCTGATACCAATTGTTGGATTTAAGGCATACAACTGAGAGGGGGGGTGAATCAGTTGTATAAAACTTTTTGTTCTTTCAAACACTTGATTCTTCATTGTTAGTTAACAGCATATCAATTAATCATCCATGAAAGCATAATACATAAACACAAGAGCAGATAAACATCAACACATTGAACACCAAGATTTTGACGTGGAAAACCCGGTTAAGGGAAAAACCACGGGGTGATTAACCCAAGGATTATTCTCTGTTAGAAGAATAAGAAAAAGAATGGCACTTGCCAATTAGGGCTCACTGCCCGAGCACACTGCTCACAAAGAGGCCCACTGCCTACAAGGAGACACACTGTCTACAAAGTGATAAGAATCACAATCTTGAACTGGAGAATGACATCTCTACCATGTCCGGATCAGTTCCATTTAAGCCCAAAAACCTCAGCTCTGCCTTTCGCACTTCTCTTTGCTATGCCACACTCATCCACACAATCCACACTTCGAAATGAACTCACAAACTGTTATTTATACAAGACATTGACTTAGGAACAAACATCTAAGTCGGCAAACAACCATAAGAGTATCCGCAAGATGAATAACACATCCGGTCGGCCACCACAAGAACATTCGCAGGATGAACAACTCATCCGGTCGGCTAAACAGAGCAAGAACTTCATCCGGAAGAATAACTTCAATTTCAGGCTCTACTATCAATGCGGACCAACAACACAACCTCAACATGATCCAAGAACCTTCACAAGCCTGCCTGAATGACCAGGTACATCCGCACTTTCTTTACTTACTGGAATCTCTTCTCTTCCTTATCCGGAACTTCAAGAACACTGTCTGTCGCCACTGTCATAATGCAAGAGGTACTTCCGGACCTCCAAATCATACACAACTTGAGATGGCACATCACAAGGACATCCCAAAGACTCCTTCCAATCCACAGATTAGGATTATACAGTTTCGGACCTCACCGGACCTTTTTGTGATCCTCTGTCATCTCTGAATACTTGCCGGAACCGGTTCTACACCGACAGCTACAACTCCTTCAGATCTTCATGCGGACCTCTGAAATCTTAACTGAAGCATCTCAAGACTCATATCTACAAACCCTTTAATCCGCATCCTCCGGTTCTCGACCTATACAATACATTTGCCTTCTTCTCATCACGGTTCTTCACTGTTCCTGACTGAGGCTAATTTTCTCAATATCCTCAGCACACAGCTCATCCAATCCTTCTTGTCAATGCAATATGAGTATGTTGACATCAATGACAACACTGGCTCACCTCATACTTGCAACAAAATCCACTTTACCCACGAAGCAATTCGTTCCAATTTCCTTGTTAAGTCAATTCAGTCATTATCTTTTTGTATTTGTTTTTCTTGCCAAAAATCCAAAAAAACCAAAATATCTCCAAAAATTAAAAAAATCAATCTTCCAACCAAATCTAGCATTTGTCCTAACCATTCACGCGTATCTAATTATTGTATCCCAATAATCTCTTTCTTCCAATCCAATCCATTTTACCCTAATCATCCATATGGCACTTGAAGATGCTTATGGCTTCCACAGAATGTTTGATGAACTCAATAGATTATGTGGAAAGTATCTAGTCACTCCTACATCATCATCCCTACCTCCCATCAACAACCAATCCAACTTTTCCATACCCCTTGAACTTATCCAACATTTCACCTCAACCCCAAATCTATTTACAAGACTATCAAGTTCCTTCAAAACAAGAACATGCAAGTCCAAGTTACCCTTTGCACCAAGATCAAGTGTCCTTAAGTACTCATGCTACCTTTGACAAGGGGAACACCACTTTAGCTTATGCATCTTATGGGTATCCTCCATCACCATCCAATCAAATACCTATCCAAGAGCCTACTAGTCCTATCCCAACACCACCATGTAATCCCAACCCATTGCTCCATCAACTCCTTCATTTCCTTCACCGTCATGTTCCTCCAATCCTCTACCAAAAGATGAGGCTGAGATACTTTTAGAAGAATTGGTGCAATCAAATTTGATTGAGAAACCACCAATAATAGCAAACCACATTAAAAGTCCTTGGCATATTGAAAACACATATTGCAGATACCATAGGGATAAGGGCCATAAGACATTCAATTGTACGAAATGTAGGAGATTGATCAAGAACCTCATAAATTGTGGTAAGATTGTGCTAGAGGATCCCAATCCTAATCCTAATCCATCCAATCCCATTATCCCTCCATCTAATCCCAATCCTAATCCTAATCCATCCAATCCCATTATCCCTCCACCTAATCCCAATCCTAATTGTATGCACCAATATAAATTTTATTGAAAAGATTTGACAATATGACAAAACCCTAAAACTTATATAAATGCACCAACAAAAGATAAAAAATAAATACTATTGCATTTAATAAATTGTTACTGAACTCTTTAATATGTGGTTACTCATTTTTTTCAGAAATAACTCCCAACTCTTAGTAAATTGTGTGTAATGTGCGCATGTGTAATCAAGAATTTGGAATAAAGGTAGGGTTTTATAATATTTGGGGGAAAAATGGTTCAAGGGTGGTTAAACTATAAAGTTGGTTGAGCGGTAAGAGGTAGGTAAAAGATAGTTGAACGGATTTTAGTTAGTTTTAATTTTTATGTATTGGTTTAGGTTTAGGTAAATAATAAATTAAGTTTGTTAAATTTAATTTATTATTTACGGGAGGGGACGTAAAATGAGAGATTTAATTAATTAATTAAATTAATTAAATCTTATGTGAGGGGAGGATTAATTAAGGGGAAATTAAGGATGCTCGGGGATAATTAGTGATAAGGATAATTAGGGAATAAATAGGGAATAATTAGGGTATAGTTAGGGGCTAATTTAGGGATGAACATGAATATGATAAGTGGTCAATTTTAGATGTCTACACTAATCCTAATCCATCCAATCCCATTATCCCTCCACCTAATCTGAATCCTAATCATAATCCATCCAATCCTATTATCCATCCAGCTAACCATAATCTCAATCCTAATTCATGCCCTCCTATTATCCATTCACCTAATCTAAATCCTAATCCTACAACATCCACCATTATTGTCCACACATTATATTGTCCATCCACCCATACACTTCTGAAGGATGTGATCCAATGGCTATTAGCAAGGAATCAACCATCTCCATGTAATTAAATACCTATCCTTGAACCTATCCAAGAACCTTCAAGCAATATGTCTATTCCTCCAAACCCATCTTATAGTCCACAACCCATCAAGCCTCTTGAAGATCCCCTTACAATGAGTTCAAGTCAAGATCCATCATATAGCCATGTTGATGATCGTCTAGAGCCTATCAAGCCTATCCAAGAGTCTCTTGGACTCCCATACAAGAAAACCAAGAGCTATGTCAAGAGTTTAGTCTAAAGCATGTGGAAACATCAACCCTCATCCTAATCAAGATCTAAACATCCTATCTAATGCCATTCCTGATTCCATTGCATCATATGATCAACCTATCCATAACCAACAAAGCCACTTTGGTGAATGTTGTAGATGCACTGACAAAGCCAGTAAGCATAGAGAAGTTCAGATGGTGCTCGAATTCCATGGGCTTTGAGGCCTGATTAGGTAGCTGCTATAGACTCTTGACAGGGCTTTAACAAGTGGGAGAATGCTGGGATTAAGGTGTATTAACTTTAGAATCCTTTCTGGTGTTTCCTATTTTTTAGGATGCTTTTTTAGAAATGGTGTTTTTGAGCCATTTTGGAAAAAGTTGTTTTGTACTTTTTACTTTTTTCTTTTTCTCAAAAAGTTGTTTTGGTTTTTTGTTGAGAAAAACAAGGAGTACCACCTCGGTTGACCTTGGGTCTTGTTTAGTAGGTTTCTATTGCAGGAAGTTACCATTTATGGCAAATCTTATCCTTATCTTCTTGGAGCACCCATGAAGAGGATATGCTTTGTTTTTTGGAAATTTGATTTGGAAAATATTTTCAAGTTATTTGATTTGGAAAAGATTTTCAAGTTGGAAAATATTCCTCTTTGGAAAGTGGATGCCTAGGAAAGATAAGATTAGTTTTTGTTTTTTTTTTTGCTTTAAAACAGATTTGAAGCAGATGCTTTCTATACTTTTGCAGAGTTGTTGGTGGAGAAAGCTAAGCCAGCTTTTTGAAGGCGAATTGCTTTTGTAACTCTTACATTATGTTGTATTGCGTGTTTTTAAAGAAGTACAAATTACAGGTTGAAGCAATTCTGAAAAGCCGAAATGCTGCCGGTTTGTTTCCATGTAAAAATCATTGTATTAATGTTTCTTGATTTTAAATCTTAATTAACTAAATGTATGTAAATCTTAATAAACTGTAATCCATAAAAAGTTAGAAAGAATTAACTGCAACTCTCTCCTATAAGATTAGTTTTAGAAGTTGTTTCCACACCTTTACTTCCTTTCATCTACAACTACATTTTAAACTCTCCTTTACTGCTACCTTAACTGTGCTCTGTCCATTTATTTCATAATTACACAATCCATCGTGCTGAAAACAAATTTGTTCGGGCATTTAATGTAATAATAAATCTGCACAGTATTTAAAATCCCACCATAGAAGGTTAAATAAATTTATTTAAAATCCCACCTCCCATGTTCTGATGTCTGGTGTTGGTTGTGATGCCAAGTCCTTGTTGCATATTATTTCCAACAATGAAGATTATTAACCCGTAACAGCTATACTTCAAAATGCATATGTTGTTAACATATAACTTTCTTGTTTTTTAACTTAAATTTGTGAGGATGTTCTTTTCTCTTTTAAGAATGTTAATTTTCCCTAAAATTTTCCTTTGATCAACATTAAATTTGATCGTTGGTCTGATTTTTCTTATTTTTTTTTCACATAAACATCGACGACAGAGTGGATTTGACTGTTGGTTTGATTTCTTTTTTAAATAAATTTATGTAAATCAAAAAACCCAATCCACCCGCCCTCAAAACAACAATGACAGAGTGAATTTCATGGTTGGTTTGAATTTTTTTTCAAATAAATTTATGTGAATCAAAAAATCCGTGCTCAATCCACATTTTTATTGCTTTTATCTCCCTGCCCCTAAAAACAGCGACGATGGAGTGGACTTTGACAGTTGGTTTGATTTCTTTTCTTCAAATACATTTATGCAAATAAAAAATATTCATGCCCAATCCACATTTTTATTGTTCCCCCTCTCCCCCAATTGAAATAGCAATGGCGTAGCGGATTGTGTGCACGAGTTGTTTTGTTTACCTCTTAATTACAATTGAATTTGAAACACCACAGAAATTGCGTCAAGAGAATGAAACGCCAATGGATTTATTGGCTGCAGCATTGTGATCTTTGAACATTTGTAACTGTTGGCTGGAATGAGTTTGTATTATCGTGCTTTAACCAAATGAGTGGCATTGTTTGATGACTGACAAAGAGTCCAAGAATATTATTGGATTGGAGATAATACGAGCAATTTGTTATTCTGTGTCTGGAAATATCCAGTCCTTTAGGGGAGGACAATCGTAGGTAAATCATCAGATATCACTTTTTCTCTCTATATCAATTCATATAAATTTTATAAGATCTGAATTTCCTTTCCAAACACTATGGTTGCTCATCCACTTTACTTAAATATCATCCATTTTAATGATCATAGTAATTTTACACTTCATTCACAACAGAAAATGGTAAATACTTGTCCTATTTTTATTGGCCAAAATTGACCTTTGACTATTAAATTGGATGATATTTAAAAATAGCCCTTACCATCATTATGTATAAAAAATAGGAAATGTCTTTTGCACTAATAGAGTACTTACCCTGTGTCAGATGAATGTTGTAGCCATACATATTTGAGCTCCTGATGCTCTGGTTGTGATGGGATTGTAGATCGGTTCTACATATTTTTGAATGTCAATGTTGTAATTGGCTTGTTTTCCCTGTAACATAACATAATTAGATGTGTTACTAATTTTCAAGCAGAAGATGAGATGAACTCAGATTCCCCTTCTAGGCATGCTGCTTGGTGCCATTAGAGTTTACAGTGCTTGAGATTCTGTGGACCAAGCATGTTGTTTATTTTTCGCTACAATTATATGCTGTACTTAGATTTAAGGCAGTACGATTGTTCAGGATTTTGATGCATCTTCATTTAGTTTGATTTTTGTTCAGGAACGATATATGACGTTGTTAGAGTTTTTGATACGTGAGGTTTCATGAACTAAGAACTTTATTTTTTTCTTCTTTAATGCAACTTCATGTGTTATGGTTTTTTAACATTTTACAAACCATACTGATCCTTTCCTCTATGATGTATCTAGGAATCATTGCATTTCATGAGACTACATCCCCACCGATTCATTTCATCAAACACTAATTTGGATATATCCGCATTTGGTTACATGCTCACAGGTCTATTCGTAACAGAGCGGAATCCAGTTTGGATAACATGGGTATCAAGCTGTTTACCGGTTGTTCTCAAACATCATCCACTTCAATAGTCAAAGCTCAATTTTGGCCAGTAAAAATAAGACAAATATTTACGACTTTATTGTTATGAATGAGCTGTAGAATTGCTATTAATTGTTTGATCATTTAGATGATGTTTAAGTAGAATGTAGCTTACATTGTCGCACTCAGGCACTAAGGACAATTCACTAAGAAATCTCCTATTAAAGAAATTCCTACTAACGTCCAAAACAACCAATTCAGTGAGATTGGCTATGGGTCCCCACAGTGCACCAGTGAATATCATGGGACACATTTCCAACGAGATTCGTCCTTGACAAATCAAACCTAGAAACTCTTCCCTCATCATTGCAGCTTACTGCAAACCAGCTACAATAGGTCCCCAATACAAATGGGCTCCAATCATGGAGGTGGCCCAAAGGTTCATCCGAATTGGGTCTAAGCCTCAGTGCGACCTTCCCAGCTTCATACAAAATCAGTACCACAAGCACAAAAAAATAAATATACCTGCGTCAGTAGTCCTGAATATGCAACTGAAAACACCACATTTAATGCTTCTGATCAGCTCCAATAGTCTCTTGCAAGGAACAATCTGATTGATGCCCTCTACCTTTGGTACTTTTTCTTCTTCTCATTCAAATGGTGTGTCTAACCTATAACACAACACAAACGCACCCAACTCCTCTATAGCCATAACTACAAAGCCAAAACGACCGTTGATACTCTAAATTAGTTGAAGGGGATCGACCACAGTTGTGCTTGTTGCAGAGTTAGCACAGGGGTGCATGATTCGTAAATTCCACCAAAATCACACTGTTCTTTCTCCATGATTAGCGGGAGATTGGCAACAACAAAAACTGAGGATCCCCTGTGCTCAACATATATTTGTTTGCATTCAACAAATCTTTCAAAGCTTTTGCTATTGGCGATTGGTGCTTCTGCCACCCTAGTCAACCCCAACTATTCTACTATAATGTACACTCCCAAAACTTCTCATTAGTTGCTCAATAATTCAATATCAGACACACTTAGTAACAAAGATTTCGCTACCATTTTAATATTACATGCATGTCTTAAATTCTATGCTTCTTAAACAAATATATTGGTATGATATGATACATAGTATTTGAAAGGAAGCTAAGTGTACGGAAGACACTTCCTACACCAATCTAAGCAAGAGAGGGTTGCAAAAATTTCTGAAAACCCTTGAACAGTTACAAATTCAAACTCAGATACACATTCAAAAGTATAAAATAGATTAACAATAAAACAATAACACATAAATTACGTGGGGAAAACCTTTCCAGGTAAAAAACCCTACACACCAAAAGCACAATACTTTGTATTATCAGTCCAAAAAATTACAATACAATAACAACACTAAGCTTCTCCAGGTGTCCTCCAACTACAACAAGAATCTGAGATAATTTCGGCAGCATAACAGTACTTCAACAAAATGATACTCTACATCTCTAATATACAAGTGCTCAATGTATAGGAGCTTACAATGCATTAATTAGACACTTTCCAAATCCAACGCCTAAGACTGAAGATGCATCATGGAAGGTGCCAAAAAAAAAACATACAAAATGGTAATATTCCAAGTGTTAACACATGCAAACATGCAATTGCCAATTGTTACCAAACTTGCACATGCAAAACTACACCTGCCAAGATATAATTGCACCTCCAAAAAAGACATCCTTATCATAAGGAAAGTGCCAACATGCAAAACTCCACCTTTAATAGCAACTTCCAAGCTTGACTCGTCCTTGGAAATAGAAACTATACGTTGTAACTCACAGGTTGAGACATACTAATCCCAACATTCTCCCACTTGTTGAAGACCTGTCAAGAATCATATGTAATCAATTGTTCAGGGACCCAAGGCCCATGGAAATGACACACCACCTAAACTTCTCTGTGCTCACTGGCTTCATCAATGCATCTGTAACATTTCTCAAAGTGTCAACCTTCTCCAATATCACCTTCCCATCTTCTACCATATCACGAACAAAATAAAACTGAACATCAATGTGCTTTGTTCTGGCATCGAAAGTGGGATTCTATGCTAAGCAAATGGCACTCTAACTGTCGCAATAGATAGTAATCTATCCTGCATCAAAACCAATATCCGAACACAACCTCTTAAGCCAAATGGCTTCCTTGCAAGGATGAGTAGTTGCCATGTACTCTACTTTTGTCATGGACAAAGCGACTCTATAGCATGCCACTTACTCATCCAACTTATAGCACCACCATACATTGTGAACACATATCCACTGGTGGATCTTCTGCTGTTAATGTCACCTGCCTAATCTGAATCCACATATCCATGAATACTTACAGAATATTGAGAACCAGTAGGATAACCATGATAACATAGGGAATACTCAAAAGTACCCCATAGATATTTAAACACTCTCTTTACCACATCCCAATGTACTCGTCTAGGATTAGCCATATACCGACTAAAGACTCCCACTACTTGCCCAACGTCTAGCCTCGTACAAACCATCACATACATCAGACTACCAACAACACTCACATATGGTACTTTGGTCATGTCCTCCATCTTAGTAGTAGATTTTGGACAATCCTCCACAAAAAGATTCTTTCCCTACATCACTGGAACAACTAACTGCTTGTAAGATGTCATGTTGAATCTCTCCAACACTAAATTCACATACTTGCTTTAGCTTAACCAAAGCTTTCTGCTAGCTCTATCTCTTCTGATCTTCATCCCTAGAATATACCTTGTTGCACCTAGATCCTTAATCTCGAACTGTGCTAACAACTGAGACTTCAGATCTGAAATAAAACTCTTACCATTCCCAAAAAACAACATATCATCTATGTGCAATGCAATTATAAGAATGCAACCATTATCAATTTGTAATTGTTATATGTTAAAAGAGGGATGAATACAAGCATGTAAGTACACTAGATCAAACCCTCTTTCACTATAACATTCAAGGACAAAACTGAGCTAAGCCACTTCAAGATGGAAGAGGACTCAGCTACTGATTTTGTTCTCTTGTTTGCTATGGAAAGATATGATTTAACCAAGCTTTTTATCAAACCCTAGGCCAATCAATGTACTAAATCCTAGAATTGAGATAATCAGCTTATAACAGATGAACAACAATGGAAAGCTAGGATCTGAAAGTACCAGGATGATCAGTGAGATGTTGTAACCTATTCCATAGAAGTTGAAATGTCAGAAGACTCCAGTGCTAGTGCTCGAGTCCAGAAAGTCCCGAACTCTGGAAGCTCAAAACTAGAAAAATGTCATAAATGATGTCAAGATGTTGTATCCAGTGTTTGATTTAGCTGGTGGACACCAGGGCGAGTGCCTAAGTCTGCCACAGAGAAATTTTCACACTTTGTTTTAGGATCTTGAATCTTTATCCCTTGAACAACCTCCCCATACCTTCACTTCTGTAATCCTCGCACTTGTAACCTGCACACAAGAAGAAAAGGGGTTTGGGGGTTGTGGTGTTTAGGGATTTGCTTTAGTCAAATCCTAGGTTAGCAGTCAAACTTCCCCAACACCATTGTCACAGAGAGTGTGTCCTTGCAGGATAGAGGCTAAAGATAATCCAAATGATGATGAAATGATTAAAACACAATAATAATGTCACCTTGGAGGTGAAGTCCTTAGGAGGATGAAGTCCTTAAATTTTACCCTGGCCAATCAAGGTGGACTTAGGCATGGGTGCCCAAGTTCCAAGGTGGCTTTTTGGTCAGGACCTAAGCATTAAATTGGCCCCTAGTTCCTATTTGACATGGGTTTTAGGGGAATTCTCACCAAGATGAATATTTTTCCTGTAAAGTGTTAACATGGGGACCTAATAGCTAAACTAGGAGGTAAAAAGGCATATGTCCACTTTTTACTCCATAACATTTAGTCCCCATTTTAATGTGTGTGTGATCCTACAATTCAGCACATGCATTAAAGTACGATCGAAGCATATCAAAACACATCAAACACATCAAATGCTAGAATGAAGACACACCCTGAGCTTGAAAGACTATTTCTAGCCCCCAGACTTAGGCAAACATAAGAAAACACTTAACACTCACATAAGACACAATGAATACGATAAGGAAGCACGCCATACATGGAGAAGACAGCGAAGCACACAATACACGGAGAAGACATGAATACAGTCACACAAGACACAAATAAGACATGAAGGGAAGGCATGATTAAGCAATTACATATATATATATATATATATAATTCTAACTACAGTAAACAAAACACACAACGTGGGGGGCTCATCGCCACACGTCTTTAGACCACACAAAAACACATACAATGTGGGGGGGCTCATCGCCACACATCTTTAGATCAAGCCACAAGCACACAAGACATGCAAGGAAGACACATAAGACACAGAGAAGACACACGGAATACATGAGCGCTGCATAGCATGTCGTCGACATACTATACGTCTTATACATGGAAAACACAGGCGATAGGGAGGAGTTCATAACCACTCTACTATCTAAAACATGCCAAACACACCTGATGGTTGATCCATGCTACCACAACCTCCAAAGACATGCTTAAGGGTGAATGACTCAAGATCCAACCCCGCCTTGCGATAAGGACTTTGTTTAAAAGGATGTGCACTAGCTCAAGAGATACACCATCTCACCTTCTGTAGAAGGGCTTTGTTCAAAAAAGGTGTGCACTAGCTCAAGAGATACACCACCCCACCTTCCACAAAAGGGCTTTGTTCAAAAGGATGTGCACTATCTCAAGAGATACACCATCCCACCTTCCACAGAAGGGCTTTCAAGAGGAAAATATGCTATGTCAATGTAAAAAAGTAATCAAGTAGTTACCATTATATATGCCCCCACCTTAAAGTGGTTGATCCCGCTTGCCAGTATCAAGCACATTAAGGTAAAGTGAAAAGATGCAAGGGAACAAGAGCTTTCATGACAAATCTCATGCCCTGAAGTGACATGTTGTAACATCCACGTTCTAAAAACATAGTAAAATCGATAATTTACCATAGATTAATTCAACAAGGTAAAAATGAGAGAAAATTTTTCTTTTATTTAACATATAATCAAGTAACAACAAATTGCAAGATTTCTATCCTGAAATAAGCAACATAATATAATTTACAAAGATGACATTTTGTCTTTACAATTACAAATATCTGCAATAGATAATGTTTTAAATAGTCTCAATAAACACAAGTCTCAAAGATATATTGCATCTGGAAATTTGACATCTTTATCACAAGCTTCGGCATGTCTTCTGCTTGGAGAGAGAGAGTATCTTTCCAGTGTTTTACTTGCATCCATAGACCGGCAGTCTCCCACACATCTTCCACATAGGAAGTGGCCCTACCCTTCATGAGGAATATAGACCAAAGGTGACCAGTGGTAATTTGCCTTTCTGAGTACATAGTGTTGTATCCTACACAACTCTATCAATCATACAACCCTAGATACCCTTTAGCTAAGTATGATTTCTGATAGGATGTGCAATTCAAATACAGTAAACTGACAATGCATGCAGAGACATATACATTACTATGGCCATAGTTTCAATATAAATTGACGTTCACAATGAACGTTGTCGTAATGTTCACCCACACCAACTCGACTTGGATACTATCATATTCCTACAGTTCGACTTGGTCAACTACATTTAACTTATGAAGTCCTGACAATTTTAAAATTATAGTCTTCCCGACCTAGACAAGTTTACATTCACTGTCTATATTCCATAGACCTTATCGACTACCTTTCTTTACGAGCATTCTCATTGCATCATTGCAATACCCGAGATCCAGGACTTATCGACTCACAAGAATTTCAAATCAATTAATAATGACTAAGATGATTACCTTACCCAGGTTAAGTATCATAGTCTAGGAAATTATTTCGTTTCTTACAAGTAAGAATAAATATACATAGTTAGGGTACTTGTCCCTTCAATCACGATCTATATAATGATCTCAATGATTTAATATAAGTAATTACCATATCTGGATCAAGTTAAGGTTTAACTAAAGAGTTTTATCTAACTCAAATCTAGTCTTTCTGACTTAAGTGGATTCACAAGACATTGTCATTACTCCATAGACCTCATGGAATGACTATTTATTCTTGGGTATCTCTTTGCATCTTTGCAACATTTGAGATTCATCACTTATCGACAAGTAATAGCTAAGAGAAGTTGTGACTAAAAAGGTATAATAAACTTTATGTTTGACTAACCATTTAATAGTACCTCTTGCATGCTTGCAAAACCTGAGGCTTATGACTTATATCTCAAGTCGACTTGTAACCAAATAAATAGGTTCCTCTACCTAAGGTTAAACATTATCGACTAATAACAAATCTCTTTTCAATAAGATAAATAAAACATTTATTATTTAGGGTTCTCGACCCTTTATTGTCAACCCCCATAAAATAGCTAAAACCGGTTATAAACATAAATGTGTCATCAAATAATCTTTAACCCAAGTTCTAGCTTAAACTAGTGTTTTATTTAACCCTAGTATAATCCCTTATATCAAAATAACCCTATCTTAAACTTATAAGACTAAGGTTTATAAACAACCCTTGGGTTAACTCAACCAAGGTTAAGAATAATATGGTTTTGTAATAGTTCATACCTCCTATACAAAGGAGTATGAATACCTTATTCTTACCTTTACGTGATGTCATTAACCATCACTACTTATATACTCATATATAATTCCATATAAGGTCATTACTAGTTTAGACCTAGTCTAATTCCATCATAATAGAATAACACATTAACATGGCCATATGGATAAAATAAAATAATATTAGAAGAGAGAGATTGACCTTGAGTATTCATCCAAATACGTGGTTGTATAAATCTCTCAAACCAAGACTACAAGCAAGTATATCTTTGTTACGGTAAGTCAAAGGATCAAATGTAAATATAAACATTTTCTAAGTTTAGTTTAGCTCCAAAAGATGGTGGACTCACTTCATTGATATCCATTAGAATCCTTCACCTAGATTTCTCTCATTTAGACATATTTGAGCTAAGATGAAACTAAACATTCAAGTGTTATTGCCTAATTAGATACAAAGAGATCATCACACTCACTGTGCCTTTAAAAGATTAGTAAACTAAATAAGACAATGCTTACTGTCAAGAACCCAACTGTTCTTCACAATGACAGGAATACTATTATCCTAGTTTACTGATTACAATCTAAGTCTGCCTTACCTCAACATATGTGTGTTGTATAATACTATATCATGTGCTAAGGAAGTGGCTTAAAGACATAAAGATACAAAGCTCTCTTAGCAAACTCATAGACTGTTTCGCTATAGAAATTGAGACAAAACTGAGGATGGAGATAAAAGCATTCGATCTAATAGTTTTAAAACATTATGCATAAGGTCGGCCTTGTGAGATAAGAAATATATCTCATTGTTAATGCTTGCATCGGCCTTTAAAGACTAAATTGATGCCCCCTGGTTTATACTAAGTTAACTAAACAACCTTTCAATGACTCCATAGCCTATTCGACACAGCCGACCCTCCTTATTTTTAACAAATACAATGAACTTAAGGAATAAGTTATAAAGGCATAAGCGTTTACCCTTAACCAGTCAATGTAATGGTCGTAATAAACATGTGATTATTCATTGGAAAGAAGGAATAATACCTAGCTGTGGAGAATTCTACTAAGGTCATCTAAGATAGACTACATTCTTTCCTTTCTCACTCCTTATCCTTCTGCCCACCATGCAGTCTCTCCTCTCTCCTCAGCTACAGGACTTAACACATAAGGAATGCCTATCGACTTTCTAAGTCATGGATTCTTAAGAGCCCCAAACTGAATCATCATTGAGTCATCCCACTAAGCACTCCACTTATTACAGCTAAAAACTCATTCAATACCAATGGTTTTGGTCCCCTGATATAACTCAACCACCAGCTACAAAGGTGCAATTGACACCATATGTCGATTATGCAAAAATGGTTGAGAAGAAATAGTGAATGTGGTTGGGTTATTCGTCACTACTCATCAATGAGGCCACCAACTCAATAACTAAAAATAGAGCACTCGATTACTCATAAAGAGTAGTTCGATCCATTACACTCTAATATTAAAGGCACTCCTTAATAGATGCCTATGGCTGCTCAATCATAAACCATAATAACCTATCATGAGGTATTACCTCATTCAACACATAAGCATATTCTTATTTGATTATATCAAATATGTTTCACATAACATTGCCTCTATTAGATAGTTATGGTTTAATCAATAAAATGATAATATTAAAACAAAGTATTACGGAAAATTTGATTGGGTTGAGCTAGTCTCCTCATCACAATCCGTCGACAAAAACACGTCATCTTAACTTGACGATAACGTCTTAACGTTAAGAATTATTTATAACACCTCAAGTGACTTAATAAAATAAGAGAACCATTTTACGACAATGACGTCGTAACTTTTACGTTAAACGTAAATGGTCACGGTTCATACTCAAACGACGTTGTTAACATTATTAACGACTAAGACGACTTACTATGACTTAAAAAGATTTGTAAAGTATCGACTACCTGTCGATTAGGTTCAGAAATAAACTAACAAGACAAGACTTACCTCTTATGACACAGGTTCACGTTTTCATTAAACACTAATACTCGTTTGGCAAATCACCACTCATAACCTGAGGTCTATATCTCTCTCCTAAAAATATACTCTCTGTCTTTTCTTTGAGAATCATCTGAAAACCTATAATCTTGTATCAAACTTGTTGCCAAACAAATTATGATCAGTGCATCATTATTCAATAAATAAATCAAATCTCATAATGCAAGTATTAAATCGATAATAACATAATCATTTCCATAATTTCATAAATGACATTCAATATAATCCATGTCTTTCCTTGTCATTAATCTAAACATGATAATAGATTTACTTATGTTCAAGTAAAGGTAAAAAGCATAGCAAGACAAGAATTGGGGATGTAACATATCCTTCCTCTAAAGATTCATCTTCCTCAATGATATAAAGTATCAAAATGCAACTAAAAAAAACAAGTTCATTGTTTTCAACTGGTAACAACATTAAATAAAAGAGGAAACATTTGGTAAAATTCATGGTAATCCTCCCATGTAGCATTTTTCTCAGCATATTGATCCTATTGGACCTTGCACTATAAGACCTCTATGTTACACAAGCAGTGTTTACAAATCTCAAGCATTTAAGAAGCTCAATCATAACCATTCCTAGGTTCCATACTTATAAAACATTCTTAGAATATATTATTCATATATTACATAAATATATATTTCATATATGAATCACAGAAAGCATTAGGCCTCCTGGCAATAACTGGTAATAAATTGATTCTTGAAATCAATAGAATTGATAACCTTGAAAATTTAGAAGAGTCCTTTATACGTAGGAACTGGTTTGGAATACATTCCATACTTTATGAAACTTTTTCTGGGGTTTGACCCTCAAAAAAACTTTTCTTCTCTAACTGAGAACTGTTTTAGTGTACACTTAACATCAACGTAACTTTTCTATTTATTATCAATTTCCACTAATCTTTTCTGATCCGCAATACCTTTGTAACAAATCTTCTAAAACCTAGTTAACTCTCCCAATTTAACCATATGTTCTCAAGATGATAAGTTGTACTCACATTGAGTTTAGTCCTTAGCACAGAAAACAAAGTTTTCCAAAACCTTGATGTTACACGTGCATCTCTATCCGAGATTATCTTTTCAGGGAAGCCATGCAATCTAAACACCTCTTGCACAAATTTGTGATCTAACACTGGTGCTCCATCAGTCAAATTCCCTAGTATGAAATGTGCTACCTTCGTGAGTTTATCAACCACAACTAAAATGGCATCATGTCTATCCCTAGACTTTGGAAGATTCTAAATGACGTTCATACTTATAACTTGTCACTTCCATTCTGGTATATCGTGTGGGTACAGCAATCCTACAAGTGTTGATGTTCTACTTTTTACCCTTTGGCACTCCAAACAACTTGCTACAAATCTTGCGGCATCGTTCTTCATTCTTTTCATGAAATTAAGAGGTTTAACATCTGCTAGAAGTTTGGTTACTCTAGGATGTCTAGAGTATGGTGCGGTAAGAACTTCTTTCCATACTAGATTCCTTACTTTAGCAGAATTAGAAACACATATTCTTCCTCTGAAACTCAATAGTCCGTCAGACTTAAAATGAAATCTATCATACCTTGAAGCTTTATGATTTACCATAAGAGCTTTCTTAACTTGCTCATCATGTATTGGTATACCCCTTAATCCTTCTCCTGAGGCATCAGTTTTTCCCTCAAACTGTCCTTCGGGGTAGGAATTCACAAAATTGGTGTTGTTGTAATTTCTCTTAACCATTGTAGAATCACTTGCACATAATGATAATGTTCTCCTTTATTTTTAAAATAAATAAGTATATCATCAGAAAGATTAGAACAAACTTATCTATATAATCTCTAAGCACACTGTTCAAGAGATTCATGAATATGACAGAGGCAATTTGTAAGTCCAAAAGGCGACACTGCAAACTCATAGTACCCATTTCTTGTCCAAAAAGTTGTTTTATGGGTATCCTCATCCTTCACTCTTGATTGATGATATATTGATCACCAATCAATCTTTGAAAACACTGCAGCTCCATGCATTTGATCAAAAAGATCATTAATATGCGGTGAAAGATATTTGTTCTTTATCATTGCTTTAATGAGCATACGATACTAAATACACAATTGCAAAGTTTTGTCCTTTCTCTTGACAACAATAACTAGTGCACCCCATGGTGAAATACTGGATCTAATCAAACCTTTAACCAATAATTCTTGTTATGGGGCTTTTGATTCTATTAATTTTGTAGTTGTCATATAGCAAGGTACTTTTCTAGGTAACTCATCCCAAAACTCTAGGAGGAATAAAAATTTTCAATTGCTCCAATCACCTGTTCCATCAAACTTTGGTGGAATGACTTTCTTCATATTTAGGAAAGTTTTAAGGCAAGCTTATCCTTGCTTCCTTTTAGGGTCTATAGTTTCAGGATTTTCATTACTCATATTATATTCTTGGTGATTTTCCTTTCTCATCCCATGAGAAATCTTGTTTTCCCCCTTTAGGGTTTCCTTGATCTCTTACTTCCTTTTCCAAAATACCAGGTCTCTCTTTGGTTTTTACAAACATGGTTAGGATTGCTCCAATTTGTCCAAGAGATTAACTGATGGTTTATTTTCTTCTAAACTCTCACCCTTGTTTGGTTTTGGTATGAAACATGTTATCATTTGTCTCATGCCAGATAAATAAGTTATCTAATAGTTTTCTGAATCTAAAGCAACTCAAAACATCAAACATATTTATCTCATAACAATCAATAGATTGATACAAAACATTCTCATCTTTATTTAATTTATTCAAGAGTAACTACATCCTTATTTATATAGTTGATATGACAAGATTACATGCCACTATCGATTTAATGATCTTCCAATTAAACAAACTTAGAGGATGGATGTACTCATAGGTACTCCTCCAACACCTCTTTTCCTAAAAAAGAAGCATTGCAACAATCCCCAAGTGACATGTCATAACTGGCTACAGTTTACTAGGCTTTACTACACAAGTAGAAATAGAGGGATTCTTGGCCAGTTCAAAACATTATTTTCTTTCTAGCCGAATATGCTTAAGTGCATCAGCAAAAGTCTCTGAATCCTCCAACCATGCACCCTCCGAGTAAATAATATGCTCTTCAAGTTTCACTTCCTTGATAGGTTCCTTCTTAATCACTAATTCAGGCAAATGCTGGGAAACAAACTTTTTAGCAGTTTTCTTGGTTCTTCTCCATGCCATTCTGGCACAAGAATTCAAACATTAGCTAATTGCATAATGTTAACTACCAGATAGCATAGTGGACTCATAAGCCCTAGTGCCAAACCTGGTAGCTCTGATACCATATGTAACATCCACATTCTAAAAACATAGTAAAAACGATAATTTACCATGGAGTAATTCAACAAGGTAAAAATGAGAAATTTTTTCTTTTATTTAACATATAATCAAGTAACAACAAATTGCAAGATTTCTATCCTGAAATAAGCAACATAATATAATTTACAAAGATGACATTTTGTCTTTATAATTACAAATATCTGCAATAGATAATGTTTTACATAGTCTCAATAAACACAAGTCTCAAAGATATACTGCATCCGGAAATCTGACATCTTTATCACAAGCCTTAGCATGTCTTCTGCTTGGAGAGAGAGAGTATATTTCCAGTGTTTTACCTCCATCCATAGACCGGCGGTCTCCCACACATCTTCCACATAGGAAGTGGCCCTACACTTCATGAGGAATATAGACCAAAGGTGACCAGTGGTAATTTGCCTTTCCGAGTACATAGTGTTGTATCCTACACAACTCTATCAATCATACAACCCTAGATACCCTCTAGCTAAGTATGATTTCCAATAGCATGTGCAATCCAGATACAGTGAACCGACAATGCATGCAGAGACATATGCATTACTATGGCCATAGTTTCAATATAAATTAACGTTCGCAATGAATGTTGTCGTAATGTTCACCCACCCCAACTCAACTTGGATACTATCATATTCCTACAGTTTGACTTGGTCAACTACGTTTGACTTATAAAATCCTAACAATTTCAAAATGATAGTCTTCCCGACCTAGACAAGTTTACATTCACTGTCTATATTCCATAGACCTTATCAACTACCTTTCTTTACAAGGATTCTCATTACATCATTGCAATACCTGAGATCCAAGACTTATCAACTCATAAGAATTTCAAATCAATTAATAACGACTAAGATGGTTACCTTACCCAGGTTAAGTATCATAGTCTAGGAAATTATTTCCTTTCTTACAAGTAAGAATAAATATACATAGTTAGGGTACTTGTCCCTTCAATCACGATCTATATAATGATCTCAACGATTTAATATATGTAATTACCATATCTGGATCAAGTTAAGGTTTAACTAAAGAGTTTTATCTAACTCAAATCTAGTCTTTCTGACTTAGGTGGATTCACAAGACACTGTCACTACTCCATAGACCTTATGGAATGACTATTTATTCTTGAGTATCTCTTTGCATCTTTGCAACATTTGAGATTCATCACTTATCGACAAGTAATAGCTAAGAGAAGTGACTAAAAAGGTATAATAAACTTTATGTTTGACTAACCATTTAATAGTACCTCTTGCATGCTTGCAAAACCCGAGGCTTATGACTTATATCTCAAGTCGACTTGTAACCAAATAAATAGGTTCCTCTACCTAAGGTTAAACATTATCGACTAATAACAAATCTCTTTTCAATAAGATAAATAAAACATTTATTATTTAGGGTTCTCGACCCTTTATTGTCTACCCCCATAAAATAGCTAAAATGGGTTATAACCATAAAGGTGTCATCAAATAATCTTTAACCCTTCTAGGTTAAACTAGGGTTTTATTTAACCCTTGAATAATCCCTTATATCAAAATAACCCTATCTTAAACTTATAAGACTAAGGTTTATAAACAACCCTTGGGTTAACTCAACCAAGGTTAAGAATAATATGGTTTTGTAATAGTTAATACCTCCTATACAAAGGAGTATGAATACCTTATTCTTACCTTTACGTGATGTCATTAACCATCACTACTTATATACTCATATATAATTCCATATAAGGTCATTACTAGTTTAGACCTAGTCTAATTCCATCATAATAGAATAACACATTAACATGGCCATATGGATAAAATAAAATAATATTTGAAGAAAGAGATTGACCTTGAGTATTCATCCAAATACGTGGTTGTATAAATCTCTCAGACCAAGACTACAAGCAAGTATATCTTTGTTACGGTAAGTCAAAGGATCAAATGTAAATATAAACTTTTTCGAAGTTTAGTTTAGCTCCAAAAGATGGTGGACTCACTTCATTGATATCCATTAGAATCCTATGCCTAGATTTCTCTCATTTAGACATATTTGAGCTAAGATAAAACTAAAAATTCAAGTGTTATTGCCTAATTAGATACAAAGAGATCATCACACTCGTTGTGCCTTTAAAAGAATAGTAAACTAAATAAGACAATGCTTACTGTCAAGAACCCAACTGTTCTTCATAATAACAGGAATACTATTATCCTAGTTTACTCATTACAATCTAAGTCTGCCTTACCTCAACATATGTGCGTTGTATAATACTATATTATGTGCTGAGGAAGTGGCTTAAAGACATAAAGATACAAAGCTCTCTTAGCAAACTCATAGATTGTTTCGCTATAGAAACTAAGACAAAACTAAGCATGGAGATAAAAGTATTCGATCTAACAGTTTTAAAACATTATGCATAAGGTCGGCCTTGTGAGATAAAGAAATATATTTCATTGTTAATGCTAAACAACCTTTCAATGACTCCATAGCCTATTCGACACAGTCGAGCCTCCTTATTTTTAACAAATACAATGAACTTAAGGAATAAGCTATACAAGCATAAACGTTTACCCTTAACCAGTCAATGCAGTGGTCGTAATAAACATGCGATTATTCATTACCTGTCAATGCATAGAAAGTAGGAATAATACCTGGTTGCGGCGGTCTAAACTGAGGAAGATTTGCAAAGGAAAATTCTACTGAGGTCGTCCAAGATAGAATATGTTCTTTCCTTTCCCACTCCTTATCATTCTGCCCACCGCGCAGTCTCTTGATGCAGAGTGCCAGAAGAAGCGAATGAAGATTTGACTATATCTTCATTATCGGCAAGAGGTCTCCCAAGTTCTCACCGATATCCCTGTAGCGGTTAGTTGCCTATCGGCAACACCTCATACATCGGCCGGTCCACCAGAAATCTCCTCGAAGCTTCCCTCATGCTGATGAAAAGTTTGACATTGGTTGCCTTCGGCAACACCCAGACTATCGGGCGACGAGAAATATCTCAGGCCGATAGACTCCGTTACTCCGATGACCAATCTTCGTCGGCCAGACTTCCTCCTTCGGCGAAGCTTCTTTCACCTACACCGACACCTTGTCTCTCGCCGATATCGTCAGGCACATCGGCCAGATCCTCCGCTTCGGTAAGACTTCGGTTCGCGGCCCCGATGGTTCATCTCATTCCGATGAGTTTCTATCGGCGGGACTCTAACGGTCGCCGTGACTTCTTTGGCTTCCCCCCGACAAGGTTCCTCACGCTGATACTCTTTATCGGCGATACTCTGAGGATGTCTCACCGATCGGTGAAACTGTATACCGTCGGCTAAGTGTATTTTCCTTAGCCCGATATCGTTTCTCTCACCGATGCGAATAACAATGGTATGTGTCTCCGACACTATACCAATCTTCGACAAGACGGAGAGCCTTTTACGCCGATGAATCTCCAACTGTTCTGAGGTGCCGAACTAGAATTCCTTTCGATCGAACAATGGAATTTGGCCATTTCATATATCAAACCCTCGATCACTTGTAGCAATCTAATCCCACATCAAAACTATCCAATTTCACTCTGATTTCCCGACTAGCCACATGACGATGTCTAGTCGAACTTGACTGAGTTCGCTGGCTTCCTGGGTAAGAATTCAACAACAACAAACGTGAAAAGTCTTTCCCCCATCACACTGATACTATACAGGGCTTCAATGGATAGAGGAAAGGGCCTCCATGTATGAATCAAAACCCTACTCCTAGGTTACGAACCAGCCACTGTGGAACCGTGGGTTTTACACCGTCTGCACATTACAGAGTCACTATGGATTGACAGATAGCATCCGGTTAGGGTTCCATTTACAAAATCAGGATAAAGATATCAAATCACTAAGAACAACCAAGAAAATCAACACAGATCATACCCAAAACTCTCTTTATTCAGTTATCAAAAAGAACTTGTTGTAATACACACACTTCTCTCTGTGCTCCGTGTGACATACAACCTGCCTCTAAAGAAGATGTAGAGACAGCAGTTATCCCCTCCAACCGTGCAAACTGATTTTCAAAATAGTTAGCCGTTGGTTTACCCTTCATACAAGCAAAACTACATGTGTGCCTTGCACAATTACATTCATGGGACCAAATTGACCCTTATTACAAAATGAAATTGCTTAAGAGCCTTATGAGACAACAAAAGAAAAGATGACCCTGCACTACAGAGAATGTGCTCCTGCACCATACTCCCCCTGCAGGAAAAACTCAAGTCCCTTGAGTTGCTAACTGCTGAAGTGTCTTCCCATGCTTTAGAATATCTGCTTCACTCATCCAGGTTGCCTCTGAATCAGGAAGATCCTGCCACTTGACCAAGTAGTCTTTGTATACCCCTTTTCTTGTCTTCTTGACAATTTTGGAATCCAAAATGCATTCCAATTGCAAAGGCTTACTTGGAGGTAAATCTCTGATCCAGTCTTCATCTTCAATCACAGCATCTGAGCCATCTTCAGCATGTAATGGAGGTCTAAAAGGGAACAGGTCTGCAACATTGAAAATGGGAGAGATACCAAGGCCAGATGGTAATTCTATCTCATATGCATTTGGACCAAATTTATGCACTACCTTACAAGGTCCTATCTTCTTCATCAACAATTTGGTTGGTTGCCCCTTAGGTAATCTTTCCTTTCTGAGGTAGGCCATCACCAAATCTCCTACCTTGAACTGTACCTCCCTTCGCTTCAGATCTGCCCAATCCTTGTACTTGGAGACAGTTTTCTCCAACTGAAGCTTGACCTGATCATGTACTGTTTTCATGGTAGCAGCAAAGTCTTCTCCTAGAGCACTCCTTTTATCCCATCCTTGGAGGTCTTTGAGTTCAAGTGGTCCTCTTGGGTGGAAACCATAAACTATTTCAAAAGGGCTTTTCCCAGTACTTCTGTTTCTTGAATCATTATAAGCATATTCAGCTTGACTGATCACTAAATCCCATGCCAATCCATGCTGTTTGGTAAGGCATCTCAAAAGGTTTCCCAAGGACCTATTAACAACCTCAGTCTGACCATCAGTCTGGGGATGGTAGGCTGATGAAAAAGACAACTGAGTGCCCAATTTTCTCCATAGGGTCCTCCAAAAATGACCAACAAATTTGGAGTCTCTATCAGTAACAATTGATAGGGGTAAACCATGAATTCTGACCACCTCTCTGAAAAAGAGACCAGCAATATGAGATGCATCATTTGTGCATTTGCATGGCACAAAATGAGCCATCTTACTGAATCTATCCACAATGACAAAAACACTGTCTACACCCCTTGCTGTCCTAGGAAGACCAAGCACAAAGTCCATACTAATGCTTTCCCAAGGTCTGGTGGGAATGGGCAGTGGTTGGTACAAACCAGCATTAGAAGACATACCCTTGGCCTTTTGACATATGGTACAGCTTGCAACATATCTCCTTACATCTGTCTGTACCTTGGGCCAATAATAGAACCTGGTGACTTGTTCCAAAGTCTTGTCCAACCCAAAATGTCCTCCTAAGGCTCCATTGTGCTTCTCCTTGATGATATTGTCCCTCATTGAACATTTAGGAACACACAACAAACTACCTTTAAATAGGAGCCCTTCTTGCAGCACAAAATCAGAATACTCACCATGAAAAGTGTTAGCCAAACTTGCACACACTTCATAGGCAGCCTTGAAATCTGCATCATCCTTGTACAACTCCTTCAGACATTCTAGACCCATATGTTCCATTTGTACTTCCTGTATGACCAGTATCCTTCTACTCAAAGCATCTGCCCCTTTGTTGGCAACACCTTTCTTATGCTTAATAGTGAAGGTATAGGCCTGCAATTGTTCCATCCACTTGACGTGCCTATGATTCAACTTTTCTTGACTATTTAGGAAGCTAAGAGCATGGTTGTCAGTAAAAACAATGAACTCTTTTGGCAGTAAATAATGTCTCCATTTTTTCAGAGCTTGCACCATTGCATACAACTCTAGGTCATAGGTAGAATACCTCTGTTTGGCCTCATTCAACTTCTCTGAAAAGAATGCTACTGGATGTCCTTCTTGACTAAGAACAGCACCTATCGCCTGTTGGCTTGCATCACATTCCACAACAAATACTTTGTCAAAATCAGGGAGTACCAACGTAGGTAACTCGGCCACTTTCTGTTTCAACAGTTCAAAACTATCATCTGCTTGTTTTGTCCATTGAAATTTACACTTCACTCCACCCTTAATGGTATTGAGAATAGGAGCACTTATGTGACTGAACCCATTAATGAACTTCCTGTAAAAAGTTGTCAAACCATGAAAACTTCTTACATCTCCTACTGTCTTAGGAGTAGGCCAATTGAGAATAGCCTCAACTTTTGTAGGATCCATTTTCAAACAGCCATTGGAAATCACAAATCCAAGATACACTAGTTCAGTTTTCATAAAATCACATTTATCCAAGTTGATCATCAACTTACTCTCATGCAATTTCTTTAACACCTGTCCAAGATGCTTCACATGCTCTTCTTTGGTCCTGCTGAAAATCAATATGTCATCAAGATAAACAATAACAAATTTTCCAATAAATTCTACAAGTACCTCATTCATCAACCGCATGAAGGTGCTTGGAGCATTACTGAGACCAAATGGCATGACAAGCCACTTATAGAGACCTTCATTTGTTTTGAAAGCAGTCTTCCATTCATCTCCCTGCCTTATTCTGATCTGGTGATAACCAGATTTCAAATCAATCTTGGAATAGTAACATGAACCACCAAGATAGTCCAACAGATCCTCAATTCTTGGCATAGGAAATCTATACCTTATGGTGATCTTATTGATAGCCCTTGAATCAGTGCATAATCTCCATTTGCCATCTTTCTTAGGAGCAAGTACACTAGGGACTGCACATGGACTAAGACTTTTCCTAATCAAACCTTTCTCCAAAAGTTCTTGAATCTGTCTACCTACTTCTTCATTCTGCTGTGGTGTTAACTTGTAGGCAGCTTTGTTGGGTAATGTGGCTCCAGGAATCAAGTCAATCTGATGACTTATGTCCCTCATAGGTGGTAAGGAGTTAGGAGTATCCTCTACCACAAGATCTTGGTACTTATCCAGTAATTGTTGCACTTCCAATGGAATCTCCTTCTACTGTTTGCTTTACTGATTGGATACAGGCTTCATCATCAGTGCATACCCTTGGGTATCCTTCTCCTTCATGAGTTGTAGGAACTCTTTGCCACTCACTAACATGACACTGTTGTCATTGCTCTTCTCTCCAACCTGCTCTGGTAAGGGATCCATCTGAAACTTCTTACCATTCTTGGTGATCATATATGTATTCTTTTCACCATCATGCTATGCCTTCACATCATACTGCCAAGGTTGTCCAAGAAGAAGGTGACAAGCATCCATAGGAATAATTTCACATAGCACCTTATCCCTATAATCACCTAGTTCAAACTCTACCCAAGTTTGTTCTTCCACCAAATAGTTCTGATTCTTATTCAACCAAGATATTTTGTGAGGATTAAGATGGGGTAATCTTTTCAATCTACACTTTTCTACCATTTCAGTAGACACTACATTTTCAGTAGAACCTGAATCAACAATGATTTTACAGAGCTTACCATATGCTACTCCTTGGGTTCTGAAGAGATTCTTCCTTTGTGGGGGCTCCTGCTTCAATGGCATCTTCACGAGGGTCCTCTTAATCATCATATTCTCTCCTTCAAGCACTGGTGCAGCACTACCAATTGGTGAGTTTACACTTTGACAATCATCCTCCTGCAATAGTTGGTTCCTTCTCCCACCATCATGAGAGCTAGATGCCTTCTCAGGGCACTTACTTGCAGTGTGGCCTACTTGATTGCAGTTGTAACATCTTCCAGTGAAGACTCCACGTCCTCTGCCTGCACCACCACCTCTTCCTCTGCCATTAGGTCTTCTCCAACCTCCAAAACCACCACCTTTTTGTTCTGTATCAGGACGTGATTCTTGTTGACTTGAACTTTCACCTTTGTTTGGCTGTCCTCTGCCAAAATTACCTCTTCCTCTATTGTTCCTGCCACCTCTTCCTCTGTTATTTTGATCACCTCTCCTTTTCAGTTTATCCTCTGCCCTAGAGGCTAACTGAAAACATTCATCCACAGTCTTGGGAACCACCATACTGAACTCATCCTGTATATTGTACCTCAGTCCATCCAGGTATCTGGCCACCATCTCTTTTTCTTCTTCTCTGTGATTGGCTCTCATGCTCAATCTGTGGAATTCTTTAGTGTATGTAGCCACGTCCATATCTTTCTGCCTAAGATGATTAAACTTTCTGATAGTCTGCAGATCATAATCACATGGTAGAAATTTGGCTCTCAGCATGGCCACCATTCTGCTCCACTTGGTGATTGGACTCTTTCCAACCTTCTCCCTTTCACATTGAGTGTAGTTCCACCAAACCAATGCAGAACCTCTCAGTCTGGTCTTTGCAAACTTTACTTTCTTACTGTCACTATACTCTTTGAAGTCAAAGTAATTACTTATGGCTTCAATCCAGTCCACAAGAGTATCTCCATCCAGTTTCCCATTGAACGTGGGAACATCCATTTTCGGATCACCACTATCTCCATGACCCTTGAGTGCGTTCAGAAATGCCTTTTGATCAGCAGTCATACCTTCTCCTTGAGGATTCTCCCCAGTTTCTCCTTCTTCATCCTCCTCTGACTCAGAAGTGCTTCCATCCTTCTCTTTGGATCTTTCTTCCTTCAATCTCTCTTCGAGCATTTCTTCCACCATCTTCTGGATGGCTGCTTTACTCATCGTCTTGGGAGGCATTGTGCTAGCCTCTGTTTCTATCTCCAATTCTTTGTCTGACATACACGGCTGTGATTCAGAATATTGGCTTTGATACCAATTTGATGCAGAGTGCCAGAAGAAGCGAATGAAGATTTGACTATATCTTCATTATCGGCAAGAGGTCTCCCAAGTTCTCACCGATATCCCCGTAGCGGTTAGTTGCCTATCGGCAACACCTCATACATCGGCCGGTCCACTAGAAGTCTCCCCGAAGCTTCCCTCACGCCGATGAAAAGTTCGACATTGGTTGCCTTCGGCAACACCCAGACTATCGGGCGACGAGAAATATCTCAGGCCGATAGACTCCGTTACTCCGATGACCAATCTTCGTCGGCCAAACTTCCTCCTTCGGCGAAGCTTCTTTCACCTACACCGACACCTTGTCTCTCGCCGATATTGTCAGGCACATCGGCCAGATCCTCCGCTTCAGTAAGACTCCGGTTCGCGGCCCCGATGGTTCATCTCATTCCGATGAGTTTCTATTGGCGGGACTCTAACGGTCGCCGTGACTTCTTCGGCTTCCCCCCGACAAGGTTCCTCACGCCGATACTCTTTATCGGCGATACTCCGAGGATGTCTCACCGATCGGTGAAACTGTATACCGTCGGCTAAGTGTATTTTCCTTAGCCCGATATCGTTTCTCTCACCGATGCGAATAACAATGGTATGTGTCTCCGACACTATACCAATCTTCGACAAGACGGAGAGCCTTTAACGCCGATGAATCTCCAACTGTTCTGAGGTGCCGAACTAGAATTCCTTTCGACCGAACAATGGAATTTGGCCATTTCATATATCAAACCCTCGATCACTTGTAGCAATCTAATCCCACATCAAAACTATCCAATTTCACTCCGATTTCCCGACTAGCCACATGACGATGTCTAGTCGAACTTGACTGAGTTCGCTGGCTTCCTGGGTAAGAATTCAACAACAACAAATGTGAAAAGTCTTTCCCCCATCACACTGATACTATACAGGGCTTCAGTGGACAGAGGAAAGGGCCTCCATGTATGAATCAAAACCCTACTCCTAGGTTACGAACCAGCCACTGTGGAACCGTGGGTTTTACACCGTCTGCACACTACAGAGTCACTATGGATTGACAGATAGCATCCGGTTAGGGTTCCATTTACAAAATCAGGATAAAGATATCAAATCACTAAGAACAACCAAGAAAATCAACACAGATCATACCCAGAACTCTCTTTATTCAGTTATCAAAAAGAACTTGTTGTAATACACACACTTCTCTCTCTGCTCCGTGTGACATACAACCTGCCTCTAAAGAAGATGTAGAGACAGCAGTTATCCCCTCCAACCGTGCAAACTAATTTTCAAAACAGTTAGCCGTTGGTTTACCCTTCATACAAGCAAAACTACATGTGTGCCTTGCACAATTACATTCATGGGACCAAATTGACCCTTATTACAAAATGAAATGGCTTAAGAGCCTTATGAGACAACAAAAGAAAAGATGACCCTGCACTACAGAGAATGTGCTCCTGCACCATCTCTCCTCTCTCCTCAGCTACAAGACTTAACACATAAGGAATGCCTATCGACTTTCTAAGTCATGGATTCTTAAGAGCCCCAAACTGACTCATCAATGAGTTGTCCCACTAAGCGCTCCACTTATTGCAGTCAAAAGCTCATTCAACACCAATGGTTTTGGTCCCCTAATATAATTAAACCGCCAGCTACAAAGGTGCAATCGACACCATATGTCGATTACACAAAAATGGTTGAGAAGAAATAGTGAATGTGGCTGGGTTATTCACCACTCCTCATCAATGAGGCCGCCAACTCAATAATTGAAAATAGAGAAATTGATTACTCATAAAGAGTAGTTTGATCCATTACACTCTAATATTAAAGGCACTCCTTAATAGATGCCTATGGCTTATCAATCATAAACCATAATAACCTATCATGAGGTATTACCTCATTCAACACATAAGCATATTCTTATTTGATTATATCAAATATGTCTCACATAACATTGCCTCTATTAGATAGTTATGGTTTAATCAATAAAATGATAATATTAAAACAAAGTATTACAGAAAATGTGATTGGGTTGAGCTAGTCTCCCCATCACAATATGTCGACAAAAACGTGTCATCTTAACTTGACGATAACGTCTTAACATTAAGAATCATTTATAACACCTCAAATGACTTAATAAAATAAGAGAACCATTTTATGACAATGACATTGTAACTTTTATGTTAAAAGTAAATGGTCACGGTTCATACTCAAACGACGTCGTTAATGTTATTAACGACTAAGATGACTTACTGTGACTTAAAAAGATTTGTAAAGTATCAGCTACCTGTTGATTAGGTTCAGAAGTAAACTAACAAGACAAGACTTACCTCTTACGACATAGGTTTATGTTTTTGTTAAACACTAATACTCGTTTGGCAAATCATCACTCGTCCGAGGTCTATATCTCTCTCCTCGAAAGATACTCTCTCTCTCTATTTTCTCCAAGAGTCATCTGAAAACCTGTAATCATGTATTAAACTTGTTACCAAACAAATTATGATCAGTGCATCATTATTCAATAAATAAATCAAATCTCATAATGCAAGTATTAAATCGATAATAACATAATCATTTCCATAATTTCATAAATGACATTCAATATAATCCATGTCTTTCCTTGTCATTAATCTAAACATCATAATAGATTTACTTATGTCCAAGTAAATGTAAAAAGCATAGTAAGAAAAAAATTGGGGATGTAACACATGTGCCACAATCGTCGAATGTTCCCACAAACACATCGATATCATTTGCTAACATAATCAACAAGATATAAGCTTTGGTTAGAAAATCTTACTCTAAGATAACAAGCAAATCAATTCATGAAAGTTACATAGAAAACATTTATCAAATGATAAACCAAGGCTACACTGTTGGGTTCGGAACCGAGTATAGCCGTTAAGTTATATTGTCGGTATCTCAGAACCGAGTGTAGCTATAAGGTGAGATACAAAACAATCCAAAGTGCATAGAAGCAGATTTAGAGTATTGCAAAGGTTTGTTACAACAAATATCACAATACAAACCACAACACAGAGTGATTCTACTAGTCAAGTGTTAGGTATATATATCAACCCCATCTTCATATATGGACTAGGTCCATTTTTACTTTCTTGCTGAAGGGACACATGGTCATTATTAGTATTTGTTTGTTTTCATCATCCACCAACTAGTAGAGTCACTGAAGAATAAAAACACTAAAATGAGAGAGGAGACAAGAATGACTTGGGTTTACAACATGGGAAGATGCCTCCAAGACATCCTCCACAACGTTATGCCCCCAAGGCACAACACACAATAATAAAATAGAGGAGAGAAAAATAGAAGAATAGAGAAACAAAATAGAAGAATGGTCACAATAGAGGTGGTCTCCTTGTATCCTTGACCTTACAAGAGTATCAAGGGTCATCTAAGGAGACCAAAACAACATTTAACGCAACATGGGGGGACACAACACAATGCTAATAATGTATATATCTAGGAGGAGGCCACCTTTGAGAGAAATTGGAGTAGGTGCTACATCGAGTGTGGCTAAACAAGGGAGAAATGCTTACCTAATTCAATGGGATATTTCTTGGTGGACAATCCATGTCCATCATCTTAGGATATATCATATTTTTTGATATTGTATTAACATTAAGAGTAGGACGACGATAGGCTTTGGTGGGCTTCAAAGAACGGTATCCAATACCGGCCATGTAGTTGTTTTACACCACAAACATTACCTACATAGTCGCAATTTTTATAAAGGATTTTAAATCCTCGACCGTAGAGGGAGGTCATCTCTTTAGAAGATGGTGTGGCCTTGTAGGTCTCATAATCTATAGTATAAGTAGGAGTGTTGTCTTTTTTATTGACTAAAGAAGCTTGAGATCCTTTAGGTGTTTCCATAAGTTGTTTAGATGATATCGATGCAACTTTTGATGTTTCAACGTTATTAAGTTTATACTCCCCTATAAAGGTAGGAGTAAAGTCTAATGAACCCCAATCATCACCAAAAGGTGCCTGTTCGATGTTGAATGTTGCACATCATTATCTGCGGCAAGAGGTATTGATGAATCAACTTTTAATTGTGTAGAATCTTATGCTTGATAACTTGTTTTTGTGTTTCAATTTGTAAACAACTTTTCAGCTCCAGATCAACTTCGATGGTGTGAATTTTATTTGCATAAATAAACTTTAATGATAGATGAAGGGAAAATGGAACTGCCCCCATAATGTGAATCCACGGTCTTCCTAGAATCATATTATATGAAAGAGCACTGGGCATGACATGAAAAAGAGTAGACAATGTCACAAGTCCAGCCTTTACATGTAAGGTTATAGTACCCAGAGATGGTCTTCCAACATTATCAAAGCCACGAATGTTTTTGATATTAGTAAGCTACAAATGGGGGTGTAGAACCCTATAACAAAAGCCCCACAGGCAGCAAAACGGGCTAGAGACCACAAACAACACAAAAACAACAAACTAACAGTAGATAGTCATGGTAGAAAAGAAAGAGAACCAAAACCAAGAACAACAACAAAAGCAAGATCTATTTGAACAGATCATTCCAGTCATCTTTTAGGAACTCTAAAAGTTCCTCCTTGCTCACGGTCTTCACATCTTTGTCAGCACTGTCATGTTGGTCGTCCTGCATCTAATAGTAAAAGTAGAAGCCACCCGGTGAACCACCCTCAGGCACACAGTCGCCAGCACCTTGACCTTAGTCTCCATAGCAAGAAGCCTCGACTTGACCTCAGTTAACTCCTGCCTAAGCTGAATGTTGGGATCACCACCTCTAGCGATGCCCACCTCTTTGTCTGGGGTTTCCAGAATCTCCACATCCTCCTAATCAGTGTCATAGTAGGAGTTGTTCATCAATTCGAAGTGACTGGCCCCCTCCTGCTCCTGGTCAGGAGTCGACTTCACCACCTTAATCTTCATTTCCTCCTCCAGGTCCTCAGGGTCTGATGCAGAAGAATAATCCACAATCTTTAAAACAGGGGTCTTCCCACCAGCCAGTCTACTAGATCTACGGATGCTAAGTCTCCTAACAATACTGCCTTTACCCTCAGCAGCAACCTTCACTTCAGTTGTGGCATCCTCCCCCTACTCTTGGGGCTTTTCCTGCCCCTTATCCACATCCAGCTCTACATTTTTCACATCCCCATCACCTTTTTTGCCTTTCTTTTTGCTACCTTTGCCAGTAGAAGGGTGTTCTTCTAGACCTTTACACTTCTTGCCCCCCAAAGGCGAAGGGTAGTTTTTCAACCCGCAAAGCCCCTCGTCCACAGCCTTATGGGCTTGTCCTTGGGACGCAGCGGCACCCCCCGAGCTCGAGTCAGTTGGGCCCCTCCCATAAGGGTTAATTTTGTGGGACACCAGAGGGGTAGAGGCTCCTTTTTTCTTGTGGGGTCGGGGTTCTAGGTTTTCAGCAGGGTTAAAAGAGGGCCCAAGATTATCCAGAGAATCTTTGCCAACAGGGCTAGAAGCTTTGTTTTTGCTAGGGTTGCCAAACTTAACACTTAGCGGTATATTATCCTCAGAATCTTCCTCTATGTTATCTTCAAAAAGACAGGCTTTAATCGGCTTTGCAGGGCAGAGAGCGAGGTGAAAATGGTAGAGCTGAAGGATTAAACCTTGGTGCAAAGGGACAGCCACCACCGTGGGGTTTCCCTCCCGGGTTTTCTTAGTTAACTTGACAGAAGACTCTAACGATGAGAGCAAATTGAAAGGAAAATTCACTAAGACCTTGTGTCTAAAATGATTAAGGAGAGTGAAGTGGTAGTGGTAGTAGCACTTGTAACAACCTTTGAGGGTGATGAATTTCATGAGAAGGTAACAGACGCGATCCCAGGGATTGACTGGACTCTCTCATTCGAAGACCCCTGCATTCTGATAGGCTTCTCCCCTTCCCGGAAGAGCTTCTTCATACGGGCTCCAAATCCTGAACCTTAGCCTATTTTTTTAACTTGTTGCCCTCACGACTCAGGCCCATGGCTTTAGCTATGGATTCCTCAGCAACTTCAAATTGGACCCCGCCCACACGAACCTTGCAGTCTTCATCCCAAGACATAGCAAATTGTACAAAGAGGTTTTCGTCGAAGCCATTCAAACACTCCAGGAATGGCGTAATCCCACCTTCGTAGCAGATGCTCCACACTATGGAGTCGGCTTTAAACTCGGCACAAGAGGACGGCTCGGTTCTCACTTTATCTCCGCCCATGTGGCTCTACACTTCTCAAACCAACGAAGGAAAATACAGTCAAGAAGCTTAGGTAAATGCAAATCCTCTCCGAACTGTCTAGAATAAGTGATCTGTCAATCATTATAGTTACAACACTTGAGGTTACTCAAAATCCCATATTTGTCCTTCATATCCCCGATCGCGTTTGAGCCATTATTGCCATCATAATAAAAATTGTGTGAACTTTCAAAAATGAAAAGAGCCATCGATATGTGAAATGACTCATTGTGCCAACTAGGCAAAAGCTTGGGGGACTCGTTGAGCTATCTCTTGCTTGCGTGGAACTCCATGGTCCAATCAGAGCGGGCATACAATATCACCATCATTCTGAAGATCTTTTCATGCCACCCCTTATTTATGATGGAGGAAAGTGAAGGCACAAGAAAAGAAATAGATAGGGAGTATCTCGACCATAAAAATTAAAGATGGGCCTCCTTCTTGATATTATTTCTAATGTTGAGAGGAAGATTTAAGAGGCTCCTCCAACATCTAGTAGGGTATAGATTATTCCCCACATTAGCCAAGGCATCCACAATTTGGTTACCCTCCCTATAAACATGATTGACGTTCAATCCTTCAAATTTAGAAGTAGAGTTTTAACATACTGGATGATGTCATCAACCTGCCATCCAACCCTAGCTCTGCCTTTAACAGCATCCACAATTAATTTGGAATCACCTTCAATGAGAAGGTTTTTGACTCCAATGGCAAGGGTAACCTTGAGACCCCAAAGAAGGGCCATGGCTTCAGCAACATTATTAGTGTTTCACCAAGCCCTCTAGCATAATCTGCAACAAATTCTCCCTTGGCCGATCTGAGAACTCCCCCATCACTAGCCAAACCTGGGTTCCCTTTAGCAGCTCCATCGAAGTTGAGCTTAGTCCAACCAAAGACGGGGGAGACCGACTTGGTGTTAGCCCTAACTCTTCATTTGGAATCATCCAATCTACAAATGTTAACTGGTATACTCCACTGGGTTATAAAACTGGCTTCTAGATTAGTAGGAGGAAGTTCAACAGCTTTTAGAGTGTTGTTTGAGAGGTTCTCCAGAACAAGTTTGGCAATCATACAAAAAACCTCCTTAGGAGATTTATTCTTATCCCTGAATAGCCTATTATTATGTTCTTTCCAGAGACCCCAAGCTAGGATGAGGGAACCTGGGCCAAGATTTATTTGCATATGGGATGTATGAAAGGGGATTTCCAGGACCTTAAAAAATCAGGGAGATCTGCATTCATCCACCAAGAGGCCCCCAAGTTTTGCATGGAAAGACTCCAAACCTCTTAAGAAAAGTCACAATGCAACAATAGGTGGGGCACTATTGACAAATATATACAATTAAATATGCATTTAATATCTGATTTGTGTTTGATCTCATCGTGTTTGTTTATGCAAGTGTATTTTCCTAACTTGTGGAGGATCGGCGTATCACTGTGAGCCCCAACGTGTGCCAATCCTATCGCACGTTAAGGCCCCCGCGCACATTTCGGATCCTCTCCCCTAGTTAACCCTCAAACCAAAAAAAAAATCTAACTCAAGATGGTTACCATCAGACCAAAAAACATGATAAAAAAACTTGTTGAACTTGCCCGCAACCCTATATATAAAAGTACTCGACATTTTCGGCATAACACACCTTATCATCCACTAGGGGCGAGCATGCTAGATTTTCCTCTGCATAGTCCTTGAAGAAACTATATAAACTAGCACTTGCACCCATAGGAGGTTCAAGGAATACATAGGACAACCGACGAGTTTAGAAAATTTTCCGATGTGAATTTTTTTTACAGTGTGAGACAATTCGGAGCACTATAATGCTCACATATAAAAGCCTATCGGCTAATTTGTAAATGACTTAATCCTTCACTAAATATGTATTTAGTGATGTATCCATGTAATTAGGTTTCAAGACATGCTTTTGAATTTCTTTTCCTAAGTGCTTCGAGAATCGACACCATTATATCCTCAAACTGAATCTCGAACTGCTACTCCTTTGTACAGGAACTTTATTAACCGACACTTTTTTTCAAATTCTTCGCCTTCACAATCTTCCTTGCTATTTTAATTCTTAGAAATTCACTGAGGTTTCACTAATTCCTTATTTTGGTAATTATAAATCGGTTGATCATCATTATAATTTCTCCCGGATTTCATGCTTTGTGCTTCAAATCCTTTGCAAAAATTCCAATTCAAATGCCATCATTACTCTGCACATGGAGGACATCAATGGTTGAGTTAATTTTGCTCACTCTAAAATTAGAAATCCTTGATTATATTTTCAAATTTGCAATGATGAAAAATGTTTATCTAACAAGCATTAATGCATAGCATTTTGTATTTTGGAAATCACAAAAGAAATGACATTTTAACTTCATGCTCAACAAACTCTTGAAGGGATTTTTATGAAAATTTCAGTATATCTTTGTGCTTAAACTTATTGTTTGGGGTTTTGAGTATCAACGTAGCCTAATCAGCTACATCTTGACCGAGTTGTCCAAAAACATCAAAAAAAGTTACATGAAAACATGTGCACCAAGACATCTATTACCAATCGCCTTACGTGTTACCATATGATTGATTGTTTCTATGATGTGACATATGAAGTGTATTGTTACACATGTATTAGTCCCAGATTAAATTTTTACTAGTATATTATTTCTCAACTACTTTTCTTTTCATATATTTAATTGGGATCTAAGTGTCCCATACCATAACGACGACTAAGACATGGTTATTATTGGGTCATTTCCCTACCTTAATTTAGATCAGCCGATTATATATTGTCATCTACTCGTGGGCCTTATCACTTACCCGTTTGCCCTTGGAACTCTCAAGACCCGAGATAATATTAAATTCAGGTTCATAATTCAAAACCTTATATTGAAATCTAACCAAAACTTGTTTAGTGCTTGGGGCGTACGTGTCTAATCAATCGAGAGATCACAGCGATCAGTGTAAAATGACACAAAACAACTGTAAAATGACACAAAACAACCATTCTTTTGAGTGATAACCAAACTAGACATGACGTCTTTATAAAGTTCAGTTTAAATCTTGACTAACATGGCCTTCTTTTGATTCTTATTAACTATCTGGGGTAGTTGGGCTATCATGTTTTTCATTGACAAATGATCACAAAACAAAGGAAATGCACCCAACCAATATCCACATACAATAGAACACTAATGGAATTTGAATTTTACTCAATTCTCTAATTAATTTGGGTTTAAAATGATAGGTTAGGAATGAAAGCTTGCCAAGAACAACCTGAACGGGACCAAACAAGAGATGAAATTTAATTTTAAGCCAGTTCCATGAATACCTTGGGATGATAAGGAAGAAACAACCACCGAGAATAACTAATATTTACATGATTGAAAGTGCCTCTGGTAATAACTGTGCAGGTAATAATGTGACTCATCTTTACATTGCAACACAAAAGATATGAAATTCAGATTATAGAAGAGGTCAAACTGTTGGCTACGTGTGAAGCCAAGTTCCATTGTAACGGCTGGAAAATATTACAGCAAATATTGTTTGGTGTAAGACTGCAGAGTCAGTTCTTTGTGTAACCGTAGCTTCTTGAAAACTGTCAGTCTCTTCCACGGTAAAGGCCAAGCTATTGGCATCTTCTTAGATAAAGGAAATAGATGAAGTTTGAAGTGGTATTGGAGAGACTGTGGGTGCTGGATGTATATGTAAAAACAGAATATTAATAAATGTGATTTCCCCTGTTCATGGTGGACGTAGCCAGATATTCTGGTGAACCACTTTAATTTTCTGTGTGTTTTTATCTCTGTGAGTTGTGTTTTATTTCTGTTCTATTTTTCTGCAAACTTCTTTTATTTTGTTCTTGTTTTAATCAATAACTGGTATCAGAGCTCTTTAAGAAGCTCAGAAGCTCGTTTTTTGAAGCTGATTGAAATCGGTGAAGATTTTCAAAAGTATGGACGACATAGACAAATGGAAGATAGAAAAGTTTGCGGGGCAGAACTTCGGCTTGCGGAAAGTGCAGATGGAGTTGCTGCTGATCAAGCAGGTCCTCTCACTCACATTGCTGGGGAAAACAAAAGAAAAAGGTTCAATGTCGAATGAAGATTGGGCAAAAATAGATATGAAAGTGAAGGCAACAATTTTTTTTTCACTGTCCAACAACGTGCTATTCAATGTTTCTTCTAAGAATACTACGAAAGAGCTTTGGGATAAACTCTCCAACATGTATAAGATAGCATCGGCATCGAATAAGGTATTTATTATGAAAAAGTTATAAAACTTGAAAATGAGAGAAAGTGGGATTATGTCAAACCCCCTGAATGAATTTAATACCTTAGTTACCCAATTGACTTCGGTGGGTATAAAGTTAGATAATGAAATTAAGGCAATTTTGTTGTTGTGTTCCTTACCAAATAGCTCGGAAGGTGTTGTGATGGCTGTGAGCACTTCGGTAGTAGCCAAAAGTAAATTAGCTTTTGATGACGTAGCAGCCACACTTCTCAGCGAAGTTATGAGGAGAAAGAATCAGGTACCCTCTTCCGGTGACGCTTTAACAGCTGTAAGTACTAGTGCAATAGGGGAAGAAGTCAAGAAAGAGGAAGAAATAATAACCAAGGAAGATCTAAATCTGCTCCACGATCCAAGTCCAAGGGCAGAAATGGTGCTTGTTGGTTTTGTGGAAAACCTGGTCACACAAAGAAAAATTGCTGGAATTTCAAGAAGGCCCAAGACAAAGTGAGTAATAACAATGAAGTAAACATTGCATGTGATGGTGTTTTGGTCTTATCAGCTAGTAATATAAATGTAGATTCATGGGTCCTCGATTCCGGCGCCTCCTTCCATGCTACTTCATGCCGGGAGGATTTTACAAATTTTTAAGAAGGTACATTCGGTAAGGTTTTCCTTGGTGATAATAAGGAATGTGAAATTTTAGGTAAGGGAGATGTTACTTTGCATTTGAAAAATGGAGATAAATGGATCTTGAAGGATGTGAGATATGTTCCTTTGTTGAAACGAAATTTAATATCTGTTAGCCAGCTTATTGCTCGTGGGTGTAATGTTAAATTTTCTCTAGATACTTGGAAAGTGACCAAAGGGGTTTTAGTGCTTGCAAAGGGAAAGAAGTTGGGTAATCTTTATATTTTAGAATGCCATGATGAAGTGGGAGCTGCCTTGCCAGCTATGGATAGTGGCTCAAAATTTTGGCATAAGAGGCTCGGCCATATGAGCCGAAAAGGACTTCAAGTTATGCTTCAACGGAATCAGCTACCAAGCCTCACATCAGTTGATTTGGAGTTATGCGAACATTGCCTTTACAACAAACAGACTCGAAGCAACTTCTTGAGAACGGGGCATGACAAGAAAACTACTCCATTGGAGCTTGTTCATTCTGATGTTTTCAGCTCCATTGAGGTAACTTCTTTCGACAGTGTTAATTATTTTGTTACCTTCCTTGATGATTGCACTCGCAAAGTCTGGATTTACATGATGCATAGAAAATCAGGGGTATTTTCAAAATTTAAAATTTTCAAGGCTATGGTTGAAAATCAAATTGGGCATAAAATTAAATGTCTACTAATAGATAATGGTGGAGAATATTGCTCTTCGGAGTTTGACGCATTTTGTGCAGATCATAGTATTTGTTAGATTAAGATAGTTCCTTATACTCCTCAGGAGAATGGTGCAGCAGAGAGGTTAAATAGAATTATTCTTGAGCGAGCTCGATGTATGCTCTCGAATGCCAGATTGGGAAAAGAGTTTTAGGTAGAGGCTTGTAATATAGCGGTGTATCTGATCAATCGAGCTCCCTCCTCTTGATTGGATTTCGATATTCCAGAGGAGCAATGGCTCGGAAAAAGAATTTCTTATAATCATATTCAGGTTTTTGGCTGTGAAGCATTTGTACATATTCCGAAAGAGCAAAGAACTAAATTAGATGTCAAATCTAAACGATGTGTTTTTTTGGTTATGGTGAAGATCAATTTGGGTTCAGATTTTGGGATCCCACTAACAAGAAGGTTATTCGTAGCCGGGATGTTGTCTTTAATGAAAAAAATTTCCCAGCTCTGCAAAAACAGAGCATTTTCTCAACTGCATATATAGATGTTGATTTGTTTGATAATGGCACACTTCGGCAAACATCTATTTCTTTTTCTCAGCCTTTAGTAATTTCTAGCCAGCCATCTAATATAGGCTCTCTGCCTTCAAATATTGGTGCCCCTGTTTATACTGGCACACCGTCTAACCCTTATGTTTGTTCACAGAGTCTTGAAACTCATATTCACCATGAAACAGCTGCAAAGCAGCCTTCTCAAATACTACGCAGTCATCATGTGGTAAATCATAGTCTTTAGCAAACGCTTCCTCGCTATCTATCAGAAATGCAACGCAACCTTTATTGGACTATACACAGTCCTCTTCAAGCAATTCCTAGTGTATTATTGACCATTCGCTGCCAGTCACACAATCGCTGCCAGCTTTCAGAAGTTTAAACCCCATCCCTACGCAGAAAGGAGGTGATTTTTTAATGCAGAAAGGAGGTAACTTTTCAATGCATATAGGAGGTAATGCTCTCACGTAGCCTCCTCAGCACCAAACGATGCCTGATAATAGTTCGTTGACTTTGCAAACTCATCCGCTCGCCTTAAATGTGCATACACATCTTTTTGAAATAGATGTAAGACCCATTCCAGCTACAGGATAGTGTGACTGAGCAGAGCACTATAGGTGCATAGAGCAATGTGCAGAGACAGGGGAGTTTGCAACAAGGTAACTTACAGTCTGAAATAGATGATGTCCAAAAAATTTTACATAGATTACATTTGGACACAAATTTGTAGCTAGAACAGGGTCCTCATTTGAGGAGATCTAACCGTGAGAAGAGGCATCCGGCGAAATATGATTACTATGAATTATTGCTCTCCGATCAATCTGAGCCCACAACGTTTAAGCAAGCTTGTAAAGATTTAGATTCTGTGAAGTGGATGGAAGCAATGACAGAAGAGATGGAGTCTTTGAGAGCAAATGATACTTGGGATTTGGTTCCTCTTCCATCAAATCGTAAACCTCTAAAAAATAAATGGGTCTATCAACTGAAAGAGGAAGATAGAGGTCATAAATGCTTTCGGACCAAACTGGTTGTGAAGGGTTTTGATCAACAAAAAGGAATTGATTTTAATGAGATTTTTTCACCAGTTGTGAAAATGAACACCATTCGTGCAGTTTTAGGCATGACAGCTATTTGGGATCTTGAGTTGGAGCAACTTGATGTCAAAACCGCTGTTCTTCATGGCGATATTGATGAAGAGTTATACATGAAGCAGCCTAAAGGTTTCATCAAACAAGGTCAGGAGCATCTATTCTGTAGATTGAAGTGGAGTTTGTATGGGCTAAAGCAAGCCCCCAGGCAATGGTATATTAAGTTTGATCGCTTCATGACTAATCACAAATTCACTTGTTGTGAATCAGATCCTTGTGTGTACTATAAGCAGCTTGCTAGTGGTGAGTTTGTCATTCTTCTGCTCTATGTTGATGATATGTTAGTTACTGGCACTAGTGTGAAAATTATTCGTGAGCTGAAGCAACAATTGTCTCAACGTTTTGCCATGAAAGATCTAGGACCAACGAAGAGGATTCTTGGGATGAATATATTCAGGGATAGAAATAAGAGAGAAATCAAATTGTCTCAAGAAAGGTATATTCTTAAAATTTTGGATAGATTCAACATGAGCTATGCGAACCCAGTCACTACTCCATTGGCTAATCATTTTCGCTTATCTTTAGCTATGTGTCCTAAAACTTCAGAAGAGAAAGAATAAATGAAAACCATTCCGTATTCATCAGCATTTGGGAGTCTAATGTATGCTATGGTGTGTACTCATCCGGATATTGCTCATGCACTGGGAGTTGTGAGCAGATTTATAAGTAATCCAGGTAAATCACATTTGTAGGCAGTTCAATGGATTTTCGGTACTTGAAAGGTACCTCGGATCATGTCTTATGTTTTGGTGCAAAGGACACTCAGTTGAGAGGATTTATTGATTCGGATATGGCTGGAGATTTGGATAAATGGCGATCTACTACTGGTTATGTGTTTACTTTTTGCCGGAGCAGCCATAAGTTGGGTTTCACGGTTGCAACAGGTGGTTGCACTCTCATCTACAGAGGCAGAATACATTGCTCTAACTGAAGGAGCCAAAAAATTGATATGGTTGCAGCAGTTGTTAGGCAAATTAGGGTGTACGCAATTAATTTTCACTTTGTATTGTGATAGCAATAGTGCTATTCACTTGGCCAAAAATTCCGCCTTTCACAATCGGACAAAGCATATAGAGCTGAGATACCATTTTATTCGCCATGTTCTTGACGAGGATAAGCTGCAGGTGGAGAAAATTGACACTAAATTGAACCCAGCCAATGCATTAACGAAGATTGTACCACGAGAGAAGTTTGAGTTCTGTAGAGCTTCTCTCGATGTTGTCCCGATGTGAATAAACCTGTAGTAGGGGAAATCCCTGTGCACCTCTCTTTCCTATATAACTTGTCTTCAAGTGGGAGATTGTTGGCTACGTGTGAAGCCAAGTTCCATTGTAACTGCTGAAGAATATTACAGCAAATATTGTTTGGTGTAAGACTGCAGAGTCAGTTCTTTGTGTAACCGTAGCTTCTTGAAAACTGTCAGTCTCTTCCACGGTAAAGGCCAAGCTATTGGCATCTTCTTAGATAGAGGAAATAGATGAAGTTTGAAGTGGTATTGGAGAGAGTGTGGGTGCTGGATGTATATGTAAAAACAGAGTATTAATAAAAGTGATTTCCCCTGTTCATAGTGGACGTAGCCAGATTCTGGTGAACCACTTTAATTTTCTGTGTGTTTTTATATCTGTGAGTTGTGTTTTATTTCTGTTCTATTTTTCTGCAAACTTCTTTCATTTTGTTCTGTGTTTTAATCAACACAAACAATCAGACTCGCAAGCACATCATCTGGCACCCACCATCATAGGTAATTGAGAGCATCGTGACACAAAATTAGTTTTGAAGCACACATTATACCCGACCTCTACTCAGAACCAACAAACTTTTTAAACATGACAAAGGGTTCAAATAAATTACAGTTTTGGACGCATTTACTGATGACTTTGACAGTGGAATATTCAGCCCATAAACTAAAACAAATTAATTAAGATGAATTCAAAGGATTCACTATCCAAACCATTTAAATGCTGCGTCCAAAATAGGGGCTTTCCAGGTGCAGCCACAGAGTTATAGTCCGAGCTCGTCAGTAATACTCTCAAAGAGGGCTGTGGGGCTGGAGATTTATTGGGTAAAGCAATATACGGGCAGTCGAAATCTCATCTACTGGTAGATACAAATGGACCTTATCCAAAAACAGGAGGATTGAAAGAGGATTGAAACAGTAAATGATTGTCAATCAAACAGGTCAAACAGTAGAAATTAACTGAAGTTGAAAAATTTGTAAACAATCTACACAACAACAAACTGAAGTTGAAAAATTTGTAAACAATCTACACAACAACACGGTCTGTTTAGGGTGGAAGGATTCTTTATGTTATAAAAAGAAAAAAATATCCAAACTATTTAAGAAGTCATTCATAGGGACCCTAAGTTTTTTTTTTTTTTTTTAAGTTAAGATGTATTGATTACAACTTTATCACCTCTCACTTTTCACTAATTTTAAAGTGTTAATATTTTTATATAATAAAAATTAATTATGTTAAAGGTATTTTTTTCATCAATTAAATTTGTGGTTATAATTTGTTTAGAGATGTTGTAAAATCATAAATACATTCTTATCTATATATGTATTACATCATTCTTTTATAGTGGCAATTCTCATTAAATCAAACTTCATGATGTTTGTTTATGTCCATGATAATGCCATCAACACTCTATTTAAACATCATCCATTTCAATGGTCAAATAGGCAATAGCAATTTTACACCTCATCCACAACAAAAAGTGGTAATATTTATCCTATTTTTATTAGCTAAAATTAACTTTTGATTGTCTAAGTAGATGATGTTTAAGAATGGCCATCAAAGATACCAAGACTCTCGAAACCACAAACCCGTTCGATTTAAGCACGGGTAATGTAAATGCAATGGTAGTTGTAGATAAGTCTCATCTACAACATGGTGGGTCATGACTGCATTCACTTTCTCTTACTCTCAACTACGTAGCCAAACATATTGCTCTTCTAATAGACAACCACGCAATGTCTTACAATTTGAAGAGACACATTAGATCTCAATTACACATCTTTCTCTCTTCTCTTCAACTCCACCAACTTTAGCAGCTTAGTCAAGTTATGGTCAGAACGAGAACCATAAAACGTGGGTCCCACCCGTTCTACTTACAAATTTTGGAGGAAGCATCCTCACGGCATAAAAATAAGTCTCGAAGTAGAGAAGTTAGAGTTCACAGAGAAGAACAAGAAGCTTGAGTTTCGTGTAGGATTTGAAAGCACAGTGATCACATAAGATGGATTTAAAACGTCTGGAGAGATATATGGAAGGCCATACCCAGCTTCGACATTCTAGTGGTCATGGTCAATAAAAGCAAGAATTATTATATGCATGACAAACACTAAAGATATAAGGCTATTGGATGCAACTATTCTCAAGCTATAAGGGGAATAAGATGCAGAAGAGATGGAAAGAGTGTTGAAATTGGGACTGTGTTGTTCTCACCCGGAGGCGGAAAGCAAGCTCGGCATACGACAAGTGTGGCAGATTTTTCAAGGGGAAGCTTCTTTTCTTGCTCTCGACATGCCTTCCTTAGAGCGGAGTGTAACCATTCCCAATGGCTTGGTTGCTTCTAATTCCAGGAACCTCTTTTCCTATGCCAATTCTAAAGCCTGCCAAAAGGTGCTCGGCAAAGCAAACATAGGTGCTCAAATCAACTTTAGTAGTTAGAAATCATAATTTTAAAAATATTGGAATATAACTTGTTTGGGTCTCACTAGCCCAGCTCTAAAGGACCAATTTTTTTTATGTTTTTTTAGGTAATAGGGGAAAGGATCCAATAGTCGCTATGGTGTTGCACACTTAGACTTCTTAAATATATGAAAAGAATAGTTGTTGAGAAATAATATACTAATAAAAATTTAATAAGGAACTGATACATGTGCATAGATATGTGTAACAATACACTTCACGTGGTACATCAAACAAACAACCAATCATATGGTAACACATAAGGCAATCAGTAATGGGTGCCTTGGTGCATATGTATTAGTCTAACTATTTTTAGGTGTTTTTGGACAACTCAACAAAGATGTAGCTAATTAGGCTACATCGTTGATACCCACAACCCCAAAAAATAGCTTTAAACTCTTAACTCAGATACGAAGATATGTTGAAATTTTCATGAAAATCTAATGTACCGTTTAGGAGCTTAACGTGCATGAAGTTAGGGTGTGTAGGTACTGGGTCCTCTCCCCTAGATCTGCTAAAAGCAAATAACTAGACTTTTTAATTTGGGAGATTCAAGTTCCTAAACTAAAAACAATGTACATGTTGTGTAACCATGTTGAAGAATGGGATTTATTGATCTAGTGATAAGAAAGCAAGACACTAGCGACTTTGGGTCCTCCTCCACTATGCAACAAGTGAGTGAAGGAATTGATGCTTCCATGCTTACTCTAATTGTGATCAAGGGCACTAATAGAATCAAGTTGGAGACAATTAGACTACTGGTAGTGCACGAGGAGCACATGGTAATTATTAAATTATGCAGAAGCAATGAGAAAATGTATTATTACGAGAGCAACAAATATATACATATGATTGGTGGTTGAATAACCACCAAGGTTGGGCATACCCGACCAACCAACTATAACTATATAAAATAGTTATTAGTTGGTAATGTTAATAATATAAAATATATTATTAACATAATACAATGATGTAATAAAATAAATCTAACACCCCCCTTATTACATCATATGCCCAAGAGATCAAAGCATGAAAGTTCAAAAAGCTTCGAACTTCACAAGTGTAAGTGATTTTGTAAATATATTTGCATGATGCTCTTAAGTCGAACAAAATTGGAGCTGAATATTTTGGTTCTAAACACGTTCATAGATTTAATGGCACTGAAACTCAATATGTTTAGTACGCTTATGAAAAATTGGATTGTGAACAAGCTTCAACACACTCTGATTGTCGCAGAACAAAGTGGTAGGACCTATCTCAAGAACACCTATGCCTGTCAAAATGTGATGTAACCATATCACCTCACAAACAACCCCCTTGTGGCATGATATTCTACCTATGTTGAAGAGTGAGCAACAATGGTTTGTTTTTTGCTCCCCCAAGAAATTAGACCAGATCCCAAAAAGAAAATGAAGCCTGAAGTAGACTTCATGTCATCCACTGCACCTGCATAGTCCACATTCGTGTATTCGTGTATCCACACAAAGAAAAATTTGCATTCTTCTTGTACTCCGGGCCATATGCCAATGTACCACGGATGTATCTCAAAACCCACTTTGTTGCCTTCCATTGAACAACCTTAGGTTCTTGCATAAACCTAGAGAGATAGTTGACAACATAGCTGATATCCAGCGTGGTATAAGTCAGGTAGATGAGACTCCCAATCAATTGTCAATAAAGAGTAGCATTCACATGAGGATATGGATCATGGTGGAAAAGTTTCAAACTTGTCTCCATGGGGGTTGACATAGGTTTGCATTCTTACATTTTGAACTTCTCGAGCAATGCTTGGCATCTTCATTTGAGAAACATAGATCTGATTCTTTTGTTGCCACACTTCAAGTCCAAGACAATAATGCAAGAGAATGAGATTTGTCATGTCAAATGATCGTTTGAGATCATTCTTTGTTGTATCAATCATCTGTGGAGAACTCCTCGTGATGACCAGATCGTCGATATATATAGTCACAATAACATTCTCCCCCTTGCCCCTTGAGGTAGAAATTGGGATCATATGGATTTCTGATGAATCCATGTTTAAGGAGATGCTCATCGATCTTTATGTACCAGGCTCAAGGAGCTTGTTTAAGACTGTAGAGGGATTTGATGAGTTTGCATACTTTGTGTTATTGCCCAGGTGTAGTGTATCCCTCTGTTTGAGTCATGTAGACTTACTCCATGAGAAATCTATTAAGGAAGGCACTCTTGACATCCATCTAGTGAACTTTCCACCCAAACTATGCTTCCATTGCCAAAACCATACGAATTGCCTTGATCTTTGTTGTAGGGGCAAAAGTTTCATTGTAGTCAATGCCTTCCTTTTGTGCATAGCCCTTAGCCACAAGTTAGGCCTCGTACTTGTCAATGCTACTGTTGCCTTATATTTGATTATGAAGACCCATTTGCATCTAATAGATTTCTTCCCTGGTGGAAGATCAACAAGTTCCCATGTATTATTCCTTAGTAATGCCTGATACTTTTCATCCATAGCATCTTTCCAAGGTGGTGACTCAAGAGCTTGTTGCACTATTTCTAGTTCTGAACTCTGCATAACTATACACATAAGGGCCATGTAAATACTTCTTCACGAGACTTGCTGCAAGTTTTAGGCCCACTAAAAGATGTGTCTGCAACTGCATCATCTTTAGCATCCTTCATTGTGGCTCGATACCACTTAGGAAGCTTTTTGTGTACACGAGATGAGTATTGATTTATGTGCCAAACCCATTTGTAAAATTAGAGTGTTAGACATAAGATTGAGGTATAGAATAGGGAAGGAGTGGGCTCTCACTTGTTGGTGTAATTATTTATTTAACTAGTAAAAGTACAAAGGTGCTATCAAATGGCCAATAGGCACAAATATTTATAGGCCTATCACTAAATAGTTTATATTTTTATTTTTATGGAAAGTCATTATATGTAGTTGTTGGTAGACAAGGCTATAATTACTATAAGAAATTCATTTTTTTTGCAAATAAAAATAATGGAGTGGTATTAAATGAATAAGCACATGAAGTAAGTTGTGAATGAACTAAATAAATTCTAATCAATCAAGAGATTAGGTGAACCGTGCAGTACCTAAATAATGTAGGATAATAAAAATCCATGTTACTAATTTCCTATCGACCAAGCATTGCACAAAATAACTTTTAAAAAACATATATGTATGAAGTGTGTGTTTGAATCAACTATGTGTGAAGTGATTGAACTAACTTTGTGTGAAGAGTGTGATTTAACTTTAGCATTCACTTTGTGTGTGTTTGTTCTTTGGCATATTTGAACTCGAGTGTTTACTTGTGTGTGATTGAACTAACTTTGTGAATGAAGCATGTTTAAAATTTGGCACATGTTCACTTTCTATGTGTGAAGTGTGTGTTTTAACTTTGACATTCATTTTGTGTGAATTGTGTGTGTGAAATTTAATTTGGGCATTCACTTTGTCTAGTCTGTATTTGTACTTTACCATATTTTATAAATTTGGCACCCACTTTATGAGTGTATTTGGAGTTTGAAATGTTTGAACTTAAGTGTTAATGCATGCTTGTACTAAATTTGTGTGAATGAGTTATGTTTAAACATTGGCATATTCACTTTTTGTTTATGTAAATTGTGTGTGTGTGTGTGTGTGTGAAAGTTAATTTAGGCATTCACTTTGTGGTGTGTGTTTTTAAAAAATAAATCCATGGCAATTAAGAGCTTAATTTTTTAAGCTATAATGAAACTGCTACCTCTAGTTTTACTTTTTTCAGGACTTATTTTGTAATTCTCTACTCATATTTTTATATCTTTGAATTTTTATCAAATCATGATAAGATTAATACCAACTAATACCAAGTAATCTTGTCTCATTAATACCAAGTAATTATCTCTACTTGCCCTTTAAAATAAATATTATAACTATAAGATTAGTTTATATTGAGGAATTTTTATATGTACTATGATCTATACTTGTCCTTTAAAGGACTTTCTCATATTAGCTTTTATGAGCATTTATTAAAAAATCTTAATCTAACCCTTTACACAAACTAATATACATTATTATTTAAAAATTAAACAATCATGTGTTAAGTAGGTACATATAATTTAATTTAGAAATAGAAATATATAAAATTATAGTTTTATTTTTAAAAAATAAGACATAATTTGAAAGATTAATATGAAATTTTAATATCAAGATTTAATAATCTAAAACCAAAAATTCTTTCATAAATTATTTATGGAGACTTCTCTTATACAAAAGTTGACGATAATAACCCTTCACACAAACTAAAACCTAATTCAAAATAGAGACAAAAAGCTCAAGTCTTCATGAACTCAGCAACTATCTTTGAACAGTGAGCAACTACACGCTTTGCAAGCTCCTGAGGAAGACAAACCCTCACGGTTGTCTGAATCTCTCGTATGTTGATATTCTTTTTGTTGTGGCGAGCAAAGTTGGTTGCCTCGGTTGCAATTTTCTCAAACATCTCATTGATAAACTTATCCATAATTACCATAGTTTTGCTCAAAATATTGATATCTGAGGGCACTTGCTTGAGAGTTTTAAACAAGTAGATCTTAAAGATCTGCTTGTTCTTTTTATTTATTTTTGTACCTTTGTCATCTTGACCTTTTGTAGGTACCTTCTTTTCAACCTTACAAACCTTGTTTCTTTCTACAGATTTGTCAATCATGACCTCCTTTTCTTCCACAATGGGCCTCTTCTCTGTCCTTTTTGCCATCAATAAGCACTACAAAAATTATATCATAAAATTAGAAATTAAATCTAACTTAAGCTAATAATATAATTATAAACTCTAACCCTAATTATAAAAAATAAAACAATCAAATCAAATCAAAAAACTAAACAAATTATCAACACATCATATAAAATATTTGCAATTGTGTTTAATCAATAATTCATTTTCTATGCATGCAAAGAAGAAATCTCTAAAAAAACTTTATAAATACAATAAATCAACCTAACATAAATTTGCAATTTAAAAAAGTATCTTTAGTGCATAAAGATATATATTCAATAAATCAACCTAACATAATTTTGCAATTTAAAAAAGTAACTTCAATGTATAAAAGATAACAAATAACTTTTCAACTAAATTAAATTAATTTTTAGTTTTAATTTGATAGAATTAAATAAAAACTAATTTCAAACTAAATAAGATTGAATTTCAGGCAATGAAAAGAATATTTATTGCTACCTATTCAGTCTACTTAAATGTTACTGTTATTTTTATCTGAATCGTCAATTCGTTAAGGCGGGGTGGAGAATATCCCATAAGGCAACAACTGAACCTTGGTTAAATCTAGTGAATATATGGTTTCTACAAACCCACAAGAATTTTCTTAAACATCAGTGACATGCACATTCATAATTTACAAGTATTCAGTATTTCAAACCCACACTTACTCATGTAAACATTTACAGACCATGCATATTCATAATTTAAAAGTATTCAGTATTTCAAACCCGACTCATTCATGCAAACATTTATAGACCCAATGACAATACTTAAGAAAAATACTTCTTCAATTGGCACTGATGGATTGAAGAAAACAAAAAAATATCAAACACATGTTAACCCATAGAAATTTGTTATTCTATATATAATAGCAAGATAAAGGTGTTACTATCCAACACACTCATGCAACTTTAAAAGAAAATGCAACTTTTAAAGGATTTTGTGATTTTTTTCATTTTTTTCCTTCAAATTTATTTGGTTTTTATTTTTTATTTTGTCTAATTTCTTTTTTAGTTCCATAGTTTTTGTGATTTTCTTATTTGCAATTTCTTTTTTAGTTTTTATTTTTTATTTTTTCCAATTTCTTTTTTAGGTTTTATTTTTTATTTTTCCAATTTCTTTTTTGGTTTTTATTTTTTATTTTTTCCAATTTCTTTTTTAGTTTTATTTTTTCCAATTTCTTTTTTTGTTTTTATTTTTTATTTTTTCAATTTTTTTTTTATTCCATAATTTATGTTTTTTTTTTTTTTTTGAAATAATAATTTTTTTGGGACTACCAAAAATTAATTACAAAGTGTACACATATAGTATAGCTTATTTTTCATTTTGTCCAATTTCTTTTTTGGTTCCATAGTTTATGTGATTTTCTTGTTTTCAATTTCTTTTTTTGTTTTTATTTTTTATTTTTTCCAATTTCTTTTTTAGTTTCTATTTTTTAATTTTTCCAATTTCTTTTTTTTTTTTAATTTTTATTTTTGTCCAATTTCTTTTTTGGTTCCATAGTTTTTGTGATTTTCATATTTTCAATTTCTTTTTTTGTTTTTATTTTTTATTTTTCCCAATTTCTTTTTTAGTTTTTAGTTTTTATTTTTTCCAATTTCTTTTTTGGCTTTTATTTTTTATTTTTTCCAATTTCTTTTTTGGTTCCATAGTTTTTGTTAATTAATTTTTTTTGGAAATAATAATTTTTTTGGACTACCAAATTTTTGGCAGTTACAAAATGGTGTACAGTGTACACCATTTTGTAATGTTTTTATCCTGCTATTCTATATGTGTACACTGTACACATATAGAATAGCAAGATAAAAATCGTTACTATTCAACACACTCATGCAACTTTAAAAGAAAATGTAACTTTTAAAGGATTTTGTGATTTTTTCTATTTGTTTTCCTTCAAATTTTTTTGGTTTTTATTTTTTATTTTGTCCAATTTCTTTTTTGGTTGCATAGCTTTTGTGATTTTCTTATTTTCAATTTCTTTTTTTGTTTTTATTTTGTATTTTTTATTTTTTCCAATTTCTTTTTTAGTTTTTATTTTTTATTTTTCCCATTTCTTTTTTTGTTTTTATTTTTTATTTTTTCCAAATTTTTTTATTTTTTATTTTTTATTTTTTACAATTTCTTTTTTGTTTTTTATTTTTAATTTTTTCCAATTTCTTTTTTAGTTCCAAAGTTTTTGTTAATTAATTTTTTTTGGACTACAAATTTTTTTTTTTGAACTACCAAATTTGGCAGTTACAAAATGGATTGTTATTTTTTTATATTTCTTATTATATTTTTATGGACAACCAAAAAATTATGGGACTACCAAATTTATTTTTGGCAATTACAAGATGTGTGCACATATAGAATGGCCTATCAGCTAAATTACACTTTATCAAGTTTATTTAGGGTTTTTTTAAGCTCTTAGGGTTTTCTATCTTGCAAATATAAAAGAAAGGTTCTCATATGTAATTATTCAATCATGTTGGTGTCATCCACCTCCCATGAGCACAACCTGTAGGATAAACCTTCACAATACGAGAGAAAATATTTCACCAAAAGATGAAAACTATATTGAGATATGAGATGCAAATAATGTACAGAACCTTGCTTATAAATGCAAGGTGAGAGCCAATAAAAATAACTGACAACTACTGAAACTAATATACACCTAATTAATTAATTATGTTGTCTAAGTAAACTTAAGCAAGTAAATATGTAAAACCATATTTACTCCAACAGCCCCCCTTAAGTGAAACTTAGGAAGATTATTATGCAATATGAGCAAGATGCAACATGGGTCCCATCTACACAGCCATGTTAGGTACCCATTTATAATGCAAAATGTAATGCAATGCAATCTCTCACAAGCAGAGAAAAGGACAAAACCCAGTGGGACAAAACTCCTATCCAAAAGAGAGAAAAGAAAACAAAAATGATGCATGGAGGACTCACTAGTACCCCGTAAGGACTACATACATCATGTCTATACAATCAATGACCCCCCCATAGGAAGGAAAAAAGAGACATTATATCCCCCCATAATGAAGAAGCTCTAATGCCAATGAAGTATGCCTAGAAACAAAAGATGATCCAATGTCTACAAGTAACACCTCTCCCCTTAGGAAGAAACAAGTCCACTGAATAATAAGGAAGCCACTCCATGTCCAATTGAAATAAGGAGGAAAGAAGTCTCCAAATAGAAGTCTCTGAAGACTGAGTAGGAGTCTCCAAGCATGAATAATCCACCACATAATCATGATAAAAACAACCAAGAAATGTGACAAATCAAGTGAAGGAGAAAACTCATCAATGTCAATCTTTAAAGAAGATGTAGATATATCAACAACCATGCTAGAACTATCATCACAGAGCAGAGAAATCCCCTCAAACATGTCTCTGGGTGCTACCACAATAATGGGTTACACTTTCTGGGACATCCTGATTTTTGCTAAAATCACATATTTTTAAAAAATATAATGATTTAATCCTTGAAAGGTTCCATTTCAAGGATTTTAATTGAAGAGGGTGTGATCAAACCCCCTTATATTCAAAACCCTTTGGATATAACCCCACTAGTTTTAAATCATACCTATAATGGAGTCTCCTCTACACCTATCAAAATGTTGATAAAAAACTAGTTTTGATGTACCTTTTGGGGGATCAAATGAATTCATTTAAAATTTATGTTTTGTAAGTATCTAGTCCTTATTATAAGCTTCCCAAAAAGTATAATTTTAAATATATTTAATTTAATTATTATATTTATTTTTTATTTCTTATGAATGTAGGTTTTTCAATGAACATCAAGGTCTTTGTTTCACACATACGAAAAATAGGAAAATAAAGAAAAAAATTCTAAAAAATACATGTCCTCTAAGTATTGATGTCCTTATTCCAACAAAAAAAAAAAAAATTGATACATACAAAAAAAAGTTATGTTGGACAGAATATGCCTATGTCTAAATTATAATTGGTTTGACTTCAAAACTTAATTAAAAAAATATTCAACAAAACATTATGAAACCAAATGCATCCTCTAGATATCAGTATTACCAATGTAAATTCAAAAGAATCGGAATTTTATCCTTTGTAGAAAAAAATTTATGTGCGATAGAATACACATCACTTTAAAAAAATAGTGTTTACTATTAAAAACTAGTTATCAAAGGAGATGCCAAAAAATTTACAATTTAACTCTAATTTTTTTAAAATATATATATTTAGAATCTATAGACAAAATCTCACAAATCACTTGTTCACATCATCTTCAAATTCCTAATGGTTTAGTAGCTATAAATGTCATAAAGTGAAGATTTAGTTCAAAATGTTGATTTCAATGTCAAGTTTGGCCAAAAAGTGTAACCCATTATTGTGGGATGACCCCTCCCAAATCTGCAAGATGAGACTCTACAAACAAGTCTGAAATACCTGCCAAATACTCATCCAATAAAGCAAGATCTAAAAAGGTATGATCAACCTGCTCAGGAGAAGGACCCAAATCTAAAGAAGCAGGAGGTGAAGGAGGAGGAAGTTCAACACTAGTCTCAAGAACACCAAGATTCAAATGACCAAACTTCTCCTCACAAACATGATTCACTCTTGATGGAAGGGAATGAACATCAATCAAAGGAATATCATCATCAGGAGAAAAATGAGAAAAATAATACAAGCAAGATGCATGATCCACAACTCATGTAGCAATGATCTCTCTAGTCTCTATGTCTCTAATGTATACATGATCAGGAGTGAACTCAACTGTCTTACCTTGTGCACCATGAGTAATTTGATAAACTAAAAGGAGATTAGTGGTCAAGGAGGGTACACAAAGAACATCATTAAAATATCCTTCACCCATATCAATAGAACCTTTCCCACAAACTTTCATGTAATTGTTACCCATCAAAATATTTGATGAACTACAAGGCTCAAAAGAAGAGAACATATCCATAGAAGATGCCATATGATGAGATGATCCTAAATCAAGAAGCCATCTCCCATTTTCAAGAATAGTGGAATCCAAGAGTGCTTTACCTTTCATCCTATTAGCAAATCCTGCATTCCCTGACTATGTAGATGAAGATGCTTCCAATTATGATGTGGAAGGAGAAGAAGGAGAAGAAGACTCTAATGAGGGTAGCGAGATGTTATTCTTCTGAAGAAGGTGAGTAAGCTCATCAATATTCTTAGTATAACACCTATGCTCATCATGTCCTAATTTCTTGCAATAAGCACATTTGATCTTCTTCTTTTGTGATGGTTCCTCTTTAGAAGAGGTCTTGGTCTCAGGAGTAGGCTATGAAGGAGGATCCTTAACTTTCTCGTTAGACTTAGAATCCTTATTCTACTTCTTTTCCTTACCACTTGAAGCCTTAGGATCTTTTGCAAGAAGTGCTTGAGACTTCGTAAGTGTCAATGTTCCCATTTGTGCCAACTTTGCTTGTCCCCTTGTGAGTTGTGCTACAAAACCATCAAGAGAAGGCATTTTGTGTGCACTACCTAGAGCATCCATGGTAGCATAAAATGTAGAAACAAATATAGAATAATTAGGACCTAACTTAGAGAGAGTAGATAGAATCAATTGCTCATCATCTTTTTTAACCCCACATTCAGACAACTACAATCTGAGAGAATTAAGCTTGGTGAAAAAATCCTAGATATTGTCAAAATATCTAGGATCTAGATTCATTAGTTCATTCTCCAATTGAAATTTTTTCCTCATCTTATCTAGTTTACCAAAAATATTCTCTAAGGTAGTCCAAATATCATTAGGATGCTTACAAGAGAGCACATGATATCTCAAATCAAGAGAAATGGACATAATGAGAGTACCAAGAGCTTCATTTCTTCGATCAAACCATTTCCTCTTTTCTACAACACTAGTGGGTTCAAGATCTTGGCCAAAAGTAATCCTTTGCAATTTTAACTTTAACAACAAAATATCCATATTAGATTTCCATTTAAGATAAATTGTTGTAGTTAGAAGTTCTACTTTAGGCAAATCCATGATGAAACAAGAAAATGCAACAAATATTCTTCACGGTATAAACAACCCCTTTGTTCACAAGAATTAAGCAAAACCAATATCAAACTTAAAAGGAGTAAAAGCACCATCAAACAACAAAATATGTGAGAAATACCTCAACCACTATGAAGGTGACGAAAATATCTTTTGGTCAATATCTGGTTTGCAAAAATTGGCCTTCATTTGCAAAAGATATGCAAAAATGAAAAAAAGGCCTATAAAGGCACTTTCAAGGCACCAACAAGCACCTGGTCACACCATATGACCACCATGAGCACAAAGGCAAAAAAAATTGGGCCCCTTAGGGCAATATTAGCAAGCAAGCCACACCGAACACCAAGAAGATTCCACCAAGATCCAAATCACAAGCCACCAAGCATACATGTCTCCAATCCAGGTGAGAGAGAGTTTACACAACCTCATGAGCTTTGCTCACAGTTTACAAATGAGTGTTGGGCTATATTAATAGATAGAAACAATGTTACATTGGCAATGTGGGACTAAAAGTCTCATACAAAGCCCAAACGATTTGCAGACGGGTCCACCACCAGTAGTGATTCTTAGATGTGAACCCTAAAAGCAAATATTTGTTACAAACTATAAAGTTTGTTCAATGATATATATCTACCAAAGTTTGAAACTTTGTGTATACACCTAAAAATGGCTTGTGTGGAATTAAATAAATATTTTAATATTTATTTCATTCTTATACCTCTATCAATTGAATAAATATCCTAATTTATTGAATTGGTTCATTATCCCAAATAATTAAATAAAAATTAATTTATTTAATTAAGTCATCCAAATTCCTCTAAGTCACCCCTAATTAAATAATCCCAAATTATTTAATTAATCATCATCTATCCTAAGTCCTAATTCTATAATTCCACATCATCTCATCCATGTCATTCTTCCACCTCACCATGTTGCACACACAATTAAATATTTTAATATTTAATTAGCTAATTATCCTCACCCACATGTCCTATTTTTTCTCCACATGTGTCCTTTTATTTATCAATCATCTCCATGGTCAGAGACACTTGTCTGTCTAATCCTAGTTTATCTCTCACATTCCCACGAATCAAGAGTCCTTCTTCCATAATCTACTCATAGTCTTCCACTTTTAACTCATAGGTCTTTGTGAGCACAATGACATGTGGCTTATGGATTCACATATTCCTCTACCATGTAAATGTAGTAGGAACATTTCCCATGATTATCTCCCTCATCTCAAGCAACTCCATCTCAACCATACACATCATAGATAATTCCTCCAGTCGTGGATCTTATGACACTTGGAATTGGTCCATCCTTAGCCTATAAAAGCAAGGTTCTCACACTCATTCTTCATCCACTCAAGCATTTAGTAATCTTATTCTACAGAAATTCTATCATAGCTCCCAAGCATGCATTTGGCTCCATTGCATTTACATTTAACTCCATTATCATCCACCATGGCTGCATATCATTATCCCCATCTTTCATTGTAGTTATTGCATTGTAGTCTCATTGCATAATCCTCCACATAGCCATTCTATCTTTTGTTGGTAGGTGGTGACTGATCAGGAAAGTACTGTACACTAGCCATATATCCGACATAAAAAACTCTATTTTTGTGACCGACATAAGAAAACCTTATTTTTGTAACCGACAAAAAGGGCTTGATAAAAAGCGGCTAAGGATTAGGGTTTTGATATTGCATTGTAGCATTTACAACAGTATTGAGTTGCAGGGATTACTGGTTGTAATCGGTTTGATTTACTAGATAATAATATTGGACTCTCTATTTGGTGGATGTAGCCTGAGTTTGGGTGAACCACGTTAAAACTTGTCTCTCGCTATTATTAATTCTGTGTATTTCCATTTCTCCGTTTAATCTTTATTTGCATTTAATTGATATCTTCTGCCAACTAACCCTAACAAGTGGTATCAGAGCGGGTTGTGTTCGATTATCGTCTGCAGGAAGGTCTCACGGTTCAGTGGGAGAAATGGTGGATGAGGGAAAATTGAAGGTCGATAAATTCAATGGGCAGAACTATCAATTATAGAAGACGCAGATGGAGGATTACCTCTATCAAAAGGATTTATGGATGCCGTTGGAAGGAGTAGCTAAGAAACTGGCAATAATGTCTAATGAGGATTAGAATCTTCTTGATAGAAAGGCACTGGGAACCATTCGGTTGTGCCTGGCACCATCGGTGGCATTCAATATAACAGAAGCGAAGACAACAGATGGTCTGATGAAAGCTTTGGCTAAATTGTATGAAAAACCCTCAGCCTCAAATAAGGTATTTCTCATGAAGCGTTTGTTTAATTTGAAAATGGTTGAAGGTGGATCTGTGACAGGTCATTTAAATGAATTTAATACGATTGTCAGTCAATTGACTTCTTTAAATGTAAAATTTGATGAAGAAGTTAGAGCTCTCTTGATATTATGTTCATTGCTTGAAAGCTAGGATAGTTTGGTAATGGCAGTTAGTAACTCTATTTCTGGTTCAAATACCTTGAAATTTGATGATGTTATTGGTGTTATTCTGAGTGAGGAAATTCATAAGAAAAGCTCAGGTGGATCCACATCAAGCAGTGTTTTGAATGCAGAGAGTAGGGGCAGATCAAAGGAGAGAGGAAAATATTCTAGAGGTCATGGGAAGTCACGAGAAAAAATAAGGAGGCAAATGTGGTAAGCAATAAATTTGAAGATGATGCTTTGATTCTTTCCCTAGATAATGCTGATGATTCATGGGTTTTAGATTCAGGGGCCTCATTTCATGCTACACCCCATAGAAGTTATTTTCTTGATTATGTCCAAGGGGATTTTGGGCTGGTTTATTTGGGAGATAACGAATCTTGTCAGATTGTTGGAAAGGGAAGAATCAAGATTAAGTTGCAAAATGGGAATCATTGGCTACTACAAGAGGTAAGGCATGTTCCAAGGCTCAGTAGGAATTTAATTTCAGCAGGGCAGCTAACTGAACAAGGTTGCACTGTTACATTTACTGATAAAAATTGGAAGGTTTCAAAAGGTGCCTTAGTAGTAGCAAAAGGTGTGAAAGTAGGCACCTTATATCTTTGTACAGGTCATACTGTTCCTTCTACTTTAGTTGTTACAGAGAAAAAACAAACAGGTTCAGGAACAGTTGCTGCAGGTTTGTAGGAAGAGACTGGAAAAGTTGCTGTAGGTTCTGAGACAACACTGTGGCATAACAGACTTGGGCATATGAGTGAAAAATGTATGAAGGTACTTCATTCTAAGAAAGTTTTACCAAGTCTGAAATGTATTAATATGGATTTATGTGAAAGTTGTGTGTATGGCAAACAAAAGAGAGTTAGTTTTCTCAGAGATGGGAAGCAAAAGAAAAATGAAAAGTTGGAGCTTGTGCATACAGATGTATGGGGACCAGCTCAGGTATCTTCTCTCGGTGGCTCTTCGTATTATGTTACATTCATAGATGATGCAACTAGGAAGATCTAGATTTATTTCCTTAGACAGAAATCTAATGTATTTGAAACATTTAAGAAATGGAGAAGCTTGGTTGAAAATGAGACAGGTAAAAGATTAAAATGTCTCAGATCTGATAATGGTGGTGAGTATTGCAGCAAAGAATTTGAAGATTATTGTTCCTTTAATGGAATTCGTAGGCAGAAAATAGTTCCAGGGACTCCACAGGAAAATGGAGTGGCTGAATGCATGAATAGGACAATAATGGAGCGTGCAAGGACCATGAGATTGCATGTTGGGCTGCCTTTAAATATGTGGGCAAAGGTTGTCAACACTGCTGTATATTTAATTAATAGAGGTCCTTCAGTTCCTTTGGGTTGTGGTATTCCAGAAGAAGCATGGACAGGTAAGAAGGTGAGTTACTCTTTTCTGAAAACCTTCGGTTGTGAAGCATTTGCACATATAGATTCTAAAAATAGAACCAAGTTGGATGCAAAATCAAAAAAGTGTACCTTCGTTGGATATGACATTGATGAATTTGGTTATAGGCTTTGGGATTTTGAAAATAAAAAAATTGCGAGAAGCAGGGATGTTATATTCAATAAGAAAGTGTTGTACAAAGATCAGTTGCAGCAGCATGAGAAGAAAGAAAAGGATTATGTGGTGCTGGATGATACTCCAAATAGTGATGTTCCAGTGGTTCCTCATGCTCCGCAACAACAACCAGAAGTACCACAAACTCCAGTGAATGTTAGACGATCAACAAAGATAAGTAGACCTCCTAAAAAGTTTTCTCCCTCTTTGTATTCTATTTTGTTAACAGATGCTGGTGAACCAGAAGGGTATGATGAAGCTATGTAGGTGAATACACAGGTTCAGTGGGATCTTGCCATGAAAGAAGAAATGGACTCCTTGCTGAAAAATTAGACTTGGGAATTATGTAAGTTACCTGCAGGTAAAAAGGCTTTACCAAAAAAATGGGTTTACAGGCTGAAAGAGGAAGATGGAGGTAAGAAAAGATTTAAGGCCAGGTTAGTTGTAAAAGGATTTGCACAGAAATAGGGCATTGATTTTGATGAGATATTTTCTCCGGTTGTCAAGATGACTTCTATTCATACTGTTTTAAGTATTGTGGCTGCTGAAGATTTGCATTTGGAATAGCTAGATGTGAAAACTGCCTTTCTCCATGGTGATTTGGAGGAGGAGATATACATGGCACAACCACAGGGATTTGAGGTCAAAGGTAAGGAGAAACAAGTGTGCAGATTGAAGAAGAGTTTGTATGGCCTGAAACAAGTACCTCGATAATGGTATTTGAAATTCAATAGTTTTATGGCTGAGCAAGGCTACAGCAGGTGTAATTCTGACCATTATGTTTATTTTAAGATGTTGGATACTGACAGCTACATTATTTTATGTTTATATGTTGATGACATGCTTGTAGCTGGGTCTAACATGGATGACATCAGAGAGTTAAAACATCAGTTAGCACAGTTATTTGATATGAAGGATTTGGGGGTAAAAAAACAAATCCTTGGTATGAAAATTTGCAGAGATAGGAAGAACAGAAAATTGACTCTATCTCAGGCTTCTTATGTTGAAAAGGTGTTGCAGAGATTCCACATGGAGAATGCAAAAGTTGTTAGCACACCTTTGCCTAGTCATTTGAAATTGACTAAGGAAATGTGTCCAAAGACACAAGAGGAGGAAGAAAAAATGTCCAAGGTACCATATGCTTTAGCTGTAGGAAGTTTAATGTATGTCATGGTATGCACGAGACTGGGTATTGCACATGCTGTCGAAGTCGTTAGTAGGTATATGAGTCATCCCAGATTTGAGCATTGGAATGCGGTAAAATGGATTCTCAGATATTTGAGAGGTACATCTAATAAACACTTATGTTTTGGGGGCTCTAATACTGATTTAACAGGTTATGTAGACTCAGATTTGGTAGGGGATATTGATACTAGGCGGAGTACTACAGGTTATGTCTTTACTGTAGGTGGAACAGCGGTGAGTTGGATTTCCAGGTTGCAAAAGGTGGTTGCTTTATCCACCACAGAGGCAGAATATGTAGTTGCAACAGAGGCAAGCAAGGAGATGATATGGCTACAATCTTTCATGGAAGAATTGGGTAAACAACAGGCTAACAGTTCTTTGTATATAGACAGTCAGAGTGCCATACATCTTGCAAAGAATTCTGCTTTGCATTCAAAGACCAAACACATATAGTTGAGGTATCATTTTATTTGGTCAGTGTTGGATAATGGACAGTTAAGGCTGGAAAAGATACATACAGATGAAAATCCAACGGATATGTTTACAAAGGCAGTGACAAGGGAGAAGCTGAACTCCTCTTCAGCTTCGGTTGGTCTTCTAGACTGAAAACAACAAAAACAGAACAGTAGAGTCCAGGGTGCTTATTTCTAGTAGGAGTTGCACGCGCAGCGGTGTCGTCCAGGATCAGTCTCCAAGTGGGAGATTGTTTGGTGTGGAGCCTGATCAGTCTCCAAGTGGGAGATTATTGGTAGGTGGCGACTGATCAGGAAAGTACTATACACTAGCCATGTATTCTCGCCGGGTTTTTTTTTAGAGCTGACATAAAAAACCCTATTTTTGTGACCGACATAAGAAAACCCTATTTTTGTAACCGACAAAAAGGGCTTGATAAAAAGCGGCTAAGGGTTAGGGTTTTAATATTGTATTGTAGCATTTGCAACGGTATTGAGTTGTAGGGATTGCTGGTTGTAATCGATTTGATTTACTGGATAATAATATTGGACTCTCTGTTTGGTGGATGTAGCTTGAGTTTGGGTGAACCATGTTAAAACTTGTCTCTCACTGTTATTAATTCTGTGTATTTCCATTTCTCTGTTTAATCTTTATTTGCATTTAATTGATATCCTCTGTCGGCTAACCCTAACATCTTTGTCATCTTAACAACAAGGAAGTACAACTTCTGAGAGCTCTACAATCACACAAGATCAAAGAAAGATTGGCAACAATGGAAGACACGAGGTAAATCTGTTTGCAAAGGTACTATCTTTTGTTTGCTTCCATTTGTCTTATTTCCATTGAAGTTATTGAATATTTAGGTAGTTTCTACTCTAGTTCAGAAATTCAATCACACTTTGTAATGATGTTTTGGAATGCACTTGCTTCTACTGCGAGCTCTGATGAAACCCTAACAAATATTTGTTGGAAACTTTTGAATGTATAAAGTTTGATCAAAGTAATACATATCGCTGAAGAGCGGCTCAGCCTCCTGAAACGCCCACTGCGCCTCTACATTCATCCCCTTCTTCTCATAACACGTCCCCAGCAAACAAAGTGCCTTCACATTCTTCTCATTGAGTGCCATGGTAGCGTCCAGGTCAACAATGGCAGCACAACCTACAGGATAAACCTTCATAATACAAGAGAAAATATTTCACTAGATGATGAAAACTATATTGAGATATGAGATGCAAATAATGTACAGAACCTTGCTTATAAATGCAAGGTGAGAGCCGGTAAAAATAACCGACAACTACCGAAACTAATATGCACCTAATTAATGAATTATGTTTCCTAAATAAACTTAAGCAAGTAAATATGTAAAACCTTATTTACTCCAATAAATCCAATATCATTATTGCATCCTTATAATGTAAATTTATCCTCTTTTACTTTTTCTCTTGTAGAATGAAATCTCTAGTTTTAGAGGTAATTTTGGGAGCTTGAGTTCATTGGAATCTCTTCCATGGTATCAAAGCATCAAGATCTACAAGCCCCATCTTAGATCTACAGAAAATTAGGCAAGAGACATTTTTCAGGTGTATTTTTGTGTAAAATAAACTTATTCATTAGATTCAAAGTAGTCAAGAAAGTTAGATTAGCCTTTTATTTGGCTCCATTTGAGCACTGAAGGCCAGATCTATGAGGGTTTGAAGCGAGTGTTTCTTTTCAGATCTAGAGTGAAGCTATAATTTTAGAGCATTTTGGGTCAAATTTAACCCTGTCATTACACTCAAAAGGTCCAAAAACCTCAAGATTAACTATCAAATTGTTAAAATCGAGCTTGGGAGCTTCCATTCATACAACACTTGTACGACATGGTTCGTATGGAATTTATCAAAAAAATTGGGCCCACAACCTAATTGGACACACGTGCCTAAATTAAGGGCTGAGCCAACCAAGCCATCTAGACCTTAAGGCCTAATTTTGGCCCAACAAACCCCCAAAAGGGCATCCGCAGCCATAAAACAAGCCCTCAACTAGACTTTCAGGTGCCACTTGCTTCAGTGATGCAATCACTTACACATGCACCTTCCCTAGAAATCTCCACCCCATCACCACTAAGCTCTAGCCCTCTACACCCTTACCCCAAGTCACATAGCAAACCGACCGCTCCACCTGAATCCCTAACACCTAGCCCCAGTCGCCAATAGGACCTAGGGATTATTTTTTAGGGGTTTATGTTGTTTTTAGGCCCTAAAGGAGCAATTTTGGAAAAATTAGCATAACTTGGGCATAATGAGTCATTTTTGCAAACAAATAGGTGTTGAAAAGCTAGTTCCAAGAAATATCTAGTGGTGCTAGTGTTTTTTTAGATTATGTTTCTAGTCCATTTTACTGAAGTTTGAAGTCCAGGCATCTTTATTGGCTTCCGAGCTCATAAATTTTTCCACAATCTCTAATTTTCATGATTCTTACAACATCAGAAAGGTATTGATGAGCTCTACATATTTACCCATGTGATTTTTCTAGATTTAGACCTAGGTTTATTTTATTCATTTTATCAATTTTACGCTTTTTGTTTGATAAATTGGACATATTGGCACATGTCCATAAGTTTTATTTTTTGGGTGGGCTTCATCTCTACTTCTTCATTTCTACACTTTAGCTTGTTGGTTTCATCATGTATCCTAATTTATGGAAATTAAAATGTGATTATTGTGAGATAAAAAGGCATACTATAGATGATTGCATGTTGAAACAAATTGATGAATTAAAACTTCTCTATGAGCTTCATCAGTTAAAATAGCTTTGCATTATCGATGGCATTAGTTTACCAAACTCTTCTAACCTAACATGTGTAGACATTATCCTAGGATCACTTATTGCTACATCAAAGTTCATTTTTTCTTTTTTGAGAGCTTCCACTGATTCCTTGTAGTAGGACATTTTCAATTTTCCAAATCCGCCACATTGGAACACATATCTACCAAACTTATCATCCTTGTTTGTAGAGTCCCACATTGTAAATTTGGAGGACCACATTAAGGACATATGTCTTCTATTTGATGTCAACCCAGGTGGAGTTGCATCACTGCCATCTTCTTCAGAGATTGTTCTTCATTCTCCTATTCAATCACAATTTGACAATGAATTGGAGAACCTTGAGCATAATTCAGAGAAATCATTGTTGTCTTTGGATCATGTGTAGAGTTTAGAGACATTCATCTAAATCTTCCTACATATTCCTATCTAGAATGGGAAGATGTTATGCACACATCTGCAATTTTATTTCTCCCCAAGGGGAGGAATGTTGTTTGATGTTCTTGGATCTTCATCATCATCCAGTGTCAAGCATCTTACCAACACTGTAGGAGTCATGTTGAGGAGTGGCTACATGGTCTCTCTTCTTATTTATGTTTTGGGATGGAGCATTTCCTCGCATGGGGTTCAATCCTTCTCACTTCTGGGAGGGTCACTAGACCTTCTCTCTACATCCTCTCTTATGAGGGGGTTATTGATTGTATATTTCTGTTGGATGTAGTCCTTGGGGGTCATATTGAGTCCTCCATCTATCCCTTATTCCATAACTTCTTTTATGTTTTCTCTCTTTTGGAGAGGGGTTTTTTCCTATGGGTTTTTCTTCTTTTCTCCATTTTTGAGAGTGTACATGGGCACCTAATATGGCCTTGTAGTAGGGACCCATCTTTGCATCATTTGCATTCTTCTCATTCTCCCTAAGTTGCACTTAAGGGGGGCATTGGTGTAATTATTTATTTAATTACACTTTATTATGTTTACGTAGGGATTTTTAAAGCTTTTAGGGTTTTCTAGCCTTGCAAATATAAAAGCAAGGTTCTCATATGTAATTATTCAATCCAATATCATTATTACATCTTATAATGTAAATTTATCCTCTTTTCTTTTTCTCTTGTAGAAGGAAATCTTTGGTTTTGTTGGTGATCTTGGGAGATTGAGTCCATTGGTGAATCTTACACCAATTTTTGTGATATAAAGGGACCATTGAAAAGTAATTTGGAGTGTTTAATAATCAAGTGATAATGCAATACAAAGTCTGAAAATAAAGCATGGTAAATAAGATATCTACTCAAAAATGGGGATTCTATCCTAGATCTGATTTTGATCGTAAAGAGCATGTCACAACTCTGGGAGTTGGTGAATCTCAAAGTATTCCTTTATTAGAAATCTACAAAAAACGAGGATGATATCATAGATCTAGTTTTGATCATAATTACGCTCTTTGGTTCTATTTCTAGTATCCTTGTCCTATCATTTCTTTGAATTCGGTATCCAAAATATGTTTAGACCACTTGCATGTATGTTAATGGTTGTGTTCTCATTTATGTATGCATGATGTTGTATGATTTATGCCTTATTTGGCAGGAATTGAAGGTGTGAGAATTCCTTATGCTTGATTATTGAGATGGCATTATTTTATGCTTGTTGGCTTGAATGTTGATGTTGATGTTGGTGTCGAATGGGCATAGTATTTTGAAATGCTTTTATCATATTTTCTTATGTGAATGTTGTTGGCTAAATGCCTTATTTCATTATTTGTATTTTGGCTAAGTGCTTAGTGTAGATTGGTTGATGATGTTTAATTGGCTTGTTGGATTGTCTTAAGTTGGTTGTCAACAATTGCATAGGGTGGATTGTACCCTGACCCATTTACCATCTCCTTCATGTGTGGGTATGTCCACGTGAGATAAGTGTGTTTAGATAGGTGTCTTGTGGCACTTCATCTTGTCTTGGGGAGTGTTCCAATTAGCAACCTTCTCTATTTTTGGAGAGTGTTTCAATCCTATTTCATTTGAAGATCAACAAGTTGGAGATCTTAGAATCATCTCCTAGAGCTTGTTTTGTCTTCTATCAGTTCATAGGAGGCCTAGGGATGGAATTCTCGGTAGTAGAGTCCTTATGGAACCATTGGTCAAATTCCTAAGTAGGTGTCCTAAGGAATTTTCTATTCAAACATTATGAGAGGATGACAACACCAAAATTGGACACAAAAGTGGTGCATTTTTCTGTTCAAACACTATGAGAGGATGATAACACCAAAATTGGACACAAAAATGGTGCATTGTAGTCCTTTGGCATATTAGAGTCCTCATGGGGCACTGTAGTCCTTTGTAGTGCTATAGCCTTTAGGTTGTTATACAGTGAGCATTTACCAAACTTTTTTAAAGAAACTTTCTATATGAAAGTTTTTTCCTTTGGTCTTATGAGTCTCCCCATGTTGACACTTTGTTGTTAGGAGTATTGGTTTGGAATTTATTCCCTCTTTTCATTGGGAAGCATGCCTTTGCACAAAATTGAATTGTGGTCATTCCAATTACTCAAGGGCTTGTACCTCCTAGCAGATCTCTCTTGGGTGAGATTTCCCTTATGTTGGGATGTCATGTTAGGTCTTCATGGAATGGATTCGAGGTAGTTGTCACCCTCATCCTGCTCCATGTGTTTGTGAGGAAGTAAGGTCATTGACGTGTGTCAGTTCATCATTGTGGAGTGATCTTTGTTCTCTCGCTTCATCGTCATGGTGACTTGTCACACAATGAGTGAATTATTTTGCTTATGCCACCTTTCCTAGTGCAATGGTGATGTCATCTTGTGTGTTTTGTGCTTATCACAACACCTTGTGTGCACATGAGTGTAATGTGACATGCAAATGCAAAAAAAATTGTTTATCTAGTGTTTGTTCAACTAATGTCCTAGGTGAAATCTTGGGGCATTACCCCACCCTCAATAGACCAAAATTTGCCACATTTACTCACATATTCTCATCTAGTAAAAAATGGTAGGCTCCACTGAGGAGTGAAGGTAGGACAAGGTATCTACCATATTAAATATTTAACTTGACCTTCCATGCTAAGCCCTTTTCTATTTCTAGATGTTTGTAATGAAGATGGTTGAAGAACATGCCATTGGGGACATATTTATAAACAAGTAGCAAATTTTGTCCTTGATGGCAATAACCCAAGAGGAATCCAATTACTTGGCATCTAAGGCAGTTCACTAGAATCTGTTGGACCTTATTGGTTGCCTTGTTCTAAGATCTAAGAAGTTGGGATATGTGTAGACTATACCAAGACAATGGAGCTCACATCAACCAAAGGGTCTTATATAACATTGGCTTTGTAGGTTTTTCTTGCACATAGACTATTAAATATGAATAAAAGATCATTTTTTTTTCTTTTTGGGAAGAATTTTTGTCTTCTTGAAGCTCCAAGGCTCTTTTTAGGAGTTGACTCTATGTCATTTCAATTTGTTTAATCTATTCTTTTATTACTTGTGTTGGATATGCCATAATTATTCACTTTTGGTTGTACAAGGATGTAAGTTTAAAAATTGATAATAAAGAAGTGTCATGGATTTGGTAGATGTGGACAGAATCTATCAACGTCTTTCTGGAATTCATGATGCACCTATGGGTATATGGTAAAGACATATACTATCACTCAAATTTAATATTTTCAAAGTATTTTCTATTAGAGAACTAATATATCATGTTTGATATTACACATCATCTTAACCATTTATTATGTAGTAACATGTTTGATCATGTAAGTTGTTAAGAGTCAAAATACTAACTAATTAAGTTAATCTAATCTTAACATCCATTAAGATACTTTGATAACACATAAGATACAATGTTGTTCATCAAAGCCCTTAAGAATATTCACACAAAGATATATTAATTATTGTAACTTGAAATTTTCAAAAAACTCTCCACGAGGTGAAGATTAAGAAAATGGTTCATTTCTTCCTATGAGTTTAACACTAGAACATTATTATAATAATAATAAGATACCTTATTATAAGGCACAAAACTGAGTAAGGGTCACAATCATTGATATTTACTTTTTAAAGCTCATACAAATATATTCCTAGCAAAAGGTTAACACAAATTTCACTATAAAACTAATAAAATGTTCATAAAACTAACTTATAAATCCCCATCGACATTACAATTTATGATGTGAATGTTAATTAATTAAAATACTAAATGTTATCAATACACCATTCCATCAGTTTTTTATGAATTAGTGCAATATATCTCTTATTTAAAGTTATATAATACCTAAAAAAGGTCAATATACATTTAAGATGATTTTTAAAAACTAATAAAATAGTCATAAAACTAACTTATAAATCCCTATCAATGTGTATGTTACACTTTACAATGTGAATACTAGTTGATTAAAATATAAAATATTATTGGTCAATCTTATCAATACACCATTCGATTAGCTTCTTTTATAAATTAATTTAATATATCTTTTCTAAAGTAATATAATAAACACTTATTCATTAAAAATTAAAACCATGACCAAAACCATTTGCTTGAGTTGGTGAATGGGGTTGAATCGATATTTAGACAACCAAAGAATTTGCTTGAGTTTAGGTATGGGGTTGAGTGTGTTATGTCGGAAAAAGTAACCTTGGGGGCTTTTTCCTCTTAAGGTTTAGCTCTCAGGTCCTTTAGAATGCATTTAGAGCATCCTGCATGATTTTGATGACTCCCGATGAGAAAACCCTGAAGTTTCATGGCAATTTGGACTCAGGGGATGCACTTAACATAAATCCTACCTGAAATAGGGGGAGGACTTGGGTTCTCGTGCCCTAGTCGTGCCCTATTTTAGGTTAGGGCCAATTTCAAAGTGTCAGTTTATGACTGTTATTTAGGTCCTATGCCAACACGGTAAGTTTGAATTATGAAATTCTTAGCGGAATGTTTGTAGTTGCATATATAAAGATGATTAGTGATTCATTTGTAAACTAGATGGACATTAGATGGTATTTTTTATTCATGAGTTTATGTGAAAGTGATTCAAGGCATTCATTGTGTTGCAGAGCAGACTTTTGTGTTGTTATTGTGTTTGTGTTTACAAATTTGACATCCATCTCCTCATCACATGAAGAGCATCTTCCTTCCATGAGATCTTCACTACAAGGTGATATCAATTGTGTTTTCTATCATTTATCATTTGAATTTTTCCTCTATCCCACAGGGATACACACTCTTTATCTGACAACGGTGTTCGGAAGACTTGAATGTCTCTCTGGGGCTTGACCAAGACAAGCCTCTAAACACCACAACTCCCAACCCACTTTTCTGTGATTGCAGGTTACAGGTAGCGAAAGTGAAAAAAGTGGAGTTGCAAGGGAGAAGTGCAGACTATCGAAATTGCAGATAAAAGAAGAAAATAGGGACATGGACTCGGGCACCTGCTCATTAGTCCTCCAAATCTCACAACTACAAAATCTCTAGAACAACAAGAATGGGTTGTAGACAAGATTCACAGATCTCGACAAAAACTATGGCACTGGACCAGGGCGCCCGCTCATTAGTCCCTGACTTTTTCAGACACTAAACTTTGAAATCTGGTATGCATTTGATTGTCATTTGATATCTCTGTGTGCAATCATTTTCTGTAATTTGTCTGTTTGTTTACGAATTTACAAAATTAGGGTTTTGAGCATAATTGGGCTTAATTGAACAACAAAATCATACAATTCCAATCTTCCCCTATGTTCCAAGTGACAGGAGATTTGTAGTAGAGTTCTCTACTCGGTTGAATGTCCTTGAATGTTTAGTGGTGAAAGGAGGATCAACATAAACCATTAAAATCAAACCCTAAACATTTTTCACACTAAACAAAGTGTAATACAAGAAACTAATCTATCTTGTTGTATAATATATTTTGAATGAACAAGAAAGTGTTTTGTCATGAGGTGTAATAAATTGTTGTATACTAACGAGGGTCATTGCAGTCCTCATCATTTAATTTTAATAAACGTTAATCCAAGACAATGTCCATGGTTGTATGCAAGAGGGAATGAGGAATAATTTGAGTGGCAGCGCTTTCTACAAAATAAATTGAAAATAATGCATGAAACAAAATAAGGTTTAATTGTTGCAATCAAATTTAATCTAAGAGCTAGTAGATGGAAATGTTGGAATCAAATCTATCCTAGAAGCTTTCAAAGGGAAATTATGGAAATGTAAATAAACAGAGAATAGAAAAACTATTGGAAAACAAACTAAGAAATGAAACTACATAAATTAACCTTCTTCCTCAGGCTGAACAGAGCCTTACTCCCCTTTGGAATAAGGTGGAAGAAAATTACACTACTACTACAAAATGTTGAATTGTATTATTTTCTGAAAATAACTTGATTCATACAAAAAGAAACTTTATGTTTTTATTCTCTTCTCTATGATTGATTGATTACAATGTATTCATAGAATACTTATTCCTAATTTTCTAAATCAATCCACCAAAAATGTGGATCTGAGATCCTATTTTTGGGGAGAAAACTACAGATGTTTCCTCCAATCTTGGCCACATTTATGACAATCATTTTCTATCACGAACTGCTCCTTCATTTTTATGAATCTCCTCAAAAGGTTTCTAGGTTTTATTCTCCTCATTTTCATCTTTTCGAATCATTTTGAAAATCTAAATTTCATTAAAAAAACAAGAGAGATATGGTTGTTTTATCAAAATTTATTTTTTTACTCCTTCCACGCTAGTTTCACTTCAGTCAACTTTTGTCACGAACTGTTGATTTATTTTTATGATTTGTCTCAAACACCTTCTAGGTTTTGTGTGCCTCATTCTCATATTTCTAGATCATTTTGAAATTCTAAATTTAATTAAGAAATGAGGGAGATGTAGCTATTTTATTAAGATTGGATTTTTGACTTTTTCTCTTCACTTTGTCCTTCTTTTTAGGGAATCTTTTTGGTGCTCCAACTTGAGTGAAAATTGGCTTATTCTTCAATCTATTGATAAAATGATGTTGATCTAGAGGTGAACATACACTATCTAAATAAACTCATGCATAGCACTGATTGTGCCATCTAAACAAGGAGTTTATTTGATGTTTTAGCTAGAACCTTTCAAACCATACACAAATCCTCTTTAAAACTGATTTATTTAAGAAGAAATATATACTTTTATTTGGGAGCCAATTTATGGTCTCATCATAAACCACAAAATTTCTCAAGGGTAGTGAACTAAATTATTATCATGCTATATAAAGAAAAGTATTTGTAAGGAGAGACCAAAATAGAAAAAGACAATGACCCACACCATTAATACATCGTCAATAGCATTTATCTATTATTAGTTCTTGACATGAAAGTATAACATCAATGTTCTTTTTAGCATGTGATTATTCTTTACATTTCCAGTCAATTAGTCTTCAATATTTTCTTGTATTAAATTCTATTACAATGTTTAGCATATGGAAACTAGTCATTTTTCACCATTAGCGATACAAGTTTAATTGTCACATTTAGATTGGCTAAAATATTAGTGCTCATAGATTTCAATGCAAAAGAAGACATGAATATCAATTTTTTTACATTTTTAATAAAAAACAATTAAACTTCCTTTTGGTAAAACAGTACCACGGGAAATAGGTAATCTTTGTTGATATTAAAATTTTTGAAGTGAGTAATGGGCGTATTGAATGAATGGAAGATGTGCTATGCTGGTGCGTAGCGGGCTACCGCATGTTTTCCTTTGTTGGGTGAGTTGTAAGGGGGGAGTTCAGGGAGCCGTTTGTGCAGGTAGCGTGGGAGTTGGCCGTGAGGTGATTGGGAAGGGTTTAGACCAGTTTTTGGATGGGATTTGAAGGTGTTTGGGGCTGAGTGGGGTCTATTTTCTGCATGGGAGTTTTTATGAGATTCATTTGGTACTAATTAGTGTTTTTTTTAAGATGGTGAGAGGTGTGAGTTGCAGCTTTGGTGCAAGGAAGGGCTTCACAATAGATTTTGGAGGCTACCGTATGAGTGGCTAAGGAAATCAGAGGGCGAATGGGTTTGAAACTCTAGGATTGGTGACTGGTGCGAATGTCATTCCTTTAGGCTAGTGCAGAGAGAGTGGGCAGAGGCGTCAGGAAATCCCTAGACAGTGTGTTTTTAGAAACCAAGGTAATAGTTACCAAGTTAGGTTTGGGAGGTTTGGTAAAATGGATACAGGGCATGAGGAAAGGTAGTGGAGGAGGATTGCTCCCATGAAATTACCCAATAGTAAAGCAATTATTATCCCTCTCAAAACCCTTAATCCATGCAAGGTTCGATTGGAAGAAAGAGCATTCTTCACAAAATGGACAGGAGATGGAGCTTCGAATAGGCAAATCATCGACTGGTGGGAGCATTTCTAGGGCAGAGGGATCAAATTTAGATCGCTGGCTAATTGCTTCTTTGAGTGGAATACAACTCGATGGATGAGAAAGTCAAAATCATGAATAATAGACCTTTTATTATGTACGATGCATGCTTCTACATAAAAGAATGGGAACCAAATTTCAACCCCCATAATCAGAAAATGGGGAAAACCTTGATGCGGATTCATCTGATCGATCTCCCAACGAAATTTTGGAGCATAGAATTGTTCAGGAAGATTGGAAATGAACTGGGAATCTTTATCAAAGAAGATAAAAATTGGGAAAATAGAGTCTCAGGAAGAAGCAAGGATATGTATGGAAGTTGATTTAGAAGAAGGTTGCTGGGATGAGCTAGAGCTCATCACAGAATTTGGCAAATGGAAGCAAAAGGTAGAAATAGAGAAACTGACAGATGTCTGGCGAGATATAGGGAACACAGGGTAGGATGACTTGGGGTACTTTAAAGGTTGTGTTCCCATGGAGGGCGAAGGTTCAAAGACATATGTTGGAAAGGAACTCATAGGGGGAGAAGTAGGATTTCTAGAGAATGGTAGGGAGAATTTTGATGCAGGAGCAGTTTTGCTGAAGAGCAGAGATTCGTTGGAAAACTCACCTAAGAAGGGATAGGGAAGGAATAATTTAAATTAAGGACATGATATTTCTATAGTCCATGACATGAACTGAAAATCTTTTGGTTAAAACTGTGTATATCTTTTTTTATCATTCTCTTTCTCTACCTGATGATGGATCATGGAGTGTGATCCAAAACATCGATAAAAAAAGATATACACAGTTTTAACTACAAGCTTTTCAATTCAACAATTTAAATGTCACTGCTATTACATTAGAGATTGTAAGATATTTATTTGGCATTCCTACCAGTCAAAATGAAGGTAATGAGATAGAGGAGTGGGACCAGGATTTATCAGCTTTAGAAGAGGGTTTGGAGGGTGGGGACCTCAAGGAGGTAGGGGTTGTAGGTGAATCAAAGAATTTGAAGGAAACTAAGATTCCAAAGGAATTCAACTTTCAGAAAAAACTTGGGCTTTCACAAAAACCTTCCACCAAAGATACTCTGGATTGTGGGGAGAGGAAGAAAACAGGCAGAAAATCACGTCATGAAAAGAGAAGCATGGATGGGGATGTTGAGGGTCAAGTCAAATTCACTAGAATTCTGAGGTTAGGGAAGGGAAACACCCTTCCCAAGGGGTAATGAGGCTCCTTTCATGGAATGTTAGGGGCTTAAACACCCCTAAAAAACAACGGGTGGTAAAACACCACCCTGAGATGTCCCAAGTAGACATTTTTCTTATGCAAGAGACAAACTTAACAACTACTAAAGGTGAGCGGCTGAGAAAAAGATTCAAATACTGGCAGGGTGAATGGTCCAATGTAGTAGGAGTCTCTGGAGAACTAGCAACTTTGTGGAGACCGCAAGTTGATTTTGTTGTATTATGGAGCCTAATTAGACTTGGAGGTTAAATTTACCCCACTTTTATCAGCCCAGTTTCCCCCCAAATTCTTACGGGGTCAAGGGACAGTGCCCCTTGTGGGGGTTTGGGAGCAGCGCCCCCAAGACGGGGTCAAGGCGCAGCTCATGGAAGGGGACTTCAATGCCATTCTTCATAGCACTGAAAAGAAAGGTGGAGGAGTGAGAAAACTTCAATCACATGTAGATTTGAAAATTGGGTGGAAAGGTGTCAATCGATGGATTTAAAATTAAGCAATGGTACTTACACTTGGACAAATAGGAGGCTAGGATTTAGCAATATTTCAGAGAAATTGGACAAATTTCTTTGGAAAGGAGATATGGGCCTCTTTGCATTTGGTTTGGAAGGTTGTATCTTACCTTGGTCAGGTTCAAATCACTTCCCAATTCAATTGGATATAGTGGGCAATAAGAGGTTGGTAAGATGCCCCTTCAAATTCAAAAGTCTGTGGTTTCAATACCCAAGATTTTTAGATCAGATTGAAGAGTAGTGGAAGGTTGTACATGTCGAAGGCTCGAAGATGTTTAAAGTAGTCTCAAAATTAAAGATGATCAAACAGAATTTAAGAAAGTGGAATTTAGAGAATTTCAAAAACATTTTTGAGCAGAAAAGGCTTTTAGAAGAGGAGTTGTAGGTTTTGAATGGAGAAGTGTTAGCGTTAGACATGGATGAGAGCAGATTTTTAAAGGAGAAGTGACTATTGGGGGATTATGAAGAGGTTTTGGCAAAGGAGGAAACCTTTTGGAGGCATAAATCTCGTGAAACTTGGATTAAAGATGGAGATAAGAATTCAAAATTCTTTCATAACATTGTTAAGTAAAGAAGGAACATCAATAGAACTTCTGAGCTCAGATTAATCAATGGGTCAATCATTGAAAATATGGATCAGATTAGGAAGGCAATAGTAAACTTCTTTGAGAGTCTTCTTAACAATAAAGAGGGATCAGATTTGGTGGCACAAAGAGAAGCCTTGCAGTGTATCCTGTGAGTGGTGATAGTAGATCAAAATAGTATGCTTAATCATCCTTTCACGTAGATGAAAATTAGAATGGTAGTTGATCAACTACCACCAAAAAAGGCATTGGCACTAGATGGTTGCCCAGCTATTTTTTACCAAAAATGTTGGGATATAGTTGGAAAAGAAATAACTGAAGCCATGGAAGATTCAAGGGCCTTTGGAAAGATACTTAGAGACACTAGTACAAAAAGAGCAATATATTACTAAAAAACTACTAAAAACTGCTTCTAAATGACCAAACATGGTCACGTGACCATTAGTAGTTTATTTTCAGTCATTTATAACGCAACCAAATTGATGACTAAACCATTTTTAGTCATTTATTGGTTGTTTTGATTGATCAATTTAGTAGTATATTTAGTCGTTGATTTAGTCATTGATTGCTGTAATCTGGTCAATTATTTAGTCATTTTTTATTCACTGCTATATTTAGTCATTAATTTAGTCATTGATTGTTGTTAACTGGTCAATTATTTAGTCATTTTTATTCACTGATTTATGTCCATTGGTAGTGTATTTAGTCATTAATTTTAATCATTTTGATCAATTTGTTAGTATATTTAGTCATTTTTATTCACTGGTTTAATTTGGTCATATATTTTGTTCACTGATTTTTATCAATTGATAGTATATTTAGTCAATTTAATTATTAATTGATGTCAATTAGTAGTATATTTAGTCATTTTTAAGCTTGCATTTAGTCATGAGTATATTTAGTAGTATATTTTGAAACTTGCACAATGAAATGGCTTTGAGAAGGTAAAAACAACTTGTTTTATTGATCAAAAATTCTTACAAACAACATACAGATATGAAAATAAGTTACAATGCTTTCTCTTTGCTAAAAAAACCTTCATGGTTACAATACATAGCTCAAAGAATGAGCAAGACACTAATTTTCTGAGTATCACTGAGCATAGAAGCACAAATACATTCATAGATGTCTTCTTCACAAATCCATGACTGTCCCATATTGAAGCTCACTGTCCTAGTTCAAAATCACATTGTCATCTCTGTAGAGATCCTGTCTCATGCACCCAACTTGCTCTAGTTCATAAGCTACCACTGTGAATTGTTACCTGTAGCAATAAACTGTCCTTATCTCTGATGATTATGCCTCTGATGACTATCATCTTTGGTAGGATGCCTCAATTGTCATGGACTATTATTCAACAATATTGCCTTATGACTAGGCTATGCATTGTCCTAATCAAACTTGTAGCTTCTTGAAATGCATTTTCCAATCACTTGTCAACCTACTGTCATGCATTTCCCCTTTATAAAATAACAATGTCTCATGACTGCCACTACTTAGCTCATTATTATGGCATGCTTTCACTTATACTCTGCCCCCCATCAACGTAGAACACTGACCCTCTATTGAATGCCTTGACTACCTTTGACATCACTATATCTTTTCCAAATTCCTTGAAAACAGTTCATCACTACTATTGTTACCTAGGTATGCACTCTATGTCATCTGCCAGACTGTTACAAGTTCACACAGTCCATCATTAGTCCTGTCACTTATCACATCACTATCATGAACAACTGTCATATCATATCATCACCTCTAATATAGAAATTAACATCCATCCAAAATGATTGCAGGATAGGCACAAATTGAACTTTTTGAGAAGACTTTAAAAACTTTCAAGCAAATGCAATTAGCAGGTGTAAAGCCAGACTCCACAACCTTTGCCAGTATCCTCCCTGCCTGTGCCAAAGTGCGATCTTTGGAACAGGGTATGGACATCCATCAAAGCATGAAGGATAGAGGAATTTTATCAGATGTTGTAGTTGCAACTGCCCTAGTAGACATGTATGCAAAATGTGGAACCATGGACAAGGACATGAACTGTTTGATAGAATGCCTCAAAAATGTGGTCTCGTGGACTACATAGAGAGGGCTTAGAGAGAGCCTCCTGATCGACTACAATATCAAGGAGGAAAGAAGAATGAAAAGAGGTGTAAGTAATGCAGCCGTATAGGATGAACCTTCTTAGAAATTTAGGGAAGACATTTGTTGGGTATTTCATTTGGCATGATTGCTCCCCCACAGCCCCACAAGGAGCCAGGGCATGAGGGCACGGGATGGCGAGCTCTCCCCACATCCCCGCGAAGGAACTTTTGTGTGTGAGTGAGGATGCAGGAAGAGAAAAAATGTGGTCTCATGGACTGCATAGAGAGAGAGATTTTAATTGCTTAGAGAGAGCTCATATGATTGAGAAGGCGGCATGAAACTTTCATGGTATGTATATTGATTTGAATGGTAGTGTGTTCATATTGTTAGCCTCTTGATTGACTGCAATATAAAGGATGAAAGAAGAATGTAAGTAATGCAGTCATGCAGGATGAACCTGCTTAGATATTTAGGGAAGACATCTGTTGGGTATTTCATTTGGCATGATTGTTGCCTCACCTACTTATCTCTATGCAATCCAGGCTCCCCCACAACCCTGCAAGGAGCTAGGGCATAAGCGTGTGGGATGGTGGGCTCTCCCCGCATCCCCGCGAAGGAAGTTTTGTGTGTGCGCGGGGATGCAGGGAGAGCAATTATTGCTGGATATGCACAAAATGGATTTGTTGGAAAGACTTTACAAACTTTCAAGCAAATGCAATTGGTAGGTGTAAAGCCAAATTCCACAACCTTTGCCAGCATCCTTCCTGCCTGCGCCAAAATGGGAGCATTGGAACAAGGTATGGACATCCATCAAAAAGTAATGGATAGAGGAATTTTGTCAGATGTAGTTTTGACTGCCCTGGTACACATGCATGCAAAATGTGGAAGCATTGACAAGGCATGTGAGCTGTTTGGTAGAATGCCTCAAAGAGATGTCATCTCATGGAATGCAATGATTGTGGGATATGCACAAAATGGATTTTTTGAAAAGGCTTTAGAAAATTTCAATAAAATGCAATTAGAAAGTGTAAAGCCAAATTCGACAACCTTTGCCAGCATCCTCCCTGCCTGTGCCAAAATGGGAGCTTTAGAACAGGGTATGGACATCCATCATAACATAATGGAAGGGGGATTTTTGTCAGATATTATAGTTGGAAATGCTCTGGTAGACATGTATACAAAATGTGGAAGTATAGATAAGGCACGTGAACTGTTTGATGGAATGGCTCAAAGAGATGTCATCTCTTAGAATGCAATGATTGCAGGATATGCACAAAATGGATTTTTTGAAAAAGGCTTTAGAAACTTTCAAGCAAATGCAATTAGCAGGTGTAAATCCAAATTCAACAACCTTTGCTAGCATACTACCTGTGATATCATGGATGCCTACTCTCCCACAAGCAATTCAAGTCATGCTTGTGGTGATGCGAGGCTTTCCCGCATCACCACAGGCATGAATTGAAGTGTTTGCGGGAGAGTGGGTGATGTAGGGGTATCTAATTCCTGAGATAAACGAGGAAGCAAGCCAAATTTCTGTAATATATTTGTGAAAAGCCATATTTTTGGGAAAGCTCTGCATCACCCGCTCTCCCGCAAGCACTTCAAGTCATGTCTGCGGTGATGCGAGAAAGCCCTACATCACCGCAGACATGACTTGAAGTGCTTGCGGGAGAGCGAGTATCCATGATATCACATTTCTTTGAGACATTTTTTGAAATAGTTTGCTTGCCTTGTCTATGCTTCCACATTTTCATGTATGTCTAGCAGGGCACTTGTAACTACAACATATGACAAAAAACAAGGATCACCAAGTCTGATACACTTACCTGGGACTGTGCATTCTTAGTGTATCTTATTCTTGTAGCTGTGAGGTGGAAGTTTTGACTGTCCAAGTGATGGGTTCAAAATTTTCACAATCACGATATGGTGGTCATTGTGAGAGGACTATCATAGTATAGTAAAATGCCAAACAAAGATGATGAAAGGATAGTGACCAATTTGATTAAGGCAGTGACTTCACAAATGTTGAAGGGACAGTCCTAGTATCTTTGTTTTGAAGGTCAGTGATTTTAACGTTGGAAGACAATGCTGCAAATTCTTCCATGCCATCAACTTTAGGAAACAACACAATTGGTTGAAGGAGCTTCTCATTTTACACAATGCAGTTCACCAAGCTCATTAGAAGCTGCACATGTAAATATAACAAATTGAAATATGAACTTGAGAATGAATATATATGAGATTATTCTTTACGTCCAAGTGGGACCCTTAGTCCTCAAGACATTATCAATACAGTGGTATGTTTTCAAGGGCAATACTTTCAACCTACAGGAACCTTGCATTGTGACATGAATAGAAGAAGTTGTCTAGCAGTCTAGGGTGGTGATCTTCAGGAGTTTTGTGTCAATAGTGATTTCAACAAGCTATGTTTCATATGCCCTATATGTTTGTTAAATGCTAAGGCATGAATGGAAATTTCTTCAAGTGCTATGCAAGGCCATTGAAATCAAAGATCTATCCTCTAAGTCATTTGTATATGGTGATTGAGGACACAGTGAGGAAGAAGTAAAAGAGCACTAGATCATAGCACTGGAAAATGGTCATGAGTTATGCAATGAACTTCACTATTCTTTTGATCACAAAGGAGATCAAGATAATAACCAACATACTGATGTGCACAAAGAATGTTCATGGAGGAGTGCAAACTTCCTTACAAAGTAATTACCACAATAGAGTTTGAGGTGAATTGAACCTGCTATTGTATGCTGATATGGATATGTTCTAACCTATAGTTAATTGTTGTAGCATAATAGATAGGCTAAATAGTTGTTCATATACCTTTGTTTCTAATTCAAAATTGCTATACCTTATTCTAAGAGCAAATCACAGGGGGATTCTATACATAAGACACCATTGTTGCAAATTCAAAATTGCTGGCTCTTTAACAATTGTTTGCTTCATTTATTTGATCTAAGACAACCTGTTGTATAGAAGATGCTCTCAAAATCATAGTAAAATCCTTTGTTCTAGGAAGACTGTTCAGAATCTTCCCATCATAACAATGAACAAAAGCATCAGTCATTAACCTGAACTTTGCAAGAGTTTCATCAAATTCTACTTTTCCACTCTCTTTTCCATTCTGAATTTTATTCCCAATTTCATCCATGAAGAACTTCCTCAGCCTATAGATCCTACTGATAGCCATAACTTTACTAGGTGTCGAGGATAGCTTCAAGTTTTTACCTAAGCAGCAATTGACAAAATTCGGCCTTACCAGATACAATGTGTTGAAAAGCTCTTTGAAGTTATTCTAGAAAAGAGTTCCTGAGAGTATAATGTGCAGTTTTGAATTAACCTTTTTGCATGAATTCTATTGTATCTTGTAAGGCCGAATTTTGTCAATTGTTGCTTTTTGTCAAAATTTGGCCTTACCAGATACAATGGAATTCATGCAAAAAGGTTAATTCAAAACTGCGCATTATACTCTCAAGAACGCTTTTCCAGAATAACTTCAAAGAGATTTTCAACACATTGTATCTAGTAAGGCCAAATTTTGTCAATTGTTGCTTGGGTAAAAACTTGAAGCTATCCTCGACACCTGGTAAAGTTATGGCTAACAGCAGGATCTACAGGCTGACGAAGTTCTTCATGGATGAAATTGGGAATAAAATTTAGAATGGAAAAGAGAGTGGAAAAGTAGAATTTGATCAAACTCTTGCAAAGGTTAGGTTAATGACTGATGCTTTTGTTCATTGTTATGATGGGAAGATTCTAAATAGTCTTCCTGGAATAAAGGATTTTATTGTGATTTTGAGAGCATCTTCTATACAGCAGGCTGTCTTAGATCAAATAAATGAAGCAAACAATTGTGAAAGAGCCAACAATTTTGAATTTGAAACAATGGTGTCTTATGTATAGACTCCCCCTATGATTTGCTCCTAGAATAAGGTATAGCAATTTTGAATTAGAAACAATGGTATATGAACGACTATTTATCCTATTTGTTATGCTACAACAATTAACTACATGTTAGAACACATCCATATCAACATAAAATAGCAGGTGCAATTCACCTTAAACTCTGATGTGGTAATTGCTTTGTAAGGAAGTTTGCACTCCATGAACATTCTCTGTGCACATAGCCAAACAGTTAAAGTTCTTAACCAAAGCTCCAAAAATGAGTATCTTGTCATTGCATGAATCCTACTTTTGCTCTGAGTATGACAGTACCTGAGCTTCTGGTGTTTCTAGACGAAACCTATAGTGGAAAAGTGTAGTCTCCATCTGAAGGAACCATCTTCAGAGCTCTTCCCTGAAATGAGGGTTGAAAACATTAGAAGAAAAGCAATACCATAATTCTAAAGTAACAATTTGTATCAAGACAAATGTCAGAAATTATAATTAAAAAGACAAATCCTTACAATTGGACCTCAAATTGGACCAAGTACATTTATGATTTTATCTTTAGAATGTAGGAACTTTCTCTGTTGGAGCTTCATGACCTCAAATTGAATCTCAAATTGGACCAAAAAATTTATGATTTTATCTTTAGAATGTAGGAACTTTCTCTGTCTGATATTCACGACCTCAAATCAGATCCAAAATTGGACCAACATATTTATGATTTTCTCTGTCCACCGACGTTTGCATTCCTATACTCAAGTTCTTCTTCCGAGCGAAAACACTTGGAAGTGTTTCAGACCGGCTCAAGGTACTCTCCAACCTAGTTATGTCACTGATAGCAATCCAAGTTTGCTTGAACTGTCCATACTCGAATGTTGCATCACAATCTCTTCTTCCTACACATAAAAATGCCACATATTAACCCCTTCTAAATAAATCATTTGATCATCATAAAATCATAATTAATAAATCATTTCAATTTCAAAAATAATCCGATGTCATTTACTATCAAAACAAAATCTGTATAAATCACAAAAAATCCATGAAGCCTCCTAAATGTATCTTAAAGCAAGTTTACAGGATGGGTTTCAGCATAAGAAGCTTTCTACTACAACTCTCAATGAATGTATTATAAGCAGGAAACAAAATTCTTCACACTTGAAGTAATGCAGTCAAACATTTATTCCAAAAGTATGTTAGCAGGTGTTAACTAAAAACAAAATGATTTTTTGCTTGGTTTCTTTTATCAATATGCCATGTGGAAATGGAATAATCACTAAGAAACCCTAACAATAAAAAATTAAGTAAAGGTTCAAGAAAGGAAATTCCAATGTACTATTGTGTAATGGTGACAAAGGCACTTATATGAGCATGACCTGCATACAAATCCCTGCCATTGAATTGCCATCCATCCAAAGAGAAAATAAGCAATGTAAGGATTTGACAAATATAAGTCCAAAGGGTGATGTTGTAATGGTAATGGAATCACCATAAGAGCACAACCGAGGAAAAAATTCTTGTGACTGTAATTATGTGATCCATAACTCTATTGGTCATGTGGCACAGTTGTGCTATAACAAATACAGGATGCATTCATGTGTGACCCAAGTTTAATGTGGCTATGTTGTGATAGAAATGGAGGCACTCATATGAGCATAATTCATGTACAAATTAATCATTGTCATCACAATTAGGTGTCAATCATCATTGGGTGCATTCAGGTTGACTCAAGTTTAATAGGTTACAATGTAATGATAGCATGATCCAAGAGCGATTACCTCTTGCTATAATAAAGAGCCTATAACTCTGGTTGATATGCAGAGTGGTTGTGTTATATCAATTATATAGTGCATTCAAGTCCAACCCATGTTTAATGGGCTATTCTAGAGAGCGATCAAGATTTTCTAAACCTTATGAATGTTACTTAAAAGTGTACAGTTTAAACTATAGACCAAGTTTGTTACATACTTGAATGCAATCTTGAGTTACCACAAACTATAATAATATGATCTTCTAATAACCATTATGGGAAGTATTAAAGCAAGACCCATGCTATATAGGATACATTTCCTTGGTCAGGTTTACATACCTTAATGATCAAACACAAGCTTCCCACACACTCTAGGATACAATCCAAGATCATACCACACCCTATTAAGACAACTAATTTTCTGACCTGAGATTTAAGGTTATTTTTTAATACCAACAAAAGCATTGGTAAGAGCATGACTAGGGTACAAACCCTAGGCCTCCATAGAAACATAAACCATAACTCTAGCAGATTAGTGAGGTTGCAATACCAGAAAGATTGAGACATTGTAGCCAATAACAAAATCTTGCAATCTAAAGATTGTAGCCAATCACAAGCACACTATGTAGCTCAGTGATATTTGTAAATGCAATCTATGGTAAGAAGAATGACAATCACTTGAGGTGTGATAATCAAAAAGAGGTTGAGCAGTGACAAGATAATAAAGCTCAAACCTTGCATAGTAAAGTCAAGATTTTAACAGTGAGTTTCCTTACCCCCTTGCTAACATTAAGGGTTTTTCAAATGCTATTGACAGTGTTAGACAAGGCAAATGCAATCAGGGAATGATTGTCCAAATGAAGTAATAGTGGTAATCACAGGTTCAATGTTTCTTCTTAGCCATTGTATAATGGAGGTAGTGGATTGCATGTTTGAGTAGTGTTTTGAGACTCATCAAAGATGGGAGAATAGTGAATAATACCTTGTGGACTGTGAAGTAGTGACAATAAGGTTGAAGGATCTTAAGACCCACAATACCATGAAACAATGAGTCCCCTGTAGTAAGTAAGTAGGCAGTCTATAGGGCATGGTTTGATTTTATAGAAGGATGCTCATGAAAGGAGTCTTCAAGTGACAGTGAGTGAGTTGTTTGAGATTGCAGCTGAGGGTGCAATATCCAGTCTTAAAGGCAATTAGCAAAGCAGTAAATATGCAAGAAAATCAAACCCTACACAACAAACAATTCACAATGTTATCTTGCATAATGCCTTAAGTTTGAAGACAAAAATCTCATTGTATCTTGATGAAAGTAGTGACCTTAATGGTCAATCAATGGCAACCATGATTTTAAAACATGCTATTGTGCTTATGGAGGTAGCATTTTAAGCAAGGTAGTGAGTGGTGGTTTGGAACAATGGTAGGTATGAAGGACTTGCTTTATATGCATACTATGCAGTCTCGCTTAAGACAATGTTCTTAGAAGAGATTGAAGGTGGATTATGGAACTCAAGGGTTACCATGATAAATATTAAAGCAAAGATTGAGATATATTTAAAATCCATTGCCATGAAGATATTAAAGATCTCACATGCAAAACCCTAGCAGCTGGAGTAATGAATACAGTGCCAAAGAGGACAGTGAGCTGGGGTAGATTTAGGAGATCTCCACATTATCTAATCATAGGCAAATACATCATTTATTTATTTTTTCAAATTAAAAGAAATCATTCTAAACCCTATAGGATACATTGATACTTCAAAAGCATCTGAACTAGGAATTTGAGATTATGCAAATATATATCAATTAAATACTTGGATTACAAACAGTAGCGTGAATAATGTAACCCTTGTTGAGCAGAGCAAGAATGAGATAAGTAGCAATGAATCCTATGCCTCCTGTCATGCACATCTCCTTACCATTCTTTGTCATTCTTTACTGAAACACTTCTCCATTTTGGTGGGCTACACCTGAAAATAGGGTTTGGACGAAGGTTTTAGAGTATGTTTATTAAAATGAAAACTCCATTTTTACGGGCTATGCCTAAAAATAAGATTTCGATGAAAGTTTTAAAGTATGTTTATTAAAGTTTTAGAGTATTTTGGCAGGCTCTTGATTTTTGATTCCTTAAATGATTTATTCAAATGGATTGTGATAAATAAATGACTAACTATTTAGTCATTTTTATTGTGTGACTAAATAATTTTTTAGTCAACGACCAAATTAGTCATTTATTTACTCATTTATAGCTGAGTTGCAAAAAAATAGTAGAATTTAGTCATTTTTAGTTGTTGTGACTAAAATTTTTAGTCACTTAGTCATTTATTTGCCAAAATTCTACTAGGAAGAGGTATGCAACACCTTTCTAGTCCTCATTCTAAAAAAAGATATGGTTGAACAACTCGATGATTTTAGGCTAATTTCTCTTTGTAATACTCTTTAAAAGATTATGGCAAGAGAAATGGTCAATAGGTTGAAGAGAATATTACCAGATGTAATTTCAAAGGAGTAAATAGGATTTGTCTTGGGAAGATCAATTTTAGACAGGATCATTATAATGCAAGAAGCAATGCATTCACTACAAAGAACTAAAACCTAAAGTGTATGATAAGGTGGATTAGAGATTTTTGTTGAAAGTGATGGAGGCCTTTGGCTTCGATAGTGAGTGGTTAGATTGGATGTTTAAGCTGATTTTGGGACCAAGATATTTAGTGAGTCAACGGATCTCCTGAAGGCTTCTTTGAAGCCTCCAGGGGCTTATGACAAGGGGATCCATTATCATCCTTTCTCTTCATCATCATGGGAGAAGCATTATTAAGAATGATCAGCAAAGTAGTTTCCTTAAATAAATTAAAAGGGCTTCAAGTCACTAGCAATTTTTTGCCCATTTCACATTAGCAGTTTGTTGATGACACAATATTATTCGAAGCAGCATCAAGACAAGAAGCAAAAGCTTTCAAAGATATATTTCAATTGTATTCGAAAGCATTAGGGTAGGAATTGGGCAAGGAGAAATCATAAATTCATTTCTTCTTTACTCAGGCTAGAAAGGAGCGGGAGATTATCAGAGTGATGGGTATAGAAAAGGACAACTTCCTTGCCATTACCTAGGTGTGCCCCTAACAAGGGTGTAAGGACAAATAGTCTATGGGACCCCCTAAGAGAAATATTGGTGAAAAGGATGGTTGCATGGAAAGGTCAGTGGCTATCATGGATGGGAAGAATCGCGATGTTAAAGGCAGTTATAACTGTCATACCTATCTACATGATGTCTTGTCTTCTGCTAGCAGTAGAAGCAAGACAAAAGATGAATTAGCTCATGAGGAGATTCTTTTGGCAAGGGAATGATGAGAAAAAAAATTGCTTTAATAGCATGGGATAAAGTTTGCTAGCCAAGAGTTGTAGGAGGTTGCGATATTAAAAATCATTTTTTTTCAAAACAAAGCTTTAGGTGCCAAGTTGGTTTAGAGGATGCATAAAGAGCAATAATGTAAATCGGCAAAGTTGTTGCAGGAGAAGTATTTAGACAGCGATTCAGATTCATGTATCTTAACTACCTCAAATTTGCCAAGGGGATCCAGGATCTAGAATTTCATGCTAAATAACAAGCATCTCATTATAGATTATCTAACATCATGGGATATTCATGATGGTAGAACAACGCTCTTCTGGGAAGATTCATGGTCTGGTTTAATTAGTTTGGATAAGTTGTTGAGAGTGGACATTGTCAAGGCAACACTCAAGTATAGGTGGGGAAGGAGTGTTCAGGATTATGTGATGTAAGAATGGAAGGATGGAGTATGTAGTTGGTCATGGAAATATTTTGATGATTTGGGTCTGCCAAGGGAAGAAGTGGAGCAATTGAACAACATTCTGAAGGATAGGAGAATGAGTCTTAGAGAAGGACAAGATGTTATAGTTTGGAATGGAGAAAAATCAGGTAAATATAATGTTAGAGAGGGGTATAACTTGTTGGAAAAAGAGAGAATGAATGAAATTACAAAAATTCCAACAAATCTATGTTGGCATAAAATGTGTATGCCCAAAGTTGGAGTGTTCACTTGGGCAGCTCTACAAAAGAAAATATTAATTGCAGATAAGTTCATGAAAATGGGTTATTGCAGACCTTCTAGATGTCCATTGTGCAAGAGAAATGAAGAATCAGCAAATCATCTATTGTTAGAATGTCCCTTCTCTCAGGAGTGTTGGAGATGGCTTTGCGTGAGATTAGGATGGGTAAGTTCTCTTACTAAGCCTTTTCAAATCCTGACCAATTTTGAAGGGTAATGCACTATACGCTTGTCTTTGATTCATTATCCCATCAATTCTAATATGGGAGATTTGGAAAGAAAGAAATCGAAGAGTTTTCTAAGACAAAGAGATGTCGGTGATATCTTTTTTAAACAAGGTTGAAGCAGCGATTATGGAGGTGGTCAATAACATGCTAAGGGAGCAAAACCTTAGGGATATGAAGTTCTCAAATTGGGATGCTTTTATGAGGAAACAATGGAATGGTTTAAAAATTCCCCAAGCAGTAGGTCCAGGGGGTTCAGACTCTCAAACCATAAGAAGGAATGTGGTTTGGCATCCTCCTCCAGAGGGTTGGTACAAGTTCAACTTTGATGGGGCATCTAGAGGTAACCTTGGGGTATCTGGCGTAGGGTGTATCATCAGAGATTGGAATGGAGAGATTTTATGTAGAATTGCCAAGCCTCTTGTTTGGGGTCAAATAAAAAAGTAGAACTACATGCACTAATAACGAGTCTCAAGAAATGTTGGGAGTTAAAGCTAGATAATTTAATGGTGGAAGGGATTCTTGCATCATTATCAATGCATTGAGGAATGGAACAATGCCTAACTGAAAATAAAATGTGTTGATGGAGGAAGCTTTTGAATTCTATAGTAAATTCAACCTCATTACAGTGGATCATGTCTACAGAGATGCAAACAACGAGGCAAATGAGCTTGCTAATCAAGCTACAAATAGAGAGAATTTTTGTTTTGTTGTAGCACAAGAGAATTAATGAGATTGGGCTTTTGTTAGGAGGAATAGGCATGTTAGTTGCAAAGTGTGGATGCCTTCCAAAAATTAAAATCCTAGTTCCAAGTTTGCATACTCATAGGTTGCACTATGGGCAGATTAAGGTGATGAGGTTCGATTAGGTAAGACCAACGAGCTTGGGAATTAGAGGTGTGGCATTTGGACAGAGGCAACAATATGTTGTAGGTAACTCCAGCTTGGAGTCAGTATTACAAGTTGCTGTTGCAGTTCCAGTTTGGATAAGATGGTGGTTCAGAGGACATGGATATAGTTTGGTAATAGTGCAAGGGCATCTAGTTTGGGTAGATTTAGTGGGCTCGTATAGTGGTGGTCCCTTATTGGGGATGGGAGCTTAATCTCATTTCCTAGTTCGGCCCTGCGTGGTCAATGATGAACATTGAGGAGATCAGGGAATTGGTTGATAGAGCAAAGACTATGATCTAAATTGTTTGTAATAATTCTTGATTGGCATTTAATATAAAACTTCTTACAGATAAAAAAAATAGAAAAATAACTATGTTATAATTGATCTCCACTTACTTATTGCATGCATTGATAGCCATCTAGCTAATAGATGGAGGTGTCACAAGATAGAAAAATGCCTTTCTAAGGCCCATGCATCTGTGTTTTCCCTATTATATGATAGCTAGGTGACAATATCCCAAAGTTGACATAAAATATTTCAACCACTCTCTATTTTCTTGATCATCCCTTCTAAAGTTGCCTTCAATGTTTTTGGAATGAATGTCTAATATTTCATGTTTTCTTGACTATAGAATTGTTGCCATTCATAATTTCTTTCTACATTGGGAGAATTTGGGTTATATTAAATAGAGTGTTACCTTTTGTTTTTAGACAAGTCATGTTCTAAAAAAGGGAACTAATTTCTCCAAGAATACATAGTTCTACAAGACTCTTAAGCATATTGTATTTTTATAGTATAGGTTTTTCACATAGTGTTGCTAAGGATTTTCCAATCATTAAGAAACTAAAGATGAATGGTATGCATCTTGGAGAAATGGTTGTGAGGTTAGCTTTATTATTTTTAGTGTATTTTATCTTTGTTTTTAGTCATTATCCCAAAGCTAACATAAAATATTTTAACTGCTCTCTATTTTCTTGCTCATCCCTTTTAAAGTTGCCTTCAATGATGTTGGAATGAATGCCTAATATTTCATGTTTTCTTGACTATAAAATTGTTGCCATTCATAATTTATTTCTTCATTGGGAGAAATTTGGGTTATATTAAATAGAGTGTTACCTTTTGCTTTTAGAGAAGTAATGTTCTAAAAGAGGGAACTACTTTCTCCAAGAATGCATAGTTCCACAAGCCTCTTAAGCATATTGTGTTTTTATAGTAGAGGTTTGTCACATAGTGTTGCTAAGGATTTTCCAATCCTTAAGAAACTAAAGGTGAGTGGTATGCACCTTGGAGAAATGTTTGTGAGGTTAGCTTTATTATTTGTAGTGTATTTTATCTTTGTTTTGTAGTCATTATCCCAAGGATGACATAAAAGATTTTAACCGCTCTCTATTTTCTTACTCATCCCTTCTAAATTTGCCTTCAATGATGTTGGAATAAATGTCTAATATATCATGTTTTCTTGCTATCAAATTATTGACATTCATTATTTCTTTCTGCATTGGGAGAATTTGGGTTATTTAAATAGAGTGTTACCTTTTGTTTTTAAACAAGTCATGTTCTAAAAGAGGGAACTCCTTTCTCCAAGAATACATAGTTCCACAAGCCTCTTAAGCATATTATGATTTTTATAGTAGAGGCTTGTCATATAGTGTTGCTAAGGATTTCCCAATCCCTAAGAAACTGAAAGTGAACGGTATGCATCTTGGAGAAATGGTTGTGAGGTTAGCTTTATTATTTTTAGTGTATTTTTTCTTTGTTTTTTAGTCATTCTTGTTATTATTTTTAGTATCGCTCTTGAATTTCTAATGAGTAGGTCATCTGGTGATGATAATGTGAGAGTGCCAATGAAGCACAAGGCACATCAAGGGCATTACAAGATAAATAAGATAAGGTATGCCAATTTTATGATATTTGTTGTGAGTACACTTTCTATCATTCAAATTATTGTCAAGTGTAGCTCACTTCCTTCCTTCAAGTTCAATAATAGTAAAGACTGAGATATCCCTACGATATGATAGATAGGGTCAACCATTCCTTCTCTAACTTGTGGCCTCACACCCCCTTCCTTCTCTCACTTAGATTCATATATCATTCATGACTTAGTGTTTCATTTGTTATATGCTTATGCCATATTCCTGTTGTCTCTTAGATTTGCACCATTGCTGAGTTGCAAAACTTGGCAATCTGGAGAAACATGGGATCTTTCCAGGTCTGTGGGTCACCCGTGATGGAAAGAACCTCCGGAGAAGGCTGAATTCCTAATTGGTAATCACCTAAAATCTACTAGATTTGTAGAGGAAAAAGGAGAAGGAATGCTTTTGAAAATGAAAGTTAAAACTGGAAAATATGAAAATAAGGGTGTTTCACCAAACTTGATATGGTTAATGAAACTCAGACCTACATACACTTGGCCAGAGACAACAGAAACTAAACCTGCACAACCTATTATTGTATGTTTGCAAAAACACTTCACAAAGAGGCCTAAATGTATTAAAAAACTTTAAAAGGAAGCTAAACTTCTCAGTTTAAAAGCCTTATAACACTTTAACACACAGTTTGCAACCTGCATAAACACAGCTTCTGCAGAAAAGGGTATTGAAACATAAGACAAGGTCACAAGGAAACAAAGTACCTCACAAATGACCTGATCAAACACTTGATAACACCCAATACTGCAAAACAAGAAGGCAAAATATGACTATCAATGATATCCAAGGTGTTCTCTGTATTTCATATGCCAAAAAGAGTTACAAAAATATGCTCAAACTGAGTAGGATTGCAAAAAAATCACTAACTTCAGAATGTACATGGAAAAGAACCCTTTACAAAGAGTCAAATGAATGACTATATACTCTCCAAACAGCTGCCATGAGATAAGGATGAGCCATCTCCATTTTTGTGTATCTCATAAATGTGCCCAAAATATCTGCCCAAAGTCTTCCAAAATGGGTTTCCAATGTAGAAAAGGTCAAGGCATGCCACCAAACATCATAAAAGCACCTGAAAATAACTTTAAATGCCTTTAAATGATCTTTAAGGCCACTGAAATAAGTCAAATTTGTTCAATAACTTCCTCAACCTGTTTGTCAAACTCACCCTACAGCATCATAAATGTCTGATATTTCACAATAAATGACATAAATACACATTAATTCTGCATTCATTTAACATTGACTAAGTGATTTATAATTACACCACCTTAGTTAATGTTTTACAATCCAAATTTATTTCAATTGCATGCAGAAAATAATGGCATTTAGGACACAAATATTTAATTTCCTGATTTTGCATGATTTAGGGACAAATTAAATATTGTGAAGGAACGACAAAGTAATCGACGAGACTTACTTTGTCGTTTGTGATAAATCTGCCTAATGTTGCCTCTTTGCATTTTTATTACAAATGATAAAGTAATTCATAATTCATTACTTTATCGTTCATTTACAACGTTTAATCTATTCCTAGATCATGCAAAAACGACAAAGCAAACATCCTCATAACTCCTAGGTAAAAATAAACATGACTCCGCACTTGCATCACCTCTCGCATCTCATAGCATCATACCACGCGTCACAAGGCCATAACAAAACATCTCACAATTCCTAGCCATTTCCATTTTCACATACATCTCTATCAACAAGATACGAGGCCTAGTACAATACATTTCAAAAATAACCCTTATACCTCCATATACACATCACCATGCCTTATAGCTACACTTCATCCACCTTGTAACTCCTATCCATTCATGTGTTTCACAATATATAACATCATGTCCCTACAAGGTTTAATGCAACACATTTTGAAAGATGACCCTTATGACTCCCTAAATACATCACCATGCCTTAGCAAAATACAAGGCACTCGACCCTTATGCCTTCATAATGTTTTCCTTGACTTTGAAAAAGGCAGAAATTATCTCACGGCCCCATGTGGAATGTGATTACTAGGTTTTAAAGACATTTTGTAAGTCTTTACCACAGCCTAAATAGATATAAATGATTTTGCAAAACAAAAGTCAAAAAAGACTCAAATGTAAATAGGGAATCAGCCCAAAAGGAAGAAAAAAACCTAAAAGACATCATTTGCATTTTACTTCACCTTCCTCCTCTCGCTGCCGCGCCGCCATGACTGGGGTTTGTAGAGGAAAAAATCCACTTTCTGGTCGATTATGAGAAATTATAGGCTGATTTTTTGTGCAAGATGCAAGGTATTTTTCTTTAAACTGAGATTTTGACTCCTTCTAGTTGATTTGGCATTGATTTAGGGGCTCCATGGCTGCATTTTTACTGGTTTTGATGCATTTTTTTTTGTTGTTTTCCTGTGGCCGACCACCATACATTCACTTTTGACTGTGTTTGAGGCTGCGATGAAGGTCGCCTGATGGTGATTTGAGCTTTTGAAGCCATATTACAGTCTCTTTTGAATGAGTTTCTTCAACAGCGAATAATGGGTAAGAATTTCATTGCTCGAACCTTGTATTGGAGAATGAATAAATCCTTCTTTCTGCTATGTTAGAGGCATAATGAAATACTTCACTTACTCAAGCCCTAGCCATACTCATCATACCTCCTCATTACTTTGTAAAACACAATGAACACACGGCAGTAAAGACAAAACACCAAAGATACCATTGATTCCTTCTAGGGTTTCAATTTTTTTTTTAAGGAAAGAATAGACTTTGCAGAGATTCAAACCTATGGCGGCAACTATATTTGTGTTTTTGAACAAACTTCCTCTTAGAACCCCAAAACTCCGTCACACAAGCCCACATACTATGATGGGTTAGCTCTGTATGTGATACTTTTGTCATGGTCCACAGCTGGCTAGAAAATCATTTATGTATTTGCCTAGTCATTTCGCCCTTCTTACTCTGGAATTTTTTTAGCATATTTCACCTTTTTGAGGCATGATTTTTGAGGTACTATGAGTATATTGTCTGAAAAATTGCAAAAAAACTTTACTTTCTCCTTTGTTTCTGTAATCTTTCTTCATTTTCTGAATTCTTTGTTGCATTTGGCTATAACAGAGGCACGATTTTCATGAAAATTTGAGCACATTACCTGAAAATCTATATTTTCTTTGTTTGTTGTAACTTGAGGCTTCATATGAGCATTTCTGGGCATTTTGTTCTTTAAAAGAGTTGAAAACCTTGGATTTTCCCTCTGTATTTGCATGATCTCTTTGTACTTTCTAAGATTACCTGCTATATATGCTCCGCTGTGGCATAATTTGAAGAAAATCTGAGTATTTCCTTTTGAAATAAGTTTAAAAAAGATGTCACTGCTCCTTATATCATGATTGCTTCATTATAGTTGGTTGTTTCTTTTGTTGTTTGTCCCTATGTGTTTGACAGTCATCTTTGGCTATTCTATGACTGTTCTTTGTTCACCACTACTGTTGTTCCTTTATGTAGTTTGCTGCTCCTATAACAGCACTGTATTTTGCTATAGCGGTCTGGAAGACCTCTTACAATCAAGTCATTGTTCTCTGCCTTCACACTTTCTTAGGGTTTCTATACTAACTGTATATTATCTTCTGTATGGGATTTTTCTAGATTTTGTTACTTGTCAGAAGAAAACACTCTCAAAGAAAATATAAGGACATATTGAAGCTTAACTATACTCTGCATATTTAAGTGACATGACAGCAATTAAAGCTTCATTTACCCTGGTTCATTGTAGCTAAAGAAGAATGAAATATTTTCCAATGATATGTTCCTCTTTTATATCACTCTCAGATGCCTTCTGAAAAGTTTATGTCAGTACCTTATGGACACTTTACCATCTTTGTCATTCTTGAACATATTGATTTATGTCACTATATATACTCACTGTAGTATGATATTTAAATCTGAATCAATACATTTCTACCTATTCTGAACACTTTCTAATGTATGTGCTGAACTTATCACTTTCTGTAAAATGCTCTATTTTTAAAAAAATGTCACTATAGTTGTTTAGAATGAATAAAAATGTATGAGATCCTTGCATTTTATTCTTCAAAAGAGTTCTTCATGTTCATTGTTGATGATTGTTTCATGACTGTATGTCCCTTTCACTATTTTTTTTGTTGACCGTTGTTAACAAGGCTGCTCCATCTATCTCTGCCCGTCTTCAATAAGTGTATGAAGATTTATTAAGTCTGCAATGACCTTTGCCTCTTCTTCACATGAGAATGTTGCCCCTTCTTTTGGACTATCTTCTGATGACTTTTCTCTCATGATAGTCTTGTAGACTATCTTGCATGCCATCAAGATTGTCATCCTCTATAACTGCTCTTTATGACTGCATGATTGTCTACAATGATTGTTTGTCTTGTTTTGTTGTTACAATCATCTTGGACTGTTTAGGACTATTCACACCTTTAGATTTCATAGCTGCTGATATGCATGTTGTTTCTCTTTTAGTATCTTGATGGATTGATGCAACACTTGATGGTATGTTGCTCGTTGATCATGACTGAGCAGGCCTCATCACCATCATTGGTGACAATCCCATGACTTTGACTATCCCTTAGTTTGCTCAGTCTACTGTTTGACTAATCCTATCTCTGCATACATACATTCTCTTCTTACTGAAATTCCTTGTATAGACTTTACTCCCACTTCCAAATTCTTTGGCACTTATGCAGACCTCTTCATAGTTAGGATCATCTTACCTCATATCTCAGCCATAATGATTGTTGCTCCACTTTGCTCTCAGGGATCATTATAGTTGTTCCAATGCCATCAATTCTTAATAAAATATGTGCAGCGCCATGCAATACCTGTAAGAGGCTCTCCTTGGAATTAATCTCAAATGCTTGTTTCAGTGGCATTTATGACTATCTTTGAGGATAATGATGATCATGATTTAACAGTCTATATCTATGCCTTAGGTATACTTTCCAATACTTTGTTTTCACTATCTTGGGCACTTGTTACAAGATTGTGACAGTCTCTTTTATTGTAATATTCTTTTCATTATTAAGTGACAGTCTTTTCTTGATTGTTGACTGTCATTTTCAGTCAGTTCCTAGATGCAGTCATTGACTACTTTTCCCTGAATGTCTGTGTAGCTCTTGACTACCCATTTGACTGTTAGACTTTCATAGTCTTGATCTATTGTGAAGGACTGCATGCTATATCACTCATTTTCTGCATTTTTGTAGCGTGATATTGTATTCATTGCTGCTATAACAACACTTATTGTTGTTTTATACGATTGTATATGTGTTAGACCAACATTACCATGTTGGCACATGATAATGCACTTTTTACCAGTACAAAGGTGCTATCATGTACTCATAAACATATTCAATTGATGAATTTGCAAAAATGATATTTAATTGGATATATTTCATCATCTGAAAGGCTATCACAAGATCTCTCTTTTGTCTTTGAACTTCCTGAATGCATGAAAATGAGAAGACATACACATTATATTTGAAATTCACTCACTCAGATAATTGGACAGTGTGCTTGCTGATGTGTGGTTGTTACTCCATCCTCTCTTTTCCTTCATGACTGTCTTTATCATGGCTATGCATGTGATTGCCTTCCTACTGACTATTATTGGTCTTAACAACTGTGATCTGCTCTCTGAATATGCTCCTTGAGCTGTGCTTTTGCATTTGTATCTTGCATCTGAAATGTTATGTAAGGACTATGAGCTGGGCTCAACCCTTGTGGGAGCCACATTTCCTCCACTCATAATGTAACCTGATGAATCAAATAGAAACATAATTACACCTGTATCTACACATGAAGCAAACTTGTTAGAAAATAAATGCATGTGTTGGATGTGTTTGAGGACTGATTGTTCTCTAGGACATCCAAGGTATACATTTCTTGTTTAATGTAATTAAGGAACAGTTTATACATATATGGTATATTGTTCATGTATGGTTTGGGACCATTCATTGCTTAGAGCATTGCTCTAACACCATTATTTTTGCCAGATGCAGGAACCAGGGACAACATGCAGCTAGGAAGGACAGAGACGACTCGGGGCGACAGGACAACACGCCAGAACTAGAACTAGTCATTCTCAGGCAATGACTGGCCTCTGACCTTACATGCACTTTACTTTTATTTGCTTATTCATGTATAGATTGTTCTTCTATTTCATTGAATAAGATAGTTAACCTCATAGTTTGTGTGAGATAATGAACATTTTACATTCAATAAAGATTATTTACTTTTTAGAAAAAGTTTTGGATAAACCCTTCCTATGTTACATGCACTTGGATAAATGCAGTAAACTAATAAACATAATCTCCTAAATTATTTCATTTATGCACTTGAATGTAATGTATGAAGGACCAGATTAGATGTACCTTATAAGTTTTGAATTAAAACTCTACCTGAATGAGCTGTAGTGAAATTTAGGTAACATCTTTGGTGACATCTGCTATATGTTTGCCTGCTAAACATCAAACCAGTTGCCTGAAGCTTAACCATTGGGCATAGAGTCACACATACTTGACAAAACTTGAAAAACACTTATTTCCATTGCTATAACTCACTTCAGACTGCAATCTCTTTTAATCCATCAAGTGCATGGGTATGGTTGGTGACAGTGAATGAACAAAAATCACTGTTACTAATGATATGCATTTACTTGATGGGTTAGAAGGGGATAATCAACAAGAATACCTCCTTAGCAAACTGTTGCAATTTATTATAGCTCTATGAGGAGGACAGGTATGATGTGTGACAGTGAATACATGTATTCACTGTTTTATATGATGGATGTACCACATACAGCTGTAATACATTATAGTAGTTTCATCCTCACACATAACCAAACCCAGGAATAACTAACAGCTATGCAGAAATGCACTTAGGGAAATAAAATCTGCATCTAATCTATCATACAGCAGCACTTATTTAACAATAGAAATTTCATGAAATATGTACAAACATGAAAGATCCTACCTCATAAGCAATGTTTGAGGTGAATCCCATTGACCGGGATTGGCTCGATGTCACCATCCAGCTTAGACAGTTGGAAAGCATTATGCTATTTGCATTTTGAAACAATATATGGCCCACTCCAAAAAGCATCAAACTTAGAGTGCTTCCCAAGTTTGCTTTTCAAAACATCCCATTTCAGCACTATGTCACCCTCCTGGAATGTTCTTGGAGATGATCTTTTGTCAAATGACCTTTTCATTTGGGCTTGATGATGCTCTATGTTTCTCATGGCATCATTTCTGGTTTCTTCAAGCTCAACCAATTGAGCTAGCCTTACTGTCATAGGGCCTTCTTCTAGCATGTCCAACTGATTCACCAAATTAAGTGCTGGTAAGTCAAGTGTGATAGGAAGCCTTGCTTCCTTGCCATACACCAAAATGAAAGGTGAATGCCTTGTTGATCATTTTGTAGTAATTTTGTTAGCCCATAGTGTTGACTTTAACTATGTATGCCAGGCTCTTTGGTTACCCTCCATGGTCTTCTTGATAATTCTGATCAAGTTCTTATTGGTGGATTCTGCTTGGCCATTGCCTTGCGAATAGTAATTGGAGAATGTATTGAGATAAATACCATTTCTTATAGCCCAATCAAAGATTCTGGAACCAACAAAAGAAAGGTCATTGTCTGAAATGATGGACTCAGGCACTCCAAATCTGATAACCAGCTCTTCATAAAAATTTAGAACAGCAGACTCATTGGCCTCTTTAAGTGCGACTGCTTCAGTCCACTTAGTGAAATAATTAGTGGTTGTAAGAACCCACTTATGGCCAGCACTAGATGAAGGGTTTATAACCCCAATAAAGTCTAATCCCCACCTCATAAAGGGTTGTTCAACCTGAACTGGCTGCAAAGGTAAGGCTGCCAACTTCTCCTTTCCGGCAAACAGAGCACATTCCTTGCATTTTCTGATCCATAAGTGTGCATCCTTAAACAAACTGGGCCAATAATAGCCACCTTTCATCACCTTAAGAGCTATTGCTCTAGGTCAAAAATGGCCTCCAACTGACCCCTCATGAAATTCATGCAACACTTTTTCAACTTGGTTAGGTCCAATGCATCTCAGCAATACTCCATTGAAATCTTCCCTAAAAATCAAGTCATTAATGAGCACATAAGGTATGGACTACAATCTGAAATACCTTCATTTGGCTCTATCCAAGCCCTGAGGACACTCACTAGTCTGCAAGAAATGAACCATTTCTTGCACCCAATCGGCAACAAGATCTGGAATAGCTGTTTGTTCTTGATCTTGCATTGATAGAACAACTTCTTGTTCATGTTCTTCTTTGCTGATAACACCATCGCAAGTTGTTCACACAGCCCTTTTCCTTTGACCAGCTTGGTAACCTTAATGTCCACGTCATATTCCATTACTTTAGTCACCCAACCAGCTCTTTTATCACTGAGGTCCTTACTTAGCAGAAATTCCTTCACGCTCGGATGAGCAACCATTAGATTAATCTTATTACTTGACAACATGTGTTTAAACTTCTTCAAACTCCTTATAACAACAAGCACATGTTTCTCAAGGAAAGTGTACCTCAGCTCATAATCTTTCAACGCTTGACTGAAAAAAGCTAAAGGCTACTCCATTTCTAGCTCATTTTTCTATACCAACGTAGCAGAAACAGAATCAACATTACCATATGCATACAAAGTGAAATCCATAGAAAAATCAGGATTTAGAAGTGTAGGTGCAGCAGCCAAAGCCTCTTTAATAAGCTCAAAACTCCATTTTCCTTCTCTAGTCTAGCTAAAAGACACGTTCTTTCTCAACATAGCAGTTAGTGGATTTAACAAATCAGCAACATCAAGGATAAACCTCTTGATGAAGTTGATCCTACCAATGAAACTCTGTAGGCCTTTCTTGTGTGTTGGTAAGGGCAGAGCCAAAATTGCACTTATTCTATCAGGGTCAATGGTGATGCCTTGTTTTGACACCACATAACCAAGCAATCTGCCCTCATGGACAACAAACACACACTTTTTGGGATTAAGTGATATCCCAAACTCCCTACACCTCTCAAAAATCTACCTTAAGTGATTTAGATGATCTTTGGCTTCTTTAGAGAAAACAGTAATGTCGTCAAGGTAGACTAGGACGGTTTTGTACATTAGGCCTTAAAAGGCCATATCCATAGCCTTTTGAAAGGTTTCTCCAGCATTGGACAAATCAAAAGGCATCTTCTTGTAAGCCATAGTCCCCCATTTTGTGGTGAAGGTTGTTTTATACTGGTCTTCCTCTCTTACTAAAATCTGATTGTAATCGGAATAACTGTCTAGCAAGGAAAACCTCTCTGATCTTGAGACTACTTGGAGTATCTGCTCCATGGAAGGCAAAGGATGACGGTCTTTCAAGGAAGCTCTATTCAAGTCATGAAAGTCTACACACAAACTTATCTCCCCACTTTTCTTCCTAACCGGCACAAGGTTAGAAACCCATGAGGTGTGCTTGATAGGGAAGATTATGCTACTCTCAATCAACTTGTTCAGTTCTTTTTTCATGAGAGGCTCTAATTTAGGATTCAAAGGCCTCTGTTTCTGCCTAATAGGCTTGGCATCAGGCTTAAGTTCAATAGTATGTTGAGCAAGCTGGGGATCAAACCCTTTTAAATCACCATATTCCCATGCAAAAATGTCACTAAATTCTTGATAAAGTTGAATAAATGCATGCTTTTCTTTTGTTGTACATACCTTGCCCAATTTAAGGAGTTTACCCTTAAAGATCTCAAATTCTTCATAGTGATCTTGCTAAACTTGTAGGCTGGACTTGGGTTTTGTAGCTTCATCATCAGTGTTAAAAATGGACTCTAAGGTGACCAAACCCTTTGGCATCTTGTTATTCTTCAGCTGAATGATTTGGTCACCGTACTAGTGATGTAGCTTCTCTTAGTTATTATGAGAGAATTAAGCTTCCTCTCTCAAGAAGTTTACAATCTGCTGATCACTATCAAACACCTGCCAATGTATATTATTATCTAGCATAGCAGGCCTAACAACAATCTTAATATGCTGATTAGTCTTATCAATATTAATCTCCTTGGGAATGTCATATTCCGCCCCTACAACAGCCAGCCTATTAGCGTGTTTATTCTAATTTCTGGGTATGGATATCAAATTGAATGCATCAAATCCTTCCAAGAGGTCCCATACTCTATGCTTGTAAGACTTAAGTAGATCATTTTTTGTGACATTAAGCTTTCTCACCTGATTTACAAGAAATTCGTTGTCCCCATAAACTTTCAGACAGCTAATACCCCTTTGTCTTACCCATTCCAAGCCTTGAATGAGAGCTTCGTATTTAGCCACGTTGTTAGTGCAGCTGAAACAGAATCTAAAAGCTGAATAGTACTTCTCAACCTTTGGGGAAATAAGCATGCATCCACCACCAGCACCCATTCTACTCCTTGAGTCGTCAAAAAATAGCTCCCAGACCTCATTATCTTGCTGCCCATCCTGTTGTTCTGCACTTTTTTCAATGTTAGGCAGAAATAAATTAGCTTCGTGCATCATATACACACCCAAACTAGCCTCTTCCAGGTGCTCACATGGCTCAACCACTTGAGTTTGATCTACCCATTCATCAAGAAGGACTTCTAGTATACCTTCAATCAGCGTACTGCCTTCTTGGACAGCGAGCTGCTCCATTTCTAACTCACTTGCAACCAAGTTGGCATTGATGGGGTGTGTAGTGTAAGGCTCAATACGGTCTTTGGCAATGGGTTCTGACTTGATATTCACCTTAGTACCATACCTAGTTCTAAACAACATATGAGACCAATACGAGGACAGGTAACCTCCTATCTTTGCAGTAAAATCCCTTGACAAGCAAATGGAAAAATAAGGAGGTAATTCAATGACATATATGTCTTGCGAGATAGAGAATTTTGGACAGGCATGCAGAGTTAAACTTAGTCCCTTTATGACACCCACTGTATTAACAGTGGTTCCATCCAGCTGAACAACTCCCTTCTCTAATGGCTCATATTCAATGCCTAACTTGTCAACAATCTATTTAGGCATGACGGAACTACGAGCACCTGAGTCAATTGTGCAGTTATGAACTAAATGATCCCCTATAATCAAAGACACATAAAATGGTGGGGGTTTAACCTCTAAAGCTTGTTGTTCTGCAGTTTTTTCAATGTTATTTGTCAAAATAGCCTTAGACTTATCTATATCAGACTCTTGAGACAGTTTTAAATTTAATAAGGCTAATTGAAGCAAGTCTTTTTGGCCAGGGATACTCAAGGAATCCCACATAGACATGGATACATTCACTTTTTTCATATGCTCAAGGATATTGAAAGCAGATGTACCTGATTTAACTTGGCTTTTGGGGGCAGCCATGTCACCTTGAGTACAAGTTGGTTGAACTGGTGGATTAAGCTGCTCCTTGCCTATCAAAGGCTGACCCTTTGATAGAACTTGAGTTTTTTCAGCATTTGATGGGTTAGAAACACCTTGACCCACATTT